>CM065807.1:34398857-35880394 GCA_033398695.1 Orobanche coerulescens
AAATCCAACTCAATATTCAAAGTGTTCTTGAATAATCCTTCAATAATCCATTGAATCTTTATACAAACTCATAATCATATGCATATCCCTCCATATAACATGATTATAACGTCCAAAACATCATATCTCAATACAAAATCAAAATCCAAGATGTTGAAGAAATTACCTCTTGAAGATCCAAACACTTCGATCCGATGAACACGAGTTAAAACGAGTATCCAAGCTTCCCAAATGCATGAAGATGATGAAAATCTAACACTCAAGTGATTGATGATGGAAAATCCCTCCCTCAAGTTCTCTCTCTCGGAACAAAGTGAAAGAAATGGTGAAAATGATGAAAAAGTCCCGGCCAACTCCTTATAAACTGCTGGAAGTTACGGCCGTAACTCGGCCTTCTTACGACCGTAACATCCCAGGTCAACGGCCTTATGGCCGTAACCGGCCAACTCGTACGGCCGTAACTCGGCTTCGTCCAAATACCTGCCGACAGCCTTACGGCCGTATCCGCTCCTGGCTTACGGGCGTAACTCGCCCTCGTCTAAAAACACCTGCCGACATCCTTACGGCCGTAACCACACACCTTACGGGTAGATGATACGGCCGTACCCGGCCAAACTTACGGGCGTAAGCCCCCTTCATCGAAAATGACCAGGCACCCTGCCTGTAACGTACGGCCGTATCCGGCCAAGCCTTACGGCCGTACCTTCCTCGTCTTACGGCTGTATGCCGCAACCCTTACGGCCGTAAGTCCCTCTCGTCCGACAAAACCTGAAATTTATGAATACCACTTACGGTCGTATCCTACCCTTCTTACGGCCGTAACTCGCCTTCGGCCAAAAATGCCTGGGCACCCTGCTGGACACGTACGGCCGTAACCGGCCAAGCCTTACGGCCGTGCCTGCTCAACTTACTGCCGTATGCCGCAACCTTACGGCCATAAGTCCCATTCGTCCAAAATGGCCTGAAATCAACGAACACCTGTTACGGCCGTAACCTACAATCCTTACGGCCGTAACTCGTTGCTGGACAAAGTGAAAATCCGATAACTCCGATTCCTCGCTACGATTGATGAATGATCCGACATACCATACAAATGTGAAAGTGAACAAGTCCAACACATGCCAAAGATGATATTCCCAGTACAAGACTACCAATCACGATGAAAATGATAATACTCCCATCTAGATCTATAAACGGAGATGAAATGACGATCGATAACTGATATACGGTTACAACATGCCGACAGTGAACGCAAATGAATGAATCATGAATGAAGAGTGATTAATAATGAGTGAAAATTACTGAGTGACAATTATAGACTGATAATTACTGAATGATCATGAATGAATTACAACAAGGTATTACATACTCCCCCCTAAAAAGAGTTTCGTCCTTGAAACTAAGGGTCAAACAACTCGGGATAATTCTCCCGCACATTCTCCTCGGTTTCCCTAGTATCCTCTTCGACTCCGTGTCTAGACCACTGAATCCTGACCAAAGGAATCGTCTTGTTTCTCAACTGTTTGATTCGCCGCTCTAAAACTCGTATAGGACGCTCCTCATACGAATGATCATCCGCGATCTCGATTTCATCAAACTGAAGTATGTGGCTCGGGTCGGCAACATACTTCCGCAATTGAGAGACGTGAAACACATTATGAATTCGGCTCAACGCTGGAGGTAAAGCCAATCGATAAGCTAACTCGCCCACTCGATCCAAAATCTCAAACGGTCCAATGAATCTCGGACTCAACTTCCCCCGTTTTCCGAAACGGAAAATACCTCGACTCGGGGATACCTTGACCAAAATGTGGTCACCCGTCTCGAACTCTAGTGGCCGACGATGATTATCTGCATATGATTTCTATCGACTCTGAGCTGTCAATATACGACTCCTGATCAAAGCTACCTTCTCCCAGGCGGCTATAAGCATATCGGGCTCGGTGCCGATTGATTCTGATAGGTCGTCCCAACACAACGGAGATCGACAACGACGACCGTACAAGGCCTCGTAAGGTGCCATCTTAATCGAAGCATGCCAACTATTATTGTACGTGAACTCAATCAACGGTAATTGGGCTTCCCAATCTTCTTTCCAATCGAGGACGCATGCCCTCAACATGTCCTCCAATGTATGAATAGTCCTCTCTGATTGTCCGTCGGACTGAGGATGAAAAGCGGTACTGAGGTTAAGCTGAGTTCCCATAGCACGATGAATTGATTTCCAAAAATGTGACACGAATCTTCTATCACGATCAGAAACGATACTCTTAGGAGTATCATGCAATCTCATTATCTCTTTGATGAACAACTGGGTCAGTCTCTCGGGACCCCACGTATCCTTAATCTCAAGGAAATGAGCTGATTTAGTCAAACGGTCCACAATTACCCAGATTGTATTCATGCCACGACGACTCGTCGGCAAACTCGTGATGAAATCCATCGAAATGTCTTCCCACTTCCACTCTGGAATAGGAAGAGGTTTCAGCATACCTGCCGGTCGCTGATGTTCAATCTTGACTTGCTGACAGGTTAAGCATCTCGAAACAAATTCTGCGACTTCTCGCTTCATATTACTCCACCAGTAATTTTGTTTCAAGTCCTTGTACATCTTGCTAGACCCCGGATGAACAGAATAAGGGGTAGCATGAGCTTCTCTCAAAATTGAGTTTTTCAACTCGTCATGCGCCAATACGCACAACCGATTCTTAAATCTCAAAAGTCCATCCTCATGGACCACGAATCCAGGGGCTTTCCCCTAAGCCACATCCTCACGGATGCGCAACAAAGATGGGTCTGAACCCTGATTCTCTCTGTTTGTCTCCTCAATTGGCGATGAAATCTCTAACATGCAAAGTTGCCCTTGCACTCGCTGAAGCCAGACCTCGATCTCGGGTCTAAGGAAATCCTGCTGAAGCTCCTTTTGAACTGTTAAACGAGCAAGCATTTGCTCCTGAACGGACTTACGACTCAAGGTATCGGCAACCACGTTTGCCTTACCCGGGTGGTACAGGATCTCGATATCATAATCTTTCATTAGTTCCAACCACCACCTCTGTCGCATATTTAACTCCTTATGAGTAAATATATACTTCAAACTCTTGTGATCGGTGAAAATCTGACAGGTGACGCCATAAAGGTAATGACGCCAAATTTTCAACGCGAAAACCACGACTGCTAATTCCAGGTCGTGGGTCGGATAATTAACCTCGTAAGGTCTCAATTTTCGTGAAGCATAGGCAATAACCTTCCCATTCTGCATTAGAACACATCCGAGACCGTGTCCGGATGCATCACTGTAAACCACGAATCCTTCCGTCCCTTGTGGCAAGGAAAGTACAGGTGCTGAAATTAACCGGCTCTTGACTTCCTCAAAACTCCACTGACACGCGTCGGACCACGTGTATTTCTTATCCTTTCGCAAAAGGTTCATCAAAGGTTGAGCAATTTTAGAAAATCCCTCCACAAACCGCCGATAATAACCGGCTAATCCGAGAAAGCTTCGGATTTCCTTAACATTCTTCGGAGGTAACCACTCTTGGATAGCCTCCGTCTTCTGAGGATCAACACGCACTCCATCTGATGAAACTACATATCCGAGAAACGTCACTTCGGACGTCCAGAACTCATATTTGGAAAACTTTCCATAAAGTTGCTCTCGTCTCAACACGTCGAGAACCTGATGAAGGTGAACCTCGTGCTCCTCTCGGTCACGAGAATAAATCAAAATGTCATCAATGAAGACAACAACAAACTGATCCAAAAAGTCGATGAAAACCCGATTCATTAACTCCATGAATACCGCAGGTGCATTAGTTAACCCAAACGACATTACCTCGAACTCATAATGACCATAGCGTGTACGAAACGCTATCCTTGCGATATCCGACTCTCGAATTCGCAACTGATGATATCCAGATCTTAAGTCGATCTTGGAAAATACTAAAGCTCCATGAAGTTGATCTAAGAGATCATCAATACAGGGTAGAGGATACTTATTCTTGATCGTCACCCTGTTCAACTCCCGATAATCAATACACAAGCAAAATGAACCATCCTTCTTCTTGACAAACAACACTGGTGCTCCCTACGGGGACGCACTCGGTCGGATATAACCTTTCTTGAACAACTCCTCAAGTTGATTCTTTAATTCCTGCATTTCGGTCGGGGCCATCCGGTACGGTGCCTTCGATAATGGAGACGTACCAGGCTCCAACTCAATTGTGAATTCCACATCTCTCTGTGGAGGCAAACCAGGTAACTCGTCTGGAAATACATCGGCATATTCTCTCACTACCGGAATATCCGTCAACATTATTGGTGATTTCTCGGTTTTGGTCATGTAGCACCAATAACCAATACACCCCTGACTGAGTAATTTCACTGCTTTCATCAAGTTAATGACCTTACCAGAACAGCCGGGATTACCTCCCTGAAAAACACATTCGACCCCATCGCCAGAAATGATAGTGACCATACGCTTACGGACACTAATGACGGCATCATGACGATCCATCCAATCAATACCCAGGATGACGTCGTCTCTCGGTAAATCCACCACGATTAGGTATGCTAGCCATACACGGCCATGAAGCTGAATCGGACAATTATGAATCTCATGATTTCCAATAATTCGTCTACCATCAGGTAGACCAATGACATACGGCTCCCAACTAGTAGCACTACCCAGATGTAACCTACTCATACATGACTCGGAAATGAATGAATGAGATGCACCAGTATCAAAAAGGGTACACATAGGTTGAGATAGAATATCGAGTGTACCTGAGATCATCCGGGCCTCGGGATCGTCGGTCTTCTTCATCTCATAAATCCGGGGCTTGCTAGTCCCGGCACCGGATGCTCCCGTCTGATGACTAAAGGCTCCACCTTTATTCGCTCCTATCATCTTGAACGACGCAGACTGAGTGGCCTGGTTCTGAACAGCTGACTGTTTCGGGGCCTGAGATGATGCCGGAGTAGGTTTGGAGTCCCTTCGGCAAAAACGGGCCTTATGCCCAGCAATCCCACAGTTATGACACGTGACAGTGTGCCTCGGGCACTTGGTGTTGACATGACCAAGATCCCCACAGTTAAAACAGGTGATGGCCGAACTGGCTGTTCTGGACTGCGATTCCGCCGGTCTGGGCGCCACAGGAGGTCGCTCAGAGAAAGTAGTGCCCGCACGAGGCTTCATGAAGGTTGTCTGACCGCCTTGAGACTGATTACGATTCTTCGATTTCTTGCTAGCAGATGAAGGTTGCTGCTTAGCAATCTCCTTAGCAGTGAGCTCATAAGTAAGAGCCTTCTCAATGAATTCGGCCAGAGTAGTACAATTATGATTAAGTAACTGCATCCACATCCGGGGTTTCAGCCTCTTGCTGAAATACTTAATCTTATCTGCCTCGGAGTGAATGATAGATGAGGCGAACGGAAGAAGTTCCTGAAATTTCTCGGCAATGGTGAGAACATCCTCGTCTGCTGAGGGGTCGGGAATGAGTAATTATGATAGCTTGGCCTCCCTGAGTGGGGCTGAATAATACCTCTCCATCATGAGAGTCTTGAATTGATCCCAAGTACATGATCCGTCGGTGGGCTTCAACGACAACCACCAAGAATGAGCGCTCTTACCCAGATAGTAAGCCGCAACTGAAACTTTGTGTCCTTCGGGACACTCTACCATAGCAAATAACTTCTTGAAATGCTCGAGCCAATGAACAATATCTGTTGGCTCAGATGAGCCCTCAAATGTGGGTGGCCTTTGGCGAGAGATGTCGCCGATGATACTGCCCACACTCCTCTCTTGCCTCTGAGGTGGCGGCGGAGGAGCCTGTTGATTTTGATTAGCTGAGTTATGTATCGTCTCCATTAGTTGTGTCATCTGAGTCATCTGGGCCATCATGCCCTGCATAAAAGCGAGTGGGTCAACCCGAACACCTTCCGACTGAGCTGTGTCCTGGGTACGACTCCCCGATAGTGAATGATCACGTCCAGGTGAATGAGTAGCAGCGTCGCTGCTTGATGAGTTAGCATTATTCCTCGCGTTCTCACGTGTATTCACATGAGCTCTCGGGATTCGGCCCACACCGCGGCCTCGTCCTCCGCGTCTTCTGCCTGCTCTCTCCATACTGAAGTAGGAAAGTCACATGATGATTATATCTCTCGCATGAATATCACATTATGATTACGTCATGAATGATGAAAATGAGCACACGCGCTCTAGCACAGCGATTACATGAATGATTAACTGAGTGAAATGATTATTTGATGAAATTCTTGAAATGATTATCTTGAACAAGTTAACAAGATTAATGATATGATCCTCAAGATCAACAACTAAACTGTGAAATGAACTGAGTGATTGATGAGTTAACATGATCGTCCTGATTAAAATGAATGATGATGATTGAGGATTGTTAACTGATGAATGATGAATGAATGATTCTTATGGCTATAAATTATACCATGGCGTTAGAAATCTTACAGTTCTTTCGGTCTGATTGGCTCGGCATCTGCACAGGTCACACGTGACGCGAAAGTCCAATGATACTAGTCTGATGATGATGATTTCAAATGAGACATGACTCGGAAGATAGTATTCAAAACCACTCTCCGATACCAACTCTGTAACACCCTAAATTAGGTGGATATTATAGTGCCGTAGATCCCCGACTTGAACCCACCAGGCGAATAAAACTGATGAATTAAATAATATAATTGTAGTACCAAACCACATTATATTACCAAATACTCCGATGAGGAGTTTAAGTACAACACAACAGGACAATACCGAATACTAGTATATTTTATATGAAGATAAAATACACAAAACTGAATGAAACGGAGTATCCAAATGAAAATCTGCAGCGGAAAATAAATGACAACAACATGAATGACTGAAAAGATCGGGGGCCCCCTACAAGTATCACTGGGACTCCTCGCCGTCAACATGCTCTTCCCGTGCCTTTGCCTTGCCATGACCTGAAAACAATATCCCCTAACGGGGTCAGTTACACAGAACAACAATCCTCAAGGGTTGAAAATACACAATCATGAGTTATCTTTAGTTATGAGATATCCTTAGTTATGAATTGAGCTGAAGAGGAGTATCATAGTACGCCCGTAATGTTCTGTGCAAGTGTACAAGACGAATGACCAGATACACCCGTCCTTGTACCTAATTAGTCTCACGGAGGTAATCGTTACCGTGTGCACAGTCCAATGTATCGATCCCAATACATGACCATCGCGTGCTCGACTAAAAATTCCACACATCCGCATCCGGCCACGCAATATGAACCTAGAAGGTCATGTGAGCGAGAATGACCATAATGAATATAAATGAATAATAATCCGACAAAGTCAAGAATGACTCACCGAGATGGAAAATAGTAGTGAAGTGATTGATAGTTCAATGAAATGATTGGAACCGCCGTTCCTCATTAATGAAGTGATTATTCGATAATTACAAGTCTCAATACGGTTAATACAATGATGAATGAGTTATGATTATGAATGAACAACAACAAAAGGAATGAATATCCTTTTAACCGAGTAAGAATTAACTTACACAACACCGATGAAGAATGTCCTTCCACGAACAAACGTCCTAAATGAAATGTCGGTTGCTAGAACAACCTTGAATGACACAATTACCAACAATCCGCTCGATATACGAATCAAACACGATTATAACGAACTCAAAACGTCAATACGACTAAACCAAGTTCATTGGGGCATTATATCGAATACGTTGCGGCCAATATTCGATTGTTAACAACCAAACCTCAATTATACCAATATGAAAACCCCAAGAAATGTTTCAAACCATCAAAACATCTTCCAAATGATCAATAATCCAAAATGAATATCCAAATTCGTGATTACAACAACAATTAATTGAAAACTCCCAAATCCAACTCAATATTCAAAGTGTTCTTGAATAATCCTTCAATAATCCATTGAATCTTTATACAAACTCATAATCATATGCATATCCCTCCATATAACATGATTATAACGTCCAAAACATCATATCTCAATAAAAAATCGAAATCCAAGATGTTGAAGAAATTACCTCTTGAAGATCCAACTACTTCGATCCGATGAACACGAGTTAAAACGAGTATCCAAGCTTCCCAAATGAATGAAGATGATGAAAATCTAACACTCAAGTGATTGATGATGGAAAATCCCTCCCTCAAGTTCTCTCTCTCGGAACAAAGTGAAAGAAATGGTGAAAATGATGAAAAAGTCCCGGCCAACTCCTTATAAACTGCCGGAAGTTACGGCCGTAACTCGGCCTTCTTACGGCCGTAACATCCCAGGTCAACGGCCTTACGGCCGTAACCGGCCAACTCGTACGGCCGTAACTCGGCTTCGTCCAAATACCTGCCGATAGCCTTACGGCCGTATCCGCTCCTGGCTTACGGGCGCAACTCGCCCTCATCTAAAAACACCTGTCGACATCCTTACGGCCGCCCTCACACCTCACGGGCGTAACTCGGACGATACGGCCGTGCCCGTCCAAACTTACGGGCGTAAGCCCCCTTCATCGAAAATGACCAGACACCCTACCTGTAACGTACGGCCGTATCCGGCCAAGCCTTACGGCCGTACCTTCCTCGTCTTACGGCCGTATGCCGCAACCCTTACGGCCGTAAGTCCCTCTCGTCCGACAAAACCTGAAATTTACGAATACCACTTACGACCATATCCTACCCTTCTTACGGCCGTAACTCGCCTTCGGCCAAAAATGCCTGGGCACCCTGCTGGACACGTACGACCGTAACCGGCCAAGTCTTACGACCGTACCTGCTCAACTTACGGCCGTATGCCGCAACCTTACGGCCGTAAGTTCCGTTCATCCAAAATGGCATGAAATCAACGAACACCTGTTACGGTCGTAACCTGCAATCCTTACGGCCTTAACTCGTTGCTGGACAAAGTGAAAATCCGATAACTCCGATTCCTCGCTACGATTGATGAATGATCCGACATACCATACGAATGTGAAAGTGAACAAGTCCAACACATGCCAAAGATGATATTCCCAGTACAAGACTACTAATCACGATGAAAATGATAATACTCCCGTCTCGATCTATAAACGGAGATGAAATGACGATCGGTAACTGATATACGGTTACAACATGCCAACAATGAACGCAAATGAATGAATCATGAATGATGAGTGATTACTAATGAGTGAAAATTACTGAGTGAAAATTACTGAGTGACAATTACAGACTGATAATTACTAAATAATCATGAATGAATTACAACCGGGTATTACAGTGCTCTTGATGCCTGATTCCATGACTTCAGCTTCCTTGAAAAATACGATTACGGTTTCTTAGAAGAGAAATTTGGGGCTGATATCCAAAAATGGGTAAATCCCATTTTTCTTCATTGACCGAATGATACGGTAAACGTCCGTATCCAGATTCGCCTCGAGAAAGCCCTCGAAATCGACTACCAGACTAAAAATGTTTTGGTCCTTGACAAGCTTTAGGTTAACGCCTTCAAAGTATTGGGTGACCTGAATTTTTGCAAAATATGAAGTTTTTCGCTGAGTGTATTGAATATTCAAAGGGATTCTTTGCCTTTTTGAAAACTAGGGGTTTGAAAGCTTGAAGACGATAAGATCTGTGAAATGATTTTCACCGTCTTAAATAGCCAGTCGAAAAGACGTTTGTTAGATGTATTTTTATGCGCTTATTTATCATTATTTTATATCCATTTTTTAGTCTAAATCTGCATAAATGAGCTTTTAATGCACTATTCTTATATGTTTTGCAGGAAATTGGAATCCGGAAGCCTAAACGACGAAAAACGGGCGAAAATGATGATTTCTGGTCACGAGCCGCGGCACAAGGAAAGCGAGCCGCGGCACACGCACGGCACACAGAGGCGCTGAACGCAATGTACCGGGGGCCGCAGCACGTTGAAGCTGAGCCGCGACCCATGAAGAAAAACTGCGCCCAGGGCTATGCGCTGAACATTAGGGGCCGCGGCACGCACTTACTGAGCCGCGGTCCGCGGGGCGGCTAGGCTGTAATTGCCGCATTTCTGAGCCATTTCTGAAGCCCGTTCTCGACCTAATCCACGGACGCATTTTGGATATGAATGATGGTTATAAATAGGGATTAAAGGTCTGAGGATCAATCATCGAGGATCATCGAGAAGAAGCAGAACACACCAAGGAGCAGAGAGCGGAAGTTAGAGAATGGAGGAATCCAAGTTCTTCGATTGCGTTTGATTTCTAATATACTTTCTTTAATTCTTTGTGTATTCTTATTTTCTAGCATGTCAGGCTAGAACCCTAGTCTAGAATTTTGATGAAACCAAGGTTGACGAATCCACTTTTGATTTTGCATTTGTTGCTACCCAAAATATTATCCGGAGATAGATATTGCTGGAATGGATGGGATAGCAAACAAATGCAAGAGCACTTCCGTGAGATAGATAAATAACACAAGATTTGCCGGGGTTGTTAGTCCCGGGCTTGAATGCTCTCGCGAGATATTATTAATACTAATATTCGGGGATACAAGTACTAATGTAAGAATACAATTACAATGAGTGTAAAGATTCTTGTTATCTTAGCTAGTGAGCGTGTAGATTGCCGGAAGAACCAGATTTGATGCTCTGTGAGTTCTTGTAACAAAGGCGATGAACAGTCGCGGCGGTGAGAGATCGACAGTCTCTCACGGCGAGTATTTAGCTGGATGCTTGGGCTCCGGGGCTTATGAATCCCTTGGAATCTATCTAGTGGAGACTTGCTGCTTCAGCCGATCGTGTTCTGGACGAGAGATTCGGAGAGAGAAGTCCTGAGATGGATTCCGGTGAGAAAGACGGGAGCTTGATGATAAGTGTGTTCTTTTGTATTTCTGTTGTTGGTGAAATGAATTCCGAACCTTTTTCCAGTAGGAAGAGGTTCTCTATTTATAGGGCTTGGATACGCCGGGCGATCGCCTTTTCTGCATTATAATAATCGAGCGATCGTCTTTTAGCACATGGGCCTGTCTCCTCAAAGTCTGCAGAAGTTGCTGGCAGTCAACCGTGCGGTCCAATGAGACGCCTACACGCGTCCTGAGTTGCTGTCACGGGTGGTCCCACTGACAACTTTCGGCGCGCATGCCGGTAGGTGAGGTAGGTGACAGGCTGTGGTCAAAGGTCTTGTCTGTCAGCAAAAGATCTTATCTGTTAGCGAAGATCTTGTCAGCGCCTTTTGTGGATCTGCACGTGGGTGCTGTTCTGAGATCCAATCCTCGATGACTTTGACGGGCGATCATCTCTGCTCGGGGCGTTGGTCGACTGTCCTTAGCCGGACACTAGAGTCGATCGCGAGATGCCAAAGGGCGATCGCCTTGGGAGTCGATCGCTAGGTACCTGATGGTGCTCTGATATCTTCGATTAGGCGAGCTAGCCATAGTTTGACTGATGTTGACTTGGTCGCTCGGCCTTATAGTCGATCGCCTGTCGGGATGGATAAATCTTGACACAACAATTGCCCCCCAGCTCGCTCATACGTTGGAAACGTGGGGTGAGGTGGCTCTCTTGGCGATCGCTGAACTTTTAACGAGCGACTCTGTGTTTAACTGAACTGGCGATCGTCTTTGAGCTGATATACTCTGGGTTCGGACGACCTGGTTGGCCGCTAAAGTGCGCGGGAAAAGGCAATGGTCGTTGAAAAGTCTCCGTGCACGTGTCGGGCTTCTATTGGAGGATACCAACGGTCATTAATGACTCCTCGGCTGACGCGTCCTTGAAAAGACGCATACGTGGGTCTCGAGGGAGTGAATTAATGCGTCGTTTGAGATCCGACCCCTGAGATTTTCCCTTATTGCAAATGAGTCCCTGCCTTCTCCTATAAAAGGGCGCAGTGCTGCAGTCTCATACTCACGTGCACCTACTGGAGAAAGAAGGACCTGCTGAAGATTTTTCTGAAGATCTTAGTGCCGATCGTCGTTCGATTTCACCTTCGGGTAAGAAAAATCCTTTTCTACTTTTCTGTCTCTGAGAATGGCCGGAACCTCATCATCACGTGGAGCGGGTACCAGTTCTGCCTCCGGGCCATCGATTGTCCGGGGAGAACCTTCTTCCGTCTTCCACCTGGAGACGGCGGCTGAAGCTATTCGGGCCGGAATCGACCCTGCTGAAGTCGAGGCTTTATTCAATGAGGCCGATGTTGCTAAGGAGGCGGCTGCTGAAGAAAGACGATCGCAGATAGAGAGAGATCTAGCGATTAGGGCTTACTGGGAGCAGCATAATGCTTTCGGCCGGGCCTATAAGGCTTTTGCTGAGATAATGGAGAAGTTGGCCGGTCCTACTCCGAGATTCGATTTCCGGGGATACTCGGTCGCCTACCCCTATGTGCTTCCCAAACGGTCGTGTGTGAAAATGCAGCGATCGTTGTGGTCGCTTGGCCAAATACGGAGTTCGGCGTCCAGGAAAGATCTGGCCCTCTGGAGGACGAGGTTCCATGTTCCTTCAGATGTGGACATGTTCGCGCCGGCGGAGAATGAGCGAGCCGATCAACCTCTGATGGGTATGGTCGCCGTGAATGAGGCGATTATGGAGGCCGGGCTGCGCTTCCCTCTATCCTTTGCTGTCTCCCACCTGCTGGCCGCTTGGAACGTGGTGCCACTTCAGCTGACGCCGAATGCCTGGCTCCAAATTATCTGCACTCTCACTCTTTTTGGCGGTCACCGCCTATACCGCCTCCCATCGCCGTTGGAGATGAACCATTTGTTCAAACTGACGACTCATAAAGGGTTGGTCGGCGGTTACCATATTCAGGGCCGATCTGGTCGGGTAATTCACGGAGTCCCGAATAAGATGCGGGGCGATCAGACGAAGTGGTTCTGGGTCGCCGGCAAGTGGAGGGCGTCCGCGAGCGACAATCCTTCGGGCGAGCCGAGATCCTCTAGGAGTTTCGGAGAGGAATCCGTGGGGTTTAGACTCTCCCTTCGTTCGGATGCGTTTTGGGTGATCTAATTTGATTTCGGTTTTGCGAGTTTTCACATTAGCGGTCGAGGCGCCTTTTGACTTTCGTTATGCAGGAGCGGATACGGAGCTTGTCGGACGACGACCTTGACGCCAACCAGATAAATAAGGAGAGTCGCTGGTTGTCGGCTCGGCTATTCCGTTTCCCGAGACATCTCTCGGTGCCAGGTATGAGTTCTGCGACCTTCACTTCTTAGGCGATCGCCTTACTTGAGGAAGGTATCTAACTGCTGATCGACCGTCTTAACTGCAGAGGTTCGCTTCCTCGCTTCTTGGAGCCCCCGACGGAGATCGCCATGTCGAATCCTGGAGTTCTAGGCCGTCTCCGCCACAAGAGGTCGTCTCGGGCCCCACCTGTTGCGTTGCCAATAGTTCCGGAGGCGGAGCCTCGCGTGGAGCCGGTCGTGGCTGAGGAGGGAGTTCCGGAGGAGGGGCTTCGAGCGAATCGCAAGAGGCCGAGGCCGGAAGAAACTTCGGTTCCTGCCCCGGGCGATGAAGTGACGATCGCCGCGCCTCCGATCACCATCGCTGCTCCGGAGAATGAGCCGCCCTCTGCGGCTTTTATGCGGGAGATGGCGATCGCGGATGCTGAGACCCCTCGAGGGAAACCGTATTTCGGTCGGGACCCCGAGAAGGCTGAGAGGTAGATTGTATTTTTGTGTTGAAAAACTGCAACTGCATAGGAGTTGTATTAACTTTGTTGTTTTGATGCAGGATTCGTCGCGCAGATCCGTCTTGCCCGCCGATGGTCGTGGATTTCCTAGCGAGCCGATCTCCTCGCCAGTCCTGCGACATTCCTCCATACGCGTGCGCAAGGCTACGCTCTGCCGAAGGCTGGGCGACCGATCTGGATGCGATCGCTCATCGGCCGAACGGAGTTCGATGCCGTTTCTCGCCCTTTCTCTCAGGCAGCGACCATGGGCATCGGGCCGCTCAGGAGTTTGAGGGGCGGCCCTCCACTATTCGCCTGCAGGCGGATCTCGAGGCGGCTCGGAAAGAGAACGCCGAGTTTGCTGATAAGATCGTGGCGATGGAGAAGGACTCTCTGGAGGCGGCCAAGCGGGCGGGCCGCGAGCTTGAGATGGCGAAGAAGGAAACCGAGTCGGCACTTCTGGCGGTTGACCGATTTCAGGACCAGATGCTGAATGCCATCCGGGCGCAGAAGGTCGCTGAAGAGGAGGCCGATCGCCAGAAGGTGACGATCGCTCGGTTGACCAGCGAGCTGACGGAGGCGAAGGAGAAGGTTGCTGCGCGGGAGGCCGAGCTCCAGGGATCGCAACAGGCGATGGCCGAGCTAAAAGGAGAGGTAGAGGCGACCAAGGCTGACCCCTTTCAAAACTTGGAGTTTGTCAGCGAGTTCGCCTATTATTTGGCGTTCGCCGACTCGATCCGAGCAGCTAAGAAGGGAGGTTTGGAGGTCGGGCCTCTTGCCGAGAACTTCAAGGCGTATGCGTTGGAGCATCCTCTCCATTCAACTTTCTCCTTGCCGATCTTGGATCTTGCGGACCTCGGTGTGGATTTGAGCTGGTATCCGACCCCAACCAATCTTGCACATCCCGACGCTCCGGAAGATGAGGGGACCGCACCGGATGCTAATGGCGAAGGCCAGGCAGGGGCCTGAGGCACTTCACTTTTGATGTTTTAGCTTATTTCCTTGTATTTTTGTAGCTTTCTTTTGTAGCATTTAGGCCTTCGGGCGACCATGTACTCTGATCTTCTCAAGCAATGAACTGAATGTTTGTTTATCTTCAATTACTTGAATGATTGTTATTTTTGAGTCTTTGTTTGACTTTGTACAAATGTGTGAGGAGAGATCGTTGCGAGGGTAGTTCCAAATGGATCGATAAACTCATAAAGATAACTTTTACAACAAATTCGATCGCTGCACAACTTGCTGAAAATGACGACCTCCGTATGTTGTTGAATATGGACGATCGTCGTATAGGTAGTCCGCACTCTTATTGCCCCTTGTTTTTATTCACTTAGCGGAAGTAAGGGGATGAAAATAATTCGTTGAGTGAGCGGTCTTCAACTTTGTCGAATCCTCGGGGACGGTCGTCCGTCTTGAGGAACCGTGCACGATCGCGGAGTTCGATGGACCGACTCCTTGATCATGTCTTGATGCGCGAAGACATTGAGTGTCTCGTGACTCACTTTATTATGAGGGTCCTCTGTTAGGCTGCGCCTCACCTCGTATTTAAACGAAGGGCGTGCGGTCTCGGTCTAGAGGAGTCCTTGCGCGGGGCGGCGTCGGATGATTCAACTCCACGCCCGCGGCTTGTTTAGCTCTGCTTCCACCTCGGCCCACCATGAAGATGGCGAACCTCGACGGTGTACGTTGAGACGGGGGTTGTGGCACGTCGCATTGTCCGGGTTCACCACGTTGGATGATGAACCTTTGAGGGCGAGCGATCGTGTCCACTGATTAACTTTGGAGGGCCCTCAGACTACGCCGGCCTCGTATTTAAACGAAGGGCGGGCGATCTTGGCCCAAAGGGACCTTGCATGGCCTAAGCAGTCGGTTCCGTCGACCACCAGGACCATGGCTGCACTCTTCCACCTTGGATCGTCATGTAGATGCCGACCTTCGACGGTGTATGTTGTGCGGGGGAGGCGATCTCGTGCCTTAGTCCATCATGTTAGATGGTGAACTGTAGATGGCGAGCGAGTCCTCTAGTTTCTTAAACAAGGAGGGAGATCGAGGAGACTTCCGAGATCTCCTTCTCTTGATTGAAGCATGTAGAGACGGTTGCCGAGGTTGATCCAGGGATCGGCTCGTATGAGCTTTCCAGCCTGTTTTGTGTTCGACTCGGACGATCGTGTATAAAGATTGGTAGGGGCTTTGGCTAGGCCAATAAGCTGTCCAACTTGCCTTCCTCGAACAATCTCCAGAGCTGTTTGAGGAGGTCGCGGCATTGGTTGGTGCTGTGGCCGGGACTCTTATGGTAGGCACAGTATTGATTGTTGTCCAGATGACCGTGGTCCCTTATCGCTTTTGGCTTTTTGAGCTCTTCGTCCCCCTTGATGGCATAGAAAATATGTGCCGGAGTTCGGTTGAACGTATGGAGGAGATGGGCTTCCATGTCCTCGAAGGCCTTGAGATCTCCGGGTGGCTTGGCGATCGCCTTCTTTGCTTTGGCGATCGCTATCTTCTGGACAGGAGGTGGCATTTTCTCGCCTAGGTGGAGGGTGAGTAGCCTTTGCCTGGCCAGAAAGTTGGCAGCTTTAGCGCGGAAGATCGTGTAAGTTGGGGGAATATCCTTGGAGAGATGTCTAAACATGGGAGAATGACCGTAGAATCCCCCCATGACCGAATAGAGAGCGAGCTCGTCACTGACGGGTTCGCCGGTGAGGATGATTTCGTCCACTCGGTCAATGTAATCTGCGTCGGTTTTGTCTTTCCCCTGCTTGATTTTCATCACGCGGTGGGGGCCTTCTGGTCTGGCGACCTGGCTGGCGAAGTATGACGTGAAGCCATTCACCTGTTTTTTAAAGGAGGTGATTGATCGTGGTGGTAGTGAGACGTACCACCTATGGGCCAGCTCGCCCAATGTTAACGGGAAGATCCGGCACTTGGTTGCATCGGATGCCTCACACCCAGTCATGTAGATTCGGAATTTACTCAGGTGGGTTTCGGGATCCGATCTCCCCTCATACAGAGGTGTTTTGGGAGGAGAGATCGTTGGTTGTATGGGGGCAAGCTCGATGTGGACCGCGAGTGGCTCGGTCGGCCCGGTGATCTTTTTGCTGGCGCTTGCCCCAGTGTCCAGGAGTGCTTTCATCTCGTCGAGCTGGTGTTGTATAGCGGCCCTCGCCGTGGACTGGCTGCTCGCGGCTCGGCGCTCGGAGCGGGTGCCGAGGCGATTGAGTACTGATCCTCTGGCGATCGGGACGGGGGTCAGATGACTGACCTGCGTTCGGCTGTGAGGTGGGTAGGCCGAACTCCTAGTGACGAATTCAGATTCCGTCTTTCCAAGGTTGGAAACAGAATGCCCCGGTCGCCAGGATGGGTCGCGCCCCAAGCGATTGAATATGGATCCGTCCAGTCGTGCGAGAGCCTTTCCTCGCGAATTGGGGCTTTCTGACGATCGCTCGGTCAGTAGCCCGTTGAATTTCCGTTTTCCCATGCGGCGGATGATCGAGGGAGTTATCGCGGGCGACGCGCATGCTCTCCGTCGCTCCTCTAGGATGGCCATAGCGTCCTCGATCTGTTCCTTGGTTTGGAACTGATCGAGTGAGAGGTTGGGGCCATCTCTCGGATGCGGGATCAAGAGTCTCACGTTGCCGCGGCTTCCCCCGGTCGTCGGTTGGGGTTCGGATTGAGCCGGGTTATGGTGTCCGGCGGTTCGGAGAGCGGCTTTCTTCGATGTACCGGCGGATGTCATGATCCTGAAGGTTTTCTTTGAAGCGCAGTGAGTGTCACTTCAAGTATATGCCCCGAGAACAGTGAGTGTTCTCCGGGACGGTAGAAATAAAAGTTTGAGGGTTAGATGCCCGCCCTTCCTCTAGCGCCAATTGTTGCTACCCAAAATATTATCCGGAGATAGATATTGCTGGAATGGATGGGATAGAAAACAAATGCAAGAGCACTTCCGTGAGATAGATAAATAACACAAGATTTGCCAGGGTTGTTAGTCCCGGGCTTGAATGCTCTCACGAGATATTATTAATACTAATATTCGGGGATACAAGTACTAATGTAAGAATACAATTACAATGAGTGTAAAGATTCTTGTTATCTTAGCTAGTGAGCGTGTAGATTGCCGGAAGAACTAGATTTGATGCTCTGTGAGTTCTTGTAACAAAGGAGATGAACAGTCGCGGCGGTGAGAGATCGACAGTCTCTCACGGCGAGTATTTAGCTGGATGCTTGGGCTCCGGGGCTTATGAATCCCTTGGAATCTGTCTAGTGGAGACTTGCTGCTTCAGCCGATCGTGTTCTGGACGAGAGATTCGGAGAGAGAAGTCCTGAGATGGATTCCGGTGAGAAAGCCGGGAGCTTGATGATAAGTGTGTTCTTTTGTATTTCTGTTGTTGGTGAAATGAATTTCGAACCTTTTTCCAGTAGGAGGAGGTTCTCTATTTATAGGGCTTGGATACGCCGGGCGATCGCCTTTTCTGCATTATAATAATCGGGCGATCGTCTTTTAGCACATGGGCCTGTCTCCTCAAAGTCTGCAGGAGTTGCTGGCAGTCAACCGTGCGGTCCAATGAGACGCCTACACGCGTCCTGAGTTGCTGTCACGGGTGGTCCCACTGACAACTTTCGGCGCGCATGCCGGTAGGTGAGGTAAGTGACAGGCTGTGGTCAAAGGTCTTGTCTGTCAGCAAAAGATCTTGTCTGTTAGCGAAGATATTGTCAGCGCCTTTTGTGGATCTGCACGTGGGTGCTGTTCTGAGATCCAATCCTCGATGACTTTGACGGGCGATCATCTCTGCTCGGGCGTGAGTCATTGTCCTTAGCCGGACACTAGAGTCGATCGCCAGATGCCAAAGGGCGATCACCTTGGGAGTCGATCGCTAGGTACCTGATGGTGGTCTGATATCTTCGATTAGGCGAGCTAGCCATAGTTTGACTGATGTTGACTTGGTCGCTCGGCCTTATAGTCGATCGCCTGTCGGGATGGATAAATCTTGACACAACAGCATTATTAAAATATTTCCATTTCTTACTGAGTTTTCCCAATTGTTTTAATTACTGTCAATTATGTGGCCTATGATTGATTTGTTTTGATTACACAACTCGAATCGGGAGAGGAGAGTTGGTAGGAAAAATTGGTGAGAACCGTTTTATCTTGTGAGATAGGAATATAATCATAGGAATTACGTGGCCTTTCTGAAGATTTTGTACTTCTTGCCTATTGTCGAATTAATTCACCGAGGAATAGAGTGTGTTATTCGCCTTAGAAAATTCTATTGACCTCGGGAGAGGCGGTAGAGTATTTTAGCAATCTTCGCCTTCAATAAATTGGGAAATAATTAAATTCATATAATCAAGAGTAATTCGGATAAACCGAGGTGGATTCACAATCCTAGATTAATTCCCTATTTAATCTTCTTCCTTCGTACAATAAATTTTACTATTTATTCTTTTATTATTTTTCGTTAATTATCACTTGCACATCAAATTTCGATAGTTCAAATAAAATTATAATACGCATAAATCGGTAATTAGTAAGTCAGTCCTCGAGGGAACGATATTTTACTTATCACTTTATTACTTGTTTACGAAAACATGCACTTGCGTTCACCAAAATTCACAACAAGTTTTTGGCGCCGTTGCCGGGGATTGATTATTTTACTAATATCGATTTCAGTATTTCTAGTCTTAATTTGAACATTATTTTATTTTTGTGAAATTTTTTTGTTTTCCTTTCAGGAATTTCTAGTTAGTGCATGAGAAAATTCGGTAACGAATGCCTATTACCTTTGGATACTGAACTCGAGTGCACTCTTTGGAAAAAACAAGAAGGAAAAACGTGAGCTACCGACGAAAGACACCATGGCCGATAACACAGAAAATCACGGAGGAGATAATCTTATGCAGCAAGCTCAACCGGCATTGGCACTCCGTGATTATGCAATGCCACAAATCAATGCAAACTTTTCGGGGATTCGGCGTCCAACCATCCAAGCGAACAACTTCGAGATTAAGCCGGCTATTATTCAGATGGTACAAGCAAGCCAATTTTGTGGACTGGCGAACGATGACCCCAACACACACATCGCTTCATTTCTTGAGATATGTGACACCTTCAAGAATAACGGTGTTACCGATGATGCTATTCGTCTGCGGCTTTTCCCTTTCTCTCTAAGGGACAAAGCCAAGTTTTGGTTGAATTCATTACCGCCGGGCTCTATCACGACTTGGCCGGAATTAGCACAAGCCTTTCTGGCTAAGTTCTTTCCACCATCGAAGACAGTGAGACTTAGGAATGAGATAACTACCTTCGGGCAATTTGAGATGGAATCGCTTCACGAAGCTTGGGAGCGATACAAGGATTTATTACGGAGGTGCCCACACCATGGCTTACCGGATTGGCTACAAATCCAAACCTTTTATAACGGATTGAGTGCTTCTACAAGCACTCTTGTTGACGCAGCCGCTGGAGTAGCGTTAATGGTAAAGACTATGGCGGAAGCTCATTCTCTATTGGAGGCGATGGCTGCAAATGCTTATTAGTGGCCTTCCGAATGAGTGAACCCAAATCGAGTTATGGGAGTTTCAGACAACGATCCGATCTCTACACTATCAGCCCAAGTCGCAGTGCTGACTCAGCAGTTGCAAGCTTTTTCACATACTCCTACCACCATTACCACATTATCATGTAATTGGTGTAACAGGTCTCATCCTAGCGCAGAGTGCCAAGTCGGAAATCCTTTCGAGCAACCTCCAATGGAACAAGGTCAGTTTGTGGGGAACGGGAATCGGCAGAACAATCCGTATTCCAACACATACAATCAAGGGTGGTGAAATCACCCAAATTTTTCATGGAAGAACGGACAAGCTTTAAAATCTCCGCATGCTCAATTCGCGCAGCCCCCACAGCAGCCCCCTCAACCACCAAAGGTTTCCTTGGAAGATGTTCTTGCTCAAATGGCGGCTAATACGAGCCAATTCATGACCCGCACTGAGACTACTTTACAAAATCATTCCGCCTCCATCCGAAACTTGGAAGTACAAATGGGGCAGATCGCAAATCTATTGTCCTCTCGACCTCAAGGTGTGTTACCCAACGCCACCGAAATGAACCCCAAGGAAAACATGCAAGCAATCGAGCTACGAAGTGGAAAGGAGCTGAAAGTGCAGCCTACCAATAACAAGGACAAGAACGACCACAGTGAGAAAGAAAAGGACGAGGCCCCCAAGCCAAAGGCAATGTCGACTACTTATCCCACTCCTCAAATTCCATTCCCACAACGTCTGCAAAAGCAAAAATTGGACAAGCAATTCTCCGAGTTTCTTGACATCTTCAAGAAACTCCATATCAACATTCCATTTGCCGACGCCTTGGAACAAATGCCGAGTTATGTGAAGTTCATGAAAGAATCTTATCAAATAAAAGAAAGCTCGAGGAATATGAGACAGTAGCATTGTCGTAGGAGTGCAGTGCTATTCTACAGAAGAATCTCCCACCTAAATTGAGGGATCCAGGAAGCTTTACTATTCCATGCACCATTGGGAATTCGTCCTTTGAAAGAGCCTTATGTGATCTCGGAGCCAGCATAAACCTTATGCCTCTTTCTATTTTTAAAAAGCTGGATATTGGGGAAGCCAAGCCGACGATGGTCTCTTTGCAATTAGCTGATAGATCTATCAAATATCCGAGGGGAGTAATAGAGGACGTCTTAGTCAAGGTCGATAAATTCATCTTTCCGGCCAATTTTATTGTGCTCCACATGGAGGAGGACCACGACATCCCAATTATCTTGGGAAGACCATTTTTGGCAACCGGCCGAACTTTGATCGATGTGGAAAAGGGGAAGCTTACTCTACGAGTTCAAGAAGAGCAAGTAACGTTCAATATCTTTCGATCCTTAAAATATCCTAGTGATGCTGAAAATTGTTTCCAAGTTGACGTCATTAACTCGTGTGTAAGTAGAGCCTTTCGAGAGAATTATCCATCCGATCCACTGGAGTCCGTTTTAGTGGGGTCTGCTTCCGAATTAAGTTCAGAACATGTAGCCTATGTACGACACATGGATGCTTCCCCACCATTTTTCACTCGTCGACCATGTGAGGAGCTCAGAAGTTCACCAACTCGACCCGTCCCATCAATCGAGAAACCCCCAAAGCTAGAACTCAAGCAGCTGCCGACTCATTTAAAATATGCATTTTTGGGACCCGACGATTCCTTGCCAGTCATTCTTTCGGCCACTTTAGCGGGGGATCAAGAGGAGAAATTATTGAGGGTTCTAAGGGAGTAAAATCTGCCCTTGGATGGTCTATTGCGGATATTAAGGGAATCATCCCATCAATTTGCATGCACAAAATTTTGATGGAGGAAGACTACAAACCATCTGTGGAGCATCAACGTCGTTTGAATCCAAATATGAAAGAGGTGGTAAAAGTCGAGGTTTTAAAACTCCTCGACGCAGGTATGATCTGTCCTATTTCTGATAGCAAGTGGGTAAGTCCGGTCCAAGTTGTGTCAAAGAAGGGTGGGATAACGGTTATTCAAAATGATAATAATGAATTAATTCCCACTAGGATTGTCACGGGGTGGCGTATGTGCATAGATTATAGGAAATTAAATAAAGCCACTAGAAAAGACCATTTCCCTTTACCTTTTATTGATCAAATGTTAGATAGATTAGCCAGACACGATTTCTATTGCTTTCTTGATGGTTATTCTGGGTATAATAAAATTTATATTGCCCCAAAAGACCAAAGAAAGATGACGTTTACATGTCCTTACGGCATTTTCGCTTATAGGCGCATGCCTTTTGGTTTATGTAATGCGCCGGCCACTTTTCAAAGTTGTATGATGGCTATTTTTTCTGACATGGTAGAGCATTGCATTGAAATTTTTATGGATGATTTTTCTGTTTTCGGTGATTCATTTGATATGTGTTTGCAAAATTTGCAGAAAGTCCTAAAAAGATGCGAAGAAACAAATTTGGTCTTGAACTGGGAGAAGTGCCATTTTATGGTCCAAGAGGGCATTGTACTTGGACACTGAATATTCTCACATGGAATTGAAGTCGACCGGGCGAAAATTAAAACAATCGAGAAGATGCCTCTGCCTACTTCGGTAAAAGGGATAAGGAGATTTTTGGGACACGCCGTTTTTTACCGCCGGTTTATTAAGGATTTTTCAAAGATCACGAAACCGTTGTGCAATTTGCTCATGAAGGATGTTCCGTTTAATTTTGACGAGTCGTGTATAGAAAGTTCGATCTATTGAAGAAAGCTCTAAGCACTGCCCCGGTAATAGTCGCTCCAGACTGGGACCTCCCATTCGAGTTGATGTGTGATGCTAGTGATTTTGCCATCGGGGCTGTTTTGGGACAGATGCGAGGGAAAGTGTTCCACGTCGTGTATTATGCAAGCCGAACTCTTGACGACGCCCAACAAAATTATGCCACAACGGAAAAAGAATTGTTAGCTGTAATCTTTGCTTTTGATAAATTTCGGGCATATTTGTTGGGGCCAAAAGTAGTGGTATGGACCGACCATTCGGCAATCAAATACCTTTTGGAGAAGAAGGATGCTAAACCAAGGTTGATTAGGTGGGTGCTTCTCCTTCAAGAATTCAACTTGGAAATTCGCGACAAAAAGGAGACGGAGAAAGTTATTGCCGATCATCTTTCACGTTTAGAGAATTCTCTTGAGAAGGGGGAAAGTCATCCACAAATTGTGGAAACCTTTCCCGATGAACAACTATACAAGTTGGGTTTACAACACGTGCCTTGGTATGCTGATCTAGTGAACTATTTGGCGAGCAAAATAATTCCGAATGACCTCTCGCGCCATCAAAAAAAGAAGCTGATTTCAGATGCTAAGTATTATTTGTGGGACGATCCTTTTCTGTTTAAAAGATGTCCTGATCAAATCATTCGCAGATGTGTTCCGGATGAGAAAATCCACAGTGTGCTGAATCAGTGTCATGCATCACCCTACGGTGGGCATTTTAGCGGAAATAGAACAGCGGCAAAGGTCTTACAATTGGGGTTCTATTGGCCGTCATTATTCAAAGATGCTCACTCCTTTGTGTCCACGTGTGATCGGTGCCAACGGACAGGAAACATCTCAAAACGACCTGAAATGCTGTTGAACACCATACTTGAGGTTTAATTGTTCGACGTATGGGGGATCGACTTCATGGGTCCATTTCCCCCATCAAATAAGAATCTCTATATTCTGGTAGCAGTGGACTACGTTTCAAAGTGGGTCGAAGCGGTGGCACTACCGACAAATGGGTCTAATGTCGTGATCAAATTTATAAAAAAATATATTTTCACGTGTTTTGGGAATCCACGCGCCATTATCAGTGATGGTGGTTCACACTTCGACAACAAATTCCTTGATGCGGTTTTGAGAAAATACGGAGTCACTCATCGTGTTGCTACATCTTACCATCCCCAGACGAGTGGTCAAGTCGAGATATCAAATCGAGAACTAAAGTGGATCTTAGAAAAAACAGTCAGCTCGTCTCGAAAAGATTGGTCCTTTAAACTCGATGATGCACTTTGGGCATACCGTACTGCGTATAAAACACCTATCGAGATGTCGCCTTACAGATTGGTTTATGGGAAAAGTTGTCATTTGCCCGTAGAGATGGAACATCATGCTTATTGGGCGATAAAGAAATTAAATTTTGATCTTAAATCTTCTGGTGAAAAGCGTTGTTTGCAGTTGAACGAGCTGTAGGAAATTCGCCATGATGCGTACGAAAATGCGAAGCTTTATAAGGAGCGGACAAAGATTTAGCATGATAAGCACATCACACATCGAGAGTTCATTCCGGGTCAAGAGGTGTTGTTGTTTAATTCTCGCTTAAGGTTATTCCCTGGGAAATTGCATTCACGATGGTCGGGACCGTTTACTGTAGTTCAAGTATTTCCACACGGAGCAGTGGAAGTACAAAAAGATGACCGTAAATTTATAGTTAATGGGCAGCGGTTGAAGGCCTACTTGGGTAATCCAATAGACGCGCAGAAGACGAGCGTCGTCTTATCCATCGCTGGATGAATACTAGAAAAGTCCGGCTGAAGACTATAAACTTAGCACTTCTCGGGAGGCAACCCGATTATTAGTTGTAGATTTTTATTTTTCAGTGTTTTCTTGCATTTTAGGAGTCTTTAGTTTTCGTCATTTTTGCTTTGATATGCTTATCCCTCACGTTCTTGATGTGTTCCTTTGAAAATTCTGTGCAGGAATCTCCCCAGGGAAGAATTCAGCAATGGGCCGCGACACAATAGAAGTGAGCCGCGGCACACACAAGTCGAACAAAAAGGGGCTAACCTTCCTGTACCATATGCCGCGGCACAACCTTACTGAGCCGCGGCACGCCCGAACCCTGAGACGTCGCACATATGCACTGAGCCGTGGCACGCCAAATGCCCCAGAAACAGCCATGAAGCTGTACTCCGTGCCGCGGCACGGACCAAATGAGCCGCGACACACTTACACGATGAGCCGCGGCACCCGTACACTGAGCCGCGGCACAAGGCGATATAACAGGAACGCCCGGGCAGGCTTTACTCTGGGCTGCGGCTCACTTAAGCTGTGCCATGGCCCCTGTTGCGAATTTGAACCGCCCAGGCTTCCTTTATAACATCGATCGGCCGGCACAAACAGGTAAGTCTCCTTCACTCCTGCGCGCAGCACTCGGACGATCCCCATTCAATTTTTCTTCTTCTTGCATTCTTCAATCCAAAGCAAGGTAACTCTCATCTCTTAATCCTAATTGCTACATGAAATTAAAAGTGAGGTATTGTTCTTCATTCATGGTTGAATATGTGTTAGTTTTTTTTCAAAGTTCTATCAAGTGGAGTTGGAATATGGTGATTATTGTTTGATTGTTGATGGTATTTGTTGATTATGTATGGATTGTAGATGTTATTTGTTGTTTTGTCATGACTATCGATTGATGTTGTCATTTTTGGGGATTGGATTAAGCCATTGTCATTCCTATTCTTCACTTAAACCCATGTACACTAAGTGTTTGATAAAATGCATCAATGAAAATTTTTGAGCCAAACATTTTAAAACGATATGCAACGAACTTGATTATCGAATTACATTGTACCCCAACCCTTACTTCATGTTTAAACTTGAAAGCTCAACCTTAATTTCCTCTTACAAGGGTGCAATACTCTATATTCACATTTTGCGTATCTTAGTCGAGAGTGGTGTAGTTTTCCTTAAAGGTTGTGTAATTTCCGGTGGTTATTTTTTCAGGAACCTCGCCATGGCTAGAAAAAGGAAGATAAGTACAAGGGCTAGGACACAATAATCCCCCACAAGAGGGGAGACATCACGAAGCCAAGCCGATTTAGAATCTCACCAATTCTCCAATCCGGAAATTCACAGAATATTCAACGAAAAAATCCGACCTCGACCAATAATCCCGGAGCGGGGATTCACTCCCACCCCCCAGGATGGTGAGATTCTGACTATGATTGACGAGATGGGATGGGCTCGTTTCACTGCGCCTCCCGAGCCGGATGTGATCTCTATCGTCTAGGAGTTTTACGCTAGCGCTCTATTGCGACATATTCGGGCGGGGCAGATGATGGCGCAATCAGATACTCGGACTCAGGTCATCGTCCGAGGCCATACTGTGGATTTTTTGGTGGCTGCAATTCGGAGACTATATGAT
Organism: Orobanche coerulescens; assembly: GCA_033398695.1. Lineage (NCBI taxonomy): Eukaryota > Viridiplantae > Streptophyta > Magnoliopsida > Lamiales > Orobanchaceae > Orobanche > Orobanche coerulescens. Next base: position 34,425,197 of record CM065807.1, read on the forward strand.
CTGCCAGTGGTGGATGAGACGGCGTTTACGCAGAGTATGAGTAGCCTCACAAGGGAGGCTCTGCTTGAGGCACTCACACAGCCCGGTTCCGTATGGGAGGCTCGAGCCCCGGGTTCTTCAGCCTTCTATTTTAAGAGTTCGCGCCTCAGTCGGCTCGGGCGATCCTGGTTATACTTCCTCTGCGCACGAGTTAATCCTACCTTGCAGATTCGCTCAGTCTTACTCTCTCGCGCCCGACTACTATATGCTATCACTACCGGGCTCAGATTCGATGTGGCCCCTCATCTGGTCCGATCTATCCTTCAGTGCATTCAAGGAGGGGCCAAGACGGGTCTGAAGCAGCCCTCTCCCATTTGCGCTCTATGCCGCCAGTCAGGCATGACTTGGTCGGGTGATGAGCCGACGGTAGCACCCCAGGGTCCGATTGATCATCGCATTATTTCTCACTTTGACCAGTAGGGTGGAGCGCCGGCACATGCTCGGGGACGAGGATTTCTTCTTGACGAGGCACATGAGCAGTCCCCCGAGCCTCTTCTTCTGACACATGAGCATGCGGAGTCCAGCCCGTCGCCCGAGAGAGAGCACCTTCAGGCGATGTTCGACAGCCTGAGAGATGAGATGCGGAGAGATAGAGAGAGTCACCTAGCTGCCCTGAGAGAGGAGATGCGGACAGAGAGAGAGCCTCCTCGCTGCTGTCCGGGAGGAGATGAGGGAGCAGGCCCGCCGGGCCAATCGACGTGAGAAGATCCGCTTGGAGGCGAGGGATGCGTACCATCAGGACTACCTTGCTGCGTGGACGAGCCACATACTGCACCCGGACGGGCCCTTCATCCCACCAGTTAGGCCATCCAGACCACCCTCCTCGTCGGGCGAGGCCGGCACCAGTTCATGAGTGGACATTAGGGGAGTACTTGACCTTTTCTCTTATTGCATATTACTAGTTGTGTCCATTGAGGTCAATGTACGTCCTAAGTTTGGGGGGGTTTACTTTCAGTAATTATTTATTTATTCGTTGCTATTTTTCATTGTTTTTGACGATAGCCTTGCTTGTCGTGATATTATTTGCATTCGTGGATTTTACGTGCTTCCTTGTGTAAAACTGATGTTATGATACTGATTTCTCTTTGAAGAAACGGTTGAGTTTTGGTCGAGTTTGCAGTCAGTGATAATTGTTTCCTCTGAGTATTCATTTAGGTCTGAAATTTTTTCGTTATTGTATAAATCTTAGCGTATAAGAAAGGAGACATATGTGTTTTCAAATCGCCGTCTATTTGGTTACACTTTTCGCGTAGCTATTCGTCCAGTAACATGAGTCTTGTTGGCACTTAAATTGAGTTTAGAGTCGGACACTTTTTTTCCCAAAAAGCCGAGATATTATACATATTCTATGATGGGAAGTTTAGTAACCGGGGGTATTCACGTGACACGTTGTTTACTCTTGCGTAAAACGACAACCCTGAATAGACTAATGGTTTAGAAAAATCGCATTGCCGATGATGGGAAGCCTAGTAACTAGGGGTATTCACGTGACCCGTTGTTTACTCTCACGTAAAATAGCAACCTTGAATCGGACGTGCGAGAATAGCTATTCGAGTTTTTTCTCCGCTGTAGAGGGAAACTTAGTAACTAGAAGCATCCATGTGCCCCATGAGTGTCTTTTACGTCAAACGGTTCCCCAATACATGAGAATGGAAATCCACCCTAGGATTATCCCGATGAAACATCCCGAGATCCGAACCTAGTGGTTAACTCGAATCTTTATTATGATCATACATAAGGGAATGCTGTCCGAGGATTATTTTTGACGATGAAACTCTTGAATTTTTGCCACTTGACTGTGGGACTGGGCGAGTTGGCTTGTTTAATCTAACCCTTCATATTGGCGGTCGGTTAAATTCACGCTTGTTAATCTTTGAGCTTGATTTTCTTCATGAACGATTGATTAGTACTAAAAATGGTTACTTTGTGGAATCAGTGTCCTTGATGTGACTCACTATTACGATACTCGTATTGTTCTTTGATATTTTCAGGGTAGTATTGATTAAGTTGAGCAGTATGGATTTGCACGATCATTCACGATACTTTTTATTTGAAATTGATTTTTGCTTGAGGACAAGCAAAGGCTCAAGTTTGGGGGTATTTGTTAGATGTATTTTTATGCGCTTATTTATCATTATTTTATATCTATTTTTTAGTCTAAATCTGCATAAATAAGCTTTTAATGCACTATTCTTATATGTTTTGCAGGAGATTGGAATCCGGAAGCCTAAACGACAAAAAACGGGCGAAAATGACGATTTGTGGTCACGAGCCGCGGCACAAGGAAAGCGAGCCACGGCACACGCACGGCACACAGAGGTGCTGAACGCACTGTACCGGGGGCTGCGTCACATTGAAGCTGAGCCGCGGCCCATGAAGAAAAACTGCGCCCAGGGCTGCGCGCTGAACATTAGGGGCCGCGGCACGCACTTACTGAGCCGCGGCCCGCGGGGCGGCTAGGCTGTAATTGCCGCATTTCTGAGCCGTTTCTGAAGCCCGTTCTCGACCTAATCTACGGACGCGTTTTGGAGACGAATGATGGTTATAAATAGGGATTGAAGGTCTGAGGATCAATCATCGAGGATCATCGAGAAGAAGCAGAACACACCAAGGAGCAGAGAGCGGAAGCTAGAGAACGGAGGAATCCAAGTTCTTCGACTGCGTTTGATTTCTAATATGCTTTCTTTAATTCTTTGTGTATTCTTATTTTCTAGCATGTCAGGCTAGAACCCTAATTTCTAGGATTTTGATGAAACCAAGGTTTTGACGAATTCACTTTTGATTTTGCATTATTAAAATATTTCCCTTTCTTATTGAGTTTTACCAATTGTTTTAATTACTATCAATTATGTGGCCTATGATTGATTTGTTTTGATTACGCAACTCGAATCGGGAGAGGAGAGTTGGTAGGAAAAATTGGTGAGAACCGTTTTATCTTGTGAGATAGGAATATACTCATAGAAATTACGTGGCCTTTCTGAAGATTTCGTACTTCTTGCCTATTGTCGAATTAATTCACCTAGGAATAGAGTGTGTTATTTGCCCTAGAAAATTCTATTGATCTCGGGAGAGGCGGTAGAATATTTTAGCAATCTTCGCCTTCAATAAATTGAGAAATCATTAAATTCATATAATCAAGAGTAATTCGGATAAGCCGAGGTTGATTCACAATCCTAGATTAATTCCCTATTTAATCTTCTTCCTTCGTACAATAAATTTTACTATTTATTCTTTTATTATTTTTCGTTAATTATCACTTGCACATCAAATTTCGATAGTTCAAATAAAATTAGAATACGCATAAATCGGTAATTAATAAGTCAGTCCTTGAGGGAACGATATCTTACTTATCACTTTATTACTTGTTTACGACAACGTGCACTTGCATTCACCAAAATTCGCAACAACGTTCTTAATTTAATATTCAATTAAATTAAGCGGTGGTCCAGCTTTTGAGATTTTAAAATTCAATTAAATTAAGCGGTGGTGCAGCTTTTGAAAATTTGAAAAATGACGGTTGAATTTTTAATTAGACATAATGGAGGTCGTGTGAACGTGTAGTTGCCACATGTAAATGAATAATAATAATAGAATATTTCAAGAGTCGGTCAGGGATAGAGAAACTTAGCTAGTTGACCGTTTGACTCGTTGACTTCTCTGCATTAGGTGAGTTGTATCGCCTGTGATTTTGATCAGATAGGTTCCTTCGTCTGTCCTTCGTCTTCTCATCTGATCTGCTTTAGGCAGCTTTCTCATATATACTAAATTCCTAATCTAGTAATCCAAGTTCCCTGCTCAGCTCCAAAAACCTTTCTTCTGGCAAAGATTTGGTTAATATGTCAGCAATCTGGTATTCAGTGCTGACTCTTTCCACTCTAACTCTTTTGTTAAGCACATGGTCTCTGATGAAATGATATTTGACATCAATGTGTTTCGTCCTTGAGTACAATACTGGGTTGTTGGTTATAGCAATTGCATTGTTGTTATCACACTATATTGGGACTTCATTTGCAATGATGTTGTAGTCCCTTAGCTGTTGTCTGATCTATAGAATATGTGCACAACAGCTGCCTGCAGCTAGGTATTCTGACTCTGTTGTTGATATTGAGTTAGATACCTGCTTCTTGCTACACCAGGATATCAGTCTGGTTCCTAGGAATTGGCACGTTCCACTGGTGCTTTCCTATTAATTTTGCATCCTGTGAAGTCTGCATCTGAGTATCCTGATAGCTCAAAGTTATCATATTTAGGATACCATAGTCCAACATTGACTATGGACTTAAGGTATTTGATAATCCTTTTAGCTGCATCCTGGTGAGACGGCTTTGGCTTGGATTGAAATCTAGCACATACACCCACTGCATATGATATATATGGTCTGCTTGCAGTTAGATAAAGGAGTGATCCAATAAGTCCTCTGTAGTGGGTTGAATCCACTGATATGCCTCTTTCATCTGCATCTAGGTGTGTGCTTGTGCTCATAGGGATTCTTGCTGGTTTGGCTGATTACATTCCAAATCTCCTGATTAAGTCTCTTGTGTATTTGGCTTGATTGATGAAAATTCCATTACTCATCTGCTTGACTTGTAAACCAAGAAAGAAATTCTGTTTTCCCATCATGTTCATCTCAAATTCTCCTTGCATGAGATTTGAGAATTTCTCACATAGCTCTGGGTTGGTTGAGCCAAATATGATGTCATCCACATATATTTATACTATTAATATGTGGCCTTCATACTCTACTCTGAATATAGTCTTGTCCACTTTGCCTTTGCTGAACCCGTTCTTCTCCAGAAACACAGAGAGTGTCTCATACCATGCTCTTGGTGCCTGCTTGAGTCCATATAGATCTTTTAAAAGCTTGTAGACTTTGTCTCCTTTGACAAATCCTGGGGGTTGCTCCACATAGACTTCTTCTTCTAGAATTCCATTGAGAAAGTCACTTTTCACATCCATTTGGTAAACTTCGAAATCCTTGAATGCTGCATATGCAAGGAATAGTCTGATGGCTTCCAGTCTTGCAACAGGTGCATAAGTTTCATCAAAATATATTCCTTCACATTGTGCATATCCTTTGGCGACTAATCTGGCTTTATTCCTAACAACAGCTCCATCTTCATCACACTTGTTCTTGTACACCCATTTGGTGCCTATAACCTTATTGTGATCTGATCTGTCTGTTAGTTCCCAGACATTTTTTTCTCTCTATTTGGTTGAGCTCTTCTTACATTGCATTGATCCATGAGTAATCCTCCAATGATTGCTCTGTTGTCTTAGGTTCCATTTGAGACATGAAACAAGAGAACATTGCCATTCCTGATGGTACTGTGGATTGTCTGGTTTTGATTCCATCAGTTAGGTTTCCAATGATCTGTTGAATGGGGTGATCTCTAAGCCATTTGGGGATTTCTTCTTCTTCTTCAGGGTTTGTCCCCCTTGTAGAGTTGCTTTGGTGACATTCTTCTCTCTCTACATCAGCTTAGTTCTGACCTTTTGGATCTGCAACTGGATCAGCTATGGTCTTGTCATCTGCAGGTGGGGATCCTGTCTGATCTGCAGATGGGTCTTTATCAGCTACAGATGGATCTTTATCAGCTGCATCTGGATCAGGTAGGTTTTGAGGTCCTATCTGATCTGCAGTTGGGTCTTCAGGCTGATCTGCAGGTGAGTCCATCATTCCTGTATCATGAACAATGACTTCTTCTAGGGTGGCAGATTTGAGCTTATTCTCAATTGATGCCACCTGTTTCCTGTAGTCAATAGTAGACTCATCAAATACAACATGAGGTGTTTCTTCCACAACTAAGGTTCCTTTGTTAAATACTTTATATGCCCTGCTTCTTTGAGAGTATCCCATAAAGAGACCATCATCAGTTTTAGCATCAAAGGCATTTAGTTGGGTTTTACCATTATTGTGGATGAAACACTTACAACCAAAAATACGAAAATATGCAACAGTTGGTGTTCTGCCATTCCAAACCTCATAGGGAGTTTTGCCATGTCTCCCTACAATCATACTCCTGTTGTAAGTGTGGCATGTTGTGTTGACAGCTTCAGCCCAGAACCTCTTTGACAGGTCAGCTTCTGCAATCATGGACCTGGCAGCTTCCTTCAGGGTTCTGTTCCTTCTTTCAGCAACATCATTCTGCTGTGGAGTCTTGGCTGCAGAGAGCTCATGATGGATCCCATTCTGATCACTATATTCAGTGATTGATTTGTGGAGATATTCTCCTCCTCTATCCGATCTTTATGATTGAGAGGGATTTCTCATTCTGGATCTTCCTTAGTAGCTCAGGTAGTTTTGTCAAAGTTTCACTCTTTTTATAAAGAAAAACAACCCATGTATATATTGAGTAGTCATCTACTACTACTAGAGCATGCTTTCTTCCACTCAACGTCCTTGGCTTGATGGGGCCAAATAGATCCATATAGATCTAGAATCCTTGTGGTGAGAGTGGTAGGCTGAACTGGTTTGAATGATGCCCAGGTTTGCTTCCCTTTCTGACATGCATCACAGAGAGCTTCCTTTCTGAATACTTCTTCTGGAAGTCCTCTGACCAGTTTTTGAGAACTAATCTTGTTGATGGCTTTGAAGTTTAGGTGACAAGGTCTTTTGTGCCACAACCATCCATTTTCAACTATTATCTTGGATAGAAAACAGGTGTTGGGAGTTCCTATATTCTAATATATCATGTAGACATCTCTCCTTATAAATTCTTATAGCTTGAGTTCTCCAAATAAGATATCTATTACCATACATTTCCAAATGGTGAAGACTGCTAGATTCTTCTCATCACAAAACTGACTTATGCTCAAAAGGTTGTATTTGAGCCCTTTGACATAATGGACTTTGGATATAGTTATGTTTTCTCTGTGCAGCCCTCCAAAACCTTTTGTCTGACCTCTAGAGCTATCTCCAAAGGTTACATTTGGGCCTCTTTCCTTGGTATAATTTGATAGCACCTTCTTGTTCCCGGTCATGTGCCTTGAGCATCCAGAATCTACAAACCATTCTTCACCTCCTATATTTAAATTTGTGGAGATGTGGTAGAAGTCCTTCCACCATTTCTGCAATTAAACAAGCAGAGATTTAGGTACCCAAATCTGTGTGGGTCCTCGGAGGTTAGTTAGTTTCCTAGAGAATTGATTTCTCATTGGATTATGGAAGTTATGGTGATTGCCCCTAAAATCTTCGGTTGGGATTGTGTACTGGATATGCCTCATAAAATTGATGGTGTGGGCCATTTGTAAATCTTGGATGAGACCATTTATAAAATTTTTGGGGTCTCCACACCTGTTGAGTTTGAAAACTTGGATAACCTTGAGGTTTCCATTTGCCCCTCCCATTTTGAAATCTATTTTTGGGGAGTCTGTGATAATAGTGGGCTTGTTGTCTAGGCGGTTGCTTTTGCCTTGGCCATTGCCTAGTCTCTTGTCTAGGTGACTGCCTTGTATACCTTGGCTGTTGCCCAAACTTTTGACTCGACTGCTGCCTATTTTGAAATACAGGTTTGTAAGTTGCCTCAGCAGATGGGACAAGTGTTTCTCCCTTGATGAAAGTAGTTTTAGAACTAGAGTGAGTGTTGGGGTCATATCCAAGGCCTGATCTGGAATATAGTGGCCTTTTATTCATACACAACTCATCCAAGGTTATGGAAGCTTTGAGAGAAGTTATCTTCTTAGCCTGTGTGTTACTTAGTTGTGTTAGTTTAGCAAACTCAGTTTTAACATGAGCAAGTGCAGCTGATTTCTCATTATTTAAAACAGTTAATCTTTTGATCTCAGCTGTAGTATTATCAGCCTGGTTTTTCAACTTGTCTTCAGCATGTTTTTTAAATTCAGATTTGGTTTTAATTAACTCTAGGCTGAGTTTTTCAAAGTTATTTTTCAGCTGCCTATTCTCATCTTGCAGCTGGGTCTTCTCGGCTGATACAGTCAAGCGTGCAGATTTTAATTTCTCAAAATCTTTGAGAAGCTGATTGACAGACTCATATAAATCCATATCCTGAGACATGTCTGAGTTGTTATTATTTGAAATTGGGGGTTTAGATGTTACCTCTTCATCAGCTAAGTTGGCCATCGAGCAAAAAACAAAAAAAGGTTGGCCATCAGGCAATTGTAAGAATCCACTGCTGGAATCTACACTCTCTTGGTCTTCTCCAATGAAAGCTTTTCTCTTGTCTTCTTTTCTGCCCACTTCCTTCTTGCCTTCATCCTTCTTGAGATCAGGACAGTCAATTTGAATATGTCCTGTCTTGTGGCAATTGTAGCACTCCACCTTCCAGCTTCTAGCCTTTTGATTTCTCCTGGGATTTTATTTATAATTTATCTTATATTTGGAGTAATTCTTCCGGAAGTTGCTGAATCTTTGCATTATAAACGCCATTTCTTCCTCAAAATCTAAGGGATTTGGAGGCTTGACTTCAGATAAGCTCTTGGCAGGGGACTCAGCTGCAAACGCTATCCCCTTATCTGCAGGATTAGTTGATGACGAACTTGGAAGCTCAAACTCATAAGCCTTTAGGTCAGAGAACAGCTGTTGGATCTTTATTTTGTTAAGATCCTTGGATTCTCTCATGGCCACTGCCTTCATATTCCATTCGGGGTTGAGAGATCTTAGAACTTTCAGGGCCATCTCCCTGTTGCCATATGTTTTTCCCAGAGAATTAATTTCATTAATTATCTCTGTGAATCTTGTGTCTACTTGGTAGATAGACTCTCCATTCTTCATCTTGAAGTTGTCAAACTTTTGGGTAGAGATTGACAACTTGTTCTCTTTTATTAGCTCAGTTCCTTCGCACATCACAGCTAGAGTATCCCAAATTTCTTTGGCATTCTTGCAATTCTTAATCTTGACCATTGTTAATTTGTCAAGAGTCTGGTACAACAGATCTCTGGCCCAGTAGTCAAGATTGGCCAGCTTTCTTTCTTCGGTGGTCAGCTCCGTCCTCTTCTTGGGGATCTTATCTGGCTTCCCAACTGCTATCTTCTCAGGGGTGTTGCCCTTCTCGAATATGAAAGGACCATCTTCGATTATGCACTACATGTCATCGTGAATGGAAGATAAATGTGCCTGCATCCTTATCTTCCAAAGATCATACTCGTGAACTGAAAAAACTGGTAATCTAGAGTGCATGTGTTGCATGTGTTTCATTCTGAATGAGAGATTTAAAATATATATCCTCGATATATGGATCTGGTTCAGAAAATTTGAACCAACCTCTCCGATACCACTTGTAGGTCACAAGTCGTCAGGAATAAGTCTAGGGGGTGAATAGACTTATTGAAACTCTTTTTCCATGAAATGAGTTTCTCAGTTGTGATAAGTACAGATGACTTGAATTCGTGCAGAGACGGGATATGCTAAGACACAATGATGACGAATACAGAAAAACTCAAACAATGGAACAATGAATATGTATGCAGCAGGTAAGTATGATGCTAAAGCAGTAAAATACGCAGGCAATTTATAGTGGTATCAGAGGTGGGGTAATCCTCTACTAATCCACTTTTCTCCAAACCAGTTGGAGATCAATCCACTATAATTCTTAACCAGTGATAAATATTAAAGTGATTCTACTTAGCTACAACAACTTCCAACCAGTGGAATTCCTATCGTTGCAACTCCTTCCAACTGCCTAGCACCTCTTGATCTTTAAATCCTCGGATGCCTATCAGTCACGCACACTTCAACCAGTGAAGTACTCTGAACTCAGGTTTTAAGACACGAGTGGTTGTCTTCTCCAACTAAGAGCTTTCTTAGTATATGAACTATGATCTCTTGCTCTTTACGATGCTATAGTTCACTTGATTGCTTTGATTGCTTTAATTGCTCGAAAGTGTTGTTCGCATCGTACTTTGCTCAATTCCAATCTTCAGGTATTTATAGATGTCGATCCTTTGAGCTTACTCAATAGTCGTTGCAATTCCTATAATAAATCTGTCCGTTAGAGAAATAGACTTCTTTGTGTTTTTCCTTTCCGAACGTTGCAGGGCTGGATTCCCTTATTTTAATCCATTTCCGACCGTTGTGAACACATTCACGTTGTAGCATCGAATATTTTGATTATAAAATGCTTAAAGTCTTCATAGGTGGGTCTCGATGAATTATTTAATTCAGTGCTTTCCGAGAATCTCTCCAGTCTGTCCCTTATCGCCTGCATGTGACTTTCCGTGATTATTGACTTTTCAACACATACTGACATGGACTGGATTACTTGGCTGATTACTTTTGACAGAACTCATCTGATCTATTTTTGGTCAATCTGTCTGATGTGCAGTCAACCTTCTCTGATGTCGGATTTCTCTGATGACTTCTCTGAGGTCTCGACAAATCTTCTCTGATCTAACGACATATCTGAAGTCTTCTGACCAGATGAACTTATGTGATCTGATGGTCAAACTTCAGATGACTTGGACTCTGTCTGATCACTTGACTGCAGTCTGGTTAAACTTCTCTGATAAATATTTTGACCAGGACTTCTCTGATAAATCGCTTCTGCAGAATGTTGTCTGACGATAAGCCATATGTGGTCAACCTTCTCTGAACAGTTGAGTTGACCAAGACTTCTCTGATAAACTCTTGTCTGCAACTCAGCTTTCTGTAGTGTTATGTTAAACCTCGCTGATGTATCTGTTTGACCAGAACTTCTCTGATTTGTCTGCGATTTATGCTTAGCCAATTTTAGCCTAGTTTTATATGGCCTATAGAAGATACTCATTTGGTTCTTCTTTACATATTGCCAAGTATTCTACTATACATAATTTGTCCTATAGAAGATTCTCATTTGGTTCTTCTTTACAATTTGCCAAGTATTAAAACCATACATTTGAATAAACAGATACAGGGATGACATCATCAAAATCTAATAAGTATTCCTAACATACTGTCTGGTTATTGTTTGATTTTTCCAGGTATACTTGGACAATATTTCTAAGCAAGAATAAAGAAACCACAACGAAGTTGCCATAGCACCTGTGAAAGCTACAGAACGAGAAAGGGTTGAGTATCGTGTCCATTCGTTCCGACAGAGGTACTGAATTCAAGAATCGCTTTATAGAGCAATACTGTGCGGATAATGGAATACAACACGAATACTCAGCAGCCCAAACTTCTCAACAAATTTTGCCGAGCGAAAGAATAGGACGCTCAAGGAAGCAACAAGAACCATGATAGCTGCAAGGAAGTTGCCGTAAAGGTTCTGCGGCATGCTATACACAAAACCATTGCATCATCAACAAGCATCACAACAAAATAGCCTACGAGGTATAGAATAATAGAACTCTATTGGTTGCATACTTTCATATCTTTGGATGCATATGTTACATTCTGAATAATGATAAAGATAAACTCAAGAGCTTTGACGAAAAGTCGGGTGAAGGGATATTTGTAGACCTCTGTCAGCAAAGCTTTCAGTATCTTTAACAAAAGAAAGTTGACCATAGAGAAATTTGTCCATGTAGTGTTCGATGAACCTCACTTTGACCCAACAGGAGTAGAAGGCTTAACCCAGACCATCCGAACCCTATTAATTGATGACCCTCAAACTCCAATAGAACCTGTCGTAGACTTAGAAATCAATCTCGCAGTTGTAAGATCAGAAGTAATCAAAGCCGTTGTTGTACAAGATGAAACCGAAACTACAGCACCACAAGATATAGTACGGGATGTTGAATTAGAACCTGACAGGAGATGGTTGATAGATCACCCCCAGGAATTGATTATAGGTGATATTGATGTTGGTGTATCTACCCGTAGAAGAATACATAGTGCACAAGGAACTGTACTGTGTGCGCAAGAAAAACTGATTCTGAGAAATCTCCATTTCCTGTATGGAAATCTGAAGCAGAACTTACGAGACTAGCTATCTTCACACTAGCTGTATTCTTAGCTCAATCCAAACTTGTTTCAACCAATGAAGCTTTTAATAATTCTCACTGTATCACTTCTATGGAAGAAGGGCTTAATGGTTTCGAAAGAAACAATGTCTGGTATCTAGTACCCAGGCTAGAACATCAAGCTATAATCAGAACCAAATGGGTATTTAGAAACAAGAAGGATGAGAATGGAGTTGTATCAGGAACAAATCCCATCTAGTTGCACAAGGCTACAGACAGGAAGAAGACAGATTATGATGAGACTTTTGCCCCTGTAGCCAGACTAGAAGCCATCAGGATATTTCTAGCCTTTGCCTTCCATAAAAATTTTGTAGTATATCAAATGAACGTTAAGAGCACATTCCTGAATGGAGATCTTGCCGAAGAAGTCAATGTTGAGCAACCACCAGGGTTTGTCAACACTGAAGGCAGAGACCTAGTATACAGGCTACGGAAGCTCTGTATGGACTTAAGCAAGCACCTAGAGCTTGGTATGAAACCCTGCCTCTGTACCTTATAAGCAATGGATTTGAGAAAGGTGCCATGGACAATACTCTCTTTAAGATACATAGGAAGGTGATGACATGTGAATGGTGCAAATATATGTCTATGATATTATATTCGGTTCTACTAACCTTGCTTTATGTCAAAATCTCTCTCATCTCATGCAAAGTAAATATGAAATGAGTATGATGGGAGAACTTAGTTATTTCCTATAATTTCCAGTTAAGCAATTGCCTACAGGAATCTTCATCAACAAGGAGAAGTACAGCAAGGAGCTGCTCAACAAGTTCGGATGAACAACTCTAAATCCTCGTCAACCCCCATGAGCACTTCTATGCAAATTAGTGCTGACGAAGATGGAAAGCCAGTTGATCAATCACTCTACAGGAATCTTATAGGCTCACTCCTATACCTTACGGCTAGCAGGCCTGATATCCAGTTTGCTGTAGGAGTGTGTTCTCGGTATCAAGTAGCACCTAAGGAGTCACACTTTACCACAGCCAAGCCAATCCTTCAGTACGTCAAAGGAACAATCGATGTAGGATTGTGGTATCCTTAAGTGCGTTTGATATGTGCACCAACCTGTGCTTCAGAATGATGGTCATTATCATGTTTGGATAAAAGGTGAACTGGTGCCAGATAATTTTAAAAAGAATTTAGGAAGAGGCTTCTAAGTGTGAAACTATCAAGAAGTCGTGTGGCCTCATCCTGAATCATATGCTCACTCATTGCAAAGTAACGCAATCTACTGATACCAAGAAGATTGGCGCTGAAAGGTTCATTAGTGGGACCCAACCCACCATCTTCAACAAATCACCACTCCTTGTTAAGAGGACCCATCCTCAAAGCATGCCCATTTCAAATGAATCGAGGGACATCACTTCAAAGATCTCGGGCGACGATAAGAAGAGGAAGAGAAGCATTCCAGACAGCAGTTCGCCTCAAGCTATCGAGAAGAAGAGAAAAAAGACCAAGACATCTTCTAAGGTTGAGCCTACAGTGACTGCAGCGGTCGCTTTAGAAGTCCCATCTGTTCCTGTCGCTGAAACAATCCCACGCGGCACAACTCGTCTAGAAAAAACAGTTGCTACTCAAACAGCAGATCCTGAGCCTGTGGCAGCTATGACGGATGATCAACTATTTTCCAAACTCGAAGGTTCCGGTGAATCGGCTACCTCTTCGGAGCCGAAAACTGCTACTTTAAACCAGGTACCCACCCCTGTACGGAGTCTCTCTCCCCACAGGGTACCAACCCCTGTTTGGGATCCCTCTCCACAACAGGCTACCATCCCCATTGAGGATTCCAACCAGACACTAGAGCCCACTACTATACGGAGTCCCTCCCCCACTGATATCATTAATAACACTCTCCTCCATGTTTAATCTATGAAGCTTACGAATGCTTCAAAGTATGGAAGTCCTACAGGGTCGCCCCTTACGACACCCTGTACAACTGGGACGACTGGAAGAATGAGGAGTTATTCACATTGGAGGTCACAGACTCCCAAAATATCGAAGTCCTAATCCATTGGGAGTATTACTTCTGCTATGATCTCACCTCGGATTACGTCACGACAAAAGAGAATTCAAGACTGATAGGGAAGTCACAGTTCGGTGACAAAGCTCTATCCCCCAGCCACCATTCCAACCCTGACTCGGACGACGATGAAGATGCCCTACAGGCAGGTCTACGGATCAGCCGGGAAGAGGCCAGGGAAGGAGAAATGGCCAACCTTCAAAACCAACAGGGCTAGGGGACATATAATAACCAACAGTCCCTAGTCCCTCCTACAAACATTAAAGAGCAAGCTGCTCCCATACAGGATGCCCAGACTGTCCCCCAAACTGAAGACGCTGCCCGCGCCATCCACCAAGAGGAACCAATCCCTATTCCAGAACAGGCGGAAGCTGAGAGTCAGTAGGAGGATTCAGTCCCTCTTGTACTTACGACTATAGAAATCAACAAAGACAGGAGGAATCAGCCCCTTCTGTCTCCTAGGCTGACACAGTAGCACATCCTTTTGAAGCCCCTGTTTCCAAAGACCCTGCATCTGCTATCTATATCAGTTCCAATTCGGATTCTGATGATGGTTTTCTGCCTGAAGACAGACCACGGAGAACCCGTCATCACGTGGTTCATCGACATCTTGGAGAACCTGAAGATTTGAAGATTATGCTTCCTGACTCCCCGCGCACCGAAGCCCGCAGTGAGCAACTCCAATCTATCGGTCGACAAACACTATTTCTGCAGGACGCCATCAAGGCCCTGTATGATGTTGGTAAAGAACTCGACTGGATGCACGAGACTGCACAGGACGAGCTCCCTAAGCTGAAATATGCGATTAATAATGTGCAGGACGCGTTCCGCCTGATCCCAACAGCATTGTCGCAAGCATTGAACCAACTCAAAGAGCATCAGGAGCGGATCCTGAGGCAAGAACAAGATAATCTTTGCGTTGCCGAGGCCAATATGGTCACCGCCCTTGAGTATACTGACTCTAAACTAATTGATCACGATCAGAAGATCGATGATTTGTATTTAGGAAGCTGGTTGATCGCATCAACAATTTCAAGACCCAACAGGCCGAATCTATGAAGCTCCTTCGGGAAATTCACGGAAATGTGTTAGATCTTGTTGATGCCAAAAAGGGGGAAGAGTCCAGAGAGGCTGCCCAGAAATAGAGGATGGAATGAGAGATAGAGGCTACGCTGGAAGAAAGTGTTGCTTCTATTATCGGGCGACTGGTCGGACCTGGGCCTAGTCAAGCTGCAAGAGGATACAGGGTGACTGGTTCTAGACCTGAGTTCCAGGACACCAACTACCCATGGAAGAGTATTGGGGATAAGCCTTCTGAGATTTTGCTGCCAACAGACTGACAGCCTTCAGCAGATGATTTGAAGAATTGGAAGAAATTTGAACTGATGAGATACTTTTGTACTCTCATGAGGAATTCTGCCATCTTCAACCGGTTTAAGACTCCAGAGGATGCCACTAATGAATTCTCAAGGCTATTAGCAGAAGGAAAGCTCGCCCAATAACTGAAGATGAAATCCAAGCACCAGAAGGGTGAACGGTCACCCATACGGAAGACTGGATCCTTGCCTACGATCAATCCCACAAAGGATGAAGTATCTATAGGGTTGAGGCAATGACTCCTTAATCAACTAGTGGAGTGGAACTAAAAATGATCTCGCTCGGAGGACTTGGAAGCATTCTCACTATAGGAGCTAGCCTCTGTTAGCCTTATGCTATATTTCTTTCTGCTGTATGCTTACCGATGCAGTATGTATCTTTGTATTTTTTATCTTTAAATACTTGTAATTCTCCCTATTATCAACAAAATTTGGTTTCTTGAAAGCTTACAACTCATAATCTACTCTTATTGTTTTCACTGTACTGATTACGAAGCATTGTCATATTTCAACAAGTACAAACTTGTTAATTCACAAGCTGTAAGAACTTGTCTGCGAGCAGTTCATATATTAAGTTGTATACAGTCTATATTTCACTCTGTAAGATTGTGCCTACACGCCAATCATAAGTTAAGTTGTAATACACTAAGTCATGTAGGATTTTAGTTTTTAGAACTTGCCCGCGAGCAGTTCATATTTATAGATAATGTTATGAAAGTCAGATCTTTCGAACAGAAGACTTGAATACAGCCTCTCTGTATCTAGAGAAAGTTTTGGCATTATCAAAAGGGGGAAATTGTTAGGATAAATATTCTTGTTTTGATAATCGCCAACGTATAGCAAAGAAGTCTTAAGAAGTTAGAATTTCACTAAGTATGGAAGCTGTCAGGAAACTCCGTACAACCCACGTATACTGCAAGAGATCTTCTACAGAGTCCAATCCTACAGAGCTTACATCATACAGCAGAAGTTAAAGCACGTTGGATACAGCAGTCTGACTGTAGGTGTTTTACATAGGAAAAGTAAAACACATCCAACAAAAAACTTTAAACCGTTGTGAAACAAATACTGTTTATCCATAAAGTATTCACGGTTAAAAGCAGCATGTATTGCGGATAGGAAAGCATTTAATTCGGAAAGAGACAAGCCTGAACGCGCTGACGAGCAATTAATGCAAAGTAAAAAGAATGTTTGAAGCATTAAATGCGAGCTGCCTTTAATTCAAACATTCAGCAGCAGCCAATCAGAGACGTCAACATCTCACCAACCAGCCAACGACTACATTTATAACGGATCTATTTTCAAGGTTATAAGTAGCCTCAAACAAGAGGACATTGCTGACTTACGAACTTACATTTTTCATTCTCACGCATATATCTAACAGATAACTCTGACAATCTAGCTACTAAAGAGCAGTATATTTCGTGAGCATACAACAGTATCAAGGGAATAAAAATACTAAGCCCTCAACCCAAATAGCACAGCATACAACGAACGCTTGTAAAAGATATAGCTGTTGTTTGGAATCATCCTGCCATCTTTACCGTTGAGATCAACCTTAGCCCTGTGTGGACTAAGTCCTTGTGTATTCCGATCTGTGTGGGAAAATAGCATTGAAGATGAAGCTTCGATCTATGTGAGAAGAAGCGAGTCGAAAGAGCTTGAAGCCAATCTGTGTGAACGGCCAAAGCTGCAATCCCTGTATCAATCTATGTGAACGATACAGAGACAGGTTTAGTAAAAGTCACATAGTTGTGTACATAATGATTTTAATAAACGCTTTACTCCTGTGTGGAGGACCAGTGCACGTAGAGAGGTTTACCTCGAACCACTTTTCCTTACTGTTTTCATTTAACTTTGATTTATAAGTATACATTGTGAAACCATCAGTACGCCACAAATGGCCTTCAGCAACATTTATTTCGATGTTACAAGCAAAAGTGTTAGCATAGATGCCTTAAAATTGATCTACGCTAACATTTTTTTTTTCGTTACAGTTGATAGTAACCGGTGTTGCCATAATCTATGGTAACACCAAATTAGTTGTTACCGTTGATCTTTAAAAAAAGCGTTACAAGGGAAGAAAAAAATAGGCAGTCTTACACTTAATATTTGGGTGGGTCAAAATCAATCTTCAATTTTTTTGCCCAAAAAATGAGCGGCTATTTTATCTAAATAATTCACTCTGAAACCATAGCCCGCTCAATTATTATTTTATCTAAAAAGTAAAAAACAAAACTGTAACAATTCGATTTTTCTAATAGTATTTTATGAATATATTTTTAAAATAAGGAAAACATGTAAAAATTTAAAGTCGTTACGAAACTATTATTTTGTAAAATATTTGCGGAACTTAAAAGGATTTCAAATTTCCAATACGACGAAATCCAGGAGCGGAAAATAATTTTTAAAAATAAAGTTAATTGTTCACAGTAACTTGAGCGGAATTAAAAGAAATAATTCTAATATTTTTTTCAGATCTGGTCCCATAAGCCTTTAAATTAAATCAAGTCCTATCATTTTATAATTTTTATGTTAATATTTTGATTGATTGGGGTCAAATTGAAAGAATTAGAAATATAGGGACAAAAATGAAATTCTGGTCAAAATGATCACACTACTAGAAAATAACCCCTGTAGTTACACTATTTTTGTCACGTTTTTAAAGAAGTGTCATAATATATACTTGTAGTGACACTTAATTCCTAGATTTAATTTTCGGGATATTTAGTGATATTTTTTTTATTTAGGGAAGATAGCGTGCATTTTTCTAATTGTTATTCTTTTCTTTTCTCGATGCCGCCATAACTTGTGCTTTTGTTCTCTTCTATGCTCTCTTCTTCTCGCGAGGCTGAATATCGATTATGATTTTGGGAGGTTGTTTATAACTCTATCGAAATCCTAAAGAATCAAATTCCTAAAATCAAGAAAATATTTTCGGGTGGCAACCCCCGCTCACTAGTGATTCCCACTTGTATCAACCCGACGCTCATGATTCCGATAGTGATTCCGATGAAACCCACGAGTATTACACCAGCGGAAAGAAAAGGTACCATTCGTTTTTATGTGATGTTTATCTTCTTCTTTTTTATGTATATAAAACCAATTTTTATGGTTTTTCAGTAGCTTCAAATCGTAATATGTTTTTTTGTTGTTCATGTCTTGATTTAACATCACAATTGTTTATTTAACTGGACATGAAATGTCTTAATTTTCAATTTGTGGGTGTAATTGTCTTCATACTTTTACGATGGACATTTCTTTGTACTTTTGTTAGGGTTTAGTATATTTGTTTGCGATTCTCGATCAGGGTCGGTTTCTTTCAAGTTATTTGGCGATTTGTCACGTTATGTTCTTGAATTTCAGACTATGATTATGCATCTTTTGAGTTTTTACGTACCATGATTTGTTTGACATTTAAACTACTGATCACTTTCATTCTTATGGACCGTACGAGCAGATTTCACGACTCAACTAAAGAAAATATACTTCCAGAAAGAATTTGATTTAATAACACTTGAGTTTTGGCTAGTACAAAGTGCAGTTACGTATTGATCTATACAATGCTAATTACGTATATATATTCCAGTCATTGTGAAAGTGGATATGTATCTATGTTCAATTTTTTATCGAATTATTTACTGATTGGAATTCTATTAGAATATAGTAGTCCAAATGTTTGTTCATTACTTGACGCTACCCATTTGCGATTCTTATTCACTTGTGCTCCCCTTTTCTCCAAGATGTACACTAATTGCAGTCTTGTAACTTTGGGATTGAATAACCTATATGTGGTTGGACTTTATTAGTGGTTCTATCTTTTATTGAGTTGACAACATAAGAATTGGGTCATGTGGCCATATTTATCAACTCATAATTTTATTTTTAGGCAGTCCAGCGCTGGGAACAATTGGGCAAAGGGGCATTACACTTGTAACACCCCCAATCCGCTCAGGGATATTACACGCCGTAGAACCTTTCCTCAAGGATCTACCAGGCTGGTAACAACATAGAACATCTCAACGATGCCTTCAAGGCTAAAAAGACTCAGTAGACCGATTTGGTCTTTTAATAAAAATATACAACTCAATTACAACTCATGCCCACGTAGGGGTCAAAAATACAACCACACCCGTACAACGGCAAAAATATAGCAGCGGAAAATAAAGTACAACTGAACCAATACACAAGATACGGTTCCTCATGTGATTAGTATCGATCATCTTTCATCATCCTTCGTGCCGACCCTGTGTTATGCTCCAAAACCTGAATGCAAAAACAGACATCCACCCCCCGAATACTCGGGGGTTAGCAAAACTCCACTGTTTGCTAGTGCAAGTACAAGTGCAAAAACAGGAGTCATACAATTCACATTCCACGGATAACAATAACCCGGAATCCTCAAAGATTCGAATATAACAGGATGAACACTTCCCGAGGCAAGAGTTTGAGTAAAGACTTCCCAAAATTTCAAGATCAAAATATCAAGGGAAACAATTTATAAAATGATTTGAAATACCATCGGGAGTTTTAATAGAAAACAATTTAGGATTATCAAATCCCACTTTTCAAAATCCAAAAGATGAAAGGGGTCACCGCCCCAAAGGTTTACTTTCCGTAAACTGACCTTTACCAAACCGTTGGGATTTTAGCCCCAAATCCGTAAAATGACCTTTACAAAACCATTGGGATTTTAGCCCCAAATCTCATCAACTCACAGTACACGAGAACGACAACAAGGTTCGTCTTCCAACATCAAAATCCACAATTAAAGGATTTAACACAAACAACAAAATGCTCTAGTGCCATCCTAGCCAAGTAAGCCAAACGAACAACTTACCTCTTACACACTTAGTCAATGTATGCAATCATGAAAACCGTTCAAAATACTCGTTTCCGGAAACGCCAATCTCAAAACACATTTGCAAAATGCACCACAATTAACCGCGGACCCACCCCTCCGTAGACCCCTACCGAGACCCCGTCGGATCTAACCCGTAGTGGTTAAAAGCAAGCTCGCGGATCCACCCCTCCGTGGACCCCTACCGAGACCCCGTCGGATCTAACCCATAGTGAGCATACACACACACGTTACTCATGAAATACTAACATGCTAAGAACGTATGTTCATCAAGAATACTTACTAGGGATGGCTACTTATCCCACATCATTATCAAACTCTTCAAAGCACAATAACAAGATTAAACACGGAATACACGATTCTATAACTTTAAACAACAGGAATATCATCAAGGCCTTCAACATTCCAAATGATCAAATCATAATCAATTCCCAAAACACACCGTTCACAAAACACAACGCGTTTTGAAAGAGACCCTTTAACGAGGCCAAACCGAAATCCTTTGAAACTTCATTTCAAACAACCAAACAAACACACCAAGAC
This sequence comes from Orobanche coerulescens, assembly GCA_033398695.1. Taxonomy (NCBI): domain Eukaryota; kingdom Viridiplantae; phylum Streptophyta; class Magnoliopsida; order Lamiales; family Orobanchaceae; genus Orobanche; species Orobanche coerulescens. Next base: position 34,445,934 of record CM065807.1, read on the forward strand.
GATCACAGATCATCATATCCACAAAATAAGAAATGTATGAGCAAGGTACTTGCCTCGAATAAGAACATGGAGAATCGACCGAAGTAGGTTGGCACGAACCGACTACGAACCCGCCGACTCCACCGAACGCCAACTCGCGACAATAAACTACGAAGGACGAATATAACAACGAAAATGAATTCCAAAGTGCGACCCAAAGCCGCTGAATTCAAAGAACGAATGACGAAAAATCAAGTGTTTCCCCCAAAATGGCCAAGAACACGATTCGTCCTGACAAAACACGAAAACGGAATTCCAAGTTGAAATATGGATATAAAATCCATAGAATGTGTTTAACAACATCATTTAACCACAATCGATCCATCAAAAATAGATGAAAAACGAGATCGTGAACAAATCCCCCTAAAAGTCGATGCGAATGAAATCAAGAATTATACTTCGATTCGACGAAGAACGATGGATTAAATGATGTTAAACACAAGAATACTACCAAGATTAATCATACCCAACATGAATTAATCAACAATACGGAACGAATCGGACAAAAACACAAAAATCCCCAAATTCAAGAATTTAGGGTTCTAGGAAGAGATTACCTTGATTCGTTGGATCAAATGATGATAACGGATGATTGATCAATGATATAACCTCAAGAACTTCATGGATTTGTTGTTAAACAACATGGCTCCATGATAAGCACACCCTCAGCTGCGGAATAGAAGGAGAAGAAGGAGAAAAATGGCCAAAAACCCGTCTGTAGGGCCTTATATAGGTTGTCTCCCTGCCGAGTTACGTACGTAACCGACCAAGGGCTTACGTACGTAACCGGCCATGGCTGAGACGCTGCCCAAAAATGCCGGCATCCTTACGTACGTAACCGGCCAAGGGTTACGTACGTAACTGCCGAGCGCTACCGTACGTAACTCGGCCAGTGCCGGCCTGGGCCCAGACTGCCCGGCCATGACTCGGCCGGGGCCAACTCCGACGGCCCGAACGACCCCGAAACCCGAACCTGAATACGAATCAAAGATACGGTTACGAAGTACTCGCAAAGACGAACTCGAGAACTAAGAGAACACACGATTCCGACCACCCGAAGGCTCGAAATTCGACAATGGAAAGTAATTACCCCAAACTTTGAGAAATTACGAAAATGGCCCAAAACGTCCGAAATACACGATACATGATCGAAACACCAAACCGAAGTTCACAACACGTCTAACAAAGTTAAACGGACTTATGGGAAACTCGAAACAGCAGTTTCGAATGAGATTCGCAAGAATCGAACTCATGTGCGGAAAAGTCGCTAAAAAGCACGGAACTCAACAAAACGACACCGAAACGAACTCGGATGTCAAAAAGTGTAGAATTAATCATTCCCAGAATGACGAAACGGTCATGAGCGAGTCGTCGAAACGGACTTCCGCTGAAAAAAAAATTACCAGAAATCGAAATTACGGGTATTACATTCTACCCTCCTTAAAAGAAGTTTCGTCCCGAAACTTAAAATAAGTAGGGAGAAGCAATATCCCCTGCCAGGAAAACTCGACGAGATACACAAAAACCGAAAACTCACGCCCGACGGCGAAAAGCTGCAAGAAACGCAAAGAGACATACAGCGTGAAAATACGCTCCATGGCGACTAACACAACGCCACCGGTAGAGAAATAATAAAATCAGCAAGTGACAAGCCTCATCAAACAGACAATACAATCGAGTCGATTATCCAAACAATCACAAAACACAACAAACGAAAATCAATATGATTGACCAACCCAACGGTACATCAATCAAAACGCGAGCCAATCGCTGAACAAATACGGAATCCCACCGCCCAAGGGCTGGAAGATCGAAAACGAGACTAATTTCCCGAACTTAAGAGAATTACGAAGGAGTCTGAACGTTCAACGATCACGAAACGAGATCAACAAAAACCGAACAATCAAACGATCGAATCACAATGATCGAGACAACAACAATCGAACACTCATGTTCAAATCACAAAGAACAATAAAATTCAAACAACAATTCCAAGGTTCGCATCTCGACTCGAGACAATATATGATCCGGTGAAAACAACAACATGTGCATTCACATAAGATCCACAGGAAAGGGAATAGAAATTGAAAAGTCACAACGACAAACGAGTTATTCCGAAATAATACCACACTCGTTCGATCAACAAAAGCAAGGGGCAGGACAAGCTCAGAAATGTCAACGAACATAAACGAGTCGACAGAGTCGAAAACACAAGAGTTCCAAATCCGATCCACTTCGAATAAAAGAACTAATAGAACCAGATGATGTCACTTCCGAACAAGGTTCACAAGAATCGAACCAAACTCGAAAAAGTCACAGCGATAACCAGATCGACCCACAACAAGATCACAGTTCGTTCGGACGATGAAACCGAAATACAGAACAAGTTCATAAAGTATCAACGAACATGAGCGAATAGATAGACTGGAGAAAGATAAAATACAGAAGTCAAAATAGCACGGGTATTACCTCCGACCTCGTCCACGAAATTCACAAAAACGGGAGCAAAGTAACAAGACATTAAACAACCGACACATAACAGAACCATCACCGATGCATACGGTCATACCAAACCAAGCTCTAACAGCTCGCACATGCGCGACAACGCAGAAATCACTACGAGGCGACAATATTCAATACCGACATTCCACCTCTCACAGAGGGCTAACACAACAAATGTGTGGAAAACGACTCAACGCTCACACCGCCAATTCGGTCATACTCGGGAGCAAACATCAAAATGACAATGCGAACATCATACATACATACCCAGCCCTCAAACGGGAATGGATAGGTTTTAAAAACGAAAACCTCATTTTGAAAATAATTTAGAAGAACACCGGTTGATCTTGAGTATCATCTTTCAAAAAGTACAAACGTGAAACATCGTCATCGAGACTTTGGAGAACCATTTCACATTAGATAAAAATGAGGACACTTTCTCTTAGTAAAAACTTTCAGAATATTCGACCCTCGGGTCTAAATAAAAGTATTTCTAAAACATTGAAAATATCTCAAAATATTTTGGTCCTCGAGGTAGAAGAATTTGGAAACATATTGTGGCACCTTGAATGTACCACGAGAAAATAATTCATTTTAAAAGTACGTCTCGAAATTTATTTTCTAAGATACTCAAGGTTTTCAAAGATAATTCAATGGGCTAGAATGCCCAAAAATTTCAGGTAATTACACAAAACTTTATAGCGCCGTGGGTCCCGCGCCGGAACTCACTAGGCTAAAAACCATTTACAACGTCAAAAAGGTCGATGACGGTAATATTTCAAAAACTCACAAAAGCCATTTACAAAATACTAAATACTGTCATAAGAATTTCGCCAAGGCGATCAAGGCCATAATGCCAAAACTCGGTTAAAGGAATCGGTTTTCGAAATAAAACTCAGTCGGTAAAATACCGAAAGCCATTACAAAAGAACTCACGCAGCGGATAAAAGAAATAAAGTCAAACATGCACAATCCAGCAACGCTACTCCTCATATGAACGAAATATGAGGGTCAAATAACCACATATCAATAAATCAAAATCCATAAGAGAATTCCGTCACTGAACAAATAATCATAAAAATAGCTCGTGTCACACGAAGCACAACACAAAGAAGGGAGACTTACAGCAACAGGTCGCACGAAGATGATGATCGCCCCACGATACTAATCACGACCAATAAACTCAGACGACGCGTCGCGACACGACTCAGTCAGATAAAATCCGACAAAACAAGACTCAAACAACACGACTTGACCCGACAGCCTAGGCTTCCTCAACCTAAGCTCCGATACCATTTCTGTAACACCCCCAATCCGCTCAGGAATATTACACGTCGTAGAACCTTTCCTCAAGGATCTACCAGACTGGTAACAACATAGAACATCTCAACGATGCCTTCAAGGCTAAAAAGACTCAGTAGATCGATTTGGTCTTTCAGTAAAAATATATAACTCAATTACAACTCATGCCCACGCAGGGGTCAAAAATACAACCACACCCGTACAACGGGAAAAATATAGAAGCGGGAAATAAAGTACAACTGAACCAATACACAATGTACGGTTCCTCATGTGATTAGTATCGATCATCTTTCATCATCCTTCGTGCCGACCCTGTGTTATGCTCCAAAACCTGAATGCAAAAACAGACATCCACCCTCCGAATACTCGGGGGTTAGCAAAACTCCACTGTTTGCTAGTGCAAGTACAAGTGCAAAAATACGAGTCATACAATTCACATTCCACGAATAACAATAACCCGGAATCCTCAAAGATTCAAATACAACAGGATGAACACTTCCCGAGGCAAGAGTTTGAGTAAAGACTTCCCAAAATTTCTAGATCAAAATATCAAGGGAAACAATTTATAAAATGATTTGAAATACCATCGAGAGTTTTAATAGAAAACAATTTAGGATTATCAAATCCCACTTTTCAAAATCCAAAAGACGAAAGGGGTCACCGCCCCAAAGGTTTACTTTCCGTAAGCTCACATTTACCAAACCGTTGGGATTTTAGCCCCAAATCCGTAAAATGACCTTTACAAAACCATTGGGATTTTAGCCCCAAATCTCATCAACTCACAGTACACGAGAACGACAACAAGGTTCGTCTTCCAACATCAAAATCCACAATTAAAGGATTTAACACAAACAACAAAATACTCTAGTGCCATCCTAGCCAAGTAAGCCAAACGAACAACTTACCTCTTACACAATTAGTCAATGCATGCAATCATGAAAACCGTTCAAAATACTCGTTTCCGGAAACACCAATCTCAAAACACATTTGCAAAATGCACCACAATTAACCGCGGACCCACCCCTCCGTGGACCCCTACCGAGACCCCGTCGGATCTAACCCGTAGTGGTTAAAAGCAAGCTCGCGGATCCACCCCTCCGTGGACCCCTACCGAGATCCCGTCGGATCTAACCCATAGTGAGCATACACACACACACACACGTTACTCATGCAATACTAACATGCTAAGAACGTAAGTTCATCAAGAATACTTACTAGGGATGGCCACTTATCCGACACCATTATCAAACTCTTCAAAGCACAATAACAAGATTAAACACGGAATACACGATTCCATAACTTTAAACACACCGTTCACAAAACACACCGTTCACAAAACACAACGCGTTTTGAAAGAGACCCTTTAACGAGGCCAAACCGAAATCCTTTGAAACTTCATTTTAAACAACCAAACAAACACACCAAGACGATCACAGATCATCATATCCACAAAATAAGAAATGTATGAGCAAGGTACTTGCCTCGAATAAGAACAACACGGAGAATCAACCGAAGTAGGTTGGCACGAACCGACTACGAACCCGCCGACTCCACCGAACGCCAACTCGCGACAATAAACTACGAAGGAAAAATATAACAATGAAAATGAATTCCAAAGTGCGACCCAAAGCCGCTGAATTCAAAGAACGAATGACGAAAAATCAAGTGTTTCCCCCAAAACGGCCAAGAACACGATTCGTCCCGACAAAACACGAAAACGGAATTCCAAGTTGAAATATGGATATAAAATCCATAGAATGTGTTTAACAACATCATTTAACCACAATTGATCCATCAAAAATGGATGAAAAACGAGATCGAGAACAAATCCCCCTAAAAGTCGATTCGAATGAAATCAAGAATTATACTTCGATTCGACAAAGAACGATGGATTAAATGATGTTAAACACAAGAATACAACCAAGATTAATCATACCCAACATGAATTAATCAACAATACAGAACGAATCGGACAAAAACAAAAAAATCCTCAAATTCAAGAATTTAGGGTTCTAGGAAGAGATCACCTTGATTCGCTGGATCAAAGGATGATAACAGATGATTGATCAATGATATAACCTCAAGAACTTCATGGATTTGTTGTTAAACAACATGGCTCCATGATAAGCACACCCTCAGCCGCGGAAGAGAAGGAGAAGAAGGAGAAAAATGGCCAAAAACCCGTCTGCAGGGCCTTATATAGGCTGTCTGCCGGCCGAGTTACGTACGTAACCGGCCAAGGGCTTACGTACGTAACCGGCCATGGCTGAGACGCTGCCCAAAAATGCCGGCATCCTTACGTATGTAACCGGCATTACGTACGTAACTGCCGAGTGCTACCGTACGTAACTCGGCCAGTGCCGGCCTGGGCCCAGACTGCCCGGCCATGACTCGGCCGGGGCCAACTCCGACGGCCCGAACGACCCCGAAACCCGAACCTGAATACGAATCGAAGATACGGTTATGAAGTACTCACAAAGACGAACTCGAGCACTAAGAGAACACACGATTCCGACCACCCGAAGGCTCGAAATTCGACAACGGAAAGTAATTACCCCAAACTTTGGGAAATTACGAAAATGGCCCAAAACGTCCGAAATACACGATACATGATCGAGACACCAAACCGAAGTTTACAACACGTCTAACAAAGTTAAACGGACTTATGGGAAACTCGAAAGAGCAGTTTCGAACGAGATTCGCAAGAATCGAACTCAAGTGCGGAAAAGTCGCTAAAAAGCATGGAACTCAACAAAACGACACCGAAACGAACTCGAATGTCAAAAAGTGTAGAATTAATCATTCCCAGAATGACGAAACGGTCATGAGCGAGTCGTCAAAACGGACTTCCGCCGAAAAAAGAAATTACCGGAAATCGAAATTACGGGTATTACAACACTGAGGGGGCAGAGCTGATAGATTCTTTCTTCGATGTCACGAGGAAAGAGGTGGAGAATTGTGATGAGGTAAGTTGTTTAGATTTGTGCATGTGGATGGTTTTATCTGTTAGAATGTTGCTTAGTTTTTCGATGTTTATGAAAATGACTTAATCATTATTATTATTTCAGTGTTGATTTACTAGATATAGGGGATTTGATGGCATTTTAGTTCGATTGATCTATTTTTGACAATTTTTTGTGGATATGATTGAACTTCTGTTGATAGATTATTTAAAGTAACTGAGAATTTGCATCTTATGCTTCTTAATGAATTTACCATTGAGAAAAAAGACATTAGAACTTGAAGAGCAAGTTGTTGATCGTCATGCTTCTGGGAAGGTAAAACTTTGTTTCTACTTAAGCTTGGAATTTTTTTGTCTAAATTCACATAATAATAATAATAAAAGTTCTCTTGTTTCTATTACTTGGCTAAGGTTGTTGAATTTGGCAGACAAGCTTGAGATGGCCCAATTTGAAAAGAAAATATAGTAGAAATAGCTTGCAAGAGTTCTCTCTTTCCTTCTACATGGTATCCTCATAATGTAAGAAATTAAGTTTTCTTCCGTATATTTTACCAAATTATTTTATTGCATATTTATTTTTGTTTTTTCTCTTATTTTTTTCTTATTAGTGAGCCTGGTAGACTTAATATTTCCATTCGTACATTGGGGCTTGCCTTTTTGATGCATACAATTTATTTTAGCTTAAGGGCTTGAAGGATGTTTGCAGGGGTTTTGTCGTTTTAATGTAGTTATATATTTCATGTTTAGTTGATTACTCCGCTTCCTCATCATAATATAGTTCATTTGTGTCTTTTTTGTCCATGTAATTATGATTTTTAGTTCCTGGACTTCAGACTTCCTTAACAGGATTCTACAAGCGCCTAAGAAAGCTTTGAGGAGCTAAAAGTATGCTAGAGTATTATCTTTTGATTTAAGTTATATTAATATACACACTGCTCATTTGTGCCATGGCCAGTATTAGTAGAATATAATGCATATTGGTTCGGGTGGTAAAATGCTTACTTATCATTGCTCAACTAGTAAACTAATGCGATCTCTTAGTAACTCCTTCTCTAGGTTTGCTTCATCTAAAGCATCTTTTACTTGGTTAATTCGTTTTAAACTAAATAGGATTTCAGGCATGTGTTTGTAGAAAAGATAAAGGTTTATTTTCTTACATAACTCCGTAGATATATTCCTTGTATAATTGATGGTGGAGATATTTGTGTATAACTTTGGCAAAATTTTAAATGTGAACTCATATTAAATTATATTCGATGACAATGGTCTTTTATTTATTGAAAAATGTTTTTTGGGTTATCTTATATTATTCGTCATTAAGAATTGATCAAATATATTGAGCTGAATTAAAATCAACCTCTACTCAATTCATGGTCCTTGTGTTAAATTTTCTTTAATGTACTGATGTGTTATGCAGGTATAGATAAAGAAATTGGACTGCATCTTTCCAGATATTTAATAGGGTTTAATTTTGTATAAACCCTATTTTTAATTTTGCGTTTCTTGTATTTTTTGTGAGTTTTTACGCTTTGTTTTTATGTGTAAATTTACCTGTCTTGGATGTTTAATTTCATTATCCCTTGTGAAATTAACAAGCTACAATGTGGTTAAAAGATGAAAGATTTATTTTTTGAGATTATCCCTTAACTAGAGTTCTTATTGTTATTTCTTGATACACACAACAAGACACTTTTTTTTAATTTCTACAATTCTTTATATAGCCAGAACATAGTGTTTGCTGTTTTGTATATGGGATTCAGCCATACTTTTACATCAGTTGTCCTCCAGGAATTGGTCGAGATGATATCTCCCGTTTCCATCAAATTCTCGAGGTAGCATTTTTGGTTGTTTTAAAAGCCTGCATTTGCCTTCAATAATCATAATTTCATTGCCCATCATAATCAATTGCAAGGTTTCTTGTTAACATAATTGTTTTCTTGTTGCTATCGGGTAGGATGAGAGAAGCGAACCAAAATTATAAAGTTCCCAAAAATTTGGGCTTCTTCAACATCATGTGCAACAACGTTCTTTCAAGATCACTGAATGTCAGACATAAGTGCAAAGATTCGGGCTCAACTTCAACAAGAGATGGATGAGAAACTTGACCAAAAAATTCGAGAGATGATGAAAAAATTGACTGGACAGAATCCGGATTTAAGTCTTTCTTAGTATTTACGTTATCTTTCGCATTGTGATGGTATTAATGCGGTGGTACTGAAGTTAGCTTTTGGATGGTACTAATTTAGTTATTCTATAGTACTTAAGTTAGCTTTTGACTGGTTTATTTATGTCGAATGATGATGATGTCATGGTTTATTTGGATGGCTTGACTATCCTTGCTTATGTAAAACTTTGACATGTTATTTGATTATGGTTTATTTGAATGGTTTTATTATGGTTTAAACTATTACCAGAATAAAAAAGTGTTCACAAAATAAATGTTACAATAATGGAAAAGAGTGTTGCCAAAACAAAAATGCGTTTCAGCAGCTAGTGTTACAGTAGGGATTAGTGGTGTTGCCATTGGTCTACAGTAATACGTTTATGGATGTTGCTACAGAGATATTGGTGTTGCCATTGGTCTACAGTAACACTTTTATTGGTGTTGCTACAGAGGTAAAAAGTGTAGGCATTGGGGTCTGTAGCAAGACATTTTCCCTGTGTTACCATAAAGTTAAAAAGTGTTGGCATAGACCCCTATGGCATGTTTCGAAAAAGTGTTATTGTGACATGTTTTTTTTGCTTTCAGCAACACTTTTTACCCCTTTTAGCACACTTTTTTGGGTGTAGCTGAAGGCCATTTATGGCTTAGTGCATGTACGCATCGAGTAAACAGGAGAATACCCAGTTGTTGTATATACAACAACTCACTATCAGACTTCCACTATGCAATTAACTTCGAAAATCATACAGCTTATTGTATTATTACCTTCTAAGCTGTTAAACGTATACTCTATGGCCAACATATACTATAGGCTTTAGCCGACAATGGATCGGTTGCCGGCTTAACCCTACCAATCTTAGCTGACGACTGGATTATTGTCGGTTTAACCTGGCATGTCTTAGCCGACAACTGACTAGCTGTCGGCTTAACCAGTTCCGTCTTAGCCGTCGACCGACGTGTTGTCTGCATAACCCGGTCTATCTTAGCCGATGATGGATCTGTCATCGGTCGAATTACATTTAAAATTAAAATAAAAAAACTTTAACCGATGGATTATGTAATTATGGTGGCTAAATTCCCTTTACAAAAAAATAATTTTTAAATTTTGAGATCCCCAAAACTTATTCTTTATGCACACATGTATTCCATATGCACAGTACAATACAAATCAACCATAACAAACATAATAATCATTGTATATCCATATACCTAAAATAATATATAGATACTAACATTACAAAAACTGCACCAACATCCAAAACACTACAATATTTGACATACCATGTACTAACATCGACAAAATCACTATACACACCAACATTAACAAACACAAGGCTAGAAAAACAAATACTTAACATAATACATTTATATACCAGAAATTCTATAAACACAACTAAAATCCACATAAATCAGTCAAATTCTTATAGATGGAAGAAGGATTACTACCATCTTGCTTGCTGTTGTCCCAAGACTATGAAGAAGGGGCGAGAGTTTTTAAATTGAATAACGAATGTGGTGGTGTAAGTGGTGCCTGAAGTCCGAACTAAGTCATGGTATGAGTCAATGACATCAGATACTGCATCATGGTCTGCAGCTGAGCTAGCAAGCCTTGTTGAGCCATCCTTTACTCCTCCTCGAATTTCTTGAACTGCTCTTAAGCTTTCGTCTCTCCTCTTTATTGTCCTTTTATCTACTCCTTGCCATTTGGTCTCTTCCTTGTTCGCTGGGATGCATTCTGCTTACTGAGTTCGATGAGGAAGGGACGACACCTTTTGATCAATGCCAACTAATTCCTGATTTATTTCATGATTTGCCAAACCTCTCTTTGATCCTCAGCTCGGAGTTCCATTTCGAGCCTCAATTGCTCCTCAAGAAAGTCCTTTTGAGTGTTGCCCCATTGACTGCGTCGAAAGCCTGTGGTATCCTTAAAAAATCTATGGCCTTAAGCTGTAACACCCCAAACTAGGCGGCTATTACAGTGCTGTGGACCCTCGACTGGGACCCACCCGGTGAATGAAATTAATGAATTACAAAATATAAATGTAGTACCGAACCACATCATATTACCAATTACTCCGATGAGGAGTTTCAAGTACAACACACTCAGGAAATACAGAATACATGTATATTTTATATGAAGATAAAATATACAACACTGAATAAAAATGAGTATCCAAATGGAAATCTGCAGCGGAAATAAAAATGAAGAAACATGAACGACTGAAAAGGACTGGGGCCCCCTACTAGTATCACTGGGACTCCTTGCCGTCAACGTTCTCTTCCCGTGCTTTAGCCTTGCCATGACCTGAAAACGACATCCCCTAACGGGGTCAGTTACACAGAACAACAATCCTCAAGAGTTGAATAAACACAATCATGATATATATTAATTATGAAATTAAGCTGAAGAGGGGCATCATAGTACGCCCGTAATGGGATGTGCAAGTGCACAAGACGAGTGTCCGGACACACCCGCACTTGTACCTAATTAGTCTCACGGAGGCACGTTACCGTATGCACGGTCCATTGTGTCGGTGAACCCACCACATGACAATCATGTGCCCGACTAAAAATTCCACACATAACCACCCGGCCACGCAATATGAACCCAGAAGGTCACATGAACAAGAATGACCATGATGAATATTAATGAATAACAATCCGACAAGGGTCAAGAATGACTCACCGAGATGAAATAATAGTGAAATGAATGATGACTCACTGAAATGATTGGAACCGCCGCTCCTCGTGAATTGAATGATTAGTTTGATAATTACAAGTCTCAACATGATTATTACACTATGAATGAATTATGATTATGAATGATCAACAACGAAAGGAATGAGTATCCTTTTAACCGAGTAAGAATTAACTTACACAACACCGGTGAAGAATGTCCTTCCTCGAAAAAACGTCCTAAATAGAAATGTCGGTCGCTCAAATAACCTTGAATAACAAAATTACCAACAAACAATTAATATACGAATCAATCATGATCACAACCAACTCAAAACGTCAATATGACAAATCCAAATTCATTGGGGCATTATAACAAACACGTTGTAACCAATCTTCGATTGTTTACAATCAATCCCCAATTATATCGATACCAAACCTCCAAGGAGTGATACAATCCAACAAAACATCTCCAACACAATCCATAATCCAATATGAATTCCCAATTCGAGATTTCAATAACATCTAATCGAAAACCCCAAATCTAAATCAACATTCAAAGTGTTCTTCAAATAATCCTTCGATAATCCAATGAATATTCACACAAACTCATAATCATATGTATGCCTCTTCATATATCATGATTATAACATCCAAAACATCATATTCCATCATAGAATCGAAATCTAAGGTTTGGAGAAGAATTACCTTTTTAAGATCCAACCTCTTCGATCTGCCAAAACTATTGTTAATCGACTTCCCAAGCTTCACAAATGGATAAAGATGATTAAACCCGAACACACAAGAGTTTGATGATGAAATTTCTCTCCCACAAAACTTCTCTCTCGGAACCAAAGTGAGGAAAATGGTGAAATGAGCATAAAAATCCCGTTCAATCCTTTATATACTGCGCAGAGTTATGGCCGTAACTCTGCCACCTTACGGCCGTAACTTCCCAAGTCAACGGCCTTACGGCCATAACATACATTTCATACGGCCGTAATAATGATTCGTCGAAAAACCAATAATGCCAGCACTGACCGGGTTACGGCCGTAACCAAGGCTACCTTACGGCCGTAACACAACAATTACGGCCGTATCCTGCCGAACTTATGGCTGTAAGTTGTCTTTGTCAAAAACACCCTCCTACCCAACAAATGCATGTTACGGCCGTAGTCTCCCAAAACATACGGCCGTCCTCTCGTGCTTACGGCCGTAACTAGAATGACTTACGGCCGTAAGTTGTCTTCGTCTAGAAAAACACCCATTTCCACGAATGCATGTTACGGCCGTAATGATGATCAGTTACGGCCGTAACTCACTGCTGGAAATGACAAAAATACGACAACTCCGTCTCCTCGTTACCAATAATGAATGATACGACATATGATACTTATATGAATATAATTTAGTCTAATAACATGCAATAGGTGATACTTCCAACACAAGACTACTCATCACGATGATTATGAAAATACTCTCGTCTCAATACTCAAACGGAGATGAATGATGACCGGTAACTGATACATGGCTAAAGTATGCCAACGATGAATATAAATGAACGGACGTGAAAAACGAATGACTATCAATGTGTGAAAATTTATTGAGTGAAAATTACTGAATGATAATAACTGAATGATAATGAATGAATTACAACCGGGTATTACATAATCCCCCCTTAAAAAGAGTTTCGTCCCTGAAACTAAGGGTCAAACAACTCGGGATAACTCTCCCGCATACTATCCTCGGTTTCCCAAGTAGCCTCTTCGACTCCATGTCTAGACCGATGAATCTTAACCAAAGGAATTGTCTTGTTCCTCAACTGTTTAATTCGCCTCTCTAAAACTCGTATAGGATGCTCCTCATACGAATGATCATCCGCGATCTCGATTTCATCGAACTGAAGTATGTGACTCGGGTCGTAACATACTTCCGCAACTGAGAGATGTGAAACACATTATGAATTCGGCTCAACGCTGGAGGTAAAGTCAATCGATAAGCCAGACTGCCTACTTGATCCAAAATCTCAAACGGCCCAATGAATCTTAGACTAAACTTTCCCCGCTTCCTGAAACGGAAGATACTTCGACTCGGGGATACCTTGACCAAAATGTGGTCACCTGCCTCGAACTCTAATGGTCGACGAAGATTATCTGCATATGATTTTTGTCTACTCTAAGCAGTCAACAAACAACTCCTGATCAAGGCTACCTTCTCGCGGGCGGCTATAAGCATATCGGGCTCGGTGCTGATTGATTCTGATAAGTCATCCCAACACAAAGGAGATCCACAACAATGACCATACAAGGCCTCGTAAGGTGCCATCTTAATCGAAGCATGCCAACTGTTATTGTACGTGAACTCAATCAACGATAGTTGGGCTTTCCAATCGTCTTTCCAATCGAGGATATATGCTCTCAACATGTCCTCCAACGTTTGAATAGTTCGCTCTGATTGTCCGCCAGACTGAGGATGAAAAGTTGTGCTGAGATTAAGCTGAGTTCCCATAGCACGATGAACGGATTTCCAAAAATATGACACGAATCGCCCGTCACGATCAGAAACGATACTCTTAGAAGTACCGTGCAATATCACGATCTCTTTAATGAATAACTGGGCAAGTCTCTCAGGACCCCACGTATCCTTAATCTCAAGGAAATGAGCCGACTTAGTTAAACGGTCCACCAGAACCCAAATAGTATTCATGCCGCGACGACTCGCCGGTAAGCTCGTGATGAAGTCCATGGAAATATCCTCCCACTTACATTCTGGAATAGGAAGTGGCTTCAGCATACCCGCCGGTCGCTGATATTCTATTTTGACTTGCTGACAGGTCAGACATCTCGAAACAAATTCTGCGACTTCTCGCTTCATATTACTCCACCAGTAATTTTGTTTCAAGTCCTTGTACATCTTGCTAGACCCCGGATGAATAGAATAAAGGGGGTAGCATGGGCCTCTCTCAAAATCAAGTTTTTCAACTCGTCATCCGCTGGAACACATAACCGGTTCTTAAATCGTAAAAGTCTATTCTTGTGGACCAAAAATCCAGGGGCTGGGCTTTCCCCTGAGCCACATCATCTCGAATGCGCAATGAAAATGGGTCTGAACCCTGATTCACTCTGATCGCCTCCTCAAGTGGCGATGAAATCTCTAACATACAAAGTTGCGCTTTTACTCGCTGTAACCAGACCTCGATCTCGGGTCTTAGGAATTCCTGTTGAAGCTCTTTCTAAATGGTTAAACGAGCAAGCATTTGCTCCTGCACGGACTTACGTCTCAAGGCATCGGCGACAACATTTGCCTTACTCGGGTGATATTGAATCTCGATATCATAATCTTTAATTAGTTCCAACCACCATCTCTGATGCATGTTTAACTCCTTCTGAGTAAATATATACTTCAAACTCTTATGATCAGTGAAAATCTGACAGGTGACGCCATAAAGATAATGACGCCAAATCTTCAACGCGAAAACCACGTCCGCTAGCTCCAGGTGATGGGTCGGATAGTTGACCTCATAAGGTCTCAACTGTCGTGAAGCATAGGAAATCACTTCCCCGTTCTACATTAATACACATCCGAGACCTTGTCCGGACGTGTCACTATAAACCCCGAATCCCTCTGTTCCTTGTGGTAAAGAAAGGACATGTGTTGAAATTAAACGACTCTTGAGTTCCTCAAAACTCCACTGACATGCGTCAGACCACGTGAATTTATTATCCTTCCGCAAAAGGTTCGTCATCAGTTGAGTGATTTTAGAAAATCCTTCCACAAATCGCCGATAATAGCCAGCTAATCTGAGAAAGCTTCGGATTTTCTTAACATTCTTCGGAGGTTGCCAATCTCGTATAGCCTCCGTCTTCTGAGGGTCGACACGTACTCCGTCTGATGAAATCACATGCTCGAGAAACGTCACCTCGGACATCCAGAACTCACATTTGGAAAATTTCCCATAAAGCTGCTCTCCTCTCAACACGTCGAGAACCAGATGAAGGTGAAATTCGTTCTTCTCTCGATCACGAGAATAAATCAAAATGTCTTCTATGAAAACAACCATGAACTAATCTAAATAATCGATGAAAACTCGGTTCATCAAATCCATGAATACAGCAGGTGCATTAGTTAACCCAAACGGCATCACCACAAACTCGTAATGCCCACATCGTGTTCGAAATGCTGTTCTAGCAATATCTGACTCTCGAATTCGTAACATATGATACCCAAATCTCAAATCGATCTTGGAAAATACTGAAGCTCCCTGAAGTTGATCCAAGAGATCATCGATGTGGGGAAGGGGATATTTATTCTTGATTGTCACCCTGTTCAGCTCTCGATAATCAATGCACAAGCGAAACGAACTATCCTTCTTCTTGACAAATAGTACTGGTGCTCCCCACGGAGATGCACTCGGTCTGATATAACCCTTCTCGGTCAATTCCTCCAGTTGATTCTTCAATTCCTGCATTTTTGGTCGGGGCTATACGATATAGTGCTTTCGATATTGGAGATGTACCGGGCTCCAATTCAATCATGAATTCCACATCTCTCTGTGGAGGCAAACCAGGTAACTCGTCTGGAAATACATCGGCGTATTCTCTCACTACTGGGATATCCACCAATGACACTGATGATTTCTCGGTCTTAGTCATGTAGCACCAATAACCAACACAACCCTGATTGAGTAATTTCACTGCTTTCATCATATTGATAACTCTTCCGGAACAACTGGGATTACTCCCCTGAAATACACACTCCACTCCATCGTCTGAAATGATAGTGACCATACACTTACGGACACTAAGGATGGCATCATGATTATCCATCCAATCAATACCCAAAATGACATCGTCTCTAGGAAAATCTACCATGGTCAGGTCTGCCAACCAAACACGATCATGAAGCTGAATCGGACAATTCTTAATCTCACGGTCTCCGATAATTTTTCTACCGTTAGGTAGTCCAATGATATAAGGTTCACAACTAGTAGCACTATCCAGATGAAGTCTACTCAAGCATGACTCGGAAATGAATGAAGGCGATGCACTAGTATCAAAAAGGGTACACACAGGTTTAGATAGAATTTCGAATGTACCTGAGATCATTCGGGCCTCCAGATTGTCGGTCCTTTTCATCTCATAAATTTGAGGATTGCTAACCCCCGAACCGGATGCTCCCGTCTAAGAGCTATGGGCTCCGCCTTTGTTTGCTCCCGTCGTTTTAAACGACATGGACTGAGTGGACTGATTCTGAACCGCTGACTGCTTCGGGGCCGAAGATGTCGCCGGAGTAGGTTTGGAGTCTCTTCGGCAAAAACGGGCCTTATGCCCAGCAATCCCACAGTTGTTACACGTGAGGGTCGACTTCGGACACTTAGTGCTGAAATGACCCTGTTCTCCACAGTTGAAACTGGTGATGGCCGAACTAGATGCTCGGGACTGAGATTCCACAGGTTTCGGCACCATAGGAGGTCGCTCAGAAAAAGTAGAGCCCGCACGAGGCTTCTTGAAGGTTGCCTGACTGCCCTCGGACTGATTACGATTCTTCGATTTCTTGCCAGAAGATGAAGTTTGATTCTTAGCAATTTCCTTAGCAGTAAGCTAATAAGCAAGAGCTTTCTAGATGAATTTGGCTAGAGTGGTGCAATGATGATTAAGCAATTGTAGCCGCATACGAGGTTTCAACCTCTTGCTGAAGTACTTGATCTTATCCACCTCGGATTGGATAATAGATGAGGCGAATGGAAGTAGCTCCTGAAACTTCTCGGCAATGGCGAGAACATCATCTTCTATTGAGGGGTCGGTAATGAGTAATTCTGACAATTTGGCCTCCCTGAGTGGGGCCGGATAATATCTTTCCATCATGAGAGTCTTGAACTGGTCCCACGTACAAGATCCATTGGTGGGCTTCACAGATAGCCACCAAGAGTGAGCGCTCTTACCTAGATAGTAAGCCGCAACTGCAACCTTGTACCCTTCGGGACACTCCACCATAGCAAACAACTTCTCAAAATGCTCCAGCCAGTGAGTAATGTCCGCCGGCTTAGAAGAGCCCTCGAAGGTAGGTAGCCTCTGGCGATAGATGTCATTGATGATACTGCTCACACTCCTCTCTTGTCTCTTAGGTGGCGGCGGAGGAGCCTGTTAAGACTGAGTGGCTGAGTTCTGCATCGTCTCCATCAGACGTGCCATCTGAGTCATTTGGGCCATTATGCCCTGCATAAAAGCGAGTGGATCAACCGAACACCGTTTGATTGAGTTGTATCTCAGGTACGGCTTCCTGATGGTGAATGATTATTTCCTCGGGAATGAGTGGTAGTGTCATTGCTCGATGAGTTAGCATTATTCCTCGCATTCGCACGGGTGTTCACTCGAGCTCTTGAGTTTCGGACCGCACCGCGGCCTCTTCCCCTGCTTTCTATGCCAGCTCGATCCATACTGAAGGTAGGAAACGCATGATAATTATAGATCTCGTATGAATATCGCATGAAAGATCAACTGAGGTGACATGATTATCCAATGAAATTATTGAAATGATTATCTTGAACAAGTTAACAAGATCGATGATACGATCCACAAGATTAACAACTGAGCAATGAAATTAACTAAGTGATGAATGAATTAACATGATCGACATGACCAAAAATGATAATGATGATTGAGTATTGTTGACTGATGAATGATGAATGAGTGCTTCTTATTGCCAGAAATTATACCATGGCGTCAGAAATCTTAGTGTTCCTTCGGTCTGAGGGGCTTGGCGCTTGCATAGGTCACACGTGACGTGAAGGTCCAATGATACTAGTCCGATGAATTACGATTTCAAATGAGACACAACTTAGAAGGTATTATTCAAAACCACGCTCTGATACCAACTCTGTAACACCCCAAACTAGGCGGCTGTTACAGTGTCGTGGACCCCCGACTGGGAACCACCCGGCGAATGAAATTAATGAATTACAAAATATAAATATAGTACCGAACCACATCATATTACCAATTACTCCGATGAGGAGTTTCAAGTACAATACATCCAGGAAATACATAATACATGTATATTTTATATGATGATAAAATATACAACACTGAAAAAAAATGAGTATCCAAATGGAAATCTGCAGCGAAAATAAAAATGAAGAAACATGAACGACTGAAAAGGACTGGGGGCCCCTACTAGTATCACTGGGACTCCTCGCCGTCAACGTTCTCTTCCCGGGCTTTAGCTTTGCCATGACCTGAAAACGACATCCCCCAACGGGGTCAGTTACACAGAACAACAATCCTCAAGAGTTGAATAAACACAACCATGATATATCTTAATTATGAAATTAAGATGAAGAGGGGCATCATAGTATGCCCGTAATGGGACGTGCAAGTGCACAAGACGAGTGTCCGGACACACCCGCACTTGTACCAAATTAGTCTCACGGAGGCACGTTACCGTGTGCACAGTCCATTGTGTCGGTGAACCCGCCACATGACTATCGTGTACCCGACTAAAAATTCCACACATAACCACCCGACCACGCAATATGAACCCAGAAGGTTGTTAGGAATACTTGTTAGATTTTGATGATGTCATCAATATAAATTCAAATGTTTATTACTTGGCAAAAATGTAAGGAAGAACCAAATGAGTATCTTCCATAGGCCAAATATGTTAAGTATAAAACTTGGCAAAATGTAAAGAAGAACCAAATGAGTATCTTCTATAGGCCAAAAAATAAGTTAGGCTAAAAATCGGCAGCTAAGTCCATCAGAGAGGATCAGCCGAGTCAAGTCAGAGTAGTTCTGGTCAACAATAATTATCAGGAATGTTTGACCAGATTGCAGCCTAGGTACCTCAGACAAGTCACCTGATCAGACAAGTCATAAACAGTGAACATCAGAGAGCTCCAGACTGCAGAAAAGTTAACTGCTCATCAGCCTAGTTGAGATCAGCCAAGTACTCCAAGTCCACGTCAGCATGCGTTTAAAAGTCAAGTATTACGGAAAGTCACATGCAACGTGAAGAGACAAATTGGAGTGATTCCCGCAAAAGATATGAATTAAATAAGCTATCCAGACCCACCTTGCAGACTTTAATCGTTTTATATTCAAAAGATTCGGCGCATCACATGCAGAAGTCTTCACAACGGTCGGAAGATAGATTAAAATATGGGAATCCAGCCTTGCAACGTTCAGAAAAGAATAAACAAAGAAGTCTCCCTCCAACGGACTGATTTGTTACAGATTTGCAACGGCTATGAAAGAATGCTCATGGATCAACACCTATATATATATCCGAAGATTTGAAGTTGAGCAAATACCGGTGCGAACATACTTTCAAGCGATCAAAGCATTCAAGCTATCAAAAAGCGAAATACAGCATCGTGAAAAGAGCGGTTCTAAAAGTTCATACTTGAAGAAGCTCTTAGTTGGAGAAGACAAAAACTCTTGTCTATAATCCTAAGTTCGGGGTACTTCACTGGTTGAAGTTAGAGACTGTAAAGGCATCCGAGGATCGAGGATCAAGAGGTGCAAGGCATTCTAGTGTGGTACAACGGCACGAATTTCCACTGGTTGGAAGTTGTTGTAGTTTTGTTGAATCACTGTAATATTTATCACTGGTTGAGAATTATAGTGAATTCATCTCCAACTGGTTTGGAGAAAAGTGGATTATTAGAGGATTACCCCACCTCTGAGACCACTATAATTGCCTGCGTTCTTTACTGTTTTATAGCATCATATTTTAACTGTTGCATTCATTGTTAAGTGTTTCATTTGTTTACCTATCAGCTGAAGAAACTCACTCTTTGAGAAAAAGAGTTTAAGAGTTTCAACAAGTCTATTCACCCCCCCTCTAGACTTGTTCCTGGACGACTTGTGACCTACAAGTGGTATCAGAGAGATTGGTTCATTTATTTCACGAACCAGATCTATATCAGAGATATACCTTTACTCTCACTCTATAATGGAACACATGCATTCTAGACTCCCTGTGTTTTCAGTTGACGAGTATGATCTTTGGAAGATAAGGATGCAGGCACACTTATCTTCGATCCATGATGACATGTGGTGCATCATAGAGGATGGTCCATTCATCTTCGAGAAGGACAACACAGCAGAGGAGATTGCAGCAGGAAAGCCAGAGAAGATTCCAAAGAAGAGGACAGAGCTGACTCCCGAAGAAAGAAAGCTGGCCAACCTTGACAACCGGGCCAGAGATGTGCTATATCAAACTCTTGACAAATCCACCATGGTCAAGATCAAGAACTGCAAGAATGCCAAAGAAATCTAGGACACATTAGCCTTAATGTGTGAAGGAACGGAGCTGATCAAGGAAAACAAGATGTCAATTGCTATTCAACAGTTTGGCACTTTCAAAATGAAGAACGGCGAATCCATAGATCAAGTGGACACAAGGTTCACTGAGATTATTAATGAGATCAACTCCCTCGGCAAAACCTATGGCAACAGGGAAATGGCACTGAAGGTTCTCAGATCTCTCGACCCTGAATGGAGCATGAAGGTCATGGCCATGAGAGAGTCCAAGGACCTGAATAAGATAAAAATTCAAGAGTTGTTCTCTGATCTGAAGGCCTATGAGTTCGAGCTTCCAAGTTCATCCTCAACTGAGCCTGCAGAGAAGGGAATAGCATTTGCAGCCGAGTCCCCCGCCAAGAGCCTATCTGATGTAAAGCCTCCAAATCCATTAGATTTTGAGGAAGAAATGGCGTTTATAATGCAAAGGTTCAACAACTTTAGAAAGAACTACTCCAAATACTAGAAAAATTATAAGGAGAATCCAAGAAGGAACCAAAAAGCTGGAAGCTGGAAAGTAGAGTGCTACAATTGTCACAAGACAGGACACATCCAAATGGACTGTCCTGATCTCAAGAAGGACGAGAGCAAGAAGGAGGTGGGCAGAAAAGAAGATAGAAGAAAGGACCTCATCGGAGAAGACCAGGAGCATGTAGAATCAAGCAGCGGATTCTTTTCTGATGATGATGAAGAGTATGACTGCCTGATGGCCAACCTAGCTGATGAAGAGGTAACTTCTAAACCCTCTGGTTCAAATAATAGTTCAGCCATGTCACAAGATATGGATCTGCACGAATCGGTAAATCAGTTATTTAAAGATTTTGAAACACTCAAATTTGCACACCAAACTGTATCAGCAGAGAAGACTCAGCTGCAAGATGAGAATAGGCAGCTGAAAAATGATTTCAAAAAACTCAGCCTAGAACTAAATAAGGTTGAGATAACTGCAGCTGACTTTAAAAACCAGGCTGATGTTAATACAGCTGAGAAAATTGATTAACTGTTTTACTTAAAGAAAAATCAGCTGCACTTGCTCATGTCAAAGCCGAATTTACTAAGCTGACTCAGGTAAATAAGACTCAGGCGCAGGAAATAACCTCCCTGAAGGCGTCTTCAACTCTGGAAGAATTGTGTACCAATAAAAGGTCACTATATTCCAAATCAGGCCTTGGATATGATCCTCACACTCCCTCTAGTTCTAAAAGAAAGTTTATCAAGGGAGAAACAATTGTCTCGACTGCTGAGCCTACATATAAACCGATATTTAAAAACAGGCAACAACCAAGTCACATGTCTAGGCTGCAGACAGGTTACACAAGACAGCCACCTAGAAAAGCGGCTAGGCAGTGGCCCAGGCAGAAGCAGCAGCCCAGACAACATGCCCACTATTATCAACAACTTCCTAAAAACAGATTTCAAAATGGGAGGGGCAGATGGAAACCTCAAGGTTATCCTAATTTCCAAAATGAACAAGTGTGGAGACCTCAAAGGTTTAATAAATGGTCTCAGCGAAGATTTAGAAATGGCCCACACTATCAATATTTTGAGGAATATCCAGTACACAATCCCAATAGGAGATTCAGACCTCGACCTTACACATCTTATAAGGGTTATAATAATAACAACTTTCACAATCCAAGGAGAAATCAATTCTTCAGGAAACCAGCTAACCCCAAAGGACCCACACAGATTTGGGTACCTAAATCTATGCTTGTCTGATTGCAGAAAAGGTGGAAGGACTACAACCACATCTCCACAAATTCAAACTTTGGAGGTGAAGAATGGTTTGTAGATTCTGGATGCTCGAGGCACATGATCGGGAACAAGAAGATGTTGTCCAAATACACCAAAGAAAGAGGTCCTGATGTAACCTTTGGAGATAGCTCTAGAGGACAAACAAAGGGCTTTGGAGAGCTGCATCGATGAAATATTGTGATATCCAAAGTTCATTATGTCAAAGGGCTCAAGTACAACCTCCTGAGCATAAGCCAGTTTTGTGACGAGAAGAACCTAGTAGTCTTCACCATCTGGAAATGTATGGTGATAGACATCCTGTCTGGAGAAGTGAAGCTACAAGGATTCAGAAGAAGAGATGTCTACATGATAGATTGGAACACAGGAACACCTAACGCCTGTTTTCTATCCAAGACAGTAGCTGAGAATGGATGGCTATGGCACAAAAGATTATGTCACCTAAACTTCAAAGCCATCAACAAAATTAGTTCTCAGAAGCTGGTCAGAGGACTTCCAAATGAAGCATTCAAGAAGGAAGCGCTTTGTGATGCATGTCAGAAAGGAAAGCAGACCAGAGCATCATTCAAGCCAGTCCAGCCTACAACTCTCACAATAAGGATCTTAGATCTACTCCACATAGATCTATTTGGTCCTATCAAGCCAAGGACTTTGAGCGGCTGAAAGCATGCACTTGTCATAGTAGATGATTATTCAAGGTACACCTGGATTATCTTCTTGTATAAGAAGAGTGAAACCTTGACCAAGCTACCTGAGCTGCTGAGAAGGATCCAGAATGAGAAATCCCTATCCATCATCAAGATCAGATCAGATAGAGGAGGAGAGTTTCTCAACAAGGCGATCACTGATTACAGCGATCAGAATGGGATCCAGCATGAGCTCTCTGCAGCCAGGACTCCCCAGCAGAATGGCGTTGCTGAAAGAAGAAACAGAACCCTGAAGGAAGCAGCCAGGTCCATGATTGCAGAAGCAGACCTGCCCAAGAGGTTCTGGGCTGAAGCTGTCAACACAGCTTGTCACACCCAGAACAGGAGTATGATAGTAGGGAGACATGGCAAAACTCCCTATGAGGTTTGGAATAATAGAACTCCTACTGTTGCTTACTTTCACGTTTTTGGTTGTAAGTGTTTCATCCACAACAACGGTAAAACACAACTAAATACCTTTGATGCTAAAACTGATGATGGTCTCTTTATGGGATACTCACAAAGAAGCAAGGCATATAGAGTATTTAACAAAAGAACCTTAGTTGTGGAGGAAACACCCCATGTTGTTTTTGATGAATCTACTGTTGAGTACAGGAAGCAAGTTGAGTTAATTGAGAACAAGCTCAAAACAGCAACCCTTGAAGAAGTCATTGTACATGACACTGGAATGGTGGACTCACCTGCAGACCAGCCTGAAGATCCAACTGTAGCTGCTGAAGACCCAACTACAGATCAGACAGGATCACCAAACCTATCTGATCCAGTTGCTGCTGATGAAGACCCAGCCGTAGCTGATAAAGACTCACCTGCAGATCAGACCCAACCTGCAGATGACAAAACGGTAGCTGATCCAGTTGCAGACCAGAACCTAGCTGATGCAGAAATCCACCAGAGCAATCCAACAGGGGGAACAGATCCAGAAGAAGACGATATCCCCAAATGGCTCAAAGATCACCCAATCCAGCAAATTATCGGGAAGCTGACTGATGGAGTTAAGACAAGACAGTCAACTCTACCCGCAGGAATGGCTATGTTCTCATGCTTTATGTCACAGATAGAACCTAAAACAACAGAACAAGCTTTGGAAGATTATTCTTGGATAAATGCCATGCAAGAAGAACTGGAGCAGATGGAAAGAAACAAAGTTTGGGAACTAACAGACAGACCTGATCACAAGAAGGTTATTGGCACCCTATGTTGCACAGGTGCGGGGGGGCGGGTGCGGGTGCGGGCAGATACGGGTGCGGGGATACGGTTTTTTGAAAATGTTAGGGTGCGATACGGCAAGGATACGTCTGTTTATTTTATATTTTATTATATATAACACTTGTTAAATATAAAAAACAACAATTCAAATATCACCATAAAATCAATTCAAATATATAAAACAAGTCATACAAAAAACAATTCAAAATGGCTTTGAGCAGCGGAGCTTTCTAATGTTGTCCGTGAATACTGCTAAAGGTAAAAGTAATTACTTATTAAATGATTTACTTTTTTGTATTTTAATTTATTTGATTTACTTTTTAAAAATTATAAAAATCTAAAAAAAAAAAAACATAAAAATTCGGACTCGCGTATCCTGGCACCTAATCCGCGTATCCTGTAAGCGTATCCTGTGCCTGGATACGCGAGTCCGAATTTTTTTTTTTTTTTTTTGCACGGATTCGCCACGTGGCGAATCCCGTGCGAATCCCACGCGAATCGCACCCGCACCCGCACCCATGCAGTATCCGATACTGCATACTGCCCAATTTTGAAGAATCCGTGCATTATAGTTGGCACCAAATGGGTGTACAAAAACAAGAGTGATGAAGACGGAGCTGTTGTTAGGAATAAAGCCAGACTTGTAGCAAAACGGTATGCACAGTGTGAAGGAATAGATTTTGATGAAACCTATGCACCCGTTGGAAGATTAGAGGCCATCAGACTATTCCTCGCATATGCTGCATTCAAAGATTTTGAAGTCTATCAGATGGACGTAAAGAGTGCTTTTATAAATGGCATCTTAGAAGAAGAAGTCTATGTAGAGCAACCCCCAGGTTTTGTCAAAGGAGACAAAGTCTACAAGCTGTTGAAGGCTCTCTATGGACTTAATCAAGCACCAAGAGCATGGTATGAAACACTATCTGTGTTTCTTGAGAAGAATGGTTTTTGCAAAGGGAAGGTGGACAAGACCCTATTCAGAGTGGAGCACGAAGGCCACATATTAATAGTCCAGATATATGTGGATGACATCATATTCGGCTCAACCAATCCAGAGTTATGCGAGAAATTCTCCAACCTCATGCAAGGAGAATTTGAGATGAGTATGATGGGAAAGCTTAACTTCTTTCTCGGACTACAAGTTAAGCAGATGGAAAAAGGAATTTTCATCAACCAAGCTAAGTATACCAAAGATCTCATCAAGAGATATGGAATGGAATGAGACAAGCCAGCAAGAATTCCTATGATCACAAGTACTCACCTGGATGCAGACGAGGCAGGCATATCAGTGGACTCAAACCACTACAGAGGACTCATTGGATCCCTTCTGTACCTCACTCCAAGCAGGACAGACATATCCTATGCCGTAGGAGTTTGTGCACGATTCCAGTCCAAGCCGAAGCAATCACACCTAGATGCAGCCAAGAGGATAATAAAATACCTTAAGTCTACAGTTAATGTTGGACTATGGTATCCCAAGGATGATAACTTCGAACTATCAGGATATTCAGATGCAGATTTCGCAGGCTGCAAAATCAATAAGAAAAGCACTAGTGGAACGTGCCAATTCCTAGGAACCAGACTGATATCCTGGTTTAGAAAGAAACAGGTTTCTAACTCTATCTCCACCACAGAGTCAGAATACCTAGTTGTGTAGTCACAGTGCCTGATTTTATGGATCGATAACAAACCTAAGGGATTATAATATCATTGCCAATGAAGTTCCTATCTGGTGTGATAACAATAGTGCTATTGCAATAACCAACAATCAGGTTTTGCATTCAAGGACGAAGCACATTGATGTTAAGCACCACTTCATCAGAGACCAAGTGCTTAACAAAAGGGTTAGAGTTGAAAGAGTCAGCACAGACTACCAAATAGCTGACATCTTTACCAAACCCTTGCCAGAAGAAAGGTTTTTGGAACTGAGCAGAGATCTTGGATTACTAGATTGGGAATCTAGTACAGAAGCAAGCTGAAGCATCTCAGAGGAAGGACGGACCCAGCTGATTAAAAGAATCAGATCCTAGCTGATGCAGGCAAGAAGACAAAGGACGGACAAAGGAACCTAGCTGATCATAATCTCAGGCGAGAAGTGCATGAAGTCAACTCACCTGATGCAGAGCGGTCAACAGTCAACAAGTCAGACCAGCTAAGTTTTCTAAACTCAACCGACCTCTGAATATTTAATTATTATTTGCCATATGTATAATAATATTATATTAATTTTGGTTCACAAATGGCATTTAAATATATTATTGTTCGATTCACAAGTGGTATTTTAAATACACGTGACAATCGCTTATTAAATAGACCTCCAAGGTGGCCAATTAAAACCAACCGTCAAATTTTAAAATGGACCACCGATGCAAATTTGAAATTTAAAAGAATCTCAAAAGGCGTACCACCATTTCAAATATATAATAATTTAATCCATACGTCTTTTCACCTTCTTTATTAGGAAAGAAACCTCTTCACTTTACCTTTTACGCTTACCCTAGATCTACAGAGCAAAAATTTACAAAGCAGAAAATTCTTGAACTCCAAATACACTAAAAATCCTTTATTTGCAGAAATGGAATCGTACTTCGAAGGCGTCAACCTGAAGGCGGTCAAGGACCAGATTATCTTCTCCCTGGTCGTCGATTTCGAAGGCTTCTTGGAAGCAAATCTGGAGAATTACGACGTGCTTGACCTAATCCGCACGATGAAGCTCAATGGGATATACCCATTCCTAGACATCAACCCTCAACATTTGTACAAGGAAGATGTTATCGCGTTCTACCGCGAAGCCTATTTGATTCAGGATGGAATTCGGTGCACATTTGGCGGAAGACAAGTCGACATATCGCGTGAGTCGATTCGCACAGTGTTTGGTATGAAACATCGCGGTATAGCTGTTGAAGCTCTCAAACAGTCAGCCGTCGAAACCTGGAAGAAGAACAAGGTGGAGAATCTGCCGGAAAAGCTGAAACTCACTGCTAAAAGAAGTGAGATTAAAAAGGTTTATCGTTTTGCGTTGGACATAACCAACAAAATCATCATGGGGATGGCCGGCAGTTACGATCAACTGTCGTCGGCGAAGTTCATGGTGCTGGGAGCACTAATTCAAGATGAGGAAATTGATTGGGCAGATTACATATTTAGGCAACTCGTCCGAGAAGTCAACAAAGTCGAATGGCTTTCTGATGAAAAAAGATTTAAATCCAAGCTGGCATTTGGAACGCAGCTGAGTTGGATTCTGGAAAAGACAGGTATGACGAAGAGAAGTACTGACCCCTTCCACCCCAACAAAAGACTTGGTCATCTGGACCAAGAGATGTTGAGAAAATTAGGAGGCACAAGGAGAGCAGCCCAGATGTTGAAAGAGCTACCTGACACAAGGACCTACCCGAGATATTATTCGTCAGGCGAGTCGGACCGACCTGCAGCCGACAACCCAACTGCAGTCGAGTCAGACTCCGAGTCAGATAACACTCCTATAGCTATCCGATTTAAGAGAAGGGGACCAGCCCCTGAAGGACCTTCCATCATGCAGTCATCCCCAGAACTCTCTCCCAAGAGTCCCAGGTGACTGCAGTTTAGTGAGGAAGAGTAGTCAGATCTTCATGCCAGCCCTACAGCTAAGTCACCCACTCACCTGGAAGACCAGCCTGCCCCAGGCACCCTCGAGACTCAGATTGTGGCTGTCCTCACCCCAGCTTACATTCCAGAGGAAGAAGAAGCAGGTCTAATCATTTCAATCCCTGAAGCCAATTATATCTTTAACCTATTGGAAAATAATGTTTTCAATCTATCCATCGAACAATTACAGCTTGTTAAACCACAAGCTTTAAAACACTCTTTTGTCAATATTTTCGAAGAGTGGAAGTTTTTCAAATCTTTGACATTTACAAATCTTCAGTCTTACATTGAAACTAGTGGTTGGGAATATCCCCAAGCCACAGAGGAGGTACTGATTCATTTTTGTAAAGAATCAGACTTAGTGTTGATCCTCCAGGATAATTGGTTCATGACTCATTTTAAAACCAACATGGACCAGTTCATCCATTCCATTATGCTTAGTATTTTTGATGGTTCATTTGGACAAGAGGATGAGGAGGAAGATGAGAGAGAAATTAGGATTGAAGAGGTAGATGGAGATGAAGAGGTTGTTGTTTTAGACGATGAAGAAAAAGAGCAGGAAGAGAGAAGAAAAGAAGAAAAGATTTTAGTTGAAAATCAACCTGAGGAAGTTGAGAAAACAGAAGAGTTGAATGAAGAAGAAGAAGAAGGATAAGAAGTAGAACAGGATGAAGGATAGGAGGATAATGATGAAGGTGAAAAGGATGATGAGGATGAACGAGAAAAAGATGGGAAAGATGATGACAATAATGATGATGAGGATGATGATAAAGATGAAGGAGGAGACCAAGGAGCTGAAAAAGAGAAGTAAAAAGATGAAGAAAAGGAAAAAGAAAATATTGAAGAAGAAAAGGAGGAAAAAGAGCAAGAGAAGGAAGAAGGAGAAACGGAGCCAGAGCCGACACAAGAGGCTGCAGATAGGACTGGTGCACCTGCCCGGTATACCAGCCTAGATGCAGAGCTGGCTGAGGACTCCAGATCAGGGACCCCAGAAAAAACCCCATCTGGAGTACCAGCTGCAGATAGAAGCTTGCAGTCCAGTGGTTCAATTGCAGAAGGCTCAGGCGAGCACTCTCCACCAGCTCAGATCTCACCTGCAGTGACTGAGCTGATCAGGCAGATAGTGAAGGATACGATTGGAGTCACTGGCATCCTGTGTCACTCCCGACCTCCAAACCATCAATGCAAATATTGACACTTTGTTTGCAGAGAAGTACCTCCGCCTCCTCCCCCTACCAACAACAGAATGCCATTTGGCATGTCTGACTGGATGAGCAAAATAGAGCAGCAATTGACTACCTTAGTTGATGCTGGCAAAAAGGGGGAAGATAGAATTCAGGGGGAAGGAAGTACTCAAGGAGAAATAAGGGCAGAGCTTAGATCAAAGAAGAGGCAAGATATTCTTCAAATTGAAGGAGGACCATTAAGTCTGAAAAGAAAGGATATATCTGCCCCCAGCCAACCTAAAGAGCAGTCTGTAGAGAAGCAGTCTGTGGAGAAGAAGAGAAGAACAAGAGACAAAGAAGAGCAAAGATTCGAATGGGAAGGCAAACAGCTGTGGCATGTTGAAGAATTCTTACCAACAAAATTCATGAACAATTGGGGGAATGCCAAGAAACAATTCATAGAGCAGTTCTACCTCTGGGAGATACTCGATGATAAAGAATGCTCGCCCCAACAATCATTCATCAACTACATGGATGCTAGATGGCCTACTCTGTGGAAGATAATGCTTAAATATGCAGCTAAATGGCAAGCTTATCCTATGATTCCTCCATTCAGAGCAGTGGAAGCGCCGACCCGTTTGGATAATGATCTTGACGAGCTAGAGCTTCAAGGAGAAATTAGAAAGCTATGTGAAGAGCACGAGTTCTCTTCAAAAGAAGACCAAGACTTTGCTGCCCTAGTCATAAGGAGAAAATATGGTCTTGCACCCATCAATAATAGACCAATCGGTGCAAAACTATTTAGACCTCTTAAGCAATCGGTTCGCAGAGGAAGGGGCAGATAGTTTTTGGATGTAATTGTAATTTTTGTAATTGATTAAATTTTCTTGTAAAATTCAGCCATGTACTTGTAATCAACAGAAAATTAATTTGATAACAGTCTTTTTGAATGACAATTCCCAGTTGTCTCAAAAATTAGACTGACTTTAGTTTGTGTCTTGCACTTAAGTGCAGACTTGATCATTTGATTACTTGTTCAAAGTTTTGCCATCATCAAAATTGGGGGAATTTGTTAGGAATACTTGTTATATTTTGATGATGTCATCAATATAAATTCAAATGTTTATTACTTGGCAAAAATGTAAGGAAGAACCAAATGAGTATCTTCCATAGGCCAAATATGTTAAGTATAAAACTTGGCAAAATGTAAAGAAGAACCAAATGAGTATCTTCTATAGGCCAAAAAATAAGTTAGGCTAAAAATCGGCAGCTAAGTCCATAAGAGAGGATCAGCCGAGTCAAGTCAGAGTAGTTCTGGTCAACAATAATTATCAGGAATGTTTGACCAGATTGCAGCCTAGGTACCTCAAACAAGTCACCTGATCAGACAAGTCATAAACAGTGAACATCAGAGAGGTCCAGACTGCAGAAAAGTTAACTGCTCATCAGCCTAGTTGAGATCAGCCAAGTACTCCAAGTCCACGTCAGCATGCGTTTAAAAGTCAAGTATTACGGAAAGTCACATGCAACGTGAAGAGACAAATTGGTGATTCCCGCAAAAGATATGAATTAAATAAGCTATCCAGACCCACCTTGAAGACTTTAATCGTTTTATATTTAAAAGATTCGGAGCATCACATGCAGAAGTCTTCACAACAGTCGGAAGATAGATTAAAATATGGGAATCCAGCGATGCAACGTTCAGAAAAGAATAAACAAAGAAGTCTCCCTCCAACGGACTGATTTGTTACAGATTTGCAACGGCTATGAAAGAATGCTCATGGATCAACACCTATATATATATATCCGAAGATTTGAAGTTGAGCAAATACCGGTGCGAACATACTTTCAAGCGATCAAAGCATTCAAGCTATCAAAAAGTGAAATACAGCATCGTGAAAAGAGCGGTTCTAAAAGTTCATACTTGAAGAAGCTCTTAGTTGGAGAAGACAAAAACTCTTGTCTATAATCCTGAGTTCGGGGTACTTCACTGGTTGAAGTTAGAGACTGTAAAGGCATCCGAGGATCGAGGATCAAGAGATGCAAGGCAGTCTAGTGTGGTACAACGACACGAATTTCCACTGGTTGGAAGCTGTTGTAGTTTTGTTGAATCACTGTAATATTTATCACTGGTTGAGAATTATAGTGAATTCATCTCCAACTAGTTTGGAGAAAAGTGGATTAGTAGAGGATTACACCACCTCTGAGACCACTATAATTGCCTGCGTTCTTTACTGTTTTATAGCATCATATTTTAACTGCTGCATTTATTGTTAAGTGTTTCATTAGTTGCTTTATATTCGTCATCAGCTGACTTCCGCATATATTAAAGAACAAACGACTCCAAGTCATTTGTTTACCTATCAGCTGAAGAAACTCACTCTTTGAGAAAAAGAGTTTAAGAGTTTCAACAAGTCTATTCACCCCCCCTCTAGACTTGTTCCTGGACGACTTGTGACCTACAAAGGTTACATTAACAAGAATGACCATGATGAATATTAATGAATAACAATCCGACAAGGGTCAAGAATGACTCACCGAGATGAAATAATAGTGAAATTAATGATGACTCACTAAAATGATTGGAACCGTCGTCCCTCGTGAATTGAATGATTAGTTTGATAATTAAAAGTCTCAACATGATTATTACACTATGAATGAATTATGATTATGAATGAACAACAACGAAAGGAATGAGTATCCTTTTAACCGAGTAAGAATTAACTTACACAACAACGGTGAAGAATGTCCTTGCTCGAACAAACGTCCTAAATAGAAATGTCGGTCGCTCGAATAACCTTGAATAACACAATTACCAACAAACGCTTAATATACAAATCAAGCATGATCATAACCAACTCAAATCTTCGATACGACAAATCCAAATTCATTGGGGCATTATAGCAATCACGTTGTAACCAATCTTCGATTGTTTACAACCAATCCCTAATTATATCGATACCAAACCTCCAAGGAGTGATACAATCAAACAAAACATCTCCAACACAATAAATAATCCAATATAAAAACCCAATTCGAGATTTCAATAACATCTAATCAAAACCCCCAAATCCAAATCAACATTCAAAGTGTTCTTCAAATAATCCTTCGATAATCCAATGAATATTCATACAAACTCATAATCATATGTATACCTCTTCATATATCATGATTATAACATCCAGAACATCATATTCCATCGTAGAATCGAAATCTAAGGTTTGGAGAAGAATTACCTTTTTAAGATCCAACCTCTTAGATCTGCCAAAACTATTGTTAATCGACTTCCCAAGCTTCACAAACGGATAAGGATGATTAAACCCGAACACACAAGTGTTTGATGATGAAATTTCTCTCCCACAAAACTTCTCTCTCGAGGGCTGAGCACAAATGGTCCGGACCCGGTTTTTACCCAGACCCGGACCGGACCTATTAATTAGGTCCGGGTCCCGGGTCTCCATTTTGTCTAAAACCGAGTTCCGGGCCAGACCGGGTCAAAACCCGGAGAATACGGGTCTAGCCCGGAACGACCCGATAAAAATAAAAATACAAAAACATATATTTTTTATTGTAATTTACCCTCGGTGGTGATGAAATAATGATGATTAATGGCTCGATTATGATTGCACATTATTCTAATTAAGTTTTTTTATACTAAAATATTGTTGAACTTAGGAGTTTGATGACTAAATGAAGATATTAAGATTGATAATTGTATTTTATGGGAGTATGTAAAGAAGAAAGCATTTTATATGTAATAAAAGGACATTTAATATGCAAAAAAAAAAAAATTTTTACAAAATCGGGCTAGGACTGGGCTAGCCCGGACCGACTCGGTTTTACCGGGTCCGGACCGGGTTGGCCCGATTCTGAACAGGTCCGGGCTTCGGGTCGATAAAGTCCAACCATTTATAATCCGGGCCATTCCGGACCGGGTCGGTCCGGGCCGGGTCAGACCCGGTGCTCAGCCCTACTCGGAAACCAAAGTGAGGAAAATGGTGAAATGAGCATAAAAATCACGTTCAATCCTTTATATACTGCGCAGAGTTACGGTCGTAACTCTGACACCTTACGGTCATAACTTCCCAAGTCAATGGCCTTACGGCCTTAACATCCATTTCATACGGCCGTAATAATGATTCGTCGAAAAACCAATAATTCCAGCACTGACCGGGTTACGGCCGTAACTAAGGCTACCTTACGGCCATAACACAACAATTACGGCCGTATCCTGCCGAACTTACGGCCGTAAGTTGTCTTCGTCAAAAACACCCTCCTGCCCAATGAATGCATGTTACGGTCGTAGTGTCCCAAAACATACGGCCGTACTCTCGTGCTTACGGTCGTAACTAGAATGACTTACGGTCGTAAGTTGTCTTCGTCTAGAAAGACACCCATTTCCACGAATGCATGTTACGGCCATAACTCACTGCTGGAAATGACAAAAATCCGACAATTCCGTCTCCTCGTTACCAATGATGAATGATCCGACATATGATACTTGTATGAATGTAATTTTGTCCAATAACATGCAATAGGTGATACTTCCAACAGAAAACTACTCATCACGATGATTATGAAAATACTCTTGTCTCAATACTCAAATGGAGATGAATGATGATCGGTAACTGATACACGGCTAAAGTACGCCAACGATGAATATAAATGAACGAATGTGAAAGACGAATGACTATCAATGAGTGAAAATTTACTGAGTGACAATTACTGAATGATAATGAATGAATTACAACCGGGTATTACATAAGCTCCCATCATCAGCATCCAGAAATGACTTCCTTTAGGAGGGTAAATATTAGACCAAACCCTATCCTTAACTTGGGGATCGACCTGATGGGAAAGGGAATAGGAATATTAGGAATATTAGGAACAAGAGTTGAGTTAGAAGAAGTTTTAGGCTTATCAATCCCCTTTTCTTGTGGTTTGATTATATCACCCTCTACTAGCTTAGCTCCATCATCTTAAAGTTTCTCCCTTTGATTCGACTCTGTTATGCTTTTATTCTCGATGGGCTTGCTCGGACCTTCATAATGTATGCTGCTCCTCAAAGTAATGGCTTGACATGACTCCTTAGGGTTTACTTCGATAGTGCTTGGCAATTAGCCTCGTTGATGCTGACTTCATACCATCTTAGCTAGTAGGCCAATTTGAGTTTCAAGACTTTTAATTTACGCCCCCGTAGTCGTAGCCAAACGAGTGACATGGCCCTTAATTTTATCTAGTTTCTCTTCATCCCCATGTCGATTCTGAGTCTCACTCATAAAAGTATTAGTTTGGCTCATAAAGGATGTGGGAATGTTTCTAGATTTGAACTTGGCTTAGACTCTTCTATCACCTCCCCTTTCGACAATTTAAATCCTGATGGAGGTTACAACACGTTCTTCGTATTTTCATAGATGAAATTCTCATGGTTGCGATTGTTTGGATTGTAATATCCGCAATTTTTGATTTTCGGTAAATTTCTTTTTTCGGCCGGAGTCCGTTTTGACGGCTCGCTCATGACCATTTCGTCATTCTGAGAATGATTAATTCTACACTTTTTGTCATCCGAGTTCGTTTCGGTATTGTTTTGTTGAGTTCCGTGCTTTTTAGCGACTTTTCCGCACTTGAGTTCGATTCTTGCGAATCTCGTCCGAAACTGCTGTTTCGAGTTTCCCGCAAGTCTGTTAACTTTTTTAGACGTGTTGTGAACTTCAGTTTGGTTATTCGATCACGTATCGTGATTTCTGGGCGTTTTGGGCCATTTTGTAATTTCTTGAAAGTTACGGGTATCCGTATCTGTAATTGTTGTCTCGACCGGTTTCTTGGTCGCGTATGATTAATTATGGTATTACGTTTTCATTTCGAGTCGTTGATGTCGTCCGCGAACTTTTCGTCGTGTTCGTTCCGTGCGTTTTCGGAAATCGAGGCGTCGGGTCGTGGCCGAAAGTACCGGCCGGACCGGGCATCGCGGAAGTCTTGGCACCGCCGAGCAGCACGGCAGAACCGGCGTAAGCGCACGCCACGGCCGGGATGCCGCGCGCTTAGCTCAGCAGCGTAGCGCATTGCCGAGTCACCAAAGATACGCTATCGGGTCTGGGCAGAGGGATTCTGAGGTTCTGGACTCGGTCAGGATCGGCAGTTAGCGCACGCTACTATCGGTCGTAGCGTACGCTAACCGGCAGGGGTAGCGCACGCTGTCGGCCGACTAGCGTACGTTACCTGAGTGAGTTTGTTAGTCCAGAGGCTACTGGACAGATCGGCTAGCGCGCGCAGGCTTCCGGCCGTAGCGCACGCTAGCGGGAGTCGGGCGGACAGTCATGGTCGGCAGAATTGGTCGGTGGTGCCGGGTCATGCGGGCCATGGCCGAGAGTGCTCGGCCAATACTGGCCGATAGCGCACGCTAGTCCGGGAAGGCTAGCGCACGCTAGTTCCGGCCCAGTATATAAATGATGCATCCGACTTTTTTCTACCATTTTTCATTTCATTTCTCCTCGGTCCGCGGCTGGGGTTTTGGAGGAGACGAAACCATGTTGTTGGACAACAAATCCATGAAGTTTATGAGTTTATATCACCGATCAATCATCCTATAACATCCTTCGATCCAGCGAATCAAGGTTAGATCTTTAGAACCCTACTTTTGGGTAGATTTGGGGGTTTTTGCATTTTTGTCCGATTCGTTCCGTTTTGTCGATTAATTCATGATGAATATGATTAATCTTGTTGGTATTCTTAGTTTCCCTACGGATTCATGGTATATTTCGTGATTTTTACGGAATCGAGAGGGTTTGGTTGTGGTCCGCCCTCGTTGTTGTTTATATACGAATATACATGAATCGTAGGCGGGTTTTCGGGTGTATTCCAATTCCGTATTCATTTAGAAATGGTTGTAATTGTATTCTTCGAATCGTTAGGTTCGGTTTCATTGGTTCCTAGCGTTCGTCGGTGACTTTCCTTTCCGTTCGTTGCGTCGTCAATAATTCAAGGCAAGTATTTTTGGAAACCTTTATGCTTAACGTGGAATGGTAATGTATTTTGTATGTGATTGCTCACCTCGTGTTGGTCCGACGGGATCAAGGAGGGAATCCAAAGGTTTTCGTCCCGGATTCATGAGTTTGTATAGCTAGCCAGTTCGGGAGGGTCCTTAGAGGCCTCGGGCGGGATCAATGATATTACTCTGTTCCCAAGGCGATGCATGTGCGTGTTTTGTTTTTATAATGTGGCCAGCTCGGGAGGGTCCTTAGAGGCCTCGGGCGGGATCTATGATATTACTCTGTTCCCAAGGCAAATTGTTTCTGTTTGTTTCCGGAAAAGACATGTCTGGTTTTGGGTTTTGAAATTGATATTGGTGCATGTACTATAAAATGTGTAAGCGATTGGTTTGCCTTGAATACTTGTACTAGCGTAATTGCTAACCCCTTTGGGGACCCGTTGTCGGGGAAATTCTTGTTATGGATTTTAGGTTATGTTCAGCCAGACGAGCGGGCGCTGGGATGGTACGAGGATGTCGGCCAAGATTGTTGACATGTGCAATTGAGTCTTGTTATTTCCTACTGTCTCTTTTGATGTGATGTTTTCCAAATTGTAAACTTATAGATTGTACTCGCGAGTACTTAGGTTTTTCCTTTCGGATTGTGTTTGGACTTCGTTGGAGTTACTGTATTTGTCGGTTGATGTTTATTTTGCCGGTTGTACCGGACGTGTTGTTTTATGTTCTTGTTGTTAACAATTGTTTCCTTGCTAACCGAGACGGTTAGTCGAGAGGTGTTTTCTTGTGTTAGCCTGGTGGATCCCATGTAGGGGTCCACGGCGCTGTAATACACCTCGAATATCTTGGGGGTGTTACAGAAAATGGTATCGGAGCTCTAGGTTTATGGATACCTAGGCTTGTTGGTTATTTGGGTCTAGTTGTGTTTTGTTTTGCACATTGTCACACCGCCGGCATCTCAAGACATCCAAAGGCTCGTAAGTTTTCCTTACTCGATTCTCTTGTTTTCTCGTATTGAAATTCCACTTCTTGAACTGTGATTGCCTCTCTCGTACTTATCGTCGAGTTGTTTTTCGATCAATCCGATTCGTGTACTTTTGATTCTAGTATTGCGCAGTCCTTTGTCTCTCTGGAGTATGTGCGCCGTTCTGGGCTTGACTGTTTGTCGTTTTGCGAGCCTTCCATCGCTAAACTTCCTAGCGTTGGTGGGACCATTGGTGATCGAAAGATCCGAGTTTTGCTCCGTGGTATATTGTGAGAGGGCTTGACTCTCTAGTCTTTTGTTGTATGATGGAATCTGTGTTTGGTAATTGCGGTATACTAAATGTATGTTGAGCCGAATGTACTGATGGGTTGGACACCGAAGGGTGCAGTATGATGTAGAAGTTTTGAACATTGATATGTTCTGGTATAGGTATTGATGGCAGAGTTTGTTGAGAAACTCACATAGCTGGTTTCGACATACGTCCAAATTGGTGATCTTTGGTTACGCTGTCAAACTTGAAGAGATAGTTTGACATATGCTTGGAATTAGTATTCCCGAGTTGCGCTTGTTGAACTGGTGATTTTTGAATGCCGTATATGCGTGTGTTCGGGAATTGTTGGTACTTGGCTAATTATTGTTATTTACAACCAATGTGTTTCTATTAATAATAATACATGCGGCGTGCATGCTTGAAAATCTCTGAGACTTGATCGTATTGTGGGTTTTTGAAAAGTGACATGAATTTGGGCGAGCCAGCCTTGTATTTTCAAATAAAACCTTGTGTCGTATTTAAAGGTAGTGTTTAAAAGTGTTTAGGACATTTTATAAAATGCTACCGCTGTTAAGCCCTTGTCGTGTTTAAAAGGGTCTTGAAAACGATTTTTAACTTATCGGTTTTATTTTCGAATAACTAGAGTATACGATTTTAAAATCAGATTAGCCTGGGGAAACCTAGGTTGTCGAGTCAAGTTGTGTTGGTTGAGTTTTGTCTCGTCGGATTTTGTCTGACTTAGTCGCATCGCGATGCGTCGTTTTAGATCATTGGTCGTGGTTAGTATCGAGGGGCGGTCGTCACTTACGTGCGACCTATGGATGTAAAACTCCCTTCCTTGTGTTGTGCCTCGTGTGACACGAGTTATTTGTATGATTAGTCGTTAAATGATGGAATCCTTCTGTGGATTTTGATTTCACAATATGTGTTTATTAGACTCTCGTATTTGGTTTATACGAGTAGTGTCATCACTGCTGATATATTTTCGTACCGCATTTTATCCGCTGCGTGAGTTCTTTCAAACGGCTTTCGGTATTTTGCAAACTGAGTTTTATTTCGTAAAACCGATTCCTTGAATCAAGTTTTGGCATTTTGGCCTTGAATATTTCATGATGGTTTGACAAATGATTTTGTGAGATTTGGAAAATATTACCGTCATTGGTCTTTTTAGCATTTTCGAAATGAGGTGGGAAATTGTGCTTAGCCTGGTAAATCTGTGTGAGAAATGTTTACGGCATGTAATTTTTCTGATATGTTCTGTTGTCTCTGTGGGTCATTAGCGCACGCTACGCTTTGCGGCTAGCGCGCGCAAGAGTGCGTTGGTAGCACGCTAAGGGGAGGATAGCGCACGCTACCTGGTAGTTCAGGGCAGTCCTGTAGCTACTGGACTGGGTCTGAAGTTCTCGTTAGCACACGCTAACACTTGGGGTTAGCGCACGCTAACAGTGTATTTTTGGTCAGGAGTTTTGTTTAGTGCCGTGATAGCGCACGCTAACCTTAATGATTAGCGCATGCTAATTGTGTCCAGTATAAATACTGGACACCAGTCTAGAAGTTGCATTTTTCTTCATTTCTTCTTCTTCCTCCATGAGTTTGAGACGTAGCGACTCGGTTTCGCATCTGGGCTGATTTTTCTTCCATCCAAAGGTGTTTTGGAGTATCCTAGATGATTTTTAACATCATCTAATCCATTGTTCTTCGCCGAATCTAGGTATTTTCTTGAATCCCTAGAGTTGACTTTTTGGAGTTTTGTTCTTGATATCGTTTTCCATCCAGTTTTGATAAACCGATTGTTGTTTTAACGATGATGTTAAACATATCCTAAGGGTTGTATATCACTATCGTGATTTTGAGCGATTTGATGCGTGTGATATGATGTGTTTAAGTGAATGTTGATACGTGCGAATTTTGGGCATTTTGGCCTATTGTATACGAAAAACCTTGAGTATCTTAGAAAATAAACCTCGAGACGTACTTTTAAAATGAATTATTTTCTCACAGTGCTCTCAAGATGCCTACTAGTGCCACGCTATGTTTCAAAATTATTCTACTTTGAGGATCAAAATATTTTGAGATATTTCTAATGATTTAGAAACGCATTCGCTTAGACCCGAAGGTCGAATATAGCTGAAAAGTTTTAATTTAACGAAAGGTGTCTTCATTTTTTTTTATCAAACGCAAGATGATTTTTTTAAAGTCTCGATGACGATGTTTGTACTACTTTTTGATATATGATACTCAAGATCAACTGGTGCTTGCAAGTTATTTTCAAAAGATGCTTTTCGTTTTCAAAACCTATCATTCCTATTTGTGGTCCGGGAATATATGTGTGATGTTCGTGCTCTCGTTAGGGTGTTAACCCCCGAGTTGTTGTTGAATTGGCGGTGTGAGCGTTGAGTAGTTCGCCACACAGTTGTCGTGGTAGCCTCTGTGAGGGGTGTGATATTGGTATTGGATGTTGTCGCCTCGTAGCGGTTTATGTGTTATCGCATATATGCGAGCTGTTAGAGCTCGGGTTGGTATGATTGTGTGCATCGGTGATTGTTCCGCGTTGTGTCGATTGCTTGTTATATTGTTACCTTGGTTCCGTTGTTGTGAGTTTCGGGGGCGAGGTAAAAGGTAATACCCATACTATTTTGAGTTCTATATCTTCTCTTTCTCCAGTATATCGATTCGCTCGTGTTCATTGATACCTTCTGAACTTGTTCTGTACCTTGGTTTCATCGTTCGAACGAGCTGTAATCTGGTTTTGAGTCGATCTGGTTATCGCTGTGACTTTTCCGAATTCGGTTCGACTATTTTGAACCTTGTTCGGAAGTAACATCTTTTGGATCTAATAGTTCTTTTATTCAAAGTGGATCGGATTTTGAACTTCTGTATTTTTGGCTCTATCAACTCGTTTATGCTCGTTAACATTTCTGAACTTTCCCCACCCCTTGCTTTTGTTGATCGAACGAGGGTGGTATTGTTTTGGAATAACTCGTTTGTCGTTGTGGCTTTTCAATCGCTATTCCCTTTCCTGTGGATCTTATGGGAATGCACGTCTTGCTGTTCTCACCAGGTCATCCTGGGAGTTGTTGTTTGAATTTTATTATCCTACGTGTTTCGGAAATGATTGTTCGATTTTTGTTGTCTCAATCGTTTGTTTGTTCAGTTTTTGTTCTCGTTTCGTGATTGTTGAGCGTTCAGGCTCCTTCGTAATTCCCTTAAGTTCGGGAAATTAGTCTCGTTTTCGATCTTCCAATCTTTAGGCGGTGGAATTCCGTATTTGTTCAGCGTTTGGCTCGCATTTTGATTGATGAACCGTTGGGTTGGTCAATCATATTGATTTTCGTTTGTTGTGTTTTGTGATTGTTCGGATAATTGACTTGATTGTATTATCCGTTTAATGACGCTTGTCACTCGTTGATTTTATTATGTCTCTACCGATGATGTTGTGTTAGTCGCCCTAGAGCGTATTTTCACGCCGTATGTCTCTTTGCGTTTCTTGCAGTGTTTCGCCGTCGGGCGCGAGTCTTCGGTTTTTGTGTATCTCGTCGAGTTTTCCTGGCAGGGGATATTGCTTCTCCCTACTTAATTTTAAGTTTCGGGACAAAACTTCTTTTAAGGAGGGTAGAATGTAATATCCGCAATTTTCGATTTTCGGTAAATTTCTTTTTTCGGCCGGAGTCCGTTTTGACGGCTCGCTCATGACCGTTTCGTCATTCTGAGAATGATTAATTCTACACTTTTTGTCATCCGAGTTCGTTTCGGTGTTGTTTTGTTGAGTTCCGTGCTTTTTAGCGACTTTTCCGCACTTGAGTTCGATTCTTGCGAATCTCGTCCGAAACTGCTGTTTCGAGTTTCTCGCAAGTTAGTTTAACTTTGTTAGACGTGTTGTGAACTTCGGTTTGGTTATTCGATCACGTATCGTGATTTCCGGGCGTTTTGGGCCATTTTGTAATTTCTTGAATGTTACGGGTATCCGTATCTGTAATTGTTGTCTCGACCGGTTTCTTGGCCGTGTATGATTAATTATGGTATTACGTTTTCATTTCGAGTCGTTGATGTCGTCCGCGAACTTTTCGTCGTGTTCGTTCCTTGCGTTTTCGGAAATCGAGGCGTCGGGTCGTGGCCGAGCAAGTGGCCGGACCGGAATCGCGGCAAGTGCCGGGCACCGCCGAGCACGGTAGGAACCGCCAGAGCGCACGCTACGGCCGGGACGCTGCGCGCGCTAGCTCGGCATGTAGCGCACGCTGCCGAGTCACCAAAGATACGCCATCGGGCACGGGGCGAGGGATTACGAGGTTCTCGACTGGCCAGATCGGCAAGCGCACGCCATCGCCGGTCGTAGCGCACGCTAATCGGCAGGGTAGCGCACGCCGTCGGCCGACTAGCGTACGTTACAGGTGAGTTTGTTAGTCCGAGGCTATCGGATGTCGGCTTAGCGCGCGAGCTTCCGGCCGTAGCGCACGCTAGCGGAGTCGGGCGATGGCAGTCATGGTGCACTGGTCGGTGGTGCCGGTCATGCGGGCCATGGCCGAGAGTGCTCGGCC
Organism: Orobanche coerulescens; assembly: GCA_033398695.1. Lineage (NCBI taxonomy): Eukaryota > Viridiplantae > Streptophyta > Magnoliopsida > Lamiales > Orobanchaceae > Orobanche > Orobanche coerulescens. The sequence continues at coordinate 34,488,112 of CM065807.1, forward strand.
GACATCGCCGATAGCGCACGCTAGTCCGGGAAGGCTAGCGCACGCTAGTTCCGCCCAAGATATAAATGATGCACTGACTTTTTCAGTCATTTTTCATTTCATTTCTCTTCGGTCCGCGGCTGAGGTTTTGGAGGAGACGAAACCATGTTGTTGGACAACAAATCCATGAAGTTTCTGAGTTTATATCACCGATCAATCATCCTATAACATCCTTCGATCCAGCGAATCAAGGTTAGATCTTTAGAACCCTACTTTTGGGTAGATTTGGGGTTTTCGCGTTTTTGTCCGATTCGTTCCGTTTTGTCGATTAATTCATGATGAATATGATTAATCTTGTTGGTATTCTTAGTTTCCCTACGGATTCATGGTATATTTCGTGATTTTTACGGAATCGAGAGGGTTTGGTTGTGGTCCGCCCTCGTTGTTGTTTATATACGAATATACATGAATCGTAGGCGGGTTTTCGGTGTATTCCAATTCCGTATTCATTTAGAAATGGTTGTAATTGTATTCTTCGAATCGTTAGGTTCGGTTTCATTGGTTCCTAGCGTTCGTCGGTGACTTTCCTTTCCGCTCGCTAAGGTCAATAATTCAAGGCAAGTATTTTTGGAAACCTTTATGCTTAACGTGGAATGGTAATGTATTTTGTGTGTGATTGCTCACCTCGTGTTGGTCCGACGGGATCAAGGAGGGAATCCAAAGGTTTTCGTCCCGGATTCATGAGTTTGTATAGCTAGCCAGTTCGGGAGGGTCCTTAGAGGCCTCGGGCGGGATCAATGATATTACTCTGTTCCCAAGGCGATGCATGTGCGTGTTTTGTTTTTATAATGTGGCCAGCTCCGGGAGGGTCCTTAGAGGCCTCGGGCGGGATCTATGATATTACTCTGTTCCCAAGGCAAATTGTTTTACTGTTTGTTTCCGGAAAAGACATGTCTGGTTTTGGCTTTTGAAATTGATATTGGTGCATGTACTATGAAATGTGTAAGCGATTGGTTTGCCTTGAATACTTGTACTAGCGTAATTGCTAACCCCTTTGGGGACCCGTCGTCGGGGAAATTCTTGTTATGGATTTTAGGTTATGTTCAGCCAGACGACGGGCGCTGGGATGGTACGAGGATGTCGGCCAAGATTGTTGACATGTGCAATTGAGTCTTGTTATTTCCTACTGTCTCTTTTGATGTGATGTTTTCCAAATTGTAAACTTATAGATTGTACTCGCGAGTACTTAGGTTTTTCCTTTCGGATTGTGTTTGGACTTCGTTGGAGTTACTGTATTTGTCGGTTGATGTTTATTTTGCCGGTTGTACCGGACGTGTTGTTTTATGTTCTTGTTGTTAACAATTGTTTCCTTGCTAACCGAGACGGTTAGTCGAGAGGTGTTTTCTTGTGTTAGCCTGGTGGATCCCATGTAGGGGTCCACGGCGCTGTAATACACCTCGAATATCTTGGGGGTGTTACAGAAAATGGTATCGGAGCTCTAGGTTTCTGGATACCTAGGCTTGTTGGTTATTTGGGTCTAGTTGTGTTTTGTTTTGCACATTGTCACACCGCTGCCGGCATCTCAGTACATCTAGTGCTCGTAAGTTTTCCTTACTCGATTCTCTTGTTTTCTTGTATTGAAATTCCACTTCTTGAATTGTGATTGCCTCTCTCGTACTTATCGTCGAGTTGTTTTTCGATCCATCCGGTTCGTGTACTTTTGATTCTAGTATTGCGCAGTCATTTGTCTCTCTGGAGTATGTGCGCCGTTCTGGGCTTGACCGTTTGTCGTTTTGCGAGCCTTCCATCGCTAAACTTCCTAGCGTTGGTGGGATCGTTGGTGATCGAAAGATCCGAGTTTTGCTCCGTGGTATATTGTGAGAGGGCTTGACTCTCTAGTCTTTTGTTGTATGATGGAATCTGTGTTTGGTAATTGCGGTATACTAAATGTATGTTGAGCCGAATGTACTGATGGGTTGGACACCGAAGGGTGCAGTATGATGTAGAAGTTTTGAACATTGATATGTTCTGGTATAGGTATTGATGGCAGAGTTTGTTGAGAAACTCACATAGCTGGTTTCGACATACGTCCAAATCGGTGATCTTTGGTTACGCTGTCAAACTTGAAGAGATAGTTTGACATATGCTTGGAATTAGTATTCCCGAGTTGCGCTTGTTGAACTGGTGATTTTTGAATGCCGTATATGCGTGTGTTCGGGAATTGTTGGTACTTGGCTAATTATTGTTATTTACAACCAATGTGTTTCTATTAATAATAATACATGCGGCGTGCATGCTTGAAAATCTTTGAGACTTGATCGTATTGTGGGTTTTTGAAAAGTGACATGAATTTGGGCGAGCCAGCCTTGTATTTTCAAACAAAACCTTGTGTCGTATTCAAAGGTAGTGTTTAAAAGTGTTTAGGATATTTTATAAAATGCTACTGCTGTTAAGCCCTTGTCGTGTTTAAAAGGGTCTTGAAAATGATTTTTAACTTATCGGTTTTATTTTTGAATAACTAGAGTATAGGATTTTAAAATCAGATTAGCCTGGGGAAACCTAGGCTGTCGAGTCAAGTTGTGTTGGTTGAGTTTTGTCTCATCGGATTTTGTCTGACTTAGTCGCATCGCGACGCATCGTTTGAGATCATTGGTCGTGGTTAGTATCGAGGGGCGGTCGTCACTTACGTGCGACCTATGGATGTAAAACTCCCTTCCTTGTGTTGTGCCTCGTGTGACACGAGTTATTTGTATGATTAGTCGTTAAATGATGGAATCCTTCTGTGGATTTTGATTTCACAATATGTGTTTATTAGACTCTCGTATTTGGTTTATACGAGGAGTGTAAATCACTTCGATGTATTTTCGTACCGCATTTTATCCGCTGCGTGAGTTCTTTCAAACGGCTTTCGGTATTTTGCAAACTGAGTTTTATTTCGTAAAACCGATTCCTTGAATCAAGTTTTGGCATTTTGGCCTTGAATATTTCATGATGGTTTGACAAATGATTTTGTGAGATTTGGAAAATATTACCGTCATTGGTCTTTTCAGCATTTTCGAAATGAGATGGGAAATTGTGCTTAGCCTGGTAAATCCGTGTGAGAAATGTTTACGGCATGTAATTTTTCTGATATGTTCTATTGTTGTCTCTGTGGGTCATTAGCGCACGCTACGCTTTGCGGCTAGCGCGCGCAAGAGTGCGTTGGTAGCACGCTAAGGGGAGGATAGCGCACGCTTCCTGGTAGTTGAGGCGATCCCAGAGCTCTTTGGGTAGTCTGAAGTTCGTTAGCGCACGCTAACACTTGGGGTTAGCGCACGCTAACGGTGTATTTTTGGTCGAGTTTTGTTTGGTGCCGTGATAGCGCGATAACCTTAATGATTAGCGCACGCTAATTGTGTCGATATAAATCTTGGACACCGATCTAAGTTGCATTTTTCTTCATTTCTTCTTCTTCCTCCATGAGTTTGAGATGTAGCGACTCGGTTTCGCATCTGGGCTGATTTTTCTTCCATCCAAAGGTGTTTTGGAGTATCCTAGATGATTTTTAACATCATCTAATCCATTGTTCTTCGCCGAATCTAGGTATTTTCTTGAATCCCTAGAGTTACTTTTTGGAGTTTTGTTCTTGATATCGTTTTCCATCCAGTTTTGATAAACCGATTGTTGTTTTAACGATGATGTTAAACATATCCTAAGGGTTGTATATCACTATCGTGATTTTGAGCGATTTGATGCGTGTGATATGATGTGTTTAAGTGAATGTTGATACGTGCGAATTTTGGGCATTTTGGCCTATTGTACTTCTGAAAAACCTTGAGTATCTTAGAAAATAAACCTCGAGACGTACTTTTAAAATGAATTATTTTCTCACAGTACTCTCAAGATGCCTACTAGTGCCACGCTATGTTTCAAAATTATTCTACTTTGAGGATCAAAATATTTTGAGATATTTCTAATGATTTAGAAACGCATTCGCTTAGACCCGAAGGTCAAATATAGCTGAAAAGTTTTAATTTAACGAAAGGTGTCTTAATTTTTTTTATCAAACGCAAGATGATTTTTTTAAAGTCTCGATGACGATGTTTGTACTACTTTTTGATATATGATACTCAAGATCAACTGGTGCTTGCAAGTTATTTTCAAAAGATGCTTTTCGTTTTCAAAACCTATCATTCCTATTTGTGGTCCGGGAATATATGTGTGATGTTCGTGCTCTCGTTAGGGTGTTAACCCCCGAGTTGTTGTTGAATTGGCGGTGTGAGCATTGAGTAGTTCGCCACACAGTTGTCGTGGTAGCCTCTGCGAGGGGTGTGATATTGGTATTGGATGTTGTCGCCTCGTAGCGGTTTATGCGTTATCGCATATATGCGAGCTGTTAGAGCTCGGGTTGGTATGATTGTGTGCATCGGTGATTGTTCCGCGTTGTGTCGATTGCTTGTTATATTGTTACCTTGGTTCCGTTGTTGTGAGTTTCGGGGGCGAGGTCAAAGGTAATACCCGTACTATTTTGACTTCTATATCTTCTCTTTCTCCAGTCTATCGATTCGCTCGTGTTCATTGATACCTTCTGAACTTGTTCTGTACCTTGGTTTCATCGTTCGAGCAGTGTGTCTGGTTTTAGTCGATCTGGTTATCATTGTGACTTTTCGAATTCGGTTCGACTATTGTGAACCTTGTTCTAAGTAACATCTTTGGTTCTAATAGTTCTTTTATTCAAAGTGGATCGGATTTTGAACTTCAGTATTTTTGGCTCTATCAACTCGTTTATGCTCGTTAACATTTCTGAACTTTCCCCATCCCTTGCTTTTGTTGATCGAACGAGGGTGGTATTGTTTCGGAATAACTCGTTTGTCGTTGTGGCTTTTCAATCGCTATTCCCTTTCCTGTGGATCTTATGGGAATGCACGTCTTCTTTATTCTCACCGAGTCATCCTGGGAGTTGTTGTTTGAATTTTATTATCCTACGTGTTTCGGACATGATTGTTCGATTTTTATTGTCTCAATCGTTTGTTTGTTCAGTTTTTGTTCTCGTTTCGTGATTGTTGAGCGTTCAGGCTCCTTCGTAATTCCCTTAAGTTCGGTAAATTAGTCTCGTTTTCGATCTTCCAATCTTTAGGCGGTGGAATTCCGTATTTGTTCAGCGTTTGGCTCGCATTTTGATTGATGAACCGTTGGGTTGGTCAATCATATTGATTTTCGTTCGTTGTGTTTTGTGATTGTTCGGATAATTGACTTGATTGTATTATCCGTTTAATGACGCTTGTCACTCGTTGATTTTATTATGTCTCTCTAGGTGACGTTGTGTTAGTCGCCCTAGAGCGTATTTTCACGCCGTATGTCTCTTTGCGTTTCTTGCGGCGTTTATTTGTCGGGCGCGAGTCTTCGGTTTTTGTGTATCTCGTCGAGTTTTCTGGCAGGATATTGCTTCTCCTACTTAATTTTAAGTTTCGGACGAAACTTCTTTTAAGGAGGGTAGAATGTAATATCCGCAATTTTCGATTTTCGGTAAATTTCTTTTTTGGCGGAGTCCGTTTTGACGCTCTCTCATGACCGTTTCGTCATTACGAGAATGATTAATTCTACACTTTTGTCATCCGAGTTCGTTTCGGTGTTGTTTTGTTGAGTTCCGTGCTTTTAGCGACTTTTCCGCACTTGAGTTCGATTCTTGCGAATCTCGTCCGAAGCTATTGTTTGAGTTTCTACAAGTTCGTTTAACTTTGTTAGGCGTGTTGTGAACTTCGGTTTGGTTATTCGATCACGTATCGTGATTTCCTGGGCGTTTTGGGCCATTTTGTAATTTCTTGAGCGTTACGGGTATCCGTATCGTAATTGTTGTCTCGACGGTTTCTTGGTCGCGTATGATTAATTATGGTATTACGTTTTCATTTGAGTCGTTGATGTCGTCGCGAACTTTTCGTCGTGTTCGTTCCGTGCGTTTTCGGAAATCGGCGTCGGGTCGTGGCGGGCGGTGGCCGGACCGGTGCGGCACTTGCCGGAAATCTTGGGCACCGCCGAGCACGCGGCAGAACCGGCGTAAGCGCACGCTCTGGCCGGAGCCTTCTGCGCGCTATCTCGCGATGTAGCGCCTGCTGTCGAGTCGGCCCGGCCATACGCTATCCGGGCACAGGCGAGGGATTACGAGGTTACGGACTCGGTCGAGATCGGCGATTAGCGCACATTCGCCGGTCGTAGCGCCACGCTAATCGGCGAGGGTAGCGCACGCGTCGGCCGACTAGCGTACGTTACAGGTGAGTTTGTTAGTCCGAGGCTCTTTGGGCCAGTCGGCTAGCGCGCGCGAGCTTCGGCCGTAGCGCACGCTAGCGAGTCGGGCGGGCGGTCATGATCGGCGGAATTGGTCGGTGGTGCCGGGTCATGCGGGCCATGGCCGAGAGTGCTCGGCCGTCTTGGCCGATAAGCGCACGCTAGTCCGGAAAGGCTAGCGCCACGCTAGTTCCGGCCCGATATATAAATAGCAGAACCGGCCGATTTTTTCAGTCATTTTTCATTTCATTTCTCTTCGGTCCGCGGCTGGGGTTTTGGAGGAGACGAAACCATGTTGTTGGACAACAAATCCATAAAGTTTCTGAGTTTATATCACCGATCAATCATCCTATAACATCCTTCGCGTTTTTGTCCGATTCGTTCCGTTTTGTCGATTAATTCATGATGAATATGATTAATCTTGTTGGTATTCTTAGTTTCCCTACGGATTCATGGTATATTTCGTGATTTTTACGGAATCGAGAGGGTTTGGTTGTGGTCCGCCCTCGTTGTTGTTTATATACGAATATACATGAATCGTAGGCGGGTTTTCGGGTGTATTCCAATTCCGTATTCATTTAGAAATGGTTGTAATTGTATTCTTCGAATCGTTAGGTTCGGTTTCATTGGTTCCTAGCATTCGTCGGTGACTTTCCTTTCCGTTCGTTGCGTCGTCAATAATTCAAGGCAAGTATTTTTGGAAACATTTATGCTTAACGTGGAATGGTAATGTATTTTGTGTGTGATTGCTCACCTCGTGTTGGTCCGACGGGATCAAGGAGGGAATCCAAAGGTTTTCGTCCCGGATTCATGAGTTTGTATAGCTAGCCAGTTCGGGAGGGTCCTTAGAGGCCTCGGGCGGGATCAATGATATTACTCTGTTCCCAAGGCGATGCATGTGCGTGTTTTGTTTTTATAATGTGGCCAGCTCGGGAGGGTCCTTAGAGGCCTCGGGCGGGATCTATGATATTACTCTGGTCCCAAGGCAAATTGTTTTACTGTTTGTTTCCGGAAAAGACATGTCTGGTTTTGGCTTTTGAAATTGATATTGGTGCATGTACTATGAAATGTGTAAGCGATTGGTTTGCCTTGAATACTTGTACTAGCATAATTGCTAACCCCTTTGGGGACCCGTTGTCGGGGAAATTCTTGTTATGGATTTTAGGTTATGTTCAGCCAGACGAGCGGGCACTGGGATGGTACGAGGATGTCGGCCAAGGTTGTTGACATATGCAATTGAGTCTTGTTATTTCCTACTGTCTCTTTTGATGTGATGTTTTCCAAATTGTAAACTTATAGATTGTACTCGCGAGTACTTAGGTTTTTCCTTTCGGATTGTGTTTGGACTTCGTTGGAGTTACTGTATTTGTCGGTTGATGTTTATTTTGCCGGTTGTACCGAACGTGTTGTTTTATGTTCTTGTTGTTAACAATTGTTTCCTTGCTAACCGAGACGGTTAGTCGAGAGGTGTTTTCTTGTGTTAGCCTGGTGGATCCCATGTAGGGGTCCACGGCGCTGTAATACACCTCGAATATCTTGGGGGTGTTACAGAAAATGGTATCGGAGCTCTAGGTTTATGGATACCTAGGCTTGTTGGTTATTTGGGTCTAGTTGTGTTTTGTTTTGCACATTGTCACACCGCTGCCGGCATCTCAGTACATCCAGTGCTCGTAAGTTTTCCTTACTCGATTCTCTTGTTTTCTCGTATTGAAATTCCACTTCTTGAACTGTGATTGCCTCTCTCGTACTTATCGTCGAGTTGTTTTTCGATCCATCCGGTTCGTGTACTTTTGATTCTAGTATTACGCAATCCTTTGTCTCTCTCGGAGTATGTGCGTGCTCGGGCTTGACCGTTTGACGTTATGCGAGCCTACCATCGCTAAACTTCCTAGCGTTGGTGGGATCGTTGGTGATCGAAAGATCCGAGTTTTGCTCCGTGGTATATTGTGAGAGGGCTTGACTCTCTAGTCTTTTGTTGTATGATGGAATCTGTGTTTGGTAATTGCGGTATACTAAATGTATGTTGAGCCGAATGTACTGATGGGTTGGACACCGAAGGGTGCAGTATGATGTAGAAGTTTTGAACATTGATATGTTCTGGTATAGGTATTGATGGCAGAGTTTGTTGAGAAACTCACATAGCTGGTTTCGACATACGTCCAAATCGGTGATCTTTGGTTACGCTGTCAAACTTGAAGAGATAGTTTGACATATGCTTGGAATTAGTATTCCCGAGTTGCGCTTGTTGAACTGGTGATTTTTGAATGCCGTATATGCGTGTGTTCGGGAATTGTTGGTACTTGGCTAATTATTGTTATTTACAACCAATGTGTTTCTATTAATAATAATACATGCGGCGTGCATGCTTGAAAATCTCTGAGACTTGATCGTATTGTGGGTTTTTGAAAAGTGACATGAATTTGGGCGAGCCAGCCTTGTATTTTCACATAAAACTTTGTGTCGTATTTAAAGGTAGTGTTTAAAAGTGTTTAGGACATTTTATAAAATGCTACTGCTGTTAAGCCCTTGTCGTGTTTAAAAGGGTCTTGAAAATGATTTTTAACTTATCGGTTTTATTTTCGAATAACTAGAGTATACGATTTTAAAATCAGATTAGCCTGGGGAAACCTAGGCTGTCGAGTCAAGTTGTGTTGGTTGAGTTTTGTCTCGTCGGATTTTGTCTGAATTAGTCGCATCGCGACGCGTCGTTTGAGATCATTGGTCGTGGTTAGTATCGAGGGGCGGTCGTCACTTACGTGCGACCTATGGATGTAAAACTCCCTTCCTTGTGTTGTGCCTCGTGTGACACGAGTTATTTGTATGATTAGTCGTTAAATGATGGAATCCTTCTGTGGATTTTGATTTCACAATATGTGTTTATTAGACTCTCGTATTTGGTTTATACGAGGAGTGTAAATCACTTCGATGTATTTTCGTACCGCATTTTATCCGCTGCGTGAGTTCTTTCAAACGGCTTTCGGTATTTTGCAAACTGAGTTTTATTTCGTAAAACCGATTCCTTGAATCAAGTTTTGGCATTTTGGCCTTGAATATTTCATGATGGTTTGACAAATGATTTTGTGAGATTTGGAAAATATTACCGTCATTGGTCTTTTTAGCATTTTCGAAATGAGATGGGAAATTGTGCTTAGCCTGGTAAATCCGTGTGAAAAATGTTTACGGCATGTAATTTTTCTGATATGTTCTGTTGTTGTCTCTGTGGGTCATTAGCGCACGCTACGCTTTGCGGCTAGCGCGCGCAAGAGTGCGTTGGTAGCACGCTAAGGGGAGGATAGCGCACACTACCTGGTAGTTCGGGCGATCCAGAGCTCTTTGGGTGGTGCGAAGTTCTCGTTAGCGCACGCTAACACTTGGGGTTAGCGCACGCTAACGGTGTATTTTGGTCCAGGTTTTGTTTGGTGCCGTGATAGCGCACGCTAACCTTAATGATTAGCGCCGCTAATTGTGTCGATATAAATCTTGGACACCGATCTAGAAGTTGCATTTTTCTTCATTTCTTCTTCTTCCTCCATGAGTTTGAGACGTAGCGACTCGGTTTCGCATTTGGGCTGATTTTTCTTCCATCCAAAGGTGTTTTGGAGTATCCTAGATGATTTTTAACATCATCTAATCCATTGTTCTTCGCCGAATCTAGGTATTTTCTTGAATCCCTAGAGTTGACTTTTTGGAGTTTTGTTCTTGATATCGTTTTCCATCCAGTTTTGATAAACCAATTGTTGTTTTAACGATGATGTTAAACATATCCTAAGGGTTGTATATCACTATCGTGATTTTGAGCGATTTGATGCGTGTGATATGATGTGTTTAAGTGAATGTTGATACGTGCGAATTTTGGGCATTTTGGCCTATTGTACTTCTGAAAAACCTTGAGTATCTTAGAAAATAAACCTCGAGACGTACTTTTAAAATGAATTATTTTCTCACAGTGCTCTCAAGATGCCTACTAGTGCCACGCTATGTTTCAAAATTATTCTACTTTGAGGATCAAAATATTTTGAGATATTTCTAATGATTTAGAAACGCATTCGCTTAGACCCGAAGGTCGAATATAGCTGAAAAGTTTTAATTTAACGAAAGGTGTCTTCATTTTTTTTTATCAAACGCAAGATGATTTTTTTTAAAGTCTCGATGACGATGTTTGTACTACTTTTTGATATATGATACTCAAGATCAACTGGTGCTTGCAAGTTATTTTCAAAAGATGCTTTTCGTTTTCAAAACCTATCATTCCTATTTGTGGTCCTGGAATATATGTGTGATGTTCGTGCTCTCGTTAGGGTGTTAACCCCCGAGTTGTTGTTGAATTGGCGGTGTGAGCGTTGAGTAGTTCGCCACACAGTTGTCGTGGTAGCCTCTGTGAGGGGTGTGATATTGGTATTGGATGTTGTCGCCTCGTAGCGGTTTATGTGTTATCGCATATATGCGAGCTGTTAGAGCTCGGGTTGGTATGATTGTGTGCATCGGTGATTGTTCCGCGTTGTGTCGATTGCTTGTTATATTGTTACCTTGGTTCCGTTGTTGTGAGTTTCGGGGGCGAGGTAAAAGGTAATACCCATACTATTTTGAGTTCTATATCTTCTCTTTCTCCAGTCTATCGATTCGCTCGTGTTCATTGATACCTTCTGAACTTGTTCTGTACCTTGGTTTCATCGTTCGAGCAGTACATGTCTGGTTTTGAGTCGATCTGGTTATCGCTGTGACTTTTCCGAATTCGGTTCGACTATTTTGAACCTTGTTCGGAAGTAACATCTTTTGGATCTAATAGTTCTTTTATTCAAAGTGGATCGGATTTTGAACTTCTGTATTTTTGGCTCTATCAACTCGTTTATGCTCGTTAACATTTCTGAACTTTCCCCATCCCTTGCTTTTGTTGATCGAACGAGGGTGGTATTGTTTCGGAATAACTCGTTTGTCGTTGTGGCTTTTCAATCGCTATTCCCTTTCCTGTGGATCTTATGGGAATGCACGTCTTCTTTGTTCTCACCAGTCATCACGGGAGTTGTTGTTTGAATTTTATTATCCTACGTGTTTCGGACATGATTGTTCGATTTTTATTGTCTCAATCGTTTGTTTGTTCAGTTTTTGTTCTCGTTTCGTGATTGTTGAGCGTTCAGGCTCCTTCGTAATTCCCTTAAGTTCGGTAAATTAGTCTCGTTTTCGATCTTCCAATCTTTAGGCGGTGGAATTCCGTATTTGTTCAGCGTTTGGCTCGCATTTTGATTGATGAACCGTTGGGTTGGTCAATCATATTGATTTTCGTTCGTTGTGTTTTGTGATTGTTCGGATAATTGACTTGATTGTATTATCCGTTTAATGACGCTTGTCACTCGTTGATTTTATTATGTCTCTACCGGTGACGTTGTGTTAGTCGCCCTAGAGGGTATTTTCACGCCGTATGTCTCTTTGCGTTTCTTGCAGCGTTTCGCCGTCGGGCGCGAGTCTTCGGTTTTTGTGTATCTCGTCGAGTTTTCCTGGCAGGGGATATTGCTTCTCCCTACTTAATTTTAAGTTTCGGGACGAAACTTCTTTTAAGGAGGGTAGAATATAATATCCGCAATTTTCGATTTTCGGTAAATTTCCTTTTTCGGCCGGAGTCTGTTTTGACGGCTCGCTCATGACCGTTTCGTCATTCTGAGAATGATTAATTCTACACTTTTTGTCATCCGAGTTCGTTTCGGTGTTGTTTTGTTGAGTTCCGTGCTTTTAAGCGACTTTTTCGCACTTGAGTTCGATTCTTGCGAATCTCGTCCGAAACTGCTGTTTCGAGTTTCTCGCAAGTTCGTTTAACTTTGTTAGACGTGTTGTGAACTTCGGTTTGGTTATTCGATCACGTATCGTGATTTCCGGGCGTTTTGGGCCATTTTGTAATTTCTTGAAAGTTACGGGTATCCGTATCTGTAATTGTTGTCTCGACCCGTTTCTTGGTCGCATATGATTAATTATGGTATTATGTTTTCATTTCGAGTCGTTGATGTCGTCCGCGAACTTTTCGTCGTGTTCGTTCCGTGCGTTTTCGGAAATCGAGGCGTCGGGTCGTGGCGGCTGAGCAGCTGGCCGGACCGGTGCGGCACTGTCGGAAGTGCTGGGCACTGGCCGAGCACGCGAGAACCGCGTAAGCGCACGCTTCTGGCCGGACGCCTTCGCTTCTAGCTCAGCGATGTAGCGCCTGCTGTCGAGTCGGCCAGCGTCTGCTGCTCGGGCACAGGCGAGAGGATTACGAGGTTACGGACTCGGTTAGGATCGGCGATTAGCGCACGCGCTCTGCCGGTCGTAGCACGCCTAACGGCGGGGTAGCGCCGTCGGCCGACTAGCGTACGTTACAGGTGAGTTTGTTAGTCCGAGAGGCTCTTGGATAGGTCGGCTAGCGCGCGCGAGCTTCGGCCGTAGCGCACGCTAGCGGAGTCGGGCGGACGGTCATGGTCGGCGGGGTGGTCGGTGGTGCCGGGTCATGCGGGCCATGGTCGAGAGTGCTCAACCGTCTTGGCGATAGCGCACGCTAGTCCGGAAGGCTAGCGCCGCGCTAGTTCCGACCCGATATATAAATGACAGACGGCGACTTTTTCGATCATTTTTCATTTCATTTCTCTTCGGTCATGGTGAGGTTTTGGAGGAGACGAAACCATGTTGTTGGACAACAAATCCATGAAGTTTCTGAGTTTATATCACCGATCAATCATCCTATAACATCCTTCGATCCAGCGAATCAAGGTTAGATCTTTAGAACCCTACTTTTGGGTAGATTTGGGGGTTTTCGCGTTTTTGTCCGATTCGTTCCATTTTGTCGATTAATTCATGATGAATATGATTAATCTTGTTGGTATTCTTAGTTTCCCTACGGATTCATGGTATATTTCGTGATTTTTACGGAATCGAGAGGGTTTGGTTGTGGTCCGCCCTCGTTGTTTATATACGAATATACATGAATCGTAGGTGGGTTTTCGGGTGTATTCCAATTCCGTATTCATTTAGAAATGGTTGTAATTGTATTCTTCGAATCGTTAGGTTCGGTTTCATTGGTTCCTAGCGTTCGTCGGTGACTTTCCTTTCCGTTCGTTGCGTCGTCAATAATTCAAGGCAAGTATTTTTGGAAACTGTTATGCTTAACGTGGAATGGTAATGTATTTTGTGTGTGATTGCTCACCTCGTGTTGGTCCGATGGGATCAAGGAGGGAATCCAAAGGTTTTCGTCCCGGATTCATGAGTTTGTATAGCTAGCCAGTTCGGGATGGTCCTTAGAGGCCTCGGGCGGGATCAATGATATTACTCTGTTCCCAAGGCGATGCATGTGCGTGTTTTGTTTTTATAATGTGGCCAGCTCGGAAGGGTCCTTAGAGGCCTCGAGCGGGATCTATGATATTACTCTGTTCCCAAGGCAAATTGTTTTACTGTTTGTTTCCGGAAAAGACATGTCTGGTTTTGGATTTTGAAATTGATATTGGTGCATGTACTATGAAATGTGTAAGCGATTGGTTTGCCTTGAATATTTGTACTAGCGTAATTGCTAACCCCTTTGGGGACCCGTTGTCGGGGAAATTCTTGTTATGGATTTCAGGTTATGTTCAGCCAGACGAGCGGGCGCTGGGATGGTACGAGGATGTCGGCCAAGGTTGTTGACATGTGCAATTGAGTCTTGTTATTTCCTACTGTCTCTTTTGATGTGATGTTTTCCAAATTGTAAACTTATAGATTGTACTCGCGAGTACTTAGGTTTTTCCTTTCGGATTGTGTTTGGACTTCGTTGGAGTTACTGTATTTGTCGGTTGATGTTTATTTTGCCGGTTGTACCGGACGTGTTGTTTTATGTTCTTGTTGTTAACAATTGTTTCCTTGCTAACCGAGACGGTTAGTCGAGAGGTGTTTTCTTGTGTTAGCCTGGTGGATCCCATGTAGGGGTCCACGGCGCTGTAATACACCTCGAATATCTTGGGGGTGTTACATGGATGATAGAACCCAAGAAGTTGATTACTCGGATAGTTTGAAAAAATTCAGTTATTGATGTAGTGAGCTTCCTTCGGAGGGTTGTTGGAAACACACTTTCTTTAAGAGTCGTCTTTGTCTCACCTCCTTTTGCCAACACATTGAGCTGAGTAGTTAAAGCGCTCATTGAGTTGTTAATGCTTTGATAGGGTCTGAACCCACCACCTCGGCTATATGTCGAATATTTGATCTCTCCATCGGCCAATAATAGCTATTTATAGCCATCTCTTCTGGCAAGTTATATGCATCCTCAGAACTGCTAGCTAAAAGAGCACCTCCGACTGAAGCATCCATAAAGTTTCTAGTATCGGTCGACCATTGTAAAAAAATATAATTGCTAGTCTTCAGGAAAGCATTGATGAGGGCATCTTCTAAATAGATCATTGTATCTCTCCCACGCCTTGTATAATGGCTCTGAATCCAACTGTCTGAATTGAGTGATTTTACTTTTCAATTTCATAGTCTTGTTGGGAGGAAAAAAATTGAACAATTATTTCTCGCTGAACTCGTCCAATTGTTGGTACTTCCATGAGGGATCATGCCAAAAAACTACGTGCTTTCTCCCTAAGCGAAAATGGGAACAATCTCAAGCGAATAGCATCATCGGGGACCCTATTCATTTTAATCGTGTCACAGATCTGCATGAAGTGAAATAGATGCGCATGTGGGTCCTCAGTTACAAAATTCCAAACTAATTTTGCCGAACTAGAGATTAAGGCTGACTTCATCTCAGAATTAGTGGCATTAAGTAGAACGTTGGAGATGTCACAGTTACGCGCATGGTGGGGGGGGGCAAAAAAGGATGCAAATTGCTCGGTACTCGACAACTGTCTACTCGACTTGTGCGTCACCTTCTGCTGCTTTTTTGTTATTCTAAACATATTATGGTACTTGGTTTGCACCGATCGCTGCTGCCATTTCGTCCATTAGATTCCCTATTTTTTCCCTTAGTAGTTGTAGTAGTGTTTCTTGCGAAAGCCTCAACCTCGGGAAGAAATGGTGCTAATGGTTTTCTTGAAGAGGGGTGTTCATGCACTACCTGCAACAACTGGACTAACGTTAAGTAACAAAATATAAATGTCTAATTTAAAATCGATAGGGCCTATCGTAATATCAATATCAATAATTGCCTTAATTCCAGGGAACGCCACTAAAAACTTATTCGCTAAGTTCTTAAACTACCATAAGTGTACGAGTTTTCGTAAATTAGTGGCGAGCAAGGTCGTTTATTTAAAGGGATTAATCGAATAATTATATCAAGTACTAGATCTTCATTTTCTGAACTTTATTCGGATGATCAAAAATTAAATTGAGTATTTAACCAAATTATGAAAGAAACATTTAATAAAGATAACTTTAATCAAAAGAGTCAAAATTGATAGCAAGATAATTTATCAAGTTTTATAAATATATTCCAAGAGGTGTGGTTTTCTCAATTGCTAGGTTCCCTTAGATGAATTTCTATTGAAGTTCTTTACTTGTTTCCCTCATAAGACGATCACTCAAATTATTTATGGTCTCTCCTGAAATATCATTAACGAGTAGATAAAATGCACAAATTGACGTTTCCATCAAATATATACACTTTAACTCCTTGGATCCCTAGACCACAGGTCTTCAGAGTTTATTACCGATTTCTCAATCTTGCAATTAAATTATGTCAAATAGTGGAGACCTAATATCACCCCCATCTCTCAAATTATGAGATATATTATAAACAAGTTAAAATACCAATCAGTTGCTTAAATATGAAATAAAGCCAACTATTTGAATAAGGGATTCAATAGGAACATTCATTATGAATAAATCATTACAAAATTATTATAATTGATGTACTCCCAAGTCTTAGAATAAGAAAGATTAGCTAGACATGATGATCAAAAATACATAGATGAAAATATGATTGACATGTTAAACAAGATAAAACAAAGTACGAAAGATAGGAAGAAAGTATAAAACTCGAATTTTGGATGGAGTCTTTCGATCCATCTAAATCTTCACGTTTGGATTCTCTCGTTGTCTTCAAGCTTTTCCTTGCGAAATCTTACTCGTATGGATATTATGGACTTAGTTCTCAATTTAAGGACCCTAAACTGCTATTTATATCCATCCAAAGGAGTCCCAAACCCTAAAGAAATCGAGATTTTTAACATATTCACCGACATATACAGTCGTGTTGAAAGATGACATGATCATGCCCTAGTTCCCTCCAATTCGAGTTTTGTTCTGTAGTGTGACACAGCCGTACACGCATCCGTATCATCGACCATGTCTCGCGTATTCGACAGGTCTCGGGCACATCGGGGCATGTCTCTAACTGTGGCTGTCAGACAGGACCGTTTTTTCCACTTTTTTTGCCTGCGTCTCATGCTCGTGCCTCGTCTTTGTGATGTTTGGAATTAGAATATCTCACTTGGTGACAATTGGCATTAAATATCTCACTACAGTCCTGAAATCACATATAAATACCAAAGCATAATTGAGTCGAACAAAATCAAGAACTAATGAGCAACAATGCAATTCTAACACATTTATGTATAATTAAGCTCAACAAAGTACCTAAAATATGTATAAAATTGCATGTTAACATTATATATCCTTATACAATAATTACATAATGTATTTTTTGTAAAACCACTAATAGGACGATAAATGTAAACCTCCCAAAAACCCGGTCTAAGAAACCCAAGAATGGACAGACCTACCGACCTCTAGGTAAAAAGGGAAGCCCTGACAAAAGGGGTCCGAACTGACTAATCTTATCCTAAGCTCGATAGACATTATGCGAATATCGGTTGAGACTAACAGACCTACCGACCTCTTGTCAAGGAAGGAATATCCCGACAAATGAAGTCCCCTCATGAAAGAGTCCGACCTACACGACCCTACCTCGAGCTGGGAAGGATTAGATTCCTGAAAGGCTGGGATTTTACCTATCCGACATAATCCCGGAAATCCTGGGATGGACTAGCTATAGTCAAAATCACCAGATATTCAGGGAATGGTTGCCGCAGCCCGAATCCCTGAATATCAGGGATTTCCCCTGAAAACTAGGAAGAGGGTTTCAAGGAAAGGCTACCCCTCCCTTCTATAAATAAGGGATAAGCCTTTCCCCCAAACCCACGTAATCAGAAATACTCATAGAGAGTGAGAGAGAGAAATACTCAGAGAGAGAAATACTCAGAGAGAGATAAATACTAAGGGAGAGAAATGCTTAGAGATAGAAGCATTTCATATATTCGGGTTTTCCTAGACAAACTTCTGGGAATAACCCGGTTCTTGGTGACCGATCAGCTCGGTTACATCAAGTGGTGCCGTCTGTGGGAATAGTGGCATCGAGTCACACCAGAGTTGAGACTTGATATTAACAATGGTGGAAGAGACAATCCACAAAAAATCGGAGAGCTAGTGCCCAGAAATATGGAGGAGCAACTAGCGGCTACGGGTGGAGAATCAATTCCAGAAAAAACACCCATCACTCCTGGCTAAGAAGCTACACCCAGCACAATCACCTTGATGAAAGAAGCATTAGCCGACATAATCGCTAATGCAATCCAGAAGAGCCGGGAGGTCGAAAAGTAAAAAATATTGCGAAAAATAATACCCATCCTCTCGGATAGACCGGAGGAACTCAGTCAACAGGAAGAACACGGGGAAAGCCATCCAAGGATGTGGGAGCGATCTAAATAGGAGAGATCACTGGATCCCCTCATATCCAGTATGCAGGACGAGCTAGAATAATTACGACAAAAGGTCGCAGGGAAGGGCTAAGAAAGCCATCCAGGTCATCCCTTCTCAGAGGAGATACTACAGGCTGAACTCTAGTATGGATTTAGGGCAGTCACTTTTACTTACGATGGGCTCTCAGATCCTACCCGACATTTATATCGGTTCGAAAACATGGCGGTGTTACAACGATATTCAGATCCCGTAAGCTGCAGAGCGTTTCTGGCTATGTTGATAGAATCAGCTCAGGATTGGTTCCACCAGATACCACCAGGGACGATTACCAGCTTCAAAACTTTCTGCTCGGCATTCCTAACCCACTTTGCGAGCACTAGAGCACACCATTAAACATTCATGTCCTTGTTCAGTATCAAGCAATACTCCAGAGAGGCATTGAGAACTTATGTGACTCGGTTTACAAAAGCATGTCTAGAAGTACCCTCGTCGTCTGAAGAAGTGAAAGCAAGCGCCCTGACGCAGGGATTTCAGCCAGGACTACTTCGTACATCTCTTGCGAAAAAGCCATCCCGAACATATGAAGAGGTCCTAGCTCGATGTTCCAAGTACATCAATGTTGAAGAAGCCGAGAAAGATATGGAAGAATCGCAAGAAAGATACGGAGAAGGAGAAGGAGGAAGCAGAAGGGTGGTGCAGCACAAGGTGTATACCTTCCGGGGAAATCTTCCTCGGGGAGAAGCGCTATGAGCAAGGACAGATCAAAACACGGATTGAAGAAAGAGCGAGATCAACCTAAAATGACCGAAGTTCGACCAATATAGCCCATTAACAATGAGAAGAGCGCAGGTCCTGGAGGCGGTCGAGGGCAAAATGAGCAACGTTATTGATTGGACTATATCCTATTTCAATGGACCCACTCAACCGAAGTCAGAGCTATATTGTCGATTCCATAACGATTATGGACATAAAATGGATGAGTGCAAACATCTCAAAGACGATATCGTGAGGTTGGTTCAAGCGAGGCATCTAATGGAATTCACGTACCAGCAAAGGAATGGAGGCGGAAAAAACCACCCGTACTCTAGGTAGGTACAAGGATGAAAATGGAGGCTCCTAGAGGGCCCCTACCCCCCCGGCTAATAAAGGAGTGATTCATATGATACCAGGGGGACCGACTGATGGAAGTTCCAATCAGGAAAGAAAAGCCCATGCGCAAAAAGCTAAGTATCGCCATTTTAAAGAGGTTGCCTCTATAAGCAGGGGCCCGTCATCCAATTTAGTCCATCAAACTAGAATGGGATACACGCGCCCCACAACGACACAGTTGTCATCACAGCAGAAATTGCGAGTTATGATGTGCAAATGGTCTTTATTGATACAGAAAGCTCGGTGGATATACTGTTTTATGAATGTTTCAAACAAATGAACCTAGAAGTGGAATTGAGAATGGTGGATAAGGCATTTTACGTGTTTTGCATGACTGAGGTGCAGCCAGTAGGAGATGTGGTACTTCTGGTAGAATTGGGATGGGTACTTCAGCGGAAGGTTAAGACACTCAGGTTTTTAGTAGTCAACACTAAATCGGCCTATAACGCCATTTTGAGGCATCCCAGGCTCAACAAATTTGAGGCAGTAGCATCTACCTCCCACATGAAAGTTAAATTCCCTGTGGGAAGCGAGGTAGGGGAAGTAGCTGGAGATCAATTTATTTCTCCGTATTGCTACCAGACAATAGAGAAACGTAGGGTACAAAGCAATAAAAGGATGCCCGAGCTGATAAGCTCGGATCCAGAGCAAAAAAAGAATAAGATGTTAAGAGCGTCAGAAAAGGCTAAGGAGGAGGGTGTCAAGCCTAATGAGGAGTTGATGGAGATAGAGTTAGTCCCAGGAAAGCCAGAAACAAAAACTCGCGTAGGAAGCCGGTTGGATAATGGGTTAAGGGAAAGTCTGATTCACTTGTTAAGAAAGTTTATGGGCATCTTCGCATTTGCATCCGAGGACTTGGTAGGGATAAGCCCAACGGTTGTCGAGCACAGATTAAACATCGACCCAACCGTAAGGCCAGTAAAGCAGAAGAGGAGGCATTTTGGACCAGAGATGGATGGAATCATTGGGGAAGAAGTTGATAAGCTCCTCCGCGCTGGGCACATAACGGAAATCCAGTTTTCGGAGTGGCTATCTAAGGCTGTCATGGTAGGAAAAAGCCAAGGAAAATGGAGAATGTGCATGGATTTCCGAGACTTAAATAAGGCATGTTGGGATAACAATACCCTGTATCGAATAATGGTGATAAGATGTTTTAACAATATGCCAATCCCGCATACAGTAAGTAAACTATATCGAAAAGCTGAAGTGTCAACCTGTATCGAAGACCTCTCATAGATCCCGCATACAGTGGAACCTATCGTACAGCAAAGAAGTCTCATAAAGACCAAGTATGGAAGCTGTCTCGAATTGTCAATATGTAATCCTTCCATACAGCTCTCAACTGGACAAAGAATGAATCTTCAGTATTCGCTAGAAGTCAAGTCCCGTTGATAAAGAAGTATTTAAATACTAAAGGATAAAGTATTTAAATACTAGAAGTCAAAAGATCTTCAAATCTCGCAATATCCGGATCTCAGTTGAATATCTGTTGTCACAGAATCTTGCCCAACGGATAGATCTCCAACGGATAGATTTCAGAAAACTATATATATCTCCTCAAGACGTTGAAGATCAGTTACCAATACCAACGTTATCAAAAACTTACGAAGTTATTATCATATACATCAGAGGAAAACATGTCTCCAAAGCTCACTGCTATTCAGATATAAAGAGATATACAGTGCTCAAATCGTGAACAACACATCATCAGCTAGAAGCTCAGAAAGTCAAAGCTGTTATTCATACCCTGTTCTATCCTTGAACAAACCCAGATCAGCCCTGTGTGGACTGAGTAATCTTTGCTTCTCCTGAACTGTGTGTGAAGGAATTGCATCGAAGAAGACGAAGCTTCAGAAGCGCGAACAATGGACCACAGATTAAAGAAAGCGCGCCAATATCGACAATGTGGCTAAGAACGCGTTATTTATCACTCTTGACAAAGGCACGTTCTCAAAGGTAAAGAGCTGTAAAATAGCCTAGGAAATCTGGGATAAACTCAAGTTGATTTGTGAGGGAACTGAGCTCTCAAAAGAAAACAAAATTTCAAAACTGACTCACCAATTTGAATCTTTTGAAATGAAACCAACTGAGACACTTGAGGAACTTGACCTCAGATTCACTGGTATTGTTGGTGAACTTGAAGCTTTGGGCAAAATTTATACCCAAAAGGAGAAGAATTTAAAAAATTTCCGATCTCTCCCTGCCCGATGGGACATTAAGACCACAGCTATGCGTGTGTCGTGTAATCTAAATGAAATATCTACTTTTGATCTCTTCTCTGACCTCAAAGCTTTTGAGTATGATATTGACAGAAGAGAGAAAGCTGAAGAATCTCCTTCAAAGGTTACAGCACTAGCCGCTGTATCGAACCGTCGACACAGCATGCCCAGCTCGTCGAAGCCTAGTCACAAGAATGCTGACAGTGACGACGACATCCTGTCTCAAGATGAAATGGCACTTCTCATGCATAAGTTCAAGAAGTTCATCAAGCAATCGGGAAAAACTCCCTACAGGCCCAAACCTGTGCACAAGGTAAGTACCGAAACTTCATCCGATGATGCTAACCTGTGCTATAATTGCAGGAAACTAGGGCATTATGCAAATAAATGTCCTCATCCCAAAGTTCAAAGGTTGCCAGAAGCCGAGCAACAAGAGAGGGACGAACGAAGACATGCTTGGAAAAACAAGCTCAAGGCCCTGATTGGAGAATCAGAAGCCTCCCCTGCACCATCCAAGTCCGAAGAATGTCTTCAGGTGGTCACTGAAAGTGATTCATCTGACGATGAGTTCGATGATAAAGCATATATGTGCTTTATGGCCAAGGACATTCTGGAAGGTGAAGACAGCGACGATGAGGTAAGCTCAACCTCAGCTATTCCAGTAAATGCATCTCATACTTTTGAAAACATGATGAATGAGTTTAAAAACATTTAAAAGGACCATGAGACATTGAAAAATGAGAATATACAGCTCCAACTGTCTAACCTAGAGCTGAAAGATGAAAACAACTTGCTGAAAATAAATTACAAAAATATGTCTATTGATTGTGAAATCAGCAAAGTCGATTATGAAAAACTCATGGAGAGCAATCATCAACTTGCTCATGAACTAAGTGAGGTTAAAACTCACAATGAGAGCAAGACAAATGATTTTGTTCTACTTCAAGCCAAAGTCAAAACTCTCGAAAAACGAGAAGATGAACTTGAGACCATTCTGAAATCTTTCCAGAAATCATCCAAAAGAATGGAAGAAATTCTAAGCACTAGGCAACATGCTCATGATAAAAGTGGCAAAGGATACAGCTCATGTTCAAACAAAGGGAATGTAGGTCACAAGTCGTCCAGTAACAAGTCTAGAGGGGGGGTGAATAGACTTGTTGAAACTCTTAAACTCTTTTTCTCAAAGAGTGAGTTTCTTCAGCTGATAGGTAAACAAATGACTTGGAGTCGTTTGTTTTTACTATGTGCGGAAGTCAGCTGATGACGAATATAAAGCAACTAATGAAACACTTAACAATGAATGCAGCAGTTAAAATATGATGCTATAAAACAGTAAAGAACGCAGGCAATTATAGTGGTCTCAGAGGTGGGGTAATCCTCTACTAATCCACTTTTCTCCAAACCAGTTGGAGATGAATTCACTATAATTCTCAACCAGTGATAAATATTACAGTGATTCAACAAACTACAACAGCTTCCAACCAGTGGAAATTCGTGCCGTTGTACCACACTAGACTGCCTTGCACCTCTTGATCCTCGATCCTCGGATGCCTTTGCAGTCTCTAACTTCAACCAGTGAAGTACCCCGAACTCAGGATTATAGACAAGAGTTTTTGTCTTCTCCAACTAAGAGCTTCTTCAAGAATGAACTTTTAGAACCGCTCTTTTCACGATGCTGTATTTCGCTTTTTGATAGCTTGAATGCTTTGATCGCTTGAAAGTATGTTCGCACTGGTTAATTGTTGTTGTTGCTCAGTTTCAAATCTTCGGATATATATAGGTCACGATCTCTGAGCTTTTCCTTATAGCCGTTGCAAATCTTTTGAACAAATCCGTCCGTTGGAGGGAGACTTCTTTGTTTAATCTTTTTTGAACGTTGCAAGGCTAGATTCCCATATTTTAATCTATCTTCCGACCGTTGTGAAGACTTCTGCATGTGATGCGCCGAATCTTTTGAATATAAAATGATTAAAGTCTTCAAGGTGGGTCTGGATAGCTTTTTTAATTCATATCTCTTGCGGGAATCTCTCCAATTTGTCTCTTCACGTTGCATGTGACTTTCCGTAATACTTGACTTTTCAACGCATGCTGATGTGGACTTGGAGTACTTGGCTGATCATGACTTAGGCTGATGAGCAGTTAACTTCTTTGCAGTCTGGACCTCTCTGATGTTCATTGTTTATGACTTCACTGATCAGGTGACTTTTCGGAGGTACCTTGGCTGCAGTCTGGTCAAACATCCCTGATATATATTGTTGACCAGAACTACTCTGACTTGACTCGGCTGATCCTCTCTGATGGACTTAGCTGTACTTAGTACTTAGCCGATTTTTAGCCTAACTTATTTTTGGCCTATATAAGATACTCATTTGGTTCTTCTTTACATTTTGCCAAGTTTTATACTTAACATATTTGGCCTATGGAAGATACTCATTTGGTTCTTCCTTACATTTTTGCCAAGTAATAAACATTTGAATTTATACTGATGACATCATCAAAATCTAACAAGTATTCCTAATAAATTCCCCCTATTTTGATGATGGCAAAACTTTAAACAAGTAATCAAATGATCAAGTCTGCACTTAAGTGCAAGACACAAACTAAAGTCAGTCTAATTTTTGAGACAACTAGGAATTGTCATTCAAAAAGACTGTTATCAAATTAATTTTCTGTTGATTACAAGTACATGGCTGAATTTTACAAGAAAATTTTCAAGTACATAAATCATTACACGTACAAAATAAGTGAGAGTCATCTGCCTCTTCCTCTGCCTCTTCGAATAGGCTGTTTGGCAGGTCTGAAGGGTTTAGCTCCGATTGGTCTTGTCTTGACTGGGGCAAGACCATACTTCCTCTTCACAACAAGAGCTGTGAAGGCTTGCTCTTCTTGGGATGAAAATTTGTTCTCAATACATAGCTTCTTGATTTTCCTCTGTAGCGCAAGTTCATCCAACGCACCTTCTCTTTCCAAAGTAGGAGGATCTTTGGCACTGAATGGAGGGATCATGGGATAAGCATTTAGTTCCTCTGCATGTTTCTTCAGAATAGCCCAGAGTTGCGGATGAGCTTCTTCCATGAAATTTATGAAGATCTGATGTGGGGAGAAATTATCATCCTGGAGTATTTCCCAGATGTAGTAGTCTCTGATGAATTTCTTTCTTGCAGATCCCCACATGTCCAGAGCTTCATATGGAACAAAATCCTCCACAAACCACAACTCCTTTCCTTTCCACTCTATAGTAGGCTCAAAACCTCATCTAGTCCTCCTCTTCTTGCCTTCAGGCTGGTTAGCCTGTTCTGGTTCTGTTCCTCCCTTCCTCTTGGCTGAGGATGTCCCAGCAGTGATCATCTGGACATCCTGCCTCTTCTTCGATCTCAGCTCCTTCCTTATCTCTTCTTGATCATTTCCTTCCCCCTGAATTCTATCTTCCCCCTTTTTGCCAGCATCAACTAAGGTAGTCAATTGCTGCTCCATTCTGCTCATCCAGTCAGACATGCCAAATGGCATTCTGTTGTTGGTAGGGGGAGGAGGCTGAGGAACTTCTCTCTGCCGCAAAGTGTCAATTTTTGCATTGATGGTTTGGAGGTCAGGAGTGACCTGAGATGCCAGCAGCTCTCCAATCGTATCCTTCACAATCTGCCTGATCAGCTCAGTCACGGCAGGTGAGATCTGAGCGGGTGGAGAGTGCTCGCCTGAGCCTTCTGCAATTGAACCACTGGACTGCAAGCTTCTGTCTGCAGCTGGTACTCCAGATGGGGTTTTTTCTGGAGTCCTCAGTCAGCTCTGCATCTAGGCTGGTATACCGGGCAAGTGTACCAGTCCTATCTGCAGCCTCTTGTGTCGGCTCTGGCTCCGGCTCCTTTTCTCCTTCTTCCTTCTCTTGCCCTTTCTCCTGCTCTTCCTCCTTTTCTTCTTCAATATTTGCTTTTTCTTTTTCTTTTTCAGCTCCTTTATCTCTACCTTCATCATCATCCTCATCATCATCATTATCATCATCAGCTTTCCAATCTTTTTCTCCTTCATCCTCATCATCTTTTTCTCCTTTATCCTCATCATCTTTTTCACCTTTATCATCCTTCTCTCCTTCATCTTGTTCTACTTCTTCTCCTTCTTCTTCTTCTTCTTCATTCAACTCTTCTGTTTTTTCAACTTCCTCAGGTTGATTTTCAACTAAAATCTTTTCTTCTTTTCTTCTCTCTTCCTGCTCTTCTTCTTCATCGTCTAAAACAACAACTTCTTCATCTCCATCTACCTCTTCAATCATAATTTCTCTCTCATCTTCCTCCTCATCCTCTTGTCCAAAGGAACCATCAAAAATACTAAGCATAATGGAATGGATTAATTGGTCCATGTTGTTTTTAAAATGAGACATGAACCAATTATCCTGGAGGATCAACACTAAGTCTGATTCTTTACAAAACTGAATCAGTACATCATCCGTGGCTTGGGGATATCCCCAACCACTAGTTTCAATATAAGCCTGAAAATCTGTAAATGACAGGGATTTGAAAAATTTCCACTCTTCGAAAATATTGATAAAAGAGTGTTTTAATGCTTGTGGCTTAACAAGCTGTAGTTGTTCGATGGATAGATTGAAAACATTATTTTCCTAGAGGTTAAAGATATAGTTGGCTTCAGGAATTGAAATGATTAGACCTGCTTCTTCTTTTTCTGGAATGTAAGCTGGGGTGAGGACAGCCACAATCTGAGTCTCGAGGGTGCCTGGGGCAGACTGGTCTTCCAGGTGAGTAGGTGACCTGGCTGTAGGGCTGGCAAGGTGATCTGACTGCTCTTCCTCACTAAACTGCAGTCTCCTGGGCCTCTTGGGAGAGGGTTCTGGTGATGACTGCATGATAGAAGGTCCTTCAGGGGATGGTCCCCTTCTCTTAAATCGGACAGCTATGGGAGTGTTATCTGACTCGGAGTCTGACTCGACTGCAGTTGGGTTGTCGGTTGCAGGTCGGTCCGCCTGACGAACAATATCTCGGGTAGGTCCTTGTGTCAGGCAGCTCCTTCAACATCTGGGCTGCTCTCCTTGTGCCTCCCAATTTTCTCAGCGTTTCTTGGTCCAGATGACCAAGTCTTTTGTTCGGGTGGAATGGGTCAGTACTTCCCTTCACCATTCCTGTCTTTTCCAGCATCCAACTCAGTTGCGTTCCAAACGACAGCTTTGTTTTAAATTTCTTTTCATCAGAAAGCCATTCGGCTTTGTTGACTTCTCGAACGAGTTGCCTAAATATGTAATCTGCCCAATCAATTTCCTCATCTTGAATTAGTGCTCCCAGCACCATGAACTTCGCCGACGACAGTTGGTCGTAACTGCCGGCCATCTCCATGATGATTTTGTTGGTTATGTCCAACGCAAAACGATACACTTTTTTAATCTCACTCCTTTTAGCAGTGAGTTTCAGCTTTTCCGGCAGATTCTCCACCGTGATCTTCTTCCAGGTTTCGGCGGCGGACTGCTTGAGAGCTTCGACAGCTATACCGCGGTGCTTCATACCGAAAACTGTACGAATCGACTCTCACGATATGTCGACTTGTCTTCCGCCAACTGTGCTCCGAATTCCATCTTGAATCAAATAGGCTTCGCGATAGAACGCGATAACATCCTCCTTGTACAAATGTTGAGGGTTGATGTCTAGGAATGGGTAGATCCCATTGAGCTTCATCGTACGGATTAGGTCAAGCACGTCGAAATTCTCCAGATTTGCTTCCAATAAGCCTTCAAAATCGACGACCAGCGAGAAAATAATCTAGTCCTTGACCGCCTTCAGGTTTACGCCTTCGAAGTACGATTCCATTTCTGCAAATAAAGGATTTTTAGTGTATTTGGAGTTCAAGAATTTTTTGCTCTGAAAATTTTTGCTTTGTAGATCTAGGGTAAGCGTAAAAGGTAAAGTGAAGGGGTTTCTTTCCTTATAAAGAAGATGAAAAGACATATGGATTAAATTATTATATATTTGAAACGGTGGTACGCCTTTTGAGATTCTTTTAAATTTCAAATTTGAATCGGTGGTCCATTTTAAAATTTGACGGTTCGTTTTGATTGGCCACCGTGGAGGTCGATTTAATAAGCGATTGACACGTGTATTTAAAATGCCACTTGTGAATCGAACATTAATGTATTTAAATACCATTTGTGAACCAAAATTAATATAATATTATTATACATATGACAGATAATAATTAAATATTCAGAGGTCGGTTGATTTTAAAATACTTAGCTGGTCTGACTTGTTGACTGTTGACCGCTCTGCATCAGGTGAGTTGACTTCTCGCCTGATATTCTGATCAGCTAGGTTCCTTTGTCCGTCCTTTGTCTTCTTGCCTGCATCATCTAGGATCTGATTCTTCAGCTTGCTTCTGTACTAGATTCCCAATCTAGTAATCCAAGATCTCTGCTCAGCTCCAAAAACCTTTCTTCTGGCAAGGGTTTGGTAAAGATGTCAGCTATTTGATAGTTTGTGCTAACTCTTTCAACTCTAACCCTTTTGTTAAGCACATGGTCTCTGATGAAGTGGTGCTTAACATCAATGTGCTTCGTCCTTGAATGCAAAACCGGATTGTTGGTTATTGCAATAGCACTATTGTTGTCACACCAGATAGGAACTTCATTGGCAATGATACAATAATCCCTTAGCTGTTGTCTGATCCATAAGATCTGAGCACAACAGCTACCTGCAGCTAGGTATTCTGACTCTGTGGTGGAGATAGAGTTAGAAACCTGCTTCTTGCTAAACCAGGATATCAATCTGGTTCCTAGGAATTGGCACGTTCCACTAGTGCTCTTCCTGTTGATTTTGCAACCTGCGAAATCTGCATCTGAATATCCTAACAGCTCGAAGTTATCATCCTTGGGATACCATAGTCCAACATTGACTGTAGACTTAAGGTACTTTATTATCCTCTTGGCTGCATCTAGGTGTGATTGCTTCGGCTTGGATTGGAATCCCGCACAAACTCCAACAGCATAGGATATGTCTGGTCTTCTTGCAGTGAGGTACAGAAGTGATCCAATAAGTCCTCTGTAGTGGGTTGAGTCCACTGATATGCCTGCCTCGTCTGCATCCACGTGAGTACTTGTGCTCATAGAAATTCTTGCTGGCTTGGCCGATTCCATTCCATATCTCTTGATCAGATCTTTGGTATACTTAGCTTGGTTGATGAAAATTCCTTTTTCCATCTGCTTAACTTGTAGTCCAAGAAAGAAGTTAAGCTTTCCCATCATACTCATCTCAAATTCTCCTTGCATGAGGTTGGAGAATTTCTCGCATAACTCTGGATTGGTTGAACCGAATATGATGTCATCCACATATATCTGGACTAATAATATGTGGCCTTCGTGCTCCACTCTGAATAGGGTCTTGTCCACCTTCCCTTTGCAAAAACCATTCTTCTCAAGAAACACAG
Organism: Orobanche coerulescens; assembly: GCA_033398695.1. Lineage (NCBI taxonomy): Eukaryota > Viridiplantae > Streptophyta > Magnoliopsida > Lamiales > Orobanchaceae > Orobanche > Orobanche coerulescens. The sequence continues at coordinate 34,516,812 of CM065807.1, forward strand.
ACAATATTTCATACCACGCTCTCGGTGCTTGCTTAAGTCCATAGAGAGCCTTCAACAGCTTGTAGACTTTGTCTCCTTTGACAAAACCTGGGGGTTGCTCTACATAGACTTCTTCTTCTAGGATGCCATTTAGAAAAGCACTCTTTACGTCCATCTGATATACTTCAAAATCCTTGAATGCAGCATATGCGAGGAATAGTCTGATGGCCTCTAATCTTGCAACGGGTGCATAGGTTTCATCAAAATCTATTCCTTCACACTGTGCATATCCTTTTGCTACAAGTCTGGCCTTATTCCTAACAACATCTCCATCTTCACCACTCTTATTTTTGTACACCCATTTGGTGCCAATAACCTTCTTGTGATCAGGTCTGTCTGTTAGTTCCCAAACTTTGTTTCTTTCCATCTGCTCCAATTTCTTTTGCATGGCATTTATCCATGAATAATCTTCCAAAGCTTGTTCTGTTGTTTTAGGTTCTATTTGTGACATAAAGCATGAGAACATAGCCATTCCTGCGGGTAGAGTTGGATGTCTCGTCTTGACTCCATCAGTCAGCTTCCCGATTATTTGCTGGATTGGGTGATCTTTGAGCCATTTGGGGATATCGTCTTCTTCTGGGTCTGTTCCCCCTGTTGGATTGCTCTGGTGGATTTCTGTATCAGCTGGGTTCTGGTCTGCAACTGGACCAGCTATCGTCTTATCATCTGCAGGTTGGGTCTGATCTGCAGGTGAGTGCATTATTCACCAAACGACTGCACCTTATGCACCCCAATCGAATGGTATTTCCGAACGAAAGAATAGAACATTGAAGGAAATGATGAATGCTATGTTGATAAGCTCGGGCCTATCACTTAACATGTGGGGAGAAGCTATTCTTTCGGCCAATAAAATTTTGAATAAATTACCCAAAAAGAAGCAAGATAAAACTCCATATGAATTATGGAAAGGAAGGAAGTCGTCCTATAAATACTTAAAAGTGTGGGGGTGCTTAGAAAAAGTTGAAGTACCGAAACTCAAGCAAGTAAAAATAGGACCAAAAACTGTTGATTGCATTTTCATAGGATATGCAAATAATAGTAGTGCGTACCGGTTTTTGGTACACAAATCGGAAGTACCCGATATAAATGAGGGAATGATTATAGAATCAGAAATGCCATATTTTTTGAAACTATATTCCCTAAGAAAGAAAACAATGAAATAAGTTCGAAAAAGAGGACTTATGATGAAATCTCGCCAAATAGTAATGGACCAACACCGGAACCAAGGCGAGGAAAAAGAATAAAAACTACAAAAACCTTTGGTCCGGATTTTGTAGTCTATTCTTTAGAAGACGAACCAAAGACAATCAAGGAAGCATTATCTGGTTCCGATACCGATCTATGGCAAGAAGCTATTAATAGTGAAATCGAGTCAGTCTTGAACAATCACACTTGGCACATTGTTGATCTTCCTCCGGGAAAAAAACCTTTAGGTTGCAAGTGGATTCTCAAGAAGAAATACAAAGGTGATAAATCTATTAAAAAATACAAGGCACGTTTGGTAGCCAAAGGATACAAACAAAAGGAAGGGTATGATTACTTTGATACATACTCACCAGTTACTCGGATTACATCTATTAGAATGCTACTTGCAATAGCAGCATTGTACAATTTTGAGATACACCAAATGGATGTAAAAACGGCCTTTCTAAATGGAGATTTAGAAGATGAAATTTATATGGAAAAACACGAAGTGTTCGTGATTCCCGGCCAAGAAAACAAAGTTTGTAAACTTGTTAAGTCTTTATATGGACTTAAGCAAGCACCCAAACAATGGCATGATAAATTTGACCAAGTAATGAGGTCAAATGGTTTCAAGATCAATGAATGTGATAAATGTGTGTACATCAAAGGTACATCTGACAATTTTGTTATTGTGTGTCTATACGTTGATGATATGCTAATTATGGGTAGCAACAATAAAATCATCATAGGCACTAAGGAAATGTTAAAGAAGAACTTCGACATGAAGGATATGGGATTAGCCGATGTGATTCTAGGAATCAAGATCTCCAGAACACCCGATGGAATAGTCTTATCACAATCTCACTATGTTGAGAATGTGCTTAAGAAATTCAAGGCATACGATCTACCTCCGACTAAGACACATGTTGACTTAAGTTTATACTTAGCCAAAAATCGAGGAGAACCCATATCACAAACAGAATATGCTAGGATAATTGAATGCCTAATGTACTTAGCAAATTGTACAAGGCCAGACATAGCATATTCTATTAGTAAACTGAGTTGGTTTACAAGTAATCCCGGAAAGGATCATTGGACCGCATTGACAAGAGTATTGAGATACTTAAAACACACTGTCAATCATGGTATACACTATTCGAGATATCCAGCTGTTTTGGAAGGATATTGTGATGCCAACTGGATATCTGATACTAAAGACTCTAAATCCACAAGCGGTTATATATTTACCATTGGTGGAGGAGCAATGTCATGGAAATCTTCTAAGCAAACATGCATAGCCCGATCTACAATGGAATCGGAGTTTATTGCTTTAGACAAAGCCGGCGAAGATGCCGAATGGTTAAGAAACTTCTTAGAAGATATTCCCTGTTGGGAAAAACCTTTGCCTCCCGTTATGGTACATTGTGATAACATGGCAGCCATAGGGAGGGCAAAGAACAGTATATATAATGGTAAGTCTCGACATATTCGTCGAAGATACAATACCATTAGACAATTGATCACTACAGGAATAATGTGCATTGACTATGTAAAGTCAAAAGACAATATAGCGGATCCATTTACGAAAGGTATTAACCGTGATCAATTATATAATGTAGCAAGGGGAATGGGATTGAAATCCACACATTGAGAATGTTCATAATGGTAACTCAACCAGGATGATTGGAGATCCCAAGAACTTGGTTCAATGAGACAACTAAGTTGTGAAAGTGCAAGCCTGCAGTTTGTGGTAAAGAGTAAGCTTTTTAAAAGCTTTTAATGATTCCTATAGCCTTTTATAGGTGGAGTATGGCAGGATACTCTTCATAGGAGGTCACCTATATAAGTGAAGAAGTAAGGCCGCTTCATAAAATTAGTAACGCTTATGAATCCAAGAAATGGTCCAAGGCCAAAATGGACACAACGTGAGAACGAAAGATATTAGATCATTTATTGTGTGTATGTTATTGTCTTGGTTTACATAAAAGTTGACCGATTCAAGAGATCACGTTCATCGAGCAATGAGTAAATCCGATAGCATTACACTAAGGAAGGTTCAAGGCTAACTACCACCTATCCTGAAGCAATAATAGGTCGTCGGGACTTAGTGCATATTGCATTTGCACAAATCATCATTCATATGGGGGATTGTTGGAAAAATAGCTTAATTAATACCATAATTAATTATGGTAATTAATGACATTAAATGGTATATTTGAAATCTACATTTTGTGTAGATTAATTTAGTGTATTTACTTGTTCAATTTCGTTAAGAAATGAATGAGTAATTGATGCACAAAGTTAAGCCATTTAATAATTGGGAATGTGGTGTGGAATCCCATCCTACATTGGAGAAGCAAGGAAAAGTTGAGCTATTTATAAAAGACTTTCCATCATAAAGGAGCAATCAAGTGTGCTCCATTATGGTGCACCCTAGTTGGCTTTAATTAATTTTTAAGGCTAAAATCCGAATCCTACGAGGAAGGTGCAAAGCACCTTCCGAGTCCGAGTCCGAGTCCGAGCATGTGCACGTCGCACTTGTCGCAACGGGTGATTCGTAGGCGCACTTTGCACTTCGCTCGAACGCCTCGGAGTGAGGAGCCTCTCATTTTGACAACTGAGATAGTGGCTCGGGTGACTAGGATGACACGTGGTAGTGACATGGCGGGAGTGGAACACGAGCGACGGTTAACGACCGAACCAGTGCAATGGTTCGGACCATTCAATGTAATATGGCCCAGCACAATGGTTTGGCTCTTCTGAACCAATGCAGCCCTTCCCACTGGACCACAAGGTGTCTATCCAGTCAGAAAGACATACCGATTCGGACAGGGTGCTTTACAGGCTATAAATAAGCCCCTGTGGATGATGATTGTACACACAGAATTAATCAAGATAATAATACACTCATACTAGCCTAAGTTCATACTACAAGTCCCAAATATCCAGTAGTTCGCCCGGAATTCGATTCCTAGTACAAGGTATCGAGTTCATAGAAAAATCATTGTATCTTGGGGACGTTTGCCGTTCAACCGTGTGTACTGTGCGGGGTAATTTCGTCTTACGGAGAGAGAGTCCAACTCTTGCCTCGGTTTTGCATCATTTGTCATTTTCTACAGCATCTAAAACAACACGAAGAACAATTCCAAAATAGTTTCTAGTCCACAAAAATTATAAAACACACGAAAATAAAATAATAGGAGATAAAGTGTGGATATCACAATACATATATCTGTCGGTATTATTTCGCTATGTATTATTTATATTATATCGAAAGCAAGAAACTCATATATTTACAAGGGAGAAACAAATGTTACGAAAAAGATTATCGAAGAATATGATATTAGAATGTGGTTATGTGACACAGTCAAGAATAGCAATGCTACATTCATAACCAATTTTGATAACAAAACTTCAAAATACACCATGTGAACACACTTATTACTAAATTTACTATTTATTTTATCACGATCCCACCACTAATATATTCAAAATGATCCAAAACAGCCACCACATTTGTGGCTATACCAAGAATAATGAATATCTTTTAACCAGAAGTTATACTCCCTCCGTCCGTCAAAAAGTGCCCTACTTACCCACTTTCATTTGTTCTCCAAGAGCCCTACTTACCTTTTTATACAACATTACCCTTTAAATTTATCCTTAGTTACCACCCCTTGCCATTGTTGGACCCACCCCAACCAATAAACTAAACTAATTAGCCACTAACTAAATTAATTACCCAAACCCAAAACCACTAATTATCCCACTAAATAAACAACCAACCAACCCATTTACAACCTCAGCCCAAAATAGAATACCCCAAAAACCTAAATCGATCTCACATTTCTGCCCTAGATCTACTCTCACATTGCAAACCCTACTCTCCACTTCATCTCCTCCGCCGCTCTGCTGGATTGATCTGTTCGATATTTGAAACACTAATCCCCATCTCTTTTCCTCCGCCTCGCTCAATAATTCCTCTCTCAGCAGATCTCGCTCTGTTCAACATTCCTTTCTTTGAAAAGGATATGTCGATCCCGATTGCAACTCACTTCTCTCTGATTTCATTTGAGTCGGGCGATTGGGAGTCCGACTCAGTGATGATGGTGCCGGAGACACCTCTATACGGCTGCGAATCTGAGAAGCTCGCTCCCTTTCCCGTTGAGGAGGCCTCTGCTCCGATGAAGTACCAGCCGATGGTGCTAGATTTCGACTTTAAATGCATACCATCCGATGAAGCTGTCATAGAACTCCGTTGGAACATACTTGAGGCTGCTCCGTGGATGCCCTATGAGTGGACTGAAGAGAGGGAGAGAGATTATCTGAGATTGCTGGGGCTTTGGGTTCCTAGTGTCTTGACTCTCCTCTAATCAAGTGATTGTGTTCTTGTTATTGGGTGATTTTTGGTTGAATAATCTCTCTGAGGTATGAACAAGATACTACACTTAATTTCTATGTTTGTGTGCTGGTGATGCCATTTATGTGGATTAAAAGTGAAATTTGTGCCATTTTTGGTTGAATAATCTCTCCGAGCTATGAACAAGATACTACACTTAATTTTTTGATGATTTGTCATTGCTGGTTTATGAACAAGATACTGCAGTTTGATCTTGGGGGCTGGTGATGCCATTTTTGGGATTTGCTTGTGTATTTGCTCTGCTTGATGTTCTTGCATGTGTTTATCATGTTCTGACTTGGGCATTTCATTTATGGTCCTTGATGCCATCACTAGGTGATTAATTCCCTAGTCTAGGAGGTTAAATTAGGATGCATAAAGTGTAACAATAATGTCAACGATGCAAAAATGTATTGCTGAGACAATATAGGTCCAATATTACCACAAAAAATACAGTTTACATTCCAAACAACTCAAAAAAAAATATTCCATATTGTTTGTTCATGTAAACCATCACTGCACCACTGCCTAACTATCACTACACTTGTAAACAACCTGCTTCAGTCCTTCAACTAGGTTGTCCAGGTTATGTAATATCCGGAATTTCTACTACTGTTGTTTGATATTATTTTATCCGAGTTATATTGTACAGCGTGGAATCTGTACAGTAGGGATAAAATAAATAAAGGACTGAGATATCAGTATCGGTATAATTTTCGTATCTGGTCGACAGTTACATTTGAGGATATTGTGTATCAGGATATCGTACTTTCGATATAGAGTATATCGTATAAGAATATTATTGGATTCAGTGTTTGTGTTCAGTGTGTCTCATGTTCGTTTTTGGTACGTCAAGATGTTGGACAGAAATTGCGGAAAATGGCTAAGTGTTCATTAGCGCACGCCATCGGGTGCAGGTAGCGCACGCGCTACGAAATGCGATAGCGTACGCTAAGAGGTTCGGTTACGTACGCTAAGGAGGACCCCTAACGTACGTAACGACTTGCTGGGTTAGTTCCGGAAGGTGGCCGACAGGTAGGCCCAGGTTGATTTTATATTCAGTTAGCGCACGCTAACGTATGTTGGTTAGCGCATGCTAACATCAGATCGCCAATAATGGAATCTTAGCTTTCGGTGGGTGGACCCGGCCACTTGCGACGCGTGTCCAGATAAGGTCAGCGGGTGTTTGTCATGTAGGGCTAGCGCACGCTAAACCGTATGGTTAGCGCACTCAAATTCCAGATCGGTCAAAGGAATCCGATAATCGCGGATGCTTTCGGCATGTGGGGGCACGAGTGGTAGGTGTGTACTGTAGCAAGTCAAACTTCGGATAGCGCATGCTAAGGTAAATGACATGCGTACGCTAAGCAGGATGTTTTACGTACGTTAATGCATGGGCATTACGTATGTAAGCTAGTTTACGAAGCGAGGTAGTAGCCTCTGGGCTTCGATAGCGCACGCTAACAAAGTCAGTTAGCGCACGCTAAGGCGGTAGCGCACGCTAATAATGAATATTATAAAAGGGGACAGAAGGGTGCTGAGAAGCATTTCGTCATTTTTTTCTTCTTTCAGTCGAGAGAGAGAGAGAGTTGGGATATATTTGAGGTTCCCAAACACTGTATAATGATAATCTTTAACAACATTAGATTGAGAGCTTGGATTCAAGCCTTGTCCTTCAAGTTGTTCATGATTCTTTGGATGGAGTTCTAGTGTTCTTCTTTTTGGTTCATCTAAACCAGGTAATCTTCGTATTCCTTCGTTAGTGGTTCATTTTTCTTGGATGATTTCATGCAAGGAGCATGTTGGATAATCATATGATGATGTTATATGAGATTCAATGGAATTTTGATAAGAGTTTCGGATGTTAGTTAAGATTCTTCATACCATAAGGATGTTGATTCATTTAACCCGATCTAAGAAGGATTTCTGAATCTTGGTAATTATATTGGTCGATTTAGATGAGATGAATCATGATACTAGGTTGAATTCCAGATTTAGCATGATATGATCCTTGTTATCGAGTCGGTTTGATTATTGAGGTTGTTATTGATATGTGGACATTGACATGATCATTGTGATAATTATGGGGTCGTTTATCTTCAAGAGATATGGGGATTTATGTCTCCCTTCATTCGGATTCGTAGTCGCAAGATGTGAGTCGATGTTTGGAATGCATGCCACTATACAACATTAGCGCACGCTAAGCTTACTGGATAGCGTACGCTAACGGGACAACTTAGCGCACGCTACGTTATGCGTTTAACGTGCGCTAAGTAGGCAGACAGTGCAGTATTTTTGTGTTTTGATTATGAATTCGTGATAGTTTGATTTGGTTTGTTCTGACTGCATTTATTCGAGGTTGTGTTGAACCGTTGAGTTCGATTGGTTAGTTTTGTCGGTTGTTGATTGTTATCGGATGTGTGTTATTTGATTTCTTCGATAGGTTGAGATTATTGATCGGTGATTATAACCGGATATTGCGGTCGTGTTCGAGTATGTCCATTGTATTGCTTTTGATCGGGGATGAGGAGCTCGTAGACAAAGGCAATGTGTTCGGCAGCAGCTTCGCGGTATCGGTATCGAGGCAAGTTATTACTTGCGCAGTTATAATATTTAATGAATGGTTTCAGTTTCATTTCGTTTATAATGCATATAGCGATGATTATTATTGTGAACTCTGGGTATTCGGATCGCATATCATTCTTTCGATTCTGGGAGGTAAATCATAATGTATATGCTTTATCTCAGTTATTGGTATGTTCGAGTATCGAGGTTACATTATGGTAAAGACGAGGATATGAGTATCTATAGTACATTGTACGTTTGGATCGCCGAGCATTGAGGATAATCGTCGGTGATGATTGGACATCGAGGTTGCTCCCGAAGGACTCGGGGCAAGTATTCCATATTGATTATGGTTTAATGTTATTTATTTTGGTCTCGTACACTTTCTTTCATGTTGTTGAACATGAAGTCGTCCTAGTAAATTGTCATGTTGTCGTGCATGTTATGTTGGTCATGTTGATGAACGTGTTGATTTGCATATGTGTATGCATATTGTGTTGTTTATGTTGTGTAAATAATCCGATGGGATTATGAGGATCTATGCTGAGGGCGCTGGATCGAATGTCCATCATACGTTGGTTCGACGGGATCATCATGAGGATCTATGCTGAGGGCGCTGGATCGTTGGACAGGTTTTCCACCATGCGTTGGTTCGACAGATCATCATGGGGATCTATCTTTGAGAAGCGGATCGTTGGATTACCAGTATTGTGTTGATGGAATCTTGTGAATTCGCATCATTGATTTTATCATGTGTTGTTGTTCATATGTGTATTGTTAGTTATCCACCTTATGTTGATCTGATAGGATCAACAAAGGGATCTATGCTGAGGGCGCTGGATCGTCGGATTTCCATTGAGTATACATGAATGTTATTGCTGTGATCATATTGACGTGGTCATATGAGTATGCATTTGTAGGTCTTGTGTTAGGACCGTGTCCGTATTGCATTGATCTGATCTCGGATTAGACTGATATGATTGTCGTGGCACTTCATATCTCGATGTATGTTCCGTATTTCCTTGGTATTTGTCTTTGATGGAAAATCGGTTATCGTCTTGGGATTTGATGATGTTATTCGATGGATCGTTTTGGTCAGAACTGGTATATTTTCCGTATCGTGAGTTGGTGATGATAGTTTGAGAACCTTGAGTATTGTTTGAGGTACAATACAGATATTATGTTCGAGTTTATTGGTTAATCGAGTACGAGATGTGAAATGTGATAATGGTTATTCTGATGAGAATTACTTGAGTAAGCAAAGTTATGGCGGTAAGATTACGTTGGTCGTATTCTTATGTTGTATTCTCATTGGTATGTAATTATTAATGTGATGTGACGGTTATCATTGTTGGACATTATGGCTGACCCCGTCGTGGGATATCTTTTTAGGTTCTTGGAGTATCGAGCTTGTAGCGGTCGTGAAGAGATGAGCTTCCCGGAGGATACTGGCTAGGACATGTTTTGTGCATTGAGTTTCTTGACTGGTTCTTGTATTCCGTTGCTAGAGTATCTTTATGGTTGGCCTTTTTCCGCTGCGTGAGTATTTCGAAATGACCTTTTGGTATCTGGTAACTGAGGTTGCTTTGGAAATCGTTTTCTAAACTTTTGAGTGTCGGCCGCTTGGCCTTGCGATTTCAAATGAGTTTTTACGACGGTTTTTGATAAATGGATTTTATGTCTTTATGCATTTTTAAAGATAGTACCGTCGTTGGCCTCTTGGGCATTTGTAAATATTTGTGAAAATTTCTTTTAGCCTTGTGGGTTCCATCTCGGGGCCCACGGCGCTGTAATATTTCCGGTTAAATCTGGGGGTGTTACAGGTTATAGAACTTATCTTCAGATGTCTCTTGGTGGTTTAGATACCCCAAGCTCTCTCTAACTAGTTCTTCATCAACTTCAAGAACTTCTGGTAGCTCTCCTAGTCTTTCAAGCCTTTCTTTTCCCATATGTGGGATCTTGTAGTTGTTGTCTCCTTTGACTTTTATTATCTCTGTGCTGCAATGTAAGGAAAACATGATTTAACTTCGATGGCGTACTCTGCAAATTCTTCCTTCACATTATGTAGTAATTCTTCAACTCTACTTGCTGGAGAAGATCTTTCAAACTCTGTATGGCTCTAAAAAATCCTAAGTCATTCACATTAGTATCTGGACTATTGGGAGGTTGATAGATCAAATGGATATTAAATCCATGTGATTTTGCAACAGCCAAAAAGTCTGGGTCATTGCTTTTGATATGTGGTTTTGCATTGTCTTGTTGGATATATATGTGCTTGCTTAGACATGCTGGCCACTTGGCTTTTCACTACAGGAAAAACGCAATCAGACAACACTAATCAGACAACAGTCGGCCGAAAAAGTGTTGGCTGAAATTAACAAACAACGGTTTATTTTCATCCTCGAAAAAGTATTGTGTAACCTAAGTATGTTATAACTGTTTAAAAACCGTTATCTAGAAAAATCAATCAGACAAGGCTTTTTGTCAGCAGTGTTGTGCAAACTTTGGGGATTAGGCAACCGTTTTAAAAATATATTGTGGGAATTAGCTTAAGACAATGCCACGTTAAACCGTTGTTGAAATAAGGCAAGCGTTTTTAACTATGCTTGTTGTATTACATTTCACACAACGTGTCATAAAACAGGTTTGTATATTAAATCGTTGTCTTCAACCCTTCATACAAGCTTTTGTAAATTTAAACTGTTGTCATAAACTTATTTATACAAGGGTTTTACAAATAAACTGTTGTCTGCTGTGACAGCACGTGATTGGTGGAAAATCTTTCACCTGGATTGTTGAAGTGGCGAAATAAGAGCCCTTTATTGAAATCTAGAAGTGTCTTATTTTTACCCTACTAAGATCTCTAACCAAATTAATTTTTTATTTTTTAAAAATTTGGTAACATCACTAAATTACATATATCTTGACATTCGTACGATTGGATCATCGATAGATATTTTTAAAAAAATAGAAACAATAATCCTTGAAAAGCACTAGTTAATGTATTAGTCAATTTAGTAGTGGTTTGCTAAGATCTCAAATCAAATTAATTTTTATTTTTTGAAAATTTGGGAACATAACTCAATTAGATATATCTTGACATTCGTACGGTTGGATCATCGATAAATATTTTTAAGAAAATAGAAACAATAATCCGTGAAAAGCACTAGTTACTAGTATTGTCAATTTAGTAGTGGTTTGCTAAAATCTCAAACCAAATTAATTTTTTATTTTTTAAAATTTGGGAACATCACTCAATTAGATATATCTTGACATCCGTACGGTTGGATCGTCTATAAATATTTTTACGAAAATAGAAACAATAATTCGTGAAAAGCACTAGTTAATGTACTAGTCAATTTAGTAATGGTTTGCTAAGATCTCAAACTAAATTAATTTTTTATTTTTTGAAAATTTGGGAACATCACTCAATTAGATATAACTTTACATCCGTACGGTTGGATCGTCGATAAATATTTTTATAAAAATAGAAACAATAATCCGGGACAAAGCACTAGTTATTATTACTAGTCAATTTATTAGTGGTTTACTAAGATCTCTAACCAAATTAACTTTTTATTTTTTGAAAATTTGGGAACATCACTAAATTACATATATCTTGACATCCGTACGGTTGGATCATCGATAAATATTTTTAAAAAAATAGAAGAAGTAATTCATGAAAAGTACTAGTTAATGTACTAGTCAATTTAGTAGTGGTTTGCTAAGATCTCAAACCAAATTAATTTTTTATTTTTTAAAAATTTGGGAACATCACTAAATTAGATATATCTTGACATCCGTACGGTTGGATCATCGATAAATATTTTTACGAAAATAGAAACAAATCCGTGAAAAACACTAGTTACTAGCAGTAGTCAATTTAGTAGTGGTTTGCTAAGATCTCAAACCAAATTAATTTTTTATTTTTTGAAAATTTGGGAGCATCACTCAATTAGATATCTGTTGACATCCGTACGGTTGGATCGTCGATAAATATTTTTACAAAAATAGAAAGAAAAATCTGTCGAAAGCACTAGTTACTAGTACTAGTCAATTTAATAGTGGTTTGCTAAGATCTCAAACCAAATTAATTTTTCATTTTTTGAAAATTGGGGAACATCACTCAATTAGATATATGTTGACATCCGTACGGTTGGATCGTCGATAAATATTTTTACAAAAATAGAAACAATAATCCGTGAAAAGTAGTAGTTAGTAGCACTAGTTAATTTACTAGTGGTTTGCTAAGATCTCAAACCAAATTAATTTTTAATTTTTTGAAAATTTGGAAACATCACTCAATTAGATATATGTTGACATCCTCACGGTTGGATCGTCGATAAATATTTTTTGAAAAATAGAAATAATCCGTGAAAATCACTAGTTAACGTACTAGTCAATTTAGTAGTGGTTTGCTAAGATCTCAAACCAAATTAAATTTTTATTTTTTGAAAATTTGAGAACATCACTCAATTAGATATATCTTGACATTCGTATGGTTGGATCGTCGATAAATATTTTTAGGAAAATAGAAACAATAATCCGTGAAAAGCACTAGTTACTAATACTGTCTATTTAGTAGTAGTTTGCTAAAATCTCAAATCAAGTTAACTTTTTATTTTTTGAAAATTTGGGAACATCACTCAATTAGATATATCTTGACATCCGTATGGTTGGATCGTCTATAAATATTTTTACGAAAATAGAAACAATAATTCGTGAAAAGCACTAGTTAATGTACTAGTCAATTTAATAATTGTTTGCTAAGATCTCAAACTAAATTAATTTTTTAATTTTTGAAAATTTGGGAACATCACTCAATTAGATATATCTTTACATCCGTACGGTTGGATCGTCGATAAATATTTTTACAAAAATAGAAACAATAATCTGGGACAAAGCACTAGTTACTATTACTAGTCAATTTAGTGGTTTGCTAAGATCTCTAACCAATTTAATTTTTTATTTTTTGAAAATTTGGGAACATCACTCAATCAGATATATCTTGGAATCAGTACGGTGATCGTCAAAAAATATTTTTAAAAAAAATAGATACAATAATCTGGGACAAAGTATTATTACGAATACACAAAAAGAATTCTCTGTTAACAAATGTCTAAATATTTTTTTTGCATTTCCCTCCACAAATTTTCATAGTACCGCCTATTTGTGACCCCAAAAATTGCAATGTAGACTTTGGAGAAGTCGTGACTTAACTAAGTTGTAACCCTATCCTTGTCATTTCCCATTTTCTCCTCCCCGTTTGCCTCTAAATCTGAAGTCGCTGCCACTGATCTCAACGAGCTGGAGTTCGATTTCAACAGGTGGAGGAATGCAGAGTGTGTTTTAAGCTTGTCGGTAGGCGGATTATGATTGAGTGTGATGATTGCTTGAATGGATTTCATTTGAAATGCGTGAAACCTCCATTGAAGGAAGTTCCGGAAGAGGATTAGATTTGTAATTATTGCGAGGTCAAAAAATTTGGAAAAATAGTGGAATTTCCAGAGCCACCGAAGGGGAAAAAATGGACTAGGATTGCTCGGGAGAATTTGCTGTCGAGCAATTTATGGGCTGCCCGTATAGAGAGGTTTGTCCCATTAAGTTCTTTGCACCACTCTAAATCTTTGTGCACGTCTTAGTTTTGCAGTGAATGCCAATCGTCGGTTTAAATATGTTTCGTGTTATTTTTTGATTGCTGAACTGTATAGTTTATGGAAAGAACATTGTTCCTATTGTTTGTTTCCAGAGTTTATTTAGCTTCAGATGTAAGGTGCCAACGAACCTTTATATGCTTTTGCTGTTAAGTTGTAAATGCCTCTTTATAAGATGTGTGTCCATAGTTTTAGCTTAAACGCATAGCAAAGCATGAAAGAGTTGTTCAGATTCATATTCTAAGGCGAAAATTTTGAAGATTCCTATCTTATTCTTTTATGTGCAATGGCGTTTGTTTTATAGATGGCGTCAGTTATTAGGCATTGCTATGTTATGTCACCGAAAGAATTCTCTGTTGGTGGCAATGAAGGAGATGATGTGTTCCTTTGTGAATATGAGTACGATATAAAGTGGCATAGTTTCAAGCGCATAGCAGAGATTGATAATAATGATGTAAGTTGGGCAATGCTTCTAACCATTTGGGCTTTGCATTTTTGGAATTTATTTATTGAGTTGTTTTATTTACAGGGTGATGAAGGAGCTCACAAAGATGCTGCTGATGATGATTATAATTCTTGCAATGACTCAGATTATGTCTCAAAAGAAGACATGGAATATGATGATGAGACCAAAATCAGATCATTGGCCCAAGCCAATGACTGTTTTTGAAATGTTTAGTGAATGAACGTTTATTTTTCCCTCTTAAATTTTTGGCCCTTCTTTTTTAATCACATCAACCACTTTACTTTTTTCACTTTTAAATTTTGCAATGTCTTCAATTTAATTTATGCAATACAGTTTTACTTAATTAGTGGCACAAAATAAAAATAATCGAAGCATACTTGATCCAAAAAATCAAACCATACTTGAAATTAAGTAGTGGCACAAAAAGTAATAATCAATCATTTTTAATTAAATAATTACATGTGCACAAAACAAAACAAAAACAAAAAAAGCAAAAAAGATTAACAAAACTAATCACAAGATTAACACTACCTCTACTTTTTAATTTTTACCCACTAAAAACAGCTTTATCAATTTTTTTAATTTCTGTACCAAACCCCAAATAAAGCACTTTTTGGCGAACGGGGAAGTATAGTATATATTAACCAAGTGTTAGTGTATTGGGGATCGGATTCGAATCACCCCTTACACCATTGATACAAAAAAAGAATTCGTCATTAGGGGTGGCAGTCATGATCTCATGTCTCCCCATGCCTCACCACCCACCAATAATATCCTGCCATCTCATTTCATGCCTCTCTCATGCCTCACCATACTTTTTTAGTGGCAACAATGATTCCATGCCTCGCCTAATTTTATTTTTTATTTTTTATATTCATAATTATATTAAACAATTTAATAAAAAAATAATATTTCATTAATAATTAAAAGAAAATTACATAATACTTAAAAAAACAAGGAAATCACTAGTCATCGAGGTATGGTAAGTCTTGAGCCGCTATGTGCTCCGTAAGATCATATCGGAGACGGTGATGGATATCTTCGTCGAGTAACTCCGGTAGTACATTCGGGTCATACACTGGCGCGACCGGCTGATCCATTATATGTACGGGTGATATTGCCCTCTTGTCGTCTTTTAAAATTATATTGTTCAATATAATACACGTATAAACGAGTTTTCGAATCTTTTCGACAGTCATAGCCCGGAGAGGACGACTGAGAATAAGCCATTTTCCCTTAAGACGATCAAAAGCTCGTTCGACATCCTTTCTTGCAGACTCTTGTAGCTTCTTGAATCTCTTTTCCTTCGCGTCAGTGGGATACGGATATGCTTTAACAAACGTTGAATACTTAGGATAGATTCCATCGGTAAGATAATATCCACATTTGTAAAGCCGTCCATTTACAAAAAATGAACTGTTTGGCGCCGTTCCATTTCGCTCCGTAAGATACAATGGAGACTGATTCAAAACATTGATATCGTTGTTTGAACCGGGAGGACCAAAAAACGAATGTCAAATCCACAAATCATTTGAAGCGACGGCTTCAAGCATAATAGTCGGGTATTAGTGATCACCTCTCTTATATTGGCCTCTCAAATGTCTAGGACAATTTCGCCAAACGAAATGTGTACAATCAATGCTACCAAGCATTCCAGGAATGTGATGTTTTTCTTCATGTGCCTCGAATAAGCGTGCAACGTCGTGGGTTGTCAGCCTACGTAAGAACTCTCGACTATATAATATAATTATCGCATCGCAAAAATGATCAAGGCATTCACCTACAAAATATTAAATAGTAAATAAAAAAATAACGAAAACTTTATAAAAAACCGAATTAAATAAATAAAAAATGACAAGGTTAACGTGACGTTCTTCGTGCCATGTTTAAATAGTCATCAAATCTATCCGGAGGTTCACCCGTTGCGAGTTACCGAAAAGCCGATGTGCATTTTTGTAACGCCGTGAAACTTTCTTTCCCCTCGCGTCTACACCCTCTTGAAACCATTCGAAATTCGCTTCAATATCACCAACAATTTTTAAAAACAAGCTTTTATTCATACGAAAACGGTCACGAAAAACATGGGCGGGAAACTTTGGTTGTTCGACGAAATAGTCATTCATTAGAGTTGTAAAGCTTTTTCACGAAAACAGGTGACAGACTCCCAGATTTCGGTAGTGCTTGCCGTGTCTTCAATGGAATCATACGCAGCTAAATAGGTTTCTAGGGTACTACCGGATAACAATAGCTCGAAAGAGTCGGCGGGAAAAACTAACTCGACCTCGGATGAAGAAGAGGAGGATGAAGACATGGTAAAAAGAATGTGAATTGTTTGTGTGAAAATATGGTAAATAAAATGTGAGTTGTAGGTGATTTATAAAGGGAAATTTTTTTTTTTTGTTTAAAATGGGCAACGGTCACAAATTTAGCCGTTCAACGGCTATGTTATTTCTTCATCAAATCCATGCCTCAACGGCAAAGTATGCCGAGGTCCTGCATGCCGCAGCCATGCCGCAAGGGTGGCGGCGGTGTTGCCGAGCGGCATGGCATCATGCCGTTTCATACCGTGCTCCATTGCCACCCCCCTTATCATCATCGTCGTTCATTTTTTGGGTTTTGAGAAGATGGGTGCGAATCAGAAAAAATCCAAGAGAAATAACGTTGAGATTGTTTTCATCAGCCATTAATGACAATGTCATTTAATGCTAAAATGTTGCACATGATGCATGACAGGAATAATCTTCATGATTTTATCTATACACATACAATTACAATCTGCAGGAGCTTGATTTCATATCCTACTCCTAAAGGGAAAATAAAACAAAAAAAACGTAAAAAAAAAAAAAATGAATTAAAATGGAATCAACTACAAAGACCTCATATATATATCAAGGCTCCAACCTCTCAGCAGCATTAGCCAGAAATCGCATAACATCCACCTGAACTCGAAGGGAGACGATATAATCTAGGGTTTCTTGAATCAAACATCGCCCATCCATTTTCTCTCCTCCGGGTACAAGACTCTTAAGCACGCGGGTTTTGTTCTTCATTATCGTCCTCGCGATGGAACTCGGTCTAACAGACCGTGGTACAACCGATCTTCTAGCTTTCCGACGAGCACTGATTATCACACGGCTTCTTTTTAATATTCTCTTGCTGCATGTAATGGTGGATCCAGTACCCGAACAACTCGTAGAAGCTCTACTGTTATTATTACTATTTTTCTTAACTAATTTATGGTCTATTATTTGTTCGACTAGGTTTCTATTGGTTCCATTAGTTGATGAAACCACGTCGTCTATCAAGGCCTGGCTCCAGTGAGTCGTGCCCTTTCTGGTTGAAGCCATCGCCACATCTGCTGATAGTTTTATAGCCCTTTTTCTCTCCAGAATTCCCATTTTGTCCTTGTTGCGATTGTTGTACAAATGGAGACCCTTTATCCATTTCTTGAGAAATTCTTGTTTCAGCAACGCTGAATCGCGTGTTCTGCTGATAGTAGATTGTTATTCAAGCTTCTTTGTGTAATACGATGAATTATTGAGCGGGTTTAATGGCGGATTACTCCCACGTATAAAAAAAATAGGCTGATTACTTATGTCAAAATTAAATAGGCACATCGTTGTATTCTTTAAAAGTTACAGATCAACCTTTTATGTTTCGTGTGGACGTTGCACCCTGCTGTGCATAATATGATTGAGGGGGAAAGATGCACATTTTTTTAGAATACAAGGCAATAATGTATTTATTTAAATTACACAAAAGAGTAGTCGCCACATTTAAATTATACAATGGGGTAAATGACCATTTTGTAAAAACAGGGGATTAATCTACCAAAAACCCTTATCGAGCATATATAGTAAACTGAAAAATAAAAAACACAGAACATGTATCAGACCGTCTTATTACATCAGACGGTCCAGACATGTATACTTTTCGACATCAGAAACGATATTTTTGAGTATAAGAAGTAATAGTTTGCAATTTAGTACTTTAAAATGAACACAATGAGAAAACATTATTTCTTATAATAAAAAATATCATTTTTATAGTAAAAACTATAAATATTGGACCGTCAGACGGTCTGATTGAGAAATCTCTCTCATATCATAAGGTAACATGAAACATTTGGATGACCATATGAATTAACTATAACCAAAAGTTAGCATTGTATACGGTACCTTGCTTTCATCGGACTGGGGGTATAGCAGAATTCCAGGAGCGAAGGTTAGAATAAAAAGTGTGCGGAAGAATGTTTAAATAGATTTTTCTTGGGATGTCCGACGAAATTAAGTGTAGAAGAAAACAAGAAATAGAAGCCCACGAGAAAGAGATGAAAGGAGGCGTAAAGCCAATTTATTTGGGTAGATAAATTAGGGGGGGGGGGGGGGTGTGTTGGGTGGTGGGGGCCATTGGTGAAAGACACAGCACATGCGAGCACATGCGAGCTCATGGCCCGCATGACAAAAATCCTAATTAAAGAGAATGTTGACATTTTTTTTTTTATTTTGGACTGATTTTATATACATGAACACACATGCATAGATAGATACAAAGATTTGATAATAATGACAGATACAATTAAGTCTTTGCTCCTGATATAATCAAAAGTTCAAAACCTAACACCTGTAACGGTCACTTTGTTTGACAAAAGTATTCGCTCCCTCCCAGTCCCAGTCTAAAACCCAATATTTGATCAAAAAAGGTCCTTCTAGAAATATAATATTTTATATTCTAAATAAAATCAAACAATAATTTTTTATTTTTGATCTCCGTCATCATTAATATTTTTTACATTTTGATCTACAGAATACACTCACCATCAATACTTACAATACTTATATATTTATCACATTCAATCATTCTACTAAAATATACCAATTATTCTCCAAATATTGCACTTTGACTGGGACGAAGGGAGTAGTATGATTGCTCCTGATCCAATTAAGGGCGGATTACGTTCATTTTTTTTTATAAATTAAATAATTATATTATTTTATCTTTATAATTTTTAAACAATAGATTGATTGTTTTTTTGTATAAATAATAAGCACATCATCCCTATGTGATCTTGAAAAATTATAGATTGACCCTATGTGTTTCTCGGTAAATTACCTCTTTGTGCACAAAAAATAAAGGACATAATGCATCTTTTTCAAAATATGAGAATACAATGTGTATATTTAATTTATAAAGAGGAGTACGTACCCATTTTCAATGTAATTTTTATTGCATTATATTACTAATATAAATTATATAATATTCCGATTTTATATATTATATAAAAGTTAATTATCAGCATTATTATATTTATTATACCATATATATAATTTTGATATACATAATATAGTTCCAAAAAAGCCCTTTCTTTTCTAGTATTAAACCATAAAAGTAACAAGTTATATATCATCATTCATAAGAGTATAAGTTTTTGATACCAAAATGTATTAAATGATATTATTACTCTTAAATCTACTACTAAAAAATAAAAAAACATAAAAGAAATAGAAAAGTAATAATACAACAATCGGCCCCACAACCCCTCTCTCTCGTCCAAAAAAAACTCTCTGTCGCAAAACCCGACCATCACAACCAAAACCTATCATCGGCGAGAAAATATCCGTCTCCGACTACGATCGAGAATCCGAACACGACAGAAGTTCCTCACACAATAGTGACATCCAATCTGAAGATGCTTTCGCCAATGAGCCTCCGGTTAGTGCAATTTAGTCACATGATGGTCTACACACGACGGACATTGATCATGTTAGCCGTCGTGGGCAAGAAGACCAAAGGCATCTGCCTTGCACACGATGGTCTACACACGACGGGCAATGATCGTGTGAGCCGTCGTGGGACACACAATGGTCTCCACACGACAGGCATCGATCGCGTGCATGCAATCGTGTGCAAGACATTGGCCTTCTTTTGTTCGTTTCTTTAGGCATTCTATCATGATTCTTATAATTTGTATATCTATATTGCAGACTGGTTACGTATGGAAGAGACATACATTGCGCTTTGTTACACGACAAGTCAATCTTTACATACGGGAGGGGGTATTTAAAGAGATAATTGAGACACTAAGAAGTATTTGCCACAAGTATGCAGTTGGTGATCGAGCTATCGAGAGCTTGATCGAGTGGGTCCTTGTGTGTTTGATTAAAGTTAAGAGAAATGGGAGTACAAATGCTGCCCTACATCACTTGATTGCCCATTAGTTGGAGGGTGATCAAATCCCCGCAGACGAGTCGTGGTTCCATATTTTTTGGAGAACCATTCATTTGCCATGATCACTGCACTGCACTTTGGAAATTCTACCTTCCATCCACAGGATAACCATATCCTTCGGTCTGACTATCATATGGGGAATACTAGTAGACTATAACTCAAGTTAAATCAGATTAATCCTATCAATCAATGGAAATATATCCTTGGAACCTATTCTTTAAATTCATAAATTTGCTTTATTTTAATTACTGCTACTTGGTTTAATTTATCTTTATTAATTCATTCAGTTGGTTAATAACTCTGCCAAAACATTGATCGTCTAGATAAAATTAGAACCACTACGATCTAATACTTGATACAATAGAAATAATTAGTCTACGTGGAATACGACCCTGCTCGCCACTACCTACATCTACTTCTTACACTTAAAGGTGCTTTATATGGAGTTTATATTTTTCTTTGCGTGGTACTTTATTTAGAATGTGGCTAGTTGGTGGACTCGATCCCCCACATATCATGAGGCAACCTTAAACTTATTAATAAAGAATTATCACCTTTTTAGAGTTGGATTCTTTCATTCAACAAATCAATTTGACTAGGTGCACAAAGAGATGTTGTTAGATGAGTTAAGCCTCAATTAACATATAATTGTCCAAATTGTGGTCCATATTCACAACCTCGGTCACCTTGTATTGCTTTTATTTTTACAACTCATTTGATTTAAGCCTCATTTAGCACCTCTACTTTGCAAAATTTTATCACTTCTATAGGAGTAGTATTTGTCTCTACTAAATGAAAAGACAGCTTATCCAATTTTGATTCAATACA
Organism: Orobanche coerulescens; assembly: GCA_033398695.1. Lineage (NCBI taxonomy): Eukaryota > Viridiplantae > Streptophyta > Magnoliopsida > Lamiales > Orobanchaceae > Orobanche > Orobanche coerulescens. The sequence goes on from CM065807.1 coordinate 34,538,176, forward strand.
TAATTCACACTTCATTTTAATTTCAACATCGGTTTCTCGATTTAATTCTAGATTAGTTAGTCTTTTAACCACATTTAGACTAATTAACATGCCTTAATCTATAATGCCATAAATCAGAACACTCAAACAAGTATAAAAAAGAAGAAACATTTTCATTATTAATAATAATAATAATAATAATATTCATGCCTTCACGTATTACAATCATAATATTCACTTGAGATAATCCTCTATCAAGATACCTCGATCAAGGAACATTCCAAACTTACTCAAAACAGGCTTTTGAGATTTAAAGACTAAATTATTCTCATGACTAACTAGTAAAGAGCCTGAAATCGAATGCTTCCATTATGTGGGACATACAACACATTCTTAAGGAGCATCTCCTTCCCAAAGGTCAGTTTCAGCACCACATTCCTCACGCGTGCAATCAATAAAGAAGCAGAGTTTCCTATATGCAGCTTTCTACCATCATTAATAGTATAGGAGGAGAGTATTTCTCTATCGGAACAAACATGATGAGTAAGGTATCAAGGTACCATACGTGGTGATTCATACTAGGGGTGGACTCGGTTCCATTCGGTTCGGTTTTTGACTGAAACCGAGAACCGAACTAAATATTCGGTTTCGGTTTGGTTCGGTTCTTTTTGAAGTTTGGTTCGGTTAAGTTCGGTTTTTTAAATATTCGGTTCGGTTTCAATTTGGTTTGATGTTTTTTCGATTCATTTTTTTCGGTTCATTTTTTTGGTTCGGTTTCAATTTCGATATTTTAATTCAAGTCTCATAAGTCAGAATCCCATTTAAATCCTTTCCAACCCAATATTCACACAAAATCAACATTATTCCAGAAACACAATGCATCAATTAAAAAATCGACTACACACATTCTTACCAAAAAGGTCCAGGCCCTTCACAGTTCACAACCCCAGTACAGTGAGTAGAGGTGCAAAATCTAAATACATAGCGCCTATTCTAAGTTGGGATTGGAGAGCGCAAAAGCAAGTAGAGCAGGGAAGAATCTCAGCCGCCTTAAATGCATGGTTTACGACTCACAATGAATAATAGAGCAGTATGCACATGCAAAATCAAATAATGCAAAATCAAATAATGCACATGCAAAATCTAAATGCACATGCAACTGCAAATTAGGAAAAAAAATCAAATAAAGCAGTACAGGACAGAAACAAAAATTAGCACTCTGACAAACTAAAAAAATTAGCGATGAGAAAAAAAAATTAGCGATGCAAAGAAAGTAAAGCTAAGTACAAGACAGAAAAAAAAGCAGTTCAACAAACTAAAATATCAAATAAAACAGTACAGCAAACTAAAAAAACAGTAAAACAAACTAAATTCAAATGTTACAAATTAGCAAAAATCTTGAAATCAAATAAACGTTTCTTAGTCACTTTCATTCTCTTGGTCACTCCTTGGAGACGACATTTCACCTGTAATACATGACTTGTCCAATATTTCTTCATAGATCATACAAAAAAAAAATACAAATGTTAGACGGTTAGAGAATAAGAAATAATAATATCAAACAAAAACTCAAAAAATAAGTAATAAACTAAAAATCACAAATAATTACCTTTTTCTGCTTCTTCACAAAACTCAATCTCTTCTAAAGAAGGATCAAGTTCCAATGATGAGATTTTACCTCTTAGCCAACTTTGTGTGCAAATCAAAGCTTGCACCGTTCTTAGACGTAGAGAGCAACGATGAGGACTAATGATCCTTCCACTTGTACTAAAAGAAGACTCCGATGATATGGTAGAAACGGGAATGGCTAAAACATCCCTTGCAATACGGGCTAATAAAGGATACTTTGGGGCCCCAATCTTCTTCCACCAAGACAACAAATCAAAATCCTCCTCATCAAATTCAATAGGATCCTTCAAATATCTATCAAAATCATTGTTAATCATGTTGGCATCCTTTCTTCTCTTTAACTCCTTATCTTTCAATTTTGCTTCGAACTTTGTCATCTTAGGCAAACTAAGATCCTCACCTTGTGGAGAAGACTCAACTTCATCATGAGTCCCATTATCTCCAAACTCCTTCTCATAATCTCTATAAAGTCTCTCCATGAAACTTTTCACCCTTTGTAATACTTCTCCCACCTTACACTCCAACTTTTGAGCATCAACACCTTCACTTTCAAACACAAGCTCTAGATAATCCTCAAGTTTTGGCATCTTATTCCTCGGATCAAGTACAAGACCAACAAAGATATAATCATTTATTTGGTCAAATTCACCCCAATATTTATTATATTTTTCCTCCATTGGAGGTGCAATGTGTAGCAATTGAGGATGCACCTTATATTCTTGCAGGAGATTGTAAAGAATGAGTAAATCTCCAAAAGTATTATTAATGGTAGGAGTGTTAGAGCAACATACCCTTAAGGTGACTTCATAAAATGGTTGCAAGAAGGTGGCAAAAATTTCTGCATTCGTCCAATCTTCACGAAAAGACATGAAACTCTTGATCTTCCTATCTTCCTTCCCCATTCTATCAAAAGCTTTTTGAAACTTCAAAGCCGATGACAACATCAAGAAAGTGGAGTTCCATCTAGTAGGCAAATCCAATATCACAAAGCCTTTGGTCTCTATCTTCACTCTCTCGGCATGCTTTTTAAGAGTATCCTTCCTTTTGTCCGACTTTCTTACAAATCTTACCGCTTCCCTAATATTCTCAATAGAAGCATTCATTGTTTTCAACCCATCATTCACCAACAAGTTTAGAATATGAGCCACACAACGCATATGCATATTAGCCCCTGCATTCAAAAGAGCATTAGAATAGCCATAACCAAGTAACCTTCTCCTTATCTCTCTCATTGCCACATCATTTGCAGAAGCATTATCTACGGTGATGGTAAGAATCTTCTCTATCCCCCACTCTGACATACATTGTTCTAACTTAGTAGCTATGGTGTCTCCCGTATGATCTAAAATGTTATAAAAGTTAAGAACCACCTTATACAACACAAAAACCTCATCAATCCAATGTCCGGTCACAACCATATAACTCATATTTTGTTTGGATGTTCAAATATCCGTAGTAAGACACACTCTTCTCCCTTTCAAAGCATCCTTCAACTTCTTCTTCTCCTCTACATACACTTGTAGGCACTCTTTTGCCATTTTCTTCCTCTTAGGAATCTTCCAATAGGGGTAAGCTTCTTCATGCATTTGTCTAAAACCGATCCCTTCCACAACACTAAAAGGATGTTCATCAAGAATAATAAACTTAGCACACAACCTAGTCATCCTCTCGGGTGTTGGTAAATCACCTAAGGTCAACTCCTTCCCCTTGGACGTGGTCTTAGAAAAGAATAATTTTGTACCATTTTTCCTCCTCAACTCAATATTCGGCGGGTACTTCACGCACTTAAGTATATGCTTCTTAAGCGCAGATGTCCCATTCCCGATGGTACCACAACAATACTCCTTATTGCAATAATTACAATTGCCCTTAACTAGACCATTCTTCATCTTATGTTTGTAATGCTCCCAAATTCCTGATCTACTCCGAGATTCCAATAATGCCAAATACTCTTCCTCGCTTAGCTTTTTGTTTGGTTGACCAATTTCTTCAACCTCTTCCACAGTTTCATTTACCAGTGGATTATAGCTTTCTTGTGTACCCGGTGTTGCCGATTCACCAACACTAGGAGTTAGAACTGGTGCCTACATACAAAATAATAAGAAACAACATAAGTTAATTCTATGTATTCACTTTTAAAATAATGCTTTAAAAGTTCAAAGCATATGATAATTTACCTTTAATTGAGAACATGGTTTCTTCTTTTTACAACTTCCATCACCCGACTCAGTGATAGTATTTTTTGATCTTTTCATTCTCCTATATATAAAAACTCAAATATTAATCAAATATATATTCATAACCCACACATTAGCATAATAGGCAATATATGAAAAACCTTAGACAGTGTATGAAAAACACACATTACAATTATAGGTAGAAGAATAACCCACACATTAGCATAATAGGCACTAGGTAGGCACACTTACACTTAGACAGTGTATGAAAAACACCCACATTAGCATAATAGCAGTATTTTCTTATCCTACTCTATCACCTTTTAAATAGATCAATTATAACTACTAACATATTAGCATAATAGCAGACCAGTATATGAAAAACCTACATATAGTACAGTGGCGGCGAGACGGAGTTGAGTGGCGGCGAGACGGAGACGGAGGCGGAGATGACACACGGCGGAGAGATGGAGATGAGATGTCTGACAGGGAGAAGGGAGATGTGAGTCGATGCGATTTGTTTGTGAGGGAGAACCAGAGAGGCTGCGGGATAGAAGAAAAGAACTGAGCAGCGGGATAGAAGAAAAGAAACCTAATTCCTAACACGTCTGTTCTGTCCAGTGGCTTTAGCCGATTTTAAGTTTTTTTTTCTTACTTAACAAAACGACGTCGTTTTACTATACATAACAAACGCAGCGTCGTTTTAATATGCCTGAATTTGATTTCGGTCCATATTGGTCTGGTTCGGTTCGGTCCGTCCCGGAACCGAGAACCGAACCGAACTGTTTCGGTCCGGTTCTGTTTTTCTATTTTTCGGTTCGGTTTTCTTCGGTTTCGGTTTTCCGGTTCTTTTTTCGGGTTTTCTCGGTTCGGTTTTCGGTTTTCGGTTCTGAAATGCCACCCCTAATTCATACTATATTAGTTTCAATCACTATGGGCCAGACCTCCTCGCCCAACTCTTCAACCACAGGTAACAGCACCTAATCCAGCATTTCAAAATCTCCTTGTTCAACCACAATAGCAACTCGCTTGTCTTTATTTCACTAAACAGTAAAACTGATCGGCAAGCGACAGTGTCTTAATTTATAGTTTGGCTTGTCATCGTTATGGCAATTTCCAATAAACTTTCTAGCCTTAAAATGATGTCCCCCTTTTACTTTGAAATTGTTCCACTTTCCTCTTTTTACCAGATGATCCATGTTCAAGCAAAATTATCTTGACCTCTACCAGGCTTCTCTTGAATTTTGGAATCATACTTTCGGTTGTCCTTTTTATTTCGAATCTGACAACCAAATCCCCTAAACTCATTTTCTTTCTCTTATGTTTCAGGTACTTTTATTCCAATTAAGGGGCAACATCTTAATTACAAATTCCGTCAATAATAGTTCAGGAAAATCCTTTCATTTACCACTGATTTCGTGCGGTATTAACTAAGACTCTTGGACTTGTCCAATAATAGTTTTTAATCCACCATCTGAGAGTTTAAGTAACAACCAATCATGATCTTTTTTTGTTCCACCATCACCAGTTTTGTACTTCTCTTAAAAGCATTCCAGGTCTTGATTCGAATGTACACATTGCACAGTAAATCAACCATCACATTCATAATGGTGTTCGGTCCTTGAATTCGCTGTTAAACTATTGATAGTAAGAAAAATGCTTGGTACGATCAGTTTTAGTCTCAGTCACCATAGGTGCATCATCTTTGAGGCAAACAGCAAGATCAAAGGTGGTGAGATAAAAATAATATTTTTTTAATGTCTTCTATGGAAATCAACACGTGAGGATTTCTCGTATTTTACAGTGTGCACCGCGATAATGGGAGTGATAGGTGAATCAAGAACAGTATCATTAGCATGGGGCAACAATAATTGTAACGTCCCGATTTCGCATATACAATTATTGTGAATTATAGAAAAACATGTTCAATTTTATTAAATTAATGCCCGAATAATTTATCATTTAATTCATTTTATTTCATGATCATTCAAATTATTTATGTCATTATAACTCATACCAAGTCATGTGATTCATGTCGTGTCATTTCTTATTTTATTTTATCGTGTTTCATGTCGTCAGTTCTAGGCCCGAGTCAAATTTTAAGCGATATTAATCGTTACCCATAACATTTCACAAGTACATTTTAAATAAATTTTAATTCATTCATTTTGGGCCCAACTCCTATAATTCATTATCAAGCCCAAATCCAAAAATTAATTAAGAGCACAATTATAATTATAACATCGAACCCATATTTCTCTCTCCTATACTCACACACGATCAGAATATGGGAAGGAAGTTTTCTGCACATCCACCCAACCACTTAGTGGAAGTAGGGGGCATCATGGGAGGAGTGGTTACAAAATTTACCATATAAAGGAGAGAGACCTAATTTACGATTTCTTAGCAGAAATCCAGTACAATCACACACACACACACACACCAGAAACCTCATACACCAAAATACGCAGTTCAGTTCATAAAATTTCACAGCATATTACATTACATATTCACAAATACATTCACAAGACTTACCCAACACCGTTCCAACATCTCCAGAACAGAACAGGTAATTTCTGAAAATTCTTTCATTTAAAAATCACTACTGTCTCAGCCAGTTTTCCACAGCCTTAGCCAGCGCCGGAGAAAACAACTCAGCCCACATCACCATAATTTCGCACAAATTATGTCTGCACAATACCAGACCCATTTTGGGACACACCAATCCAGCACACGACCCGAACCAAACCCAGTTTGAACCTCAAACCCAATCCCAAATCAGAACTCAAGAAAACCTACATGTGAAGGCTTCTGCCTTCTTCTTCGGTGGCGATAGATCCGGCCACCATCTCACCGCTGCCCTCCATTCCATCAGCCGAGACGCCACCTTCCAGTCGTTCGACGTCTCCAAATCATCGACCACAGTCACCAGACACAAATCCATCGATCCCCATTCCAAAATATAGACGGTTGAACCCTAGCCTGAGCCAATCTTAATCGCAGCCGGGTGGCTCCAATCTCCACGTCATCCGCTGCATTCGTTGCCGCTCATCCAGCCATGTTTCTTCTCCCAGTGTGTGAGTGTGTCTTTTTCCTGCAAATCACAGCAGAGAGGAACGAGAGAGATGAGGGAGGCGGCCGACTTGTGTGAAATTCCAGAGTGAGAGAGGAGAGAGAGGGAGAACCAGAGAGACGCGAATCTGTGTTTAGGAAGAGAGAACCGATAGAGAAGGGGGTCGGGCAGGAGGTGAAGTGAGAGAGAGTGAGATGAGGGATCGGGGATAGGGATTTTTTTATATCCCATTATTTTTGGCCAAATTTCAATATTAGCCCCTAAGTTTCTAACTCCTCCAATTCCACCCCAGTTAATTTAAATATTTTCGAAATTCGATCCCATAAGTTTAGCCATTAAAACATTGACTTTTTCAAATATCCAATTTAATTCTTTCACTTATTTTATGTTATAGATTATTATTTAAATAATAAGTTACTATTTTTATTTGTAGATAATAATCAAGATTTACGGGCCTAGAATTGTTGAGTCAAGCATCTCATCACATTCAAGTTCAAGAACTACATTTTATCCAGGTATGGGGATTTATTACGCTTTTGTTTATTTTAATTGCTTTATATATTGTCTAGTATGTGCACGTGAAATCAGTCAGAAGTACTTAAATGTGAAATCAGTCAGAAGCACTTAAATGTGCAACCAGTTAGAAGCACTTAAATATGCAAATCAATCAGAAGCACTTAGATGTGTAAATCAGTCAGAAGCACTTAATTGTGCATAAAGCCTTTGGGCTAGCCGACGGGCTTCAGAATTTATCAGTCATGTTGTTTATACTTGCTAATATATTTAGTAATTAACTTAGACATATTGCGTACTCTCCATACTGAACGAGTTGGAAGCTCACCCTATTATTTAACCCTTTCAGGTTGAGGAGCTCGATGTGACATGCGTTTGAGTGTGGGATGATCACGCTTCATGATTAGATGTTTATTTATTTAACATTATTTCTCTCAAACTATGTTTTATGAACAAGTGTTCGATTTGTTATAATTTCACATCGAAATATGTTTTTATTTAATGGTGATTTGAGAATATTACTTGCGATTATTAAATTTGTCTTTTGAAAAATGTATTTCCAATGCAAAAAATTTTATTTATTCTTTTTAAATTTAGAAGAATTATTTTCCTATAATAGTGGTCGCTACATATGTGGTATCAGAGCGGGTCTACGGTTCTGTAGACTCATTAAAATGGTTTCTTTTCTAAACTATTCACTTTCGCAAGTAGTCAATATTTTTAGCAATTATGATCATCCACCTCTGCCACTCCACGTAGACTCTAAGATATATTAAGTTATTATTATTCATTATGTGGTAAATGCAGTTTCCAGATCAGCCATGATTCATGCATTAAAGATGCATCTTCAGTCTATTTTGTACATAAGAATTTTATGATAAAGTATTTGTGCATGAAATTGTTTCTTTATAAATTCATAAGTATATGTGTGGCATGCGTAAATCATCATTGCTAGAAATCTCTAGTTCTCAACCTATAGATGCAATATAACTCTCCATTTTATTCCCCCCTCCCGTTAGGTAAGTACTGAGGGATCATTGCGCGTGGTATTCCTTAGGATAATGGCAACTCGTGGACGTGGACTTTAATATCCGGGATTTCTATTACTATTGTTTAATGTTATTTTATCTGAGTTTTGTTGTACAGTGTGGAATCTGTATAATATGGATAAAATAATTGTAGAAATAAGACATCAGCATTGGTATAATTGTCGTACTTGGTCGACAGAGGATATAGTGCGTCATGTATACGTATCTAGTATGTTGAGACGACGAGCAAGATCAGTGTAAATGGCTAAGTATAGCCTTATTAGCGCACGCTAATAGTTAAACTTAGCGCACATTACCAGGCAGGGTTAGCGCACGCAAAAGGTAAAATTATAGCGCACGCTAATGCAGTCAGATCGGAAGGAATCTGCGTGTGGACCCAGTCACTTTCGGCGCATGCACCGACGAAGTCAACTGATGTTTGTCGTAAAGCATTAGCGCACGCTAATGCCTGTTATTAGCGCACGCTAATATCAGATCAGTCAACAGGGAATCTTGGCTTTATTGGTTGCTTTCGGCATGTGGGGTCACGAGCATATTCGGGGTAGGTACAACTGTAGCAAGTCAACTACGATTAGCGCACGCTAAGATACAAGATTTTGCGTGCGCTAGACAGTGTAGTTTACGTACGTTATTGCATGGGCATTGCATACGTAAGCTGATGTGCGGAGAAGTAGCCTCTGGACAGTGATAGCGCACGCTAACGAAAGAGAGTTAGCGCACGCTAAGTATGTAACGTATGTTAAATGAGGATGTTAGCGTACGTTAATAATATACAGTATATATATGTGTAGTTGGGCATTATCCTTCATTTCGTCCATTCCTTCCTTGCAACCAAGAGAGAGAGTTTTTAGAGAGAAGTTGGAAGTTCCAAACACTGAGAGATGATGATCTTTAACAAAGATTAAGCTTAGGAACATAGATTAAAGTCTTGTTCTTGAAATTATTGATGATTCTTGGAATAAAGTTGATTTTTCTCCTTCATGGTTCGTCTATACAAGGTAATAGTTCTTCACCTTTGGATTTTGTTTTGGATTGGAGATTGATGTTCTTGAGTTGATGATTATCATATAAACAAGTTAATAAGTATGATTAGGACATGGATTACCGGATTATGATGATGTTGTTATTGATATATGGATATTGATGTGATTCGTATGGTTTGAATCGTGTTGTTCGTCCTCTCGAGATAACTTGGTTAATTCTTCTCCTCAGTTTCGGATGTTGACGTTATTGTTGATAATTACTCACTGTAATGATATATTATGGAAGTATTGTTACGCTCTTAAGGTTTCATGATGTTGATATTGAGGAAGATGATATATGAATATAGGACTTGGATTATAAGTTGAATGATTGTTTATATGTTAAAGGATATCAGATTTCGTTGTCTTGATAGCTTTGAACATGGTTTCGAATTACTTAGTGTTCTTGATAATCGCCATATGTTGATCGATACTTGTAAAACATGCAAACTGTACAGCAATAGCGCACGCCAAGCTTACTGGCTAGCGCACGTTATCGGGAGCGACTTAGCGCACGCTACGTTGAGTGATTAACGTGCGCTAAGTAGAAAGACAATGCAGTACATCGTATTATGATTATGAATTCGTGCTGGTTCGAGTTGGATTGTACAGACTATGTTTTACCGAGATATTGTAGAACCGTTGAGTTTGTTGATTGGTTATATCGGTTGTTGATTATTATCGGATATGTGTTAATTGATTACTTCAATAGGTTGAGATTATTGATCGGTGATTATAACTGTATGTTGCGGCCGTGTTCGAGTATGTTCGTAAATTGCATTGGTCAGGGCCGAGGAGCTTGTAGACGACGGCAAGGAATTAGTAATGGCTTCATCGGTATCGAGGCAAGTTATTACTTTCTTAGTTTATAATATTTAATGAATGGTTTCAGTTTCATTTCATTTATAAAGCATATAACAATGATTATATGTTGTCTTTCCGATTCTGGAAGTTAAATCGTACTGTATATGATTTATTTCGGTTATTGGCATATTCGGGTATCGAGGTTACATTATGGTAAAGACGAAGATATGAGTATCTGCAGTCCATGGATAATCGTCGGTGGTGATTTGGCATCAAGATTGCTTCCGAAGGACTCGGGACAAGTATTCTAGATTGATTCGGTTTAGTGTTGATGTTGTTGATCATGCAGGTTGTCATTCATGTTGCTGTACATGAAGTCGTCCTAGTTGTGTCATCATAGTGTCGTTCATGTTTTGATTCATGTGTTGTTCATGTCGATGAACATATTGATTTGCATATGTGTATGCATAATTATTGTCTTTGTTGTGTTGATCCGTTGGGATCGTGTGATCTATGCTGAGGGCGCTGAATCAGATGTCCACCTCGTTATGGTCCGACGGGATCATCTTGGGATCTATGCTGGGGGCGCTGGATCATTGGACGGGTTCTTCCACCTCGTTATGGTCCGACGGGATCATCTTGGGATCTATGCTGAGAGCGCTGGATCGTTGGAGTACCCATTGTTGTGTTGATGGAATCATATGGATTCGCATTGTTGGTTGCATATGTTGTTGTGTATATGTATATTGTTGGTTATCCACCTCCTGTTGATCTGGTAGGATCATCTTGGGACCTATGCTGAGGGCGCTGGGTCATGGGATTTCCATTGAATATACACTGTTGATATTGTTTTGAGCATATTGACGTTGTCATATGAGTATGCATTTGTAGGTCTTGTGTTAGGACCATGTCCATGTTGTGTTGAACTGATCTTGGATTAGGCTGATGTGGTTTCGTTGTGGCAGTTCATATCTTGAGGTATGCTCAATGTTTACTTTGATGTATGTCTTTGATGGACAATCGATTTTTGAGTTGAGATTTGATAATGATTCCGATGGATTGGGTGTGACAAAGTTAGTGAATTTCGTAACAGTGAGTTATGATAATGTTTTGAGAACTTTGGACATTGTTGAAATGTAGTATAGATACACTGGTATTAGTTTATCGTATTGTTGAGGATACGAATCGTAGACTTTCGTAAAGTTATGATGATAAGATTACATTGGTCGTATTCTTATTTGGTATTCTCATTGGTATGTAATTATTAATGTGATGTGACGGTTATCATTGTTGGATATTATGGCTTTCCCCGTCGGGGGATTTCTTTTTTGGTTCTTGGGATATCGAGCTTGTAGCGGTCGTGGAGAGATGGGCTTCCCGGAGGATACTGGCTAGGGCATGTTTTTATGAACTGAATTCCTGATAAGCTATTGTTTTCTGCTGCTAGAGTAATTTTACTTGGTTGTCATTTCCGCTGCGTGAGTATTTTAAATGACTTTTTGATATCTAGTAACTTGAGTTACTTTGGAAATCTTTTTCTAAACTATTGAGTTCCGGCCATTGGGCCTTGCCCTTTTCAAAATGAGGTTTTACGGCGCCTTTGATAAACGAGTTTTATAACGTCTTCGAATATTTTTAAAGACAGTACTGTCGTTAGCCTCTTGGGCATTTGTAAATGTTTGCGAAAATTTCTTTTAGCTTTGTGGGTTCCATCTCGGGGCCCACGGCGCTGTAATATTTTCAGTTAAATCTGGGGGTGTTACAAAATATGGTATCGGGGCTTAGGTTGTGAAAATCTAGGCAGTTGGGTCGAGTTGGGTCGTTCTTTTGTCGTGTCATTTGAGCTGTTGGTTGACAAGTGTTTGAGCTTTGAGTTTTGTTGTTCACTCGGGCTTGTGCATTATGTGATTTACCAGTGTGGTACTGGAGTTGTTGTAAACTTTTCCAATGGTATTAACATATTTCTTCGGATAGAGATGTGTTGTGTTCTCGAGTTGAACTGATTTCGCAAAACGTGTGTTTTGAAAATATTTGTGTCGAGTATTTTCTAGAGTTGAGGCATGTGCCAGTATCACGGGGAATCATCAACTTCACGATCTGTAATTATTTGGATTTTTGAATTTCATTGAGATTTACTGCCATTCTAAATTGATATGCTTTGAGATTCGGAAGAATATTATGTGTTATGATTATGAGATAACAGAACACAGTAGTTGAGACAGGATTGATGATTTGAGAAACTATGATTATGGAAATCAATAGGTCGGTTAAGTTTTGGAACGGAATTGTGTATTCGAGAGAAGGACTGTGGATTGTTGAGAAGAATATGTAGTTATGTTAGTTCATTTTGAGATATATGAACTGTTTTTGAGCATTTGAAAATGAAACTTTTCAAAATGAATGTTTTACGAATGTTTTATGGAAAATGATTTTTGGGCCGAGACCCAATCGATTTTGAAATAGATTTATAACTCAGGACTTGAGGTCCAGAAGGGTTTTCTACTTTTTAAACTTCCTGTAATGCAGAACAAAATACGGGCTGAGACCCTAATGTTTCAAAAGAAAGCTTTTTCATGTTTTCTAAAACTCCCGAGATTTGTAAAACACTTTATCAATCTTCATCTATTTCATTTCTGCCTTTCGCGGTTTTAGTTTACTTGTTCAAACGAAACTTCTCGGGAAGTCTTTCGCTGTGTTGATTTGTTTCAATGTTTCGTCATAGCATATTTGAGGTGATCCAAGATGGATTAATGATTGACGTTGAGAGTCATATGTGGAAAAGGAGTTTTTATCCGAGTTTATATATTGAGATTTTGGAACTCTATCAGGTGGTTTTCTGATGAAATATCAGTGAATATTGGTGACGAACCGAACTGGTATACAGGAGTATGGACGTAGTCGAGCATTTGCATAGTTTTCATTTTCAAACTTCGAAATCGTGTGGGTTCAAAGGAAACTGTTATCGAATACTTGTCACCAGCGAGCCGATTCAAATTTTTAAAATTGATTTTGTGGTCTTACCAAAATTCGGGTTTTGAGCTTTGAAATTTTTGAAAGAACTTTTGGAAAATTGTCTTCTTGACGAGACTATATGATTTCAAACTGGTTTTGAAAATGTGATTGATATACATACGCATTTAGTGCATAGTGCATATCATGATGATGTTATGAGAATGACTCACAAACTGGATGAGACATCAGTATGGAACGATGAATAGAGATTCGAACTTTAGTATGACAGTTTGGTTATCCAGGGATGATCGGTTGATCTATCAGATAAGAGAAATATACCGCGTGATGTAGATTCGGTACAGAATGTGATTTTGGAACCTCGGGTTTTGTGAAACCGGGATATATATGTTATGTGATTCCATTGGTATAGTAGTAGTGTGATTTTTACCATAGTGATTTTGAAGGATTTCGTTGTAAGTGTAGATTTGGGGATGGTGACCCCATGCTGGTTGTTTTGGATATAGAGTGGTCGTTCCCACTCCCTGTATGATTGGAAATGTTCGTCGGTTTGTGATTGGTTGTTCGTATGCCGAGGGATATGTCCACCGGTCGGGTATGTTTATTGAAGATCCACTGTATGTGATTGGTGTGTCGTTTTGAGAACTTTATTCGTTCGTATATCGGTTTATGTGGTTCTGTGTTGATCGTGTTGGAGCTTATCATGTGAGGGTATTCCTGATTATCGTTGATCATTCGTTGGTAATATTTGAGTTTATCATGATGATATTTTCGATTATGTTTTGACCTCTGGTTGGTCATATTGGAGTTTATCATGTTGATGATATTCTCGGCTGCATTTGGACCTTTGAATTGGTCATATGAGAGTTTATCATGTCGATGATTTTCCCGATTAATTTATTGGTTGATCATTGTTGGTGATCATCTGAGCGTTCGGATTTTGTGCCGATGTTTCGGGATTTGTTTCGTTGTTTTGGGTAGATGTTTCGTAGATGTATCGTGCAGTATTGATTGTATCATAATTGGGACTTGATTGTGCGATCAGGCAGACAGGTTTTGACATGGATAGATTATTTCATCCGAAGATGATATATTTTGTTGAGACTCATGGAATTGTGATTGTAAGCGCATTGAGGCTTTACAGTGAAGTCACTTGCTAGTATTTCAGGAGATCATTGACTTGGGTATTTGTAAGTATGCTCTTTTGGTTATTCGGTAATGATGATGATTGATCGTTGTCGTGATGGTTTTGGGATATTTTGGTTGAATGGTATGTTTGTTTGTTTTTATGATGGATTGAAAGTTTCGAGAACGAAACTAATTTTAAGTGGTGTAGTATGTAATATCCGAAATTTTTATTACTATTGTTTAATGTTATTTTATCCGAGTTTTGTTGTACAACGTGGAGTCTGTACAATATGGATAAAATAATTGTAGAACTGAGACATCTGTATTGGTATAATTATCGTACTTGGTCGACAGAGGATATAGTGCGTCATATATACGTATCTAGTATGTTGAGACGACGAGCAAGATCATTGTAAATGGCTAAGTATAGCCTTATTAGCGCACGCTAATAGTTAAACTTAGCGCACATTACCATGAAGGGTTAGCGCACGCTAAAGGTAAAATTATAGCGCAGGCTAATGCAGTCAGATCGGAAGGAATCTGCGTGTGGACCCGGTCACTTTCGGCGTATGCACCGACGAAGTCAATTGATGTTTGTCGTAAAGCATTAGCGCACGCTAATGCCTGTTGTTAGCGCACGCTAATATCAGATCGGTCAATAGGGAATCTTGGCTTTATTGGTTGCTTTCGGCATGTGGGGTCACGAGCATATTCGGGGTAGGTGCAAACTGTAGCAAGTCAACTACGATTAGCGCACGCTAAGATACAAGATTTTGCGTGCGCTAGACAGTGTAGTTTACGTACGTTATTGCATGGGTATTACGTACGTAAGCTGATGTGCGGAGCAAGTCAGTAGCCTCTGGATCGCGATAGCGCACGCTAACGAAAGAGAGTTAGCGCACGCTAAGTATGTAACATACATTAAATGAGGATGTTAGCGTACGTTAATAATATATAGTATATATATGTGTAGTTGGGCATTATCCTTCATTTCGTCTATTCCTTCCTTGCAACCGAGAGAGAGAGAGAGTTTTTAGAGAGAAGTTGGAGGTTCCAAACACTGAGAGATGATGATTTTTAACAAAGATTAAGCTGAGGAACATAGATTAAAGTCTTGTTCTTGAAATTATTGATGATTCTTGGAATAAAGTTGATTTTTCTCCTTCATGGTTCGTCTATACAAGGTAATAGTTCTTCACCTTTGGATTTCGTTTTGGATTGGAGATTGATGTTCTTGAGTTGATGATTATCATATAAACAAGTTAATAAGTATGATTAGGACATGGATTACCGGATTATGATGATGTTGTTATTGATATATGGATATTGATGTGATTCGTATGGTTTGAATCGTGTTGTTCGTCCTCTCGAGATAAGTTGGTTAATTCTTCTCCTCAGTTTTGGATGTTGACGTTATTGTTGATAATTACTTACTGTAATGATAGATTATGGAAGTATTGTTACGCTCTTCAGGTTTCATGATGTTGATATTGAGGAAGATGATATATGAATATAGGACTTGGATTATAAGTTGAATGATTGTTTATATGTTAAAGGATATCGGATTTCATTGTCTTGATAGCTTTGAACATGGTGTCGAATTACTTAGTGTTCTTGATAATCGCCATATGTTGATCGTGTAATATCCGTACCTTTCCATTTTTAGCAGTTTCCATTTTTGGTGTATGTCTATTTTTATCGACTCGCTTGTAACTGTTTCGACATTCTGAATCTATTTTATTCTTGGAGTTTTTCCATTTGGTCGAGTTTTGATGATGTTTTCACGTAATTTCACCTTATGACATATTTTGCCGTATGAACGTTCGATTCTCATAAAACTCATTCGTTTTTGTTGTTTCTTGGTATGAGCAAGTTCGTATGGTTGAGTTGGTCATGTTGAGACTTTCGGTTCGTTAATATGACGTCGTTTCGTGATTTTCGGGCACTTGGGCCATTTTTGTAATTTCCTATAAGTTTGGGGAATTCCATTTTTTGTTGTCGCATTACGGACACTCCGGTGGTCGGAATTATATTTTCTTTCAGCGCCTAGCTCTGTTGTCTTGTATATTTCGTGTTCATGTTTCTGGATTCTGGCCTTGTCGTGCGTTTCGAGTTTCATACCTTCGGCAGTAGCGTACTGAACTAAGCAGTACTGAACTGCTGCGTGAGTAGCGCACGCTACTCCTTATTCCCTTGCGTGCGCTATCGGTGTGCAGTTAGCGTGCGCTAACTTGTTGTTGTTAGCGTGCGCTATCGAGCGGTATTTAGCGCGCGCTATGCATGTCTAGCGCACGCTAGCGACGTCGGGCAGTAGCTACTGGACTGTTTAAAGTCCCGTTAGCGCGCGCTACCTTGTGATAGTTAGTGTGCGCTAACTATGCGTTTTAAATAGATCAGCTGGATGGTCAGAACAACAGTTTTCATTCTTTTCTTCCATTTTCTTCACCGGGCGACTCCAGAGGGCGATTCCCGTCACTTTTGATCGGAGAATTCTTCGTATTCCATCACCGTAGGTTCGTGCTAACATATCGTCATCAACGTAATCATCCTACATCGTCCGAATCCGAGATATTTTCTTTAGGAACCCTAAACTTGTCTAATTTGGGGTTTTTCGGGTTTTTCATAATTGATTCCAAATTGTTCATGTATGTTATGAAATATCTTACCGATTGTTGTTATTGGGTGATTCCCAATCCGTTTTCATCGAGTTAATCTATGAGTTGTTGATACGGGGAGATTTTGCGTAAACCCTCGCCCGTATCGACTGAATGTTTTTGTCATGAGTTGTAATCGGGGGTTATGGGTGTTTTCCATTCGATTATTGTTGTCCATTAGGACTGATTTATATTGATCCTTCATTTAGGAACCGTCGTTTTTAGTCCGGATCATTCGTAGTAGTTGTTCATCCCCATTTCGTCGGAGATGTCTCAAAGGCAAGTACTTTACAATTGTTTACGTGTTCTAGTATTTGAATTATGGCTATTCGTGGTTGTGTGGATGGATATGTGTATGTTCACCTAGGGACGGTCCGACGGGGCCTCTAGGGATACGTATTGCCGTGTGTGTGCATATCACGAACTATGGTTAACCATCCAGGGATGTCCGACGGGGCTCTGCGGGGTACGGTGGCCGTGAGTCTCGTACCAAGGTTAACTTTGAATTGTTTTGATAGAGAAAATGTGTTTTGTGCTTGTGCACTGTATAATATTCCGGAACATAAATGATTTCTAAAATGATTTTGGCACATATATTCATCTGATTAGAATGTAGTTCAAATGGATTGTACTTGCACTAGCAGTTGTCGCTGACCCCTTAAATGGGGGAAATACTTTTTGTATTTCAGGTACAGGTCTTGGAGACAAGCGAGCATTCGAGCCGTATGAGGACGATGGGCAAGCATGATACTGTTCAGTGGCCGTCTGTTGGTGTTCTGTTTTGTCGTTTACTTATTATGTCAATTGTTTAAGTACTCGAGTACTTCTTGTTGAATTTATTTATGTTGGTGCCCTTTTTGGGGAACGGATTATTTTGTCGTATTCCTATTTTGGTTTGGATGTCGTGAATTGTGAAATGGTTATTTTGTTAATGGTTGTATGTCTTCATCGGATGTCATTTTGGTATGTTAGCCTGGTGGATTCCACGGTGTGGGGTCCACGGCGCTGTAATATGCCCTGATCGTCTTGGGGTGTTACAGATCGATACTTGTAAAACATGCAAACTTTACAGCAGTAGCGCACGCTAAGCTTACTGGCTAGCCCACGTTATCGGGAGCGACTTAGCGCACGCTACGTTGAGTAATTAACGTGTGCTAAGTAGGCAGACAATGCAGTACATCGTATTATGATTATGAATTCGTGCTGGTTCGAGTTGGATTGTACAGGCTATGTTTTACCGAGATATTGTAGAACCGTTGAGTTTGTTGATTGGTTATATCGGTTATTGATTATTATCGGATATGTGTTAATTGATTATTTTAATAGGTTGAGATTATTGATTGGTGATTATAACCGTATGTTGCAGCCGTGTTCGAGTATGTTCTGAATTGCATTGGTCAGGGCCGAGGAGCTTGTAGACGATGGAAACGAATTAGTAACGGCTTCATCGGTATCAAGGCAAGTTATTACTTGCTCAGTTTATAATATTTAATGAATGGTTTCAGTTTCATTTCGTTTATAAAGCATATAGCAATGATTATATGTTGTCTTTCCGATTCTGGAAGTTAAATCATATTGTATATGATTTATTTCGGTTATTGGCATATTCGGGTATCGAGGTTACATTATGGTAAAGACGAGAATATGAGTATCTACAGTCCATGGTACGTTTGGGTTGCCGAGCATTGCGAATAATCGTCGGTGGTGATTTGGCATCGATATTGCTTCCGAAGGACTCGGGACAAGTATTTTAGATTGATTCGGTTTAGTGTTGATGTTGTTGATTATGCAGGTTGTCATTCATGTTGCTGTGCATAAAGTCGTCCTAGTTGTGTCATCATAGTGTCGTTCATGTTTTGACTCATGTGTTGTTCATGTCGATGAACATATTGATTTGCATATGTGTATGCATAATTATATTGTTTATGTTGTGTTGATCCGTTGGGATCGTGTGATCTATGCTGAGGGCTCTGAATCAGATGTCCACCTCGTTATGGTCCGACGGGATCATCTTGGGATCTATGCTGAGGGCGCTGTATGTATCATTGGACGGGTTCTTCCACCTCATTATGGTCCGACAGGATCATCTTGGGGTCTATGCTGAGGGCGCTGGATCGTTGGAGTACCCAGTGTTGTGTTGATGGAATCATATGGATTCGCATCGTTGGTTGCATATGTTGTTGTGTATATGTATACTGTTGGTTATACACCTCCTGCTGATCTGGTAGGATCATCTTGGGACCTATGCTGAGGTCGCTGGGTCATGGGATTTCCATTGAATATACATTGTTGATATTGTTTTGAGCATATTGACGTTGTCATATGAGTATGCATTTGTAGGTCTTGTGTTAGGACCATGTCCATGTTATGTTGATCTGATCTTGGATTAGGCTGACGTGGTTTCGTTGTGGCACTTCATATCTTGAGGTATGCTTAGTGTTTACTTTGATGTATGTCTTTGATGGTCAATCGATTTTCGAGTTGAGATTTGATAATGATTCCGATGGATTGGGTGTGACAGAGTTAGTGAATTTCGTAACAGTGAGTTATGATAATGTTTTGAGAACTTTGGACATTGTTGAAATGTAGTACAGATACCCTGGTATTAGTTTATCGTATTGCTGAGGATACGAATCGTGGACTTTCATAAAGTTATGACGATAGGATTACATTGGTCGTATTCTTATTTTGTATTCTCATTGGTATGTAATTATTAATGTGATGTGACGGTTATCATTGTTGGATATTATGGCTGACCCCGTCGTGGGATTTCTTTTTAGGTTCTTGAGATATCGAGCTTGTAGCGGTCGTGGAGAGATGGGCTTCCCGGAGGATACTGGCTAGGGCATGTTTTTATGAACTGAATTCCTGATCAGTTATTGTTTTCCGCTGCTAGAGTAATTTTACTTGGTTGTCCTTTCCGCCGCGTGAGTATTTTAAATGACTTTTTGATATCTAGTAACTTGAGTTACTTTGGAAATCTTTTTCTAAACTATTGAGTTCCGGCCATTGGGCCTTGCCCTTTTCAAAATGAGGTTTTACGGCGCTTTTGATAAACGAGTTTTATAATGTCTTCGAATATTTTTAAATATAGTACTGTCGTTAGCCTCTTGGGCATTTATAAATGTTTGCGAAAATTTCTTTTAGCCTTGTGGGTTCCATCTCGGGCCCCACGACGCTGTAATATTTCCGGTTAAATCTGGGGGTGTTACATGGACGCCCAGCTAATAGAGGTGCAGATAATTGGTGCTGGTGGTGGTGGTGACAGAGGTCAGGATAACCACCATAATAACGTGCCAGCTCCTACTCAGGCACAAGTTGTGCAACAGTTCCGGTTTTTCACCCCACCATCATTCAACGGTCGAGAAGGACCAGCTTTTGTTGATGAATGGTTCATATCGCTCGAGCGCACCTTTGAGCTTATTGGGTGCACTAATGCGCAAAGAATTATTTGCGTCTAATATCAAATGGTGGAGGATGCTGTATGCTGGTGGATAAGCTATTGGCGTTTGAGGCCGGCGGCCGAGCGTGCTGCATTAACTTGGGATCGATTCAAGGAAATAGTGATGGAACGGTACTACCCATAGCACTACCGAGAGAAGATGGAGAGAGAGTTTTGGAATCTTGAACAAGGAGGAATGACGGTTGAAGAATATGAGAGAAAATTCAACCAAATCAGCTTCTTTGTGGAGCACATGGTGGATACAGATCGAAAGAGGGCCCTTAAGTTCCGGAGTGGTTTACATCCGAGTATTCGTCACATCGTGGCTGGTCATGGGGTGTTACCCTATACCGAGACAGTGTTTCAATCCCAAGAGGTTGAGGCTAGACATAATCTGGATCAACAACAGTCTACGAAGCCTAGTACTGGTAAGAGGCATTGGAATGGAAACCAAAATAAGGCTATGTTTTCTAATAAGCAAGCAAAGGTTCATCAAAGGTCGGGACCTAAGCCTCAAACCAGCAAGCCAGAGTGATCGAAGTGTGGTAAGAATCATGGAGGGGAGTGCCTGTACGGTAAAGGTGTCTGCTACAGATGCAAGGAGCCAGGGCATTCATCTTCGAACTATCATCTCTAAAGGGCCAAAGGTCAAGGTTCTTGAGAAAAAGCTCACATTTATACTTTGACCCAAAAGGACGCAAATGAGAATCCCGGCATGGTGTCAGGTATGCTTATGATCTCTAATGTGTCTGCTTTCGCTTTATTTGACACTGGTGCCACACATACTTTTATGTCTGCAAAGTTTTATCATGCCATTGGTCATAGAAGCGTTAGAACTGTTGAGTCTCTTGAGGTTAGCTTACCGTCAGGAAATACGATCCTCACTAATAGAATGATTGACGTGAATATTGAGATAGGAGGAAGAGAATTTAACGCTAGCTTGTATTTGATTAACTCAATGGATTTTGATGTGATCCTTGGGATGGACTAGCTCGATAGACATGATGCCGATATAAGCTGCCGTGAGAAGAAGGTAACATTGAGGTGTTCTGAAGGCAAGTCGATCACATTTTATGGTACTAAGAGCAGGACAGTACCAAGAGTAATCACAGCCATGAAAGCACTGAGAGGTATAAAGAAGGAGAAATGTCAGGGTTACTTGGTGAGTTTGGTCGACACTCGTACTAATGTGGTGTCCCCTACAAACATACCTATAGTAGGAGAGTTTCTGGATGTGTTTACAGAAGATTTACCGGGAGTCCCACCCGACCGTCAAGTGGAGTTTAGTATTGATTTGCTCCCTGGGGTGGCCCCTACATCCAAAGCGCCATATAGAATGGCTCCGAAGAAACTTCAAGAATTGAAGGTCCAAATTCAAGAGCTGCTGGAGCTCGGATTTGTTCGTCCTAGCGTGTCACCATGGAGTGAACCAGTGCTGTTATGGATGGGCCACTTCGGATGTGTATAGATTACAGAGAGTTGAATTGACTCACGGTAAAGAACAAATACCCACTACCTAGAATCGAGGATCTATTCGATCGGTTGAGGGGAGCTGGAACCTTTTCTAAGATCGATTTGTGGTCGGGGTACCACCAACTGAAGATTAGGGAGTGTGACATTCCCAAGACGGCTTTCAGGACCCGTTACGGGCATTTTGAATTAGTAGTGATGCCATTTGGTCTGAGCAATGCACCGGTAGTCTTTATGGATTTGATGAACAGGGTGTTCCAACCTTACTTGGATAAGTTCCTGATCATCTTTATAGATGACATCTTGGTGTATTCTAAGAGGAACAACACCAAGAGCATTTGAGGATTACATTGGAGACACTTCGCAAGGAGAAGTTTTATGCCAAGTTCAAGAAATGTGAGTTTTGGTTAAACAGAGTTGGATTCCTTGGACATGTGGTGACTTCAAAAGGAATTGAGGTAGATCCCAATAAGGTTGTAGCAGTGAGTAGTTGGGGAGTACCCAAGAATGCGAGCAAAGTCCGTAGCTTTCTGGGCCCAGTTGGCTATTATAGAAGATTTATCGAAGGATTTTCAAAAATCGGCACTCCTATGACCCAGTTAACAAGGAAATTCATGAGGTTTGAATGGAGTGATAGGTGCGAGGAGAGATTTCAAGAGTTGAAAAGGAGACTAACCTCGGCACCAGTATTAACGATTCCTGATCCGACAGAAGACTTTTGTTATTTATAGTGATGCCTCAAAGTAGGGGTTGGGTTGTGTTCTGATGCAACATGGTAAAGTAGTAGCCTATGCATCGAGACAGCTTACACCACATGAGTTGAACTATCCCACGCATGATCTGGAGTTGGCTGCTGTAGTACATGCGCTGAAGATTTGGCGTCACTATCTCTACGGAGGGAAGTGTGAGATATACACGGACCGTAAAAGTTTGAAATATCTTTTCACACAGAAGGATCTTAACATGAGACAAAGACATTGGTTAGAATTGATGAAGGACTATGATTGTACTATCCATTACTATCCGGGTAAGGCTAATGTGGTAGCTGATGCCTTGAGTCGGAAGACTAGAGGCAGGTTAGCTTGCTTGACCGATCATGAGATTTTGATAAAGGAGTTAGCCGAATTGAGGATTGAGGTAGTTGAGCCTTCCAAGAGTTCGAGAGCAATCCTATCATCTTTGGTCTTGCAACCAAATTTGAGGGATAAGATTAAGGAGGCTCAACCACGTGATAAGTTCTTGTGCAAGATGAAAGATCGAGCACAAGATGGGAGTATTGAGAAATTTGTCATTGCTGCAGATGACGTTTTGACTTATGATGGGAGGCTATGTGTTCCTAAGGATCCATCCCTTAGGAAACAAATCCTTGAAGAAGCTCACAATGAACCATACTCCGCTCACCCGGGAGGTACAAAGATGTACCACGACCTGAAGAAGTTCTTTTGGTGGAGAGGAATGAAACGGGACATTGGTGTATTTGTGAAGAGGTGTTGATATGTCAGCAGGCCAGAGGCCAGGAGGTTTACTTCAACCATTGGAAATACCAGAATGGAAATGGAGCATATCACAATGGATTTCGTAGTTGGTTTACCACAAACCGTGAGGAAGAATGATGTTATCTGGGTGCTAGTAGATCATTTGACGAAGTCATCTCATTTTCTACCTGTGAGGATGACTTACAGTATGGAACAATATGCGAAGATTTATATTCGGGAGATTGTGAGGTTACATGGTGTTCCAGTGTCGACCATCTCGGATAGAGATCCACGATTTACGTCGAAATTTTAGAAAAGTCTGCAAAGTGCATTAGGCACTAAATTGAATTTCAGTACTGCATATCATCCGCAAACCGATGGTTAATCTGAACGGACTATCAAAACACTTGAAGATTTGTTAAGGGCGTGTGTTCTTGATACTAGTGAGAATTGGGAGAATATTTTGCCGTTAGTAGAGTTTGCTTATAACAATAGTTACCAAGCTACTATACAAATGGCCCCGTATGAAGCTCTGTACAGAAGGAAATGTCGATTGCCCCTTTATTGGAGTGAGGTTGGAGAAGGAAAAATTTTGGGTCCAGAATTGATCGGACAGACTGTAGAGAAGATAGCCGAAATCAGAAGTAGAATTAAGACTGCCCAGGATCGGCAGAAGTCTTATGCGGATAAACGAAGGAAAGATATCCAATTTGAGATTGGAGAGAAGGTGTTCTTGAAGGTAGCGACGATGAAAGGAGTGATATAATTCGGTAAAAAGGGAAAGCTACAGCCTTGCTATCGAACCTTTTGAGATTTTGGGTCGTGTTGGTGATCTTGCTTATAGTTTGACATTGTCGTTGGAGTTATCAGGAGTACACAATGTCTTTCATGTCTCCATGCTGAGAAAGTACATACATGATCTGTTGGGAATAGTGCCCTAGGGCATTCGATGTGCCTAGATTTGTAATTGTCATATTTAAATAAAGTTAATTGATATCATTTATTTCTCGTTGATTATTATAATGTGTGCATATTCTAATATTATAATAATCGAATAATAGTTATTCACGAATAATAAGATTATTCAAATGTCCTTGGTAAAATCGCATTGAGTAGAGACTTAAGTGATAAATATACTAGTATAAGTTTGATTGATAATCATCGGATGATTATGCGTATGGTATGGATCAATCTTATGGGTATTGGTTGGAGAACTAATACTGGACCGACCCGCATTAAGATCACTGCATGGAAATGTCATAAGTGAATCTCAATATAACAGTATGTCAATAAATCCTTGAACCTGAGATTATCATAGAGTCCAACATGATAACTGTTATGCCTTGATGTAATCCAACGTCATCTGAAACATGGTGATCATAAAGGTTAGCGATCGGGATTAGTGGGAGTCATGTAGAGGGCAATGAATAATCAAGATGGGGATTTGTCCCTCTCTTAAGTGAGAGAGATATCTGCTGGGCCCCTCGATAAGTAGGACGGAAGGAAATGCATGTCCATGCTCAAATGAAGAGTCTTTTGATTCAATCAGCCTACTTAAGATCGAGAAAGCATTTGAACATAAATAAGTATGACAGACTCCATGACTTAGTTCAAATATGATATCACGTGACAAAGGGATTTGACACGTTAAAAGGTTTAATGGACTATTAACTTATATTATTTGGGTAATCATAATGTCTTGCTAGAGGCCGCTTATGATTTATTATTTAATAAGGTATTAAATAATTGCCAATATAATATAAGCCTTTTGGGTCGCACGTACAACAATTATAGATAAGTAGGAATACATATCAACTGAGAATAATAAATATAATATTGGATATTATATTTATAAGGAGATTAAATAATAAGTAATATATATAATATTGGATATTATATATATATTGTATTATTTAATAAGTTGAGGGGCAACTAAGCAAATACTAGATTATTGAATCTAGGGATTACTTAGTATAAATAAGAGATCCATGACAAGGAGTTGTCATAAGAACTCAAAGAAAAATCGCCTTCTTCCAAGAAGAAGAAGAAAATCGCCCTTTTCTCCTTACAGTAGAAGAACGACGTCAGTCGTCTAATCCTCTTCTCTTAGTTGATCTTGATCAATAGTACAATCCTTCTAGTAAGGAATTTGTGTTCTACTATTTATCAATATTATTCATAAGGATCTAGCAATCCGGCTTGTAAAATTGTTCGTGTGTGGATCACCAAAAGAGGAAGGAGATATTCATCTGCTTCTAGTCCAGATCTAGAATTGTTCAATCGGATTATGGTAATTCGATTAACCCTTTAATTAAACAATTAAATTACTGCATGGAATCCTAAATTGGGTTTTCACATTTATTGTTCCGCTGCGTTTTTAGTCCGATTATTTTGTATTCGATGCATAGAAAACCCAACATGATCCTAGTCACGTATGCAATTTCAAAGAGTTGCATGTAGCGAAGAACCTGACTTATGAGGAGGTATCTGTAGCTATTTTAAAGTGTAAGGTACATCAGTTACGAAACAAAAAGGTTAAATTGATGAAAATTCAATGGAGTCGTCATGAACCAAATGAGGCAATTTGAGAACGTGAAGAGAAGATCCGTTCTAAGTATCCAACATTCATTTTTCAAGGTACGTAACTTAATTTTCGAGGATGAAAATTTGTTAAAGAGGGGTAGGTTGTAACGTCCCGATTTCGCATATACATTTATTGTGAATTTTAGAAAAACATTTATTAAATTAATACCCGAATAATTTATCGTTTAATTAATTTTATTTCATGATCATGTAAATTCATTTATGTCATTATAACTCATGCCAAGTCATGTGATTCATGTCGTGTCATTTCTTATTTTATTTTATCGTGTTACGTCATTATTTCTTACTGAGTCAAATTTTAAGCGATATTAATCGTTACCCATAAAATTTCACAAGTCCATTTTAAATAAATTTTAATTCATTCATTTTGGGCCCAACTCCTATAATTCATTATCAAGCCCAAATTCAAAAATTAATTAAGAGCCCAATTATTATTATAACATCGAGCCCATATTTTTCTCTCCTATACTCCCACGATCATAATATGGGAAGGAAGTTTTCTGCACATCCACCCAACCACTTAATGGAAGTAGTGGGCATCATGGGAGGAGTGGTTACAAAATTTACCATATAAAGAAAGAGAGACATAATTCACGATTTCTTTGCAGAAATCCAGTACAATCACACACACACACACCAAAAATCTCATACACCAAAATACACAGTTCAGTTCATATAATTTCACAATATATTACATTACATCTTCACAAATACATTCACAGGACTTACCCAACACCGTTCCAACATCTCCAGAACAGAATAGGTGATTTCTGAAAATTCTTTCATTTAAAAATCACTACTGTCTCAGCCGGTTTTCCTCAGCCGTAGCCAGCGATGGAGAAAACAACTCAGCCCACGTCACCATAATTTCGCACAAATTCCGTCTGCACAATACCAGACCCGTTTTAGGACACACCAATCCAGCACCCGACCCGAACCAAACCCAGTTTGAACCTCAAACCCAATCCCAAATCAGAACTCAAGAAAACCTACCTGTGAAGGCTTCTGCCTTCTTCTTCGGCGGCGACAGATCCGACCACCATCTCGTCGCCGCCCTCCATTCCAGCATCAACCGAGACGCCACCTTCCAATCGTTCGACGTCTCCAAATCACTGACCACAGTCACCAGACAGAAATCCATCGATCCCCAGTCCAAAATATAGACGGTTGAACCATAGCCTGAGCCAATCTTAATCGCAGCCGGGTGGCTACAATTTTCACGCCGCCCGCTGCATTCGTTGCCGCTCGTCCGGCCATGTTTCTTCTCTCAGTGTGTGAGTGTGTTTTTTTCCTGCAAATCACAGCCGAGAGAAACGAGAGAGATGAGGGAGGCGGCCGACTTGTGTGAAATTCCAGAGTGAGAGAGGAGAGAGAGGGAGAACCAGAGGGAGGCGAATCTGTGTTTAGGAAGAGAGAACCGAGAGAGAAGGGGGTCGGGCAGGAGGTGAAGTGAGAGAGAGTGAGATGAGGGATCGGGGATAGGGATGTTTTTTTATATCCCATTATTTTTGGCCAAATTTCAATATTAGCCCATAAGTTTCTAACTCCTCCAATTTCACCCCAGTTAATTTAAATATTTTCCAAATTCGATCCCATAAGTTTAGCCATTAAAACATTGACTTTTTCAAATATCCAATTTAATTCTTTTATTTATTTTATGTTATAGATTATTATTTAAATAATAAGTTATTATTTTTATTTGTAGATAATAATCAAGATTTACTGCCTAGAATCGAGTCAAGATCTCATCACATTCAAGTTCAAGAATCGTATTTTATCCAGTGTGGGGATTTATTACGCTTTTGTTTATTTTAATTGCTTTATATATTGTCTCGTATGTGCACGTGAAATCGATCGGAAGACTTAAATGCGCAATCACAAGACTTAAACGCCAATCAAATGTAAGACTTAAATGTGCAAATCAATCAGAAGCACTTAATTGTGCATAAAGCCTTCGGGCTAGCCGACGGGCTTCAGAATTTATCAGTCATATTGTTTATACTTGCTAATATATTTAATAATTAACTTAGACATATTGCGTACTCTTCACTCTGAGCTAGTTGGAAACTCACCCCATTATTTAACCCTTTTTGGTTGAGGAGCTCGATGTGGCATGCGCTTGAGTGTGGGATGATCAAGCTTCACGATCAGATATTTATTTATTTAATGTTATTTCTCTCGAACTATGTTTTATGAACAAGTGTTCGATTTGTTTTAATTTCACGTCGAAGTATGTTTTTATTTAATGGTGACTTGAGAATATTACTTGTGATTATTAAATTTATTTTTTGAAAAATGTATTTCTGCTGCAAAT
Source organism: Orobanche coerulescens (assembly GCA_033398695.1). Lineage (NCBI taxonomy): Eukaryota > Viridiplantae > Streptophyta > Magnoliopsida > Lamiales > Orobanchaceae > Orobanche > Orobanche coerulescens. Next base: position 34,566,479 of record CM065807.1, read on the forward strand.
ATTTTATTTATTCCTTTTAAATTTAGAAGAATTATTTTGCTAAAATAGTGGTCGCTGCAACAATAATAGTGGCATAGACACTATCATTAATTAAAACAATCAAAAAGTACACAAAACACAAAATAGTCTTACATGGATGGTCCTATGGTTTCCGACAACATATGACTGATTACAATAAATTGTCTTAGAAGTATGTAAACGAACTGTAGAAACTTTGGCCTGTGGCCAAACGAGCTCAATTTTTTTCCCTGACGAGCCGAGCCGAGCCGAGCTTTGTTATCGCACAAAAACATGTTCGAGCTCGAGCTCGTTAATAAAACGAGTCGAACTCGAGCTGTTCGCGAATAATTATATATTTTTATATTATTTAAAAAATATATTTGAATTATTTAAAATAAATATTTTAAAATAATCATTAAAAATTATATATTTTTTTAAATATATATAAAAATTAATATTTTAATATATGAAAATTATTTAAAAAATTATTAATCTATAATATAATATATAAATATTATTAAAATAAATTTAAAAATATATTTATTAATCGAGCTTAACGAGCCGAACCGAGCCGAACCGAGCTTGAGCCGATCTCGAGCCGCCCATGCCCAAGCTCAGCTCGAGCTCGTTTTCTTAACGCACAGTTTTTTGTGTTCGAGCTCGAGCTCGAGTTCTTAACGAACCGAGCCGAACCGAGCCCTTAACGAGTCGAGTCGAGCTTTGTTCGCGAACAGCTCTGTTCGTTTACAGCCCTAAATTGTGCACAAAATAGTAGCCACTATGAATTCGACAAATATTGAAAATTTGGCAGAAAACTGAAAACAAAAAAGTGAAAGTAGAGGCGAGAAGCTTTGTTTCCATAAGACTATTTTACCCCATATAATAAGAGCAAGCTTCCCACAAAATTAGTTTTCAAGTTACACCTTTTTCATCTCTAGGTTATCTCCAAACGACAGAGTTCTGACGAACTGTTCTGGTGCACAACACTGGCCACTGGGTATGTAATGAACAAGACTTATATGTTTCAATATGTTTTCTGCGGTGATTTTGCTAACGTATGAAATGAGATGCAGGAGACCGCTTCTATAGGCTTCAATGACATTTCATTAGGTGGAGAAATAACCATTGGCCTGCAGTAATAATAATTGGACTCTTCATTTTAAGAGTCATCATACTAATGGTCTAAACTTTTCAGGTTAAAGGTCTGTAACTCCAAGAGTCTGGTTTTAGAAGACTCAATCTGGTGGACTCTTTTGCACCCGGGTCACTAAATGGACCATATTCTGTTGGGTCTAGGTGCAAAAAGGAATAGTTTCATGCTAGACTCCAAGCCCAAGCCACAAAGACTCAAGTTGCGAAAGTCCAAGGACCAATGCACGCCAAGCACGATCCATGCTGAGGTACTATAGCCGAGATAGGGCCGAGCACACCTGGTTCATTGGTGTAGATTACTAGTTTGTTTGAACCACTCATACACATTCGTACTAATAAATTAGTCAACAGTGCTTTATTTTTCCTCTATGAAATGCCTCGCTATATGAAACATGAACTCTTCAAATTTCCATTAAATTCAATTTAAATGACCAACTTTAATAAATTTTACCTCGCTCACCAAAAATAAATTTTGATAAAAATAAAATACTATATATTTCATCAAAATATAGATCCATAATTTATAATTTAATTCCAAAAAATTAAATATTTTGCAACTATTAAATTATTTCCTCTATCCCACTTGAAAAAGGTAATTTCAAAACGTGATTTTATCTACTTGAAAATGGTACTTTCAAAATAAAATCTTAATATGTAATTAAAATTTATATAATATTACTTAAAACTAATATATTTGTTATATAAATAGAATATTAGTTGATTGAAATTAAGAAATGGGTGATATTTGATATTTTAAAATGAGTAGTACTTTCGTTATAAAGACAAGTATTAAACACAAAACTAATTTAACAAAATACCGTTTTCGAATAGAGCGGAACAGTTAATTCAAATATCTAATCAAAATTCATTTTTTCATAATTCAAATCTCCAATGTGCATTGAAATAATAATTGGAGCACAAAATGAACCCCGAAAGTAATGGAACCTCTTACTCTCTCCGTCCTAATTCAATTATAATATTTGGAGTAAAAGTAATATATTTTAAGAAAATAATTGAATGTGATAAATATGTAAGTTTTGTAAGTATTGATTAACATATAAAATATAAAAATATCGACACAGAATATATGGTGGAGACTAAAGGAGAGAATGAGATTATTTGATGTGTGAAAGTACTTAGTAAAATGTAATATTTTCCTAAATGAAATGTAGAATTTCAGGCAGATACACAACTAAAACTCTATTTTTCTGAACTTAATTTCAAAGACATTTCAATTGATTGATTGATTTCAAAATTGCATTGATTCGATTTAACAAAATTGATTCATTTCATTCAACAAAATTGATTCGATTCGATTCTATCTGATTGATTAGTTCAATTTAGATTGAAAATTAATTATTAATAATTATTTTTTATATTATCATAAATATCATATATAATAATTACTATAATTATTTATTTTAGTATTATTATTACAGTTATTATTACAACTATTATTTTTATCGTTGTAACATAAATAATAATAATTATTATTATTGTATATATTATTTTCTAATACGACTAATTACTAGGAGTATTAGCATTGAGATTATTTAATATTATTAAAAATATTGTAATATTATTGTTAACATTAACTTATTATTATTATTGTTCTTGTTGTTGTTTTTCTTGTTGTAATATAAATAGGAATCATTATTATCGTATATACTGGTATCTAATTTCATTATCAATAGTTATTCTTATTAATATCAATATTATCAATTATATTATATATAATTTGTGGTATTATTCATAATTTTGTTATTACTATTATTATTATTGTTGTTGATATCAATATTATACGTAGTACTACATATAATATGTAATATTTTGAATAATTTTATTATTATTATTGTTATTATTGTTGTAATATAAATAATTTTATTGTTGTAGTATTTATTGTTACATAATACTCTTTATGTCCCTTACGTATAAGCACATGGGTGAGTGACACGAGTTTTAATAAATGGTGCGTTGAGTGGAGAGAGAGTATAACTTTATAGAAAGAAAGAATAAAGTGATTTTAGTAAAAATGAAATGTGCCTATTCTTTAGGGAAGGACGAAAATGGTGAAAAGTGACTATATTTAAAGGACGGAATGAGTATTATATATTAATATTATCAATAAAATTATATACAAAATTATTATTATTCATTAACTTTCCTCCAATTTAATTTAGTTCAATCAAATTTAATTCGATTTAATTTTAAAAAATTTAATTTAATTAATTCAATTCAATTTAATAAAATTCAATTTAAAAGACGAGTTGGACTACAATACAGTAAACCTTTCGTAATTAAAAATCATAACGACTCATTATTGTCTGGTATAACTTTAGTGGTGAGGCCAACGAGGAAGATGTTGAGGTAATGATTGCGGATCAGATCGTACCCCGTACGGATAAGTTCAAGTATTTGGGTTTGATCATTCAGAAGGAAGGTGAGTGTGGAGATGATGTCACGCATCGCATCAAGACGGGGTGGCTAAGGTGGAGAGCAGCGTCAGGGGTCCTGTGCGACAAGAAAGTCCCTCTAAAGTTGAAGGGTAAATTCTATAGAGCGGCAATCCGACCTGCAATGTTGTATGGCTCCGAATGTTGGGCGATGAAGAAGTCGCTTGAGAGCAAGTTGGAAGTGGCTGAAATGAGAATGTTATGTTGGTCGTGTGGTCGCACAATGTTAGATAAAATTGCGAACGGGGTTTTCGAGGCAGCCTGGAAGTGGCGCCCATTTCAATGAAAGTTAGGGAAGGGAGATTGAGATGGTTTGGCCACGTCAGCGGAGGCGGCATCTGCTCGGTGAGGAGGGTCGAGAGTTTAATAGTTGTCGGGAAAGGAGGAGGCGGAGGCCAGGGAGGACGTGGGAGGAGCGGCGAGATTAGATTTGGAGCGCCTTAACGCTACGAGGCCATGGCTGTTGATAGGTGCGCTTGGAGCGCGGATCGAGTTGTGGATTCTTTGGTAGGGAGCAGTCTTTGTAGTTGAGAGCCTCGAGTTGGGTTGTCTCGATTAACTTTGGCCAGAAGCGTGCATTTTTACTTTTATTATATATTTTATCCTGTATGCATGCGTGTGGTGTATTTTTGAGGAGGCATGCGAGCCAACCTCTCTTACATTAGAGCGGCGTTCATCGGGAGTGAAGTAGCCAAATTCCGCTTAGGTAAATTCCAGTATGGATCAATGTATCTTTCGGGTATGGTCTCTGCTTTTTGAATCATATATTTTCCTTTGTATTTATCACACAAGATTCGATGTGGCTAAGTAGGGGTATTCGAAAGCAGTCTCCTCTAGTAATAAGTAGGGCGTAGTGCGTCGTCTTACTATAGGGCCTGCTGCAGGCGGGATATACTGGATATGTTTGTTTTGGTTTGGTTTGATTTAACGACTCATTATTGTCACAAATTTGAAAGAATCCGTGTGGACGGTGAAGGCCATGTGGATATCTTTTCCTTTCATTCCAAAATCAATGCACTACTGGGAGTGGGACCCTTTTGATCCTTCTCTAATCTTCGAAATATTTTCCGTATCCTGCCAATTCCCTCTTTTTCCTGCATTTGGCTTTTATTCCAAGTAATAACCGACGCAATTATTAATTTAAAATACTATTCTGTTGTTGATTGTATAAATATGTATATGTTTTAAATAAGTTATGTACTTAGTGAATGATTAATATGTTCATGAAACTCTAATTGTGTATTTATAAATAGAGGTATATGACCTTCAATCATAATGTGAATAACAATTTTATTGGTGTCTCCATCTTCTCTCATATTTTTCTCTTTCTTTCAATGTTTATAACACGTTATCAGCACGATATTCTACCAGTAAATTTTTTATTTTCTCTCCGATTTTCGAAATAAAAAAGAAAAAAAACGCAGCAAATTTTCTGCACTGCAAGACCGCTCAAAAATCGCGATTCCCGCTTTGTTAACCGTCGGATCAGCATTGAATTTTTACAGTATCTTCCTGACAAACAGATCTACAAATTCAACGGTGGAGATCAGATTCTAAAAAGTATTGCATACATAAAAAAAGTCCGAGCAGAAATAGTGTTATTTTTGTATTGGTGAACGGTATTAATTTAATTTACTCCTTCAAATGATTTCGAGAAAAAATATACATTCTTTAGCTATTAAATTTTATATTTTTGTGTGCATCATATATAAATAATATATATGATGAACTCAAAATTTATTATCAAATCATATTCTTCTTTGTTTCCAGAAGAAACACAATTCAACAGTACTTAATAATCCAGAAGATTATAGATTTGTTGTAGTTCTTGAAGAAGGACAATGTTATCTCGTCATATTCTAGTTGAATACGATGTGTCATGAAGAACACTATGAGATCTAATAATTTGTGTAAATTCTTAATGAAATATACAAAATAATATTCCCGAAGAATATTGTAAGTGCTCTTGAAGAAGCAATTATTTTAGTTTAGTTATTTTGAGCCTTGATTAATTCTCGTACTATTTTATTTCTCCTTGTATATTCAGTTATAGATCTTAAAGTTATTTCTCCCAAAGTAGCACAATTAATTGTAATATTCTTGAAGAATATTACTATTCTAAATGAATAATTCTTATTTATACATAAATTATGTAATGATGCAATATTCCTGAAGAGTATTGATTTGTTACTTATAATATAATAGCATAATTAAATCATTATGCTCTTGATGTAGCATGATATTATCCCTGAAGGAAAATATAACTTATATCTCAAATAAAAAATATTAATATGATTTGAGAATATTCTCTATCGAGATTGTACAAGATATGATATACACCACAATCATAATCTGATTGTGCTCCAATGGTAGCAAGATTAGTGAGTGGTCGAATATTCCCATCAAGTTGTTCCCGGAAGTGAACAATATTAATTAAAAACTTCAATATTATATGGCTCAAATTTTATCTCCCGAAGTAGATAAAATTTAGAGTTTATCCTTGCAGGAGATAATTACTAATAAATATTATCAACTGTTAATGATAATACGAAAATGACAATCTTAAGATTATATCTCAATATCTAATCTTATATATTCCGTGGTTTAATATTTTATTATCTCTTATGATATATTATAAGTTTTTATCAAAATGAGATATGATGTCATACCTGAAGTATGATTTGAATTGATCGTTGCTATATAATGAGTGATAAAAGGGTCAAATATCCTGAAGATTTTTGCATCACTCAATTCTTGGCTTATCTTATTTGTTCCTTTTGTGAATCGAATGTCAAGTTCTTGGGATTAAATCGTGGTCATAATTTATTGTCTGATCAAAGTGAAAATATGCATGATATCTTTAGAAATAAATGATATTTTCCGTGTGAAAAAAAATAGTGCTAAATTTATTGACAGTTCCTAAAGAACCACTAAATTCCTCCTTACAAGGTTGAAGATTATGCACTATTATCTTCTAAGTATCGATAAATTTATGGATTTCTAAACTATCACTTGAAATGTGTATGATTCCGAGATAACAAGTGAGACAAATGACATATACAATTTCTGAAGAAAAGAATTTTGTATTAGAGAAATTATCAATGTAAATGACGTACTAAGCCCAATACTTTCAATATTTACGTGTTTAAAATTGCATATTTGATGTTAAAGTCTATTTATATTATTTTTATATTTTATTTAACTACATATTAATTTATGATATATATCCTGAAGATTTATTAATACAAATTCACGCATGTTGTATGATAAATATCACAAATTAGTAGTGAATATCATGAAGTATATTTATACACTTAAAATTATATTATTTTGAGCTGACAAATTTTCATCAACATCCTATAGATGTTGGATTATTTGCATAATAATTATTGCACTTTCTTCTGGAAGAAGAGTAATAACGATAGTTATTACATATAATATTGATGATGATACATATATCATTGATAAAGTATAAATATGCAGTTGAGAAAATAAATTTTCTCCCTGAAGGGGGAACTACAACTATCTTTTAATATTTAAAGATAAAATATTATTAATATCTTCCAAAGTAGATTATCGAATTAAAAATTCAATAAAATAAAGGTTGATTATGTCACAAACTCATTCAAGAACGAATTCGAGTTCGACATAGTTGTCTTTATTCTTATTTTAAATTCGAATCATCATCACAGTAAACTTTAAAGTTTACATATTTGAATAATTTATGATTTGATATCGATAAAAGTGCATTATTTTGAATTCCGACAAGTAATTCAGTGTGCATATACCCCTTTATGGCTCCAATTGAATATGAAAATATGTCGGGTTTGGTCCTCTTTATGACAATACCTGAAGTATTGATGGGTGATATGAATAAAATTGATATTGTAAGACAGTATCATTCCCGACATTACGGGGAGAAAAGTATCAACCGATCAAGAAAATAATTTGAAAAATTATGAACTTGAAGTTCAAATGATTATCGATTTTGCAGAAACTGCAATCAAATATACTCCAGAAGAGTTCAATAAATCCAGCTGGAAATTGATGTATTGGAAGACACATGCAAGTGCTACAACTGAGTTTAAGGCTAGCCCACCTAAATGGTGAGAACTATATTATATATCTCCGGAGAACAAAAAATAAACATTAGTGACAAAATTCAACATCCTAAAGACGTCGCTCTTGAAGAGCATACTCTTGAAGAGAATTAAATTATAGAACGTTCTACGAATTTTGTTACAATGAAATTTGGAGCCTATATCAATAGATTTAACAATAGCACTTGATACAAATAAAGATCATAACGATCTAAGTTGATTAATGTCGGAAATGAAATATTTGGTCAAGATGGACAAACAATCTAATATGATTTAGAATAATGTCAATACTTTGTTATTTGGCCTGCAGTTCAAAATAGCATATCGAATAAAGTTTGTTGAATATTGATTAATATTCAGACATTATATGATTATGATGATTGGAACTCTTGAAGAGTTACCAACAATTTTAAGCATTACTCATGCAAACATGAGATATGAAGCACGACTTTTGTAATCAAAATTGCTTACAATGATTATATTTTTTATAAGACCACTCCTCAATTGAATTATATATTGATATTCAGTGAGATTTGGAAGTACATGAAAATTTGTCTTATGAATACATCTGGGGTTCTATCTTTTATAATACCAAACCATAAAAGTAACAAGTTATATATCCTCATTCATAAGAGTATAAGTTTTTGATACCAAAAGACATTAATAACCTTAAATGTATCACTAAAAGGTAAAAAAAGAAAAGTCAACATCAACACTTATTTGGAGGACATTTTAGTCTTTCTAAGCAAAATGGTATCAATAACTTACACTCTTATGAATGAGGATATATAACTTATCAATTTTATGGTTTGGTATTAAAAAATTGATTCTCAGCCTGAAGCATATAAATCAAAGTCTAAATATATGTATTCCTTCAAATTGCAAGAGTCTTTATATAGATTTAAATATTATAGTCGAATTTGAAATAACCATCTTAGTCAATATTATTCGACTAAAGAAAGGTATATTAATGACTCAATGTCATATATAGATATGAATGATCTTAGATTGATTGGAACTCCAGAAGAGATCCAACTGACACTTGAAAATTTGAAAAGATAATTTGAGATCGTATTGAAATATCTAGAATGTTCCTTGGGTTACAAACACTTGAAAAGTGTATTATTATATATCAACTCACTTATACCTAGAAGGTATAGAGCGATTTACATGAATGAAATACGCTCATCAAATTGATTGATCCGTCACCTGATCCTATTAAGGACACCTTTATACCAAATGATGATGAAGATAGTCATGGTCCGGAAGCATCACATCTCAATGCAATTATTGCATTTGTATATCTTACTAGTTCTACATGCACTTATATATAATCAAGGCTTAATTCATCATCTAATGGTCAACATTCAAAGAAGGTATTGAAAACTTCAATGCTATCTCCAAAGATATTTTTATTTATATGGTTCTATGCATTTATAATGCATTGAGAGTATGTTGAAATAAGATCAATCACCCACTAGATCTGCATTGTGGACTATAATAGAAGAATGAAGTTCTCCCAACTATTTGCATTAAGTTAATGCGATGTCTGGTGTGAAGAAGATATGATGAAGCATATTTCTTTTTCGTTCGTGATCTACAAGTGACGTGTGGATCAAGGGGAGAGACGATATAAATGATGTTGTCCGATCCGGATTTTTTATAAAGAAAATAAATAATGGATTTGCAATTATAGCAGTATAAGTTGATGATTTAAATTTAATTGGGACTCCTGAAGAGCTCAATAAAACTGCCACTGAAAATCTATGAAATAAGTCATACTAGCAACATCTCCCAATCATTATGAAATTATTGCAACACATGAAGCAAGTTGAGAATGTGTATGGTTGACGAGTTTAACCACAACTAATATGAAATCTCCAGAAGAGATGACATGTCTCATCAACATGTGAGTTCGAGATTGCAACTTGCACTGAATATGATACCTAGGCTAGTTCGCGGAGAATTTTTGAAATGCCTGAAGCATATTTATATAAAAATACGCATTGCACTCTTTTTTCCTTGGTTGAGGTTTTATCCCATTGGGTTTTCCTAGCAAGGTTTTTAACGAGGCAACTAGGATGGCGTATTAACATGAATATTGTACTCTTTTCCCTTCATTAAGATTTTTCCTGCTGGGTTTTTCCTAATAAGGTTTTAACGAGGCATATTCATGGCATAATGAGGACATTACAGAGATCGGTATTAGACCTCAAGATTTAAAGTAAGAAGGAGTAGTTGTACTCTTTTTCCTTCGATCAAATTTTTTCCACATGGTTTTCTTGACAAGGTTTCGATGAGGCAACACATGGATACTCCTATAAGAATATTCTGTATACGGAGAAACACATACTCTAATGATCACTCAGTTTTTGTCCCATGGGATTTTACCGAGGCGGCACATGGATATTCATACAAGAATGATCGATATAAGAGGGAGCAAGTTCAATTATTATATATTGCTCAGAACTATTCCTAACAGCATTATGATGCATCAAGTTATGCGGGTTACAAGCTCACTCCAAACAGTTTGCAAGTTTTTCTCCCGTTGGGTTTTCTTCAAACTAGTCCAACAGATATATGTAATCGTCATTCAAGTGAGAGTGTTGTAAATAAGTCATGTATTTAGTGAATGACTAATATACCCATGAAACCCTAGATGTGTACCTATAAATAGAGGTCTATGGCCTTCAATCATAATGTGATACACAATTTCATTGGTGTCTCCATCTTCTCTCATATTTTCCTCTTTCTTTCAATGTTTATAACAGTATATTATTACTTTATAAATCTATCTTTTGTATTCCATCTCTGCTTGAATTCAATGTAGTAGTTTATACACGTTTTAATTAATTAAAATCCTTCCCATCAAAAGACAAAGTACTGTTTACTTTTTTTTTTATAAATCAGTTTCTAGACTTACACCTAACTATATCTGAGGGTAACAACTCCGTTTTCTTATTATTTCCACCGAGTTAAATCGCGGGATGTGCACGAACTGATCAGTGTCTTGTCGGGTTCTGCTGACGTACAACCAGATCCTCCCAGGTAAAGAGAACATGAAGTTCTTCTCCCCCCGAATCGAACCCACATGGATGATATTCAGTATGAGGTCCTGTCAAAGGCTTAGTTAGAGCGTATATTGTTGGAAAGTAAAACGCAGCGGAAGCGAAGTTTGGAAAATATGATAATAGCGTTTTACACATCTACGAGCATTAGATCTATTTAGGCATGCTAACTAATTAATTACTAAGACTAATAAGTAATTTAAATCTTATTTATTATTTATTAATTATATATGTTGATAAATAAAATATCCTAATCTAGATCCAAGATCATAGGATATTACCTTTTAAGCGTGTTGGTTACTTCCGTCTTGATCGCCTTGTATTTCTACCCTTAGATCTTCTAGAGTATGATCTGCCTTGAACCGGACGTTGTGTGGGCAACGAGCTACCGGATCTTGTTTGGACACCTATGGATCGGCCGAATCATATATCTCACAATTCTCGATTTTCTTTTCTTCAAGTAATTCCGATATGTAGCAAGAATTAAAGTGTTCTCTCAATTGTGGAATCAAAGACACAAGTCAAGATCCACAATTAAATATTTAGAAGAAAAATCGAAATCCCTTGTGTAAGTATATGACAAAAATCGGCCAACACTCCATATGTCCTATTTATAGGCTCTTGGACTACTACTAGGGATCTAAAGGAGGATTATGGAAGGACTCCCAATTAATTCATCTTACCTTATTAGGACTCTTCCTAATATATGATGAATCTATTAATATCAACTTAGTCCACTAAAAAATTGATATTACACTTCCTATCAAAATCCCAAATTACGAAATTGGGCTCCTTATTAAATATATTATTTCTCGTGTTTAAGATATTGAATATCCATTAATTAATTATAAGCTACTGACAGCTTTAATTAATTAATATCTTATCCAAGAGTAGTACCACTCGAACCTTATTATTATATCGGAATTAAATCCACCTGCAGGGTTTAATATAATAATCATTATCGAGCTCCTCAAGGGGACATCATCAACCCGCACGATTCGGGACAAGATTTCTAGTAATAATAATAATTGTCGTATAAACAATATTATTGCCCAAGATACGAGGCTTATTGAGTCGATCATTTTGACTCTCACCTATGATAAATCAAAGCAATAATTATTATAAATACACAATTAAATATTATATACTTAGAATTAAGAAATAATAATTATTCGAGATTTACGTTCTTCTTACAGTCAGTACAGAAGACACTATCTCACCTCGATCCTGTTCAACGTATGCAAATACGCTAATGTATGCTAATAGTCAAGACCAACTATTCTCAAGCATACACTACAACCCTTTATATAATTTGTCTAATAATTATATAGATTGTGAACTATTATATTATTTTATATGGCACTGATAATGTGATCTTCCGTGTGACACCAACACACCACATTATCTACAATATAAAATAATTAGACATTTCATTTGCATAACCATAACGTGAATAAATATGCAAATCATGTGATTAAATGTAATTAATATCCTCATAGGTAGTAACAGGGAAATTAGGTAATACAAGCATAAAGTATGCTTTGCAGTATACAATCCTAACAATCTCCCACTTACACTCAAAGCATGCTTTTAAGTATACTACTCTATTACATAGTCTCTCATTTCTCCCACTTATACTCAAAGCAATGCTGCCATACACCGTAATCCCATTCCTTCCGCATGCCTTTCAAAAGCTTTTGAAGGTAGGCCTTTCGTGAAAGGGTCAGCAAGATTATCTTCCGATGCAACCCTGGCTACAACTACATCTCCTTCCTTTACGAAGTGTCGTATGATGTAGTACTTGCGGTTGATATGTTTACTTGCCTGATGGGCTCGTGGTTCCCTTGAATTTGCGACTGCACCAGTATTATCACAATAAAGTGTAATACCCTCTGGCAAATCGGGAATCACATCTAAGTCTTGCAGGAAGTACTTGAGCCACACTGCCTCCTTGGCTGCCTCAGAGGCTGCCACATACTCGGCTTCCATGGTAGAGTCCGAGATGCATTTCTGCTTCACACTCCTCCAACTAATGGCTCCACCTCCCAGGCTAAACACATAACCCGAATTAGACTAGGAATTTATTTGTCCGATGAAAAATCTGAGTCAGTGTAACCCACCTAAGCAGTCGTTTGATTGATATACAAGCATGTACTCCCTAGTCCTTCTCGGTACTTGAGTATGTGCTTGACGGCAATCCAGTGTCACAGTCACAGGTTTGGCCCGATATCTAGCAGCCATGCCCACGGCATGACAGATATCTGGTCTAGTGCAAAGCATAGCATATATGAGACTTCCCACAGCAGATGCATAATGGACCATCTTCATGTCATTTATCTCCTTTTGTGTCTTAGGGCACATGTTCTTAGATAGTTGAATTCCATGTCTGTAAGGTAGAAAACCTTTCTTGGAATTCTCCATGCTAAACCGCTTCAGCACTGTATCGATATAGGATGCCTGGGATAAGCACAACATCCTCTTCTTCTGATCATAAAAGATCCTGATTCCAAGGATGTGTCCTGCTTCTCCTAGATCCTTCATATCGAACTGCTCAGATAGCCATACCCGTACGTCCGACAATTCCTTCACGTCATTTCCAATCAGAAGAATATCGTCTACATACAGTACAAGAAATACCAACACATTTCCATCACATTTCTTATACACACAACTCTCACTCGGACATTGGACGAATCCATATGACTAGACAACTTCGTCAAAATGAGTGTTCCAAGATCTAGATGCTTGCTTAAGTCCATAAATGGATTTCTTAAGTTTGCACACCAAGTGTTCTTCTCCTTCAGCAATGAATCCCTCTGCTTGGCGCATATAGATTTCCTTGTCTAGACTCCCATTCAAGAATGCAGTCTTGACATCCACCTGCCAAATCTCCAGATCCAAATGCGCAGCTATAGCTAAAAGAATCCGGATTGACTTAAGCATGGCTACCGGTGAAAAGGTTCATCATAATCGATACCCTGTTTCTGAGTGTAACCTTTTGCAACAAGCCTCGCTTTGAAGGTTTCAACCTTCCCGTCACGTCCTTTCTTTCGCTTGTAGACCCATTTACTCCCAATGGCTTGTACACCATCAGGTAGCTCTACTAGCTCCCACACTTGATTGGAATCCATAGATCCCATTTCTGATTCCATTGCTACTTGCCAGGAGTCAGCATCTTTATCTTGGATTGCCTCCTTATAGGTCTAGGGATCTGATTCATCTTCGCCTGGGATTGAGTCCGAAGACTTTCCCACGCCTATAAATCGTTCGGGCTGACGAACAACCCTCCCACTACGACGAGGCAAATCCTGAGTTGGTGTAAAAGTATCAGAATCGATACGTGGTGCAGTGTTAGTTGACGCTTGTACGATTGGTATAGATAGAGTCTCGCCCCTCAGTTCTTCCAGAATTATCTCGCTCATAGGCTTGTGACTAATCATATAATCCTCTTCCAGAAAATGGGCATTGGTGCTAACAATGACCTTCTGATCCTGGGGACTATAGAACAAGCCACCCTTCGTTCCCTTAGGGTATCCTACAAACACTCGTACTTCTGTACGAGATGACAACTTATCAGCTTCCTTATTCAGCACATGTGATGGAGTACCCCAACTCCGAACATGTCCTAGACTGGGCTTACGCCTACTCCACAGTTCTGTGGGTGTTTTTGGAACTGATTTCGAAGGCACCAGGTTTAGAATGTACGCCGCTCTTTCTAAGGCATATCCCCAAAACGAAATAGGTAAATCTGAATAACTCATCATTGATCTAACCATTTCTAAAAGAGTCCTATTTCTTCTTTCAGCCACACCATTTTGTTGTGGAGTTCCCGGCACGGTGAGCTGGGACGAAATCCCCTCATTCGCCAAGAAATTCAAAAACTCTTCACTAAGTATTCGCCACCATGATCAGATCGTAGCGACTTGATACTCTTCCTATGACGCTTCTCCGTTTCAGCCTTGAAGTCTCTGAACTTGTCAAAAGCTTCAGACTTACGTCGCATCAAATAGATGTATCCATATCTCGAATAATCATCTATAAACATGATGAAGTATTTGAAACCACCCATAGCCTGGATATTCATTGGACCACATACATACGTATGAACCAATTCTAACACATTCTGAGCACGGTTGCCCTTGGTTTTAAAAAACCCTTTTGGTCATCTTACCTTCCAGACAGGATTCACAAATTGGAAATGACTCAACTTGGAGATCATCCAATGGGCCATCATCTATCAATCTTTGAATCCTTCCAAGGTTTACATGTCCTAAACGTAAATTCCACAGATATGTTTGGTTTATGCTTGAAGGTTCTTTTCTCTTTTTAGGTTTAGACAAAGAGTTAAGTGATTTATGCATAGGCGTTTGTGCAGTATTAATGACATATAGTACATCATTAAAAGTACCTTTGCAAATATATTCACCGCTTCTTTTCTTAATAATGGCATCATCATCAAAAGAAACTGAATAACCATCGCATTTTAATTTAGAAACCGAAATTAAATTCATTCTAAAATCCAGTACTAATAATACATTATTGAGAACTAATAATTTATCATTAATCTTCAACGCCACGACTCCCACTGCAATGACCATAAGCACGGAATAATCGCTTGATTGATGGTAATCTCGCCCGCACTAATCTGCTTGGTTACCTGAAAACCATGCGAGTCAAAGCAAACATGATCAGTGGATCCTGAATCAACTATCCACGAAGTGGAAGAACAAGCTGCCAAACATGTTTTGACTACTAGTGCACGAGACATACCTTTCTTAAGAGCAGGGCAGTCCGCTTTAAAATGTCCTTTCTGACCGCACTTGTAGCACTTTCCCTTTAGCTTTTTGTTCGCCTCGGGGTGAGGAGCCTTGCTTTTCACCTTAAGGGTTGCCACTTGCTTCTGGACAACCTGCTTCTTCTTCTTTCCCCATTTTGGTTTGGAAGAAGTAGCACCGGTTGCCGTAAGAATCTGATGATAAACTTGTTTGAAGAGACCTTCAGCAGACTGAAGCTCTATCAGAAGTTCCGCCAAACTATATGTCCTACGGTTCATATTGTAGTTAAGGCGGAACTGCTCAAAGCTTCTAGGTAAGCTGCCTAAGATAATATCGACCTGCGTTTCCGCATCGATAATAGCCCCCAGAATGCTCAGTTCGTTCAAATGAGACATCATTTTTAGAACATGATCCCTCACTGGAGTCCCTTCAGACATTTGGGTTGTCATCAATACCCTCATTGCATTTTGTCTAGCCGCCCGGTTCTGATGACCAAACATCTCGGTGAGACTTTTCATCATTTCCGCGGGCGAGCCCATCGTCTGATGCTGATGCTGCAATACATTTGTCAGTGAAGCCAAAATGTAACAGCGAGCCATCTCATCAGACTTTTTCCATTTTCGGAATTCAGCCAACTCTTCGGGAGTGGCATCCGGTTCTGGTTCTAGAGGGCTCTCCTCGATTAAGACAAATTTATGCCCCTCAGCAGTCAGGACAATGTCAAGATTTCTTTTCCAATCGGCAAAGTTAGTGCCATCAAGTTTATTTTCTTTGAGAATAACAGCTAGTGGATTGAAAGACATCTGAGATAAAAATTAAAACATCCATCAGATAATGCATAGCAAAATATATTGAAAAACCTCAAAAACACAATATATATGCTAGCAACCAACACCTCGAAAAATCCGCACATGCAAGCCACGATCGTGTGGACGTTTACACACGCATTTCTCAAGTAGAGTTTTACGTCTTTAATTTTACTATCTAGTCAAATTACGTTATGACAAGTAAAATTAATAGTTGGTTCCTCTTGGCCATGTATTAATTAACATAGACTCCGATGGGGAGCTTATTAATTAATACACCTAAGTGAACACCATAATTTAACATCCTTAAAATATTATCTTTTAAATAATAGTCCTACAGATGGAGAGGTCCTATCATAAAATGTAATATTTACCTTATGTTATCATTTTGAAATTTAAAACTAGTGAACCTATAATTAACACATCCGATATGGAGGAAGACTCTAATGTCAACGCACATGCTAATTACTTCACAATTTAAATTAATTATGGAGGCCAATTTGATTTTATTTAAAATTAAATCAATTTATTCACTTAGTTATTTTAGCCTTAAGGTTTTTAATTTTCTCGTCCTAACATGCAAGGAAACATATCACGCATACATCCATACATGCCATACATCAAAATAATAAAAACCAAAAATAAAGCATGGATAATAAATTATCCAATTATCATGGTCTTTTTCGTTGAGTTGAATCCGAGAAAATCTTCGACTCGATCTCTCCCACTGAATCAAGTGTAACACCCCAAACTAGGCGGATATTACAGTGCCGTGGACCCCCGACTGGGACCCACCAGGCGAATGAAAACTGATGAATTAAATAATATAATTGTAGTACCGAACCACATTATATTACCAAATACTCCGATGAGGAGCTTAAGTACAATACACCAGGATAATATAGAATACTAGTATATTTTATATGAAGATAAAATACACCACCTTGAATAAATAAACATCTCAAACGGAATTTGCAGCGGAAATACAAATGAAGAGAAATAAGAATGACTGAAATGTCTGAAATGACTGAAATAATCGGAATGACTGGGGCCCCCTACTAGTATCACTGGGACTCCTCGCCATCAACATGCTCTTCCCGTGCCTTTGCCTTGCCGTGACCTGAAAACAAAATTCCCCCAACGGGGTCAGTTACATAGAACAACAATCCTCAAGGGTTGAAAATACACAATCATGATATATCTGAAGTTATGAAATATCCTTAGTTATGAATTACGCTGAAGAGGAGTATCATAGTACGCCCGTAGTGTTCTGTGCAAGTGTACAAGACGGATGACCGGACACACCCATCCTTGTACCTAATTAGTCTCACGGAGGTATTCGTTACCGTGTGCACAGTCCAATGTATCACTCCCAATACATGGCTATCGCGTGCCCGACTAAAAATTCCACACATCCACACCCGGCCACGCAATATGAACCCAGAAGGTCATATGAACGAGAATGACCACAATGAATATCAATGGATAATAATTCGACAAGGTCAAGAATGACTCACCGAGATGAAAATAATAGTGAAGTGATTGATAACCCAATGAAATGATTGGAACCGTCGTTCCTCGTGAATGAAATGATTATTCGACAATTACAAGTCTCAATACGGTTAATACAATGATGAATGAGTTATGATTATGAATGAACAACAACAAAAGGAATGAATATCCTTTTAACCGAGTAAGAATTAACTTACTCAACACCGGTGACAATTATCCTTCCACGAACAACATCCTAATTGAGATATCGGTCGCTCGAACAACCTTAAATAACACAATCACCAACAATCCGTTCATCATACGAATCAAACACGAATAATACGAACTCAAAACGTCGATACGACTAAACCAAGTTCATTGGGGCATTATATCGAACACTTTGTGGCCAAACTTCGATTGTTTACAACCAAACCTCAATAATACCAACATCAAATCCTCAAGAAGTGTTTCAAACCAACAAAACATCTTCAATACGATCAATAACCCAATATGAATATTCAAATTCGTGATTTCAACCACAAATAATCGAAAACCCCCAAATCCAATTCAATATTCAAAGTGTTCTTGAATAATCCTTCAATAATCCAATGAATAATCAAACATATCCATAATCATGCGTATATCACTTCATACAACATGATCTTAACATCCAAAACATCATATTTCAATACAAAATCGAAATCCAAGATGTTGAAGAAATTACCGTTTGAAGATCCAAGCACTTTGATCCGACGAACATGCGTTAGATCGACTATCCGGGCTTCACGATCAAAAGGAGATGAAGAAAATCAAACACTCAAGTGATAAATGATGAAAATTCTCTCCCTCAAGCCTTCTCTCTCGGAACAAGGTGTGTGAAATGAAAAAAAATGGGTTGATCTCGCTCAAAAAATGCAATTATAGTGCTGACTGCACTGTGTGCCGCGGCCCGACCGAAGTGTGCCGCGGCACAGGGCCAAAATCGCCCCGGTGATCGCGGCGTGCCGCCTGCAAGTGTGCCGCGGCAGTGACTCGGCAGTGTGCGCGGCCCCGTCGGCATGAGCCGCGGCCCCCGGTACAGACGGGTTGGCCGAAAATTTGCAACACGAGTGTGTCGCGGCCCGGACGAGTGTGCC
Source organism: Orobanche coerulescens (assembly GCA_033398695.1). Lineage (NCBI taxonomy): Eukaryota > Viridiplantae > Streptophyta > Magnoliopsida > Lamiales > Orobanchaceae > Orobanche > Orobanche coerulescens. The sequence continues at coordinate 34,585,460 of CM065807.1, forward strand.
GCGGCAGTGACTCGGTAGTGTGCTGCGGCCCTGCCGGCATGAGCCGCGGCCCACGGTACAGGCTGCTCGGCCAAAACTGGAAAATATGTGTGCCGCGGCGCACACTCCTTGTGCCGCAGCCCACACCCCACTTGGGTCCTAAAATGAAGAAAATGACCCGGAAAGAGAATAAAAGCAATAGGAATCAATATTTGGGAAACAATAACACGAAATGGAAGTATGGAAACCCCAAAACGGTGGTTCCAAGCAATGATTACACACAATTTGAACAATGAGGAGATTAGAAATGACATGAGCTCCAACGTCAACATCGGCTAATGAATCAATTACAACAATCGAGATAATACTCTTGTCTCGTTTCCCGAGTAAGGTTGAAACAATGAACAATATAGATACACAACTCGAAGTTATTCCGAACGGTGAACACAGATGAATGATTATTATCAAGTGAAAAACTACATAGTGACAATTACCGAATGAAATTACTGAATGATAATGACTGAATTACAACCGGGTATTACATACACCCCTCCTTAAAAGAGTTTCGTCCCCGAAACTAAGGGTCAAATAACTCGGGATAACTCTCCCGCATACTATCCTCGGTTTCCCAAGTAGCCTCTTCGACTCCGTGTCTAGACCACTGAATTTTAACCAAAGGAATCTCCTTATTCCTTAACTGTTTGATTCACCGCTCTAAGACTCGTATGGGACGCTCCTCATACGAATGATAATCTGCGATCTCAATTTCGTCGAACTGAAGTATGTGACTCGGGCCGGCAACATACTTCCGTAGCTGAGAGACGTGAAACACATTATGAATTCGGTTCAACGCCGGAGGTAAGGCCAATCGATAAGCTAGCTCGCCTACTCGTTCCAAAATCTCAAACGGTCCAATAAATCTTGGACTCAACTTTCCCCGCTTTCCGAAATGGAAGATACCTCAAATCGGGGACACCTTGACCAACACGTGGTTACCCGTCTCGAACTCTAGTGGTCGACGATGATTGTCTGCATAAGATTTCTGTTGACTCTGAGCGGTCAAAAAACGACTCCTGATCAAAACTACCTTCTCACGGGCGGCTATAAGCATATCGGGCTCAGTGCCGATTGATTCTGATAAGTCGTCCCAACATAAAGGAGATCGACAATGACGACCGTACAAGGCCTCGTAAGGTGCCATCTTAATCGGAGCATGCCAACTATTATTATACGTGAACTCGATCAACGGTAGTTGGGTTTCCCAATCTCGAGAAAGTGAGCTGACTTAGTTAAGCGGTCCACAATCACCCAGATCGTATTCATGCCACGACGACTCATAGGCAAACTCATAATAAAATCCATAGAAATGTCTTCCCACTTCCATTCTGGAATAGGGAGAGGTTTCAGCATACCCGCCGGTCGCTGATGTTCAATCTTGACTTGTTGACAGGTTAAGCACCTCGAAACAAATTCTGCGACTTCTCGCTACATATTACTCCACCAGTAATTTTGTTTCAAGTCCTTGTACATCTTGCTAGACCCCAGATGAACAGAATAAGGGGTAGCATGAGCTTCTCTCAAAATCTTCAACTCATCATTCGCCGGTATGCACAACCGATTCTTAAATCTCAAAAGTTCATCCTCGTGGACCACAAATCCAGGGGCTTTCCCCTGAGCTACATCCTCACGGATGCGCAACAATGATGGGTCTGAACCCTGATTCACTCTGATTGCCTCCTCAAGTGGCGATGAAATCTCTAACCTGCAAAGTTGCCCTTGTACTTGCTGAAGCCAGACCTCGATCTCGGGTCTAAGGAATTCCTGTGGAAGCTCCTTCTGAACTGTTAAATGAGCAAGTATCTGATCCTGAATGGACTTATGACTCAAGGCGTCGGCGACAACGTTCGCCTTGCCCGGGTGGTAAAGGATCTCGATGTCATAATCTTTGATTAGTTCCAACCACCGTATCTGTCGCATATTTAACTCTTTCTAAGTAAATATATAATTCAAACTCTTGTGATCGGTGAAAATCTGACAGGTGACGCCATAAAGGTAATGACGCCAAAACTTCAACGCGAAAACCACGGCTGCTAACTCCAGGTCGTGGGTCGGATAATTAACCTCGTAAGGTCTCAATTGTCGTGAAGCATAAGCAATAACCCTCCCATTCTGCATGAGTACACATCCGAGACCCTGCCCGGATGCATCACTATAAACCACAAATCCTTTCTTCCCTGGCGGCAAGGAAAGTACTGGTGCTGAAATTAACCGGCTCTTGAGTTCCTCAAAACTCCGTTGACATGCGTCGGACCACATGTATTTCTTATCCTTTCGCAAAAGGTTCGTCATTGGTTGAGTGATTTTAGAAAATCCTTCCACAAACCGCCGATAATAACCGGCTAATCCGAGAAAGCTTCGCATTTCCTTAACATTCTTCGGAGGTAACCAATCTTGGATAGCCTCCGTCTTCTGAGGATCAACACGCACTCCATCTGATGAAATTACATGCCCGAGAAAAGTCACTTCGGACATCCAGAACTCACACTTGGAAAACTTTCCATAAAGTTGCTCTCGTCTTAACACGTCGAGAACCTGATGAAGATGAACCTCGTGTTCCTCTCGGTCACGAGAATAAATCAAAATGTCATCGATGAAGACAACAACAAACTGATCCAAAAAGTCGATGAAAACCCGATTCATTAACTCCATGAATACCGCAGGTGCATTAGTTAGCCCGAACGGCATAACTACGAACTCATAATGACCATAGCGTGTACGAAACGCTGTCCTTGCGATATTCGACTCTCGAATTCGCAACTGATGATATCCAGATCTTAGGTCGATCTTGGAAAATATTGAAGCTCCCTGAAGTTGATCTAAGAGATCATCAATACGGGGTAAGGGATACTTATTCTTGATTGTCACCCTGTTCAACTCCCGATAATCAATACACAAACGAAATGAACCATCCTTCTTCTTGACAAACAACACTGGTGCTCCCCACGGGGATGCACTCGGTCGGATATAACCTTTCTCGAATAATTCCTCAAGTTGATTTTTCAACTCCTGCATTTCAGTCGGGGCCATCCGGTACGGTGCCTTCGATATTGGAGATGTACCAGGCTCCAACTCAATCGTGAATTCCACATCTCTCTGAACTTTTGGCATGAGGGGCCAGATATGATCCGGATATTTGGCCCTTTCGAGGCAACCAAGTTGATGTACATTATGTACGTAATGCTGAGGCTATAACGTACATAATGAGGTTGGTGTTTTGAGGCAGTAACCTCTGGAGGCAGATTACGTACGTAACAACTTATGTGTAGCGTACGTAAAGAGATTAACGTACACTAGCTTCATGCTACAGCATACGTAACAGATTGTTCAGTTTATAAAAAGACAGCTTGTGTCTTTCATTTGCACGTTCCAACTTTGATTTTTCTCTGCAAGCTATTGCCTCCCTGCCTCCCTAGACCGATTATACCCTCTTCCAGCTTGTATTTGAGCCTTGAATCTTGGATTGGAGCTTGTTTATTGGAAGTTTATAGGGTGTTCTTGAAGCTTGGAGTGTGTTCTTAGTAAACACGGCGCTGGTTGGGCCGTTTGTTGCGCCGTGTTCCATCCGAGTATAAATAGAACAGACACGGGTTTCAACCCCATTTCCTCTTTTCCTCTCGGCTCTCCACTCCTCCTTGGCGATTTTGGGCGATTTCACTCGGATATTTCATTCTATCACCATATAACTTGGAATTGGATATTATAGCACGAATCAACCATCTTCCTTCCACCATTCCATTGTTGAATTGGGTATTTTGACATTATACTTAACTTTAGGGTTCTTGGCTATAATTCGTTTCTCCTTTCATTTTTGCTTCGATTGATAGTAGATTATAGTTGGGTAATCGTGGTTTTATGTTTTCCTAGAAGTTTTGTGGATTAATTCCAAGTTTTTACCCTTCGTTAATCAAGTTTAACCCTTATGCCTTCATAGTGTTCGGTGTATTGTCCCTATGGGTAGAACGTCGTATGATTCGTGATTTTCAGTGGGATTGTAGTTGATTGGGCCTCAATTGTTGTTACGATCGGGAATCGGAGTTAATCCGGATCTAAGTTTTTTTCGTTCATCGTCCACTTCGTATTTTAGGAACCAAGGCAAGTACCTTATTGCTTTATATTATGGCATGCATTTCGGTAATGATATTGTGATGTTTAAGTGTTGCATGGATGTTCTCGGGGTACAATCACCTGGGGTTGCTCGACGGGGCACACAGGGACTTGTCCGTGTGGTCTTGCGTGAGGGTTACCTTAGAGGGGAGGTATTCTCACATGGGGATTGGCTCGACGGGGCCCACAGGGACTTGGCCGAGTGGTCTTGTGGGAGAATTACCTTGAGAGATATTTTTGATTGATGAATGATGTTAGATATTCCGGAATATCATGATTATGTAATGTCTTATAAATGATTTTTTTTGGAAATGCATGTGTATTAAAATACTGTAATATTGTACTTGCACTAGCTGTTGTTGCTAACCCCTCGTTGGGGTGGAATGTTTATGCATTTCAGGTGGTATTGAGAATCAGGAGCATACACGTGGTCCACACAGAATTGACGGGCAGCCGATATGTTAAAGAGCTCGAGTCAGTGTTTTGGAACGTGTTTGGTTTCGTTCATTTTAATATGTACTGAATTTCGGTGTTGTCGGTCGAGTGATGTCTTTGGATTATATTTTGAATTGTACTGAACTTGCACATTTTGGCTGAGGCCACGACCCCACTTTATTTTTGTTTATGTCTTTGTACTATTGAGTTATTGTGTATGTTTGTAATGTCAGTCTGGTAGGCCCTGGTGGGTCCTACGGTGTGTAATTACCCGTAAGAGAATTAGGGTGTTACATTTATGGTATCAGAGCCTAGGTTCGGAAATACCTAGGCCTTTGGTTTTTTGGGTCTGTAAAGTCCTTGGAGTCATGTAAACTGACCGAGCTTAACATATGGCGCTGCTGTCGAACCGTGTAACCCGTGGTAGTAAGATTTCTTGAAACTCTTCGTATATTTTATTGCTTTCGTAGTGTTATAAACCTGAATTCCTAGAATCGTGAACTGTGCTGATAATTTTCAACTCTTTTATCTTTTAGCATGATGAGGGGGCGTGGCAGACGTGGTCGCGGCAGAGGCCGTGGACGTGGCATTGTTCTTGAGCCTGATACACCTCCTAGTGCCACATCTGGATCGGCGACCCATACTGTGCCAAACACCGACCCTTTGAATCCTGACGGTCAGCCAGATCCTTCTGTTAATCAAGAACCGTCGGCTGAGACTAATGTGAATGCCGACATAGCTGCTATACTTCAACAGGTAGCAGCACAATTATTTCAGCTGAATGAGGCTGGGCACCGTGACCAGCCGACAAATGAGATTGCTGGGGCTACTAAGTGGCTTCAGGGAGTGATGAAGATGCAACCTACCCATTTCGCCGGGGCGTCTGATACGTTGGGATGGGAGGGTTGGTTGTTCAAGTTTAGTAAAATCTTCGATGCTATTGCTTGCCCAGAAGAGTGATGGGTTCCTATTGCTCAATACTTTCTGGACAAGGAAGCCGCAGACTGGTGGGAAGCTGTGGGGCATACGGATCGCGTGGCCACTTGGGCCGAGTTTAAAGTTGTCGTGGAAGAAGAGTATTGTCCTTGGCCAGTTAAGGAGAAACACATTGCAGATTTCTTTACTGCGACTCCACAGGATGTATCTATCACTGAAGCTATCATTTTATATAATCAGCAGCTGGGCTACGTTCGTGAGCAAGTGAGGACTGAGGCGGATAAGATCGGTTATTTTGATTTGCGGATGAAACCCAGGATTCGAGAGGGTATGGCAGGCTTTCGATGTACTACTTTGAAAGAATATCAGGATCGTGCTTTGGCCATTGAGATGGGTATTTTTGCGTCAGGATCGGGCACCGAGAACAAGAAGCCGAAGACGACTGGTGGTTTTTTAGGAAACAAGGGCAGTGGATTTCGTAAACCTCAGGCTTCTCAATCTGCTATCGGGAAACCGGTTCATCAAACTTATAGTGCTCCAAGCACACGACCGGACCATCCTTTTCATCTAGTAGAGGACTATGTTTTAATTGTACTCAAGCGGGTCACCAATTCAGAGATTGTCACATATCTCCTACGACTTGCTATTCGTGTGGACAGACTGGTCACAGAGCTGCCTATTATGAGGCTGCCACCAGGCTCAACAAGCAATAAAATTCGGCGCCAAATCCTAGTGTGAATCTGGGGGTTACAGCTGGTCAACTGCAGCAGACTTTTGGACGAGGCAGAGGCCGAGGTCGGTCAGAATGCCAGACTACTTCGAGTGTGGGTTCAGTTCAGCCGAGGGTGTATCAGATGAGGCGCACGGACGATACAGAGGCTCCAGTAGCTGCAGGTACCTCATAGATACTTTCTCAGCCTATTTCTATATTAGTTGATTCGGGAGCTATGCATTCTTTTGTTGCACTTGACTGTGTGTATCGATTGGGTCTTGATTGTTTTATTGAGTGTGAACCATTTGTGGTGGGTACTCCGAGTGGGGAGCGATAGGTTGGTAATCGAGAGGTTAGGGATTGCCCTGTGTATATTGGGAGCCGGGATTGGCCTTCGGACCTCATTGTTGTGGATCTGAAGGGTGAATATGTGATTCTCGGAGATGATTGGTTGGTTCGGCATGGCGCTATTATGAATTACCGGACTCAAACCACTTCTATATTAGCTGAGGATGGTGTCGAGCACACTTTCGTGGGTCGTAAGCCGGGTAGTTTAGCTGTCAAGGTGATGAAATTACTGAATCAAAACTGTATCGGTTATTGGTGCTATGCCCCAAGTACCGATGATGGTGGAGTTGATCTATTATCGATTCCAGTCGTGAGCGAGTATCCTGATGTATTTCCGGATGATCTCCCGAGTTTACCCCCATCTAGATATGTGGAGTTTTCCATTGATCTTGAGTCGAGTGCATCGCCTGTTTCTCGTGCACCATATCGTATGGCGCCTACTGAGATGTTAGAGCTGAAAAAGCAGTTAGGCGAGCTTCTTGACAAAGGGTATATTCAACCGAGTGCGTCACCTTGGGGTGCACCAGTCCTCTTCGTTAAGAAGAAAGTGGGCTCGTTCCATCTGTGCATCGATTATTGGTAGTTGAACAAGCTGACCATCAAGAACAAGTATCCGTTGCCCCGTATAGATGACTTGTTTGACCAGCTTCAGGGAGCTACTATTTTCTCTAAACTCGACTTGCGTTCGGGATATTATCAACTTAGGACTCGGGATTCAGACATTTCGAAGAATGCTTTTCGTACCCGTTATGGTCACTATGATTTCGTGGTTATGCCGTTTGGGCTAACTAATGCTCCCGCCGTATTTGTGCAGTTGATGAATAAAGTCTTCATTGATTATCTCGATAAATTTGTGGTCATTTTCATTGATGACATTCTTATCTACTCACAGAACGAGGTAGATCATGCTGAACACCTCCATATAGTGTTGAGCACCTTGAGGATAGAGAAATTGTACGCAAAGTTTTCTAAGTGTGAGTTTTGGCTTAAGAGAGTAACCTTTCTTGGGCACGTAATTTCAGCTGAAGGGGTTCAGATGGATCCTAAGAAAATAGCGGCAATTATTGAATGGGAACCACCTAAGAATGTGAAGGAGACACAGAGTTTCTTTAGACTTGTCGGGTATTACCGTAGGTTTGTCGAGGGATTTTCGAAAACCACTCGACCACTTACTCAGTTGCTCCAGAAATCCCAGAAGTTCGAATGGAGTGTGGAGAGGCAGAACAGTTTTGATGAGTTAAAGAGGCGGTTAACTTCGGCGCCGGTTTTGTCATTACCTCAGGGTACTGAAGATTTTGTTGTGTATAATGATGCTTCGGGACTCGGACTAGGATTTGTTCTAATGCAGAGGGATAGGGTGATTGCTTATGCGTCTCAACAGTTGAAACCATATGAAGCAAATTACCCTACACATGATTTGGAGCTAGCTGCAGTTGTTTTCGCTTTAAAAATTTGGAGGCATTATCTCTACGGGACATTGTGTAAGATTTACACAGATTACAAGAGTCTGAAGTACATCTTCAGTCAAAAGAAATTGAACATGAGGCAGTGTAGGTGGCTAGAATTAATTAAAGATTACGACCTTGAGATTCTTTATCATTCGGGCAGAGCGAATGTTGTGGCTGATGCCTTGAGTCGTAGGCCGATGGCTTTGCAGATGTTGGAGGTGCTTACGTCTCAGAATGGGATCCAACAGGATTTGATTCATCAGAATATCAAAGTCTGGGTTCAGAGAGTTCAGGGTCAGCTGTGTGCATTAGAGATCACTTCGTCTTTGATTGATGATATCAAGACGAAACAGTATGAGGACCCGTTCCTAGTCTAGTTGAGGGAGGACGTAGAGAAAGGAAAAGCTCCGGGATTTGTGGTTCATGATGACAGAATTTTAAGATTTCGCGGCAGGTTGTGTGTCCCGTGCGATATTGAGTTGAGACAGAAGATTTTGAGAGAAGCTCACAGTACACCTTATTCCATACATCCGGGTACAAGCAAAATGTACAAGGATGTAAGGAGTAACTACTGGTTGAGTAATTTGAAGACAGACGTTAGCGAGTTTATGTCGAAATGTTTGACCTGTCAGCAGGTTAAGATCAAGCATCAACGACCCTCGAGGCTATTACGACCACTTCCTATCCCGGAGTGGAAATATGAGGATATTTCTATGGATTTCATTACCAGTATGCCCAAGACAAAGACCGTAATGAATATGATTTGGGTCATCGTCGACGAGCTAACCAAATCTGCTCATTTTCTGGGTATTAAGGATACTTGGGGACCGGAGAGATTGGCGTGGGTATTTATTGCAGAAATCGTGGGATTGCATGGGACCCCTAAGAGTATTGTTTCAGATCGAGACGGCCGGTTTGTATCACATTTCTGGCAGGCCGTTCATCGAGCCTTGGGAACTGAGTTGAGACTCAATACATCATATCACCCTCAGACAGACGGACAGTCAGAGCGGACTATACAAACACTGGAGGACATGTTGAGAGCATGTGCTTTAGACTGGAAGGATGATTGGGAGTCACATCTGTCATTAGTCGAGTTCACGTACAACAACAGTTGGCACGCCTCGATTAAAATGGCACCATTTCAGGCCTTGTACGGACGAAGGTGTAGATTACCTTTATGTTGGGATGATACGTCTAAATTGATAGGTACTTAACCGGATTCGGTAGTCGAGACGAGAGAAAAAATTGCTCTGATCCGTGATAGGTTATTGACGGCTCAAAGTCGATAGAAGTCCTATGCCGACACGCGTCGCCGACCGTTGGTGTTTGAAATAGGAAATCACATTTTACTGAAGATGTCACCAACTCGAGGAGTTTACCGCTTCGGTCGAAAGGGTAAACTTAGCCCGAGGTATGTTGGACCCTTTGGAATTTTGGAGCGGGTTGAGGATCTCGCCTATCGTTTGGCTCTTCCGCCGTCATTAAGTCACGTGCATAATGTGTTTCATGTCTCACAGTTGAGGAAATACATGTCGGATCCTAGCCATATTATTAACTTCAGGGAGATTGCATTGGGGTCCAACGTCACCTTTGAAGAGAAACCGATTCGGATCTTGGGACGCCGGGTGAAACAACTTAGACGTAAAACTATTCCGTTGGTGAAGGTGCAATGGTCAAGACATGGGACGAAAGAAGCCACATGGGAAATCGAGGACAAAATGAAGTCGAAGTATCCGGAGTTGTTCATATTTTAAGTTTCGGGACGAAACTTTTTGTTAGAGGGGAGGAATGTAATATTCGTACCTTTTATTTTCCCGGTTTAGTTATTATTGTTCGATTTTGGTTGGTTACCTCGGACCGTTCCGGTTTATTGGACACTATTTTTCGTTGTTTGTATTTTCTCGGACCGTTGGGTCGGCATGTCGTGTTGTGGTTTTATCGTCTTTTTCGGTTTTGGTAGCGTCATCATGTGATAGGAGGTTATCTGGCATGACCTGTGCAAAACGGCGCAAGAACCGCGACATTCTGCGCCGTGTCACACAGGGGTGCTCGCTGTCTCGCGAAACGGCGCTAGACCCGCGGCATTCTGCGCCGTGTCGCACAGGGGTGCTCGCTATCTCATGAAACGGCGCTAGACCCGCGGTATTCTGCGCCGGGTCGCACAGGTGCGCTCGTTGACTTGTAATACGGTGGTAAACACGGCGCTGGTTAGGCCGTTTGTTGCGTCGTGATCTGTCCGAGTATAAATAGGACATACACGGGTTTCAACCCCATTTCCTCTTTTCCTCTCGGCTCTCCGCTCCTCCTTGGCGATTTTGGGTGATTTCACTCGGATATTTCATTCTATCACCAAAATAACTCGGAATTGGAGATTATAGCACGAATCAACCATCTTCCTTCCACCATTCCATTGTTGAATTGGGGTATTTTGACATTATACCTAACTTTAGGGTTCTTGACTATAATTCATTTCTCCTTTCGTTTTTGCTTCGATTGATAGTAGATTATAGTCGGATAATCATGCTTTTATGTTTTCCTAGAAGTTTTGAGGATTAATTCGGAGTTTTTCCCCTTCGTTAATCAAGTTTAACCCTTATGCCTTCATAGTGTTCGGTGTATTGTCCCTAAGGGTAGAACGTCGTATGATTCGTGATTTTTAGTGGGATTGTAGTTGATTGGGCCTCTATTGTTGTTAGGATCGGGAATTGGAGTTAATCCGGATCGAAGTTTTTCTCGTTCGTCGTCCACTTCGTATTTTAGGAACCAAGGCAAGTACCTTATTGCTTTATATTATGGCATGCATTTCGGTAATGATATTGTGATGTTTAAGTGTTGCATGGATGTTCTCGGGGTACTCTCACCTGGGGTTGCTCGACGGGGCACACAGGGACTTGGCCGTGTGGTCTTGCGCGAGGGTTACCTTTGAGGGAAGGTATTCTCACCTGGGGATTGGCAAGACGGGGCCCACAGGGACTTGGCCGAGTGGTCTTGCGCGAGAATTACCTTGAGAGATATTTTTGATTGATGAATGATGTTAGATATTCCGGAATATCATGATTATGTAATGTCTTATAAATGATTTTTTTTGGAAATGCCTCTGTATTAAAATACTGTAATATTGTACTTGCACTAGCTGTTGTTGCTAACCCCTCGTTGGGTGGAATGTTTATGCATTTCAGGTGGTATTGAGAACCAGGAGCATACACGTGGTCCACACGGAATTGACGGGCAGCCAAGATGTTAAAGAGCTCGAGTCAGTGTTTTGGAACGTGTCTGTTTTCGTTCATTTTAATATGTACTGAATTTCGGTGTTGTCGGTCGAGTGATGTCTTTGGATTATATTTTGAATTGTACTGAACTTGCACATTTTGGCTGAGGCCACGGCCCCACTTTATTTTTGTTTACGTCTTTGTACTATTGTGTTATTGTGTATGTTTGTAATGTCAGCCTGGTAGGCCCTGATGGGTCCTACGACGTGTAATTACCCGTAAGAGAATTGGGGTGTTACAGCCAAAATCCTCCTTTTATTAAAATATAAAATTGTTAGTTTTTCCCATTTTATTACAAAATATTTATGCATCAACTTGTCGTTCAAGACGTAAACAAAAATTTTTTATTCTCAAAAGAATTTATCGATTTGCAAAAATTAATTCATTTGTCCCAAATAACATAATATTTTGCTGTTTCGGAATGCCCAATATTTATTACTTTAAAATACGACTCACGCACTTTATAAAACAACTCATATATGCCTTTGAATTTTTTCCTTTTTTTTTAGTATTAAAATGTTGCGATATTTCGTTTAACACAAGTGCACGTCATCGTAGACAAGTAATAAAGTGATGAGTGAGATATCGTTCCCACGATGACTGAATCACTAAGTACCGATTTATATGTATTCTAATTTTATTTGAACTATCGAAATTTGGGATGCAAATTAATAACTAAAGAAAACCAATAAAAGAACAAACAGTAAAAATGATCGCTCGAAGAAAGAAAATCAAATGATGAATAAGTCTAGGATTGTGAAACCACCTCGGTTTATCCGAATTTACTCTCGATTATCTGAAGTTAATGATTTCCCCAATTTATTGAAGGCGAAGATTGCTAAAATACTCTACCGCCTCTCCTGAGGTCAGTAGATTTTTCTAAGGCGAATAATACACTCTATCCCTAGGTGAATTAATTCGACAATAGGCAAAAAGCACAAAATCTTCAAAAGGCCACGTAGTTCCTATGAGTATATTCCTATCTCACAAGATAAAACGGTTCTCACCAATATTTCCTCACCAACTCTCCTCTCCCGATTCGAGTTGTGTAGTTAAAACAATCCAATTATAGGCCACACAATTGAAAGCATTAAAAACGATTGGGAAAACTCAACAGAAAAGGGAATTATATATATAATCAAAAGCAAATTCGTCAAAACTTTGGTTTCATCAAAATCCTAGAATAGGGTTTTAGCCTGACATGCTGAAGAATAAAAATACAGAAATAATGAATGAAAGCATTGAAATTAAACGCAGATGAAGAAATGGGATTCCTCCGTTCTTCTGGCTTCCGCTCTCTGCTCCTGGATGTCTTCTGCTTCTTCTCTTGATAATGATCGATCCTCTCTTCCGCTATCCCCAAATTATGACCTTAAACCCTTATTTATAACTCCCAGCAGCCTCCAAAACGCGTCCATGTGATTAGGTCGAGAACCGGCTTCAAAACGGCCCAAACCCGCGCAGAACACACCAAAACCGCCCCGTGGGCCGCGGCTCACTTAATCTGTGCCGCGGCTCACGGGGCTCAGCGCCTAATACCTGATGCTTATTTTTTCCTCCTAGGTCGCGGCTCACTATACTTGTGCCACGGCTCAGGGTACAGTTCACTGGGGCTCGCTGGTCACCTGCGTGTGCCGCGGCCCAGTCTCCTTGTGCCGCGGCCCCAGGCCAAAAGTAGCCGTTTTCGCCCGTTTTTCATCGTTCGAGCTTCCGGACTCCAATTTCCTGCCAAACATAGAAAAATAGTGCATTAAAAACTCATTTATGCAGATTTAATTATGAAAAGAATACAAAATAATGATAAATAAGCGTATAAAAATACGCCTAACAAATACCCCCAAACTTGAGCCTTTGCTTGTCCTCAAGCAAAAAGAATTGATTACAAATAAAAGAATAATCGTGAATAATCGTGCAATTTCATAGTGCTCAACCTAATCAATACTACCCTGAAAATCTCAAAGAATAGTACAAGTATCGTAATAGTGAGTCACATCTAGGACACTGATTCCACGAAGTAACCAATTTCAGTCCTAATCAATCGTTCATGAAGAAAATCAAGCTCAAATATTAACAGGCGTGAGTTTAACCGACCGTCAATATGAAGGGTTAAAAATAAACAAGCTAACTCGCCCAGTCCCACAGTCTAGTGGTCAAAATTTCAATAATTTCATCATCAAAAATAACCCTCGGACAGTATTCCTTTATATATGCTCAACAAGATGATTCGAGTTGACCACTAGGTTCGGATCTCGGGATGTTTCATCGGGATAATCCTAGGGTGGAATTCCATTCTCATGTATTGGGGAACTGTTTGACGTAAAAGCCACTCATGGGGCACATGGATGCTTCTAGTTACTAAGTTCCCCTCCACAGCGGAGAAACAACTCGAATAGCTATTCCCGCATGTCCGATTCAAGGTTGATGTTTTACGCGAGAGTAAACAACGGGTCACGCGAATTCCCCCGGTTACTAGGCTCCCCATAATCGGCACATGCGAAATCTCAAAATCACTAGTCTAATCAGGGTTGTCGTTTTACGCGAGAGTAAACAACGGGTCGCGTGAATACTCCCGGTTACTGTTAGGCGTATTTTTATACGCTTATTTATCATTATTTTGTATTATTTTGGAGAGTGAAATTGTCTAAAAGAGCCTTTAATGCCTTAATTTTGTATGATTGACAGGAAATTGAAGTCCGGAAGCTAAAACGAAGCAAAACGGGCGAAAACGGCAAATTGACTCGAGCCGCGGCACAAGGAAGCAGGCCGTGGCACAAGAAGACACCCACCAAAGGCAGTAAATCAGACTCAGTGCCGCGGCACACCTGTGAGCCGCGCACGTAAGAAATTAAAGACGCCCAGGCATCCAGCTGAAGGCCCTGTGCCGCGGCACAGATTTAGTGCGCCGCGGCACACTTGGCGGTTTTTGTATGTCCGCACGGATTAGGGCCGTTTCGAAGCCAGTTTTCAACCTACTGATACAGACGCGATTTCGATGATGTGCTGAGCTATAAATAGGGTTTAAGACCCTAATTAATTATTTTTGGATCTTTTATCTTTTGGAGCTTAAGCGTGGAGACGGCAGAAGAAGAGGGAAGCAGAAGACTTCAAGGGCAGAGGGCGGAAGCTGAAGAACGGAGGAATCCGAGCTTCATCTGCGTTTGATTTTTATGCTTTCATTTATCTATTCTGTATTTTCAATTATTAGTATGTCAGGCTAAAGACCTAATCTAGGGTTTTGATGAAACCTATGTTTTGACGAATTTCTTCAGATTATCCAATTAATTACCTTTTTGTTGAGTTTTCCCAATTGTGTTTAATGCTTGCAATTATCTGGCCAATAGTTGTATTGATCTAATCATTCAATTCGAATCGGGAGAGGAGAATTGGTGAGGAACTATTGGTGAGGACCGTTTTATTCTGTGAGATAGGAATATACTCATAGGAACTACGTGGCCTTTGGGGGATTTTATGCTTTTCGCCTATTGACGAATTAATTCACCTAGGGATAGAGTGCGTTATTCGCCTTTAGATAAATCTATTGACCTCGGGAGAGGCGGTAGAATATATTAGCAATCTCCGCCTTCAATAAATTGGGAAAATTATTTATTACGGATAATCGAGAGAAAATTCGGATAAACCGAGGTGGATTCAGAATCCTAGACTTATTCATCATTTGATTTCTTTTATTCAAGCTATCGTTTTCTACTGTTTAGTCGCTTAGTAATTCTTTTAATTATTAATTGCAAAAACCCAAATTCGATTGTTCAAATAAAATTGGAATACACAAAAATCGGTAGTTAGAGATTCAGTCCTCGTGGGAACGATACTCTACTTATCACTTTATTACTTGTAAACGATGACGTGCACTTGCGTGTAAGAATTATCGCAACAAGTTTTTGGCGCCGTTGCCGGGGACTGATTTTTCGCTAATATCAATACCAAGCGACTCTAATTTTAATTTGAAGTTTCTTCTTTAGTTTCTATATTTTTATTTTTTTTTATTATTATGTTTTCCTATGAGTATCGTGGCCCTTGGCATTTCATAAATCCCAATGTTCTTAATAATTCACCAAATAGAATTGATCCCCCTCCCCAAAACAAAAGACCATGCTTGAACAATGTGTAGACGTTCTTAAAAATCCTGATAGTACCCTTTTTGAGCTAGAATGTGCACATCGTGGTCTTGAGGTTCACTACGGTTATTTTCCAGCTCATATATTTAGTAGTGAAGTTGAGGGGGAGGTTGAGAAGAACGACATGTTGAGCTTTAGGGTCGATCCCCCAGCACCTAATGATTTCATAAAGTGTGATGAGCCTAGAGAAGAAGTTGTTAGGAATATGCCCTCGAATGCCACTCAGGGGATGAGAGAGTAAGGGCATTATACTTGTAATTATGGAATAATTAATAAAAAGGCAATACGATTCATTCACTGTTTATTGTATTTCAATTGCATTCTTGACTTGGTAAACATTGAAGTGAAGTCCATGTAAATAAATCGAACATTCCATTCTCGTTATGGGATAAGAGAAAATGTACTGGAAGTGTTTAAAGTTTATTTACGTAAATTGTTCGCAAGTCAATAAACTTAAAATGGGCATTAAGTTTTAATATGACTTGTATAACTGATGCTAGGACGTGTGCACGTCTTGATAGCATAGTTATAAGTATATTGGTGGGGCCAGTATACTCGAACACGACTCATACTCGATTCAGTCACACGGTATTCACTCTCGGAGAGTCGATTACGAATCGAAAGGTTGTGATAGTATACGTGGATCTTTGACTTGAGGGTTCAGTGGAAGATGTGCCTGTGACGTTTAGTTTGTCATTAGAGTAGTTAGACTCATTTGCTTAATTGCTGAGTCGACCTCGAAGTGCGGACTATACGGGCGGAGTAGCGATCTTTCTTGTACGCCAAGAAAGGATTCTATCTCTG
Source organism: Orobanche coerulescens (assembly GCA_033398695.1). NCBI lineage: Eukaryota > Viridiplantae > Streptophyta > Magnoliopsida > Lamiales > Orobanchaceae > Orobanche > Orobanche coerulescens. The sequence continues at coordinate 34,601,691 of CM065807.1, forward strand.
TTAGTGAGCGGCGAATGTCTATACGGTTAATGGCAAATAAGATCATAAGTCTTTGGCCAAAGCATTCTGATATAGTCGTATTAGATACACTATTAATCAGTCGGTCTTGATTTGCATTAACACATGTATAGAGTTTAGTCAACAGTAGGGTTTGACTTTACCGTGACTCGAAGACTTGACCGGGACATCTGATGAAGGGTCTATACATATATAGTATTCACGACATAATGGTTCTAGAATGATCCCTTCATTCGTTCTCAGTCGGGGTTTACAGTGCGGCCCGCTAGGCTGGCTAAGTGCTGCCCGCACTCATTGGTTCCTCCCAATGCCGGCTGAGACAGACCTACGGAGTCGCGCATCAGGAGCGTTGACGGATAAATGTGAATTTATTATCTCTCTATTAATATTAGATATTGGATATCTAATTATGATTTATTGGATAAATCAAATATCGGTCTTATGAATTTAAATTAAGTTACCGGGTAATTAATTTAATTCATAAATTATATTTCTTAGAGAAATATATATTTGTATTTGATATAATTAATTAATTAGATTAATTAATTAATATAAATACATTGATGATTAAAAGAAGTGTATTTAACGGAGTCGTTTGACGAACGTCCGGTACACGAGCCGAGTGGCTCGGCTCGTTTTCTAGGAAACTTCCTTGTGGCCACCCACTCCTCATGGCATGGCATGATCTTGCATGTGTGTGGGAACTCACTTAGAGTTGAGATTCCCACATAATTGTGAATGATAGTTGTAAAGGAATAATTATTCCTTTATAATATATATATCATTACATTATAAATGATGAGATGAGATAACTACAAAAAACTGATACTCATTTCATTGGAGAGCTGCCTGCCGTGAGAGTAAAGTGAGGAGAGAGAGAAATTTTTCTTTTCTATATTTTTCATCTTAGAGGTGTTATAAAAGTTAAGAAAAATTGAGAGAAAAAATTCCTACGAGTTCCCTAGCCGTGTTCTTGGAGAACGGAGTCTCGTCGAAATTTTTCCAGGCAACTTCCGACGCGTGTGAAGTAGAGGCTTCGAATTTTCGGTGCTTGGAACAAAGGGATTTCGTGTTCGGGACGAGGTTCGTGATCGTCATCCAATTTTACGAAGAATTATTTCAAAGGCTTCAAGGGTATGATCTTTATCTTCGTATTTATTTTTCGTATATACGTTACTTGATCGATCCTGTTTGGGATTCGTATTTATTTCCGCTGCGTATTTTGTTTTATTTTCGGAATCCCAACAGTGGTATCAGAGCGAGGTCAATGATATCGTATATACGATTATTTGTGCATTTTGAATGTTATTGGATGATGTTTATGATTTAGAATCATATTTGGAATAATTTTGGATTTTAAATTGTTCGTTGTAGCATCACGTTTTTGGAAACGGGCCAAAAAACGAAGAAAGCGGTCGCTGGCGGTGGTGCGGCGACCTTGCTGTCACTGCCCAGTGCCGAGCGTGCTCGGCCAATTACTCGGCCAGTGGTGAGAGTGCTCGGCAGGGCCGAGAATGATCGGCGATCTGGCTGAAAGTGCTTCGGCGAGCGGCCCTCGGGTTTTGGCCCGATTTTGAATCGGGCATGGTGGGCCTAAAATCGGATTGTCCGGACTCGTTTTAAGTTTATATTTCGTTTTAATTATTTCCCAAAATTTAAATTGGATTTTAATTTGACTAAATTAATATTTGGAATATTTTTTTAGTTAAAGGAAATAAATTAAACGAAAATATTATTTTGGCGGATTACTTGAATGAATTTAAATGACGATTATTAGTATTAATTGGATTAATACCATTAAAATTGAATAGATTAATTTTATATTGATTGGATTAATATCTTAATTGATTATTTAATTTTAATGCCACTTTATATTAATTGGATTAATATAGTAGAAATTGAATAGATTAATTTATAGATTAATTAGATTAATTTATATTATGATTAATTGTTTAATTTCGTTGCCATTACATGTTGTATGGAATCCTTATGTGATGGTGATATAGCTCGTGGACTTAGTTTTTTTTATTTGTTCGATTCCATTGGGTTGTAAAGGCCGTTTTGAGCCTATTTATATTTACTAGAAAAACTTGTATAGGATGCAATTTTTCAATGATGTAATTATTATTTTGGGTATGAAGAAGACCGAAGACAACCGACCGAGAAGACGAAGAATCGAAGACTGTTTTTTTATTGGGTCATTCGCTTGGCCCAGTACTTAGGAATTAGGTCCATGAGCTATATGTTGGTAGTAACTAGGTTACTGTTTTCTGTTTTTTTTATTTTAAATGATTGACAAACCAACAAACGCGCGTATAATTGAATTAATGTGCAAAGTGTAACATTAATCGCGAAATTCTCCCGACTACAAACAGACTAAGTTTGAAAAAGGTTACGAGGTTTCCTACCCTCCATCAAACTCGTAGAAAATTGATACCCGAGCTGGTGTGCTATGCTTCCGAGTTATCGGGGTAGTACATTTGGTAGAGGTTGAAAAATTCTTGAGTGCATTAGATGCCTTCGGTTGGTGATAAATTTTGCCCCTAGAAACCTGATAGGTTGCCGGGTGAGATTCAATAGTCAAACTGATAGACGTTGATGGTCAACAACTTAGATAGTCTGGATTGCCAAGAAACCTGATAGGTTGAGGGCATGAAGACTAGGGGTAAAAGAAGATCAAATCATCCGTTAGACGGGTTGGTGTTAGACACCACTTTACAAAAATTAATTGGCAAGAAACCTGATAGGTTGCGTCTGTTAAAATTTGTAAAGAACTTGATCACCACTAAGAAGTCGATCTAACCATGATTTCCGGATTATAACATGGGAGTGTATAATTCCGATAAAATTAGTGGGAGCCGAGACATGAATTATACAAGCCCTTAAGTTCTATACTCGGTCATAATTAAACAAGTCACTAATTTAATCTTGTCTAAATCTTTGCAGAAAACGAAATTGAATCTCTCTAAAATGGCTAAAAACCCACTTGCAATACTACTTGAAAAGAATCTCCTATCCGCCCTAACTTTGTTGGTGGTTGCGGAATCGATGATTGTACTCGATGGAGTCTCTCGGGATACGTCTTGGAGGCGGACATTCCACCGACTCCAATCCGACTAGGTAATCGTGAAGACATTGACGTCCATGAAAAATGGGTCAAGGATGATGTGCTAGTCCGTGGTTTTATGATGGGCTCAATGACTAATGAGCTGCAGAGAGCGCACGAGAAAATGACTTCTGCTAGGCAGATTCTCGCACACTTGACCGAACTTTATGGCGAGCACAGTAGGACTGCTAGATATGAGATATCAAAGCAGTTGTTCAGTGCTAGGATGAAAGAAGGGGAGAAAGTGGGAGACCACGTCCTTAAGATGATCTCTATGATTGAGAGGCTCGAGGTGCTCAACTTTAATATGGATTTACCCCTTCAAATTGATCTCATCCTTCAATCACTACCTGACTCTTTCACGCAGTTTGTAATGAATTTCAACTGTAATGAAATTACATGCACATTAGCTGGGCTAATGAATAAACTGGTGACGACGCAGTCTAACATGAAGACTAAACCGAGAGAGGCTGCTCTTGTGATTTCTTCTGGGCCTAAGAGGTCCAAGAACAAGAAGAAAAAGACCTACGAGCAGTACAAACCCAAGAAAGGGGTGCAAAAAGGAAAGGGCAAGGCCCGAAAGGTTCAAAAGGTTGGCGGTCCAAAACCTACGGACAAATGCCTTGAATGCGGTGAGCTGGGCCACTGGCGAAGGACTTGTCCCAAGATTAATGGCGCATCAGGTACGGAACTTTTTGTTTTTGAAACTAATTGTTCCACTACTGTATATTCTGCTTCATGGATTCTGGATTCAGCTGCCACTTCTCACATTTGTACTATGAATCAGGATCTGGAACGAAGTAGAAAACTTGAAGCTGGGGAAATAATGATCACTGTTGGAAGCGGACAAAGTGTCGAGGCAACCGATATTGGATCAATCCTTCTGGGTTTAGAATCTGGTTTTATTTTGACATTAGATGAAGTACTTGTTTTGCCCAAGGGGCATAAAAACATTGTATCCATTCCAGTCTTGGACCGGAAAGGATTTTGTTTCTTCATTGGCAATGGCAGTTGTAAAATTTATTTTCGAAATAAATTAGTTGGAACAACTACATTGTTGAATGGTTTATATCATCTGAACATGCAAAATAAAACAACAGTGAACACTATAACTAGGAAACGTGGTAGGCAAGATACTAATCAAGCTCTTAAATGGCACCTTAGACTTGGTCATGTTGGTCAGACCAAGGTTCAGAAAATGGAAAAAGATGGACTTTTAAGTCCATTGGGTGTAGAACCCTATCCAACTTGTGAATCTTGCCTTAGAGGCAAATGACTAAGTTCCCCTTCACAGTGACTTTTGAAAGGGCTGCCGATAAACTTGGATTGGTGCATACCGATGTTTGTGGTGCTTTAGAAGTAGCCCGAGACGGATATCAATATTTCATAACGTTCACAGATGATCATACTAGGTATGGGATTGTGTACTTAATGAAACATAAATCTGAAGCCTTTGCTAAATTCAATGAATTTAAGGCCCTAGTTGAAAAACAAACTGGATGTCATATCAAAGCAGTTCGGTCGGACCGAGGTGGCGAATATATGAGCACTGAGTTTGATGAGTTCCTTAAGGAACATGGAATAGTTTCACAATTCACGCCTCCAGGAACCCCACAGTTAAATGGTGTTTCAGAAAGGAGAAATCGGACTTTGTTGGACATGGTTCGCTCCATGTTAAATTACACTGATTTACCTATTTACCTATGGGGGTATGCCTTACTAACCACTGCCTATATCCTAAATAGATGTCCTTCCAAATCTGTTCCTATCACTCCGCATGAGATGTGGAAGGGTAAGAAACCAAGCCTTAATCACATAAGGATTTGGGGATGTCCAGCCTATGTCAAAAAGGCTAAGGTGGACAAACTGGAAGCAAGGTCCATAAAAGGACGTTTCATAGGATACCCAGAGGACTCGATGGGTTATCCATTCTACATGCCAGAAGACCATAGGGTCGTTGTGGCATTACAAGCGCACTTCCTTGAGGATGAATTCATTCAGGAAGGTGGCTCGGGTAGAAATATCTCTTTGGAAGAGCATAATGAAACTCCTAAGGATACATCTGATCAGGGATCAAGAACCGAACCTATTGTAACACAACCTCCACTTCGAAGGTCTGATAGGGTATCTCACTTACCTGAGAGGTATGGCTATACACATGTCGAGGAACTGGGTCTCCACGACACACCTGATAGCAGTGAAAACGACCCTGTCACCTATGACCGAGCGATAGTGGATGTAGACTCTGATAAATGGCAAGAAGCAATGGAAGCTGAGATAGACTCGATGCATCCAATCAGGTCTGGACTCTAGTAGATCTTCCAACTGGCATGAAGACTATTGGAAATAAATGGATCTATAAGATAAAGACTGATGGGGATGGCAAGGTTGATGCCTATAAGGCCAGGCTTGTGGCAAAGGGTTATACCCGAAGGGAAGGAATCGATTATCATGATACCTTCTCGCCCGTAGCTATGATAAAGTCGATTCGCATGATGCTTGCCATTGCTGCCTATTATGATTATGAAATATGGCAAATGGATGTCAAAACGGCTTTTCTAAATGGATACCTCGAGGAGGAAATCTATATGGAACAACCTAAAGGTTTTGTGTCCAAAGCTAATATTCATAAAGTGTGTAAGCTGCAATGAGCCATTTATGGTCTGAAGCAAGCTTCTCGGAGTTGGAACCTTCGATTTGACGAAGCAGTTAAGGATTTTGACTTCGAACGAAATGAGGAGGAACCGTGTGTTTACAAAAAGATCAGTGGGAGCAACATTGCGTTCTTAGTACTATATGTAGATGATATTCTACTTATAGGAAATAACATAGCAATGCTCAGCACTGTGAAAGCTTGGCTTTCTAAAACGTTCTCCATGAAAGACTTGGGAGAAGCTTCCTATATTATAGGGATCCGTCTTTACAGAGATAGACCGCGAAGAATGATAGGACTTTCCCAAGCCCTTTATATCGATAAAATCCTGAGAAGATTCAAGATGGATGAATCTAAAAGAGGTTTCCTTCCCATGCGACATGGAATTCATCTCACCACGAAAATGTGTCCTCAAAGTGAGGAAGACAAGAGAGAGATGAGTAAGGTACCCTATGCCTCGGCAGTGGGTAGCCTCATGTACGCTATGTTGTGTACGAGACCAGACTTAGCCTACGATGTGAGTATGGTAAGTCGATTTCAAGCAAACCCGGGAAGGGAACATTGGGTACCGTAAAGAACATTCTTAAGTACTTAAGAAGAACTAGAGATTTAGTTCTTACTTATGGTGGTGGAGGCGAAGGTGATTGGATTCACCGATTCGATTTTCAAGGAGACAATGACGACTCTAAGTCGACATCCGGGTATTTATTTACTCTCAATGGAGGAGCGGTATCTTGGAGAAGCTCCAAGCAAACCGCTCTTGTAGATTCCACACCCAAGAGTATCAAGCTGCCTCAGAGGCTAGCAAAGAAGCATTTTGGATGCAGAAGTTTATACAAGAACTTCAAGTGGTGCCTAACGCGGAGTTGCCTATATCACTATTCTGTGATAATGATGGAGCTGTCGTCCAAGCCAAGGAGCCGAGGGCTCACCACAACACCAAGCATATAGAGAGAAAGTACCACATCGTTCGAGAGATGGTGGAAAAAGGATATGTTTCATTGGAAAGAGTAGACTCAGAAGACAATGTCTCTGACCCGCTGACTAAGCCATTATCTCAGGCTGTCTTGGAAAGACATCTGAAGAACATGGGTATTGGATATCATGATGTGTGGCATTGAGTGCAAGTGGGAGATTGTTAGGAATATGCCCTCGAATGCCACTCAGGGGATGAGAGAGTAAGGGCATTATACTTGTAATTATGGAATAATTAATAAAAAGGCAATACGATTCATTCACTGTTTATTGTATTTCAATTGCATTCTTGACTTGGTAAACATTGAAGTGAAGTCCATGTAAATAAATCGAACATTCCATTCTCGTTATGGGATAAGAGAAAATGTACTGGAAGTGTTTAAAGTTTATTTACGTAAATTGTTCGCAAGTCAATAAACTTAAAATGGGCATTAAGTTTTAATATGACTTGTATAACTGATGCTAGGACGTGTGCACGTCTTGATAGCATAGTTATAAGTATATTGGTGGGGCCAGTATACTCGAACACGACTCATACTCGATTCAGTCACACGGTATTCACTCTCGGAGAGTCGATGACGAATCGAAAGGTTGTGATAGTATACGTGGATCTTTGACTTGAGGGTTCAGTGGAAGATGTGCCTGTGACGTTTAGTTTGTCATTAGAGTAGTTAGAATCATTTGCTTAATTGCTGAGTCGACCTCGAAGTGCGGACTATACGGGCAGGTAGCAGTCTTTACTGTACGCCAAGAAAGGATTCTATCTCCTGTTAGTGAGCAGGCGAATGTCCTATACGGTTAATGGCAAATAAGATCATAAGTCTTTGGCCAAAGCATTCTGATATAGTCGTATTAGATACACTATTAATCGATCGGTCTTGATTTGCATTAACACATGTATAGAGTTTAGTCAACAGTAGGGTTTGACTTTACCGTGACCGAAGACTTGACCGGGACATCGATGAAGGGTCTATACGTATATAGTATTCACGACATAATGGTTGGAATGATCCCTTCATTCGTTCTCGATCGGGAGTTCTGATGCGGCCCGCTAAGTGGCTAAGTCTTTGCCGCACTCATTGATTCCTCCCAATGCCGGTGAGACGGACCTACGAGTCGCGCATTAGGAGCGTTGACGGATAAATGTGAATTTATTATCTCTCTATTAATATTAGATATTGGATATCTAATTATGATTTATTCGATAAATCAAATATCGGTCTTATGAATTTAAATTAAGTTCAGGGTAATTAATTTAATTCATAAATTATATTTCTTGGAGAAATATATATTTGTATTTGATATAATTAATTAATTAGATTAATTAATTAATATAAATACATTGATGATTAAAAGGAGTGTATTTAACGAGTCGTTTGTGAACGTCCATACACGAGCCGAGTGGCTCGGCTCGTTTTCTAGGAAACTTCCTTGTGGCCACCCACTCCTCATGGCATGGCATGATCTTGCATGTGTGTGGGAACTCACTTAGAGTTGAGATTCCCACATAATTGTGAATGATAGTTGTAAAGGAATAATTATTCCTTTATAATATATATATATCATTACATTATAAATGATGAGATGAGATAGCTACAAAAAACTGATACTCATTTCATTGGAGAGCTGCCTGCCGTGAGAGTAAATTGAGGAGAGAGAGAAATTTTTCTTTTCTATATTTTTCATCTTAGAGGTGTTATAAAAGTTAAGAAAAATTGAGAGAAAAAATTCCTACGAGTTCCCTAGCCGTGTTCTTGGAGAACGGAGTCTCGTCGAAATTTTTCCAGGCAACTTCCGACGCGTGTGAAGTAGAGGCTTCGAACTTTCGGTGCTTGGAACAAAGGGATTTCGTGTTCGGGATGAGGTTCGTGATCGTCATCCAATTTTACGAAGAATTATTTCAAAGGCTTCAAGGGTATGATCTTTATCTTCGTATTTATTTTTCGTATATACGTTACTTGATCGATCCTGTTTGGGATTCGTATTTATTTCCGCTGCGTATTTCGTTTTATTTTCGGAATCCCAACAGAAGTTATCATTGATGATGTTTCCAAAGAAATTCCATTAAATTGTCATCAAACTTCGACTAATAAGGTGAATACTTTTGTGCCAAAAATTTTATTAACGGTGCCACGCATAATTTTTCCTAAATCCATAATGGGAGAGATTGACCCCATTACTCATGATTTTGTTGAGGCTGATTCTTCGAGTTCTAATGAGGTTATGCATGATAATTTTTTATTATTTCCCCATTCGAACTCTGCTTATTTTTTCATGCCTTATCATTATTATATTCTTCCATCATTTTTTGGTTGTCCGCATAATTATTCTTATTCATTATTTTTGGCAACCGGGCATGAACCAAAGCCTCCCTTATGGAATAAGAGGCATATTGATTGCAAGAAGGGGGCATTTGGCAATCTCCCAAGAAAAAAGCCACGTTAAATTTTTTCGCCACGTCGTGCTCAAGACGTAAAATAGAGCGCTGGATGGGAGGCAACCCATCATTTTTACTTGCTTTCTAGTTAGTTGTTTTTATTTGATTTTTCGTTATTAATTATTTTCCTTTGTTTTGTTTTTCGTTTGGATTCGTGTATTCTTGTTGGCCCTTATTTCTCTGATATTTCTTTATAACCCCTATGAGTTATTATTCTTCATATTCTAGTCTTTCTTGATTTAATGTCTATTGTTATCTCATGACTAGAGACTAAGTTTGGGGGTCCCTCGTGATGTTGGACGTATGGACCGACGTTTCCACTCATACATGTGCTGGTGTTCAAGAAGACATTTGGAATAAGTTTCACTTTTCCTTATCTCTTTTATTTTCACATGAGTTTTATTATTGATAATGTTATGTGTAGTGGACTTTATTTTGCATGTTGTTGATGGTTTTTGCAAGCTTGAATTTTTCGTGAATTTTTCATGCTTCCATGTGTAAAACTGATGTTACGATACTGATTTCTATTTGAAGAAACAGTTGACTTTTGGTCGAGTTGCAGTCAGAGATATCTGTTTATGTTGAGTATTCATTTAGGTCCGAAATTTTATCGTTTTTGTAGAAATTTTAGCGGATAAGAGAGGAGACATACGTGTTTTCAAATCACCGTTTATACGTTTGGTTAAACTTTTCGCGTAGCTAATCGTCCAGTAATATGAGTCTTGTTGGCATTTGGATTGAGTTTAGGGTCGGACAGTTTTTCCAAAAAGTCGAGATACTATTTGTTCTATGATGGGAAGTTTAGTAACCGGGGGTATTCACGTGACCCGTTGTTTACTCTCGCGTAAAACGACGACCCTGAATAGATTAATAATTTAGAAATATCGCATTACCGATAATGGGAAGCCTAGTAACCGTGGGTATTCACGTGACCCGTTGTTTACTCTCGCGTAAAACAGCAACCTTGACATGCGGGAATTGCTATTCGAGTTTTTTCTCCGCTGTAGAGGGGGACTTAGTAACTAGAAGCATCCATGTGCCCCATGAGTGTCTTTTACGTCAAACGGTTCCCCGATACATGAGAATGGAATTCCACCCTAGGATTATCCCGATGAAACATCCCGAGATCCGAACCTAGTGGTTAACTCGAATCATATTATTGATCATACATAAGGGAATGCTGTCCGAGGAGTAAGTTTAATAATGAAATTCTTGAATTTTGCCTCTAGACTATGGGACTGGGCGAATTGGCTTGTTTAATCTAACCCTTCATATTGACGGTCGGTTAAATTCACGATTGTTAATCTTTGAGCTTGATTTTCTTCATGAACGATTGATTAGGACTGAAATTGGTTACTTAGTAGAATTAGTGTCCGGGACGTGACTCACTATTACGATACTTGTATTATTCTTTGAGATTTTCAGGGTAGTATTGATTAAGTTGAGCACTATGGATTTGCATGATTATTCACGATACATTTTGTTTAAAATTGAAAATTGTTTGCTTGAGGACAAGCAAAGACTTAAGTTTGGGGGTATTTGTTAGGCGTATTTTTATACGCTTATTTATCATTATTTTGTATTATTTTGGAGAGTGAAATTGTCTAAAAGAGCCTTTAATGCCTTAATTTTGTATGATTGACAGGAAATTGAAGTCCGGAAGCTAAAACGAAGCAAAACGGGCGAAAACGGCAAATCTGGACTCTGAGCCGCGGCACAAGGAAGCAGGGCCGCGGCACAAGAAGACACCCAGCCAAAGGTAGAGTAAACTGTACTCTGTTCCGCGGCACAGTCCAGGTGAGCCGCGGCACAGAAGAAATTAAAGACGCCCAGGAATCCAGCTGAAGGCCCTGTGCCGCGGCACAGATTTAGTGCGCCGCGGCACACTTGGCGGTTTTTGTATGTCCACACGGATTAGGGCCGTTTCGAAGCTAGTTTTCGACCTACTGATACGGATGCGATTTGGATGATGTGCTGAGCTATAAATAGGGTTTAAGACCCTAATTAATTATTTTTGGATCTTTTATCTTTTGGAGCTTAAGCGTGGAGACGGCAGAAGAAGAGGGAAGCAGTAGACTTCAAGGGCAGAGGGCGGAAGCTGAAGAACGGAGGAATCCGAGCTTCATCTGCGTTTGATTTTTATGCTTTCATTTATCTATTCTGTATTTTCAATTATTAGTATGTCAGGCTAAAGCCCTAATCTAGGGTTTTGATGAAACCTATGTTTTGACGAATTTCTTGAGATTATCCAATTAATTACCTTTTTGTTGAGTTTTCCCAATTGTGTTTAATGCTTGCAATTATCTGGCCAATAGTTGTATTGATCTAATCATTCAATTCGAATCGGGAGAGGAGAATTGGTGAGGAACTATTGGTGAGGACCGTTTTATTCTGTGAGATAGGAATATACTCATAGGAACTACGTGGCCTTTGGGGGATTTTATGCTTTTCGCCTATTGACGAATTAATTCACCTAGGGATAGAGTGCGTTATTCGCCTTTAGATAAATCTATTGACCTCGGGAGAGGCGGTAGAATATATTAGCAATCTCTGCCTTCAATAAATTGGGAAAATTATTTATTACGGATAATCGAGAGAAAATTCGGATAAACCGAGGTGGATTCAGAATCCTAGACTTATTCATCATTTGATTTCTTTTGTTCAAACTATCGTTTTCTACTGTTTAGTCGCTTAGTAATTCTTTTAGTTATTAATTGCAAAAACCCAAATTCGATTGTTCAAATAAAATTGGAATACACAAAAATCGGTAGTTAGAGATTCAGTCCTCGTGGGAACGATACTCTACTTATCACTTTATTACTTGTAAACGATGACGTGCACTTGCGTGTAAGAATTATCGCAACAGTTACTAGACTTCCCGTCATAGAACAAATAATATCTCGACTTTTTAGGAAAAACTGTCCGACTCTAAACTCACATTAAGTGCCAACACGACTTATGTTACTGGACAACTAGCTACACGAAAAGTGTAACCCAATGTATAGACGGTGATTTGAAAACACGTATGTCTCCTTTCTTATCTGCTAAGATTTCTACAAAAACGAAAAAATTTCGGACCTAGATGAATACTCAACAAAAACAGATATCGCTGACTACAACTCAACTAAAACTCAACCATTTCTTCAGAGAGAAATCAGTATCGTAACATCAGTTTTACACAAAAAGAAGCATAAAAAATTCACGAATGCAATTAAAAACACAGCAAGCAAGGCTAGCAACAACAAAAATAACGAAAAATAATGAAAAGTGCAACGAATAAGTACAACAACAGAAAGTAACCCCCCCCCCCCCCAAACTTAGGACGCACATTGACCTCAATGGACAAAAAGAATAATATGCAATAAAAGAAAAAGGTCAAGTACTCCCCTACAGTCTGCTCACGAACTGGTGCCGGCGTCGTCCGGTGAGCCTGCACGCTTCTCGACTACACCATGCGAAACGTGAATGAGTGAGCTTGAAACAACAAAGAGGAAATTAAGGATGAGATCTCAAGTTTAAACATGATGTAAGGGTTGGGAGACAATATAATCCGATAAAACAATTCGTTGCATATAGTTTGAAAATGCTTGGCTTAACAATTTTTCATTGCTGCAATTTATCAAACACTTGGTATGCACAAGTTAAAATGAAGAACAAGAAGTTTAATGGCTAACTCCAAATCCCAAAAAATAATAACACAGATATATAGCCATGATAAACGACAACTAACATCACCAATTCGTTCATAATCACAAATACCATCACAATCAAACACCATATTCACCATATTCCAACTCCATTTTTGAGAAAACTTTGAAGAACAACTAGCAACATATAACTTCAATTCACTTTTAAAATCATGTATCAATTATGATTAAGAGATCGAGAATTACCTGACTTGGAATGAAGAATGCAAGAAGAAGGAGCAAAAAAAGATATCGGCCGAGTGCTTGTGTGAAGGAAGGAAGGGACTTTACCTGATGTGTGCCGTCCGATCGTGTATATGAAGGATACCTGGGCTTTCCTATTTGCGACGGGGGCCGCGGCACAGCTTAAGTGAGCTGCGGCCCATAGTAAAGTCGGCCTGGGACTTTCTGTGATGTCGCCGGGTGCCGCGACTCAATCTACGCGTGCCGCGGCTCATCGTGTTAGTGTGCCGCGTCTCATTTGGTCCGTGCCGCGGCACAGAGTACAGTCTCCTGGGCATTTCTTGGACATTTGGTGTGCTGCGGCTCAGGGAATATGTGCCGCGGCTTAGGGACCTGGTATGCCGCGGCTCAGTAAGGTCGTGCCGCGGCACAGAGTACAGTTTGTTTGGCCTTTTTCCTTCAACTGGTGTGTGCCGCGGCTCACTATTCTTGTGCCGCGGCCCATCACTGATTTCTTCCCCTGGGGTGATTCCTGCACAGAATTTTTAAAGGAAAACATCAAGAACGAGAGGGATAAGCAAATCAAAGCAAAAATGACCAAAAATAAAGACTCTAAATTGCAAGAAAATACTAAAAAAATATAAATTCTACAACTAATAATCGGGTTGCCTCCCGAGAAGCGCTAAGTTTATAGTCTTCAGCCGGACTTTTTGAAGATCAATTCGCTTTTCGCAAAGACCATTTGAACTCCGCCCCGTCCATCGAACCGTTAAAATGTGTTTCAAATTTTTGACCATTGGTATTTAATAATTCGATTTTCGGTTATGGCACCCAATGTTCTTTGTGAAAAGATTTTAACAAAAACAATTTTCCAAAGCACCCATTTTGCACATGACTTGGTGCCCGTTTGACATCCGGCTTAATTTTCAACTTCATGGGCGAACTTAGGACAGAAGGAGAATTTTCCGATTGTGAATGAACGGATGTTGAAGACGACATATTCAAATGCCTAATATATGCGACATGCTCTTCATTCTTATTAGGCGTCGGGGCAGCTGGAACGTATTCTGAATTTTTCGACCGATAATTCTTCCGGTGTGTGTCCTTCGCAGAGGTATCTACACTTTCAATTTGCGAACTCTTCTCGACACTACTTGGACACAGAATGGGTTGAAACACTTGGAAAGTGACATGCTCATCCTGAACCCGTAGAGTTAGTCTCCCTTTTTCCACGTCTATGAGAGTTCGGCCGGTAGCTAAAAATGGTCTTCCCAAAATAATTGGGATGTCTTGATCCTCCTCCATATCGAGCACAATGAAATCAGTTGGAAAGATGAACTTATCTACCTTTACTAAGATGTCCTCTATTACTCCCCTCAGATATTTAATCGATCTATCGGCTAATTGCAGCGAGATTGTCGCCGGTTTTGCTTCCCCGATGTCTAGCTTCTTAAATATGGAAAGTGGCATCAGGTTAACACTAGCGCCGAGATCGCACAACGCCCTATCAAAAGAGAGGTTCCCTATGGTGTATGGTATATTGAAGCTTCCTGGATCCTTCAATTTTGGCGGAAGCTTTTTCTGAAGAATAGCGCTGCACTCCTCCGTCAATGCGACTGTCGCATACTCCTCGAGCTTCCTTTTATTCGATATGATTTCCTTCATGAACTTGACATAGCTCGGCATTTGTTCCAAGGCGTCGGCAAATGGAATGTTGATATGTAGTTTCTTGAAGACGTCGAGAAACCTAGAGAATTGCTTGTCCACCTTTTTCTGTTGTAATCGCTGCGGAAACGGGACGGGTGGCACATATGCCTTCGGATTATCCGGAAACAGTATCGAGGGTCTAGACATTTATGATTCCTCAGTCGCTGAATTTTTCTTCTCCTCATCCTCACTTCTGTTTTCGTTCTGCCCGGGCAGCTCGCCCAATTCTTTCCCACTTCTCAACCCAATGGCATTGACACTCTCTCTGGGATTTGTTTCGGTCTTACTTGGCAAGGTACCTTCCGGGCGGGCTGTTAATACATTAGCAATATGGCCTAGTTGGACTTCCAAGTTGCGTATAGAAGTGGAATGGTTTTGCAAAGTCGCTTCCATACGGGCCATAAACTGACTCGTGTTCGCTGCCAATTTTGCCATTGCTTCTTCTAGAGAGATTTTTGGAGCGGGAGAAGGTTGCTGTTGGTGTTGAGCAAACTGAGGCTGGTTCGAGCTTTGTCCGTTCCTCCATGAGAAGTTAGGATGATTTCGCCATCCCGGATTATAAGTGTTGGAGTAAGGATTATTTTGATGGTTCCCGTTCCCCACGAACTGAGCTTGTTCCGACTTGGCATTCTGCACTAGGATGAGATCCATTACACCAATTGCACGATTCAATGGTAACGGGGGAAGGAGCATGTGAAAAGGCTTGAAGTTGCTGCGTCAAGGCAGCGACTTGAGCTGATAATGTAGAGAGCGGATCATTATTGGAGATTACCATTACTCGTTTCGGGTTTACTCGTTCGGACGGCCATTGATAAGCATTCGCAGCCATAGCTTCCAATAAAGAGTGTGCCTCGGCCATTGTTTTTCCCATTAAGGCACCTCCAGCGGCTGCATCAACAAGAGTGCGTGTAGAAGCACTCAATCCATTATAGAACGTCTGAATTTGTAGCCAGTCCGGTAGGCCGTGGTGTGGGTATCTCCGTAATAAATCTTTTTATCGCTCCCAAGCTTTGTGAAACGACTCCATATCAAATTGCCCAAAGGTAGTAATTTCGTTCCTTAACCTCGCCGTCTTTGATGGTGGAAAGAATTTGGCCAGAAAGGCTTGCGCTAATTCCGCCCATGTAGTGATAGAGCCCAAGAATTCAACCAAAATTTGGCTTTATCCCTCAAAGAGAAAGGGAAAAGCCGCAGACGGATAGCGTCATCAGTAACACCGTTGTTTTTGAAGGTGTCACAAATCTCAAGAAAAGACGCGATATGCGCGTTGGGGTCGTCGTTCGCCAATCCACAAAACTGGCTCGCTTGTACCATCTGAATTATAGCCGGCTTGATTTCGAAATTGTTCGCCTGAATGGTTGGACGCCGAATCCCCGAAAAGTTCGCATTAGTTTGAGGCGTAGCATAATCGCGGAGTGCTAATCTCGGTTGAACTTGCTGCACAAGATTATCTCCTCCGTGATTTTCGGTATTTTCGGCCATTGTCACTTTTGCTGGTAACTCACTTTTCTCCTTCTTGCTTCTCCAAAGAGTGCGCTCGAGTTCGGTATCTAAAGGTAGTAGGCCTTCGTTACCGAATTTTCTCATGCACTAACCGGAAACTCCTGAAAGGAAAAACAAATAAATAAAATTACACAAAAACAATAAAAAATGTTCAAACTAAGACTAGAAATACTGAAATCGATATTAGTAGAATAATCAGTCCCCGGCAACGGCGCCAAAAACTTGTTGCGATATTTCGTTTAACGCAAGTGCACGTTATCGTAGACAAGTAATAAAGTGATGAGTGAGATATCGTTCCCACGAGGACTGAATCACTAAGTACCGATTTATATGTATTCTAATTTTATTTGAACTGTCGAAATTTGGGATGCAAATTAATAACTAAAGAAAACCAATAAAAGAACAAACAGTAAAAACGATCGCTCGAAGAAAGAAAATCAAATGATGAACAAGTCTAGGATTGTGAATCCACCTCGGTTTATCCGAATTTACTCTCGATTATCTGAAGTTAATGATTTCCCCAATTTATTGAAGGCGAAGATTGCTAAAATACTCTACCGCCTCTCCCGAGGTCAGTAGATTTTTCTAAGGCGAATAATACACTCTATCCCTAGGTGAATTAATTCGACAATAGGCAAAAAGCACAAAATCTTCAAAAGGCCACGTAGTTCCTATGAGTATATTCCTATCTCACAAGATAAAACGGTTCTCACCAATAGTTCCTCACCAACTCTCCTCTCCCGATTCGAGTTGCGTAATTAAAACAATTCAATTATAGGCCACACAATTGAAAGCATTAAAAACGATTAGGAAAACTCAACAGAAAAGGGAATTATATAGATAATCAAAAGCAAATTCGTCAAAACTTTGGTTTCATCAAAATCCTAGAACAGGGTTTTAGCCTGACATGCTGAAGAATAAAAATACAGAAATAATGAATGAAAGCATTGAAATCAAACGCAGATGAAGAAATGGGATTCCTCCGTTCTTCTGGCTTCCGCTCTCTGCTCCTGGATGCCTTCTGCTTCTTCTCTTGATAATCATCGATCCTCTCTTCCGCGATCCCCAGATTATGACCTTAAACCCTTATTTATAACTCCAGCAGCCTCCAAAACGCGTCCGTGTGATTAGGTCGAGAACCGGCTTCAAAACGGCCCAAAGCTGCGCAGAACACACCAAAACTGCCCCGTGGGCCGCGACTCACTTAATCTGTGCCGCGGCTCACGGGGCTCAACGCCTAATACCTAATGCTTATTATCACTATACTTGTGCCGCGGCTCACTATACTTGTGCCGCGGCTCAGGGTACAGTTCACTCAGGGCTCACTGGTCACCTGCGTGTGCCGCGGCCCAGTCTCCTTGTACCGCGGCCCCAGGCCAAAAGTAGCCCTTTTCGCCCGTTTTTCATCGTTCGAGCTTCCAGACTCCAATTTACTGCCAAACATAGAAAAATAATGCATTAAAAACTCATTTATACAGATTTAATTATGAAAAGAATACAAAATAATGATAAATAAGCCTATAAAAATACGCCTAACATAAAACCAATCAACCATATGCGTTAAAACACCATACTCTCGCTAGTGTAACATATGCTACTGTCTGTCACCATGCCCAAAATTAAACCGCAGCCGTCACAACAAAAAGAATCACACTCGGACCAAATCAAATGCAATGGATCGTAGCACTTAAGCGAGTTTCCTTACAATTATCATCCTCGCCAACAATATCGAAATACCATTACTCACGATCCCCAAAAATATAGGCAAATGCTAGTTATCTCACTTATATCACATCATACCATGATTCAAATTCTCGAGTACCCTACATAGTTAATTTATATCAGTTCTCGCGACTATTCTAGAAGGCAATATTTAATCTAAATGAATCATTCACACGTCACAATCATCCTCATTGTACAATTTATACCAAACAAGGATGTATCCGAACATTAGATGAACATAAACACTCGTGCACATGTATGTACGGAGTTCGTAGAAATAGAAGCTTACGTCCACAGGTCACACGAAGATGATGGCTGCACCACGATACTAATCACAACCGACAACTCAAATGACACGACATGAAGACACATAACTTAACTCGACGACCAACAACTAGGATGAAACGACATAACACGACAACATATGACTCGACTCGACCCAATAGCCTAGGTTTCATCAACCTAAGCTCTGATACCATAAATGTAACACTCCCAGACCATATTTGAGTTGTTACACGCCGTAGACCCTTCTCGCAAGGATCCACCGGCAAACACACAAAAACTCAAACCATAATTGACCAATATGGTCAATCTCTATAAAAATCAATAAACAATATACAATGACAGTATCCGACAACACGGGTGTATCCTCGATACAAAATACTGCAATATGTCAACATATCCATGCAAGGGTTTAACATGACAGTGGAAGAAAAATATAACATGACAATACTGACACTATACCGACTCTCTTGTGCGTAGCATCATGGTATTTCATCATCTTCCACGTCAGCCCCGTGACTGCTCCCTCGAATCAGGGTTACTTGAAATGCATAAGACGCATTTCCCCCATTTAAGGGGTTAGCAATTGGAATTTGCTAGTACAAGTATCCTAGTTATAAAAACCATATTCCGAACATAAATAGGCAAGTCACTTTACAAAAACAGACAAACCAAATATTTAAATAATCTTAGAAAATATCTCGAGATATATTCGCTTAAATCAGAAACTGATCAAACCTCTTGAGTTCTTATAAACCCTTGAAATAAAGTTTGAAAAATACTTTTGAGATCTATGGTAGTTTTATCTAAGGATAAACAGTACAATATACACATAATAATTTATTCCAGTGCCATTATAGCCGAGTACCAATGACCTATATATATTGTTGGGATTCGGTGCCTAAAACGAAGGCCCAGCGGAAGCGGTAGAATGAAAATTAATTCGATCCGAATCCCTACGAGGATCGATCAAGCTACGTATATACGAATATATAAACGAAAAGCAAGAGTCGTAAGAAACTAACCCTCGTCCGTTGATTAAATGGTAACCTTCTCTTGAGCTATTCCCCAAGCTTTAGTTTGATCTCTACGAGTTCAATCCGCTCCAAGCCCTTGAACGATCCAATGCCGAAAGCACCGCGTCTCTACTTGCCACGCGCCGGAAAAACGACCGGAATAACAACACTTGATTAACCTCTAAGGTTACGGCTAGAATCAAATGATGAAGCTTTTATTATTACACTCTAAGTGTATAATATATCTCTCAATAATTTTCTCTCAATTTTTCTCCAAGAAAAATGAAGAGTAAGTGAATGAAGAAGATGAAGAATGAGTGTTAAACTCAAAGTCTATCTCTCTCTTTCAATCCTCACATTTAAAGCTTGTTCAATACAAGTGAGGAGAGTCTTCATTTTATTCCCCATAAAATCCTCCCAAATCAAGACCAAATAATTAAATTGAATTAATTAAAAGATCTTGTTCCCTTGATTATTCAAGTCATCCACCAACTAAGGTGGAGACTATGACCAAAGGAAAGAGGAGGGAAATTGGGATGGCCATCTAGAAGGATCCGGGACGAGTTCGGTTCGTTTCGGACTCCCGTGAGTCCAAACAGATAAACTCCTATTCCGTTCCGATATATTTGTATCGTTTAATTAATCCAATTAATTAAACATATCAAATACAAAATAACATAATTAATTTCTCCAAGAAATAATTATATTTATGAATTAAATTAATCACCCAGTAATTTATTTAATTCATTAGGCCGTAAATCAATTTATCTAATAAATCGATTTAGACATCCAATGTCCCAATTAGATATCCAATATCTAATATTCATAATGAGAGAATTAGCTTTATTTATTCCGTCGTCAACCCTATTGCGCGACTCGGTAGGTCCGTCTCAGTCAGCAATGGGAGGAACCAAAGAGTAGTAGCACCACCTAACCAGCCTGGCGGCCTACACTGTACCCCAACTGAGAACAAATGATTGGGATCATTCAAGAACCATTCTGTCGTGAATACCAGTATACGTGTAAACCCTTCTTTCAAATGTCCCGATCAAGTTATAAGGTCACGATCAGTCAAACCCTATCTTCACTTGACGCTATGCATGTGTTAATGCAAATCGAGATCATCGAGCTCTCGTGTATCTAATACAACTAGCTCCAATGCTTTGGCCAAAGACTTATGATCTCATCTGCCAATAACCGCATAGGACATATAACCCGCTCACTAACGGGAGAAAGAATTCTATCTTGGTATTCAGTAGGACCTGCTACTTGCCCGTCAAGATGCACGTCGAGGTTGACCCCCGCCTTCCGGTTTACAGGGTCGAACTACTCTAATGAAAATCTTGACGTCACAAGCACATCCCTACTAAATCCTCAAGTCGAAGGTTCACGAATACCTATCACAACCTTTCGATTCCGTCATTCACTGTCCCGGAGTGAAATCCGTGTGACGAATCAAGGGTGAGTCGGTTCGAGTATACTAATCCAATTAACATACCTATAACATGTGCTCCCACTATCCATTAGTGTTCGACAGGCACTCTCCATGTCAAAGAACACGTCATACAAGTCTTCACATAAACTTAACGCCCAGTCAAGTTTCATCGACTTGCGAACGATTGAGTATTTGAGCTATAACCTTTCCAGTGCCGACCCCCTTATCCAATAAGGAGTGGAACGTTTTGCTCTCAAATACACGGACTAGTTTCTATATGTTTATTTACGAGTTAGGAATGCCAGTAACTACCAGTAAATAAAGAAACATTCATTTGCCTTATATAAATGGTTTACATAATAACAAGTACAATGCCCTCACTCAACATCCTCTGAGTGGCATTCGAGGGCATACTCCTAACAATCTCCCACTTGCACTCAATGCCACACACTATGGTATCTAATGCCCATGTTCTCCAGATGACGCTCCAAGCTAGTCTGAGAAAGTGGCTTGGTCAGTGGATCAGCGACGTTGTCAGTCGAGTTTACTCTATGAAGCACAATATATCCCTTGTGAAGAAATTCTCTTACAAGATGATACTTCCTCTTAATATGTTTGGTGCTGTTATGAAACCTCGGCTCCTTGGCCTGTGCTACAGCTCCGTCGTTGTCGCAGTACTGCGAAACAGGAAGCTCAGCACATGGTATCACTTGAAGTTCTCCCAGAAACTTCTTAATCCAGAACCCTTCCTTGGAAGCCTCCGAGGCGGCTTGATACTCAGCCTAACAGGTGGAATCAGCAGTCACGCTTTGCTTCGCGCTACGCCAAGATACTGCTCCTCCAATAAGAGTAAATATGTAGCCATAAGTAGACATCGAATCGTCCTTCAGTCCTTGGAAGTCCGAATCAGTGAATCCCACCACATCCAATTCTCCACCGCCATACATCAGAACCATATCTCTAGTCCTTCTTAAGTACTTGAGAACGTTCTTTACGGTAGTCCAATGTTCCCTACCTGGGTTTTCCTGAAACCTACTCACCACGCTTACAGCATGCGCAATGTCAGGTCTCGTATACAACATAGCATACATAAGGCTACCCACGGCCGAAGCATATGGTATATTACTCATTTCCTTTCGTTGTTCCTCACTTTGAGGACACATCTTCAAGGTGAGTTTTATTCCATGTCGCATCGGTAGGAACCCTCTTTTAGAATCATCCATCTTAAATTGCTTTAAGATTTTATCTATATAGAGGGATTGGGAAAGACCTATTGTTCTCTTTGCTCTATCCCGGTACAGTCGAATACTAAGAATATAGGTTGCTTGTCCCAAGTCTTTCATGGAGAAATTACTCGAAAGACAAGCTTTCACAGAACTGAGCATTCCCATATCATTTCCTATTAGTAGAATGTCATCTACATATAGTACCAAGAATGCGATTTTGCTCCCACTAACCCTCTTGTATACACAAGGTTCCTCTTCATTTTGCACGAAGTCAAACTCTTTGACCGCCTCGTCAAAACGAAGGTTGAACTACGCGATGCTTGCTTCAGTCCATAAATGGAACGGTGAAGATTGCACACTTTCTGAATATCGACTTCGGACATAAAGCCTTTAGGCTGCTCCATATAGATTTCCTCCTCGAGGAATCCATTAAGGAAAGCCGTCTTTACGTCCATTTGCCATATCTCATCATCGTGGTAGGCAGCTATAGCAAGCATCATGCGAATAGACTTGATCATGGCTACGGGCGAGAAGGTATCATGGTAATCGATCCTTTCCTTCTGGGTATAACCCTTTGCCACAAGCCTGGTCTTATAAACGTCAACCTTGCCATCACCATCAGTCTTTCTCTTGTAGATCCACTTGTTCCCAATAGGCACTATGCCCTTGGGGCGATCTACTAGAGTCCAGACCTGATTGACATGCATCGAGTCTATCTCAGCTTCCATAGCTTCACGCCATTTCACGAAGTCTACATCCACCTTCGCTTGGTCATAGGTTGTTGGGTCGGTCTCTTGGCTATCACTTGGAACCTCATGGAGACCCAGCTCCTCCAAGTGCACAAGCCCATACCTCTCAGGTAAATGAGACACCCTACTAGACCTACGAGGTGGTTGTACTTGTGTTTCAGAAAGTTCGGTTCCATTTCTTGCAGTGTCTCTGAGGAGTTTCATTGTATTCTTCTAAAGAAATACTTCTACCTGCTCCGCCTTCCTGAATGAACTCATCTTCCAGGAAGTGTGCTTGTAAAGCAACAATGATCCTTCGATCTTCGGGCATGTAGAATAGATATCCCATTGTCCCAGACGGGAATCCAATGAAACGTCCCGTTGCAGACCTAGCTTCCAACTTTTCCACCTTAGTCTTCTTGACATAGGCGGGACATCCCCAAATCCTAATATGATTAAGACTTGGTTTCCTTCCCTCCCACATCTCATGTGGAGTTTTAGGAACGGATTTGGAAGGACACCTGTTTAAGATATAAGCGGCAGTCAGGAGTGCATACCCCCATAGGTAAATTGGTAAGTCAGTATAGCCCAGCATGGAACGGACCATGTTTAACAAGGTCCGGTTCCTTCTTTCTGACACACCATTTAACTGAGGAGTACCTGGAGGTGTTAGTTGTGAAACTATTCCATGTTCCTTAAGGAACTCGTCAAACTCCGTACTCATATACTCACCACTTGGTCCGACCGAAGTGCTTTGATATGATTACCGGTTTGTTTCTCGACTAGGGCCTTGAATTCTGGAATTTCTCAAAGGCCTCGGATTTATGTTTCATTAAGTATACATAACCATACAGTATGATCATCGTAAACGTAATGAAATATTGATATCCATCACGTCTTTGCTTCCAAAGCACCACATACGTCGGTATGGATTAATCCCGATTTATCGGCTCTTTCAAATGTCCCCTGTGAAGGGGACTTAGTCATTTTTCCTTTAAGGCAAGATTCACAAGTAGGAAAGGGATCCGATCCCAATGGACCCATAAGTCCATCTTTTTCCATCTTGTAAACCTTGGTCGACCAACATGACCAAGTCTAAGATGCCATTTCAAAACTTGATTGGTTTCATCCCTACCACGTTTTCTAGTCATAGTATTCACAACTACTTTGTTCTTTGAGATTTAGATGATACAATCCATTTAACAATGTAGCAGTACCCACTAGTTTATTTCGAAATAAATTTTGGGAACCATCACCAATGAAAAATGAAAAGCCTTTTCGGTCCATGACCGAATGGATACAATGTTTTGTGCCCCTTGGGCAAAACAAGTACATCTTCTAAAGTCAAAACAAAACCGGATTCTAAACCCAAAAGAAGTGATCCTATGTCGGTCGCCTCGACACTATGCCCGCTTCCACCGTGATCATAACTTCTCCGGCTCAAGTTTCCTACTTTGTTCCAGATCCCGATTCATGGTACAAATATGAGAACTAGCACGAGAATCCAGTATCCAGAAGTAGAAAATACGATAGCGAGAACAATTTGTTTCCAAAACTAAAAGTTACGTGCACGAAGTGCCATGAAGAATCGGACAGTCTCTAGCCCAGTGGCCCAGCTCACCGCACTTGAGACAAGCATCCTTCTTCTTCTTCTTGTTCTTCAGAACCATCGGGGCCTTGCCCTTTTCTTTAAGGTCCTTAGCTTGCGGTCCAGTCCGCTTCTTGGTCTTTTTCTTCTTATTCTTAGACCTCCGAGGTCCAGAAGAAATCACAAGAGCAGACTCCTTCATCCGCGGAGTCTTCATCTGAGACTGAGCGGTCACAAGTTTGTTCATTAGCCCAGCTAAATTACATGCAATCTCATTGCAGTTGAAGTTCATAACAAACTGTGAGAAGGAATCGGGAGAGATCAAGAATAAGGTCTGTTTGGAGAGAAGTATCCATTTTAAAATCAAGAGCCTCCAATCTCTCAATCATGGATATCATTTTGAGGATGTGTTCCCCAACCTTCTCACCTTCCTTCATCCTTGCACCGAACAGTTGCTTGGATATCTCATATCTAGCAGTTCTGCTGTGCTTACCATAAAGTTCGGTTAAGTGAGATAGAATCTGCCTAGCAGAAGTCATTTTCTCATGAGCTCTCTGAAGCTCATTAGACATGGAAGCCATCATATAAGCACGGACTTTCACGTCATCCTTAACCCACTTTTCATGGTTTTCAATCTCTTCCTGATTGGCTAGGGTCCGCACAGGAGGCGCCGGAATGTCCGTCTCCAAGACGTATCCCAGTGCCTCTATACTGAGGACAATCATCAGATTGCGGAGCCAATCCACAAAGTTAGGTCCCATTAAGGTGTTCTTTTCGAGTAGAATTGCGAGTGTATTCATTGTCATATTGAGATTTGTCTGCATTAAGTATAACAGATTAATTAGTGACTTGTTATATTATGATCTGAGTGTAGAATTAAGGTCTTTTCTATTCTTATTACCCAGATCCCACTATTTTTATCGGAATAACACACTCCCATGTGAAATCCGGAAGTATCGTCGCTCTACTTCATAGTGGCGATCGAGTTCTTTATAAATCTTAATAGAGGGCAACCGAACAGGTTTCTAGTCTATTAATTTTCATAAAGTGGTGTCCAACACCAACCCATCTAATGGATGATTCGATCTTCTTTTTCCCCTTGTTCACTCCCCTCAACCTATACGGTTTCTATGGTTCGTGAACAAGTTAAGTTTATACCATCGACGCAAATCAGTTTCACAATTGAATCTTATCCGGCAACCTATCAGGTTTCTAGGGATAAAATTTGCTCCAACCGAAGGCATCCAATGCGCTCTCGGTAATTTATCCATCCTCCCCGAACGACTACCCCGATAACTCGGAAGCATAACACATCCGGTTTGGATTTCAATTTCCCGAAAACTCGATGGAGGGAAGGAAAACCTTGAAACCTTATAAACTTAATAATTTATCGTGGGAGAATTTTCGCGATTAACGTTACACTTTGCACATTAATCATATTAGCGCGTTTGTGGCATTCATACAATATGAAATAACCATTCACAACCTAGTTGCTACCAACATATGGTTCATGGACTGTTCCTAGAAAACAAAATCTCCGTAATCTAATTACAAGTCTTCGTCTTGAATCTTCGTCTTCTCGAAATGGATTTTCCTCCGGTCTTCATCATTACATATAAATTTTACATCGAAATTGCATCCTAGATACAAACATTTCTAGTAAAATAAATAGGCTCAAAATGGCCTTTACAACCCAATCGAATAAAACGAATGATTCAAAACTAAGTCCACGAACCACATCCCCATTCAAAAGCATTCATCCAATAAATACTATACAAATGGAAAGCGTAGAGATATATTGATCCAATCAACAATACGAACCGATCCAATCGATTCACACAATCGGTAATATGATAACGTTCAAAATAATTCGGTCGACCATAAATATTCCAATTAATCAAATTTCCCTTATAAAATGAAATACCATAAATCATTTTAATCATATTAAATCCAATTTAACATGCGGGAGATTAATTTTCAAGAATACACGAAAAATCGAGTGGGCGAAATTGGCTGCCACGGACGAGTCATGCCGTGACTGCCCGTGGAACGGCCGTGCCGAATGGCACGTTCGGGTCGTTCCGGCAGTGACCTAGACCTACTGCCCGGACTCGGCCGTGTCGCCGACACGGCCGAGTCACTTCCGAAGCCGCCGGCGGACACGGCCGTGTCGCGACACGGTCAGTGCACTGGCGATGGCACGCCATCTTGCAGACACGGCCCGTGTCACCAGACACGGCCGAGTCACCCTGGCAGCTTCCTGCCATTTGTCCGAAAAGTCGTCCGACGACGATTCGGAGCTCGATTTTCGACCGGATATCCAATATCTATATTTTTCAACATTCATATCTTCAATATAAATCATATTTCCCAGAAATTTAAGATTTATATTTAGACATAAACTTACGAAAAATATAACTACAACGAAGGTAAAACATGTACCACGATTATGACTAAAATGATTCCAAATCATTCACCATCTAATCGAGCATTCCAAATGCCAATATCATATATACGATCGCAAGACCTACGCTCTGATACCACTGTTGTGATTCGGTGCCTAAAACGAAGGCCCAGCGGAAGCGGTAGAATGAAAATTAATTCGATCCGAATCCCTACGAGGATCGATCAAGCTACGTATATACGAATATATAAACGAAAAGCAAGAGTCGTAAGAAACTAACCCTCGAAGTCCGTTGATTAAATGGTAACCTTCTCTTGAGCTATTCCCCAAGCTTTAGTTTGATCTCTACGAGTTCAATCCGCTCCAAGCCCTTGAACGATCCAACGCCGAAAGCACCGCGTCTCTACTTGCCACGCGCCGGAAAAACGACCGGAATAACAACACTTGATTAACCTCTAAGGTTACGGCTAGAATCAAATGATGAAGCTTTTATTATTACACTTTAAGTGTATAATATATCTCTCAATAATTTTATCTCAATTTTTCTCTCAATAAGGAGTGGAACATTTTGCTCTCAAATACACGGACTAGTTTCTATATGTTTATTTACGAGTTAGGAATGCCAGTAGCTACCAGTAAATAAAGAAACATTCATTTGCCTTATATAAATGGTTTACATAATAACAAGTACAATGCCCTCACTCAACATCGTCTGAGTGGCATTCGAGGGCATACTCCTAACATATATTACATCTCAACATCGAGAACAAAACACTGTGATATTCGAGATATATCACATATTATCATCACGAAGAACCACACTTGGTAACCCGCTGTCGTGCCCCTTAGAATTGACCCCCAGAGGTCCCGTTGAACCATCCCGAGGTGGGAAACCACTTCCACGACTGTGCCCCTTAGCATCGACCCCAGAGGTTCCGTCGAACCGTCCCCAGGTGGAAGAACAACAAACCCACACTTACATTTTACAAAACCCCATCTCTCAATCGTTAATCACAATATATAGTCAAGGCACTTGCTAGAAATGACCACATTATTCGACACAGATTCCTCGCCAAGGAATAGTATATTAATGATCAATCCAATCACTTCAACTATCTAACGATACCATTCATCAATACCCTAAAATCATCATAATTTCATTTTGTTGGGATTCGGTGCCTAAAACGAAGGCCCATCGGAAGCAGTAAAATGAAAATTAATTCGATCCGAATCCCTACGAGGATCGATCGAGCTACGTATATATGAATATATAAACGAGATCACAAGAGATATTAGAAACTCACCCTTGTAGTCCGTTGGTTAAATGGATTCCTTCTCTTGAGCTATTCCCCAAGTTTTTGAAATCCCGAGCACCGAAAGCACCGTGCCTCTACTTGCCACGCGTCGGAAAAACGATCGGAACGACTTCCACTTCGTTGTCATCCAAGGACACGGCTAGAACAAAGTAGTCGGAACTTTCACAAAATTTATTTATATCACTCCAAGTGAAAAATAAATTTTCCCTCTTTATTTTCTCAATCTCTAAGAAAAATAATGATGAATTGAAGATGAAGTAATGAAGACTAGAAAACAATTTCCTTTCTCTCTCTCTTCTTGCTAAGAACCGTGAGTATCAAAGTCTTAGAAGAGAAATGAATTCTTCACAATTTATTCTTCACTCTTTCACCAAAGTCACATATCCTTTATTAAATGAGATATCAAAATCACTTATTTTCTTTGGTCTTCCACCCATTAAGGTGGACACCAAGACCATAAAGAAAAAGAGTAGGTGGGGCGGCCTTCTAAAACAACCGGACGAGTTCGGTTCATTTTGGACTCCCGAGAGTCCAATCAGATAAAATTCAATTCCGTTCCGGTGTATTTATATCAATTAATTAATCCAATTAATTAATCATATCAAATACAATATAATATAATTAATTTCTCCAAGAAATAATTATAGCTATGAATCAAATTAATCACACAGTAATTTATTTAATTCATTAGGCCATAAATTAATTTATCCAATAAATTAATTTAGACATCCAATGTCCCAAAAATTAATTAGACATCCAATGTCCAATAAATTAGATGTCCAATATTTAATATTTACAAAGAGAGAATAAGGTCGATTCATTCCGCCGTCAATCCTATTGCGCGACTCGGTAGGCCCGTCTCAGTTAGCAATGAGAGGAACCAAAGAGTAGTAGCACCACCTAGCCAGCCTGGCGGCCTACACTGTACCCCAACTGAGAACGAATGATTGGGATCATTCAAAAACCATTCTGTCGTGAATACCAGTAAACGTATAAACCCTTCTTTCAAATGTCCCGATCAAGTTATGGGGTCACTGTCAGTCAAACCCTATCTGTATTTGACACTATGCATGCATTAATGCAAATCGAGGTCATCGAGCTCTTTTGTATCCAATACAACTAGCTCCAATGCTTTGGCCAAAGACTTATGATCTCATCTGCCAATAACCGCATAGGACATATAACCCGTTCACTAACAGGAGAAAGAATTCTATCTTGGTATTTAGTAGGACCTGCTACTTGCCCGTCAAGACGCACGTCGAGGTTGACCCCCACCTTTCGGTTTTCTGGGTCGAACTACTCTAATGAAAATCTTAACGTTACAAGCACATCCCTACCAAATCCTCAAGTCGAAGGTTCACGAATACCTATCACAACCTTTCAATTCTGTCATTGACTGTCCCAGAGTGAAATCCATGTGACGAATCGAGGGTGAGTCGGTTCGAGTATACTAATCCAATTAGCATACCTATAACGTGTGCTCCCACTAACCAATAGTGTTCGACAAGCACACTCCATGTCAAAGAACACGTCATATAGTCTTCACATAAACTTAACGTCCAGTCAAGTTTCATCGACTTGCGAACGATTAAGTATTTGAGCTATAAACCTTTCCAGTGCCGACCCCCTTATCCAATAAGGACTGGAACATTTTTGCTCTCAAATACATGGACTAGTTTTTATATATATATATATATATATATATATATATATATATTTACGAGTTAGGAATGCAGTAACTACCAGTAAATAACGAAACATTCATTGCCTTATATTAATGATTTACATAATTACAAGTACAATGCCCTCACTCAACATCCTCTGAGTGGCATTCGAGGGTATACTCCTAACAATCTCCCACTTGCACTCAATGCCACACACTATGGTATCTAATGCCCATGTTCTCCAGATGACGCTCCAAGCTAGTCTGAGAAAGTGGCTTGGTCAGTGGATCAGCGACGTTGTCAGTTGAGTTTACTCTATGAAGCACAATATATCCCTTGTGAAGAAATTCTCTTACAAGATGATACTTCCTCTTAATATGTTTGGTGCTGTTATGAAACCTCGACTCCTTGGCCTGTGCTACAGCTCCGTCGTTGTCGCAGTACTGCGAAACAGGAAGCTCAGCACATGGTATCACTTGAAGTTCTCCCAGAAACTTCTTAATCCAGAACCCTTCCTTGGAAGCCTCCGAGGCGGCTTGATACTCAGCCTGACAGGTGGAATCAGCAGTCACGCTTTGCTTGGCGCTACGCCAAGATACTGCTCCTCCATTAAGAGTAAATATGTAGCCATAAGTAGACATCGAATCGTCCTTCAGTCCTT
Organism: Orobanche coerulescens; assembly: GCA_033398695.1. Classification (NCBI taxonomy): domain Eukaryota; kingdom Viridiplantae; phylum Streptophyta; class Magnoliopsida; order Lamiales; family Orobanchaceae; genus Orobanche; species Orobanche coerulescens. Next base: position 34,632,001 of record CM065807.1, read on the forward strand.
GGAAGTCCGAATCAGTGAATCCCACCACATCCAATTCTCCACCGCCATACATCAGAACCATATCTCTAGTCCTTCTTAAGTACTTGAGAACGTTCTTTACGGTAGTCCAATGTTCCCTACCTGGGTTTTCCTGAAACCTACTCACCACGCTTACAACATGCGCAATGTCAGGTCTCGTATACAACATAGCATACATAAGGCTACCCACGGCCGAAGCATATGGTATATTACTCATTTCCTTTCGTTGTTCCTCACTTTGAGGACACATCTTCAAGGAGAGTTTTATTCCATGTCGCATCGGTAGGAACCCTCTCTTAGAATCATTCATGGAGAAATTACTCGAAAGCCAAGCTTTTACAGAACTGAGCATTCCCACATCATTTCCTATTAGTAGAATATCATCCACATATAGTACTAAGAATGCGATCTTGCTCCCACTAACCTTCTTGTATACACAAGGTTCCTCTTCATTTTGCACGAAGTCAAACTCTTTGACCGCCTCATCAAAACGAAGGTTCCAACTACGCGACGCTTGCTTCAGTCCATAAATGGAACGCTGAAGCTTGCACACTTTCTGAATATCGACTTCGGACACAAAGCCTTTAGACTGCTCCATATAGATTTCCTCCTCGAGGAATCCATTAAGGAAAGCCGTCTTTACGTCCATTTGCCATATCTCATAATCGTGGTAGGCAGCTATAGCAAGCATCATGCGAATAGACTTGATCATGGCTACGGGCGAGAAGGTATCGTGGTAATCGATCCCTTTCTTTTGGGTATAACCCTTTGCCACAAGCCTGGCCTTATAGGCGTCAACCTTGCCATCACCATCAGTCTTTCTCTTGTAGATCCACTTGTTCCCAATAGGCACTTTGCCCTTGGGGCGGTCTACTAGAGTCCAGACCTGATTGACATGCATCGAGTCTATCTCAGCTTCCATAGCTTCACGCCATTTCGCGGAGTCTACATCCACCATCGCTTGGTCATAGGTTGTTGGGTCGGTCTCTTGGCTATCACTTGAAACCTCATGGAGACCTATCTCCTCCAAGTGCACAAGACCATACCTCTTAGGTAAATGAGACACCCTACTAGACCTACGAGGTGGTTGTACTTTTGTTTCAGAAGGTTCGGCTCCAATTTCTTGCACAGGTGTCTCCCGAGGAGTTTCATTGTATTCTTCTAAAGAAATACTTCTACCTGCTCCGCCTTCCTGAATGAACTCATCTTCCAGGAAGTGTGCTTGTAAAGCAACAACGATCTTTTGATCTTTGGGCATGTTGAATAGATATCCCAACGTCCCAGACAGGAATCCAATGAAATGTCCCTTCGCGGACCTATCTTCCAACTTCTCCACCTTAGTCTTCTTGACATAGACGGAACATACCCAAATCCTAATATGATTAAGACTTGGTTTCCTGCCCTCCCACATCTCATGTGGAGTTTTAGGAATGGATTTGGAAGGAAATCTGTTCAAGATGTAAGCGGCAGTCAGGAGTGCATAACCCCACAGGTAAATCGGTAAGTCAGTATAGCCCAGCATGGAACGGACCATGTTCAACAAGGTCCGGTTCCTTCTTTCTGACACACCTTTTAACTGAGGAGTACCTGGAGGTGTTAGTTGTGAAACTATTCCATGTTCCTTAAGGAACTCGTCAAACTCCGTACTCATATACTCGCCACCTCGGTCCGACTGAAGTGCTTTGATATGATTACCAGTTTGTTTCTTGACTAGGGCCTTGAATTCCTGGAATTTCTCAAAGGCCTCGGATTTTTGTTTCATTAAGTATACATAACCATACCTAGTATGATCATCCGTAAATGAAATATTGATATCCGTCATGTGCTACTTCCAAAGCACCACATACGTCGGTATCGATTAATCCCAGTTTATCAGCGGCTCTTTAAAAATTCCCTGTGAAGGGGACTTAGTCATTTTGCCTTTACGACAAGATTCAAAAGTAGGAAAAAGATCCGATCCCAATGGACCCATAAGTCCATCTTTTTCCATCTTGTAAACCTTGGTCTGACCAACATGACCAAGTCTAAGATGCCATTTCAAAACTTGATTGGTTTCATCCCTACCACGTTTTCTAGTCATAGTATTTACAACTACTTTGTTGCTGAGATTTAGATGATAAAATCCATTTAATAATGTAGCAGTACCCACTAGTTTATTTCTGAAATAAATTTTGCAGGAACCTTCACCAATGAAAAATGAAAAACCTTTTCGGTCTATGACCGGAATGGATATAATGTTTTTGTGCCCCTTGGGCAAAACAAGTATATCTTCTAAAGCCAAAACAAAACCGGATTCTACACCCAAAAGAAGTGATCCTATGTCGGTTGCCTCGACCCTATGCCCGCTTCTGACTGTGATCATAACTTCTCCAACTCCAAGCTTCCTACTTTGTTCCAGATCCTAATTCATGGTACAAATATGACTAGCACCAGAATCCACTATACAGGAAGTAGAAAATACAGTAGCAGAACAATTTGTTTCCAAAACTAAAAGTCCTGTAACTGAAGTGCCATGAAGAATCGGACAGTCTCTAGCCCAGTGGCCCAGCTCACTGCACTTGAGACAGGCATCCTTCTTCTTCTTGCCTTTTGGAACCATCGGGGCCTTGCCCTTTGTTTAAGGTCCTTAAATTGTGGTCCAGTCTGCTTCTTGGTCTTTTTCTTTTTATTCTCAGACCTCCGAGGTCCAGAAGAAATCACAAGGGCAAATTCCTTCATCTGCGGAGTCTTCATCTGAGACTGAGCGGTCACCAGTTTGTTCATTAGCCCAGCTAAGTTACACGCAATCTCATTGCAGTTGAAGTTCATAACAAACTGTGAGAAGGAGTCAGGGAGAGACTGCAGGATAAGGTTGTTTTGGAGAGAAGTATCCATTTTAAAATCAAGAGCCTCCAATCTCTCGATCATGGATATCATTTTGAGGATGTGTTCCCCAACCTTCTCACCTTCTTTCATCCTTGCACCGAACAGTTGCTTGGATATCGCATATCTAGCAGTTCTGTTGTGCTCACCATAAAGCTCGGTTAAGTGAGATAGAATCTTCCTAGCAGAAGTCATTTTCTCATGAGCTCTCTGAAGCTCATTAGACATGGAAGCCATCATATAAGCACGGACTTTCACGTCATCCTTAACCCACTTTTCGTGGTTTTCAATCTCTTCTTGATTGGCTCGGGTCCGCACTGGAGGCGCTGGAATGTCCGTCTCCAAGACGTATCCTAGTGCCTCTATATTGAGGACAATCATCAGATTGTGGAGCCAATCCAAAAAGTTAGGTCCCATCAAGGTGTTCTTTTCGAGTAGAATTGCGAGTAGATTAATTAGTGACTTATTATATTATGTTCTGAGTATAGAATTAAGGTCTTTTCTATTCTTGTTACCCAGCTCCCACTATTTTTATCGGAATAACACACTCCCATGTAAAATCCAGAAGTATTGTCGCTCTACTTCATAGTGGTGATTGAGTTCTTTATAAATCTTAATAGAGGGCAGCCGAACAGGTTTCTAGTCTATTAATTTTCATAAAGTGGTGTACAACACCAACCCATCTAATGGATGATTCGATCTTCTTTTTCCCCTTGTTCACTCCCCTCAACCTATACGGTTTCTATGGTTCATGAACAAGTTAAGTTTATACCATCGATGCAAATCAGTTTCACAATTGAATCTTATCCGGCAACCTATCAGGTTTCTAGGGATAAAATTTGCTCCAACTGAAGGCATCTAATGCGCTTCCGGTAATTTATCCGTCCTCCCCGAACGACTACCCCGATAACTCGGAAGCATAGCACATCCGGTTTGGATTTCAATTTCCCAAAAGCTCGATGGAGGGAAGGAAAACCTTGAAATCATCCCTATGTACATCAAAGTCAGAATCACCTAATCGCAAGCCGGTGACTAGGGCATACTCATATCTATAAAATCAAATCGAGCGACGACCGATCCTAAACCAGAACTCATTGGCTACAAGGCATGCAATTCCACATTAGAGACAACCCCCTCTCCCGGATAAAATATCCGAGACACGACTATATAAACTCTAATACTATCATTACATACACTCCACAACTCAACAATGATAGTCTTAACAATCCCTAAACTAACATACCCATTTATCGAACATTTCGAACCCCGCATATTTGGCCTCTTTAAAACAACCTAATGATTAAAATATATCTTAATTTTAGCTTCAAGGGGGTGTAATGGGTAGTATGTATTCGGGTAATATGTAATAAAAAAAACTGAAAATATTCGAGTAACACGGAAATCAATTCAAGTAAGACGGAAAATCATTCGAGTAACACAGTAAATCAATCGAGTAAACAGAAAAATATCGAGTAAAACGGAAAACCATTGAGTAACACAGATAAAATATTCAGGTAACATTGAATTTTCAAGTAACATTGAAATCGTATCGAGTAACATTGAAAGCTAAGAGAGTAACCAAAATCGAGTAACCTAAACTTAGTTTGAGTTCACAATCGAGTATATCTATTCGATAAACTAGGTTCTTAAAGTTAGATTTCGTGTTACCTGGTTTTCGGAAAATCCAGTGGTGGCATTGGCGGCGGCAATAGCAGTGGGGCGACAGCGACGTTAGCGGTGGTGCCAGTAGTGCCATTCGGAAAATGTCTCACATTCGGGAAAGTCGAATTCGCCATCAAGAAATCAGGTAACTCGAAAGATTTAGTGTTGAATTTTTTTCTCGTGAAACTCATTTGCTTCTTGTTCGAATGATTCAGAATTCAAAAGGTGTAGCGATATTTCACGAGTTACTCGCCCCATTTGAGTAACTCACATTTACTGGAGTAACCCGTATGCTTTATTCGGGTAACTCAAAGTCTTACTCGAGTTACCTTTCGTGTTATCTTACTTGTGTTACTCAATTTCATACTCGAGTTTGTTTTTGGGTTATCCGATAAGTCAATCATATTAATCGATTGTGTAACTCGTGTTACCTGAAAACTAATGTGACAATTAGAAGTTTTATGTATTAATAAACTTAAAATGTGTACGTTATGGATCCTTATTCATTGTAAAAAAATGTTGAAATTTGCCACAAAGGCAATTTGGTCAAAAGTGATAAGATTATTAAGTATTAAGTCCTTTATGTTGTTATAAGTTATTTAGATCATTAATAATGAGTCTTATGATTTTAAGGATAAAGATGTAAAGAAACAAATTAAAAATTACACATAAATAATGGAAGGACCAACTTTGAAGCTTTAGTAAGCCATCAAGGAAAAAGAGTAAAAGGGCAAGTAAAGTGGGAACGGAAAGTAGACATAAAGTACTAAACAATGCAAAAAGAATCAGCTTCATTGGTTAAGAAATGGTCAAGATACGATCTTGCAAAGTTGAAAGAAATTTCACTTAAAGCTGATGAAAATTTCCTAAAGTTTTTGGTGTTGAATTTATGACTGAATAGATTAAGACCTGTAAAGATTCAACCACTTATGTCTTAACAAAAGTTGTTAAGCACATTCTCACGCTTCTATTGATATAAAGATCGTTGAAATCCAATATCATATGAGAAAGTTATGGCTGTTAGGAGATGTATTGTAATAAGGAAGAAAACACATGAAAAATTGTTAAGTGTTGTCAATGCAGCAGCGACCCCCTCTCATTGTTTAGGCGCGTGAGAGGGCGTGGGTAGGCCATTTGGGCTGATATTTTGACACCACGTAGGTGTTTAAGGAAATGATACGAATCAATAGAAGGAAAAGGAACTTGAAGGAGTATAGTTGAACCTCCTAGCTACTAAGGTGAGTGTATGTTGGATTTTCAATGGGTACATAGCAAAACAAGTTTTCAACTATAAATGTGTTTTCCTCATGATCAAATATTTCTGGTAATTGATCAATGCTTAATATTTGATAAGTTGTTTTAGGGCATTGCTTATACTATGTTTGAACACTTATAGCATGACAATTGTTATTGATTAAGTTTACAATTGCTTATTGTTCAAGTTTGGACAAGTGTCATTGATTTTATTATTGAATTTGATTTATTGCTCAATGATTGAGCTTATGTATATTTTTATGTTATAGATGCATCTATTATTTTAGAAAGGTACAGACATGTTCCCGTAACGGGACAAGAAAGACAGTACTGGGATGGTACATCCCTTCGCGAAGTAGTTGTCTATTGACCACAAGAGATTAGCTCTCCCGTGGTTAGTAAGGAGCCGGTAGTGTACCGGCTAGGCATATGAATTCCTCATATGATGATAATGTTACCAACAAGAGGTATAGATTTCCCATATGTTATGATATTGACTGTTTTATGATTTACTCATGTTTTATGAATGTTTTTGATTACATTTCACCTGTTTTTATTGTGTCTAAACCAATGTATCTCACGAGACGTTTCGTATTATGTATTGTTTTGTTTAAATGTTATGTACTCAGGTTTGGGAGCTAAAGATTAGGAGCTATTTGCTAGTAAAGACCTTTTGGAAGACTTAGTTTAGTCTATATGGTTATGCTCCTTTCTCTTATACTATGATTTTGATATGTAAATTTTGTAATACCATTTTGTAAAACGCTAATAACTAGTTCGGTTTTTGTTAAACCATGTTTTGTAATCATTACTAGACCTAAGCTTAGTTATGTAAATCATAGCATTTATATGATTTAAAAGTATGTGTGTTACAAATTGGCATCAGAGCCATAGTTTAAGCGAATTAGGTCGGATTATCCTTCTTAGGCTTAAACTATGAGACTTAGGATGCATGTTCCTATAAGATTGATAAAGTTATGCTTAAGACCTTTTATTAGGTTGTTATAGAACCGCATGATTAGGAATATACTAGGGAAATAACATGCTACACGCTTTGAGTACGCGCTTTCCATTGATATATCGAATGTTTGAGGACTAAAGTTTGAGTATAATTATCGCTATGGTGCGAACAAGGAGTGGTAGAGACACACAATACTATGGTCATGATTCAAGTCGTACGCCCTATCAAAGAAATATAATACATCAAAACAATGAGGAGGGTAATTTCGGAAACAATTCAAACCCTCAACCGATAACTCTTGAGGCCATTCAAGACTTGTTTAACACTATGAGAGATGTCGTACAAAATGATGTACACCGTATTTTTGCTGGTCGTTTGGATGGAAGTGATCGTCCCTCATCAACTCGCACGTGTAATATCCACACTTTTCATTCCCATTTATCCCAACTGTTGTGATCCATTTGTATTCGATACGACTTTTGCGTACTTCCTATCGTATATTGAACTCATTCGATAATTGTGATTCTTGAGCTATGTATTGATTTTTCATATTTGAATGTATCTTGGATGGATAATTATATATCTCATCATGTTATTGTTTCTTAGAAGAGTACTGCTGAATTCTGAGCATAACGTACGTTATGCTTAGCATCTAGCATACGTTATTTCTTTTTTGTAGTTGGGGACAGTAGCCTCTGGAGACATTGCAGGATGTAACGTATGTAAAGGTTCATTACGTGCGTTATCTGAATCCTCAATGTACGCAAAGATGCCTGGGCATCAGGTCACTAAGCACTGGGCACTCTATTACGTGCGTAAAATCAAAGTGTAGCATACGCCAGTACCTTTCACGTATGCTAAGCCTGCCATGTAACGTACGTACTGTAACCTGTACATCGAGGCAGTGAGCTCTGTGGGGTTCCTTGCGTACGCAAAGCAGATACCTTAACGTACATTAAGATCATTGCGTACGTAATGCTTAGGGTATTGCGTACGTAATGATTGTAATACCCGGTTGTAAATTCATTAATTATCATTCAGTAATTGCCACTCAGAATTTTTTTTCACTTAGTAATAATCATTCGTCATTCGTATTCATTCATTTCGTGTTCATCATTCGGCTTATCTTGGAGTCGTGTATCAGTTTTTATTCATCACTCATCTCTGTTAGGTGATCGATACGAGAATATTTTCTTCATCGTCATGATTGGTCACTTTGTGTTGGGAGTTCCATGATTGTTTCACCGATTGGACGTGACTTATATTCGTGTAAGTCGTGCAGGTCGTATGTAGACATGCGTGTCGTGTCATTTTTGTGTTCCCTTGTCATTTTGGCACTCAGCAAGGACGCACGAGCATGACACACGAGCAGCTGCTCGTGCGTGCTACTCGTGCGTGGCATCATATTTGGACAGTACACTTTGGCGACCATGAGGGACACACGAGCAGCACGCACGAGCAGATTTGGACAGTACACTTTGGCGACCATCAGGGACACACGAGCAAGACACACGAGTAGGTGCTCGTGCGTGCTGCTCGTGCGTGAGATCAGTGGCCAGGCAGTGGCCTGGCGCACGACCAAACACATGGACATTTGGTCATGCGTTTTGGTCGTAGGTCACTGGAGTATATAAGGGGGGTCAGACGGGTTTTTCACCTCATTTCTCACTTTCTCTCCTTCTTCTCGCGGTAGTCGGGCGATCCGACTAGGGTTTGTGATTATGATAGATTCTACTCCATTCAATCATGTTTTGAGGAGTCTCTAGGTGATCAAATCAACATCTAATCATATTTCTTCGTCGGATCGAGGTAATTTCTTGAAATCTCTTAGAATTTGATTTTTCGAGATTTCTTCTTGATTTTCGTTGTTCGTCTGAATTTGATGAATCGGTTGATGTTAGTAAACATTATTAATTGTGTTCTATAGATTGTATATCCATATCTTCGATTCATTCAACCCGATTGGTGATTCTTAAGTTCTTGAGGAACTTTGAACATTTAGTGTTCGATTAAATGTCTCAAAGAGTTTCTTTCGGTCGTTGTGTTGATTTCGATTGATATTGTGTTATTGAATGAGTTGTATTCCATTCAAGGTTGTTCGAGTGCTTGTGTTTATCGGAGGACGCCGTTCGTTGTTCGTGGAAGGAATTCATCGCCTTCGGTTGAGGCAAGTTTTATACTTGACCTAGTCAATGAGATTAATGTTATCATATATGTGTATGAATGTGTTGTATCATTCCGAGACTTAGTCTCTTCATAAGTTCATTGATATTAGGGGATCGTTCGATACGATACTCTTCAGCAATTATGCCATATGTTTATTATCATTCATTAATGGCCGGTAAGGCATTGAGATATTCGTTGTTAATGTTATTATCGATCACCGGTTCGCGGTATCGATGTATCGGTTGCTGTTGTTAATATTGATATCGATATAAGACGTTTTTGTAATCATTATTATTAATGTTGGAGTCCTGTCATTCATGTTGTATTAGCCAATTGAAGGCATTGTCGTATTCATTCTCATCTTCGGCGTCGGTAGCCGATTAAAGGTACCGACGCATTCATTGTATCATTGTCATCGATTAGCCGTTTTAAGGCAATCGAGGTGCTCAATCATTCATTGTATCATTGTCATCGATTAGCCGTTCTAAGGTAATCGAGATGCTCAATCATTCGTTGTATCATTGTTATCGATTGACCGTTATAAGGAAATCGAGATATTGAATCATCCGCTGCATCATTGTTATCGGTTGGCCATTCTAAGGCAATCGAGGTATTGAATTGGGGCTGTCGAGGATAGTTCCCATCCGTCGTGTCGTTGTTATCGATTGACCATTCTAAGGTAATCGTGGTATTGAATTGGGACTGTCGAGTACGATGCCCATCCGTGAGTCATCATTATTGTGTTGGCCGACTCAAGGCAGCATATTATCATTCTCGTGAATTCGGTAATCTTCGGATCGTTGCCGTTTGTGATTGATTATATTCTGGAGGCTAGTCTCGACTAGTGCTCATTATGGGTAAGTTTGGGGCTTGAACCTTCACGGTTGGGTTTCCAACACCTACAATTCAGTAGGTCACGGTCATTGGATAGCCTAATTGTGATACGGCTTCATGCCATGGCTTCGGCCCTAATTGTGATACGGCTTTGTGCCATGGCTTCGGCCCTAATTGTGATACGGCTTCGTGCCTTGGCTTCGGCCCTAATTGTGATACGGCTTCACGCCGTGGCTTCGGCCCTAATGGTGATACGGCTTCATGCCGTGGCTTCGGCCCTAATTGTGATACGGCTTCGTGCCGTGGCTTCGGCCCTAATCGATACATTTGGGCTGTTTTGGCTTCATGTGATTGTGATATTTGACAGCTTCGGCTGAGTGGCTTTCAGGCCTTTGTGATTGTCTTGGTAATTTCATTGGAGCCTTCGGGCATTGTGATTCATAATTAATTCAATTCTGGTTTGGTTCATGTCGTGTAATTCATTGTGGTACTCTATAATTATGATTCGCTGTTGGGCACTTACGTTCTAACCTGTCGAATAGGTATTAATAGTATGCCGTGGGCATAGTGTTTCACGAATGCTCGGTTCTTACATTGGTTTGTGAGCATCTCTTATTATTATTATCATTGTACCGTTTCATTCTGCCTTTGGATGCATATGATGTTATACATGTATTTGATGTTCATTATCTGGATGACTGACCCCGTGGGGGCGGAACATGTTTTCATGTTTTAGGTGCTTGCGAGGAGAGAGTTGAGACACAGGGGCATAATGATGGCGACAAGGCATTCGAGCGATACTAGTCCGAGTTGTTCATGTTGGTCAGTCAGTTGGAGTGTTCTCCAGTTTGTCAGTCTTTGTCATTATGTATTACCCGAGCAGATGCTCGTGGATGTTGTTGTACTTTACTTTTGGCCATGTAGGCCCATCGTTGCCGTTGAAATTCCTTATCGGAATATTGTGTCGGATATTATGGTAGGGACTATGATTTTCCCTTGTTGTTTAATTTAATGCATTTTAGTCATGTTCGCCTGGTGGATTTCCTGGCGTGGGGTCCACGGCACTGTAATAACCCAATAGGATTTGGGGGTGTTACAGAAGATGGTATCAGAGATTTTGGGTTGTGAGATACCCTGATATGTGAGTTGTGTGGCTCTACCGTCGCGGTAGTAGTGGGGCTGTCAGATTATGACAATATGGACAGTCGGGTTTTGTGAGTTGTAATATTTGTACGACTGCACGAGTCATTCATTCATCGAGTCGTCATCAGTGAAGACTAGTATCGCGAGACCTCGAAGCTTCGTATGACCTGTGTAAGGACTCGATTATCTTTATGTTCATATATTCATCATGTCATTAATTATTCATGCTTTGTTGAAACCTATATGTGATATTAGTGTTATAGTTGATTCATGACTAATTGTTTTGGAACACGTGTGACTTGTGTAAGCATTAAGGATCAACTCATTCATCAGTTAATAATCCTCAATCATCATTTTGATCTTGTCGATCATGTTAATTCATTCATCACTCAGTCAACCTCATTATTCAGTTAATTCATTCATCACTCAGTTAACCTTATTGTTCAGTTAATATCATTATTCAGTTAATTCATTCGTCACTCAGTTAACCTTATTGTTCAGTTAATTCATTCATCACTCAGTCAATATCATTACTCAGTTAATTCATTCATTGCTCAGTTAATTCATTCATCACCCAGTCAATCTCATTACTCAGTTAGTTCATTCATCACTCACTCAATCTCATTACCCAGTTAATTCATTAATCATCCAGTCCATCTCATTGTTCAGTTGTTGATCTTGTGGATCGAATTTTCAACCTTGTTAACTTGTTCAAGGTAATCGTTTCAGGAATTCCAGCAGGTAATCATGTTACCTCATTCGATCTTTCATGAGATCTTATCATATTCCGGTGTTATGTCTACGATCATTTTATTGCATTACTAATGCATTCATTATGTTAGAGCGTGTATGCTCATTGTTATCATTCATTAACGTAATCACAATGTGATATTCATGCGGAATCTATAATTATCATGTGGCTTTCCTACTTCAGTATGGATAGATCTGTCAGAGGACGCAGGGTAAGAGGCCGCGGTGTGGGCTGAAACTCGGGATCTCCTGTGAATGCCCGTGCAAATGCGAGAGATAACATGTGTTCATCAGTTAGCTATGATACTCATTCACTGTCAGATAATCATTCACTGTTAGGGAGTCGTACCCGAGAGGCATCTCACTCGAAAGGTGATCGGGTGGACCCATTCATATGCATGCAGGGCATGATGGCCCAGATGACTCAGATGACGCGGATGATGGAGACCATACAGACCTTGATGGTTCGTGGCCCACCGCAACAGGGATTCCAGGTGCCGTTTCATGGACATGCTGGAGGAGTGAATCAGATTGTTGGCGATATCTCTCATCAGAGGCCGCCTACTTTTGAGGGTTCGTCGAACCAACTGATATTGTTCATTAGCTTGAGCATTTTGATAAACTCTTCGACATGGTTCAGTGTCCGAAAGAGAATAAAGTGGCAGTAGCGGCTTATTACTTGATTAAGGGTGCTTATTCGTGGTGGCTTTCTGTGAAACCCATCGATCGTGATTGTATTTGGAGTGAGTTCAAGGCTCTCATGTTAGAGAGGTATTATCCGGCTCCACTTTGTGAAGCCAAGTTGGCAGAGGTTTTGAACCCCGAATCCGTCGAGGACGAGGGTGTTATTGTCATTGCTGAGAAGTTTCAGGGACTACTTCAGTTTGCTTCGTCAGTTATCCGTACTGAGGCGGATAAGATCAAATATTTTAGCAAGAGGCTTAATCCGCAGTTGAGAATGCAGTTGTTCAATCACAATTGTAATTCACTTAGTGAGTTCATCGAGAAGGCTCTTAGAGCAGAGCTTTTGATCAAGGAGCTTACTCAGAAGCACCCTTCAGTTTCTTCTGGTGGGAGGACTAGGATGCCTGTTCTTTCTGAGGGACATCGGTCTCCGACGTCCAAGAGGTCATTTTCTAGTCATCTTCGTGCTGAGAAATCATCTTCCTCTCAGACGACGAGTTCGACTGTTGTTTGCTTTAACTGTGATTCAGCAGGGCACGTGAGTACTCGGTGTACGGTGCCAGCTATTGTCTGTTTTCTGTGTGGGAACCCGGGACACCTACAGAAATACTACGGGAGTTCTAGTGCTGGTAAATCTCGAGAGAGCTCAAAGGCCTCGAGGGACTTTGTTACTCCAGCTCGTGCTTCATCCTAGGGGTCCTACCAGGCTTCGGGAGCCCGAGGTAAGGACATTCATCACCGGTTTTGAGCAAGTTAATTCTTGCTCGGTAATAGGATAATCATTCATTTCATTGCCGTTCATTCATTCATATAATTCATTCATCATATATCAATCATGTTAAGACTTATGATTATCAAACTAATCATTCACTTCATGGGGAACAATGGTTCCAATTATTTCATTTGAGCTATCACTCATTACGTTATCATTCCACCCCGGTGAGTCATTCTTGATCCTTGTTGGATTTCGATTCATTATCATTCATTGTGGTCATTCTTGTCCTTATGACCTTCCGGGATTATTTTGAACAGTGAGTTCAGATTTGGGTCTTCCTTGAATCGAAGAGATCCAAGAGATCGATTATCTGGAGGATATCGGTGTTGGGTACATTTGATATGTAGCCTTAATTTTTGTATTTTCCTTTCTCTATTTTTGGATTAATGTGTAACTTAATCCGTATTAATGTATCGTGGTTGTGGATCATTTATTGTTGATCTATTTTATAATGATCGTATTTGAGAATCCTCAGATTTGGGTCATTTGATGCATTCTTTTTGTGTTGTACCCGATATTTCGTGATAATCGGGGTAATTATTCATTATGATTCGAGACGTCAAGTCATGGGGACTTGGGCGTGTGATTGATATGGTCCCGAGGACTATATGTGCTTTGTCACTTTTCTTTTGAGGCGTGAGTCAGTACTTATGGGGGGTTGACCCAGTTGTGCAGGCGAAGTGTTTCGCGTTGAGGAGCATTCCTCGAGATGTTGTTTTCAGATCCTGATGGATAGTTCATATCCCGAGTTGTTTACCCTTAGTTTCGAGGATGAAACTCTTTTTAAGGGGGGGTATGTAATACCCAGTTGTAAATTCATTAATTATCATTCAGTAATTGCCACTCAGAATTTTTTTCACTCAGTAATAATCATTTGTCATTCGTATTCATTCATTTCGTGTTCATCATTCGGCTTATCTTGGAGTCGTGTATCAGTTTTTATTCATCACTCATCTTTGTTCGGTGATCGATACGAGAATATTTTCTTCATCATCATGATTGGTCACTTTGTGTTCGGAGTTCCATGATTGTGTCACCGATTGGACGTGACTTATATTCGTGTAAGTCGTGCAGGTCGTATGTAGACATGCGTGTCCTGTCATTTTTGTGTTCCCTTGTCATTTTGGCACTCAGTAGGGATGCACGAGCATGTCACACGAGCAGCTGCTCGTGCGTGCTGCTCGTGCGTGGCATCAGATTTGGACAGTACACTTTGGCGACCATCAGGGACACACGAGCAGGTGCTCGTGCGTGCTGGGCAGTGGCCTAGCGCATGACCAAACACACGGACATTTGGTCGTGCGTTTTGGTCATGCGTCACTGGAGTATATAAGGGGGGTCAGATGGGTTTTTCACCTCATTTCTCACTTTCTCTCTTTCTTCTCCGGGTAGTCGGCGATCCGACTAGGGTTTGTGATTATGATCGATTCTATTCCATTCAATCATGTTTTGAGGAGGCTCTAGGTGATCAAATCAACATCTAATCATTGTTCTTCGTCGGATCGAGGTAATTTCTTGAAATCTCATAGAATTTGATTTTTCGAGATTTCTTCTTGATTTTCGTTGTTCGTCCGAATTTGATGAATCGGTTGATGTTAGTAAACATTATTAATAGTGTTCTATAGATTGTATATCCATATCTTCAATTCGTTCAACCCGATTGGTGATTCTTAAGTTCTTGAGGAACTTTGAACATTTAGTGTTCGATTAAATGTCTCAAAGAGTTTCTTTCGGTTGTTGTGTTGATTTCGATTGATATTGTGTTATTGAATGAATTGTATTTCATTCAAGGTTGTTCGAGTACTTGTGTTTATCGGAGGACGTCGTTCGTTGTTCGTGGAAGGAATTCATCACCTTCGGTTGAGGCAAGTTTTATACTTGTACTAGTCAATGAGATTAATGTTATCATATATGTATATGAATGTGTTGTATCATTCCAAGACTTAGTCTCTTCATAAGTTCATTGATATTAGGGAATCGTTCGATACGATACTCTTCGGCAATTATGCCAAATGTTTATTATCATTCATTAATGGCCGGTAAGGCATTGAGATATTCGTTGTTAATGTTATTATCGATCAACGGTTCGCGGTATTGATGTATCGGTTGCTGTTGTTAATATTAATGTCGATCTAAGACGTTGTTGTAATCATTATTATTAATGTTGGCGTCCTGTCATTCATGTTGTATTAGCCAATTGAAGGCATTGTCGTATTCATTCTCATCTTCGGCGTCGGTAGCCGATTAAAGGTACCGAGGCATTCATTGTATCATTGTCATCGATTTGCCGTTTTAAGGCAATCGAGGTGCTCAATCATTCATTGTATCATTGTCATCGATTAGCCGTTCTAAGGCAATCGAGGTGCTCAATCATTCGTTGTATCATTGTTATCGATTGACCGTTATAAGGCAATCGAGATATTGAATCATCCGCTGCATCATTGTTATCAGTTGGCCATTCTAAGGCAATCGAGGTATTGAATTGGGGCTGTCGAGGATAGTTCCCATCCGTCGTGTCGTTGTTATCGATTGACCATTATAAGGTAATCGAGGTATTGAATTGGGACTGTCGAGTACGATGCCCATCCGTGAGTCATCATTATCGTGTTGGCCGGCTCAAGGCAGCACACTATCATTCTCGTGAATTCGGTAATCTTCGGATCGTTGCCATTTGTGATTGATTATATTTTGGAGGCTAGTCTTGACTAGTGCTCATTATGGGTAAGTTTGGGGCTTAAACCTTCACGGTTGGGTTTCCAACACCTACAATTCAGTAGGCCACGGCCATTGGATGGCCTAATTATGATACGGCTTCGTGCCGTGGCTTCGCCCCTAATTGTGATACGGCTTCGTACCGTGGCTTCGGCCCTAATTGTGATACGGCTTCGTGCCGTGGCTTCGGCCCTAATTGTGATACGACTTCGTGCTATGGCTTCGGCCCTAATTATGATAAGGCTTCGTGCCGTGGCTTCGGCCCAAATTGTGATACGGCTTCGTGCTGTGGCTTCGGCCCTAATTGTGATACGGCTTCGTGCCGTGGCTTCGGCCCTAATTGTGATACGGCTTCACGCCGTGGCTTCGGCCCTAATGGTGATACGGCTTCGTGCCGTGGCTTTGGCCCTAATGGTGATACGGCTTCGTGCCGTGGCTTCGGCCCTAATTGTGATATGGCTTCATGCCGTGGCTTCGGCCCTAATCGATACAGCTTCGGGCTGTTTTGGCTTCATGTGATTGTGATATTTGACAGCTTCGGCTGAGTGGCTTTCAGGCCTTTGTGATTGTCTTGGTAATTTCATTAGAGCCTTCGGGCATTGTGATTCATAATTAATTCAATCCTGGTTTGGTTCATGTCGTGTAATTCATTGTGGTACTCTATAATTATGATTCTCCATTGGGCACTTACGTTGTAACCTGTCGAATAGGTATTAATAATATGCCGTGGGCATAGTGTTTCACGAATGCTCGGTTCTTACCTTGGTTTGTGAGCATCTCGTATTATTATTATCATTGTACCGTTTCATTCTGCCTTTGGATGCATATCATGTTATACATGTATTTGATATTCATTATCTGGATGACTGACCCCGTGGGGGCGGAACATGTTTTCATGTTTTAGGTGCTTGCGAGGAGAGAGTTGAGACACAGGGGCATGATGATGGCGACGAGGCATTCGAGCGATACTAGTCTGAGTTGTTCATGTTGGTGAGTCAGTTGGAGTGTTCTCCAGTTTATCAGTCTTTGTCATTATGTATTACCCGAGCAGATGCTCGTGGATGTTGTTGTACTCTACTTTTGGCCATGTAGGCCCATCGTTGTCGTTGAAATTCCTTATCGGAATATTGTGTCGGATATCATGGTAGGGACTATGGTTTTCCCTTGTTGTTTAATTTAATGTATTTTAGTCATGTTCTCCTGGTGGATCTCCTGGCGTGGGATCCACGGCACTGTAATAAGCCAATAGGATTTGGGGGTGTTGCAGAAGATGGTATCAGAGATTTTGGGTTGTGAGATACCCTGATATGTGAGTTGTGTGGCTCTACCGTCGCGGTAGTAGTGGGGCTGTCAGATTATGACAATCTGGACAGTCGGGTTTTGTGAGTCGTAATATTTGTACGACTGCACGAGTCATTCATTCATCGAGTCGTCGTCAGTGAAGACTAGTATCGCGAGACCTCGAAGCTTCGTATGACCTGTGTAAGGACTCGATTCTCTTTATGTTTATACATTCATCATGTCATTAATTATTCATGCTTTGTTGAAACCTATATGTGATATTAGTGTTATGGTTGATTCATGACTAATTGTTTTGGAGCACGCGTGACTTGTGTAAGCATTAAGGATCAACTCATTCATCAGTTAATAATCCTCAATCATCATTTTGATCTTGTCGATCATGTTAATTCATTCATCACTCAGTCAACCTCATTATTCAGTTAATTCATTCATCACTGAGTTAACCTTATTGTTCAGTTAATTCATTCATCACTCAGTCAATATCATTATTCAGTTAATTCATTCATCACTCAGTCAATATCATTATTCAGTTAATTCATTCATCACTCAGTTAACCTTATTGTTCAGTTAATTCATTCATCACACAGTCAATATCATTATTCAGTTAGTTCATTCATCACTCACTCAATCTCATTACCCAGTCAATTCATTAATCATCCAGTCCATCTCATTGTTGAGTTGTTGATCTTGTTCAACCTTGTTAACTTGTTCAAGGTAATCGTTTCAGGAATTCGAGCAGGTAATCATGTTACCTCATTCGATCTTATCATATTCCGGCGTTATGTCTACGATCATTTTATTGCATTATTAATGCATTCATTGTGTTAGAGCGTATATGCTCATTGTTATCATTCAGTAACGTAATCATAATGCGATATTCATGCGGAATCTATAATTATCATGTGGCTTTCCTGCTTCAGTATGGATAAAGCTGTCAGAGGACGCAGGGTAAGAGGCCGCGGTGCGGGCTGAAACCCGGGATCTTGTGTGAATGCCCGTGCGAATGTGAGAGATAAAATGTGTTCATCAGTTAGCTATGATACTCATTCACTGTCAGATAATCATTCACTGTCAGGGAGTCGTACCCGAGAGGCATCTCACTCGGAAGGTGATCGGGTGGACCCATTCATATGCATGCAGGGCATGATGGCCCAAATGACTCAGATTACGCGGATGATGGAGACCATGCAGACCTCGATGGTTCGTGGCCCACCGCAACAGGGATTCCAGGTGCCGTTTCATGGACAGACTGGAGGAGTGAATCAGATTGTTGGTGATATCTCTCGTCAGAGGCCGCCTACTTTTGAGGGTTCGTCGGAACCAGCTGATATTGTTCATTGGCTTGAGCATTTTGATAAACTCTTCGACATGGTTCAGTGTCCGGAAGAGAGTAAAGTGGCAGTAGCGGCTTATTACTTGATTAAGGGTGCTTATTCGTGGTGGCTTTCTGTGAAGCCCATCGATCGTGATTGTATTTGGAGTGAGTTCAAGGCTCTCATGTTAGAGAGGTATTATCCGGCTCCACTTCATGAAGCAAGTTGGCAGAGGTTTTGAACCCCAAATCCGTCGAGGACGAGGGTGTTATTGTCATTGCTGAGAAGTTTCAGGGACTACTTCAGTTTGCTTCGTCAGTTATCCGTACTGAGGCGGATAAGATAAAATATTTTAGCAAGAGGCTAAATCCGCAGTTGAGGATGCAGTTGTTCAATCACAATTGTAATTCACTTAGTGAGTTCATCGAGAAGGCTCTTGGAGCAGAGCTATTGATCAAGGAGCTTACTCAGAAGCACCCTTCAGTTTCTTCTGGTGGGAGGACTAGGATGTCGGTTCGTTGTGAGGGACATCGAGCTCCGACGTCCAAGAGGTCGTTTTCTAGTCGTCTTCGTGCTGAGAAAGCATCTTCCTCTCAGACGACGAGTTCGACTGTTGTTTGCTTTAACTGTGATTCATCAGGGCATGAGAGTACTCGGTGTACGGTGCCAGCTATTGTCTGTTTTCTGTGTGGGAACCCGGAACACCTACGGAAATACTGCAGGACTTCTAGTGCCGGTAAATCTCGAGAGAGCTCAAAGGCCTCGAGGGACTTTGTTACTCCAGATCGTGCTTCATCCTAGGGGTCCTACCAGGCTTCGGGAGCCCGAGGTAAGGACATTCATCACCGGTTTTGAGCAAGTTAATTCTTGCTCGGTAATAGGATAATCATTCATTTCATTGTCGTTCATTCATTCATATAATTCATTCATCATATATCAATCATGTTGAGACTTATGATTATCAAACTAATCATTCACTTCACGGGGAATAATGGTTCCAATTATTTCATTTGAGCTATCACTCATTACGTTATCATTCAACCCCGGTGAGTCATTCTTGATCCTTGTTGGATTTTGATTCATTATCATTCATTGTGGTCATTCTTGTCCTTATGACCTTCCGGGATCATTTTGAACAGTGAGTTCAGATTTGGGTCTTCCTTGAATCGAAGAGATCCAGGATATCGATTATCTGGAGGATATCGGTGTTGGGTACATTTGATATGTAGCCTTAATTTTTGTATTTTCCTTTCTCTGTTTTTGGATTAACGTGTAACTTAATCCGTATTAATGTATCGTGGTTGTGGATCATTTATTGTTGATCTATTTTATAATGATCGTATTTGAGAATCTTGAGATTTGGGTCATTTGATGCATTCTTTTTGTGTTGTACCCGAGATTTCGTGATAATCGGGGTAATTATTCGTTATGATTCGAGACGTCAAGTCATGGGGACTTGGGCATGTGATTGATATGGTCCCGAGGACTATATGTGCTTTATCACTTTTCTTTTGAGGCATGAGTCAGTACTTATGGGGGGTTGACCCAGTTGTGCAGGCGAAGTGTTTCGCATTGAGGAGCATTCCTCGAGATGTTGTTTTCAGATCCTGATGGATAGTTCATATCCCGAGTTGTTTACCCTTAGTTTTGAGGACGAAACTCTTTTTAAGGGGGGGAGTATGTAATACCCGGTTGTAAATTCATTAATTATCATTCAATAATTGCCACTCAGAATTTTTTTTCACTCAGTAATAATCATTTGTCATTCGTATTCATTCATTTCGTGTTCATCATTCGGCTTATCTTGGAGTCGTGTATCAGTTTTTATTCATCACTCATCTTTGTTCGGTGATCGATACGAGAATATTTTCTTCATCATCATGATGGGTCACTTTGTGTTCGGAGTTCCATGATTGTGTCACCGATTGGACGTGACTTATATTCGTGTAAGTCATGCAGGTCGTATGTAGACATGCGTGTCCTGTCATTTTTTTGTTCCCTTGTAATTTTGGCACTCAGTAGGGATGCACGAGCATGACACACGAGCAAGACACACGAGCAGGTGCTCGTGCGTGCTGCTCGTGCGTGAGATCAGTGGCCAGGCAGTGGCCTGGCGCACGACCAAACACACGGACATTTGGTCGTGCATTTTGGTCATGCGTCACTGGAGTATATAAGGGGGGTCAGACGGGTTTTTCACCTCATTTCTCACTTTCTCTCCTTCTTCTCGCGGTAGTCGGGCGATCCGACTAGGGTTTGTGATTATGATCGATTCTACTCCATTCAATCATGTTTTTAGGAGGCTCTAGGTGATCAAATCAACATCTAATCATTGTTCTTCGTCGGATCGAGGTAATTTCTTGAAATCTCCTAGAATTTGATTTTTCGAGATTTCTTCTTGATTTTCGTTGTTCGTCCGAATTTGATTAATCGGTTGATGATAGTAAACATTATTAATCGTGTTCTATGGATTGTATATACATATCTTCGATTCGTTCAACCCGATTGGTGATTCTTAAGTTCTTGAGGAACTTTGAACATTTAGTGTTCGATTAAATGTCTCAAAGAGTTTCTTTCGGTCGTTGTGTTGATTTCGATTGATATTGTGTTATTGAATGAATTATATTTCATTCAAGGTTGTTCGAGTACTTGTGTTTATCGGAGGATGCCGTTCGTTGTTCATGGAAGGAATTCATCGCCTTCGGTTGAGGCAAGTTTTATACTTGTACTAGTCAATGAGATTAATGTTATCATATATGTGTATGAATATGTTGTATCATTCCGAGACTTAGTCTCTTCAAAAGTTCATTGATATTAGGGGATCGTTCGATACGATACTCTTCGGAAATTATGCCAAATGTTTATTATCATTCATTAATGGCCGGTAAGGCATTGAGATATTCGTTGTTAATGTTATTATCGATCACCGGTTCGCGGTATCGATGTATCGGTTGCTGTTGTTAATATTGATGTCGATCTAAGACGTTGTTGTAATCATTATTATTAATGTTGGCGTCCTGTCATTCATGTTGTATTAGCCGATTGAAGGCATTGTCGTATTCATTCTCATCTTCGGCATCGGTAGCCGATTAAAGGTACCGAGGCATTCATTGTATCATTGTCATCGATTAGCCATTTTAAGGCAATCAAGGTGATCAATCATTCATTGTATCATTGTCATTGATTAGCCGTTCTATGGCAATCGAGGTGCTCAACCATTCGTTGTATCATTGTTATCGTTTGACCGTTATAAGGCAATTGAGATATTGAATCATCCGCTGCATCATTGTTATCAGTTGGCCATTCTAAGGCAATCGAGGTATTGAATTGGGGCTGTCGAGGATAGTTCCCATCCGCCGTGTCGTTGTTATCGATTGACCATTCTAAGGTAATTAAGGTATTGAATTGGGACTTTCGAGTACGATGCCCATATGTGAGTCATCATTATCGTGTTGGCCGACTCAAGGCAACACATTATCATTCTCGTGAATTCGGTAATCTTCGGATCGTTGCCGTTTGTGATTGATTATATTTTGAAGGCTAGTCTCGACTAGTGCTCATTATGGGTAAGTTTGGGGTTGAACCTTCACGGCTGGGTTTCCAACACCTACAATTCAATAGGTCACGGCCATTGGATGGCCTAATTGTGATACGGCTTCGTGCCGTGGCTTCGGCCCTAATTGTGATACGGCTTCGTGCCGTGGCTTCGGCCCTAATTGTGATATGGCTTTGTGCTGTGGCTTCGGCCCTAAATGTGATACGGCTTCGTGCCGTGGCTTCGGCCCTAATTGTGATACGGCTTCGTGCCGTGGGTTCGGACCTAATTGTGATACGGCTTCGTGCCGTGGCTTCGGCCCTAATGGTGATACGGCTTCGTGCCGTGGCTTCGGCCCTAATTGTGATACGGCTTCACGCCGTGGCTTCGGCCCTAATGGTGATACGGCTTCGTGCCGTGGATTCCGCCCTAATTGTGATACGGCTTCGTGCCGTGGCTTCGGCCCTAATCGATACACCTGGGGGCTGTTTTGGCTTCATGTGATTGTGATATTTGACAGCTTCGGCTGAGTGGCTTTCAGGCCTTTGTGATTGTATTGGTAATTTCATTGGAGCCTTCGGGCATTGTGATTCATAACTAATTCAATTCTGGTTTGGTTCATGTCGTGTAATTCATTGTGGTACTCTATAATTATGATTCGCCGTTGGGCACTTACGTTCTAACCTGTCGAACAAGTATTAATAGTATGCTGTGGGCATAGTGTTTCACGAATGCTCGGTTCTTACCTTGGTTTGTGAGCATCTCGTATTATTATTATCATTGTACAGTTTCATTCTACCTTTGGATGCATATCATGTTATACATGTATTTGATGTTCATTATCTGGATGACTGACCCCGTGGGGGCGGAACATGTTTTCATGTTTTAGGTGCTTGCGAGGAGAGAGTTGAGACACAGGGGCATGATGATGGCGACGAGGCATTCGAGCGATACTTGTCCGCGTTGTTCATGTTGGTTAGTCAGTTGGAGTGTTCTCCAGTTTGTCAGTCTTTGTCATTATGTATTACCCGAGCAGATGCTCGTGGATGTTGTTGTACTTTACTTTTGGCCATGTAGGCCCATCGTTGCCGTTGAAATTCCTTATCGGAATATTGTGTCGGATATCATGGTAGGGACTATGATTTTCCCATATTGTTTAATTTAAGGTATTTTAGTCATGTTCGCCTGGTGGATCTCCTGGCGTGGGGTCCACGGCACTGTAATAACCCAATAGGATTTGGGGGTGTTACAATGATATTCACCTATATAAGCGGACTTGAGTCCTAATTTCGCCATCTTCATCTCTTTCGTCTCTTCCTTGGCGATTTGCGACGATTTGGTCAGGGTAGTGCGAATTTCAGTCAATTGTCATCATCTTCAATATTTTCGAGTTCGCATCACATATTTAGCTACATTACAACATCTTCCACCGTTCTAATTGAGGTAATATTGCTAGAACCCTAGTTTTTGGGGATTTTGGGGATTTGCTAAGATTTCAACTTTCTAGTCTATTTTAGCCTAGATTAATGTTAGATTATGATTGTATAATCGTGAACCCTCTATTTCCTTAATGTTTTGTGGACTGAATTTCCGTGATTTCCACCGTTAGACGATTATGATCGGTTAAGCCCTCGTAGTGTATAATGAATTGTTCATAGCGGTAGAATTTAGGGTGATTCTTTATATTCCAGTAGTGTTGTAGTTGATTAAGTATCATTGTGTGCTAGGAACGAAACTTTGGAGTGAGTTTGGATCGAAACCCTCCCCGTTCACTATTTCTTCACGTCATATCAATCAAGGCAAGTACATGTATTACATTATGTTATGTTTGTTACGAATTCAACATGAATGATAAATTATGATAATGTAGGTGTGTGTTGTTGTTCTTCCACCTAGGGATGGTTCGATGGGACTTATGGGGGCCGATACTAATGGGTACAGCCGTGGAAGTGGTTTCCCACCTGAGGATGGTCCGACGGGATCTCTGGGGGTCGATACTAATGGGTATAGCCGCGGGTTACCAAGTGTGGAATATCGTGGTGTTGAGATGTGATGACATGATTTTTCATGATAATGATGTTTTGATGACAATATGATATTCCGGATTATTGTTTTCTAAAATGCTTTCTAAATGTGATAGTATTGTTGGATCGTATCCATATATAATGTTGTGTAATTGTGTACTTGCACTAGCTATTCGAATGTTAACTCCTTAAATAGGGAAAATACCTTTCATGCATTTCAGGTATCGGGCGAGCTGAGGAGCCATCACGGCAAACACATGCAAAGGATGGCCAAGCATGATGTTATGAGACTCGAGTTTGAATTGTTTATTTTACTATGTTTATGTTGACCGTCGGAGTCAGTCGAGTAAACATTTTCTGTTTTAAAGATATTGTGGAAGTCCCCTGCGTGGGCAATGGATTCATTTTACATTATGTTTTCCCGCGTTGAAACGGAAATGTTTTGGCCGAGGCCATGGCCTTATTTACATTATTAAATATTATCATTATGGGATTACCATAAATTGTGTGAATGTTCTATCCTGGTAGACTTTGACGAAGGTTCTACGGCGTGTAATGACCCTTATGAGAATTGGGGTCTTACATTTATGGTATCAGAGCTTAGGTTGTGAATACCTAGGTTGTCGGTCAATTTGGGTCTGTCAGTTGTGTCATAAGAGTCAGTTATTGAGCCTAACATCATCATGCTACCATCTCTTCGTGCTACTCTTGGCTGTATCTCCCCTCAAACTATTATGCTTATGTATTACTTTTCTTATGTGAACTGGAATTGTGAGTTGGGGTACCGATGATGTAAATTGTGAATTGTGCTGATCTTCTCTTGTTTCATTTCTTATTCTTCAGTATGTTGAGAGGTCTTGGTAGACCAGCTCAGGGACGCGGCCGAGGCCTTGGTAGTGGTGCTGATGATGAGGGAGTTCTGCCTTCACAGTCATCCGTAGATTTGGCTTCACATTCAGTGCCGAATACTCTGCCCTTAAGTTCTGACGGGCAGCAGGACTTATCGGTTACCCAGGGCCAACATTTGGATAATAATGACGACACAGGAGCTACGGCTATACTTCAGCAGTTGGTAGCTCAATTGGCTCAGATAGCTCAAGGTGGGCGCCAGAATGCGCCCCCGACTACGGAAGACGAAGCCAGTAAATGGCTTCAAAAAGTGACAAAGATGTACCCCCCTCATTTTGTTGGTTCTACTGACTCCTTAGGTTGGGAGAATTGGATCTTTCAGTTGGGAAGGACTTTCGATGACATAGCTTGTCCTAACGACAGGAGGGTACCTATTGCTCAATACCTCCTGGATAGGGAAGCTGCGGAATGGTGGGAGGCAGTGGCGCCCAGAGATCGGGTAGCCACTTGGGATGAGTTTAAGACCGCCATGGAGGCGGGGTTTGTCCACCGCCGGTTCGGGATCGCAGGATCGTCGAGTTCTTTATAGCTACACCACAGGACGTACTGATATCCCAGGCCATCATTACTTATAATCAGCAGTTGGGATATGTGAAAGATCAAGTGAGAACTGAGGCTGATAAGATCCGCTATTTTAATATGTGCATGGATCCGCATATCAGATAGAGCATGGCACCACTCACATGTGCTACGTTGAAAGAATACCAGGATTGCGCTTTAGCGATTGAGATGGCAGTTCTGGAGTCAGAGTCTGGTTCCGAGGCTAAGAAATAGAAGATTACTTGCAATTTCTCAGCCAGTAAGGGTGATCGGTTTTCTAAGTCGCAATCTGCTCCCACATCTGGAAGAAGGTCGTTTCACCAAGCTGGAGGCTCTCATGGTAACTGCTAAGTTCAGTCTGCCATACCTGGTGGCAGAGTTTGTTTCAACTGCAGTCAAAGTGAGCATGTGGTCAAGGATTGCTCATTTCCGTTGGTTAATTGTTTCTCATGTGGGCAGAGTGGGCATCGTTTAACTCATTATGAGAGGGATACCAGAGAAGCTAGAGCCCTGTAAGCCACTGTAGTACGGAAGGAGCTTAGTGACGATCTGAAGAATCCCGTTGCTCAAACCCCTCAGAGTTCAGGCCGTGGTAGGGGTTGGGTCAGTCGGACTGCCGTGTAGTGTCGAGTTCAGGATCAGTACACCCCTGTCTATACCAGATGAGACGCATAGAGGAGACAGACATCCCGGTGGTATTAAGTACCACTCAGATCCTTTCTCATCCAGTTTCAGTGCTATTTGATTCAAGTGCTACTCATTCTTTTATTGCATGGGATTGTGTATGTCGTATTGATATTGACTACATATTTGAGTGTGAGCCGTTCATAGTAGGTATGCCTAGTGGGGATCATATAGTGGGAATCCAGGAAGTCAGAGACTGCCCAGGGAGGATCGGGAACCGGTTTTGACCCTTGAACCTCATTTTTGTAGACTTAAAGGGTGAGGATTTGATCATCGGGGATGAATGGCGGATCGTCATGGTGATATCATGGACTATCGGACTCGTACTATCTCGATAGTGGCCGAGGATGGCACATAACATATTCTTGTGGGTTGTAAATCGGGTAGATCGGGAAGTGTAATCAATGCCTTGAAGGCGGTGAAACTTCTGAAACAGGGTTGTGTAGGCTATTGGTGCTACACTTTGAAGGCAGAATATGGTGCGGTTGACATGTCGTCGATTTCAGTCGTTAACGAATATCCTGACGTATTTCCGGATGACTTGACGGGATTACTACAACACTGAGAAGTCGAGTTTCCTATTGATATAGAGCCGAATGCGACTCCAGTTTCTCGAGCACCGTACCATATGGCACCGTCATAGATGTTAGAGTTGAAGAAACGGTTGGGGAGTTGTTGGATAAAGGGTACATTAGACCGAGTGCATCACCCTGGGGCGCACCGGTTCTTTTTGTTAAAAAGAAGGATAGATCGTTTCGTATATGTATCGACTATCGAGAGTTAATCAAGTTGATCATAAAAAATAAATACCCTTTATCCCGGATTGATAACTTGTTTGACCAGCTTCATGGAGTGACAATCTTCTCGAAGATTGATTTGCGGACGGGCTATTATCAATTGAGGATTCGGGATAATGATATACCGAAAGCTGCTTTTTGGACGAGATACGGCCATTATGAATTTGTGGTTATGCCTTTCGGGATAACAAACTCCCTAGCAATGTTCATGCAGTTGATGAACAAGGTTTTTATCGAATATCTGGACAAATTCGTAGTCATTTTTATCGACGATATCCTTATCTATTCCCGGATCCAGGAGGAGCACGCTGAGCATCTTCGTATTGTGCTAGATATTTTGAGATCTGAATAGTTATATGTAAAATTTTCGAAATGCGAGTTTTGGCTGCAGGAAGTAACATTCCTTAGGCATGTGATTTTAGCGGAAGGAGTTCGGGTTGACCCACAAAAGATAGAGGCGGTACTAGCATGGGAACTACCTAAGAATGTGAAGGAAGTGAGGAGTTTCCTCATCGAAGGATTTTACAAGATCGCTCGACCACTTATATAGCTGCTTCAAAAAACTCAGAAATTCGAGTGGAACGAGGATAGACAGAATAGTTTCGAGGAGTTAAAGAGGCGGTTGACTATCGCACCAGTTCTAGCCTTACCACAGGGGAACGATGATTTTGTGGTTTATAGTGATACTTCAGGCCTCGGACTTGGATGTGTTTTGATGTAGAGAGATAGGGTTATTTCTTATGTGTCTCGACAATTGAAACCATATGAATCAAATTACCCTACTCATGATTTGGAATTAGCTGCGGTTGTTTTCGCTTTACAAATTTGTAGGCATTATCTCTACGGATCGTCATGTAAGATTTACACAGACCACAAGAGTCTGAACTATATATTCAGCCAGAAGGAATTGAACATGAGGCAACGTAGGTGGCTAGAATTAATCAAGGACTATGGTCTTGAGGTTCTTTATCATCTGGGCAAGACCAATGTAGCAGCGGATGTATTGAGTCATAATCCGATGGCTCTTCAGATGTTAGAAGTACTTATGCCTCAAAGAAAGATCCAGTAGGATTTAATTTGTCAAAATATCGAGGTTTGGCTTCAGAGAGTTCATGGTCAGTTGTGTGCGTTAAGAATCACTTTGTGTTTGATTGATGACATCAAGACGAGGCAGTATGATGACCCGTTCTTAGTTCAGTTGAGGGAGGATGTGAAGAAAGGGAAATCCCCTGGGTTTGTAATATAGGAGGACAGAATTTTGAGATTTCAAGGAATATTGTGTGTACCATGTGATGTGGAGTTGAGACAGAAAATTTTGAGAGAAGCTCACACTACACCTTATTCCATACATCCTGGTACGAGTAAAATGTACAAGGATATAAGGAGTATTTCTGGTGGAGTAACTTGAAAACGGACGTTAGCGAGTTTGTATCGAAGTGTTTGACCTGCCAGCATGTTAAGAGCGAACATCAATGACCCGCGGAATTATTGCGACCACTCCTTGTTCTAGAATGGAAGTGGGAGGATATTTCTATGGATCTCATTACCAGTATGGCTAGGACTCGGACTGGAATGAACATTATTTGGGTCATTGTCGATTGACTAACCAAATCTGCTTATTTTCTGGGTATTAAGGATACTTGGGATCGGAGAGACTAGCCCTGGTGTCCATTGCAGAAATTGTGAGGTTGCATGGGACTCCTAAGAGTATTATTTCTTATCTAGATGGTCGATTTGTATCATATTTTTGGCAGGATGTTCATCAAGCTTTGGGAACAGAGTTGAGACTCAGTACATCTTACCATCCCTAGACAGACGGACAGTCAGAGCGGACGATTCAGACACCTGAGGATTTGTTGAGATCCTGTGCCTTAGACGGGAAAGATGATTGGAAGTCACAACAGCTATTGATCCACTTTACGTACAACAATAGTTGGCACGCCTCGATCAAAATGGCACCATTTGAGGCTTTATACGGAAGGAGATGCAGATCGCCACTGTGTTGGGATGATACATCTGAATTGATTGGTACCGAACCAGAGTTATTGGTGAAGACAAGAGAGAATATTGTTTTGTTTCGTGATAGGCTGTTTATGGCTCAGGGTCGACAGAAGTCCTATGCCGACTTAAGTTATCACCAACTCGGGGAGTTTACCGCTTTGGTCGAAAGGGTAAGCTTAGTCCGAGGTACATTAGACCTTTTGAAATTTTAGAGCGATTGGATACCTTGCATATCGATTGGGTGTGTTGCCGTCCTTGAGTCACATATATAACGTATTTCATGTCTCCCAGCTCAGAAAGTACTTACCGGATCCTAGCCATGTTATTGATTTTGGAGAGATTGAACTGGGACCCGACATCACATTTGAAGAGAGACCAATTCAGATTTTGGAGTGTCGGATAAAGCAACTTAGGCACAAAACCATTCCTTTAGTTAAAGTGAAATGGTCGAGGCATGGTAAGGAAGAGGCAACATGGGAAACGGAAGATAATATGAAGGCGGGATACCCCCAAATTATTCACCTTGTAAGTTTCGGAACGAAACTTCTTTTTAGAGGGAGAGAACATAATATCCATACTTTTCATTTCTGTTTATCCCAAATGTTGTGATACATTTGGACTCGAAAATTTTTTTGCGTATTTCCTATCGTATATTGTACTCATTCGATAATTGTGATTCTTGAGCTATCTATTGATGTTCGTATTTGAATGTATCATCTTGGATGGATAATTGTATGTCTAGTCATGTTACTATTGTTTAGAATAGTACTGTTGAATTCTAAGCATAACGTACGTTATGCTTAGCATCTAGCATATGTTATTGTTGGAACAATATTTTTCATAACACACTTTGAATATTTTGATGATGTTCTACAAAGCAAAATTAACATTCCATATTTTAAGTTTGTAACGTACGTAACATATTCTTCCTAACGTACATAACAAAACCACTCTTAACGTACGTAACAAACCATTCCTAACGTACTTAACATTTTCACTAAGTGTTCTGAATGCAGGTAACGTACGTAATACCTATTGTATAATGTACGTAATATTCGAAAATCAGCCTGTTGCACGGAGTCAACAAATAAGTCATCGACTGTTGCAATAAAGTCATCGAATCCAACGGATATGAATGTTAGGCGTATTTTTATACGCTTATTTATCATTATTTTATATTCATTTGAGGTCTAAATCTGGTTAAATGAGCTTTTAATGCACTATTCTTCTATGTTTGGCAGGAAATTGGAGTCCAGAAGCTCGAACGATGAAAAACGGGCGAAAACGGCTACTTTTGGCCTGGGGCCGCGGCACAAGGAGACTGAGCCGCGGCACACGAAGATGACCTGAAAGTCCCGAGTAAACTGTACCCTGATCCGTGGCACAAGGATGCTGAGCCGCGGCCCAGGAAGGAAAAAAGGCGCCCAGGTATGCGCTGAAGACACCATGAGCCGCGGCACAGTTCATGTGAGCCGCGGCCCACGGGGCGGTTTTGGTATATTCTGCGTGGTTTTGGGCCTTTTTGGAGCCTGTTCTCGACCTAATCACATGGACGCATTTTGGAGGCTGAGGAGAATTATAAATAAGGGTTTAAGGTCATAAAATTGCGGAAGAGAGGAATCGATCATCATCAAGGAGAAGAAGCAGAAGAGATCCAGGAGCAGAGAGCGGAAGCCAGAAGAACGGAGGAATCCGAGTTCTTCATCTGCGTTTGATTTCAATGCTTTCATTCATTATTTCTGTATTTTTATTCTTCAGCATGTCAGGCTAAAACCCTGTTCTAGGGTTTTGATGAAACCAAAGTTTTGACGAATTTGCTTTTGATTATCTATATAATTCCCTTTTCTGTTGAGTTTTCCCAATCGTTTTTAATGCTTTCAATTGTGTGGCCTATAATTGGATTGTTTTAATTACGCAACTCGAATCGGGAGAGGAGAGTTGGTGAGGAACTATTGGTGAGAACCGTTTTATCTTGTGAGATAGGAATATACTCATAGGAACTACGTGGCCTTTTGAAGATTTTGTGCTTTTTGCCTATTGTCGAATTAATTCACCTAGGGATAGAGTGTATTATTCGCCTTAGAAAAATCTACTGACCTCGGGAGAGGCGGTAGAGTATTTTAGCAATATTCGCCTTCAATAAATTGGGGAAATCATTAACTTCAGATAATCAAGAGTAAATTCGGATAAACCGAGGTGGATTCACAATCCTAGACTTATTCATCATTTGATTTTCTTTTTTCGAGCGATCGTTTTTACTGTTTGTTCTTTTATTGGGTTTCTCTAGTTATTAATTTGCATCCCAAATTTCGACAGTTCAAATAAAATTAGAATACATATAAATCGGTACTTAGTGATTCAGTCCTCGTGGGAACGATATCTCACTCATCACTTTATTACTTGTCTACGATAACGTGCACTTGCGTTAAACGAAACATCGCAACAAGTTTTTGGCGCCGGTGCCGGGGACTGATTTTTCGCTAATATCATTACCAAGCGACTCTAATTTTAATTTGAAGTTTCTTTTCTTTAGCTTCTATATTTTTATTTTTCTCATTATGTTTTCCTTTGATTATCGTGACCCTTGGCATTAAATAAATTTCGATGTTCTTAATAATTTTCCAACTAGGGTCAGTCAGCCCCCTCCCCCGAAACAAAAGACCATGCTTGAACAATGTGTAGACGCCCTCAATAATCCTGATAGTACCCTTCTTGAGCGAGAATGTGCACGTCGTGGTCTTGAGATTCACTATGGTTATTTTCCAGCTCATAGATTTAGTAGTGAAGTTGAGGGGGAGGTTGAAAAGAAAAACATGCTAAGTTTTAGGGTCGATCCCCCAGCACCTGATAATTACATAAAGTGTGACGAACTTGTAGAAGAAATTACCATTGATGATGTTTCCAAAGAAATTTCATTAATTTTTCATCAAACTTCTAACAATAAGGTGAACACTTTTGTGCCTAAAATTTTATTAACGGTGCCGCGCATAATTTTTCCTAAATCCATAATGGGAGAGATTGATTTCATTACTCTTGATTTTGTTGAGGCTGATTCGTTGAGTTCTAATGAGGTTGTTCATGATAAGTCTTTATTATTTACCCATTCGAACTCTGCTTATTTTTTCGTGCCTTACAATTATTATATTCTTCCATTATTTTTTGGTTGTCCGCATAATTATTCTTACTCATTATTTTTGACAACCGGGCATGAACCAAAGCCTCCATTGTGGAATAAGAGGCTTATAGATTGCAAGAAGGGGGCATTTGCCAATCTCCCTAGAAAGAAGCCACGTTAAAATTCTTTGCCACGTCGTGCTCAAGACGTAAAATAGAGCGCTTGATGGGAGGCAACCCATCATTTTTACTTGCTTTCTAGTTAGTCGTTTTTATTTGATTTTTCGTTAATAATTTTTTCCTTTGTTTTTTTCGTTTGGATTCGTGTATTCTTGTGGCCCTTATATCTCTAATATTTTTTCAACCCCAATGAGCATTATCCTTTATATTCTAGTCTTTCTTGACTTAATGTCTGCAGTTATTTCATAACTAGAGACTAAGTTTGGGGGTCCCTGGTGATGTTGGACAGTAATTGAAGTATGGATTGACAGACGATTCCACTCAGACATGTGCTGGCGTTCAAGAAGACATTTGGAATAAGATTCTCTTTTCCTTATCTCTTTTATTTTCATATGACTTTTATTGTTGATGATGTTGTGTGTAGTGGAATAAATTGAAGCATGCGATATTTTCTTAAATTTTCTTGGTTATGAATTGCGATTTCATCATTGCTTTATTTTTCTTGCATGCTGTTGATGGTTAAAAACGTGAATTTTTCGTGAATTTTTCGTGCTTCCGTGTGTAAACTGTTGTTACGATACTGATTCCTCTTGGAAGAAACGGTTGAGTTTTAGTCGAGTTGCAGTCAGCGATATCTGTTTCAGTTGAGTATTCAATTAGGTCCGAAATTTTATCATTTTTGTAGAAATCTTAGTAGACAAGAAAGGAGACATACGTGTTTTTAAATCACTGTCTATATGTTTGATTATACTTTTCGCGTAGCTAGTTATCCAGTCACATGAGTCGTGTTGGCACTTTAATTGAGTTTAGAGTCGGACAGTTTTTACCCAAAAAGTCGAGATATTAATTGTTCTATGATGGGAAGTCTAGTAACCGGGGCTATTCACGTGACCCGTTGTTTACTCTCATGTAAAACGACAACCCTGAATAGATTAATAAATTAGAAATATCGCATTACCGATGATGGGAAGCCTAGTAACCAGGGGTATTCACGTGACCCGTAGTTTACTCTCGCGTAAAACGGCAACCTTGACATGCGGGACTTGCTATTTGAGTTTTTTCTCCGCTGTAGAGGGGAACTTAGTAACTAGAAGCATCCATGCGCCCCATGAGTGTCTTTTACGTCAAACGGTTCCCCAATACATGAGAATGGAAATCCACCCTAGGATTATCCCGATAAAACATTCCGAGATCCGAACCTAGTGGTTAACTCGAATCTTTATTATGATCATACATAAGGGAATGCTGTCCGAGGAGTAATTTTGATAATGAAACTCGTGAATTTTGCCACTAGACTGTAGGGCTGGGCGAGTTAGCTTATTTACTCTAAACCCTTCATATTGGCGGTCGGTTAAATTCACGCTTGTTAATCTTTGAGCTTGATTTTCTTCATGAACGATTGATTAGGACTGAAATTGGTTACTTTGTGGAATCAGTGTTCTGGACGTGACTCACTATTATGTCACTCGTATTATTCTTTGAGATTTTCGGGGTAGTATTGATTAAGTTGAGCACTATGGACTTACACGATTATTCATGATACTTTTTGTTTGAAATTAATTTTTGCTTGAGGACAAGCAAAGGCTCAAGTTTGGGGGTATTTGTTAGGCGTATTTTTATGCACTTATTTATCATTAGTTTATATCCACTTTGAGCCTAAATCTGCATAAATGAGCTTTTAATGCACTATTCTTTTATGTTTTGCAGGAAATTGGAGTCTGGAAGCTCGAACGACGAAAAACGGGCGAAAACGGCAAATTTTGGCCTGGGGCCGCGGCAGAAACCAAGTGAGCCGCGGCACACGAAGATGACCAGAAAGTGCCGAGCGGACTGTACTGTGAGCCGCGGCACAAGGAGAGTGAGCCGCGACCCAGGAAGAAAAAATACGCCCAGGCATCCGGCGCTGAGCAGTAGGGGCCGCGGCACAGATTAAGTGAGCCACGGCCCACGAGGCGGTTTTGATGTATTGGTCGCGGTTCTGGGCCGTTTTTGGAGCCTATTCCCAACCTAATTCCCGGACGCGTTTTGGAGGCAGAAGAGAGCTATAAATAAGCATTGAAGGGCAGTGAAATGGGAGGGAATAGATCAGACGGAGACATCGTAGGAGGGAGAAGAACACAAGAAGGAGATTTGTGGGCGACGATAAGACCACGGATTCCTTACGGTTTTTCTTAATTTTTCCGCACCTTAGTTTCTAGATGTGTTTGAGTAGGATTGTGATTGTAGCCGATTACATGACGGTTTGATTTATTTATTATTATTTCAATTCATTCGTTATTCTATTGAATTGGATTTTTCTCATTGTTCTTAATGCTTTTTAATTGTCTTGCCAACAGTTGAATTGTTTTGAATGTATTTATGGATTCGGGAGATGAAATTTAGGCATAGTTCTTGTGAGACGAATCATAATTTTCGTGAGATAGGAATACACTCATGGTAATTGTGAAGCCTATTTATTGTGGGAATTCTTAAACTATTTTAGCTATTAATTATCTAATTCGAATAGGGATATATCGAGTTAATAATTCGTAGTATTTTCTATCGACCTTGGGAAAGGCTTTAGAATAATTTAGGAATTCCTGGCTTACAATCAATTGAATAAAAGTGAATTGAATTGAATAAAAATCATTCCTGATTGTTTGAGGTGAAAATCATAATCATACACCCTTATTATTAGTTATTATTTTTATTATCTTCTATTTATTTTTCTGCAATTAGTTTAGAAATAAATTCTATATAATTGTTCTTCAAATAAAATCATGAGTTGACTATATTTTGGTACTTAGTGAAATCAGTCCTCGAGGGAACGATATCTTACTTATCACTTTATTACTTGTTGACACCGTGCACTTGCGGCATAGTGTGAGGGATTTCCTCACAACAAGTTTTTGAGCATTATTTGAAGTATGGATTGACGGACGATTCCACTCAGACATGTGCTGGCGTTCAAGAAGACATTTGGAATAAGTATCACTTTTCCTTATCTCTTTTATTTTCACACGAGTTTTATTGTTGATGATTCTATGTGTAGTGGAATAAATTGAAGCATGCGATATTCTCTAAATTTTTCTTGATTATAAATTGCGATTTCATCATTACTTTATTTTCCTTGCATGCTGTTGATGGTTAAAAACGTGAATTTTTCATGCTTCCGTGTGTAAAACTGATGTTACGATACTGATTTCCCTTTGAATAAACGGTTGAGTTTAGTCGAGTTGCAGTCAGCGATATCTGTTTCTGTTGAGTATTCAATTAGGTCCGAAATTTTATCTTTTTTGTAGAAATCTTAGCAAATAAGAGAGGAGACATATGTGTTTTCAAATCGCCGTTTATACGTTTGGTTATACTTTTCGCGTAGCTAGTCGTCCAGTAATATGAGTCTTGTTGGCACTTGGATTGAGTTTAGAGTCGGACAGTTTTTCCAAAAAGTCGAGAATTTATATATGTTCTATGATGGGAAGTTTAGTAACCGGGGGTATTCACGTGACCCGTTGTTTACTCTCGCGTAAAACGACAACCCTGAATAGACTAATAATTTAGAAATATCGCATTACCGATTGTAGGAAGCCTAGTAACCGGGGGTATTCATGTGACCCGTTGTTTACTCTCGCGTAAAACGGCAACCTTGACATGCGGGAATTGTTATTCGAGTTTTTTTTTCCGCTGTAGAGGGGGACTTAGTAACTAGAAGCATCCATGTGCCCCATGAGTGTCTTTTACGTCAAACGGTTCCCCAATACATGAGAATGGAATTCCACCCTAGGATCATCCCGATGAAATATCCCGAGAGCCGAAACCTAGTGGTTAACTCGAATCATATTATTGATCATATATAAGGGAATGCTTTCCGAGGTTTAATTTTGACGATGAAACTCTTAAATTTTGCCACTAGACTGTGGGACTGGTGTTAGGCGTATTTTTATACGCTTATTTATCATTATTTTGTAGTATTTTGGAGAGTGAAATCGTCTAAATGAGCTTTTAATGCCTTAATTTTGTATGATTGACAGGAAATTGAAGTCCGAAAGCTAAAACGAGGCAAAACGGGCGAAAACGGCAAATCTGGACTCTGAGCCGCGGCACAAGGAAGCTGAGCCGCGGCACAGGAAGAGACCAGCCGAAGGGCAGAGTAACCTGTACTCTGTGCCGCGGCACAGCCAGTGAGCCGCGGCACGAAGAATTAATTAACGCCTGCATTCAACAAGGCGATGTGCCGCACAGTTTAGTGCGCCGCGGCACACTTGGCGGTTTTTGTATGCCCGCGGATTTTGAGCCGTTTGGCCGCCACCAACTAATACGGACGCGATTTGGAGGATATGTTGAGCTATAAATAGGGTTTAAGACCCTAATTAAATCATCCGGGAATCTTTGGATCTTTAATCTTTGAGAGCTTAAGCTTGGAGGCAGAAGAGGAGGGAAGCGAGACTTCAAGGGCGGAGGCGGAAGTCAAGAACGGAGGAATACGAGCTTCATCTGCGTTTGAATTTTATGCTTTCGTTTATTTATTCGTATTTTCGCTTTTAGTATGTCAGGCTAAAGCCCTAATCTAGGGTTTTGATGAAACCTTTGTTTTGACGAATTGATTGAGATTATCCAATTTATTACCTTTTTATTGAGTTTTCCCAATTCTGTTTAATGCTTGCAATTATCTGGCCAATAGTTGTATTGATTTAATCATTCACTTCGAATCGGGAGAGGAGATTTGGTGAGGAACTATTGGTGAGGACCGTTTTATTCTGTGAGATAGGAATATACTCATAGGAACTACGTGGCCTTTAGGAGATTTCATGCTTTTTGCCTATCGACGAATTAATTCACCTAGGGATAGAGTGCGTTATTCGCCTTTAGATAAATCTATCGACCTCGGGAGAGGCGGTAGAATATTTTAGCAATCTCCGCCTTCAATAATTTGGGAAAATTATTTATTACGGATAATCAAGAGTAAATTCGGATAAACTAAGGTGGATTCAGAACCCTAGACTTATTCATCATTTGATTTATTTTATTCAAGCCATCGTTTTATTCTAGTCTTTTAGTAATTCTTCTAGTTATTAATTACAAAATCCCAAATTCGATTGTTCAGATAAAATTGGAATACGAAAAAATCGGTAGTTAGAAATTAAATCCTCGTGGTAACGATACTCTACTTATCACTTTATTACTTGTAAACGATAACGTGCACTTGCGTGTAAGGAAATATCGCAACAAGTTTTTGGCGCCGTTGCCGGGGATTTTAATTTTCTAATATCGATTTAAGTATTTCCAGTCTTAATTTGAACGTTTTATTTTTATTTTTGTGTATTTAATTTCGTTTATCTGTTTTTCCTTTCAGGACCTTTCGTGCAGTGCATGAGAAAACTCGGTAATGAAGGCCTACTACCTTTGGATACTGAGCTCGAGCGCACGCTAAGAAGGTTCAAAAAGGAGAAAAGAGAGTTGCAGACGACGGTCAACATGGCCGAGAATATCGAAGTCCAAGGAGGAGATAACCAAGTGCGGCAAGTTCAACCGGAACTAGCTCTTCGAGATTATGCCATGCCGCAGGTCAACGCTAATTTTTCGGGAATTCGGCGTCCCACTATCCAAGCTAATAATTTTGAGATCAAGCCTGCTATTATTCAGATGGTGCAGGCGAGCCAATTCTGTAGACTGCCGAATGACGACCCGAATGCCCATATTGCTTCTTTCCTTGAGATATGCGACACATTCAAGACTAATGGTGTCACCGAAGATGCCATCCGATTGAGGCTTTTCCCTTTCTCTTTGAGGGATAAAGCAAAGTTTTGGTTAAATTCCTTACCGCCGGGGTCGATTACAACATGGGAGAGATTAGCGAAAGCCTTCCTTGCCAAATTCTTCCCACCTGCTAAGACGGCGAGGTTGAGAAACGAAATAACCACTTTTGTCCAGTACGATATGGAATCGCTCCACGAGGCGTGGGAGCGATATAAAGATTTGCTACGAAGATGCCCTCATCACGGCATTCCTGATTGGCTTCAGCTTCATACGTTCTATAATGGTTTGAGTGCTTCTACACGCACCCTCGTGGATGCGGCCTCTAGTGGGACCTTCATGGGAAAATCTATGGCCGAGGCACACGTACTTTTGGAAGATATGGCCGAAAACGCATACCAATGGCCATCAGAAAGATTGACACCGAAGAGAGTCATGGAAGTTTCAAGCAATGATCCGATTTCCACCTTGTCAGCTCAAGTCGCCGCTTTGACCCAACAGCTCCAGGCATTCTCGCACGCACCTTCCCCCGTTACCATTGAGACATGCAATTGGTGTAACGGATCACACCCGAGCGCGGAATGTCAAGTTGGAAATCCGTTCGAGCAAAATCAGATGGAGCAGGCTAAATTTGTGGGAAGTGGGAATCGGCCGAATAACCCGTACTCCAATACTTATAATCCGGGGTGGCGCAATCATCCTAACTTTTCATGGAGAAACGGACAGAACTCACACCAGCCCCCGTTCGCCCAGAATCAACAGCAGCCCCCTCCCATTCCCAAAGTGTCTCTCGAGGAAGCACTTGCAAAATTGGCTGCAAATACGAGTCAATTTATGACCCGTACGGAAGCTACATTACAAAATCATTCTGCTTCCATTCGAAACTTGGAGGTCCAGCTGGGCCAAATTGCTAATGTGTTGACAGCTCGTCCGGAGAGAGCATTGCCAAGTACAACAGAGACAAATCCTAGAGAGAGTCTAAACGCAATCAGCTTAAGAAGTGGGAAAGAGGTGCTGGATCAGCCCGAGCGGGGTAAAGAGAAGAAGGAAATTGAGGAAGAGAAGGATTTAAAGCCAGAGGAGTCGAAGGAATTGAAGCCGGATAACTCGAAGACATGTGTGTCCCCCGTCCCGTTTCCGCAGAGATTACAGCAAAGAAGGGCGGACAAACAATTTTCTAAGTTCCTTGATGTGTTTAAAAAGCTTCACATAAACATTCCGTTCGCCGACGCGTTGGAACAGATGCCGAGTTACGTCAAGTTCATGAAAGAGATATTTTCGAAGAAGAGAAAGCTTGAGGAGTTTGAAACAGTCACCTTGACAGAGGAGTGCAGTGCAATTCTTCAAAAGAAGCTCCCACCTAAATTGAAAGATCCGAGAAGCTTCAACATACCGTGCACCATGGGGAATCTTTCGTTTAATAAGGCACTATGCGATCTTGGTGCTAGTATCAACCTCATGCCTCTGTCGATTTTTAAAAAGCTGGATATTGGGGAAGCCAAGCCAACAACAGTCTCCTTACAATTGGCGGATCGATCGATAAAGTATCCGAGGGGAGTGACCGAGGATGTATTAGTTAAGGTTGACAAGTTCATCTTTCCGGCCGATTTCATCGTACTCGACATGGAGGAAGATGAAAATATTCCAATCATCTTGGGACGACCATTTTTAGCGACTGGCCGAACCCTTATAGACGTGGAAAAGGGGGAGTTAACTCTGAGGGTCCAAGACGAGCAAGTTACTTTTCAAGTATTCAAATCGTTTCCATGTCCCGGAAGTATTGATAAAAGGACACTAAGTGAAAGTGTAAATGCCGTTGAAAGAGGAAAGCACCGAAACATCGTCGGTGGGAAAATTCAGATTTTGTGTTAAATGGTCCAAGTCTTAAGAAGGATGTAGACCGAGTGGCGTTCCTCGAGCATGAGGAAAAATCTGCTGCAGTCTTGAGTGCGTTTGTGAAGGAGGAGAGTGAGCCGAAAGCCAAGCGGACAATTAGTCATGAAAAAACCGGGTGTTTCGGGAAGTTATTCACGTCGAAACCTTTCCGCAAACAACATTTGATGACCGAACCGAAAGTCGAATCGCTAATGACCAATGGTCATGATTTTAACAAAAATATGAACGGTTCGATGAACGGGGCGGAAACCAAATGGAGTTTGCGAAAAGCGAACTAACGTTGTCCAATAGGTCCGGCTGAAGACTATAAACTTAGCGCTTCTCGGGAGGCAACCCGAGTTCGTAGTTGTAGATTTTTTGCATTTCTTTATTTTTCTTGCATTCGTGATTCTTATTTTTCATCATTTTTGTGCTTCACTTTGCTTCTGCCTCTCACTTTTAACGTGTTTTTCTCAAAATTCTGTGCAGGAAAGTCCCAGGGAAGAGACTGAAGGATGAGCCGCGGCACGGCATTAATGAGCCGCGGCACACGTCAATCGCCAGGGGAGGCTAAACCAACTGTACCCTGTGCCGCGGCACGGCATAAATAAGCCGCGGCACACTTGAGCAATGAGCCGCGGCACACGAAATCTGTGCCGCGGCACACGACAAAACGAGAACACAGGTAAAAGGGACTGTACCCTGTGCCGCGGCTCACTTTAGCTGTGCCGCGGCACACTATGCGGAATCTGAAAGGCCCAGGTAACATATAACACGCATTCGGCCGGCATTACCAGGTACGCCTTCCTTCTCCTTCTCCTTCCCTCCCCAGCGCGCGATCCGGCCGACCAAGTTCTTCCATTTTTTTTCCTACGATTTCTCTTGCAATCTTCAAAAGGTACGTTTCAATCTTTAATCTTTACTTGCTTATGGTTTATATTTGGAAGTTGTTTATGCTTTGGATGAATGGAACATGCTTATTTTTCCTTCAAAAAGTTTTAGGATTATTAGAGAATAACATGGTAGTTTTATCGAATTTTCATGGTTAAATCGGAATATCAATGAGTTGAATGTGTTGAGTTGATGATGATTGAATTATGTTTTGATTTTTGAGGGTTGAATCGAGCTGTAACTATGTTTATTCTTCAAGTAAACTTGTGCCCTCAAGGTGTCTGATAAATTGCCTATATGAAAAATTTTCTTTGGAAAAGCAATCGTTTGAATTTTCGTGCAACGTATACGTTTTGAATATACAGCAAGCCCAACCCTGACATCCAGGTTATACGTTTAAATCCAAAGCATAGTTTTTGTTAAAAATAAAGTGATAAGTAGAGTATCATTTTATCAAAAATGAGCCGGCAACGGCACACTAACACACTGAGCCGCGGCACACGAAAACTGAGCCGCGGCACCCGACGACATTACAAACCGTCCCAGTCCTACTGTACTTTGGGCCGCGGCTCACTTATATTGTGCCGCGGCCCCCATCGCAAAATAAGAGCAGCCAGGTAGGGCTCATTTAATCGATCGGCCTGCATAAGATACTTCTTCCCTCCCTTCCTTCCTTCCTTCACACAATGAGGTCAGTTGATACCATTCTATTGTCTCCTTCTCAAATTCTCCAGGTAATTGTTGATTTCTAAATCATAAGTGATTCTTGATGTGAAAAGATTTGCAGTTTTATATTGCTAGTAGTTCTTCACTTTTGTTTCTAAAATGGAGTTGGAATATGGGGAATGTGATATTATGATGGAATTGATGTTTATGAACGAATTGTTGATGATGGTTGTCGTAATTCAGGGTTATAATCTGTGTTATTATTTTTGGGATTTGGAATTAACCATCAAAATTCTTGTTCTTCATTTTAACTTGTGCACACAAGGTGTTTGATAAATTGTAGCAATGAAAAATTGGTAAGCTAGGCATTTTCAAAATTATATGCAATGAATCGTGTTGTCAAATTACATTATCCCCAACCCCTACATCATGTTCAACTTGAGAGCTCGTACTTAACTTCCTTTTTGATGATGCAAGCTCATTTATTCACACTCCGCATGATGTAGTCAAGAAGCGTGCAAGCTCACCGGACGATGCCGGCACCAGCTCCTGAGCAGACTGGAGGGGAGTACTTGACCTTTTTACTTTTATTGCATAGCATTTTTGTCCATTGAGGTCAATGTACGTCCTAAGTTTGGGGGGGGGGGGGGATTTACTTTCAGTCTACATTCATTGCTGTACCTTATTTTATTGTTGTACTTTATTTCGTTGCACTTTTCATTTCTTTGCGTAAATTTTTTTTTTAGATAGCCTTGCTTGTCTTAGTTTTCTTTATTCGTGAATTTTTCGTGCTTCTATTTGTGTGATACTGATGTTACGACACTGTTTTTCTCTCTGAAGAAACGGTCGAGTTTTAGTCGAGTTGTAGTCAGTTATTTCTGTTCTGCTTAGTATTCAATTAGGTCCGAAATTTTTCGTGATTGTAGAGGTCTTGGCAGATAAGAGACGATACATACTTGTTTTAAAATCACCGTCAATACGTTTGGTTACATTTTCTGGATAGTGAGTCGTACTGTTTCTTTAGTCGTTTTGGCACTTAGATTGAGTTTAGAGTCGGTCAGTTTTTCCCTAAAGTCGAGATAATGTGTTCTATGAAGGGAAGTCTAGTAACCGGGGGCATTCGCGTGACCCGCTGTTTACTCTCGCGTAAAACGACGACCCTGATTAGACTAGTGATTTAGATATTTCACATGTGCCAATGAGAGGGAGCCTAGTAACCGGGGGTATTCGCGTGACCCGCTGTTTACTCTCGCGTAAAACGGCAACCTTGATTCGGACATGTGGAAATTATGTATTCGAGTTGTTTCTCCGCTGTAGACGGGAACTTAGTAACTAGAAGCATCCATGTGCCCCATGAGTGTCTTTTACGTCAAACGGTTTTCCAATACATGAGAATGGAGTTTCCACCCTAGGATTATCCCGATGAAGCATCCCGAGATCCTAACCTAGTGGTCACCTCGAATCAAATTCTTGAGCATATATATATAAGGGAATACTGTCCGAGGTATAATTGTTATGAAACTCGTGAAAATTGTGCCTTTCGACTGTGGAACGGGACGAACTAGCTTGGTTGTGTTAGCCTTTCATATTGACGGTCGATTTGACTCGCGTTTTGTTAATCTTTGAGCTGGATTTTCTTCATGAACGAGTGATTAGGACTGAATTTGATTACTTTGCGGAATCATTATTCTGAGTGCAGCTCGCTTTTATGACACTCGTATTATTTAGAGAGAATTACAGGATAGTATTGATTAGGTTGAACACTATGAGTTGCACGATGATTCACGACATTCTTTTATTAAATTTAATTCTTTTTGCTTGAGGACAAGCAAAGGCTTAAGTTTGGGGGTATTTGTTAGGCGTATTTTTATACGCTTATTTATCATTATTTTGTAGTATTTTGGAGAGTGAAATCGTCTAAATGAGTTTTTAATGCCTTAATTTTGTATGATTGACAGGAAATTGAACTCCGGAAGCTAAAACGAGGCAAAACGGGCGAAAACGGCAATCTGACTCGAGCCGCGGCACAAGGAAGCCGAGCCGTGGCACAGAAGACACCACCGGCCGAAGGCGAGTAACTCTGTACGCATGCCTGCACCAGTGAGCCGCGGCACGTAAGAATTAATTAACGCCTGCATTCATGAAGGCGATGTGCCGCGGCACAGTTTAGTGCGCCGCGGCACACTTGGCGGTTTTTGTATGCCGCGCGGATTTTGAGTTTGGCTTGATTTCGACCGACTAATACGGACGCGATTTGGAGGATATGTTGAGCTATAAATAGGGTTTAAGACCCTAATTAAATCATCTGGGAATCTTTGGATCTTTAATCTTGGAGAGCTTAAGCTTGGAGACGGCAGAAGAGGAGGGAAGCAGAAGACTTCAAGGGCAGAGGGCGGAAGCTGAAGAACAGAGGAATCCGAGCTTCATCTGCGTTTGAATTTTATGCTTTCGTTTATTTATTCTGTATTTTCAGTTTTTAGTATGTCAGGCTAAAGCCCTAATCTAGGGTTTTGATGAAACCTTTGTTTTGACGAATTGATTGAGATTATCCAATTTATTACCTTTTTATTGAGTTTTCCCAATTCTGTTTAATGCTTGCTATTATCTGGCCAATAGTTGTATTGATTTAATCATTCACTTCGAATCGGGAGAGGAGATTTGGTGAGGAACTATTGGTGAGGACCGTTTTATTCTGTGAGATAGGAATATACTCATAGGAACTACGTGGCCTTTAGGAGATTTCATGCTTTTTGCCTATCGACGAATTAATTCACCTAGGGATAGAGTGCGTTATTCGCCTTTAGATAAATCTATCGACCTCGGGAGAGGCGGTAGAATATTTTAGCAATCTCCTCCTTTAATAATTTGGGAAAATTATTTATTACGGATAATCGAGAGTAAATTCGG
Organism: Orobanche coerulescens; assembly: GCA_033398695.1. NCBI lineage: Eukaryota > Viridiplantae > Streptophyta > Magnoliopsida > Lamiales > Orobanchaceae > Orobanche > Orobanche coerulescens. The sequence continues at coordinate 34,676,293 of CM065807.1, forward strand.
ATAAACTAAGGTGGATTCAGAACCCTAGACTTATTCATCATTTGATTTATTTTATTCAAGCCATCGTTTTATTCTAGTCTTTTAGTAATTCTTCTAGTTATTAATTACAAAATCCCAAATTCGATTGTTCAGATAAAATTGGAATACGAAAAAATCGGTAGTTAGAAATTAAATCCTCGTGGGAACGATACTCTACTTATCACTTTATTACTTGTAAACGATGACGTGCACTTGCGTGTAAGGAAATATCGCAACAACTGGGCGAGTTGGCTTGTTTACTCTAACCCTTCATATCGGCGGTCGGTTAAATTCACGCTTGTTAATCTTTGAGCTTGATTTTCTTCATGAACGATTGATTAGGACTGAAATTGGTTACTTTGTGGAATCAGTGTCCTGGACGTGACTCACTATTACGATACTTGTATTATTCTTTGAGATTTTTCAGGATAGTATTGATTAAGTTGAGCACTACGGACTTGCATGATTATTCACGATACATTTTGTTTAAAATTGATTTTTGCTTAAGGACAAGCAAAGGCTCAAGTTTGGGGGTATTTGTTAGGCGTATTTTTATGCGCTTATTTATCATTAGTTTATATCCATTTTGAGCCTAAAAATGCATAAATGAGCTTTTAATGCACTATTCTTATATTTTTGCAGGAAATTGGAGTCCGGAAGCTCGAACGACGAAAAAAGGGCGAAAACGGCAGTTTTGGCACAGGGCCGGCACAAGGGAAGCGGGCCGCGGCACACGAAGGTGGCTAAACAAGTGCCGAGCGAACTGTACCCTGAGCCGCGACACAGCTTAAGTGAGCCGCGGCCCAGGAGGAAAAATAAGCGCCCAGGTATAGGCGCTGAGCAGTAGGGGCCGCGGCACAGATTAAGTGAGCCGCGGCCCACGAGGCGGTTCTGATGTATTGGCCGCGGTTCTGGGCCGTGTTTGGAGCCTATTCCCAACCTAATCACACGGACGCGTTTTGGAGGCTTAGGACAGTTATAAATAAGCATTGAAGGACTGAAAAGAAGAAGAGATCCGAAAAGGGAGAGGAGGAAGCATCGATAGCTAGAGAGAAGAACACAAGGAGGAGATTTGTGGGCGACGACAAGACCACGGATCCCTACGGGTTTTCTTAATTTTTCCGCATCTTAGTTCCTAGATCTATTCGAGTAGGATTTTGATTGTAGCCGATTACATGACGGTTTGATTTATTTATTATTATTTCAATTCGTTCGTTATTCTATTGAATTGGATTCTTCTTACTGTTCGTAATGCTTTTTAATTGTCTGGCCAACAGTTGAATTGTTTTGAATGTCTTTATGGATTCGGGAGATGAAATTTAGGCATAGTTCTTGTGAGAATAATCATGATTTTCGTGAGATATGGATATACTCATGGGAATTGTGAAGCCTATTTATTGTGGGAATTCTTGAACTGTTTTAGCTATTAATTATCTAATTCGAATAGGGATATATCGAGTTAATAATTCGTAGTATTTTCTATCGACCTTGGGAAAGGCTTTAGAATAATTTAGGAATTCCTGGCTTACAATCAATTGAATAAAAGTGAATTGAATTGAATAAAAATCATTCCTGATTGTTTGAGGTGAAAATCATAATCCTACACCCTTATTATTATTATTACTATTATTATTTATTTTTCTGCAATTAGTTTAGATATAAATTCTATTTAATTGTTCTTCAAATAAAATTACGAGTCGACTATATTTTGGTACTTAGTGAAAACAGTCCTCGAGGGAACGATATCTTACTTATCACTTTATTACTTGTTGACACCGTGCACTTGCGGCATAGTGTGAGGGATTTCCTCACAACAAATAAAACTCATGATTATTTTACTAATATCGATTTCAGTATTTCTAGTCTTAGTTTGAACAATTTTTTTTATTATTTTTTGTGTAATTTTATTTATTTGTTTTTCCTTTCAGGAGTTTTCGGTTAGTGCCTGAGAAAATTCGGTAACGAAGGCCTACTACCTTTGGATACCGAACTCGAGCGCACTCTTCTGAGAAGCAAGAAGGAGAAACGAGAGCTACTGACAACAGTCATCATGGCCGATAATACCGAAAATCACGGAGGAGATAATCTTGTGCAACAAGTTCAACCGGCATTAGCACTCCGCGATTATGCTATGCCACAAATAAATGCAAACTTTTCGGGAATTCGGCATCCAACCATTCAGGCGAACAATTTCGAAATCAAGCCGGCTATAATTCAGATGGTACAAGCGAGCCAGTTTTGTGGATTGCCGAACGATGACCCCAACACACATATCGCGTCTTTTCTCGAGATTTGTGACACCTTCAAAAACAAAGGTGTTACTGATGATGCTATTCGTCTACGACTTTTCCCTTTTTCTTTGAAGGACAAAGCCAAATTTTGGTTAAATGCTTTACCGCCGGGCTCTATCACGACATGGGCGGAATTAGCACAAGCCTTCCTAGCCAAGTTCTTCCCACCTTCGAAGACGGCGAGACTCAGGAACGAGATCACTACCTTTGGGCAATTTGATATGGAGTCGCTTCACGAGGCGTGGGAGCGATACAAAGATTTGCTACGGAGATGCCCACATCACGGCCTACCGGACTGGCTACAAATTCAGACGTTCTATAATGGATTGAGTGCTTCTACACGCACTCTTGTGGATGCAGCCGCTGGAGGAGCATTGATGGGAAAAACGATGGCCGAGGCACACTCTTTATTGGAAGCTATGGCTATGAATGCTTATCAATGGCCGTCCGAACGAGTAAACCCGAAACGAGTAATGGAAATCTCCAATAATGATCCGATCTCTACATTATCAGCTCAAGTCGCCGCCTTGACGCAGCAACTTCAAGCCTTTTCACAAGCTCCTTCCCCCGTTGCCATTGAATCATGCAATTGGTGTAACGGATCTCATCCTAGCGCAGAATGTCAAGTCGAAAACCCTTTCGAGCAACCTCCGATGGAACAAGCTCAGTTCGTGGGGAACGGGAACCGGCAAAATAATCCGTACTCCAACACTTATAATCCAGGATGGCGAAATCATCCTAACTTCTCATGGAGAAACGGACAAAGCTCGAACCAGCCTCAGTTTGCTCAACACCAACAGCAACCTTCTCCCGCTCCAAAAATCTCTCTAGAAGAAGCAATGGCGAAATTGGCAGCGAACACGAGTCAGTTCATGGCCCGTACGGAAGTGACCTTGCAAAACCATTCCGCTTCTATACGCAACTTGGAAGTCCAACTGGGCCAGATTGCTAATGTATTAATAGCCCGCCCGAAAGGTACCTTGCCAAGTACGACCGAAACAAATCCCAGAGAGAGTGTCAATGCCATTGGGTTGAGAAGTGGGAAAGAATTGGGTGAGCTGCCCGGGCAGAACAAAAAGAGAAGTGAGGATGAGGAGAAGAAAAATTCAGCGACTGAGGAATCACAAATGTCTAGACCCTCGATACTGTTTCCGGATAATCCGAAGGCATATGTGCCACCCGTCCCGTTTCCGCAGCGATTACAACAGAAAAAGGTGGACAAGCAATTCTCTAAGTTTCTCGACGTCTTCAAGAAACTGCATATCAACATTCCATTTGCCGACGCCTTGGAACAAATGCCGAGTTACGTGAAATTCATGAAAGAAATCTTGTCAAACAAAAGAAAGCTCGAGGAGTATGAGACAATCGCATTGACGGAGGAGTGCAGCGCTATTCTTCAGAAAAAGCTTCCGCCAACATTGAAGGATCCGGGAAGCTTCAATATACCGTGCACAATAGGAAACCTCTCTTTTGATAAGGCGTTGTGCGATCTCGGGGCCAGCATTAATCTGATGCCACTTTCCATATTTAAGAAGCTAAATATTGGGGAAGCAAAGCCGACGACAATGTCGCTGCAATTAGCCGATAGATCGATTAAATATCCGAGGGGAATAATAGAGGACGTCTTAGTAAAGGTAGATAAGTTCATCTTTCCAGCTGATTTCATTGTGCTCGATATGGAGGAGGATCAAGACATCCCAATTATTTTGGGAAGACCATTCTTAGCTACCGGCCGAACTCTCATAGACGTGGAAAAAGGGAGACTCACTCTGCGGGTTCAAGATAAGCAGGTCACTTTCCAAGTATTTAAATCCTTTCCATGTCCAAGTAGTGTTCAGAAGAATTCGCAAATTGAAAGTGTAGATACCTCTGCGAAGGACACACACCGGAACAATTATCGGTCTAAAAATTCAGAATCCGTTCCAGTTGCCCCGACGCCTAATAAGCATGAAGAGCAAGTCGCATACCTTAGGCATTTGAATATGTCATGTTCAACATCCGTTCATCCACAATCGGAAAATCCTCATTCTGTCTTAAGTTCGCCCGAGGAGTTGAAAATTAAGCCGGATGTCAAACGGGCGCCAAGTCAAGTGCAAAATGGGTGCTTCGGAAAGTTGTTTTCGTTAAAATCTTTTCACAAAGAACATTGGGTGCCCAAATCGAAAATCGAATTGTTAAAGCCCAATGGTCAAAATTTTAAAACACATATTAACGGTTCGATGGACGGGGCGGAGTTCAAATGGTCTTTGCGAAAAGCAAACTGATTTTCAATAAGTCCGGCTGAAGACTATAAACTTAGCACTTCTCGGGAGGCAACCCGAGTATTAGTCGTAGAATTTTTATGTTTTAGCATTTTCTTGAAATTTTTGGATCTTTATTTTTTTTTATTTTAGCTTGGACATGCTTATCTCTCACTCTTGTTATTTTCTGTTGAAAATTCTGTGCAGAAATTATCCCAGGGAAAATTCAGCATTGAGCCGCGACACAAGGATTGTGAGCCGCGGGCACACACAAGTCGAAAAAGAGTGCTAAACTTCCTATACTCTATGCCGCGGCACATATGTGCTGAGCCGCGGCACACTAACACTCTGAGCCGAGGCACCCGTATGCTGAGCCACGGCACATGGCGATGGAACAAAGGATCCTGAACAGGCTGTACTCTGGGCCGTGGCTCACTTAAGCTGTGCCGCGGCCCCCTTTCGGAAGTTAAACAGCCCAGGTATCCTTTTTAACACAGATCGACCGGCACCCCAGGTATACTTCCTCCTTTTCTTTGCACAGCGATCGACTGATACCCTTCTCCCCTTTTTCTTCTTGCATCCCTCAAATCTAATCAAGGTAATTCTCAATCCTTTGTATTAATTGCTTCATGAATTGTGAAATGAGATGTTGTTCTTCATTCAATATTGATTATGTTATTGTTTTTCAAAGTTCTATCAAAGGTTGAGCTGGGAATATGATGTTTTTGATTGATTATTGATGATTATCTTTCAATTATGAATGAATTGATTATGTTTGTCATGATGATCGATTGAGGATGTTATTTTTGGGGACTAAATCAAGCTGTTACAATGTTTGTTCCTCAATTAAAATTATGCACACAAGGTGTTTGATGAAATGCTTGAATGAAAATTTTTCTTTGTTAAGACAATGTTTTGAAACTATGTGCAACGAATTCGTTTCTGGGAATTACAGCGTACCCCAACCAACGTCAAGTTTAAACGTTAAAGCTCAATTTTATTTTTCTCTCACGGCGGTGCTAGCTCGTTAAATTCTTGATTCATGTTTTGCATATCCTTAGCCGAGAAGTGTTGTTCTCCTTATTGCGTAAGTAAGTAAACTCCGGTGTTTATCTTTTCAGGACTCGCTATGGCTAGAAAGAGAAAGGTTAGCACAAGGGCCAGGACTCAATCGTACCCCACACGAGGGGAAACTTCACAGAGCCGAGCCGAGTTGGAGGCGCACAAATTCTCCGACCCGGAGATTCATAAAATCTTCAATGAAAAGATTCATCCTCGACCCTTGATACCGGAGAGGGGATTCACCCCATCCCCCCAGGATGGGGAGCTTCTGACGATGATAGACGAGATGGGGTGGGCCCATTTTGCTGCACCTCCCGAGCCGGCGGTGATCTCCATTGTACGGGAGTTTTATGCGAGCGCTCTGTTGAAGCACATTCGGGCGGGGCAGATGATACCGCAGTCAGACACTCGGACGCAGGTCGTCGTCCGAGGCATTACAGTAGATTTTTCGGTGGCTGCCATACGGAGATTATTCGAGCTGCCTGTGGTGGATGAGACGGCTTATACGCGAGCTATGAGTGGCCTCACGAGGGAGGCCCTGCTCGAGACACTCACTCAACCCGGCTCTTTTTGGGAGATGCGCGCTCCGGGTTCGTCGGCCTTCTACTTTAAGAGCTCGCGCCTCAGTCGGCTCGGGCAAGCCTGGTTGTATTTCATCTGCGCTCGTGTTGATCCCACCTCGCAGATCCGATCTGTTTTACTCTCTCGAGCCCGTACATTATATGTTATCACTTCCGGGCTGCGATTCGATGTGGCTCCTCTCCTGGTCCGATCTATTCTTCTATGCATTTAGGGAGTGGCCAAGACGGGGCTGAAAGACCCCTCGCTCATCTGCGCTCTATGCCGGCCGTCGGGGATGATGTGGTCGGATGACGAGCCGATGTTAGCCCCACAGGGTCCGATTGATCATCGCATCATTTCGCACTTCGACCAGTGGGGAGGAGCACCGGCACACGCTCGGGGGTGAGGATTTCTACTTGATGAGGCACACGAGCAGTCCCCGGAGCCTCTTCTTCTGACGCAGTGGCAGATGGAGTCCACCCCGCCGCCCGACAGAGAGCACTTGCAGGCAATGTTCGACGGGTTGAGAGAGGAGATGAGGAGAGAGAGAGAGAGCCTTCTGGCTGCCCTGATATAGGAGAGGCGGACGGAGAGAGAGAGCATCATCGCTGCCGTTCGAGATGAGATGAGAGAGCAGGCCCGCCGGGTCTACCGACGTGAGACGAGGTGCCTGGCAGCGAGAGATGCTTACCACCAGGAGCACCTTGCTGCATGGACGGCCCACATTATGCACCCGGACGGGCCATTCATTCCACCCGTTCGCCCAGCCACGCCACCCTCCTCGCCGCACGACGTCGGCACCAGTTCGTGAGCAGACTGTAGGGGAATACTTGACCTTTTTCTTTTATTGCATATTATTCTTTTTGTCCATTGAGGTCAATGTACATCCTAAGTTTGGGGGGGTTTACTTTCTGTTGCTATTATTATTGCTGTACTTATTCGTTTGCACTTTCGTTATCTTTTTGTTCTTAGCCTTGCTTGTCGTGATATTATTTGCAGTCTTGAATTTTTCGTGCTTCTTTTTGTGTAAAACTGATGTTACGATACTGATTTCTCTCTGAAGAAACGGTTGAGTTTTAGTTGAGTTGTAGTGAGCGATATTTGTTTCTGTTGAGTATTCATCTAGGTCCGAATTTTTTTTGTTTTTGTAGAAATCTTAGCGAATAAGAGAGGAGACATACGTGTTTTCAAATCGCCGTCTATACATTTGGTTACACTTTTCGCATAGCTAGTCGTCCAGTAACATAAGTCGTGTTGGCACTTGCTTTGAGTTTAGAGTCGGACAATTTTTCCCAAAAAGTCGAGATATTATTTGTTCTATGATGGGAAATCTAGTAACCGGGAGTATTCACGTGACCCGTTGTTTACTCTCGCGTAAAACGACAACCCTGATTAGACTAGTGGTTTTGAGATCTCGCATGTTCCGATGATGGTAAGCTTAGTAACCGGGGGTATTCGCGTGACCCGTTGTTTACTCTCGCGTAAAACAGCGACCTTGAATCGGACATGCGGGAATAGCTATTCGAGTTGATTCTCCGTTGTGGAGGGGAACTTAGTAACTAAAAGCATCCATGTGCCCCATGAGTGTCTTTTACGTCAAATGGTTCCCCAATACATGAGAATGGAATTCCACCCTAGAATTATCCCGATGAAACATCCCGAGATCCGAACCTAGTGGTCAACTCGAATCATCTTATTGAGCATATATAAGGGAATACTGTCCGAGGGTTATTTTTGATGACGAAACTCTTGAAATTTTTGCCACTAGACTGTGGGACTGGGCGAGTTGGCTCGTTTATTTTAACCCTTCATATTGGCGGTCGATTAAATTCACGCTTGTTAATCTTTGAGCTTGATTTTCTTCATGAACGATTGATTAGGACTGAAATTGTTTACTTTGTGGAATGAGTGTCCTGGATGTAACTCCCTATTATGATAGTTGTGTTATTCTTTGATAATTTCAGGGTAGTATTGATTAAGTTGAGCATTATGGGCTTGCACGATTATTCACGATATTTTTGTTTAAAATTGATTCTTTTTTCTTGAGGACAAGCAAAGGCTCAAGTTTGGGGGTATTTGTTAGGCGTATTTTTATACGTTTATTTATCATTATTTAATATTCATTTGAGGTCTAAATCTGGTTAAATGAGCTTTTAATGCACTATTCTTCTATGTTTGGCAGGAAATTGGAGTCCGGAAGCTCGAACGATGAAAAACGGGCGAAAACGGCTACTTTTGGCCTGGGGCCGCGGCACAAGGAGACTGAGCCGCAGCACACGAAGATGACCTGAAAGTCCCGAAAGAATCAGACTCGAGCCGCGCCCAGAAGGAAAAAAAGGCGCCTGTATATGCTGAAGACACCGTGAGCCGCGTACGCTTTAAGTGAGCGCACTTCACGGGCGGTTTTGGTATGTTCTGCGCGGTTTTGGGTCGTTTTGGAGCCTGTTCTCGACCTAATCACACGGACGCGTTTTGGAGGCTGAGGAGAATTATAAATAAGGGTTTAAGGTCATAAAATCGCGGAAGAGAGAAGTCGATCATCATCAAGGAGAAGAAGCAGAAGACATCCAGGAGCAGAGAGCGGAAGCCAAAAGAACGGAGGAATCCGAATTCTTCATCTGCGTTTGATTTCAATGCTTTCATTCATTATTTCTGTATTTTTATTCTTCAGCATGTCAGGCTAAAACCCTGTTCTAGGATTTTGATGAAACCAAAGTTTTGACGAATTTGCTTTTGATTATCTATATAATTCCCTTTTCTGTTGAGTTTTCCCAATTGTTTTTACTGCTTTCAATTGTGTGGCCTATAATTGGATTGTTTTAATTACACAACTCGAATCGGGAGAGGAGAGTTGGTGAGGAACTATTGGTGAGAACTGTTTTATCTTGTGAGATAGGAATATACTCATAGGAACTACGTGGCCTTTTGAAGATTTTGTGCTTTTTGCCTATTGTCGAATTAATTCACCTAGGGATAGAGTGTATTATTCGCCTTAGAAAAATCTACTGACCTCGGGAGAGGCGGTAGAGTATTTTAGCAATCTTCGCCTTCAATACATTGGGGAAATCATTAACTTCAGATAATTGAGAGTAAATTCGGATAAACCGAGGTGGATTCACAATCGTAGACTTATTCATCATTTGATTTTCTTTATTCGAGCGATCGTTTTTACTGTTTGTTCTTTTATTGGTTTTCTTTAGTTATTAATTTGCATCCCAAATTTCAACAGTTTAAATAAAATTAGAATACATATAAATCGGTACTTAGTGATTCAGTCCTCGTGGGAACAATATCTCACTCATCACTTTATTACTTGTCTACGATAACGTGCACTTGCGTTAAACGAAACATCATAACAATGAAGACTAAGCATAACATACATAATTTGTAATACATAACGTACGTAACAGATTTCAGCCAGGAGCATGCTGTAATATCCGCAAATTCGATTTCCGGTAATTTTTCTTTTTTTGGCGAAAGTCCGTTTTTACGACTTGCTTGGGACCTTTTCGTCATCCTGAGAATGATTAATTCCACACTTTTTGACATCCGAGTTCGTTTCGGAGTCGTTTTGTTGAGTTCCGTGCTTTTTAGCGACTTTTCCGCTCTTGAGTCGATTCTTGCGAATCTCATTCGAAACTGCTGTTTCGAGTTTCCTGTAAGTCTGTTTAACTTTGTTAGACGAGTTATGAACTTCGGTTTGGTTATTCAATCACGTATCGTGATTTCCGGGCGTTTTGGGCCATTTTGTAATTTACCCAAAGTTATGGGTATCCGTATCTGTATTTGTTGTCTCGACCCTTTTCTTGGTCGCGTATGATTAATAATTGCATTACGTTTTCATTTCGAGTCGTTGATATCGTCCGCGAACTTTTCGTGGTGTTCGTTCCGTGCGTTTTCGGAAATCGAGGCCGGTCGCGGGCGGCCGAAAGTACCGTCGGATCGTGCGGCATCGCTAAGTGTCGGGCACTAGCCGAGCAGCACGGAAGGAACCGCGAGCGCACGCCACGGCCGGACGATGCGCGTGCTAGCTCGGCAAAGGTAGCGCACGTTGTCGAAGTCACCAGCCAGACGCCATCGGTCCCCGGGCGAGGGGTTTTGAGGTTCTCGACTCGGGAAGGATCGGCAGTAGCGCACGCCATCTGCCGGCCGTGGGCGCACGCTAATCGGGCAGGTAGCGACGCCGTCGCCGACTAGCGACGCACGGATGAGTTTGTTAGTCCATAGGCTATCGATAAAGCCGCTAAGCGCGCAGCTTCCGCCGTAGCGCACGCTAGCGGAGCCGGGCGAAGTCATGGTCGCATTGATCGGTGGTGCCGGGTCATGCGGGCCATGGCCGAGAGTGCTGGGCCGATACTGGCCGATAGCGCACGCTAGTCCGGGAAGGCTAGCGCACGCTAGTTCCGGCCCAGTATATAAATGACAGAGCAGCCACTTTTTCATTCATTTTTCATTTCCTTTCTCTTCGGTCCGCGGCTAGAGCTTTGGAGGAGATGAAGCCATGTTGTTAAACAATAAATCCATGAAGTTTCTGAGTTTATATCACCGATAAATCATCTTATAACATCCTTCGATCCAGCGAATCAAGGTTAGATCTTTAGAACCCTACTTTTGGGGAGATTTGGAGATTTTCGCGTTTTTGTCCGATTCATTCGGTTTTGCTGAGTAATTCATGATGAATATGATTAATCTTGTTGGTATTCTTAGTTTCCCTACGGATTCATGGTATATTTCGTGATTTTTACGAAATCGAGAGGGTTTGGTTGTGGTCCGCCCTCGTTGTCGTTTTTATACGAATATACATGAATCGTAGGCGGGTGTCCGGGCGTATTCCAATTCCGTATTCGTTTAGAATATATTGTTATTGTATTCTTCGAATCGTTAGGTTCGGTTTCGATGGTTCCTAGCATTCGTCGGTGACTTTCCATTCCGTTCGTTGTGTCGTCGACTATTCAAGGCAAGTATATATTTATGATTGTATGTTCTCGACTTTAAAAGTAAGATATATTGATGACATGATATGAACGAACCACTTTGGGGCGGGCAGATAGGTCCCCTAAGGGTTCCGTAGCCTCTGGTGCGGTTCCACGGTATTCATACATGTAATGATAACGGACGATATGAACGAACCACTTTGGGGCGGGCCGATAGGTCCCCTAAGGGTTCCGTAGCCTCTGGTGCGGTTCCACGGTATTCATATATCCATTTATGCGATTCTATGAGATTTAGTTATTCCGGAATACTAGTCTTGAATTGATGAATTGACGGTTACATTTACTTTATTGTCGAGGAGTATTGTGTTTCATACTTGATATACTTGCACTAGCTATTCGACGGCTAACCCCTTTATGGGGGAAATACTTTTTATGTATTTCAGGTTCCAGGAGAGCGGACAGGCGGGTATCGGGTCGGCATGAAGATGATGGGCAAGTGTGATACTGTGTCTTGCCTCCGGCTATCTTTTTAGATTCCTCCATTCAGTGTTGTTGTACTGGAATGGATTTTAAATACTCGAGTATTGTATTTCAGTTTCCTTAATGTTCCGGCCTGTGTTGCCGAGGTATTGATTTGTGCAGTGATGTATATGGTTTCATTGGTTATGGTTTTGAATATCATTTGTATCGTCTTTATTTCCATTGTATGTAGACCTTCTCGGTCAAGTTTTATAGTTCCGCGTATGTTTAGCCTTGTGGGTCCCATGGCGGGGCTCACGGCGCTGTAATATACCCTAAATAACTTGGGGGTGTTACAGAATATGGTATCGGAGCTTAGGTTTATGGATACCTAGGTTGTCGGTCTTTTGGGTCGATTGAGTCGTCAATTGCCCACAGTATCACTACTCTGCCATCATCACAGTGCGACCGGTACTTGTAAGTCCTCTCACTCTTCTTGTATTTTTCTTGATCGTTTCGTTTATAGCTTGGTATTCTTGGGAATTGGTCACTTCTAGAATGTGCGATTTGGATTATACTTACGCACTTGTGTGCCCTTCAGAATGTTGGATGAAAGTAGGAATAATCGTGGCCGTGGTCACGGACGTGAAATCTTCCTTGAGATTTTGTTAAGTTACTAATTGCGATCTTGGTGTGTATCGGTATTATGTCGAGACTTGGTTAGAAGTCGCATGCTAGTATCATGGGAGATCTTCGACTTCACAGACTTGTAAGTATGTTGTTCGGATTATTCGATAATTCTTGGTGAATTTGAATTTTCGTTGAAATGTTGTTTGTGTGAGTGATTGCAAGTTTCGAGGACGAAACTTATTTTTAAGGGGGGGGGGGGGGTAGTGTAATACCCTGATTTTTCGGATATATATTTTTTCGTTTATTTGTTAGATGTCGTTGATGGATAATTGTGCTTGAGGATGATGTGAACGTATGACAATGTTGCTGAATGCGTATATGTATTCATTGTGCCGTATGATCGTTTGGTATGTCGAGATGTTGGTAGAGAATAGCGGAAAATGGCTAAGTACAGCTACATTAGCGCACGCTACAGGGTATGCCTAGTGCGCGCCAAGATATATACTTAGCGTACGCTACGGTGCATACTTAGCGCACGCTAAGAGGTTCGATTACGTACGCTAAGGAGGACCCCTAACGTACGTAACAACTTGGTGGGTTAGTTCCGGAAGGTGACCGACAGGTAGGCCCAGATTGACTTTTATATTCAGTTAGCGCACGCTAACGCATGTTGGTTAGCGCATGCTAACATCGGATCGCCAATAATGGAATCTTAGCTTTCGGCGGATGGACCCGGCCATGTTCGACGCATGTCCAGATAAGGTCAGCGAGTGTTTGTCGTGTAGAGCTAGCGCACGCTAAAAGCGTATGATTAGCGCACGCTAATTCCATATCAGTCAAAGGAATCCCGATAATCGCGGATGCTTTCGGCATGTGGGGGCACGATACTGTAGCAAGTCAATGCCTGTTAGCGTACGCTAATGCATGGGCATTACGTACGTTAGATGAATTTCGAAGCAATGTAGTAGCTTCTGGACTGCCCGATAGCGCACGCTATCAAGGAAGGATAGCGCACGCTAGTCCTGTAGCGCACGCTAAATATAAGGTCTAGCGCGCGCTAGTGATGTGTTTATAGAGAGGATAGACGAGTGCTGAGAGGCATTTTGTCCATTCTCCTTCCGTCAGTCAATAGAGAGAACCTTGGGAAGCACTTGAAGTTCCTAAACATTGAGAGATGATTCTCTTAAACAAGATTAAGATGGAGAGCTCGGATTTAAGTATTGTTCTTGAAGTTTTTGATGATTCTTGGAATGGAGTTCAAATTATTCTTCTTCGTGATTCGTCCATACAAGGTAATCCTCATATCCCTTTGATCGTGGTTCGTTTTTTTTAAGGATTACTACTTGGGAGGGAGTGTGTTGGGAATCGTGTATTTTGATGTTCGTCTTATTCCAATGTAAATGCATAAATTGGACTGTACTTTTATCCGCTGCGTGAGTATTTTGAAATGGCTTTTGGTATTTTGCCAACTGAGTTTTATTTTGTAAAACCGATTCCCTAAACTGAGTTTTTGGCATTTTGGCCTTGATCGTTTTGACGGTATTTGGAAAATGATTTTTTTTAGTATTTGAAAAATATTACCGTCATCGGTCTTTTTGGCATTTTTGAAATGACGTGGAAAATTGTGCTTTGCCTGGTAAATCCTTGTGAGAAGGGTTTACGGCGTGTAATATTCCCAGGAGGATCTGGGGTGTTACAATTATGGTATCATGTGATAATGTTATACGAGATTTATTGGAATTGTAATAAGAGATTTCAGATGTTGATATGATTATTGAGATCTTCTTCATATGATGATAATGGTATTGTTGCGATTCTTAAGGTTGTATGAATGGCATGATGAAGAAAATGGTAACATGGAGATATATACCTCGGATATGTTATTCTGAACGGGATTTCGGATATTTCGTGTTCTTGAAGAACTCTTGAATTATACGAGGTGATGAAATTTTTTTAAGAAGTGTTGATGTTTTGAAAATGAATATGGAATATTCATATCTAGAGCTAAACTATGTGTTTGAAATAATATTCGTATAGGAATACGAATGTGATTATGAGTTTGATGAGACTATTATTGATTCTTTTTGACATTGATGTTGGCGATAGCCGGTTCGCGGTATCGATGTATCGATTACTATTGTTCACGATTAATGTCGTTCTGAGGCATCGTTGAATCTCTGAATTTGGAAGCCCATACGTATGGAGCAAATGTTCAAGTCGAATGATTGGACTATTTGATAACCTTTTTAATAGGATTATCTATTATTTTGAACCAGTCGGATGATTCGAATTGATGACGGTCATAAGTAAATTTTAACGATGGATTTACGAGAAGGGAACCTTATCAATTCGTATTTAAGAATTGAGTTTGGAACATTTAGACCCTTATTATTGGTCCTATTTGGTTGCTGATATGATCATCATATTTCAACTCGTATTGTGGACAGGATTTGTAAGTGTCTGAGTTGGATTGTTCAGACTGTGATTAGTCGAGATATGGTGAAACGATTGAGTTTGTGGATTGGTGGTATTGATATTGGTCGTCATCGAACCTGTTGATTATTAATCCTTCGTTTTACAATAAGATATGATGTTTGATCGTGAATTATGACTGTTGTGTTGCGGTTAAGGTTGAAGGGTTCGTAGATTAACTTGGTCGAGACTGAGGAATTCGTAAGACGAAATCAACTAAATTGGTAACAGTTCGTTGTATTGATATCGAGGCAAGTTTTGTACTCGTACTAATCAATGAGACTAATGTTATCGTGTAGGTGTACGAATGTGTGTATCATTTCGAGACTTGGCCTCCTTATGATTGTATTGATATCAGAGAATTGTTTGATACGACACCCGTCGACAAATTATGCCAAATGTTATTGTTGTTCGTAAACGGCCGATTGAGGGCATTGATGTATTCGAATTTCATCTTCATTATCGGTAACTGATTTAAGTGTGCCGAGACATCCGTTGTACCGTTGTTATCGAGTTACCGTTCTAAGGTAACCGAAGTATTGAATTGGGACTGTCGAAGATAGTTCCCATCAGTTGAGTCGTTATCGATTGGTCGTTCGAAGACAATAGAGATATTGAATGGGGATCGCCGAGGATAGTGCCCATCTTTGAGTTATTATTGTCGTGTTAGCCGACTCAAGGCAGCACACTATTATTCTGGTGAACTCGGTAATTTTGTGATCGTTGAGGGTGGAGGATTTCCCGAATTGTGGTGTTGTGGTTATTGCCATGTTAATCGGTCCTTAGGGATTCTGATCCCAGGATGGTTGTTTTGAATATCGTTAGTCGTGTCGATCTTTCATTATTCGTGTGCCATCGTTCACTTGGTGAGTCGTATGATCCGTAATGGGTATTTTATCCTTTGAGTTTCGTTGTCATGTTGTATCATGACATATCTGGAATCATGTCTGCGTGCCGATTGGTTATGTGTAAGATTTTTAGCCAGGCACTCGATGGTCATGCGTGGATGTTTCCGCATTGGACTGTGCACACGAGACGTAGTTCTTGAGGCTAATTAGGTACATTGTCACAAGTATATTCTGGATTCCGTATACGGGGTGGACATGTGCACGGATATATTTTCCGGATCGGGCGTACTGTGATGTCCCTCTTGAGCCTTATTGTTTGGTTGTTCGTAGTCCATGTTGTATTGGATATGTCCGACGATTTGTGGCTGATTGTTCATACGCCGAGGGGTATGTCCGACAGTCAGGTTTGCTTCTTTGAGATCTGTATTGTGATGATTTACAGCTTTGGGCTGTTCGGATTTCAGGCCATCGTGATATACAGCTTCGGCCGAGGGGTTTTCAGGCCATTGCGATGTATTGGTACTTTTGTTGGAGCCTTCAGGCATTATGATTCGTATTTACTTCAGCGTTGGCTTGGATTACCTTCGGGTAATGTATTGTTGTGTTGCTTATAACGTTTCGCCGTTGGGCGTAAGTTACGCGTTTCTTGTGTTTCTCGTTGAGTTTTCCTGGCAGGATATTGCTCTCCCTAGTTGTTTTAAGTTTCGGGACGAAACTTCTTTTAAGG
The DNA here is from genome assembly GCA_033398695.1 of Orobanche coerulescens. Classification (NCBI taxonomy): domain Eukaryota; kingdom Viridiplantae; phylum Streptophyta; class Magnoliopsida; order Lamiales; family Orobanchaceae; genus Orobanche; species Orobanche coerulescens. The sequence continues at coordinate 34,692,535 of CM065807.1, forward strand.
AGGGTAGAATGTAATATCCGCAAATTCGATTTCCGGTCATTTTTCTTTTTTTGGTGAAAATCCATTTTTATGACTTTCTTGGGACCTTTTCGTCATCCTGAGAATGATTAATTCCACACTTTTTGACATCCGAGTTCGTTTCGGAGTCGTTTTGTTGAGTTCCGTGCTTTTTAGCGACTTTTCCGCTCTTGAGTCAATTCTTGCGAATCTCGTTCGAAACTGCTGTTTCTAGTTTCCTGTAAGTTTGTTTAACTTTGTTAGACGAGTTATGAACTTCGGTTTGGTTATTCGATCACGTATCGTGATTTCCGGGCGTTTTGGGCCATTTTGTAATTTACCCAAAGTTATGGGTATCCGTATCTATATTTGTTGTCTCGACCCTTTTCTTGGTCGCGTATAATTAATTACTGCATTACGTTTTCATTTCGAGTCGTTGATATCGTCCGCGAACTTTTCGTCGTGTTCGTTCCGTGCGTTTTCGGAAATCGAGGCGTCGGGTCGTGGCGGCTGAGCAGCTGGCCGGACCGGTGCGGCACTGTCGGAAGTGCTGGGCACCGCCGAAAGCAGCACGGCAGAACCGGCGTAGCGCACGCCACGGCCAGACAATGCCCGCGCTTAGCTCGGCAGCAGGTAGCGCACGCTGCCGAAGCCGCCACCAGCAGACGCCATCGGGCCTGGGCAGAGGGGTTCTCAGGTTCTGGACTCAGGAATGATCGGCATGTAGCGCACGCCATCGCTTGGTCGTGGCGCACGCTAACCGGCGGGGTAGCGCACACCGCCGGCCGACTAGCGACGCACGGATGAGTTTGTTAGTCCGAGGCTATCGATGTGTCAAGCAAGACGCGCAGCTTCCGGTCGTAGCGCACGCTAGCGGGAGTCGGGCGACAAGTCATGGTCGGCGGGGTGGTCGGTGGTGCCGGGTCATGCGGGCCATGGCCGAGAGTCCGGGCCGACATCTGCCGATAGCGCACGCTAGTCCGGGAAGGCTAGCGCACGCTAGTTCCGGCCCAGTATATAAATGACAGAGCAGCCACTTTTTCATTCATTTTTCATTTCCTTTCTCTTCGGTCCGCGGCTAGAGCTTTGGAGGAGATGAAGCCATGTTGTTAAACAACAAATCCATGAAGTTTCTGAGTTTATATCACCGATCAATCATCTTATAACATCCTTCGATCCAGCGAATCAAGGTTAGATCTTTAGAACCCTACTTTTGGGGAGATTTGGGGATTTTTGCGTTTTTGTCCGATTCATTCGGTTTTGCTGAGTAATTCATGATGAATATGATTAATCTTGTTGGTATTCTTAGTTTCCTTACGGATTCATGGTATATTTCGTGATTTTTACGAAATCGAGAGGGTTTGGTTGTGGTCCGCCCTCGTTGTCGTTTTTATACGAATATACATGAATCGTAGGCGGGTGTCCGGGCGTATTCCAATTCCGTATTCATTTAGAATCTATTGTGATTGTATTCTTCGAATCATTAGGTTCGGTTTCGATGGTTCCTAGCATTCGTCGGTGACTTTCCATTCTGTTCGTTGCGTCGTCGACTATTCAAGGCAAGTATATATTTATGATTGTACGTTCTCGACTTTAAAAGTAAGATATATTGATGACATGATATGAACGAACCACTTTGGGGCGGGTCGATAGGTCCCCTAAGGGTTCCGTAGCCTCTGGTGCGGTTCCACGGTATTCATACATGTAATGATAACGGACGATATGAACGAACCACTTTGGGGCGGGCCGATAGGTCCCCTAAGGGTTCCGTAGCCTCTGGTGCGGTTCCACGGTATTCATATATCCATTTATGCGATGCTATGAGATTTAGTTATTCCGGAATACTAGTCTTGAATTGATGAATTGACGGTTACATTTACTTTATTGTCGAGGAGTATTGTGTTTCATACTTGATATACTTGCACTAGCTATTCGACGGCTAACCCCTTTATGGGGGAAATACTTTTTATGTATTTCAGGTTCCAGGAGAGCGGACAGGCGGGTATCGGGTCGGCATGAAGATGATGGGCAAGTGTGATACTGTGTCTTGCCTCCGGTTATCTTTTTGGATTCCTCCATTCAGTGTTGTTGTACTGGAATGGATTTTAAATACTCGAGTATTGTATTTCAGTTTCCTTGATGTTCCGGCCTGTGTTGCCGAGGTATTGATTTGTGCAGTGATGTATATGGTTTTGAATATCATTTGTATCGTCTTTCTTTCCATTGTATGTAGACCTTCTCGGTCAAGTTTTATAGTTCCGCATATGTTTAGCCTTGTGGGTCCCATGGCGGGGCTCACGGCGCTGTAATATACCCTGAATAACTTGGGGGTGTTACACCTGCCCATTTCCTTATACATCATTACGGCCGTTACATGGAAGATGTAACGTACGTTACATGGCTTACGTACATAACGCAAGTTACTTAACGTACGTAACACAGGCATACTATTCCAATGGGAAAATTGCTCCAATAGGCTATAAATAGATGTCATCCAAGGTGTCGGAGATACACAAGAATTCACCAGAGTTTACAAGCACACACAAGCAATATCTAAGCTTATCAAGCTATCATTATACTCTGAAAAGATTATTCTGATACTAGAAGAATTTTTCTATCAATTATATATATACATTCTTGTATCAACGAGAGCTATCTTTTGTAAAGACGAGTTTCCTTACTCGTAACTGTTTATTGTGAGGTTGTCTTGTATCCTTAAAAACAAGAAAGATTATAGTGAGGTTGTTCTTGAGCTCGGAAATCAAGAAACTGTAAAGTTGGGCAGTAATCTTGAAAGTGCTATTGTAGGAGTTGCCACTAAACTAGAAAGTGCGTTCAAGGTTTTAGAAAAATCCTAGTCGATAACACTAGGTAAGGGACGTAGGCTTCGTAAATTTGTGTGTTCTTTCTTTTCCGCACTCCTATTACTCCGATAAATGGCTTCCACACAAAAAGAGTTCAAAACTCTAATACGCACTATTCAGACCCCCTTCTAGTGGCGGTACAAATCCAACAATTGGTGTCATTTCTCTTGGACCTAATATTCCAAAGAAAATTGATGGATCACTCAAACGTTTTGAAGAGTACGATGAAAGCGACTGGAAGAACGATCATTTCAATAGTAAAGCTACTCAGCTGCTTTACTGTGCTCTTAATCCTGAGATCACAACAGAATCTCTTCATGCAAAATGGCCAAAGAAATTTGGAAGATGCTCGAGATTACTCACGGAGGTACGTGTCAAGTCCAAGAAACAAAAATTAATATGCTTCTTCACGATTATGAACTTTTCACTATGATAGAAGAAGAAAGCATTACTACTATGCGTGACCGTTTCTCGGCTATCACAAATGGTCTAGCCTCATTTGGCAAACCTATCTCAAGTAGTGATAAAGCTAAGAAAATCCTACTATCACTACCGAGAGAATAGGATGCAACAGTTACGGCTATTATGGAGTCGAAAGATCTAAACACAATGGAATTCGGTGCTCTTATTGGATCCCTTATCAATTATGAGATTGTAATTAAATCTCAAAATTTGAAACCAAAGCCCAAAGAAAGAGAAAGGCCAATCGCTTTCCAAGCCAAAGAGGATAGTGATCCAGAAGATGAACCGATCAAGGACGAGGATGAAGAAACGGCCTTCTATGCTAAGAATATAAAGAAATTCAAAAATCTATTACAAAGGCTCCAGAGAGATATCAAACAGGAACCGAGGGATGAATCCAAAAAGATTCGCTTCCTACAAAATAAAAAGTTCGACAATACCTGTCGAAGGTGCAGTGTTCCAGGTCACTTTGCTAAAGATTGTCGTGCTGCTGCGCCTATGAGTTCATCAAAACCACCTCATGAGAAATTCAAAAAGAAAGAAGTCTATGTTGCTACATGGAGGGATGATGATGAGGATGATGAACCAAAAATTCAAACCAATCTTAGCTTTAATGGCCCGCGCAACTGACGAAAGCTATGCTGAAGACGAGGTAATTGATTTCTCTCATGAAGAACTTCTTGATGCTTTTGAATCTTTAAATAACAAGTATGAAAAGGTTTGCAATATTAATAAAGATTTGAAAAAGAAAATAAAGGTTCTTGAAAATGAAAATTCAAAATTATTGAATAAAGGCAAAGATGTGTCTATTGATCATTCTTATTGCTTGGAAACTGGAAAAATTCTGTGAGATGATTTACACAAAACTCGGAAAGAGCTCAAGCTTTACGTTAGAAAATTATCGTGCGGTAATGAAAAATTTGAACAACTCTTAATTGGTCAAAAAGTCTCTAATTCAAAACAAGGACTCGGGTATAATGCATTTCCAATTAAAAGTCATTAGATATTACCACGAAGGATTCGAATAAATTGAAAACGAGAATTTCATCATGTCCAAAATGTTTAAAACCAGGACATATCGAAACTTATTGTAGAAGTTCCAAACGAACTATTAAAGTGAAACAAATTTGGGTGCCTAAAGGGACCATTTTTCCAAATCAAGTTTATATGTCTAACTCTACAGGACCCAAATTAGCCTTGTTACCTATAAAACGGAAGAAAATTTTCTTTCTAGGTACAAGAAAGGACAACAACATTATCAAATAAATGGTATGTTGACAGTGAATGTTCAAACCACATGAGTGGGAACGAGCATCTTTTCACAGAGCTGAAAAAGGAAGATCGAGGTTGTGTCACCTTTGGTGATAATAAAAAGGGCCAAATCAAAGGAACAGGTAAGATAGGTAAGAAAACTTTACCAACTGTAAAACCCTAAAATCCGGATTCCTAATTTACTTCTAATTTCAAATTTTTTCCTAAACTAGTAATAATTTATTTTAAACACTAACTATGTGTTATGTATTAAAATTAAATTAAAATTTACTAACCTAAGTTTATACCTATAATAAATAATTTGCAACATCCGAATGATGATTGGAATCCCACTAATCTCGGATAAATATTACATCGTAACCGATCCTTCACACCCCATTCAAACCCAATTATGAGCTTTCAATACGTTCCTATAATAAAGATTCCGTGCATTATTATCCCTAACAAACATACACGGTTATAACTTAAATACTACATGCCTTGCTGTATAATTCCATAAGCCATCCCTCCCATCTTTTGCATCGAACCACAACCAAAAAACACACACAAACACATCATCATCTCGCGGCCAAAGAAGAAGAAGAGAAGCAGGTCTCGGCGCCGAGAGTGAAGTGCTAAATGTTGGAGTGTTGGTGGTGTTTGATTCGAGCCTAAGTCCTTGTTACATTTGGTTTCTTTCACCCTAGTCGACATCAGGTTCTTGATATTCTCCTTTTGCTCTCTTTGATTCGACTTATGCATCATGAAACTTGTCTATTAATCAGATCTAAAATAAGTTAGGCATGGGGTTTAAAAGAGTTTAGGAATTGGTTGTGATTTCATGTGAACAAGCTGTCCAGAAATTGGGTCTTTTTACACAATGTGTAATTTAATGATAACGACGTGTTTTTGCATAACTATTGAGCCTAAAACTAAGCTCATTATGTATACCATCTGAATATCTAGCTTTATGGTCATTGGAGGTCGGGAAGATGATGGTCTTTTGATTTTTGAGAGTTCAAGTGTCAAAACTGGGAAATCGAGTCTGAAAATCAGTCGATGTTTTTGATTTTTAGTTTTAAAACCACAAGGAGTTGAGGTCTATACTTCTACAGGAGTGATATTTAGGTTATGTGTGAGTTCCCAGAATTTTTGTGCACTTTTCTGAAGTGTCTAAATGGGTTAAGTAAAGGCAAACTTTCTGTATGTATGTGGAGTTAACTTCCTGGGTAGGTCTGGAAGGATGATTTTGATATCGTACTTACCCTTTGAAATAAAATCTAGAAAAATTATATTAATTATCTAACGCGTATAAGTATCTATGATAATTATTTGAGCACCTTAGTTGGTACATAAGTATGGTTTTAAATTCATAAACTAAGGGATCTGAACGTGATAAAATCTGAATTATACCATAAGATAAGGGTTTGGTTTAACCTAACATGTTTTGCTCCTAATTCATTTGAAACACCAATCCAAGATACTTTTAAACCTATGTTATGAATACTTGCTATTTAACATATGAAACCCTAAAACACATTAATGAATGATCTAATAAGTATTTAAAATCCGTTATGACTTTAATGAATGTATAAGTAATATATGATTATAAATTCTGTAGATTTCCGAAGAAGGAGTGATTCATCCTCTTGTGATCCTTTTTCTCATTGCTTGCTTTTCATAAGGTACAGATATTCTGACCTTTCTCATAAGGTTTCTCATGATTCTTTCACATTTTTTGATTGCTTAGCTCCTGATTTTGAGCCTTTGCTATGAACCCTTTGATATGAATCTATGATGATGATATTTCTGATGACCTTAGATTCTATCAGTTTTTATGACATTCTGTTTGACTCTTCAGTTTGATACCCGAGCTATCACTAGTCATGGAGGTTCCATGTCCGTGTCATTGATGCACTAATGGCATGACTCTAGGGTGGAGGAGTGATGTTCCATCCCGTCCCTTTTCTGTTATATATTTATGAGCTCAAGGATATATGTTTAGCCACTATGATTTCTGCAGGGGCGTATGGATGCATCCTAGATCTGATCTGTTATGTTATTATATATTTCTGGTGAATTGATGTTGTGTGCTATACACGTCATTCACAACTCTGGGACCTAGCTACTCCATTATGTTACTTATGAAGATTATGATTATGATGTTATGATATGATATGTTTCTGGGCTCATGGTAGATTTATGACAACCTTTACACCTTTGATACACTTATGATATACCTTCTGTTATTCCCCAATGCACCATATTCTGTTTTCTCATTTCAGTTTCATTACTTTGCTTTGTATATCTGTTCACTGAGCTTTTTAAGCTCAACCTCATTTCTTTTCTCCACGGCGGGTTATTAAGCTAGGAGCTGGGGATATCTTTTGGGATGAGAGTAGGAGCTGAGTGCAGACTTACCCTAGACATATTAGCTTTGACACTATGTTCTTTCATTGTTTTGAGACTCAGATTATGATGTTTCCTTCATTTGGATTTCTTTTGGAACTTATGTATTTCTTTTAAGTCATGTTGACTTACATTTTGGTATTTATGATAAGACTTCTGCTTGCGTTCTATTATGTATGTTTTGATATGCCACCATAATGTGATGCTTCTACCCTTGCTGGGTTGGGTTGTTACAATTATGGTATCGGAACCCTAGGTTTAACCTGTAGAGCTTAGGCTATAACCTGTGAGGATTGAGTAGACATTAGGTTTCCTTCTTCATCTTTTCCTTTCGTACTTCATCTTTATTTTTGACCTTGCTAATAATTTTTGATAATCATTCAGATGGTGAACACACGTTGAAATGGTCAACCTAATGGGGATGATGAGGCCCCAAACTTTGAGGCCATGATTGCAAATGCTCTTGCTACCATACTTCCGGGTCTTACTACAGAGGTGACCACACGGATCACTAATGGTATCCGTAACGGTTCTGGTTCGTCTAGTGGTGGTGGTCGGGGTGCTCCACCCACTGATATTCATGTATGGATTGAACGGTTCAGTAAGCTCAAGCCACCCTCATTCAGTTCTGCTGCCACCCCTACTGAGGCAGAGGACTGGATAACCCATATGGAGAAGTTATTCGATGTCTTGGGATGTACGGATCACTTCAAGACCAGGTTGGCTACGTTTAAGCTCGAAGGAGATGTGCTTAGTTGGTGGAAAGCGTATAAACAGGCTAAGGGAGGAGAGGACTTTGTCACCACTTCACATGGAGTAACTTCCGCGACATCTTCTATCAACAGTATTTCCCTTTGTCCGAGCACTAGAGATTTGAGTGAGAGTACAATGATATTTATCAGTTTGAGAGAGAGTCTTCTGGGGACTACATGCAGAGGTTTCTACGACTGGCCGGTTTTGTGGGTCCGATAGCTGGAGATGCTTGCCGACAAGCGAGGCATTTCAAATGGGGTCTGAAGAAATGGGTACTCGATCGGGTTATCAAAACCAACTTTTCTAATGTGGCACAAGTTGCCAACGCCGCCCGTAATATTGAGATTCTACATGAAGGAGGGGGCTACAACAAGAGGAATCGCGATGGTGATCGTATAAATTCGAGGGGTCAGAGTAGTAATCACAAGGGTGATGAGCATAGAGGTCAGCATGATAGGGGTAACAACCAGAGGAGACACGAACCGAGAGGTTAGGATCACCTTAAATTCAATTTCGTGGACGAAATTTTTTCTTAGAGGGGAAGAGTTGTAAAACCCTAAAATTCAATTCCTAATTTACGTCTAATTTCAAATTTTTTCCTAAACTTGTAATGATTTATTTTAAACCCTAACTATGTGTTATGTATTAAAATTAAATTAAAATTTACTAAACTAAGTTTATACCTATAATAAATAATTTGCAACATCCGAATGATGATTAGAATCCCACTAATCTCGGCTAAATATCACATCATAACCGATCCTTCACACCCAATCAAACCCAATTATGAGCTTTCAATACCTTCCTATAATAAAGATTCCCTGCATTATTATCCCTAACAAACATACACGGTTATACCTTAAATACTACATGCCTTGCCCTATAATTCCATAAGCCGTCCCTACCATCTTTTACATCGAACCACAACCAAAAAACACACACACATCATCATCTCACGGCCAAAGAAGAAGAAGAGAAGCAGGTCTCGGCGTCGAGAGTGAAGTGCTAAACATTGGAGTGTTGGTGGTGTTTGATTCGAGCCTAAGTCCTTGTTCCATTCGGGTTTTTTTGCCCTAGTCGACATCAGGTTCTTGATGTTCTCCTTTTGCTCTCTTTGATTTGACTTATGCATCATGAAACTTGTCTATTAATCAGATCTAAAATAAGTTAGACGTAGGGTTTAAAAGAGTTTAGGAATTGGTTGTGATTTCATGTGAACAAGCTATCCAGAAATTGGGTCTTTTTGAACAAGGTGTAATTTAATGATAACGACATTTTTTGCATAATTTTTGAGACTAAAACTAAGTTCATGTCTGAATATCTAGTTTTATGGTCATTGGAGGTCTCGAAGATAGTCTTTTGATTTTTGGGAGTTCAAGTGTCAAAACTGGGAAATCGAGTCTGAAAATCAGACGATGTTTTTGATTTTTAGTTTTCAAACCACAAGCAGTTGAGAGCTCTCCTTCTACAATAGTGATATTTTGGTTATATGTGAGTTCCCAGAATTTTGGTGGACTTTTATTAAGTGTTTAAATGGGTTAATTAAAGGCAAACTTTCTGTATGTATGTGCAGTTAACTTCCTGGGTAGGTCCGGAAGGATGATTTTGATATGGTACTTACCCTATGAAATAAAATCCTGAAAAATTACATTAATTATCTCGCGTGTATTAGTATCTATGATAATTATTTGAGCACCTCAATAAGTACATAAGTATGGTTTTAAATTCATAAACTAATGGATCTGAACATGATAAAATCTGAATTATAGCATAAGCTAAGAGTTTGGTTTAACCTAACATGTTTTGCTCCTAATTCATTTGAAACACCAATCCAAGATACTTTTAAACCTATGTTATGAATACTTACTATTTCACATATAAAACCCTAAAACACATTAATGAATGATCTAATAAGTATTTAAAATCCGTTATGACTTTAATGAATGTATAAGTAATATATGATTATAAATTCTGTAGATTTCCGGAAGAAGGAGTGATTCATCCTCTTGTGATCCTTTTTCTCATTGCTTGCTTTTTATAAGGTACAGATATTCTGACCTTTCTTATAAGGTTTCTCATGATTCTTTCACATTTTTTGATTGCTTAGCTCTTGATTTTGAGCCTTTGCTATGAACCCTTTGATATGAATCTATGATGATGATATTTCTGATGACCTTAGATTCTGTCAGTTTTTATGACATTCTGTTTGACTCTTCAGTTTGATACCCGAGCTATCACTAGTCATGGGGGTTCCATGTCCGTGTCATTGATGCACCAATGGCATGACTCTACGGTGGAGGAGTGATGTTCCATCCCGTCCCTTTTCTGTTATATATTTATGAGCTCAAGGATATATGTTTGGCCACTATGATTTCTGCAGGGGCATATGGATGCATCCTAGATATGATCTGTTATGTTATTATATATTTCTGGTGAATTGATGTTGTGTGTTATACACGTCATTCACAACTCTGGGACCTAGCTACTCCATTATGTTACTTATGAAGATTATGATTATGATGTTATGATATGATATGTTTCTGGGCTCATGGTAGATTTCTGACAACCTTTACACCTTTGATACACTTATGATATACCTTTTGTTATTCCCCAATGCACCATATTCTATTTTCTCATTTCAGTTTCATTACTTTGCTTTGTATATCTGTTCACTGAGCTTTTTAAGCTCAGCCGCATTTCTTTTCTCCGCGGCGGGTTATTAAGCTAGGAGCTGGGGCTATCTTTTGGGATGAGAGTAGGAGCTGAGTGCAGACTTACCCTAGACATCTTAGCTTTGACACTATGTTCTTTCATTGTTTTGAGACTCAGATTATGATGTTTCCTTCATTTGGATTTCTTTTGGAACTTATGTATTTCTTTTAAGTCATGCTGACTTACATTTTGGTATTTATGATAAGACTTCCGCTTGCGTTCTATATGTATGTTCTGATATGCTACCATAATGTGATGCTTCTACCCTTGCTGGGTTGGGTTGTTACAATTATGGTATCGGAACCCTATGTTTAACCTGTAGAGCTTAGGTTATAACCTGTGAGGATTGAGTAGACATTAGGTTTCCTTATTCACCTTTTCCTTTCGTACTTCATCTTTATTTTTGACCTTGCTAATTGTTTTTGATAATCATTCAGATGGTGAACACACGTTGAAATGGTCAACCTAATGGGGATGATGAGGCCCCAAACTTTGAGGCCATGATAGCAAATGCTCTTGCTACCATACTTCTGGGTCTTACTACAAAGTTGACCACACGGATCACTAATGATATCCGTAACGGTGCTGGTTCGTCTAGTGGTGGTGGTCGGGGTGCTCCACCCATTGATATTAATGTATGGATTGAACGGTTCAGTAAGCTCAAGCCACCCTCATTCAGTTCTGCTGCCACCCCTACTGAGGCAGAGGACTGGATAACCCATATGGAGAAGTTATTCGATGTCTTGGGATGTACGGATCACTTCAAGACCAGGTTGGCTACGTTTAAGCTCGAAGGAGATGCGCTTAGTTGGTGGAAAGCGTATAAACAGGCTAAGGGAGGAGAGGACTTTGTCACCACTTGCACATGGAGTAACTTCCGCGACATCTTCTATCAACAGTATTTCCCTTTGTCCGAGCAACAGAGATTTGAGTGAGAGTACAATGATATTTATCAGTTTGAGAGAGAGTCTTCTGGGGACTACATGCAGAGGTTTCTACAACTGGCCGGTTTTGTGGGTCCGATAGCTGGAGATGCTTGCCGACAAGCGAGGCATTTCAAATGGGGTCTGAAGAAATGGGTACTCGATCGGGTTATCAAAACCAACTTTTCTAATGTGGCACAAGTTGCCAACGCCGCCCGTAATATTGAGATTCTACATGAAGGAGGGGGCTACAACAAGAGGAATCGCGATGGTGATCGTATAAATTCGAGGGGTCAGAGTAGTAATCACAAGGGTGTTGAGCATAGAGGTCAACATGATAGGGGTAACGACCAGAGGAGACACGAACCGAGAGGTTAGGATCACCTTAAATTCAATTTCGTGGACGAAATTTTTTCTTAGAGGGGAAGAGTTGTAAAACCCTAAAATTCGAATTCCTAATTTACGTCTAATTTTGAATTTTTTCCTAAACTTGTAATGATTTATCTTAAACCCTAACTATGTGTTATGTATTAAAATTAAATTAAAATTTACTAAACTATGTTTATACCTATAATAAATAATTTGCAACATCCGAATGATGATTTGAATCCCACTAATCGCGGCTAAATATCACATCTTAACCTATCCTTCACACCCCATCAAACCCAATTATGAGCTTTCAATACCTTCCTATAATAAAGATTCCCTGAATTATTATCCCTAACAAACATACACGGTTATACCTTAAATACTACATGCCTTGCCCTATAATTCCATAAGCCGTCCCTACCATCTTTTGCATCGAACCACAACCAAAAAACACACACAAACACATCATCATCTCGCGGCCAGAGAAGAAGAAGAGAAGCAGGTCTCGGCGTCGAGAGTGAAGTGCTAAACATTGGAGTGTTGGTGGTGTTTGATTCGAGCCTAAGTCCTTGTTCCATTCGGGTTTTTTCGCCCTAGTCGATATCAGGTTCTTGATGTTCTCCTTTTGCTCTCTTTGATTTGACTTATGCGTCATGAAACTTGTCTATTAATCAGATCTAAAATAAGTTAGACGTAGGGTTTAAAAGAGTTTAGGAATTGGTTGTGATTTCATGTGAACAAGCTATCCAGAAATTGGGTCTTTTTAAACAAGGAGTAATTTAATGATAACGACATGTTTTTGCATAATTTTTGAGCCTAAAACTAAGTTCATGTCCGAAATCTAGTTTTATGGTCATTGGAGGTCTCGAAGATAGTCTTTTGATTTTTGGGAGTTCAAGTGTCAAAACTGGGAAATCGAGTCTGAAAATCAGACGATGTTTTTTATTTTTAGTTTTCAAACCACAAGCAGTTGAGAGCTCTCCTTCTACAAGAGTGATATTTTGGTTATATGTGAGTTCCAAGAATTTTGGTGGACTTTTATTAAGTGTCTAAATGAGTTAATTAAAGGCAAACTTTCTGTATGTATGTGCAATTAACTTCCTGGGTAGGTCTGGAAGGATGATTTTGATATGGTACTTACCCTATGAAATAAAATCCTGAAAAATTACATTAATTATCTAACGCGTATTAGTATCTATGATAATTATTTGAGCACCTCAATAAGTACATAAGTATGGTTTTAAATTCATAAACTAAGGGATCTGAACATGATAAAATCTAAATTATAGCATAAGCTAAGAGTTTGGTTTAACCTAACATGTTTTGCTCCTAATTCATTTGAAACACCAATCCAAGATACTTTTAAACCTATGTTCTGAATACTTACTATTTCACATATGAAACCCTAAAACACATTAATGAATGATCTAATAAGTATTTAAAATCCGTTGTGACTTTAATGAATGTATAAGTAATATATGATTATAAATTCTGTAGATTTCCAGAAGAAGGAGTAATTCATCCTCTTGTGATCCTTTTTCTCATTGCTTTCTATTCATAAGGTATAGATATTCTGACCTTTCTCATAACGTTTCTCATGATTCTTTCACATTTTTTGATTGCTTAGCTCCTGATTTTGAGCCTTTGCTATGAACCCTTTGATATGAATCTATGATGATGATATTTCTGATGACCTTAGATTCTGTCATTTTTTATGACATTCTGTTTGACTCTTCAGTTTGATACCCGAGCTATCACTAGCCATGGGGGTTCCATGTCCATGTCATTGATGCACCAATGGCATGACTCTAGGGTGGAGGAGTGATGTTCCATCCCGTCCCTTTTCTGTTATATATTTATGAGCTCAAGGATATATGTTTGGCCACTATGATTTCTGCAGGGGCGTATAGATGCATCCTAGATCTGATCTGTTATGTTATTATATATTTTTGGTGAATTGATGTTGTGTGCTATACACGTCATTCACAACTCTGGGACCTAGCTACTCCATTATGTTACTTATGTTACTTATGAAGATTATGATTATGATGTTATGATATGATATGTTTCTGGGCTCATGGTAGATTTCTGACAACCTTTACACCTTTGATACACTTATGATATTCCTTTTGTTATTCCCCAATGCACCATATTCTGTTTTCTCATTTCAGTTTCATTACTTTGCTTTGTATATCTGTTCACTGAGCTTTTTAAGCTCAGCCGCATTTCTTTTCTCCGCGACGGGTTATTAAGCTAGGAGTTGGGGCTATGTTTTGGGATGAGAGTAGGAGCTGAGTGCAGACTTACCCTAGACATCTTAGTTTGACACTATGTTCTTTCATTGTTTTGAGACTCAGATTATGATATTTCCTTCATTTGGATTTCTTTTGGAACTTATGTATTTCTTTTAAGTCATGTTGACTTACATTTTGGTATTTATGATAAGACTTCCGCTTGCGTTCTATTATGTATGTTCTGATATGCCACCATAATGTAATGCTTCTACCCTTGCTGGGTTGGGTTGTTACAATTATGGTATCGGAACCCTAGGTTTAGCCTGTAGAGCTTAGGCTATAACCTGTGAGGATTGAGTAGACATTAGGTTTCCTTCTTCATCTTTTCCTTTCGTGCTTCATCTTTATTTTTGACCTTGCTAATCATTTTTGATAATCATTCAGATGGTGAACACACGTTGAAATGGTCAACCTAATGGGGATGATGAGGCCCCAAACTTTGAGGCCATGATAGCAAATGCTCTTGCTACCATACTTCCGGGTCTTACTACAGAGTTGACCACACGGATCACTAATGATAACCGTAACGGTGCTGGTTCATCTAGTGGTGGTGGTCGGGGTGCTCCACCCACTGATATTCATGTATGGATTGAACGGTTCGGTAAGCTCAAGCCACCATCATTCAGTTCTGCTGCCACCCCTACTGAGGCAGAGGACTGGATAACCCATATGGAGAAGTTATTCGATGTCTTGGGATGTATGGATCACTTCAAGACCAGGTTGGCTACGTTTAAGCTCGAAGGAGATGCGATTATTTGGTGGAAAGCGTATAAACACGCTAAGGGAGGAGAGGACTTTGTCACCACTTGCACATGGAGTAACTTCCGCGAGTTATCATTACTTTGCTGGGATATTCATGTATGGATTGAACGGTTCGGTAAGCTCAAGCCACCATCATTCAGTTCTGCTGCCACCCCTACTGAGGCAGAGGACTGGATAACCCATATGGAGAAGTTATTCGATGTCTTGGGATGTACGGATCACTTCAAGACCAGGTTGGCTACGTTTAAGCTCGAAGGAGATGCGATTATTTGGTGGAAAGCGTATAAACACGCTAAGGGAGGAGAGGACTTTGTCACCACTTGCACATGGAGTAATTTCCGCGACATCTTCTATCAACAGTATTTCCCTTTGTCCGAGCAACAGAGATTTGAGTGAGAGTACAATAAAATATTTATCAGTTTGAGAGAGAGTCTTCTGGGGACTACATGCAGAGGTTTCTACGACTGGCCGGTTTTGTGGGTCCGATAGCTGGAGATGCTCGCCGACAAGCGAGGCATTTCAAATGGGGTCTGAAGAAATGGGTACTCGATCGGGTTATCAAAACCGACTTTTCTAATGTGGCACAAGTTGCCAACGCCGCCCGTAATATTGAGATTCTACATGAAGGAGGGGGCTACAACAAGAGGAATCGCGATGGTGATCATATACATTCGAGGGGTCAGAGTAGTAATCACAAGGGTGATGAGCATAGAGGTCAGCATGATAGGGGTAACGACCAGAGGAGACACGAACCGAGAGGTTAGGATCACCTTAAATTCAATTTCGTGGACGAAATTTTTTTTAGAGGGAAAGAGTTGTAAAACCCTAAAATTCGAATTCCTAATTTACGTCTAATTTCGAATTTTTTCCTAAACTTGTAATGATTTATTTTAAACCCTAACTATGTGTTATGTATTAAAATTAAATTAAAATTTACTAAACTAAGTTTATACATATAATAAATAATTTACAACATCCGAATGATGATTAGAATCCCACTAATCTCGGCTAAATATCACATCGTAACCGATCCTTCACACCCCATCAAACCCAATTATGAGCTTTCAATACCTTCCTATAATAAAGATTCCCTGCATTATTATCCCTAACAAACATACAGGGTTATACCTTAAATACTACATGCCTTGCCCTATAATTCCATAAGCCGTCCCTACCATCTTTTACATCGAACCACAACCAGAAAACACACACACATCATCATCTCGCGGCCAAAGAAGAAGAGAAGCAGGTCTCGGCATCGAGAGTGAAGTGCTAAATATTTGAGTGTTGGTGGTGTTTGATTCGAGCCTAAGTCCTTGTTCCATTCGGTTTCTTTCGCCCTAGTCGATATCAGGTTCTTGATGTTCTCCTTTTGCTCTCTTTGATTTGACTTATGCATCATGAAACTTGTCTATTAATCAGATCTAAAATAAGTTAGACGTAGGGTTTAAAAGAGTTTAGGAATTGGTTGTGATTTCATGTGAACAAGCTATCCAGAAATTGGGTCTTTTTGAACAAGGTGTAATTTAATGATAACGACATGTTTTTGCATAATTATTGAGCCTAAAACTAAGTTCATGTCTGAATATCTAGTTTTATGGTCATTGGAGGTCTGGAAGATGGTCTTTTGGTTTTTGGGAGTTCAAGTGTCAAAACTGGGAAATCGAGTCTGAAAATCAGTCGATGTTTTTGATTTTTAGTTTTCAAACCACAAGCAGTTTAGAACTCTCCTTCTACAAGAGTGATATTTTGGTTATGTGTGAGTTATCGGAATTTTGGTGGACTTTTATTAAGTGTCTAAATGGGTTAATTAAAGGCAAACTTTCTATATGTATGTGCAGTTAACTTCCTGGGTAGGTCTGGAAGGATGATTTTGATATGGTACTTACCCTTTGAAATAAAATCCTGAAAAATTACATTAATTATCTAACGCGTATAAGTATCTATGATAATTATTTGAGAACCTAAATAAGTACATAAGTATGGTTCTAAATTCATAAACTAAGGGATCTGAACGTGATAAAATCTGAATTATAGCATAAGCTAAGGGTTTGGTTTAACCTAACATGTTTTGCTCCTAATTCATTTGAAATACCAATCCAAGATACTTTTAAACCTATGTTATGAATACTTACTATTTCACATATGAAACCCTAAAACACATTAATGAATGATCTAATAAGTATTTAAAATCCGTTATGACTTTAATGAATGTATAAGTAATATATGATTATAAATTCTGTAGATTTCCGGAAGGAGTGATTCATCCTCTTGTGATCCTTTTTCTCATTGCTTGCTTTTCATAAGGTACAGATATTCTGACCTTTCTCATAAGGTTTCTCATGATTCTTTCACATTTTTTGATTGCTTAGCTCCTGATTTTGAGCCTTTGCTATGAACCCTTTGATATGAATCTATGATGATGATATTTCTGATGACCTTAGATTCTGTCATTTTTTATGACATTCTGTTTGACTCTTCAGTTTGATACCTGAGCTATCACTAGTCATGGGGGTTCCATGTCCGTGTCATTGATGCGCCAATGGCATGACTCTACGGTGGAGGAGTGATGTTCCATCCCGTCCCTTTTCTGTTATATATTTATGAGCTCAAGGATATATGTTTGGCCACTATGATTTCTGCAGGGGCATATGGATGCATCCTAGATCTGATATGTTATGTTATTATATATTTCTGGTGAATTGATGTTGTGTGCTATACACGTCATTCACAACTCTGGGACCTAGCTACTCCATTATGTTACTTATGTTACTTATGAAGATTATGATTATGATGTTATGATATGATATGTTTCTGGGCTCATGGTAGATTTCTGACAACCTTTACACCTTTGATACACTTATGATATACCTTCTGTTATTCCCCATTGCACCATATTCTGTTTTCTCATTTCAGTTTCATTACTTTGCTTTGTATATATGTTCACTGAGCTTTTTAAGCTCAGCCGCATTTCTTTTCTCCGGGGCGGGTTATGAAGCTAGGAGCTGGGGCTATCTTTTGGGATGAGAGTAGGAGATGAGTGCAGACTTACCCTAGACATCTTAGCTTTAACACTATGTTCTTTCATTGTTTTGAGACTCAGATTATGATGTTTCCTTCATTTGGATTTCTTTTGGAACTTATGTATTTCTTTAAAGTCATGTTGACTTACATTTTGGTATTCATGATAAGACTTCCGCTTGCGTTCTATTATGTATGTTCTGATATGCCACCATAATGTGATGCTTCTACCCTTGCTGGGTTGGGTTGTTACAATTATGGTATCGGAGCCCTATGTTTAACCTGTGAGGATTGAGTAGACATTAGGTTTCCTTCTTCATCTTTTCCTTTCGTACTTCATCTTTATTTTTGACCTTGCTAATCGTTTTTGATAATCATTCAGGTGGTGAACACACATTGAAATGGTCAACCTAATGGGGATGATGAGGCCCCAAACTTTTAGGCCATGATAGCAAATGCTCTTGCTACCATACTTCCGGGTCTTACTACAGAGTTGAACACACGGATCACTAATGATATCCGTAACGGTGCTGGTTCATCTAGTGGTGGTGGTCAGGGTGCTCCACCCACTGATATTCATGTATGGATTGAACGGTTCGGTAAGCTCAAGCCACCATCATTCAGTTCTGCTGCCACTCCTACTGAGGCAGAGGACTGGATAACCCATATGGAGAAGTTATTCGATGTCTTGGGATGTACGGATCACTTCAAGACCAGGTTGGCTACGTTTAAGCTCGAAGGAGATGCGCTTAGTTGGTGGAAAGCGTATAAACAGGCTAAGGGAGGAGAGGACTTCTATCAACAGTATTTCCCTTTGTCCGAGCAACAGAGATTTGAGTGAGAGTACAATGATATTTATCAGTTTGGGAGAGAGTCTTCTGGGACTACATGCAGAGGTTTCTACGACTGGCCGGTTTTGTGGGTCCGATAGCTGGATATGCTCGCTGACAAGCGAGGCATTTCAAATGGGGTCTGAAGAAATGGGTACTCGATCGAGTTATCAAAACCGACTTTTCTAATGTGGCACAAGTTGCCAACGCCAGTCGTAATATTGAGATTCTACATGAAGGAGGGGGCTACAACAAGAGGAATCACGATGGTGATCGTATACATTCGAGGGGTCAGAGTAGTAATCACAAGGGTGATGAGCATAGAGGTCAGCATGATAGGGTAACGACCAGAGGAGACACGAACCGAGAGGTTAGGATCACCTTAAATTCAATTTCGTGGACGAAATTTTTTTTTAGAGGGGAAGAGTTGTAAAACCCTAAAATTCGAATTCCTAATTTACGTCTAATTTCGAATTTTTTCCTAAACTTGTAATGATTTATTTTAAACCCTAACTATGTGTTATGTATTAAAATTAAATTAAAATTTACTAAACTAAGTTTATACCTATTATAAATAATTTGCAACATCCGAATGATGATTAGAATCCCACTAATCTCGGCTAAATATCACATCGTAACCGATCCTTCACACCCCATCAATACCATCCTATAATAAAGATTCCATGCATTATTATCCCTAACAAACATACACGGTTATACCTTAAATACTACATGCCTTGCCCTATAATTCCATAAGCCGTCCGTACCATCTTTTACATCGAACCAAAACCAGAAAACACACACACATCATCATCTCGCGGCCAAAGAAGAAGAAGAGAAGCAGGTCTCGGCATCGAGAGTGAAGTGCTAAACATTGGAGTGTTGGTGGTGTTTGATTCGAGCCTAAGTCCTTGTTCCATTCGGTTTCTTTCGCCCTAGTCGACATCAGGTTCTTGATGTTCTCCTTTTTCTCTCTTTGATTTGACTTATGCATCATGAAACTTGTCTATTAATCAGATCTAAAATAAGTTAGACATAGGGTTTAAAAGAGTTTAGGAATTGGTTGTGATTTCATGTGAACAAGCTATCGAGAAATTGGGTCTTTTTGAACAAGGTGTAATTTAATGATAACGACATGTTTTTGCATAATTCTTGAGCCTAAAACTAAGTTCATGTCTGAATATCTAGTTTTATGGTGATTGGAGGTCTGGAAGATGGTCTTTTGATTTTTGGGAGTTCAAGTGTCAAAACTGGGAAATCGAGTCTGAAAATCAGTCGATATTTTTGATTTTTAGTTTTCAAACCACAAGCAGTTGAGAGCTCTGCTTCTACAGGAGTGATATTTTGGTTATGTGTGAGTTTCCAGAATTTTGGTGGACTTTTATTAAGTGTCTAAATGGGTTAATTAAAGGTAAACTTTCTGTGTGTATGTGCAATTAACTTCCTGGGTAGGTCTGGAAGGATGATTTTGATATGGTACTTACCCTTTGAAATAAAATCCTGAAAAATTACATTAATTATCTAACGCGTATAAGTATCTATGATAATTATTTGAGCACCTCGTACATAAGTATGGTTTTAAATTCATAAACTAAGGGATCTGAACGTGATAAAATCTGAATTATAGCATAAGCTAAGGGTTTGGTTTAACCTAACATGTTTTGCTCCTAACACTACACCATATATGGGTTTCAGCAACACCTGAAAAACTGTGCTCAAAAGTCCAAAAAGTGTTGCTGAAGGTATAAAAACAAGCTATGGCTACACTTTGACCAAATTCGAAAGTGTTACAAAAACGGCCGCAACCATAGGGGTCTAAGGTAACACTTTTCGTTTTTTTGATAACATGTTAAAAAAGTGTAGCAATAGACCCCTATGCCAACACTTTTATTGTCTGTGGCTACACTAAATTTTGTGTTGCTGTAGACTTAAGGCCACACTTTTATATATTTAGTGACATAAAGATTTGTGTAGCCGTAGACCTATGCCAACACTCATGAGGTCTAATGTAACATTAAATTGTGAAACGCTGTGACATCTTTACCAACAATTTTAACACTACGGCTACACTTATATATGAACAATTCTAACTTTTGCCAACACACTTCTAATCTTTGCCAACATAATTTTCATATTTTGCCAACAGAAAGAATTATAAATTATAGTCTATGGCAACATTTTTACAGATTTTTACCAACATTTTTCATACTAAAAAGAAAAATATTATATTGGAAAATAAATATTACTATAAAACAGTCAATACCATTAAAACAATATCAACCATACCAACATCCAAAATACATGACTGCTAATATTCAATCCATAATAATTAAGAACAAGTTACGATCGCAATCCACAAATATAACAAAACTACTTGAGTCACTTAGCTAGCATAATATAAAATGATGAGATCAGTCAAGGAGTGACATTGTCACCGCCATAGGACTCCTCGACTGATTTCTAAGAGTCATCAATCTTTAAGTTCAAATCAGGATTCTTCTCGGCCAACATTTTCATCATTTCTCGAACTTTTTGGTCAAGTTTTTCATCCATCTCTTGTTGAAGTTGGGCCCTGATCTTAGCAGTTAGGTCCGCCACGTACTGATCAGCAACTTGAACGGATGGTGATGCTGAAGACTTCGATTTTGGTTCCTTTTTCTGAATAAGTCTCCCAATTAGATAAGACGGTCGGTGTTCTTTGCCATCATGAATCAATTTATTAGCAGCCTCAACACCTTCCGTTTCAAGAGCTTTCTTAACATCAGCCTGTAAATAAAAGTATCAAGTATTTCCCTCAAATAATTAACAGAAACATAAAATACAAACAATAACAATAATGAAAAATTATCTTAATTCCTGTTTCATAAGTAGTTTACATGCATTTCCCTCAAAATTATCTTAATTCCCTCAAAATTATCTTAATTCCTGTTTCATTATTGTTTCGGTTATGCTCCTGTTGTTTAGGTTCATGTTGTTTAGGTTCCTCAAAATTACCTGTTTCATTATTGTTTAGGTTATGCTCCTGTTGTTCAGAAATCCTGTTTCATTTTGAGGAACCCAATCTTCAAGGAAAAAAAAAAGAAAAAAAGCATGCATAACCGGAACCTAAACAACAGGAGTAGATAAAAGCATACATAACCGGTAGTTATACACTTCCAGTAATGGCAGAACCTCAACACAGTTATACCCAATCTTCACAAGAAGAAACAGTAGTAGAAAATAAACAGGAGCAGAACAGGAGCAAAAAAAAAAAGAAAAAAAAACAGGAGCAGAAAAAAAAGAAAAAAAAAAGAACATAGTTAAGAACATGAGCAGAAAATAAACAGGAGCAGAAAATAAACAAAAGAAGAAACCTCAACACAACCATCAGTAATGGCAGAACCTCAACACAACCATCAATAAACAAAAAAATGCCTATCTAAACAGGAGCAGAAAGATCCTCAAAAAAATGCCTATCACAACCATCAACCCAATCTGATTTGATCCTTTTAACCATTTACTATTACACTTTGCAAATAAAATCATGCATAACCGAATCTATACTGCTCCAAGCGACCTATCATTTAGTAGATATGATAAATACTTACAATTTTTTCATCAACGGTTTTAAGCACCTCCTTAGGTAACTTGTACTTCCCATTCTTTTTCGTTTGCGAGTCGCTAAATATATATCAAGATCGGAGATTACAACCGGCTCTTCCTCATGATCACCATCACCATCACCATCGACATCGACATGCATTTCTTCAAGTTTTTAAGTTCTTGAATTCAATAAATTTTACATGTTACCGATAATAATACATTTGCAATTTATTATTAAAATATGATCAAATATACATTACCACTTGTTAGCAACTTGAGCGAAACTTCGGGCCCAAGAGTATGCGTCTCATATCTTTTTCGTGCCTCGGCATTTTTTCCAGCTTTTCTATAAAATAAAGGAACACTTATCGTCATTACTTTTCATACTAAATTGCCAACGAAACAATGAATAAAAAGGAAAATTGAATTTAAATTATTACCTTAACTTTTCATCACCCCAATATTTTAAAAGAATCTTCCAATCAAAGAGGAACCTCTTCGGGCCTTTTTCCATCCGCTCCTCATCCGTAGGATAAGGATAGTAATAGTCTCGCTTAATCCTACTTTTGAAGCTCCTAAACCGATCATTCAACGACTTTAGAACCCATTTTTGGCATCTTCCGAAATGATGTACTTGTCCTACCAAAAGTCACAAAGTACTACGTAAATAATGGATTTGGCCTAATTTTAATATTCTTCAGACAAGTTAAGGAACATATAAATAGGAACATATAAATCAAATGTTGCTTAGTTTACCTTGACGTACTCCCACAACAGCTTCTTTTCAGAACTTGATGCCAATCGGCACAAGTAAGAGACACGAATCGCCTCACAAAGGGTCCCCAAAAAGTTGCTAAACTCAGATAGTAACTTGCCATCATCCGCTATAGGTTGGTTGAGATAATTGAGTGTGATCCTTTTTTGTCCGCTCTATTATGAACATGATCCATCTTTGTTTTCCCTCCTTTTCTTTTTAGAGCCTCATCAACCTGTATCAACCGCAAATTAACAAAACAAGGTAATGAGTTAAAATAACTATGACACTCGAGAGACATGGGATTGGTTTAGCATGATTCAAGAATAATCAATAAGTAACCAATTTTCGAGCAAGAATTTTACTTCATATCTAGCTAGACAATCAAATATATAACAACCTAGCTAGCTAGACAATTAGATTTTTTTAGTTTGACAAGTAATAAAAAGCTGATTTAAGCAACAACATTTTATATTCTAGCTTCATATCTAGCTAGATAATACCGACATGAAAGCTTACATCTGTAGTGCACTTTTTACAGCTAAAATTACCGGCTTGTGATCCAAATCGTTGTGATTTAGAGTGTGGCTGTGGAATCTCCTTTTGAAGTTCTAGTTTTTCACGTTCCCTGAACTCCAAGTATGCAGTCATTGAACCAGGACCGTCTCTCAGCTGTTTTAGCTTCTCTTTCACAGAAACCACTGGTGCATTATTGACCTACACAAGAAAAATATATTAGCAATATTAATTACATACAACACACTTGTATAGTTAGTATAGAAGTGTGAATGAGATGAGGACCAAGATCATAATAACATGTTTATGCACTGCATCATTCTTTTTTTACAGTATTGGAATAAACAAATTTCGTGCTAAATGCAGCTAAATGAGTCTTAAACTTGAAAAACATGAAATATTTCCCTAAAATAATTAGAATCTGAGACACCTTATCAAACACTTTAAAATATAATTAAAATATACAGAATCCAAATTTGTTGTGAACAATGCCTAGAAACAAGATCATCTGAAGGATAAATGAGTCTCTGCACATCATGTTC
Organism: Orobanche coerulescens; assembly: GCA_033398695.1. Lineage (NCBI taxonomy): Eukaryota > Viridiplantae > Streptophyta > Magnoliopsida > Lamiales > Orobanchaceae > Orobanche > Orobanche coerulescens. Next base: position 34,716,576 of record CM065807.1, read on the forward strand.
ATACTTTTTCAGGGTGCACATCATTCATACATAAACTTCAGTCTGTTGGATTTCCATTTGGTGCAGTCTGAAGTATTCTTGCCGCACTGCATTCATTGAGCTAGTATCCTTCATCATGATCTCCTCATCTGCCTTGTTTTTCTCTAGTTTCAGCTTTTCACTTTTGATACGATTCCCTTCATTCATCGCCAACAATTGTGCCTCTTGTATTTCAAGAAGCTTGACACGTTGTTCACAACTTGTATTATATTTCATCACTCTATCCTCATGATTTTTCCTTTTCTCATTCTTAATTTCAAAATAAGCATATGATTAGAAACATAACAATATTATATTGTCGAAATTAGTACCTCTAAAGGAAGTGAAGTTGTGCTGGCAGTTGCTTCCTTCTTTTCAGATGAATCCGGCAATTTATTTGCTTGAGAACGAGTTCTTGGGCCAGCACCGGTGTCAACTCTCTGTCTCTTGACCTTTTTTGTTCTCTACAAAAAATTTATATTTGTCAATCACCCGCACCACTATAAACATGAATTGATGCATAGATTAAGCAAAGAAATACCTTTGAAGTGACATTATCATCCTCATTATCACTTTGTCGTTCAGGTTCAGCATCATTCATATTCTGGACATACTCAATTTCAGCTGCATCATCATTTGATTCCTTGCGTTTATTTTTATCATTTTCACAACTCTTAGCAGACTTTCTTTTGAGCAATCGAAGTTCATCAAGTTTAGCATAATTTTTCAAAACATTCTGATTCCTTCTCATTTCAAAATCATTACATCCTTAACCTTCGACATTTTTTCCCAATTCATCACCATCAGTTCTCTCTGTCTCTGTATTTCCTCCAATTATCTCAAATTCTTTTATATAGCCCGATTCATGTGAACTAGTTTCAAGAAATTGTAAATTGTAATTTCTTCCTTGGGTTCATTCTTTGCTCCATCTCATTATTCACTTCCTTCACCTTCGTTCCTTCTCATCATTCACCGCCTTGACTTCCGTTCCTTCTCATCATTCACAACCTTCCGCCTCCGTGATATCTCGGCATTGATAGTCTTTAGAGTCACAAAAGTCCGCTTCTCACCATTCCTTTCCTTAGCAAGAGGGCTTGGTCTTGGCCTTACGATCACATGTGGTTGCATTTGGTTCTTTATTGGTATAGCCTCATCGGCAGTGGAGTCGATGTAAAAATCAGCCTCGATTTTCCTTTAATATACTCGCCAAGAGTTTTATCATCTCAAATCGGTTTCCACCACCCTTCTTCCCTTTAGGGACATATACCCCTCCAATCTCATCGTACTTCATTTCTTTAACACACTCCATCGATCGTATATGAAAACTCGTCAGGGTCCGAGTCAAATATCGTGTGATCTCCACCAGAATACTCATTATTTAAAAAGTCTCCGTTGTGGTGCAATCGGATAACAAGATTCTCCATCCTGTAATAAAATACCGGAAAAATAGTCAGTCAAGTTATATGATAATTAGCTAACTATTTAACAAGAATAATGTACAAGACAAGTTTAAAAAGACATGACAATTAACTAAATAATTAACAAGAATAAAGTACAAGACAAGTTTAAAATTACATGACAATTGAATAACTAAATTAAGATAGTAAATCTAACTATTTAACAAGAATAATGTATAAACAAGTTTAATTTTCACATACAAGTCTATTATACTACACAATCTAATTTTTATAATTAGATTACCGAGTCTGATTCATGGTTTACTCTCTTAGGCGGCGAAACGGGAATTTCTATTACAGGATGTCTTCTCTCAAAGCGACTAACTTCACGGTCTTGTTCTTCTATTATAGAACGAAATATTTTGTCATTTGAAAATTGCCCGTTTAAATCATTTTCAACTACATCCTCTTGGGCTTCCTGAAATTCAGTTGACAGCCTCTTAATAGGATAATTGAAATGTTTTTCAACGGGATCTTCAATGTAAAACACCTGTTGCACTTGATTCGCCATGACATATGGATCATTTTTTTGACAAACCCGGTTGAAGTTAACTCGAGTAAAACCAAAAGAATCCTTTTCATCTTTATACCAAGTACACCTAAACAAAACAACACTGAAAGCAGCCCAGTAGTCAACTTCTAATATTTCTTCAATTGATCCGTAGTAACTAACATCCCCAATTGATGGATTAGGATCTTTTGAACTTGCGAAACTAGTTGTTAAGGCTGTCAAAAACACACCACTATTCTGCGTGGTACACTTACGATCCCTTTTTTTTGTATGAAACCTATAGCCATTTATTACATAACCACTAAACAACTTAGCATTTCGTCTTGGACCCTTTGCTAAGGAGAGTAGTTCCCTGGAAACCCCTGGTTGTTTCCTGATTTCAGTCCTGAACCACTCACATATTTCATCTGTATGTGTTCTTTCTTTTTGATATCGTTTGGACTTCACGTTATTGTCCACTATTGCACGATGTTTCCTGAAATTATACATATGTATAGTGTGTCAATTTACTGTTTTAGATAAATTACTTTATTACTTATTAAATATTCCAGAATTATTAAGCTTTAAGGGCTTACTCAATTAGTTCTTCCACTGCCTCGTCATTGTAGTTAAATAAAATATACCGATGAGCTGCGATCCACATATCTTCAGGTAAGTGAATATATTTCCCGGTTTTGTTTTTCCCCGAACAAATAGAATACCCACCAGTTTCTACATTTGGAGTTGCAGACTCCTTCAATGACTTCTCTTCGCCATCATTCAGAAATCTTGCACAAAACGTCAAACATTCATCAGCAAGATATCCTTCCGCAATGGACCCCTCTGGTCTGCTCTTATTGCGGACATATTTTTTTAATACACCTAGGTACCGCTCAATCGAATACATCCATCTTTGGTGGACTGGTCCACCGTATTCAATTTCCTTGCATAAATGTACCGGAAGGTGAATCATTATGTCAAAGAAAGCATTTGGAAATATCATCTCAAGTTGACATAGTATTTCGATAATCTCAAGCTGCAGCTTCTTTATTTCATCCAACTCAATAACTCGGGAACATATACCTCTTAAAAATTCACCTAGTCTGATCAAAGGAATTGCAACCTCAGGCTTTAATGTACTTTTGACAGCAAATTGTAACAAGAATTGCATTATTACATGTGCATCATGACTCTTATATCCCACCACTTTCTTATCTTGCACGCATTTGCCAATGTTGGAAGCAAAACCATATGGGAATTTAGCATTTTGAAGCACCGAACAAAATACTTCCTTTTCTTTGTTTGTCATGTCAAAATTTGCCGCCCTAATTTGGATCTGCTTTCCATCGGCAGAGGTGATCGGATGAAGGGCCTTTTGAATGCCTAATTCTTGAAAATCATACCGAGCACTTAGATGGTCCTTCGTCTTACCACCAATATTTAAAAGAGTGCCCAAAACACTATCACAAATGTTCTTTTCTATATGCATCACATCCAAGTTATGTCGAATTAAGTTGTCTCCCCAATATGGAAGGTCAAAAAATATTGACTTCTTATTCCAAGGGTTGACATCACAACTTACTTTTCGTTTTTTTACCAACGCCACCAAAATCATTCTCGTAACCATCCAGCATTATTTCAATTTGCCTCCCGGTTAACATTGGAGCACTTGTTCCAGCCTCAACATCACCATTAAATCTCTTTTTATCAGATCGCCATTTGTGGTTGGGGTCTAAGAATTTTCGATGGTTCATATAGCACACTTTCTTGCTATGTTTCAAATACATCGAAGATGTCTCATAATGACATATCGACAGGCAAGCTTCCCTTTTGTGCTCCACCCTGACAACATTGCATATCCAGGGAAGTCACTAATGGTCCATATGGCAGCTGCACGTAATGTAAAAGTTTGATCATTCAAAGCATCGTACGTTTCTACTCCCGTATTCCATAGCCTTTTCAACTCCTCTATCAGCGGTTGCATATAGACATCAATATTGTTTCCGGGATCATTTGGGCCAAGTATAAGGGTTGAGAGGATTAAGTTTTCTGGTTTCATGTTTAGCCAGGGAGGAAGATTGTAGTTTACGACTACAATTGGCCATGTGCTGTGTGTGGAACTCATTGTGCGGAATGGATTGAACCCATCAGAAGCTAAACCCAATCTCACATTGCATTCATTCGACGAAAATTGTGGATATTTGGCATTCATCGTCTTCCAAGCTTCACCATCAGCTGGATGTCGTAATTTCCCATCGTTTTTTCGTTCTACAGCATGCCACACCATTTGCTTGGAAAAATCTTTACACATAAACATTCGTTGAAGCCTTGGTGTCAGCGGAAAATATCTCATCATTTTGGCAGGAATTTTGTTGTCATTGTCCGATTCTTGGGCCACGCGCTTCCACCTTGATTCACCACAAGTTTTGCAAGATACTTCATTTTTATTCACACCCCAATACAACATGCAGTCATTTGGACATGCATGTATCTTCTTGTAGTCAAGACCTAAATTCTTGATGATCTTTTTAGCGGAATTGAAGGAGTCGGCACATTGAGATCGAGAATGACCTCTTTCATCAACTGTAATATCTCACCAAATGCACTCGGTCACACCATGCATGCACTTCCAATGGTAAAGCCTAACTAAAAAACTTAAGCGAGAAAACTTCTTACAACCAGGATAGAGGGGTTCTTTTCCATCCTCAACGTGACGATAAAATTTTCTTGCATCATCATTTGGTCCCATGTTGGCTTTCATAACGTTCAACATCTCATCAAGATTGTCATCAAATCTGGTATCTAGTTCGGAATCCATGATATTACTGTCTTTCAATGAAGTAACATCATAAATCCATTCTACAAACATTAGACAAGGTCCGTTGCAGATGAGGTGATCATGAACATTGTTCGGACTCCGCCAAAATCGATTTTCACACTTACGACAAGGACACTTTATTTCATTCCCATCAGCAATTTGGCCATCGCATTTTTCACAAAAAAATTGACACCATCTATATAATCTTTGGTATACTTGGGAAGATTCAGCCAATTATTACATGCTTCACTCATGACTACAGTGAAAAAACAACTATGGTTAGCCACTGATTCTACTTAATCTAACCTGCGTTTTAGTTTTGGATAACCATATAAATACCTTAACTGATTTAAATAAATCGTTTACTAGTTTTCAACCATTTCCATTGAAAAAAAAAATTGCCAAATCAATAAATTCTCAACTTTAAAACAAACATTATAAACCTTGTAATGTTGATACTAGACAGAATTAGTAAAGTTCCACAAAATCAGTAAAGTTCCACAACAAAAAATCATTTCAAATGTTTCAGCACCGCAGGATTGATTTCTATATAACCAATAAACAAAAATATGATGCAATATTGCTATGGAGTGTATAAACCAGTAAAGTTCCACGGACATTTGTAAATTTCACAGTTTCAGCAAAGCAAGATTGATTTTGACAAAGAAAATAACAAAAAAAAAAAAACTCTCAGAAGTAGCAACATACCGAATCGAACAGCAGGAGTGAAACCCGCAACCTCGCACAGTAGGGATGAAGTTCCAACAACAACAGTGAAGCTTGAATCGAGTAAAACCCTAGGCCGTGCCTTCGTGAAGCTCGCAGTGGTATTTGGATGTGACGCCGCTTGTACAAGATGAAACTCGAACAGTATGAGGGAAGTCCAATCGCAGGAGGGAAGGTCCAATCGATTGAAGGTTCGGATTTGGAAAAAGCTAGTTATTACAGGAGGGAAGGTGAGGAAGGTGAAGTTGACTCGTTTGTAGCGGTGGGAAAAAAAATCTGAGGGAAGGTAAAGTGAACTCGTTTGTAGATGTGGAAAATAAAAATCTGATTAAAGTGTTAAGTGATAAATTTAAAAGTGTTAAGTAATAATTGTAAAAGACTAAAAAAGTAACACATGCCTAATATATTTTGGATTCAAATATCCGAAATATGAATTTTTTAAAAAATACTATCCAAATCCGAAAAAATGGATTTCCGAATTTCGGATATCCGAAATTTTGGATATCTGATTTTTCGGTTAATTTCAGATCGTATTTTTGAATTTTCGGATCGAATATCGCGTATCAGATATTTTTTAACACCCCTAAGTGGAAATTGTGTTTTAGAGAGAAAGTGTGATGAGAGAGTTTGCGTTTTTAGAGAAACTGTGTTGACTGAGTATTGACTACTGTGAGTGTATTGACCCGCTAAAATTGAAAATAATTTATTTGGACCGCCTAAAATATTTTAGCAAGCACTCTTATTTTTTTTAGTGTTTAGTTACACTTTTTTAAAATAGCAACGACAACACCAAATTTTGTGTTGGCGTAGATATTCAATTTAGTCTATGGTAACACTAATTTTTATCAACAATAACGTTAGAAAAATGTGTAGCCTTAAATCAAATTTGACCAATTTTAAGGCATCTAAGGCTACACTTTTGCTTGTAACATCAAAAAAACTGTTGCTGAAACCCATATATGGTGTAGTGTAATTCATTTGAAACACCAATCCAAGATACTTTTAAACCTATGTTATGAATACTTACTATTTCACATATGAAACCCTAAAATACATTAATGAATGATCTAATAAGTATTTAAAATCCGTTATGACTTTAATGAATGTATAAGTAATATATGATTATAAATTCTGTAGATTTCCGGAAGGACTGACTCGTAAGGTTTGTCATGATTCTTTCACATATTTTGATTGCTTAGGTCCTGATTTTGAGCCTTTTCTATGAACCCTTTGATATGAATCTATGATGATGATATTTCTGATGACCTTAGATTCTGTATCATTTTTTATGATATTCTGTTTGACCCTTTAGTTTGATACCCGAACTATCACTAGTCATGGGGGTTCCATGTCCGTGTCATTCATGCACCAATGGCATGAATCTAGGGTGGAGGAGTGATGTTCCATCCCGTCCCTTTTCTGTTATATGTTTATGAGCTCAAGGATATATGTTTGGCCACTATGATTTCTGCAGAGGCGTATGGATGCATCCTAGATCTGATCTGTTATGTTATTATATATTTCTGGTGAATTGATGATGTGTGCTATACACGTCATTCACAACTCTAGGAGCTAGCTACTCCATTATGTTACTTATGTTACTTATGAAGATTTTGATTATGATGTTATGATATGATATGTTTCTGGGCTCGTGGTAGATTTCTGACAACCTTTACACCTTTGATACACTTATGATATACCTTCTGTTATTCCCCAATGCACCATATTCTGTTTTCTCATTTCAGTTTCATTACTTTGCTTTGTATATCTATTCACTGAGCTTTTTAAGCTCAGCCACATTTCTTTTCTCCGCGGCATGTTATTAAGCTAGGAGCCGGGGCTATCTTTTGGGATGAGAGTAGGAGCTGAGTGCAGACTTACCCTAGACATCTTAGCTTTGACACTATGTTCTTTCATTGTTTTGAGACTCAGATTATGATGTTTCCTTCATTTAGATTTCTTTTTGAACTTATGTATTTCTTTTAAGTCATGTTGACTTACATTTTGGTATTTATGATAAGACTTCCGCTTGCGTTCTATTATGTATGTTCTGATATGCCACCATAATGTGATGCTTCTACCCTTGCTGGGTTGGGGTGTTACACCAACTATAGAAAATATTCTTTTTGTTGATGGCATTTGTCATAATCTCCTCAGTGTTTCCCAATTATGTCATACTGATTCCAAATTAATTTTTGAAATCATGCATTGCACTGCAATGAGAAAAGACCAAATTGTTTTTATTGGCTTACGTTATGGAAACATTTATATTGTTGATCTTCAAGACGAATCTTCTTTTAATGAAAAGTGCTTAATTTCCTATGATGAAAATGTTGTTATTTGGCACCGAAAATTGGGTCATGCCTCTTTACCTCTACTTTCAAAATTGGCTAAATGATATTGTCTGTGGTATACCAAAATTAAATTTCAGAAAAGACCACATTTGTGAGGCATGTATTAAAGGAAAACATGCTAGAGGCTCGTTTAAACCCAAAATGGAAGTTTCCACTAGCCGTATTCTTGAATTAATTCATATGGATTTGATTGGACCATCTCGGCATGCTAGCTTGAATGGTAAACTTTTCACTTTAGTTCTTGTTGATGATTTCTCTAGATTTTCTTGGGTAAAATTCTTAGCAAATAAAAGTGATGCTTTTAACGAGTTTTTTAAGTGGTGTATGGTTACCCAGAAAGAAAAGGAATTACCAATTATCGCCATCAAATCCGATCACAGTGGAGAATTTGAGTCTAATGATTTTGAAGATTGGTGCGATAAATATGGTATTGGGAACAACTTTTCGGCACCTCGGACAGCTCAACAAAATGGAGTTGTCGAGAGGAAGAATCGCTCTTTAGAAGACATGAGCTGAACAATGCTCAATAAATACGGGCTACCAAAATATTTCTGGACCAAAGCTGTTAACACTACCTGTTATGTTATTAATCGATTCCATATTCGGAGAAATAAGATGATGACTACATATCAGATACAAAGGTAAAAAGCCCAATTTATCTTACTTTCATCCGTTTGGTTGTAAAGTATTTATTCATAATAACGGTAAAGATAATATGGGAAAATTTGATTCTAAATCGGATATTGGTATATTTATTAGATATTCTAGTAATAGTAAAGCTTATCGTGTTTTTAATTGTATAAGAGGCTCTGGAGTCGATTCATATCAAATTCGATGATACAGTTTTACCCCCGAGAAAGGTTGTTTTTGATGATGATACAGGTACGTTCCAAGCTAATGAAATGTCAGAAGAAACGAAGGAATTAGAGAAGCTTGACTTAAGATCGGACAAACAAGAGGATAATCCGTTCAACCTTCCTAAACAATGCGCTAATGTGAAAGATCATCCTATGGAGCAAATTCTAGGGAAAATCGATGATGGTGTGCGAACAAGGAGAAATGTGAATGATTGCCTAAACAATATTGCATTCATTTCTCTTACAGAACCAAAGAATATTGACGAAGCTATAAATGATGAAAATTGGGCTATTGCTATGCAAGAGGAGTTCAGTCAATTCAAGAGAAACAAAGTATGAGAATTGGTTTTGGCACCGGTGGACAAAACAATCACGGTACAAAATGGGTACATAAAGTAAAAACCGGCAATAATGGTCTCCCAGTGAAGAATAAATCAAGATTGGTTGCTTAAGGATACAATCAAGAGGAAGGGTTGTATTATGAAGAAACCTTCACTCCTTTTGCCCGTCTTGAGGCTATTCGCCTTCTGTGTGCCTTTGCCTCCTACAGGAAGATCAAACATCAAATGGATGTAAAAAATGCGTTTTTAAATGGTGTCATTCAAGAGGAAGTGTATGTCAAGCAACCGCCAGGATTTGAAGACTATGATCATCCAGATCATGTATACAAGCTCCATAAAGCTCTCTACGGATTAAAACAAGCTCCGAGAGCATGGTATGAACGTGTAAGCTATTTTATTATTTCAAATGGGTATAAGAGAGGTAATGTTGATAATACCCTTTTTATCAAAAACTATTGTGATAATATGCTTATATGTCAGATATATGTCGATGATATTATTTTTGGTGCAACTAACGAATCTCTGTCCCTATAATTTTCAAATCTTATGAAGGGAGAGTTCGAAATGAGTATGATGAGAGAGTTAAAATACTTTATCGAACTCCAAATTAAGAAACTCAAAGACGGAATATTTATTCACCAATCCAAGAACGTCAATGAGCTCCTAAAGAAATTTAAGATGGAGGGATTCAAAGAAATTTCTACTCCTATGTCCTCCACTCTTAAACTCGACAAAGACTAGAAAGGTAAGTCTGTTGACCAGAAATAATATTGAGGTATGATTGGGTCTTTACTTTATTTAACTGCTTCTAGGCCAGATATTATGTTCGCTACTTGTCTTTGTGCTAGCTTTCAAGCCAATCCGAAAGAATCTCATCTTATTGCTTGCAAACGCATTTTTTGATATTTAAAAGGTACTGCTGCTTTAAGTCTGTGGTATTCATCGAGCATCGATTTTTAACTTTTCGCATATAGTGATGCAGATTTTGGTGGATGTAAAATTGATAGAAAGAGTACCAGTGGTACTTGTCACTTCATGAGTTCGTGTCTAATTTCATGGGGTAGTAAGAAACAAACCAGTGTAGCTACTTCCACGGCTGAAGCAGAATATGTGGCTATGGGCATGTGCACAGGTTTTGTGGATTAAAAATTAATTACTAGATTATGGCATTGAGCTTAAAATACTCCAATTTTTTTTACAACACAAGTGCCATAAATTTGAGTAAAAATCCCATTTTACATAGTAGGACTACACATATTGAAATTCGCCATTATTTTATCCGTGACCATGTCCAAAACGGGAATGTGTGTCTCCAATTTGTTAGTACTAATGAATAATTGGCAGACATTTTTACACAACCATTACCCGAAGATGCTTTTAATTTTATTCGAATAAATTTAGGAATGGGACATGTTGATCATTTTTAAAATTTGCATAGTCATCATACAAGCAAAAGTCATGAAAAATGAACGGATATCATCAGAAGAATATCACTATTAATTTGGTCAGAGTTACGACCGCTATAGGCAGGAGAGTACGTACATATAAGATATTACGTACGTAACGCAGAGTTTGGTTATGTACGCTATGCATCACAGGGTTTTGGGAAGATAGTTTGGGTATATCATTACGGCCGCTATATTATCTTATAACGTACGTTAAAGACCTTTATTTATGGACGTAATGCGTCATAACGTACGTAACATGCTTTAATCTGGGTTTTAATTCCCGTTCTGTCATTCGTCTTCCTCCCTTCCCCCAAATCATAAACCCTACTGCTGATCGCCTCCCTCAAAATTCCTCCACAATAACCGATCGATTCTCTCTAAAATCTCCATTAAACTATCCTCCAACCTCAAAATCCATCATGAATACTAGAACCGGGAAGAAAAAAAGAGGAGAAACATCCCAATCCTCATCCAATCCGAGCAATCCAACCGATGGCCCTCAGTTCCAAAATCTTCAGGCTATGAAAATCTACAACGACATCTTGGTTGACGAAGAGGTAACTTCGAGCCATCATTTCGATTTTGAATCCATAAAAACAGTTGGTGTTAATACTGATGAGTTTTTGGATTTGTTGGGGATATCCAAGTTTGTTAGTTTTGCTAGGCTGATTTATGTCGATTGTGTTCATGAATTTTATGCAAATTTTTTGATTTCCTTCAATGATGAAGGGTCTCATGTTGTTGACTCTGTTGTTCGAGGAAAAGTGATTGAACTTGATGCTGATAAATTATCTGAGATTTTTGGGTTACCGGATGACGATTTTATTTGTAGTGGAAACTTTGTTCCAAATGATGAACATCCAACAACTAATATCTATGATGCTGAGTACGAACCCATGAGTGAGATGCTTGTGAGAAATTTCCTGTTATCCAAAGCCGTGCTAGAAGTGAATACCGATAAATTCGAGAATAATGATTTTGGGTTGAATATCCGACTCCTTCATGATGCTATAACTAGAAGCCTAATGCCAAAGGTGAACGCTCAACAAAGGCTTGTGAATTTAGACATGAAAATTCTTTACCATGTTCTAAAAGACGAAGAAGTTAATTTCTCGAAAATTATAATGAAATGGCTTGTGGAAAAATGACAGATTTTTCACAAGAAGGGGTATACTAAGGTTGATCGCCAAAGAAAATCTAGGATGCCTTTGGGTGTAACACCCCCAAACCCTTCGGGAATATTACAGCGCCGCAGACCCCCTCCGTGAGGATCTACCAGGCTAAATACAGAAAACACATTAACACTATACATGCCGACATGGCTAACAAACGAACCATTAGACCGATTTGGTCTTTTACCACAACATACACATCGAGCATACATTACTCTTTCTCGTAACTCATACCCACGCAGGGGTTAACATAAATCAACAATCCCGCGTAGGGGAAAGTAAACACAACGGAAAGACAAAACAAAACATCACCAAATATTCAACACCGGTCTTCATGTGATTAGTATCGCCGTCTTCCATCATCCTTCGTAACGATCCTGTGAATTGCTCCCCAGCAACCTGCAAATACCTGGACGCAATACAGACATCCACCCCCCGAATACTCGGGGTTAGCAAACCCCACTGTTTTGCTAGTGCAAGTATAAATACAAAGACAGGCCATACCAATCATACTCCAAGAACATAGAAATCATGAATATACTTCCCGAGATAATTCACTTGATCAAAACAATTTAGATTACGAAAGATAAGAATAAAACCATTTTACAACTTACAAAACATTTTACGATCTCGGGAGTTTTTGAAAACGTTTGGGATTTAAGAATTTTCAAGCCTTTCAAATGCTTAGGGACATAGCCCAACAATCGTTTATTTCAAAATACAAGTCCGATGGCGTATAACAGGCCCACGACCCAATTATAACATTCCTTTCACAACACAGGGTCCACGACCCAAATCATCCACATCACATACTCCCAAGAATAACCCGGTGGAAATTACACAAGATTCAACATTACCATGACAACAGTCTCACTCAACATACCACGAGCTACAATGCACAGAGCAACCACAGGACTCACGTACCCATACCAAATTATCACAACCAAGAGACAAATCATTCACAACACATTTATTGGTGCCATTCCACTAAGTACCCTACCATTTGACTGCCATTCTAATCGACGAAATATGCGCCAAAAATCACAGCTTCTCCAACAAAACATTTCAAAGTTAACCCCGGTACGAGACTCACGGCCACCGTACTCCGCAGAGCCCCGTCGGACATCCCCGGGTGGCTAACCACGCTCACGATACGCACACTCACGGCAATACGTATCCCTAGAGGCCCTGGCCGGACCGTCCCTAGGTGAACATACACATATCATCCACAACGCCACGGAAGCCATAATTCGAATACTAGAATGTGCATACAAATGCTAGGTACTTCGCTAGAATGGCCACTTTAGTCGACGTACACTCACAACTAATGTCACACAACCACAAGCAAATACCAATACCAAGCAACACCAAGTGTCACAATCTCCTCACGAAGGAATAACAACCAATATCGCACACATTACGCTCTTACCGAACAAGTACACATAACATTACGTAATCCCCGGCAAAGGATTACGGTCTATTAAACTCACTCAAAGTGATCGTAGCATCTTTCAACATACAAAACCAACACATATATTCCGAGAACACATATATTCACGAATTACAAGAATTATTGTTGAAAGACAACATTTATCGAGAACATACCGATCCCTTTTTACGTTCATTAAACATTGGATTTCGCATAAAATCATTTATCAATAATTATGCCTACGAAACATGAAATGTATGGACAAGATACTTGCCTCAAAATCGGTACGCAAGTATTCCGACGAACACGGCTCAACCGGAAAGCTTCGAAACGCCCAATGCTATCGAAACGGAAGACGACGACGAACGAAAGGGTTCAACGCGGTTTCTTCGCAAGAAACACGACCCTAACATCATACAATCAATAAATCATCGACCATACGAGGAAGAATAATCGTAGAACGCCCGAAAACCCCTCTAAGACATTTTACCGGACACCTTCAAGGCGTCGGTCAAGAACTCAACTCAAACAACGAATCGATACGATCCAACCATGGAATAACACGTGACATGATATAATACATCTAAATAATCATCAATCCATCAACAAAACGGAAAGAATCGGACAAAACCCCAAAATCCCCAATTATCCAAAAAGGTAGGGTTTCAAGAGATATTACCTTGAGTGATTCAAGTATTTAGATTCGTAGAACACGCGTTGGATTGATTGTCCGGGCTTCACAACCGAAGAAGAATGATGAAAATCAACCCTCCAAATGATAATGATGAGAAGCTCTCCTCCTCTCTCACTCTCTCTCGCCTAAGGAAAAAGAAGAAGGAAATGAGTCGCTCACGCTCAAAACAACACATTTATAGTGTAACACGCCAGACCTATCGGCCAGCCTATCGGCCGATAGGCCCAACCGATACCCTATACAAATGCCGGCAGAGAGTCTATCGGCCCTCCCTATCGGCCGAAAGGCTCTGGACGGTGCCCGACAGTGACGCCTTTCACTAAAACGACCATAACTCTCTCGTCCGACCATTGACTCACCGCTTGAACCATTGGAAAGCTAACTCGATGTTCTATAATATTGCAAAGATTTATAATTTTGGAGTCACCAAAAATTAATGGTGATCTAACAAAGTCGAACTCATACTTAGAAAAGTCGTTTAGTAATCCTGAATTCAACAAAACGACACCGAAACCCGAGCCTGAATACGAACCGAAGATACGGTTACGGGGTACTCACAAAGACGAATCTAAGAGCTAGTAGAACACACGATTTCGACCACCCGAAGGCTCGAAATTCGACAACGGAAGGTAATTACCCCAAACTTTGGGAAATTACGAAAATGGCCCAACTGCCCGAAAATCACCATACGACAACGAATAATCAAACCAAAGCTCACAACACGTCTAACAAAGTTAAACGGACTTGCGGGAAACTCGAAACAACAGTTTCGGACGAGATTCGCAAGAATCGAACTCAAGTGCGGAAAAGTCGCTAAAAAGCACAGAACTCAACGAAACGATACCGAAACGAACTCGGATGTCAAAAAGTGTAGAATTAATCATTCTCAGAATGACGAAACGGACATGAGCGAGTCGTCAAAACATACTTCCGCTGAAAAACAAAAGAAATTACCGGAAATCGAAAATTGCGGATATTACATTCTACCCTCCTTAAAAGAAGTTTCGTCCCGAAACTTAAAACAAGTAGGGAGAGAAATATTCCGCCAGGAAAAACTCAACGAGATACACAAGAATGCGTAACTAACGCCCAACGGCGAAATGTTACAAACAACGCAAAGGAGTATACGGCGTGAAAACACGCTCCACGGCGACCAACACAACGTCGCCGTTAGGGATATAATAAAAACCAACAAGTGACAAACGTCATCAAACGGATAATATAGCCAAGTCGATTATCCGACAATCACAAAACACAACGAACGAAAATCAATATGATTGACCAACCCAACGGTACATCAATCAAAACGCGAGTAAACCGCTGAACAAACACGAAATCCCACCGCCTAAGGGTGGAAGATCGAAACGAAACTAATTTCCCGAATCAAGGGAATTACGAAGGAGCCCGAATGTTCGCCAATCACGAACGAGGTCAATATAAACCGAATAGTAAACGATCAAACCACAACGATCGAGACAACAAAGATCAAGAATCATGTTCGAATCACAAAGAACAATAAAGTTCAAACAACAACTCCCGTGATGATCCGTGAGAACTACAAGACATGCATTGCCGAAGATCCACAGAAAGGGAATAGCGACCAAAAGTCACAACGACAACGAGTTATTCCGAAATAACACCACACTCGCTCGATCAACAAAAGCAAGGAGCAGGACAAGCTCGTAAATGTCAACGAACATAAACGAGTCGACGAGTCGAAAATGTAAAAGTTCAAGATCCACCACTTCGAATAAGAGAACTAGTAGAACTAAAGATGTTACTTCCGAACAAGGTTCACAAGAATCGAACCGAATTCGGAAAGTGACAATGATAACCAGATTGACCCAAAACAAGATCACACTGCTCGAATGATGAACCCGAAATACAAAACAAGTTCATAAAGTGCCAACGAACATGAGCGAATCGATAGACTGGAGAAAGAGAAAATACCGAAGTCAAAATAGTACGGGCATTACCACCGACCTCGTCCACGAAATTCACAAAAACGGGAGCAAGGTAACAAGACATTAAACAACCGACACAAAACGGAACCATCACCGATGCACACGGTCATACCAAACCAAGCTCTAACAGCTCGCACATGCGCGACAACGCAGAAATCACCACGAGGCGACAACATTCAACACCAACATCCCGCCTCTCACAGGGGCTAGCACAACCCATGTGTGGAAAGCGACTCAACGCTCACACCGCCAATTCGATCATACTGGAGAAAGTATCAAAATGACAACGCGAACATCATACATTCATACCAACCCTCACACGGGAATGGATAGGTTTTAACAAAACGAAACCCTCATTTTGAAAATAATTTAGAAGAACACCGGTTGATCTTGAGTATCGCCTTTCAAAAAGTACGAACTTGAAACATCGTTATCGAGTCATTGGAGAACCATTTCGCATTTGATAAAAATGAGGACACTTTCTCTTAGTGAAAACTTTCAAAATATTCGACCCTCTGTCTAAATAAAAGTGTTGAAAATATCTCAAAACATTTTGGTCCTCGAGGTAGAAAAATTTTGAAATATATTGTGACATCTAGGATGTACCACAAGAAAATAACTCATTTGAAAAGTATGTCTCAAATTTATTTTTCTAAGATACTCAAGGTTTTCAAAATCCAATAGCCGAATGCCCAAAACTCACACATACCGACGTTCACTAAAACAACTCCTAGCACACGCATCAAAACGTTTAAAATCAAGACAATACATGTCTTTAAACGAAAATAAACGATAAAATACCACATTCGTAACAAAACCACCGATAAAATACCCTCCCGCACCGGCTAGTGAACAAGTCGAACGCGTATAAGCACAAAGCTTCCACAAGAGACTTGTAAAGCGTGCAAATCGATTCGAAAATCATCAACAACGAACAAAAACAACAATAAAAAGATATCACAAGCGATTTACACTCCTCGTATAAATCAAATACGAGCGTTGACTAAATACATATCGTGAAAATCAAAATTCACATAAAATTCCACCACTTAACAAATAATCATAAAAATAGCTCGTGTCACACGAGGCACAACACAAAGAAGGGAGACTTACTTCCACAGTCGCACGAAGATGATGGCCGCACCTCGATACTAATCACGACCGACACCTCGGGCGACGCTGCGTCGCGACACGACTCGATCGGACAAAATCGACAAGACAAGACAAGACAAGACCCAACAACACACAACTCCGACCCGACACCTAGGTTTCCGCAACCTAAGCTCGATACCATATTCTCGTAACACCCCCAAACCCTTCGGAATATTACAGCCGCCGTTGCACTTCTCCGTGAGGATCTACCAAAGCTAAATACGTAAAACACATTAACACTATACATGCCGACATGGCTAACAAACGAACCATTAGACCGATTTGGTCTTTTACCACAACATACACATCGAGCATACATTACTCTTTCTCGTAACTCATACCCACGCAGGGGTTAACATAAATCAACAATCCCGCGTAGGGGAAAGTAAACACAACGGAAAGACAAAACAAAACATCACCAAATATTCAACACCGGTCTTCATGTGATTAGTATCGCCGTCTTCCATCATCCTTCGTAACGATCCTGTGAATTGCTCCCCAGCAACCTGCAAATACCGGACGCAATACAGACATCCACCCCGAATACTCGGGGGTTAGCAAAACCCCACTGTTTTGCTAGTGCAAGTATAAATACAAAGACAGGCCATACCAATCATACTCCAAGAACATAGAAATCATGAATATACTTCCCGAGATAATTCACTTGATCAAAACAATTTAGATTACGAAAGATAAGAATAAAACCATTTTACAACTTACAAAACATTTTACGATCTCGGGAGTTTTTGAAAACGTTTGGGATTTAAGAATTTTCAAGCCTTTCAAATGCTTAGTGGACATAGCCCAACAATCGCTTATTTCAAAATACAAGTCCGATGGCGTATAACAGGCCCACGACCCAATTATAACATTCCAATCACAACACAGGGGTCCACGACCCAAATCATCCACATCACATACTCCCAAGAATAACCCGGTGGAAATTACACAAGATTCCAACATTACCATGACAATGCCTCACTCAACATACCACAGAGCTACAATGCACAGAGCAACCACAGACTCACGTACCCATACCAAATTATCACAACCAAGAGACAAATCATTCACAACACATTTATTGGTGCCATTCCAAATAAGTACCCTACCATTTGGATCGCCATTCTAATCGACGAAATATGCGCCAAAATCACAGCTTCTCCAACAAAACATTTCAATGTTAACCCCGTACGAGACTCACGGCCACCGTACCCGCAGAGCCCGTCGGACATCCCCGGGTGGCTAACCACAGCTCACGATACGCACACTCACGGCAATACGTATCCCTAGAGGCCCCGTCGGACCGTCCCTAGGTGAACATACACATATCATCCACAACGCCACGGAAGCCATAATTCGAATACTAGAATGTGCATACAAATGCTAGGTACTTCGCTAGAATGGCCACTTTAGTCGACGTACACTCACAACTAATGTCACACAACCACAAGCAAATACCAATACCAAGCAACACCAAGTGTCACAATCTCCTCACGAAGGAATAACAACCAATATCGCACACATTACGCTCTTACCGAACAAGTACACATAACATTACGTAATCCCTAAGAAAGGATTACGGTCTATTAAACTCACTCAAAGTGATCGTAGCATCTTTCAACATACAAAACCAACACATATATTCCGAGAACACATATATTCACGAATTACAAGAATTATTGTTGAAAGACAACATTTATCGAGAACATACCGATCCCTTTTACGTTCATTAAACATCGATTTCGCATAAAATCATTTATCAATAATTATGCCTACGAAACATGAAATGTATGGACAAGATACTTGCCTCAAAATCGGTACGCAAGTATTCCGACGAACACGGCTCAACCGGAAAGCTTCGAAACGCCCAATGCTATCGAAACGGAAGACGACGACGAACGAAAGGGTTCAACGCGGTTTCTTCGCAAGAAACACGACCCTAACATCATACAATCAATAAATCATCGACCATACGAGGAAGAATAATCGTAGAACGCCCGAAAACCCCTCTAAGACATTTTACCGGACACCTTCAAGGCGTCGGTCAAGAACTCAACTCAAACAACGAATCGATATGATCCAACCATGGAATAACACGGGAAATGATATAATACATCTAAATAATCATCAATCCATCAACAAAACGGAAAGAATCGGACAAAACCCCAAAATCCCCAATTATCCAAAAAGGTAGGGTTTCAAGAGATATTACCTTGAGTGATTCAAGTATTTAGATTCGTAGAACACGCGTTGGATTGATTGTCCGGGCTTCACAACCGAAGAAGAATGATGAAAATCAACCCTCCAAATGATAATGATGAGAAGCTCTCCTCCTCTCTCACTCTCTCGCGTCTAAGGAAAAAGAAGAAGGAAATGAGTCGCTCACGCTCAAAACAACACATTTATAGTGTAACACAAGAGACCTATCGGCCAGCCTATCGGCCGATAGGCCCAACCGATACCCTATACAAATGCCGGCAGAGAGTCTATCGCCCTCCCTATCGGCCGAAAGGCTCTCGGACGGTGCCCGACACCGATGCCTTTCACTAAAACGACCATAACTCTCTCGTCCGACCATTGACTCACCGCTTGAACCATTGGAAAGCTAACTCGATGTTCTATAATATTGCAAAGATTTATAATTTTTGGAGTCACCAAAAATTAATGGTGATCTAACAAAGTCGAACTCATACTTAGAAAAGTCGTTTAGTAATCCCAATTCAACAAAACGACACCGAAACCCGAGCTCGAATACGAACCGAAGATACGGTTACGGGGTACTCACAAAGACGAATCTAAGAGCTAGTAGAACACACGATTTCGACCACCCAAGGCTCGAAATTCGACAACGGAAGGTAATTACCCCAAACTTTGGGAAATTACGAAAATGGCCCAACTGCCCGAAAATCACCATACGACAACGAATAATCAAACCAAAGCTCACAACACGTCTAACAAAGTTAAACGGACTTGCGGGAAACTCGAAACAACAGTTTCGGACGAGATTCGCAAGAATCGAACTCAAGTGCGGAAAAGTCGCTAAAAAGCACAGAACTCAACGAAACGATACCGAAACGAACTCGGATGTCAAAAAGTGTAGAATTAATCATTCTCAGAATGACGAAACGGACATGAGCGAGTCGTCAAAACATACTTCCGCTGAAAAACAAAAGAAATTACCGGAAATCGAAAATTGCGGATATTACATTGGGTTCGATTCTGACTGAACTGTTTGAGAAAGCTGGAGTCGACTTATTAGGTCTACACGGAGTGCCGATTTTGAAGGGTAGCGTGGTTCATGAAGGAACCATCCGGACCATGAAGCATCTTCAGACCCGTAACCGAGGATGGGTTTACTTTGCCTACCTGGAGGATGATGATGTTTTGGTTGACGGTGGGGCATTGCCTCGTCCGTAGGATAGAGTATCATCTAGAGGTACTCAGTCAGAGAGGCCTCGTCTATACACTCAGTCTTCCCAGCCAGGCCCTATACGAGCCAGTCGGGCGAGCTCCCATCTCAGATGGATATGCGTATGGACAGACTAGAAAAGGAGATGAGAGAAATCAAGCTCATGGTTAAGGGTGTCTGCACTCATTTTGGGATTCCGCCTTCACTCTCGATGCTGACATTGATTAGTTGATCATTCTTCCCGATGATAATGATCCAGTTTTTCTTAAGACTGACATTATCATGCATCTCTCTTTTTATTACTTTTTGGATACTTGTTTTCATGTTTTTATTTGTATGTTTTGAATTTGTGATTTGGTCATTATGTTTGTCTGGTTGGATATTTTTCGTGATGTACCTTATCTCATGCTTTATTAACCATTGTATTTTTCATATTGCAGGTTCTCTTATCTTTTTGTTAATGAAAAAAAGGGGGAGAAAATATGTTGAGTTTTTGCAATTTTATCCCTTGTTCAAATCAGGGGGAGAATTATTGACAGAGGGAGCTTTTCGTATTGTTTTTTTAAAATTCTATCGACTCTCAAAAAATCATGTCTTCAAAAACTCTTATGTAATTTTGTCATCATCAATAAGGGGGAGATTGTTGGAACAATATTTTTCATAACACACTTTGAATATTTCGATGATGTTTTAGAAAGCAAAATTAACATTCCATATTTTATGTTTGTAACGTACGTAACATAATCTTCCTAACGTACGTAATAAAACCGCTCTTAACGTACGTAACAAACCATTCCTAATGTACGTAACATTAACATTTTCATTAAGTGTTTTGAATGCAGGTAACGTACGTAATACCTATTGTATAACGTACGTAATAATCGAAAATCAGCCCGTTGCACGGAGTCAACAAATAAGTCATTGACCGTTGCAATAAAGTTATCGAATCCAATGGATATGAAGACCAAGCATAACGTACGTAGTATGTAATACATAACGTACGTAACAGATTTTAGCCAGGAGCCTGCCCATTTCCTTATACATCATTATGGCCGTTACATGGAAGATGTAACGTACGTTACACGGCTTACGTACGTAACGTAAGTTACTTAACGTACGTAACACAGGCATACTATTCCAATGGAAAAATTGCTCCAAGAGGCTATAAATAGATGTCATCCAAGGTGTTGGAGATACACAAGAATTCACCAGAGTTTACAAGCATACACAAGCAATATCTAAGCTTATCAAGCTACCATTATACTCTGAAAATATTATTCTGATATGAGAATAATTATTCTATCAATTCTATATCTACATTCCTGTATGAACGAGAGCTATATTTTGTAAAGACGAGTTTCCTTACTCGCAACTATTTATTGTGAGGTTGTCTTGTATCCTTAAAAACAAGAGAGATTATAGTGAGGTTGTTCTTGAGCCCGGAAATCAAGAAACTGTAAAGTTCGGCACTACTCTTGAAAGTGCTATTGTAAAACCTGGCACTAAACTAGAAAGTGCATTCAAGGTTTGAGAGAAGTCTTAGTCGATAACACTAGGTAGGGGACGTAGGCTTCGTTAATAGCCGAACCTCTCGAACAAATTCGTGTGTTCTTTCTTTTCCGCACTCCTATTACTCCGATAAATAGTTTCCGCAAAAAAAAGAGTTCAAAACTCTAATCCACACTATTCAACCTCCCTTCTAGTGGCGGTATCAATCCAACAGTTATTTCTTCTATGTAGTTGGGGACAGTAGCCTCTGGACACATCTTTACGTACGCTACTTGCAGGATGTAACGTACGTACAGGTTCATTACGTGCATTATCTGAATCCTAAATGTACGTAAAGATACCTGGGCATCAGGTCAGTAAGCACTGAGCACTCTATTACGTATGTAACATTCACCTATATAAGCGCACTTCAGTCCTGATTTCGCTATTTTTCATCTCTTCCTTTTCTTCCTTGGCGATTTGCGACGGTTCGGTCAGGGTAGTGCAAATTTTAGTCGACTGTCGTCATCTTTCAATATTTTTGAGTTCGCATCATAGATTTAGCAACATTATAACATCTTCCACCATTCTAATTGAGGTAATATTGCTAGAACCCTAGTTTTTGGGGATTTTGGGGCTTTGCTAAGATTTCATATTTCTAGTCCGTTTTAGCGTAGACTTGTGTTAGATTATGATTGTATAATCGTGAACCCTCGATTTCCTTAACGTTTTGTGGACTGAATTTTCGTGATTTCCACTGAGTCTATTATGATCGGTTAAGCCCTCGTAGTATACGATGAATTGTTCCTAAAGGTAGAATTTAGGGTGATTCTCTATATTCGAGTAGTGTTGTAGTTGATTAATTATCATTAGGGTTGTCAAACGGATAATACGGAGCCGGATATGGCCATATCCGTATCCGGATCTGGCATTTAGTAAAGGTATCTGAATCCATATCCAGATTTTGAAATATCCGGACGGACCGGATAGGGATAATATCCGGCGGATGCTATCCATATACGGATATTATCTGTATCCGCTATTTTTTTTAATCTTCAAAAATTTAAATGCGGGAGGAGGGATTTGAACCCTGGTGGAGCTCCTTCTCCTTACAAAATTCCTAATGCCAATACCATTTGGGCTAGCTGACCTGAAAAGGAAATAACTAATAAGTAAAGATAACTTATACCGCATGCTTATATTTTAATATTGAGAAATAAAGAATGAATACATGTGACAAAGTATTATGGGGAGTAGCATGCTTATATTTTGTAATTATATATTAAAATTATATTAAAAATATATATTATATATAATTAATTTTGGATACGGATATTTTCGGATACGGATGCGCCTATATCCATATCCGTATCCGGAAACTTCGGATATAGATAATATTCGTGTCCACTTTTTTCGGATACAAATAATATCCGCTTTTTCCGGATACGAATACAGATATTTCGGACAGATATCGGATTTTTTGGATTTTTTGACAGCCATAAGTATCATTATGTGCTAGGAACGAAACTTTAGAGTGAATTTGGATCGAAGCACTCTCCGTTCACTATTTCTTCACGTCATATCAATCAAGGCAAGTACATGTATTACATTATGTTATGTGTGTTACGAATTCGACATGAATGATTAATTATGATAATGTGGGGGTGTGTTGTTGTTCTTCCACCCGGGAATGGTTCGGCGGGACCTCTGGGGGCTGATACTAATGGGTACGGCTGCGGAAGTGGTTTCCCACCTGGGGACGGTCCGAAGAGGCCTCTAGGGGTCGATACTAATGGGTACGGCTGCAGGTTACAAAGTGTGGAATATCGAGGTGTTTTGATGTGATGACATGATTTCCCATGATAATGATGTTTTGATGACAATGTGATAATCCGGAATATTGTTTTCTAAAATGCTTTCTATAATGTTGAGTAATTTTGTACTTCCACTAGCTATTTAAATGTTAACCCCTTAAATGGGAGAAATGCGTTTCATGCATTCCAGGTATCGGGCGAGTTGAGGAGCCAGCACGGGAAACACATGCAAAGGATAGCCAGGCATGATGTTATGAGGCTCGAGTCTGAATTGTTTATTTTATTATGTTTATGTTGACCATCGGAGTCACTCGAGTAAACGTCTTATGTTTTAAAGATATTGTGAAAGTCCACTGCGTGGGCAATGGATTCATTTTACATTCTGTTTTCCTGCGTTCAAACCAAAATGTTTTGGTCGGGGCCACGACCTTATTTGCATTATTAAATATTGTCATTATGGGATTACCGTAAATCTTGTGAATGTCCTAGCCTGGTAGACCTTGATAAAGGTTCTACGGCGTGTAATGACCCTATGAGAATAGAGGTGTTACAGCACTGATCTTATGTATCGTCCTTCAAGGAGTAGAACTTCTGGTAGTGATGCTCGTAACCGGGGTTCCTATCATACTAGTTATAGTGATGTTGATTCCGATAAGAAGGTGGGATGGTCATTCCGATATTTCTTGGCTTGTAAACCCTTAGAGTACTTTGGGAGCTTTGAACCCAAAGTCACTATGAGTTGGATTCAGGAAACGGAACAAATAATTGAAATAAGCGGTTGCAAGGAAAACAAAGTGGTGAAGTATGCATCCAAACTTCTTAAGAATGATGTTTTGAGATAGTGGGGTACTCTTTATGAAGCGGTGCGAAAGAAGACCAGATATGGGTGGTCTTGAGATGAATTCAATGAGAAGTTGATGGAAAAATTTTGTCCCACTAGGGATATCGAAAAGCTTTATGAAGACTTCATTGCCCTAAAAAGGACAACTCTACGGCGGATGAGTACACGAAGAAGTTTATGGATATGATTCCATTTGTTAGCGATGCGTTTCCCACTCCTCGATCAAGGATTAATCGTTATGCCAAGGGACTTCATTGGGATTGTGAGCTTGAAGTGAAACGTCCTCGATGAAGTGATCATAGCAGCGTGAAACCTGGAAGATGTATTGAAGAGATGTGCTCTTGAAGGCAACCAATTGGTGAGAAGAGAAAGTTTGGGAGTGGAAGCTCGGGTTCTAACTATAAGGGACAATTTTCTTCGTCTCAATTCAAGCAAAGGAGTAGTCAAATATGTGGGAATTGTGGAAAAGGCCACAAGGGGGAATGTAAGGCAAACACGGGTGATTGTTTCAAATGTTGAAAATCGGGTCACAAGGCCAAAGAATGCAAGGAGAAACATTTTCGTGATGTGGAGTGCTTTTCTGGTATGAGAAAGGACAATATAGCAACATGTGCCCAAATAACGGAAGTGAAACATTGGTGTCCACCACCAACAAAAAACCGGAGCCCGGCAAAGTGAAGGGGTCTTATTATCAACTCACCATGGAAGAAGCCAAGGAAACTCATAATGTCGTCTCAGGTACCCTATTCATCAACTCTCTACCTGCACACATGTTGTTTGACGAACGTCTAGTACACGAGCCAAGCAACTCGGTACGTTTCCTCCCACCTTCCATGTGGCCGCCCCTCCCCTCTCTTTGTCATGGTGTGGTTTTGTTTTTAAATAAGATATGGAATGATACCCTCAACATGCTTCCAAAATGATATGATATGGTATCTTATCATTTAATATCTTATTTCAATCTTTTATCATGTTAATCTTATAAAAGGTAAATAAAAACGACACGCCACCTTACCTTGAAGACCATTCGGCCGAGAGGACAAATAGAGAGGGGGAGAAAATTATTTCTTCAAGTGTTGTTCATTTTGGAAGTGAAAACAAGTAAGAAATATTGAGAGAAAAATTCCTATAGTGATTCCTAGCCGTGTTCCTTCAAGAACGGATTGCTGTAGATTTTTCCGGTCAAGTTTTGTCGCGTGGTAACGTAGAGACATCGCACTTCCGGTGTTTGTAACGAAGGGAATTCGTGTTCATGTTCAGGTTCGTGATCATCATCTACTAACGAAGATTTTTCAAAGGCTTCAAAGGTATGGGACTTTGATCCTTTTATCTTCGTTGATTTATTTTTCGTATATACGTTACTTGATCGATCCTGTTTGGGGTTCTTTATTATGTATTATTATTCCACTGTGCATTCGTTATTGTTTTCGGAATTCCAACAGTTGTACCAGAGCAAGGTCAATGATACCGTATATATGATTATTTGTGCATTTTGAATGTTATTGGATGATGTTTATGATTTAGAAACATAATTGATATAATCGGAGATATTTAATTGTTCGTTGTAAATTTTGTTTCTATGATTTAGAATCATACTGGACCCGTTCCGACTTGTTCGGGACTTCGTTTAGTCACTGTATTACGTTGTAATATTTTCCCAAATTTTAAATTATATTTAACTTGATTAAAATGTATATTTGGAATATTATTTTAAATAGGAAAGATATTAAACGAAAATACTATTTTTGGCCGGATTACTTCGAACGAATTGAAATGATGATTATTAGTATTAATTGGATTAATACCATTAAAATTGAATTTTTTATTGATTGGATTAATATTAATCGATTATTTAATTTTAATGTCATATATATTAATTGGATTAATATTGTAGAAATTGAATAGATTAATTGAAATAATATATTAAAATTAATTATTTAATTTCATTGCCATGTGGAATCCTGTTGTGATGGTGATATAGCTCGTGGACTTAGTTTTGATTTTTGATTCGATTAGGTTGTAAAGGCCGTTTTGAGCCTATTTATTTTTACTAAATGTATAATAGGATGCATTTTCTATGATGTAATTATTTATTTGGCTATGACGAATACCGGAGACAACCGACCGAGAAGACAAAGAATCGAAGACTGTTTTAATTTTTCTTTATTGGGTCATTCGCTTGGCCCAGTACTTAGGAAAAAGTTCATGAGCTATATGTTGGTAGTAACTAGGTTGCTATTTACTGTTTTTCATTTTGAATGATTGACATACAAACGCACTTATAAATAAATTAATGTGCAAAGTATAACATTAATCGCGAAATACTCACGACAAACAAACAGACTAAGTTTGAAAAAGGTTACGAGTTTTTCTACCCTCCATCAAACTCGTAGAAAATTGATACCCAAGCCAGTGTACTATGCTTCCGAGATATTGGGGTAGTACATTTGGTAGAGGTTGAAAAATTCTTGAGTGCATTAGATGCCTTAGGCTGGTGATAAATTTCGCCCCTAGAAATCTGATAGGTTGCCGGGCGAGATTCAATAGTCAGACTGATAGACGTTGATGGTCAACAGCTTAGATAGTCTGGATTGCCAAGAAACCTGATAGGTTGAGAGCATGGAGACTAGGGGTAAAAGAAGATCGAATTATCTGTTGGACGGGTTGGTGTTGGACACCACTTTACAGAAATTAATAGGCAAGAAACCTGACAGGTTGCGTCTGTTAAAATTTGTAAAGAACTCGATCACCACTAAGAAGTCGATCTTACGATGACTTCCGGGTTATAACATAGGAGTGTGTAATTCCGATAAAATTAGTGGGAGCCGAGATAAAAATTATACAAAGCCCTTAAATTCTATACTCGGTCATAATAAAACGAGTCACTAATTCAATCTTGTCAAAATCAATGCAGAGAAACAAAATTATATCTCTCTAAAAATGACAAAGAACCCACTTGCAATACTACTTGAAAAGAATCTCCTAACTGGCCCCAACTTCATTGACTGGTTGCGGAATCTGATGATTGTACTCAGCATGGAGTCTTTGGGATACGTCTTGGAGGCGGACATTCCACCGACTCCAGTCCGGACTAGGGGTAATCAGAAAGAAATTGACGTCCATGAAAAATGGGTCAAGGATGACGTGCTAGTCTGTGGATTTATGATAGGATCAATGACTAATGAGCTGCGGAGAGCGCACGAGAAAATGACTTTTGCTGGGCAGATTCTCGCACAATTGACCAAGATTTATGCAGAGCACAGTAGTACTGCTAGATATGAGATATCAAAACAGTTATTCAGTGCTAGGATGAAGGAAGGGGAGAAAGTGGGAGACCACGTCCTCAAGATGATCTCTATGATTGAGAGGCTCGAGGTGCTCAACTTTCATATGGATTTATCCTTTCAGATTGATCTCATCCTTGAATCTCTGTCTGACTCCTTCATGCAGTCTGTAATGAATTTCAATTGTAATGAGATTTCATGCACATTAGCTGGGATAATGAATAAACTGGTGACAGCACAGTCTAACATGAAGACTAAACCGAGGGAGGCTGCTCTTGTGATTTCTTCTGGGCCTCGGAGGTCCAAGAACAAGAAGAAAAAGACCTACAAGCAGTATAAACCCAAGAAATGGGTGCAGAAAGGCAAGGGCAAGGCCTAAAAGGTTCAGAAGGTAGGCGGTCCAAAACCTACGGACAAATGCCTTGAATGCGGTGAGTTGGGCCACTGGCGTAGGACTTGTCCCAAGATCAATGGCGCATCAGGTACGGAACTTTTTGTTTTTGAAAACAATTGTTCCACTACTGTATATTCTGCTTCATGGATTCTGGATTCAGGTGCTACTTCTCATATTTGTACAATGAATCAGGATCTGGAACGAAGTAGGCAGCTTGAGGCTGGGGAAGTGATGATCACTGTCGGAAGTGGACAAAGTGTCGAGGCAACCGATATTGGATCACTCCTATTGGGTTTAGAATCTAGTTTTATTTTGACGTTAGATGAAGTACTTGTTTTGCCCAAGGGGCATAAAAACATTGTATCTATTCCAGTCTTGGACCGAAAAGGATTTTCTTCCTTCATTGGCAATGGTAGTTGTAAAATTTATTTTCGAAATAAATTGGTTGGCACAGCTACGTTGTTGAATGGTTTATATCATCTGAACTTACAAAACAAATCAGCAGTGAACACTATAACTAGGAAACGTGGCAGGCAAGATACTAATCAAGCTCTTCACCTTAGACTTGGTCACGTTGGTCAGACCAAGGTTCACAAAATGGAGAAAGATAGACTTTTAAGTCCATTGGGTGTTGAACCCTATCCAAATTGTGAATCCTGTCTTAGAGGTAAGAAGACTAAGTCCCCCTTCATAGGGACATTTGAAAGTGCTGCTGAAAAACTTGGGTTGGTACATACCGACGTTTGTGGTACTTTAGAAGCAGCCCGAGATGGATATCAATATTTCATAATGTTCACATATGATCATACTAGGTATGGGATTGCGTACTTGATGAAACATAAATCCGAAGCCTTTACTAAATTCAAGGAATTTAAGGCCCTAGTTGAAAAGCAGACTAGATATCATATCAAAGCACTTCGGTCGGACCGAGGTGGCGAATATATGAGCACATAGTTTGATGAGTTCCTTAAGTAACATGGAATAGTTTCACAATTCACGCCGCCAGGAACCCCATAGTTAAATTGTGTTTCAGAAAGGAGAAATCGGACTTTGTTGGACATGGTCCGCTCCATGTTGAATTACACTGATTTACTAATTTACCTATGGGGGTACGCCTTACTTACCGTTGCCTATATCCTAAATAGATGTCCTTCCAAATCCGTTCCTATCACTACGAATGATATGTGGAAGGGTAAGAAACCAAGTCTTAATCACATAAAGATTTGGAGATATCCAGCCTATGTCAAGAAGGCTAAGGTGGACAAACTGGAAGCGAGGTCCGTCAATGGGCGTTTCATTGGATACCCAGAGGACTCGATGGGTTATCTGTTCTACATGCCAGAAGACCATAGGGTCGTTGTAGCTTTACAAGCGCACTTCCTTTAGGATGAGTTCATTCAGGAAGGTGGCTCGGGTAGAAATATCTCTTTGGAAGAGCATAATGAAAGTCCTGAGGAGACATCTCATCAGGGATCACGAACCAAACCTATTGTAACACAACCTCCACTTAGAAGGTCTTATAGGGTGTCTCACTTACCTGAGAGGTATGGCTATACACATGTCTAGGAACTGGGTCTCCACGATGCATCTGATAGCCGTGAGGACGACCCTGTCACCTATGACCAAGCGATAGTGGATGTGGACTCCGATAAATGGCAAGAAGCAATGGAAGCTGAGATAGACTCGATGCATGCCAATCAGGTCTGGACTCTAGTAGATCTACCAACTCGCATGAAGCTTATTGGAAGTAAATGGATCTATAAGAGGAAGACTGATGGGGATGGCAAGGTTGACGCCTATAAGGCCAGGCTTGTGGCGAAGGGTTATACCCTAAGGGAAGGGATCGATTATCATGATACCTTCTCGCCCGTAGCTATGATCAAGTCGATTCGCATGATGCTTGCCATTGTTGCCCATTACCATTATGAAATATGGCAAATGGACGTCAAAACGGCTTTTCTAAATGGATACCTCGAGGAAGAAATCTATATGGAACAGCCTAAGGGTTTTGTGTCCAAAGCAAATATTCATAAGGTGTGTAAGCTGCAACGAGCCATTTATGGGATGAAACAAGGTTCTCGGAGCTGGAACCTTCGATTTGACGAAGCAGACAAGGACTTTGACTTCATGCGAAAAGAGGAGGATCCATGTGTCTACAAAAAGGTCGGTGGGAGCAACATTGCATTCTTAGTACTATATATATGTGATATTCTACTTATAGGAAATAAAGTAGCAATGTTTAGCACTGTGAAAGCTTGGATTTCTAAAACATTCTCCATGAAAGACTTGGGAGAAGCTTCCTATATTTTGGGGATCGTCTTTACAGAGATAGACCGCGAAGAATGATAGGACTTTCCCAAGCCCTCTATATAGGTAAGATCCTGAGAAGATTCAAAATGGATGAATCTAAAAGAGGGCTCCTTCCCATGCGACATGGAATTCATCTCACCACGAAAATGTGTCCTCAAAGTGAGGAAGACAAAAGAGAGATGAGTAAGGTGCCCTATGCCTCGGCAGTGGGTAGCATCATGTACGCTATGTTGTCTACGAGACCGGACTTAGCCTATGTTGTTAGTAAGGTAAGTTGTTTTCAAGCAAACCCGGGAAGGAAACACTGGACTGCCGTCAAGAACATTCTTAAGTACTTGAGAAGAACTAGAGATTTGGTTCTTACTTACGGTGGTGGAGAACTGATAGTGGTTGGATTCACCGATTCTGATTTTCAAGGAGATAAGGATGACTCTAAGTCGAGATCTGGGTATTTGTTTACTCTCAATGGAGGAGCAGTATCTTGGAGAAGCTCCAAGCAAAGCGCTACTGCAGATTCCACCTGCCAAGCAGAGTCCCAAGCTGCCTCGGAGGCTAGCAAAGAAGCATTTTGGATGCAGAAGTTTGTGCAAGAACTTCAAGTGGTTTCTAATGCGAAGCTGCCTATATCACTATTCTGTGATAATGATAGAGCTGTCGCCCAAGCCAAGGAGACAAGGACTCACCACAAAACCAAGCATATAGAGAGAAAGTATCACATCGTTCAAGAGATGGTTGAAAAAATGATATGTTTCGTTGCAAAGAGTAGACTCAGAAGACAATGTCTCTGACCCGCTGACTAAGCCGTTATCCCAGGTTGTCTTGGAAAGACATCTAAAGAACATGGGTATTGGATACCATGAGGTATGGCATTGAGTGCAAGTGGGAGATTGTTAGGAATATGCCCTCGAATGCCACTCAGGGGATGAGAGAGAATGGGCATTGTACTTGAA
The DNA here is from genome assembly GCA_033398695.1 of Orobanche coerulescens. Classification (NCBI taxonomy): domain Eukaryota; kingdom Viridiplantae; phylum Streptophyta; class Magnoliopsida; order Lamiales; family Orobanchaceae; genus Orobanche; species Orobanche coerulescens. The sequence goes on from CM065807.1 coordinate 34,747,986, forward strand.
ATTATGCAATTATCAATAAAAGGCAATATGGTTCATTTACTGTTTATTGTATTTCAAATGCATTCTTGATTTGGTAAACATTGAAGTGAAGTTCATGTAAATAAGAGCAAACATTCCATTCTCGTTATCGGATAAGAGAAAATGCACTGGAAGTGTTTAATTATTTACGTAAATCATTCGCAAGTCGATAAACTTAATTGGGCATCAAGTTTTGAGTAAGACTTGTATAACTGATGCTAGGACTTGTGCATGTCTTGATAGCATAGTTATAAGTATATTGGTGGGACCAGTATACTCGAACATGACTCATATTTGATTCAGTCACACGGTATTCACTCTTGGAGAGTCGATGACGAATCGAAAGGTTGTGATAGTATACGTGGACCTTTGACTTGAGGGTTCAGTAGGAGGTGTGTCTGTGACGTTTAGTTTGTCATTAGAGTAGTTAGACTCATTTGCTTAATTGCCGAGTCAACCTCGAAGTGCGGACTATACGGGCAGGTAGCAGTCTTTAATGTACGCCAAGAAAGGATTCTATTGTAACACCCCAAACTAGGCGGATATTACAGTGCTGTGGACCCCCAACTGGGACCCACCAAGCGAATGAAAATTAATGAATTAAATAATATAATTGTAGTACCGAACCACATTATATCATCAATTACTCCGATGAGGAGTTTCAAGTACAACACACCTAGGAAATACATAATACATGTATATTTTATATGGAGATAAAATATACAACACTGAATAAAAATGAATATCCAAACGGAAATCTACAGCGGAAATAAAAATGAAGAAACACGAATGACCGAAAAGGACTGGGGCCCCCTACTAGTATCACTAAGACTCCTCGCCGTCAACGTTCTCTTCCCGTGCCTTTGCCTTGCCATGACCCGAAAACAATATCCCCCAACGGGGTCAGTTACACAGAACAACAATCCTCAAGAGTTGAACAATATACAACAATCACATGAATGAATTAAGAAATAAAGTTGAATGATGGGCATCATAGTACGCCGAATGGAATATGTAAGTGCACAAGTAGTCGGGTGTCCGGAGTCCCGCATATACACCCGAAACTTGGCCTAATTAGTCTCACGGAAGTACTTTACCGTGTGCACAGTCCAATGTGTCCGGAGCCCCGCATATACACATGACCATAGTGTGCCTGACTAAAAATTCCACACATACGCCACCTGGCCACGCAATACAATACTGGAAGGTCACAAGAACAAAAGCGACCAAGATGAGAGGTAATGAATAAAATCCGACAAGGATAAAGAACGACTCACCGAGATGAAATAATGATACAACGAGTGATAGCTTCAATGAAATGATTTGGAACCGTCGTTCCTCGTGAGTTACATGATTAGTTGATAATTAGAAGTTTCGACATGAATGATATATTATGAGTGAATTACATGTATGAATGAACAACAACGTAAGGAATGAATATCCATTTAACCGAGTAAGAATTAACTTACCTCAATACCGGTGATGAAACGTCCTCTCTCGAACAAACGTCCTAAGGAAAATACCGGTCGCTCGAACAACCTTGAATAACATGATTACCAATGAACGCTCAATATACGTATCAAGCATGATTATAACCAACTCAAACGTCGATACAACAATAATCAAACTTATTGGGGCATTCTAACGAATAAGTTGTAAACATTCTTCCCTTTGGTTACAACCAACCCCCATAATATCAATACTAAACCTCTAAGGAATGATTCAACCCAACAAAACTCCATTAATGACATCAATAATCCGATAGGAAACCACAACTCAAGGTTACGACAACATCAATCGGAAACCCCCAAAATAACCAAAGTCAAAGACCAAGGGTTCTTGAATAATTCCCCAAATATTCATCAAATCCAAAATATACACCAATAAATCAGTAGAAAAACATGTATCCAGGGTAGATAATCCATATCTAACATATTCTAACATAATAGCAAGCTTACACGAAGAGATCGGGAGAAAAACATTCAAAAACCGAAATTCTAGATCCAAGAAATGTTTACCTTGATTTGATGTATTCGGGAGGATGAAATGATGATTAATCCGAATTATAAGCTTGAAGATGTTGATAGGTGGATGTAGCTCGAAAAGATCTCTCTAAAACGTCCGAAATTGCCCAAAACCGTCGAGCGGAGGAGGAGAAAATGAAAAATGATGAAATTGGGGTGAACTGTCCAATATATACTGATCCCAGATTAGCGCACGCTAAGCCCTGATATTTAGCGTGCGCTAGAGATTAACCGGGGAGTCCAGTGAGCTCTGACTGCCTCATTAGCGTGCGCTATGAACTTGGTAGTGTGCGCTAACACCTTCCCGATAGCGTGCCTTAACCCAAGATGTTAGCGTGCGCTAACTGATGTTGATACCCAGCAATTGGAGTCCAGAACCTCCTGTCCTCTGACCTTCTCGCGATAGCGTGCGCTACACCCAAAACTCAGCGTGCGCTACACTTACCACTAGCGCACATTATGATCCGCCCGTAGCGTGCGCTATGAATTATTCCATTTCAGTCCAGTACCCACTGGACTCTGCCTGATCGACCTTAGCGCGCGCTACACTGATTGCATAGCGTGCGCTATCCAAACTACTAGCGTGCGCTACTTACCATTCGTAGCGTGCGCTACTACAACTGAAATTCAGTCTAGTGCCTTCTGGACTGTCTGCCTGGACCATGATAGCGTGCGCTAAAGCTGAGAGGTAGCGTGCGCTACCCGTACTCAATTAGCGTGCGCTAAGGAGAGTACGTAGCGTACTCTACTCCTCACACACAGCCCACTACAAAATGACAATGATGATACGTTCGGCCCGACTCTCCAACCGGGTTGAATGACGAATAATAACTGATACATGATACAAAATTACTCCGAACGGTGAATACAATGAATGAATATGAATGATGAATGATTATTAATGAGTGAAAAATTACTGAGTGACAATATACTAAATGATAATGAATGAATTTACAACCGGGTATTACATCTATCTCCTGTTAGTGAGCAGGCGAATGTCCTATACGGTTAATGGCGGATAAGATCACAAGTCTTTGGTCAAAGCATTCTGGTCTAGTCATATTAGATACACTAGTAATCAGTCGATCTTGATTTGCATCAACACATGTATAATGTCTAGTCAACAGTAGGGTTTGACTTTACCGTGACCCGAAGACTTGACCGGGACATCTGATGAAGGGTCTATACGTATATGGTATTCATGACATAATGGTTCTGGAATGATCCCTTCATTCGTTTTTCAGTCGGGGTTTACAGTGCTGCCCGCTAGACTGACTAAGTGCTGCCCGCACCCATTGGTTCCTCCCAATGCCGGCTAAGACGGATCTACAGAGTCGCGCATCATTGACGGATAAATGTGAATTTATTATCTCTAATTATATTAGATATTGGATATCTAATTATGATTTATTGGATAAATGAAATAGTAGTCTTATGAATTGAAATTAGGTTACTGGTAATTAATTTAATTCATAAATAATATTTCTTAGAGAAATATATTTGTATTTGATATAATTAATTAATTGGATTAATTAATTAGTATAAATACATTTGAGATAACGGAGTCGTTTGACGAACGTCCGGTACACAAGCCAAGTAACTCGGCCCATTTCCTCCCACCTTCCATGTGGCCGCCCCTCCCCTCTCTTTGTCATGGTGTGGTTTTGTTTTTAAATAAGATATTGCATGATACCCTCAACATGCTTTGAAAATGATATGATATGGTATCTTATCATTTAATATTTTATTTCAACCTTTTATCATGTTAATCTTATAAGGGTTAATTGCTTCTAAAGGCACAACCTTTTAATTAATTTGTAATTTTAGCATCACTTTTTTTATTGGCAATTCAAGGCATGCCCTTTCAAGTCATTGCAATTTGAAGCATATATTCAATTTTCGGTGACCGGAAAAATGACGTGTATTTTTATTAGTGACTTGACATGTGACTCATTATTGATGTGGCATTTTTATTTATTTTAATTTAATTTTACTATTTTTTTCTTATAGAGAATATTATGATAGCAAAGTATTTTTTTCAGCTATTAAGAAGAAGATAGACAAAGCTAGTGTTCTGACTGGTCCTCGAAAGATCCCTTTATTCGAGAGGGGCAGATTTTATGACGAGTACTCAGTGAGAAGAAACGAAAGACTGAAGAGAAAGAAAGGCGAAACCGAGTACGGAAAGAAGCCTTCTTACAATCTCGGTGTCAGAGTCGAGCCCGCTAAGAAAAGAGTGCCCGGCAAGTTCGACGGTCGGAAGAAGGCGCCAGTGGCGGCATCCACTATGACGTCGGTGGCCGAGTGGAGGGGGGCTCAGACGACGAGGTATTCGTTGAGGAGTTGTACTAATAATGAGAATAAGAAGCCGTCGGTGCCGTTTATGAGTGTAGATCTCTGTTGGGGTGAGTGAGAGGAAAACGGGAGTTAGAAGGAATAGGAAGCCCTAATTTTTTTTCTTGATTTTATTTAGTTGCTTTTAGTGTTTGGAAATATATTTAATTGGAGCTTTTGCTTATATGATTTGTGGGATTGCGCGGGCTATATTGCTAGTTGCCTGCATACAACTGTTTCTAGTTATAAGAAAAAAATAGTAAAAATAAATAAAAATACCACGTCAATAATGAGTCACATGCCATGTCACTAATAAAAATACACATCATTTTTTCGGTCACCGGAAATTGAACATATACTTCAAATTGCAATGACTTGAAAGGTCATGCCTTGAATTGCCAATAAAAAAAAGTGATGCTAAAATTGCAAATTAATGAAAAGATTGTACCTTTAGAAGCAATGAAGCCATCTTATAAAAGGTAAATAAAAACAACACACCACCTTACCTTGAAGACCATTCGGCCGAGAGGACAAATAGAGAGGGGGAGAAAATTATTTCTTCAAGTGTTGTTCATTTTGGAAGTGAAAACAAGTAAGAAATATTGAGAGAAAAAATCCTCTAGTGATTCATAGCCTTGTTCCTTCAAGAACGGATTGCTGTAGATTTTTCCGGTCATATTCCGTCGCGTGGTGACGTTGAGATATCGCACTTCCAGTGTTTGGAACGAATGGAATTCGTGTTCGTATTCGGGTTCGTGATCATCATCTACTTACGAAGATTTTTCAAAGGCTTCAAACGTACAGGACTTTGATCCTTTTATCTTTGTTGATTCATCTTTTGTATATACGTTACTTGATCGATCCTGTTTGGGGTTCTTTATTGTGTATTATTATTCCGCTGTACATTCGTTATTATTTCCGGAATCCCAACAGAAGTACCGTGGGAAAGAAGAGGATGTGATACCTCTGCAAGATTTGAAAGTAGAAGCCCCAAACAAGTTAATTGAAGAGTCTGATGCCATACTTGATGTTGGGATTCGGGGCCTTAAACGAAGACCCAGCGGAAGCGGTAAAACGAAAATTAATTCGATCCGAATCCGTACGAGGATCGATCGAGCTACGTATATACGAATATCAAAACGAATAACAAGAGATATAGAAACTCACCCTTGTAGTCCGTTGATTAGATGGATAACCTTCTCTTCAGCTATTCCCCAAGCTATGCTTGATCTCTACGAATCAATTCCGCTTCAAGCCCTTGAACGATCCAACGCCGAAAGCACCGCGTCTCTACTTGCCACGCGCCAGAAAAACGAACGGAATGACAACATCTTGCTATCCTCCGAGGATACGGCTAGAGCTAGGTGATGAAGCTTGTTATAGATATTAATATCACTCTAAGTGTATGAATATCTATCTCTCTCAATATTTCCTCACAAAATTTCTCTAAGAAGTTATGAAGAAGATGAATGAAGAAGATGAATAAAGAAGATGATGAAGAAGACTTCTATCTCTCTCTCCTCTTGCAACCTCACGTTGGAAATGGAATTCTTATGAGAAGTGAGATGTCTTCTTCCCTTTATTCAACTCTCCACATGCACATCTCATTATTATGAGAATCAAAGCCCCACCACCTGAATGATCAACCATTAAAGAATGGAACAAGGGTCCATATGAAAGTGGGTGGAAATGTGGTGGGCGGCCTATGTAGAAATCGGACAAGTTCGGTTGGTTTCGGACTCCCACGAGTCCAAATAGATAAACTCCGATACCGTTCCAATGTATTTATACCAATTAATTAATCCAATTGTTTAATCATATCAAACACATAATAACATAATTAATTTCTCCAAGAAATAATTATATTCATGAATTAAATTAATCACCCAGTGAAATATTTAATTCATTAGGCCGTAAATCAATTTATCCAATAAATCGATTTAGACATCCAATGTCCCAAATTAGATATCCAATATCTAATATTCATAATGAGAGAATTAGCTTTATTCATTCCGTCGTCAATCCTATTGCACGACTCGGTAGGTCCGTCTCAGTCAGCAATGGGAGGAACCAAAGAGTAGTAGCACCACCTAGCCAGCCTGGCGGCCTACACTGTACCCCAACTGAGAACGAATGATTGGGATCATTCAAGAACCATTCAGTCGTGAATACCAGTATATGTATAAACCCTTCTTTCAAATGTCCCGATCAAGTTATAGGGTCACAATCAGTCAAACCCTATCTGTACTTGACGCTATGCATGCGTTAATGCAAATCGAGATCATCGAGCTCTCGTGTATCTAATACAGCTAGCTCCAATGCTTTGGCCAAAGACTTATGATCTCATCTGCCAATAACCGCATAGGACATATAACCCGTTCACTAACAGGAGAAAGAATTCTATCTTGGTATTTAGTAGGACCTGCTACTTGCCCATCAAGATGCACGTCGAGGTTGACCCCCGCCTTCCGGTTTATAGGGTCGAACTACTCTAATGAAAATCTTGACGTCACAAGCACATCCCTACTAAATCCTCAAGTCGAAGGTTCACGAATACCTATCACAACCTTTCGATTCCATCATTGACTGTCCCGGAGTGAAATCCGTGTGACGAATCGAGGGTGAGTCGGTTTGAGTATACTAATCTAATTAGCATACCTATAACGTGTGCTCCCACTAACCATTAGTGTTCGACAGGCACTCTCCTTGTCAAAGAACACGTCATACAAGTCTTCAGATAAACTTATCGCCCAGTGAAGTTTCATCGACTTGCGAACAATTAAGTATTTGAGCTATAAACTTTTCCAGTTCCGACCCCCTTATCCGATAAGGAGTGGAACGTTTTGCTCTCAAATACACGGACTAGTTTCTAGATGTATATTTACGAGTTAGCAATGCCCGTAACTACCAGTAAATAAAGAAACATCCATTGCCTTATATTGATGATTTACATAATAACAAGTACAATGCCCTCACTCAACATTCTCTGAGTGGCATTCAAGGGCATACTCCTAACAATCTCCCACTTGCACTCAACGCCACACACTATGGTATCTAATACCCATGTTCTCCATATGACGCTCCAAGCTAGTATGAGAAAGTGGCTTGGTCAGTGGATCGGCGACGTTGTCGGCCGAGTCTACTCTGTGCAGCACAATGTATCCCTTGCGAACAAATTCTCTTACGAGATGATACTTCCTCTCAATATGTTTGGTGCTGTTGTGAAACCTTGGCTCCTTGGCCTGCGCTACAGCTCCGTCGCTGTCGCAGTACAGCGGAACAGGCAGCTCAGCTCATGGTATCACTTGAAGTTCTCCCAGAAACTTCTTAATCCAGAACCCTTCCTTGGAAGCCTCCGAGGCTGCTTGATACTTAGCCTGACAGGTGGAATCAGCAGTCGCGCTTTGCTTGGCACTACGCCAAGATACTGTTCCTCCATTAAGAGTAAATATGTAGCCAGAAGTGGACATCGAGTCGTCCTTCAGTCCTTGGAAGTCCGAATCAGTGAATCCCACCACATCCAATTCTCCACCGCCATACATAAGAACCATATCTCTAGTCCTTCTTAAAGTACTTGAGAACGTTCTTTACAGCAGTCCAATGTTCCCTACCTAGGTTTGCCTGAAACCTACTCACCACACTTACTGCATGCGCAATGTCAGGTCTCGTACACAACATAGCATACATAAGGCTACCCACGGCCGAAGCATATAGTATATTACTCATTTTCTTTAGTTGTTCCTCACTTTGAGGACACATCTTCATGGAGAGTTTTATTCCATGTTGCATCGGTAGGAACCCTCTTTTAGAATCATCCATCTTAAATCGCTTTAAGATCTTATCTATATAGAGGGCTTGGGAAAGACCTATTGTTCTCTTCGCTATATCCCAGTAGAGTCGAATACCAAGAATATAGGTAGCTTCTCCCAAGTCTTTCATGGAGAAATTACTCGAAATCCAAGCTTTCACAGAACTGAGCATTCCCACATCATTTCCTATTAGTAGAATGTCATCTACATATAGTACTAAGAATGCGATCTTGCTCCCACTAACCCTCTTGTATACACAAGGTTCCTCTTCATTTTGCACGAAGTCAAACTCTTTGACCGCCTCGTCAAAACGAAGGTACCAACTACGCGACGCTTGCTTCAGTCCATAAATGGAACGCTGAAGCTTGCACACTTTCTGAATATCGACTTCGGACAAAAAGCCTTTAGGCTGCTCCATATAGATTTCCTCCTCGAGGAATCCATTAAGGAAAGCCGTCTTTAAATCCATTTGCCATATTTCATAATCGTGGTAGGCAGCTATAGCAAGCATCATGCTAATAGACTTGATCATGGCTAGGGGCGAGAAGGTATCGTGGTAATCGATCCCTTCCTTCTGGGTATAACCCTTTGCCACAAGCCTGGCCTTATAGGCGTCAACCTTGCCATCACCATCAGTCTTTCTCTTGTAGATCCACTTGTTCCCAATAGGCACTATGCCCTTGGGGCGGTCTACTAGAGTCCAGACCTGATTGACATACATCGAGTCTATCTCAGCTTCCATAGCTTCACGCCATTTCGCGGAGTCTACACCCACCATCGCTTGGTCATAGGTCGTCGGGTCGGTCTCTTGGCTATCACTTGGAATCTCATGGAGACCCAGCTCCTCCAAGTGCACAAGCCCATACCTCTCAGGTAAATGAGACACCCTACTAGACCTACGAGGTGGTTGTACTTGTGTTTCAGAAGGTTCGGTTCGATTTCTTGCAGTGTCTCCCGAGGAGTTTCATTGTATTCTTCTAAAGAAATACTTCTACCTGCTCCGCCTTCCTGAATGAACTCATCTTCCAGGAAGTGTGCTTGTAAAGCAACAACGATCTTTCGATCTTCGGGCATGTAGAATAGATATCCCATCGTCCCAGATGGGAATCCAATGAAACGTCCCTTCGCGGACCTAGCTTCCAACTTCTCAACCTTAGTCTTCTTGACATAAGCGGGACATCCACAAATCCTAATGTGATTAAGACTTGGTTTCCTGCCCTCCCACATCTCATGTGGAGTTTTAGGAACGGATTTGGAAGGACATCTGTTTAAGATATAAGCGGCAGTTAGGAGGGCATACCCCCACAGGTAAATTGGTAAGTCAGTATAGCCCAGCATGGAACAGACCATGTTTAACAAGGTCCGGTTCCTTCTTTCTGACGCACCATTTAACTCAGGAGTACCTGAAGGTGTTAGTTGTGAAACTATTCCATGTTCCTTAAGGAACTCGTCAAACTCCGTACTCATATACTCGCCACCTCGGTCCGACCGAAGTGCTTTGATATGATTACCAGTTTGTTTCTCAACTAGGGCCTTGAATTCCTGAAATTTTTCAAAGGCCTCGGATTTATGTTTCATTAAGTATACATAACCATACCTAGTATGATCATCTGTAAACGTAATGAAATATTGATATCCGTCACATGCTGCTTCCAAAGCACCACAAACGTCAGTATGGATTAATCCCAGTTTATCAGCGGCTCTTTCAAAAGTCCCTGTGAAGGGGGACTTAGTCATTTTGCCTTTAAGGCAAGATTCACAAGTAGGAAAGGGATCCGATCCCAATGGACCCATAAGTCCATCCTTTTCCATCTTGTAAACCTTGGTCTGACCAACATGACCAAGTCTAAGATGCTATTTCAAAACTTGATTGGTTTCATCCCTACCACATTTTCTAGTCATAGTATTCACAACTACTTTGTTGCTGAGATTTAGATGATACAATCCATTTAACAATGTAGCAGTGCCCACTAGTTTATTTCTAAAATAAATTTTGCAGGAACCATCACCAATGAAAAATGAAAAGCCTTTTCGGTCCATGACCGGAATGGATACAATGTTTTTGTGCCCCTTGGGCAAAACAAGTACATCTTCTAAAGTCAAAACAAAGCCGGATTCTAAACCCAAAAGAAGTGATCCTATGTCGGTCGCCTCGACACTATGCCCACTTTCGACTGTGATCATAACTTCTCCAGCTCCAAGCTTCCTACTTTGTTCCAGATCCTGATTCACGGTACAAATATGAGAACTAGCACCAGAATCCAGTCTCCAGGAAGTAGAAAATATAGTAGCAGAACAATTTGTTTCCAAAACTAAAAGTTCTGTACCTGAAGTGCCATGAAGAATCGGACAGTCTCTAGCCCAGTGGCCCAGCTCACCGCACTTGAGACAAACATCCATCTTCTTCTTGTTCTTTGGAACCATCGGGCCTTGCCCTTTCCCTTAAGGTCCTTAGCTTGCGGTCCAGTCCGCTTCTTGGTCTTTTTCTTCTTATTCTTAGACTTCCGAAGTCCAGAAGAAATCACAAGGGCAGACTCCTTCATTCGCGGAGTCTTCATCGAGGCGGCGGTCACCCGGTTTGTTCATTAGCCCAGCTAAGTTACATGCAATCTCATTGCAGTTAAAGTTCATAACAAACTGTGAGAAGGAATCAGGAAGAGACTGTAGGATAAGGTCGGTTTGGAGAGAAGTATCCATTTTAAAATCAAGAGCCTCCAATCTCTCGATCATGGATATCATTTTGAGGACATGTTCCCCAACTTTCTCACCTTCCTTCATCCTTGCACTGAACAGTTGCTTGGATATCTCATATCTAGCCGTTCTGCTGTGCTCATCATAAAGCTCGGTTAAGTGAGATAGAATCTGCCTAGCAGAAGTCATTTTCTCATGAGTTCTCTGAAGCTCATTAGACATGCAAGCCATCATATAAGCACGTACTTTCACGTCATCCTTAACCCACTTTTCGTGGTTTTCAATCTCTTCCTGATTGGCTCGGGTCCGCATAGGAGGAGCCGGAATGTCCGTCTCCAAGACGTATCCCAGTGCCTCTATACTGAGGACAATCATCAGATTGCGGAGCCAATCCACAAAGTTAGGTCTCATTAAGGTGTTCTTTTCGAGTAGAATTGCGAGTGGATTCATTGTCATATTGAGATTTGTAAGTATAAAAGATTAATTAGTGACTCATTCAATTATGTTCTGAGTATAGAATTAAGGTCTTTTCTATTCTTGTTACCCAGCTCCCACTATTTTTATCGGAACTCCCATGTGAAATCCGGAAGTATCGTCGCTCTACTTCATAGTGGTGATCGAGTTCTTTATAAATCTTAATAGAGGGCAACCGAACAGGTTTCTAGTCTATTAATTTTCATAAAGTGGTGTCCAACACCAACCCATCTAATGGATGATTCGATCTTCATTTTCCTCTTGTTCACTCCCCTCAACCTATACGGTTTCTATGGTTCGTGAACAAGTTAAGTTTATACCATCGACGCAAATCAGTTTCACAATTGAATCTTATCCGGCAACCTATCAGGTTTCTAGGGATAAAATTTGCTCCAACTGAAGGCATCCAATGCGCTCCCGATAATTTATTCGTCCTCCCCGAACGACTACCCCGATAACTCGGAAGCATAGCACATCCAGTTTGGATTTCAAATTCCCGAAAACTCGATGGAGGGAAGGAAAACCTTGAAACCTTATAAACTTAATAATTTATCGTGGGAGAATTTTCGCGATTAACGTTACACTTTGCACATTAATCGTTTAAGCGCGTTTGTGGCATTCATACAATATGAAACAACCATTCACAACCTAGTTGCTACCAACATGTGGTTCATGGACCGTTCCTAGAAAACAAAAACTCCGTAATCTAATTACAAGTCTTCGTCTTGAATCTTCGTCTTCTCGAAATGGATCTTCCTCCGGTCTTCGTCATTACATATAAATTTTACATCGAAAATTGCATCCTAGATACAAACATTTCTAGTAAAATAAATAGGCTCAAAACGACCTTAACAACCCAATCGAATAAAACGAACGATTCAAAATGAAGTCCACGAACCACATCCCCATTCAAAAGCATTCATCCAATAAATACTATATAAATGGAAAGCGTAGAGATACATTGATCCAATCAACAATACGAACCGATCTAATCGATTCACACAATCGGTAATATGATAACGTTCAAAATAATTCGGTCGACCATAAATATTCCAATTAATCAAATTTCCCTTATAAAATGAAATACCATAAATCATTTTAATCATATTAAATCTAATTTAACATGTGGGAGATTAATTTTCAATAATACACGAAAAATCGAGCCGGGGTGAAAACAGGCCTGCCTGACCGAGTCACCCTCGCGAGCCTGCCGGCAGACAGGCCTGGCATGGCCGAGTCACGCTCAGAAGCTGCCGACCAGGACACGGCCAGCGGCCCTGGGCGCGACCCCTTGAGCACAGGCGCGGCCCCCGATCTGATCCTGCCCGGGCCGCACAGCACAGGTCGCGGCCCCCTGCTCCCGGACCCCTCCTGGACCGTCCAACGGCATTTCGGGGCTAGTTTTTCGACCGGATATCCAATATCTATATTCTCCAACATTCATATCTTCAATATAAATCATATTTCCAAGAAATTAAGATTTATATTTAGACATAAACTTATGAAAAATATAACTACAACGAACGTAAAAAGATATACCACGATTATGACTAAAATGATTCCAAATCATTCACCATCTAATCAAGCATTCCAAATGCCAATATCGTATATACGATCGCAAGACCTACGCTCCGATACCACTGTTGGGATTCGGTGCCTAAAACGAAGGCCCAGCGGAAGCGGTAAAATGAAAATTAATTCGATCCGAATCCCTACGAGGATCGATCGAGCTATGTATATACGAATATCAAAACGAATAACAAGAGATATAGAAACTCACCCTTGTAGTCCGTTGATTAGATGGATAACCTTCTCTTGAGCTATTCCCCAAGATATGCTTGATCTCTACGAATCAATTCCGCTTCAAGCCCTTGAACGATCCAACGCCGAAAGTACCGCGTCTCTACTTGCCACGCGCCGGAAAAACGAACGGAATGACAACACCTTGCTATCCTCCGAGGATACGGCTAGAGCTAGGTGATGAAGCTTGTTATAGATATTAATATCACTCTAAGTGTATGAATATCTATCTCTCTCAATATTTCCTCACAAAATTTCTCTAAGAAGTTATGAAGAAGATGAATGAAGAAGATGAATAAAGAAGATGATGAAGAAGACTTCTATCTCTCTCTCCTCTTGCAACCTCACGTTGGAAATGGAATTCTTATGATAAGTGAGATGTCTTCTTCCCTTTATTCAACTCTCTACATGCACATCTCATTATTATGAGAATCAAAGCCCCACCACCTCAATGATCAACAATTAAAGAATGGAACAAGGGTCCATATGAAAGTGGGTGGAAATGTGGTGGGCGGCCCATATAGAAATCGGACAAGTTCGGTTCGTTTCGGACTCCCGCGAGTCCAAACAGATAAACTCCGATACCGTTCCAATGTATTTATACCAATTAATTAATCCAATTAATTAATCATATCAAACACATAATAACATAATTAATTTCTCCATGAAATAATTATATTCATGAATTAAATTAATCACCCAGTGAAATATTTAATTCATTAGGCCGTAAATCAATTTATCCAATAAATCGATTTAGACATCCAATGTCCCAAATTAGATATCCAATATCTAATATTCATAATGAGAGAATTAGCTTTATTCATTCCGCCGTCAATACTATTGCGCGACTCGGTAGGTCCGTCTCAGTCAGCAATGGGAGGAACCAAAGAGTAGTAGCACCACCTAGCCAGCCTGGCGGCCTACACTGTACCCCAACTGAGAACGAATGATTGGGATCATTCAAGAACCATTCTGTCGTGAATACCAGTATACGTATAAACCCTTCTTTCAAATGTCCCGATCAAGTTATAGGGTCACGGTCAGTCAAACCCTATATGTACTTGACGCTATGCATGCGTTAATGCAAATCGAGATCATCGAGCTCTCGTGTATCTAATACAGCTAGCTCCAATGCTTTGGCCAAAGACTTATGATCTCATCTGCCAATAACCGCATAGGACATATAACCTGTTCACTAACAGGAGAAAGAATTCTATCTTGGTATTCAGTAGGACCTGCTACTTGCCCATCAAGATGCACATCGAGGTTGACCCCCGCCTTCCGGTTTATAGGGTCGAACTACTCTAATGAAAATCTTGACGTCACAAGCACATCCCTACTAAATCCTCAAGTCGAAGGTTCACGAATACATATCACAACCTTTCGATTCCATCATTGACTGTCCCGGAGTGAAATCCGTGTGACGAATTGAGGGTGAGTCGGTTTGAGTATATAATCTAATTAGCATACCTATAATGTGTGCTCCCACTAACCATTAGTGTTCGACAGGCACTCTCCTTGTCAAAGAACACGTCATACAAGTCTTTACATAAACTTAACGCCCAGTCAAGTTTCATCGACTTGCGAACGATTAAGTATTTGAGCTATAAACCTTTCCAGTGCCGACCCCCTTATCCGATAAGGAGTGGAACGTTTTGCTCTCAAATACACGGACTAGTTTCTACATGTATATTTACGAGTTAGGAATGCCAGTAACTACCAGTAAATAAAGAAACATCCATTGCCTTATATTGATGATTTACATAATAACAAGTACAATGCCCTCACTCAACATCCTGTGAGTGGCATTCGAGGGCATACTCCTAACACTTGAAACCAAGACCAAGAAGTTAAGGAACAAAGAAATTGCATTGGTATTGGTTAGGTGGAAGCACTCCATTCGACAAAATTTGACTTGGGAAACCAAAGAATAGATGAACAGACGCTACCCGGATTTCGTTGACTATGAAGCGATTCCGAGGACGAAATCCTCTTAAGGGGTAGGTAATTGTGACAACTAGAAATTTTGGGTATTAATAAAGTTGAAATATGTAGGTTATGGATCCTTATTCAATGTAGAAAAAAAATTGAAATTTGCCTTTAAGGCAATTTGGTCCAAAGTGACATGATTATGAAATAAGTTCATTATTTATGTTGTTATAAGTTATTTAGACCATTAATAATGAGTTTTACGATTTTAAGGATAAAGATGAAAAACTTGTAAAAAATTGGAAGTTTCACATAAATGATGGAAGGACCAACGTTGGAGCTTTGGCAAGCCATCAAGTAGAAAGAGTAACGGGCCAAGTAAAGTGGGAATGGGAAGTAGACATAAACAATGCAAAAAGAATCAGCTTAATTGGTTAAGAAATGGTCAAGATATGGTCTTGCAAAGTTGAAAGAAATTTGATTCAAAGTTGATGAGAATTTCCTAAAGTTTTTGGTGCTGACTTTAGGACTGGATAGATTAAGACATGTAAGGATTCAGCCACTTATGTCTTAATAAAAGTTGTTAAGAACATTCTCACGCTTTCGTGGATATAAAGATCATCGAAGCCCAATATCGTATGAGAAAGTTATGGCTGTTAGAAGATGGGTCGAAATAAGGAAGAAAATGCATGAAAAATTGACAAAGTGTTTTAAATGCGGCATCGAACCCCTCTCATTGTTTAGGCGCGTGAGAGAGCGTGGGTTGGCCATTTGGGCTGATATTTTGACACTGCGTAGCCAACATCCTCCTCTTCAGTTTAACAGGTGGATCGCACCAAATGCACTTTGTTTGATCCCTTAGTTAACCTTTTTACGAGGAGTACAGATCATTTTACACATCAAAACTTCCTAATTAAGAACTAAAACATTCTCTCATCTTTACTCCAGCCTATTTGAGCTGAATTCTGAGCAAATTAAAAAGATACAGTGGTAGATTAGCACATGCAAGCAAAGAATTGTGATCATCAAGCATAAGGAAACAAGGTAAACTTCCATATCTTAAATCTATGGATGATTTATGAAGATTCACATGAACCCTAATTTGTAGATGGGCTTGCATGTTGAAATTAACATAGGGTGAATATTCTATGATTGTAATTAACATGTTATTAAGGAATATGAACATGTTTTAAGTCAAGTATCATTGTTGTATGTTCATGGTACAAGTTGAGAAAGCATAACCTACAAAGTACAACATGGGTAGTCTTGGATTATGGAAGTGTGAGTTGCAATCGTGCACTAATTAACATGTTGTTGGTTGATCAGTAGGTTAAGGGTAAATGAACATGATATTAGTGGAAATCAGTAACTTATGTTAAGAAGTCGAGTATCATTGTTGCATGTTCATGGTACAAGTTGAGAAAGCATAACCTACAAAGTACAACATGGGTAGTCTTGGATTATGGAAGTGTGCGTTGTAATCATGCACTAATTAATATGTTGTTGGTTGATAAGTAGGTTAAGGGTAAATGAACATGATATTAGTGGAGATCAGTAACTTAATGGTGTAGAATTAGAAGACCATTATGTATTATTTGCCCTAGTATATTATTGATATGTGTTAAGGGGATATAATTCCATAGGTGTTGAAGGAAGTGATAGGAATCAAGAGAAGGGCAAGGAACTTGAAGGAGTATAGTTGAACCTCCTAGCTACTAAGGTGAGTACATGTTGGATTTTCAATGGGTACATAGCAAAACAAGTTTTCAACTATAAATGTATTTTCCTCATGATCAAATGTTTCTGGTAATTGATCAATGCTTAATGTTTGATAAGTTGTTTTAGGGCATTGCTAATACTATTGTTTTGAACACTTCATGCCAATTGTTATTGATTAAGTTTACAATTGCTTAATGTTCAAGTTTGGTCAAGTGCCATTGATTTTATCATTGAATTTGATTTATTGCTCAATGATTAAGCTTATGTATATGCTTTATGTTATAGATGCATCTATTGTTTTAGAAAGGTACACGTCCCCGTAACAGGACAAGGAAGACACTATTGTGATGGTACCTCCCTTCGCGAAGTAGTTGTCTATCGACCACAAGGGATTAGCTCTCTCGTGGTTAGTAAGGAGCCGGTAGTGTACCGACTAGGGGTATGAACTCCCTATATGATGATGTTGGTCATTACCGACAAGGGGTATAGATTCCCGATATGTTATGATATTGATTGTTTTATGATTTACTAATGTTTTATGAATGTTATTGATTACATTTCACCTGTTTTTGTTGGGTCCAAACCCATGTATCTCACGAGATGTTTCGTCTTACGTATTATTTTGTTTAAATGCTATGTATTCAAGTTCGAGAGTTAAAGATTAGTAACCATTTGCTAGTGAGGTATATGGTTTTGTAATCGTCCTTTTTGAAGTATATGGTTTTGTAATCATAACTAGACCCAAGTTTAGTTATGTAAATCAAAGTATTTACATGGTTTAAAAGTATGGGTGTTACAACTAATATTATATATTTTTACAAGTTGACTCGAAATTTTGTTACTCGTAAGTACAATATATTGTCAAATCCGATAATTTAGATAGCAAACAAGTTGGCATTAAATTTGGATTAGAAAAAATAATACCATGTAAAAAGACAGTCGGCTATTCCCACTTTTGCATCTTTGCCTAGACATCTGTCTCCAGAGATAATTTACTGTCTACCATGGGGGGTGCAGTCATCATAGAACTCAAATTCAGTACACTACAGATCCATAAATCTAACTACATAAGCACACTTAACAACGTTACACATCCAATGAATCCTACACTCACTGAGCCGCACCATTTGGGCCATCTGCAATAATACATACAGAGGATCAAATAATGCCATTTCATTTTTTGCCATAGGTACCATTTTTGTGCTTTTACTCAACGAGCCGAGCCAAGCCGAAACAAGTTTTGGCCTTAATGAGATGCTTGTTACTACTCAATCGAGTTCGAGTTGAGCTCGACCAAGCTGCAAAATCCAAGCTCGGCTAGACTCAAGCAGTAATCGCTAGCTGCACATGAGAATATTTCTTTAGTTTTTAAAGATTTTCTTTTTTAATTTATTTTATTTTTCTATTTTTTTTGTTAGAAATAATAATAACAATGTAATTATTAATGTTAGTAAAATATTATGGACATTTATACATATTTATAACAAAATGTAAAAAACTATGTAAATGCGAGCTGAACCAAGTATAACCCGAGCTTGTGAAATCACAAGCTTGAGTCGAGCTTGAACCAGCTTGATCAACTCGAGTTCGGATCGAGCTTTGGCCGAGCATGCTCGCAAGCGCCTGCGAGCAACTCGGCTCGTTCGCAGCCCTACGGGGACAGTTGCCATTTTTCTGCTAATTGTTGAAGAAAAAAAAAAAAAGGGAAAAAGAACAAAGAAAATCCCAACAAAGAGGAAAGTTAAAATTGTAATTACATCAGACACCCATCTCCGCATAGCATATGTACGAAAAAGACAAACTGAGATCTTAACACAACAATTATTAACCTGTTACATAGCTTCACTACTAAACTACCTACCAAGTCAGCTGTGTACAGTCGGTCTCCCAGTAGGTTCACTCGACCACAATTTTACGAGGCTTTTTCTGCGACGACACTTTTTCTGTATCAACACATTCGCAAAATGATGTCAGCAAATATAAATCTAAAATTGTCACTGCATAGCACCTCAATGTCAATGCTAGCAACAACACTTTATAATATCTCACTGCGCTACAGATGGACTAAGGCTCTAAAGAACCAATTTTGTTCTCCGACTTAAAAGTCGGGCTTCTTAGCGACAGCCAACTAATGCTGATACATTAACATATTCACCTACCCAATTCAAACTCAGAACTTGCAACTTAGAGATCAAACTCAAAGTTACAGTACGATTTTTCGACTAAGCCCTCTTGTTTCATTTAGTATTTTATGATAGCCTGAATACCCAATTTCCTTCTTAATAAGAAGAGTTCTACTTGTATGAATACTCTCGTAATGCAATTTAGTTCATTTAGAGGTCGGTGGTGTTAAACCAATATTTTTGATACACATTTTGATGATGTTTTTATAAACAAAATATCATAATGTATGCTACATAGTGTAGATAACGTACGCAATACTTTGATCAATATTTAACCATACAGGGTTACGTAGTGACTACCTACGTTACACAACTTATATAACGTATGCTACAGGTACTTATTAACGTACGCAATATATGAAACTTAACCGTTGAAGAGATTATAGAAAGTCAACCAATTGAACGGTCATATTACATAACGTACGTAACATATATGTTATAACGTACGCTAAAGACGTTGAGTTTGAATTTAAAATCGAACCGTTGATTGGCCAAATGATGTCGTTGATTTGCCAAATGATGTCATCCAGTAAGTCATCATATCCAACGGCTATCTGAAGACCTCATTACGTACGCTACCTCTCATCATAACGTACGTAAAGGATGAGCTAACTGCTCCTGCCAGAGTTCCATTACGTACGCTAAGAGATAAAGCATTGTACGTTATACAACGTTACGTACGCTACGCAGACTTCATAACGTACGCTAAGAGTGCTCACTATTCCAACGGGAAGGAGACTCCAAAATGCTATAAATAGAAGCATTTGGAGATGATGGATTACACAAGAATATCCGAGTAATAACAGAGCATATCAAGCTATTACATCATTCTCTTAAATTCTGAAAGATAGTACTGATACGAGAAGAATTGTCCTTACAATTTTCTATACACATTCTTGTATCATCTTGAGCTATTAATCTATAAAGACGAGTATCTATACTCGCAATATCTTTTGTATTTGAGTGAGGTTGTCTTGTATCCTGGAAAAAAAAAAAAAAAAAAAAAGAGAGATTTGTTGAGGTTATTCTTGAGCCCGGAAATCAAGAAACTGTAAGTTCGGCACTAATCTTGGAAAGTACTATTGTAAAGAGTTGGCACTAAACTAGAAAGTGCACTAAAGTTTTTGAGAAAAGTCCTGATCGATAACACTAGGTAGGGGACGTAAGCTTTTTGATAGCCGAACCTCTCGAATAATATCTTGTCTGTTTTTCCGCACTTCGTTTTTACTCCGTATATTTGCTTCCGCACAAAAAGAGTTCAAAACTCTACTCCACACTATTCAACCCCTCTTCTAGTGGCGGTACCAATCCAACAATTGGTATTGGAGCGGTCTCTTGTTCATCCGTCTAACACCTGCTAGAGAAAAGATCCACTAATGGCTTTCGTTCATACTTTCGAAAGCAACACTCTAAACCGCCCTCCCTTCTTCGATGGTTCAAACTTCATGACCTGGAAAAAAAATGTCTATCTTCATCCAAGCCTATGATATTGATCTCTGGAAGGTCATTGTGCTTGGTCCAAAAACTCCAAAGAAATCTGACGGCTCCCTTAAGAGCTTCGAAGATTACGATGAGACTGACTGGAAAAATGATCACTTAAACAGTAAAGCCACTCAAATACTTTACTGCAGAAAATCCCAACAGAATCTCATCGTGTGAAACGACACAAGAAATCTGGAGTATGCTAGAAATCACTCATGAATGAACTAGTCAAGTGAAAGAAACAAAGTTAAACATGCTCCTTCACGATTATGAACTTTTCACAATGAAGGAAGATGAAAGCATCACCACTATGCTTGATCGTTTCTCTGCCATCACTAACGGATTAGCCTCATTTGACAAACCTATCTCAAGTAGTGATAAATCTAACAAAATTCTAAGATCAGTACCAAGAGAATGAAATGCAAGGGTAACAGCTATAATGGAGTCGAAAGATCTCAATACTATGGAATTCAGTGCTCTCATTGGATCATAGTTGTGAATAGCGGCTATAGCGAGCGCTATAGCGCTTAGCAACGCGAAGCGCCGCCTCCTCGCTATTAGGCACTACCTGCTATGGCCTCTCGGATAGCGCCCGCTGATATGCGCTATAGCGCTACTTTCCATAGTGCCTAATAGTGGCGGCGCTATTTGTTTTAATTGCTTCCCAGAGTTTTATTTGCGTCCTTTTTTTTTGGCGCAACGTTTCTGTTTTTCATAACACGTTTTTGTTTGTTAGACATTTCTTTAAAATAAATAAAATGCTAGCCCCTCGCCTCTATCTGGTGATCGACTATAAACACAAACACTAAATTCCGCTGCGCTCCCGTGGAAGAAAAAGGCGCCAAGAAAAATCCCGCTCAGTCTCAGAATTCTCCATACCGAAGGCGCCACCAGCTTCACCTCGCGCATCTATTCACGTCTGACTTGGTTCATGATGGGGAAGATTTGACTTGGCAAGTTGTTGCCGATGCTCAGTGAACACCAGATGCAGTGCGAAATGGAAAAAAAATGAAAAAAAACTTAGCTGAATGCAAAAATTAATTTTAAAAATAAACCGAAAATTAATTTGCTGTTCAAGTGCAGAATGCTCAATGCATAAAAATGAGCAGAATGCAAAAAAAAAAAAACTGAGCAGAATGCAAAAAAAAAAAAGCGAGCGTAATGAAAAAAAAGCAGAATGAATGAAAAAAAAAAGAAAGCTCGCGTAATGCGAAAAAAAAAAAAATGAGCAGAATGCAAAAATTATTTTAAAAATAAAACCAAATATTAATTACAAAAATAAAACCAAAAATTAATTTTTTCAAAATTAAACAAAAATTAATTATAAGAAATAAAACAGAGAAAATTGAAAAATAAAAATAAAAATGTATGTAATATTATATTATACACCCAGTAAAGAAAAAAAAGAAAAAGAGAAGAAAAGATGAGAGAAAGAGTCTGAAGACAGGAGAGGAGAGAAAACTTACCGAAGGAGATGAAGCCGCCGGAGGAGATAGTCGTGGTCTGTCGCGCTGCTGTCGGGCGAGAAGAGGAGAAAAGTCGCGGACTGTCGGGTGAGAACAGGAGAAAAGTCGCGCAGGCGGGTAGGTTAAGTAGAAACTTTTTTTTTAATTAATGAAAGGTCGCGGGTTGCGGGTCCGGGAGGGTCGGCCCCGTGTACAAAAGTCGGGCGTCGACTAATACAACCCACGGACGACTAATACAAAAGTCGGGCGTCAACTATTTCGGCCAGGGCGACTCCTCGACTAGTCGGTGACTAGTCGTCGATGTGACAACTGATACGAATTACGTATATAAGTATACGTAAAACGTATAAAATACAACGGAAGATTATCACTGTTTTTACAAGTATCAAAGTAACAACGAAAATAAAAGGTGGTGGCCGAATTTAGATGGTTTCGGCCGTGAGGTAGGATAGTGTATGGATTTGAATGTGTTTTATCGAATTAGACCTATAACTCGATAAAGATAATCTCTCCTCAAGACCTATTGAGAATTGATCAAGTTATAATTCGAGACGCGTCGAAATAATAACCAAGGTTTTGTTGAACTCGTTCAACGTATATTTCAAGAGAAATACAATGTTTTATAAATTTCAAGATGCTTACAACAACAACATGAACTACTATATATAGTAGTATACAACCATAAGGAAACAAAACAAGAAGAAAAAAAACGAAACTTCCTAGCATGCTTCGGCCGAACAAATCAAGGGTGTGGGGGAGGAGATCATGAAGATTTTGGACAAGATATGATATCAAATCTTCATGCATCTTGGACTTATTATTGATGACTTTGACATGAAGAAAAAGGCTTGATGAAAGTCTTCACTAAGGAGCATGTTTCGGCCGATCTTCAAGGATGTGGGGAGGAGGAGATCTTCAAGATCTTGTGTAAGATATGAAGACTTTTGATGAGTCCCTTTCATGCATGCTTTGGCCGAAAATTCCAAAAGGGTGGGGGAGGAGATCTTCAAAATCTTGGACAAGATATGAAGATGAAGAAAAGTTTGATGACTTTGACATAAAAAAAATGCTTGACAAATCTTCAAGCATCTTGGACCAATCGGCCGATTCTCCCATGATTTGGGCCGATTCCAACGTTAATTTCGTCGCCATATTTACGTAACTCCGGTTAGATTAATAACGTAACTCCAATTCGCGTGTTCTTCTCGCCCAAGTATGATGATGCATGGGCGTGCAACTTTGTATCGTCGTTGATGTCGATTTTTATTGACTTCTCTTCGATTGGAATAGTTGATATCGTATCATTTCCTCCCTCTTTGAAAGGAATTGACCTCAATTCCGTAATGCCATCGTCGTCAAGGTAAGGCGAGAGATCGCCTACGTTGAAAGTTGCGTGTACTCCGTATTCGCCCGGAAGTTCTACTTTGTAAGCGTTGTCTTTCACTTTTCCCACAATTTTGTACGGACCTTCGACTCTCGGCATTAATTTGTTCTTGCGTTTGTGTGGGAATCGTTCTTTCCTCAAATGTATCCAAACTAAGTCGCCAACATCAAATAGTCTTGACTTTTTATTTTTGTTCGACTTCCGTTTGTAAATTTCATTTACTTCTTTAATTCGATCTCGTACCTTTTCATGTAACTTCATCATTGACTTGAGTTTTGATTCTGCGTCTTTGTGAACGATTAATTCGCTCATTAAGGGATCAAATCCAATGGCATGTGTGGATTTATTCCGTACACTACTTCAAAAGGTGAATGGGCCGTGGCGAAACCGGGTGATCGATTGTATGCGAATTCCGCATGTGCAAGTTTAACGTCCCAATCTTTTTGTGTTTTGTTCACCAATCCTCGCAATAATGCTCCCAAGGTTCGATTAGTCACTTCGGTTTGTCCATCGGTTTGTGGGTGATGTGAAGTACTGAATAGAAGTTTAGTTCCCACTTTTCTCCATAAAGTATTCCAAAAGTAACTCAGGAATTTAGAATCTCGATCTGACACGATAGTTTTTGGAACTCCGTGTAAACGGACTACTTCTCGGAAATATAAGTCCGCCACATTGCTTGCATCATCGGTTTTGTGGCATGCTATAAAGTGAGCCATTTTTGAAAAACGGTCGACGACCACCATGATCGAGTCTTTGCCCCGTTGAGTACGAGGTAAAGCAACAATAAAATCCATCGAGACATCCTCCCACGGTCGCAAAGGTATTGGCAACGGCATGTATGTACTTGGCTTGAACGAACTTTTCATCATGTGACAAGTGACGCATTTACTCACGATCGAGCTTATGTCACCATACATCTTTGGCCAAAAGAAATGCTCCTTTAGAACTTCTACGGTTTTAGCCGAGCCGAAATGACCAGCTAGTCCTCCTCCGTGCGCCTCCCGAACTAGTAATTCCTGAATCGTATGCTTCGGCACACATAGTTTATTACCCTTGAAAAGAAAGCCATCCTGTAAAATAAATTCTTCGTACGGACCTATTTTACAACGGGTAAAAATTTCTCCGAAATCCAAATCGTCAATGTAATGATTTTTCAAAGTCTCGAACCCCAACAAATGAACGTCTAGAATAGAAAGTAAGGCATACCGTCTTGATAGTGCATCCGCCACTATATTACTCTTACCGTCTTTGTACTTGGATGAAAAGTTAAAAGATTGCAAAAACTCCACCCATTTTGCATGTCTTGGACTTAGCTTATTTTGCCCGTTAATGTATTTCAATGACTCGTGATCCGAATGTAACACGAAATGTTTCGAACGTAAATAGTGACTCCAATGATCTAGTGCTCTCACGATAGCGTAGAACTCTTTGTCGTAAGTACAATAATTAACTCGAGCACCACTTAATTTTTCTGAAAAATAGGCGATGGGGCGGCCTCCTTGAATAAGTACTGCCCCGATTCCAACTCCACTAGCGTCGCATTCCACCTCAAATGGTTGTGAAAAATCGGGTAACGTTAAAATCGGTGCTTCACATAAATTTTCTTTTAATTTTTCAAAAGCCTTTTGGGCAGCCTCATTCCATGCAAATGTACCTTTTTTAAGACACTCCGTTATCGGACTGACGATGGTACTAAAGTCCCGTATGAATCGTCAGTAAAAAGAAGCGAGGCCATGAAATGATCGTACCTCCGTGATAGTTTTTGGCGTCGGCCAAGACTTGATTGCCGCGATTTTCTCTTGATCCACCGAAACTCCTTCTTTAGAAACGACATAGCCGAGAAAGACAAGACTCTCGACTAGAAAAGTACACTTTTCCCGCTTTCCATAAAGTTTCTGTTTCCTTAGAGTTTCAAACACGTGTCGCAAGTGTTCAAGATGCTCCTCTAAGGATCGACTGTAGATTAAAATGTCGTCTAAGTACACGACAACAAACTTCCCCAAGAAAGGTTTAAGAACCTCGTTCATCAATCTCATGAAAGTGCTCGGGGCATTAGTGAGACCGAATGGCATCACAACCCACTCGTAAAGTCCATTCTTCGTTTTAAATGCCGTCTTCTATTCGTCTCCCTCTCGCATGCGAATTTGATGGTATCCGCTCCGTAAATCAACTTTTGAAAATATAATCGAGCCATGCAACTCGTCTAACATGTCGTCTAGTCTCGGGATGGGGAACCGATACTTGACGGTGATGTTATTCACGGCTCTACTGTCAATGCACATTCGCCATGATCCGTCTTTTTTTGGTACAAGTAGGACTGGAACCGCACACGGACTTAAACTCTCTCGGACATATCCGTGACTCATGAGCTCTTCAATTTGACGTTGTAGCTCTTTGGTTTCTTCGGGATTACAACGATACGCTGCCTTGTTCGGTAATGGAGCTCCTGGTATAAGATCAATTTGGTGTTCGATTCCGCGGATAGGTGGTAATCCAACCAGCAAGTCTTCGGGAAAGACATCCGGGAACTCGTGCAACAGTGTATCTATCTCTTCTTCGTGTTGTGATTTTGTAGCAAGGTTTCGGGTTTCTTTGATCATCATCAAATAAACACGTTCGCCATCGTCAATGGCGTGTTCGACTTCTTTTTCGTTTGCAAACATCATGAGCTTCGGTCCTTCGACTTTTTTTGAACTCATTGTTCGGATAGCTTGAGGTGACAGGTTTAAGAACAATTTTTTTACCTTTGTCTCGTAACTCATACTCGTTGCTCCTCCCTCGATGTAGTACGTCCCGATCAAATAACCAAGGTCTTCCCAACAACACGTGACATGCGTCCATCGGTAGTACATCGCATATAATATCATCACCATACGATCCCATGGTAAGTCCGACCTTCACTTGTCTTGATACTCTCACTTTATTTCCATCATCGAGCCAATGGAGTGCATACGGCCTTGGATGAGCCGTAGTGGTTAGTCCGAGCTTCGAAACCATCTTGCTTGACGCCACATTCGTACAACTTCCACCGTCAATGATCAAGCTACACCATTTCTCTCCGACACGACACTTCGTGTGAAAGATTTGATCTCATTGTTCTATGTCACTCGGGACCGCCTTCGTTTGTAACATGCGAAGGACGAGGTTCGTGTCATAATTCGGGGCATCGTATGCCTCGCAATCTTCTTCTTCTTCGTCGGCTTCCAAGTTAAAGACGTCTCCAATTCTTTCTTCTTCGGTTAGTAATTCTTCTCGGACGGCTATTGCTTCTCGTAACGTCACTATTCTTCGATTTGGACAAGCACTTTGATAGTGTCCAAATCCTTGACATTTGAAACACCGAACTTTAGATAAGCTTGTTTCCTTCGGCGTGAGAGGAGTTTTTGGAATGGTAGTAACGGGTGGACTTGCCGTGACCGTTTTTGGAAGCGAGCTAGAACTCGTGCCAAAGTTGGTATTTCCGAATTTAGGTGGGAATTCGGATTTTAAAAATTTTGTCTTGTTTTGAGTTTCCAACTTTATGCAAAGTCCGCACAAAGTATCAAAGTCGGAATAGGGGTAGAGTTCCACGGAATTAGCAATGTTTCTATTCAAGCCTCGTAAGAAACGGGACATCCGTAATTCTTTGCTCTCTTCAAGTTCTCCCATCAAGGTTAAGTTCTCAAACTCTTCGATGTATTCTTCTACACTTAGCTTTCCTTGTGTGAGGTCAGAAATTTTTCGATATAGGTTTAACTTGTGTGTAGCCGGTAAATATCTCTTACGTAGTTTCTTTTTTGGAGAATCCCACGAGCGTATCTTTTCCTTACCGGCCCGAACTCGTTGTGTCTTCATTCTTTCAAACCAAAGGGAAGCTCCCTTTCCAAGTTTGAGAATCGCGTACTTGCATCGTTTCCCGTCATCGAGGTCCTTGAACTCAAACATTCGTTCAATTTTCCTTTCCCACTCCAAGTAAGTCTCGGGATCGGTGCCACCTACAAACTCCGGAAGTTCGCTTGCCTTGAATTCATCCGCATGTTGTGGTGCCTGCATGGCGTCGTATCCTCGTCGTGCCTGGATTCGGGGCTCCGACAAGCCTCGAAGAACGTCACGCAATTTGGCTATTTCGTCATCGGTGAATGCCATCTTCTTGAGTAATGTCGAGACCCGTGAAACGAATGTCTCCGATACCACTTATGATACGAATTACGTATATAAGTGTACGTAAAACGTATAAAATACAACGGAAGATTATCACTGTTTTTACAAGTATCAAAGTAACAACGAAAATAAAAGGTGGTGGCCGAATTTAGATGGTTTCGGCCGTGAGGTAGGATAGTGTATGGATTTGAATGTGTTTTATCGAATTAGACCTATAACTCGATAAAGATAATCTCTCCTCAAGACCTATTGAGAATTGATCAAGTTATAATTCGAGACGCGTCGAAATAATAACCAAGGTTTTGTTGAACTCGTTCAACGTATATTTCAAGAGAAATACAATGTTTTATAAATTTCAAGATGCTTACAACAACATGAACTACTATATATAGTAGTATACAACCATAAGGAAACAAAACAAGAAGAAAAAAAATGAAACTTCCTAGCATGCTTCGGCCGAACAAATCAAGGGTGTGGGGGAGGAGATCATGAAGATTTTGGACAAGATATGATATCAAATCTTCATGCATCTTGGACTTATTATTGATGACTTTGACATGAAGAAAAAGGCTTGATGAAAGTCTTCACCAAGGAGCATGTTTCGGCCGATCTTCAAGGATGTGGGGAGGAGGAGATCTTCAAGATCTTGTGTAAGATATGAAGACTTTTGATGAGTCCCTTTCATGCATGCTTTGGCCGAAAATTCCAAAAGGGTGGGGGAGGAGATCTTCAAAATCTTGGACAAGATATGAAGATGAAGAAAAGTTTGATGACTTTGACATAAAAAAAAATGCTTGACAAATCTTCTAGCATCTTGGACCAATCGGCCGATTCTCCCATGATTTGGGCCGATTCCAACGTTAATTTCGTCGCCATATTTACGTAACTCCAGTTCCGATTAATAACGTAACTCCAATTCGCGTGTTCTTCTCGCCCAAGTATGATGATGCATGGGCGTGCAACTTTGTATCGTCGTTGATGTCGATTTTTATTGACTTCTCTTCGATTGGAATAGTTGATATCGTATCAACAACCATGCTCTCATGTCATCTGTCTTGAAACTAAACTTGATAAAGATGAGAAAGGTAAACATGTCGACCAAAAATATTATCGAGGTATGATTGGATCGTTACTTTATTTAACTGCCTCTAGACCCGACATTAATTTCCTACCTACTTATGTGCTAGATTTCAAGTTAACCCTAAAGAATCTCATTTAATTGCATGCAAAAGAATTTTTCGTTATTTAAAAAGGAACCACTGGATTAAGATTATGGTATCCATTAAGCCTCGATTTTAATTATTTGCATATAGTGATGCTGATTTTGGTGGATGCAAAATTGACAGAAAAAGTACCAGTGGAACTTGTTATTTTATGAGCTCCTGTTTAATACCTTGGGGTAGTTAGGCCCTGTTCTTTTGGACTTATTTTCAATTTTTCAATTGATTGATTCGATTCAGTCCGTTCGATTCGATTCAGTCCATTCGATTCGATTCGAGTCCATTCGTTCGATTCACTTCTTATTATTATTATTATTAATCTTAATTATTATTATTATTATTGTTATTATTACTAATAATATTACTATTATCGTTGTTGTTGTTGATTACTATTATTATTATTATTTACCATTATTATTATTTTTATTTACCGTTAATATATATTTCAGTTCAGTTCAGTTCAGGTCCATTCAGTTCAGGTCCATTCAGTTTCATTCAGTCCAAAAGAACAGAGCGAAACAGACTAGTGTGGCTACTTCCACAGGTGAAGCCGAATATGTGGCTGCGGGAAGTGCATGTGCACAAGCTCTTTGGATCAAAAATCAATTACAAGATTATTGCATTAATCTTACAAATACACCTATCTTATGTGACAATACTAGTGCCATAAATTTAAGTAAAAATCCCATTTTACATAGTAAGGCAAAACATACCAAAATTCGTCATCACTTTATTCGTGATCATGCTACAGGTATTGAATAACGTACGCTATGTACGAAAATTAACAGATTCTAGAAGGTCAACTTATTGAACGATCATATATTACATAATGTACGCAACAAATGTGTTATAACGTGTGCTAAGATGTTGTTGTTAAATTCAAAATTGGACCGTTGATTTGCCATTGACATCATCCAGTTAGTCAGCACATATAACGGCTCTCTGAAGACTTCATAACATACGCAACCAGTGAATATAACGTACGCAAATGATAAGACAAATGCTACTGCCTGATACTGGAGTTGATATTAAGTACGCTACGCGTTCAAGTAACGTACGTTATATGGCCTTACGCATGAAACACATACTTCATAACGTCGCTAAGATTGGTTACTATACCAACGGGAAAGAGACTCCAAAAATGCTATAAATAGAAGCATTTGGAGGTGATGGAACACACAAGAATATACAAGAAATCACATAGCATATCATGCTGTTATATCATTCTCTTACACTGAAAGATAATATCGATACAAGAAGAATCGTTCTAGCAATCTTCTATATACATTCTTGTATCACCTCGAGCTATTATTTTGTAAAGACGAGTATCTATACTGCAATATCTTTCGTATTTGTGTGAGGCTGTCTTGTACCCTGAAAAACAAGAGCGACTATAGTTGAGGTTATTCTTGAGCCCGGAAATCAAGAAACTGTATGTTCGGCACTGATCTTAGAAAGTACTATTATAAAGAGTTGGCACTAAACTAGAAAGTGCATTCAAGTTTTGAGAAAAGTCTTGGTCGATAACACTAGGTAGGGGATGTAGGCTTTTTGATAGCTGAACCTCTCGAATAATATCTTGTCTCTTCATTCCCGCACTTCGTTTTTACTCCTTATACTTGCTTCCGCACAAAACGAGTTCAAAACTATACTTCGCACTATTCAACCCCCTTCTAGTGGCGGTACCAATCTAACAAGGGTCACATATACTACCGAACCTCCATCATTCAACTCCATTCATTCTCCTAAAACCTGTAACAATCTAAATTCTATATATCATAAGTTATAATCAAAAAACATCAAAATTATTTCTTTTATTTTTGGCAACTCAAGAGTTAGGTAGTTTGAGTTTCTCTATGTGCTCATGAGGGAGACCTTAATCTCTAGGTCAACTTTACTACAAAATGTTTTAATGAAACTGACTATGCGCTATATAACCCGGGCTGCACCAAACACGTGTTACGTATCCATCGCTGCAGTTTAACGTGCCCGTGCTTCATAGGTCTCCAGATTAACATGTGATAGAACTATCCATGGGTCAAGTAGTCAACTATAAATAGGTGTGGTGTTACCCTGTTTTACACTAAACCAGAGGTTGAGAAGAATTATTACAAAGAAATTTTTAGCTACTTTTCTAATTGCATTGACAATGAGTCTCCTCCGGCAAAGAATTTAGTTGTAGCATGTGTGTTTCATTGTTGATCAAAAATACAACCGTTATAATGAGTCCTCACATGTTAGCTACTCTTCTATTTAAATTAATAATGAGTCTCCCCGAGGAGGACAAGAAATGTACTGGTCGATGAGTCTCTTCTATGTACTTTATTATTTATTTATTTTTAAATCAAAAAATGCCAAAAAAAAGACCAAGATACATTGAGAAATGTGTTTGGCCTATTGAAAACGCCAAACATACGTCTTGGGCACTTAGGCTCTGTTCTTTTGGACTGAATGAATCTGAATCGAATCGAATCGAATCAATGAACTCGACTGAATCGAATCAAATGAAATGAAATATATATTAAGGGTAAATAATAATAATAATAATGATAAATAATAATAATAATAATAATAATAATAGTAATTAACAACAACAACAATAATAGTAATATTATTAGTATAATAACAATAATAATAATTAAGATTAATAATAATAAGAAGAAGAAAAAGAACGGAGGTGGTGAGTTAACCGAATGGACGACTCAACCGAACCGAATCGAATGGACTCGACTCGACTGAATCGAACTGGCCCAATGGACTCGACTGAATCGAAAATCAAAATAAGTCCAAAAGAACAGGGCCCTATAGTAAAACCTAGAGCATATACTCCTCAAATCAAACTCGAGACCAATGCGACTAGTCTCACTCTGAAACCCTAGTGATCTCCTATGTCACCCTTCCTCCAATCACCGCTTACATGGGCAACGCCGGTGCCGACGTACAAAGCCTCTGCTCTCCTGCTTCTTTGTCAGCTGGTCTGCTACTCTTTATTTTCCATGGCTTTATTACTAAATATATTTTAGAATTGAAGGATGATTTGATTTTCTTTAAATGTTGATGTTATTTATGATTGCGGTTTCTTGGAATTGGAGAAAGTATGGCGATAGAGAGGCAAATGTGGCGGGAAAGAATACGGATGGTGGATGGAATCTGATCCCTTTTTTTTTAATCCATATTATCTTCTAATTTATTTTTCAGGATTTTTCATTTTTCATTCTTTTTTTCTTTTTTTTTTTACATTCATTCTCTTTTTTTATTTGCTTTTTTCTCTACTTTTTTCCCTCTTTTTCTCCTTTTATGTTATTCATGTAACGATCATTGACGGTTTCAAAGTTTGATTCATGTTAACCGACCCCAAATTATTTTGGGACTAAGGCTTAGATGTTGTTGTTGTTGTTGTTGATGATGTTATTTATGAATTTCGCTTGGCAAGAAGCCCTTACTTTGTGAATACCTACTCTTACGCTGCCAAGAATAATTCGCCCTGTCTATGGATTATGTAGTACTTTATAATGACCTCAATAGTCATGTGGGTCCTAGCGATCTACCGAGATGGCTTTGAGAGCATCCATGGTGGCTTTGGTTTTGGGGAAAGGGAAGAAGCAGGAAGTGGCATATTGAATTTTGCGTTAGCATATGATTTTGGTATAATAAACACTTGTTTCGAGAGGGACCCTCACATTTGGTATAATGAACACTTGCTTCGAGAAAAGGGACCCTCAGTTGGTGACATATACAAGTGGAGGTAATGAAAGTCAAATTGACTTCTTTGTAGTAAAGAACGTTTGGAGTTACACCGATTGCAAGGTGATACCCAGAGTGCTTGAACGCAACATAGAGTTGTGGTGCTTATTTTCGAAGTAAGAGGCACTTAAAAAAAAGAAGTACAAGTTGACTTGTGGTTAAGATGGCAATTACGGTATTTGGTCCGATTGCAGAGATATGAATATAGATTCGACTTGGAATATGTTGGAGCATAATATAAATTCTCGATTAACCTTCGAATATTCAAAAGGGTGAAGCTAATATGGCATTGAAGACGATGGAGTCTAAGAAAGCAAAAGGACCATTAAAATTTGGAGGTATTTGGGGGAGAGAGGGATTAAATAGGTATCTATGTTTTTCAACAAGATTTGGAGAAGCAACAAGATGCCATCGACATGGAGGAAAATCACTCTCGTCCCCTTCTATAAGAACAAATATGATGTTCAAAATTCTTCTAATTATCGCGGAATTAAACTAATAAGTCAGGGAACATGTGATTGAACAAAGGCCTGGGAAATGTGTGAAGATCTCGAAAAAAATTGGATTTCTGTCTAGGAGATCGACCATGAAAGCAATCTACCTTATGAGACATGTGATGGAACACTATCGAGATAAAAAGGAGAGATCTAAATATGTTTTTATTGATTTAGAGAAGGCTATTATAAAGTACCAAGGGAAGTACTTTCAATCAAAGAAAATCTAGTTGGGACAACTATTGGACTTTCAAGAATCCGCGTTTATTGATGTGAACGGCACAGTTAAAATCCACATTTGGTGTGCTACTTAAAAGTCAAATATCTAAACTAAAAGATAAATTATGTTCACAAGTCACAAGAGTAAAAGATTGTCTTAAGCGCACTAAACAATTGTCTTAAGCACCCACTACAAGATAGTCTTAAGCCCGGAAGGCTGAGTATAGATCGTAGCTTGAAATATCAAAGTGGTGGGCTGATTTAGTCATACCAAAAGGATTCGGCTATGAATTGTACACTTGCATGTAAAGTACTCCTGATTCCTCCAATTTGTTGAAGTTGAAATATACTTCGTTCTGTAACAAGGTCAATTACGCTAACATGGTTTTAGGGGTGAATCGAACAGATATAATACTTGGGTGCACGCTCTAGAATTCCTAGAGCACTCACTTTAGCACATTAGAATGTGGGATTAGTTTTTTCGCATCATCGTGTTTTAGCATAATTTTTTATTCTGGTCAGAGAAACTTATGAAGGCCTAGTTGAGCAGCTCCTCTAAGTCTTTTGGATTCATATTTAAATTCAATCTACAATTGTGCACTATTTAATTTCTACGACTTGATGCCACTTTCCGTAGTTAACATCCCTAACCAGCATTTTCTATGTACGGTAACTTAAGCAATCTCATGCCTACATAAAACAGCCAAATTGTCAGATCATACAATAAAATACCTAAAAGAGGATATATGCATGGATTGACGGTAACAAGAATTTCTTAAATATCATTCCCTTGATTCTGAACTCTACAGGAACTACATGGGAAGGAACTTCTGTAAAGCTATCAGCTTCAACTTTTTCATTGGTGAGTCCATTTATATTTATCAACTGAATATTTTTTTCCCGGAAAATATCCAACACTATGAGATCACTAACTCTCAATCTCAATAGTTCTCGCACTAATCCATACATACATCTAAAACACGATGATAAAAGGAGGAGATAATGGCAAACTCGTTAAAGCCGGAGGGAAAAAAAATTCTTTCTTGCATGAGGATGATAAATCAGAGCAGCAGAAACTTAACCTGGCACAGGCGAAGATCGAAGTCGACAATTCTGATGAACCACATGCTTCACAGTTTCCTTCTGCAGCATGTTACGTTCAACAACGTTTCGCCTCGTAGGATTAGAGATATCTTCATTCTCAATCTCTCTAGAGCTGTTCATAGTTGTTTCTTCCATTCTTAGCTCCATCTGATCACCAACATCACTGCCTACGCCTGCCTTTTCCCCACATTGATCCCCTAACATAAGGTTAACAAACATCCATAAGCCCAAAACAAACAAAGAAACCTAGTGCACGTTCAGGAGCACTTCTGTAGAAGTCCTACTAGAAAATTGACCTCTTCGTAAGTGACTAATCGGCACTTTAGAGAAGTGACTTCGGATAAAGTTCTTTCGAATTAACCGTCAAATATCCATTACTGTGAAAATGGACTTCCCATTTCAGATGTGTTCCCAATTTCTAAACAACGAAATTTGGATACAACAAAAAAGGGATAAAATAAAAAGTTGATTTTATTTTTTACCTATAGGAAGGGTTGCAGAATCAGAGACTGCATCTTTGAGTACCAGTATTGGGGCATACATATAACAATCACATTTCAGATAGTCTTTGACATTCTCTGCCAAATTATTCTTCTCCTTTTTGTTCATGGGCTCAAAGAACATTTCACCTACTGACATAAAATGCACAGTTATATTCAAAGAACCCCCCAAAAAATACAATGTTTTTTTTTTTTGGGTTCTTACCAAAAGAATCAGGGGAAGATGTGAGACTACAAGAGTGAGGATAGAGCAAAGGCGCAAACATGTATGTGTCTGATTTCAGGTAACACAAGACATTCCTCAACAATGTTTTCAGTTTTCTCGTTTTGCTGCTGTGTTTGATGGGTTTCTTCTTCATCTTCCTCTGGTGAAGCGCAACAGAGACTACTTTCTTGACCATTGTTTTTGCTACCAATTACAGTCACAGACCCCAACCAAGAATTCAGTTTCGGTTTCTCCAATATGGATTTAGGCCAACGGAAAAAGGAAAACAAAAAAAGCAAAGTGAAGTGGACACGGAGCGAATTTTGAGGGAGAGTGGGTGGTTGCTGAAATCTGGAAGCGGTTATCGACACATTACAAGCACCAAGAGGCGATACGTGTTATGTCGGATAGACAGGCGGTGAGGCACAAAATGCTAGATACAGTATATAACTTTTGGAAGAGTTGGTACAATTTTTTTTCCACACAAAACTAATTTATATATTAAAAAAATACTCTCCGTTCACCAACCATGTGTATTGTTTTGACCGGCACGGGTTTGAATATTTCAGTTGATTTAGTTGATAGGATGTGTTATAAGTGGAGTAAGGGGCTCAGTAAAATTTGTTGCCAAAAATAAACAATGCACATAAGTTGCGGACGAACGGAAAAGAAAATTGTTGCACATGGGTGGCGGACGGAGGGAGTAACATGTATCAAATTACTATCATTGTAATCTTTAAAAATACATTTTTATATGAATTAATTTTTTAAATACTTTCCATTACATGAAAAGTTTATTTTTAAAATATTATTTTGTTCCATAGAAAAATCTATCTTCAAAGTAAAATTTTAGTATCTAATTATAATTTATATAAAAAAATTCAAATCAATGGTTTTTTGTTATATAAACTATTACGTTAACTGGAAAAAAAAAAAATCAAAGAGATGACGGTTTAAGTATTTTTTTTTTTCTCTGATTGATGATTCAACATGAGGGTCAGTGGGTCACACACGCATAGGTGGATTCAAAAGTAAATATTATTGGTGCACCAAATAAATATAATTTCATCCGTCCATTTTCTAAATCCTTGTAGCAAAAGGCGAAATCCCTCGCCCTCAGGGACCCCACTTCCCGACCCGATAGGGATTGGTGGAGGAATTAAATCATGATAACTCAAAGGCCCACTAGGTGGGAGGAACAATGTCTGGTGCCCACAATCATTTTTTTTTCTAAATCCTACCTCCGCCCTTGGAAATAGCTGACGATAATAGAATGTGATACAAACAGTTTTCCAAGTTAATGTTTTATTTACCTTATATTGAATTGAATGATGAAAGTCTGATTTCATACACCCATGATCCACTAATAGTGTTCCCAAATTCAACATATCTTTTTAAATGAGTTTTTATATTTGATAATTGAATCGCTTAAACTTGTATTTAGGATGTAGTTCAAAAAAATTATATGTTACACAAGCATTCAACAAAAGAAATTAGTTTAGAAAAATGTTTAAGATTGAACAAACAACAAAAAAAAGTTTAATTTAGATCTTCTTAATCAAAATAGGTGATATCAATTAAAAAATTATGGTTTAATAGATATACTACCTCCGTTCTTTTATAATTGCAACATTTGGACTTTCATGCTTGTCAACGCACAACTTTGATTATTAATATCTTCAATTATTTATTTTTAAAAATTATAAAACTTTGATATTTTGAAAGTATATTTCGAGATGAATCTAACAAGATCTCACATGACTATATTTTTTCATATGTATAAATCACAAAAGATGGTCAAAAGAGAGTATGTGAACAGTATAATAGTCAACACGTTGCAATAATAAAGTAACGGAGGAAGTATAATTTACCACTTGATTGGAGGTTATGAGATAAATATAAACACAAGTCTAAATTTAAACACTTTTTTTTAAAAATAACGAAAAAGATGAAAAATGATAGGAAAGTGGGGTCTTCTTCTTAAAAAACTGGTGGTGCACGTGCACCACCAGGTTATACATGGACCCGTATGTGGTCACACGTCGATATCCTGTCCACGAGAAATGATGCATTTGCTAAACTCCCAGCACAAATTATAAAAGTAAGGGCTTACCATTTGACTATCTGGTCAAGTCGATTAGATTGGACAATCCTAGATATTTTACAAAATCCTTCGATAATTATTACATCTCGGTTGGAATTGACGTTGAACATCCCGTGCTCCATATTCATTCATAAACTAACTAACAAAGGCATCTGTTAAGTAGGTACATCTTATTACCTAGACATTCGATATTGACACCAAACTTTTGATATTTGTTTTGGTTTATGCAATTTTGTACGCAGTTGTACTTATCCACTTCCGACCCACTACCGATCAACCATCCAGTCTGTACCAGTTTGTAGCTGAATATGAGTGACTTTTCACACTTACACATCTTTGGTTTTGCAGTTTACATGCCAATTATGTCTCCACGGCATGCCAAAATGGATCCGCAAATGCGATTAGGTACTTACATTGGCTTCGAGTCATCGAAAATCATTGCTAATTGGAACCTTTGACGACATGACATATATTTATTGCATGTTTTGTATATTGTCATTTTGGAGAAATTTTCCCATCGTTAATGGGAGATATGAATATATCGATTCTCGTAGAATACCAGAAAATTGTCTGGTGCGCTCCCTCTATGTCCTATAAAGATCCATGCACTGCTCAATCTAAGCAGGAAGAACAACGTATTCTCAGTCTTCAACGTTTTATTTGTAATACCCGTGGTATCGATTTTTAGTAATTTTCTTTTTGGACGGAAGTCCGTTTTAATGGCTCGCTTGTGACCGTTCCGTCATTCTGAGAATGATTAATTCTGTACTTTTAGACATCCGAGTTCGTTTCGGTGTCGCTTTGCTGAGTTCCGTGCTTTTTGGGCGACTTTTTCGTATTTGAGTTTGATTCTTACGAATCTCGTTCGAAACTGTCATTTTGTGTTTTCCGTAAGTTCGTTTAGCCTTGTTAGACGTGTTGTGAACTTTGGTTTGGTAATTCGATCATGTATCGTGATTTTCGGACACTTGGGCCATTTTTGTAATTTCCTATAAGTTATGAAATTTCATCTTCGTTGTCGTATTTTGGATTCCCGGGTAGTCGTAATTTTATTTTCTTGTAATGCTTAGATTCGTCATCGAATATACTTCGTAACCATATTTTTGGTTCGATAGCAGGTCCGGGTTTCGGAGTCGTCCGGAACAGTTCGGACAACAGCTGCCCAGACTGCTGTCCAGTAGGGTGTTACAGCCGTAACACCCCATCAGCTACGGCCGTAATATGGACATTTTTACGGCCGTAATGCATCACTTGTTACGGCCGTAACAGCCCGCTGTTTTAAGAACAGCGGGCAGAGGTCATAAACCTCATTTCACAGCTCTTCTTTCATTTTCTCCATCGGGCGACATCAGAGGGCAATTTCTACCACCTCGGATCCGTGTGTTCTTCGTTTTCCATCACAGTGGTGTTGTGGGAACATATCATCATCAACGTAATCACCTTCCTCCGTCCGAATCAAGGTATAATCTTCAGAACCCTATTTCGAGAAAATTTAGGAGTTTGTCTTGATTTCGTGATTTGAATCCGAGATTGTTGATTTCGTCATTGGTATCTAGTCTTGTTGATTATAATCCATGGTTTGAATTCCGTTTTTCATGTATTGTCGAGTCGATTCGTGTTCTTGGCCGTTTTGGGGGAAACCCTTGAACTTTCGTCGTTTGATCCTTTAATTCAGCGGCTTTGGGTCGTGCTCTGGAATTCACTTTCATTTTTGTTATTGTCATTCGTAGTTTATCGTCGCGGGTTGTCGCTTGGCGGAGTCGGCGGGTTCGTGGACGGTTCGGGTCTCCTCACTTCGGTCGATTCTCCGCGCTTGTAATTATCCGAGGCAGGTATCTTGCCCATACTTTTCATGTTTCGTAGACGGAATCATTGATAAATGATTTTATGTGCAATCTGAATGTTTTAATGAACTTTTAAAAAGACCGGTATGTTCTCGATAATTGTTGTCTTTCAAAAGATAACTCGTATGCTTCGGGGATTAATGTGCTTTCGGAATATGTGTGTTAGTTTCGTATGTTGGAAGATGTTAAACATATTTAGTGAATTTAGTAGACCGTAATTCTTTGCCGAGGATTGTGTATTGATATGTGTAATTGTTCGGTGAATAAGTGACGTTGTGTGATATTAGTTGTTATTCCTTCGTGAGAAGGTTGTGACGTCTGGTGTTGTTTGGTATTGGTATTTGCTTGTGGTTGTGTGACATTAGTTGTGAGTGTAGGTCGACTAAAGTGGACATTCTAGCGAAGTACCTAGCATTTGTATGCATATTCTAGTATTCGAATTATGGCTTCCCGTGGCGTTGTGGATGATATGTGTATGTTCACCTAGGGACGGTCTGACGAGGCCTCTAGGGGTACGTTGCCGTGAGTTGCGTATCGCGAACTATGGTTAACCACCCAGGGATGTCCGACGGGGCTCTGCGGGGTACGGCGGCCGTGAGTCTCGTACCAAGATTAACTTTGAAATGTTTTGTTGGAGAACTGTGATTTTTGGCGCATATTTCATCTGATTAGAATGGCAGATCAAATGGTATCGTACTTGGCTGGAATGGCACTACTAAATGTGTTGTGTGTGATTTGTCCCTTGACTATGATAATTTGGTAAAGGTATGTGAGTCATGTGGTTGCTCTGTGTATTGTAGCTCTGTAGTGTGTTGAGTTCGACCGTATGGTCAAGTTGCAAAGTTGTGCTCTCTGTTGTCGTTCTGTGAGACTGTTGTCATGGTAATGTTTGACACGGTGTAGTTTATGTCGGGTTATTCTTGTGAGTATGTGATGTGAATAAGTTGATTCACGGACCCCCGTTCTTGTGGTTGGAATGTTGTGATTGGGTCGTGGACCCCGTATTTTGTTATCGGAATCGTATTTTGAAATAAATGATTTTTGGGTTGTGTCCCTAAGTGTTTCGAAAGGCTTGAAAATTCTTAAACCCCAAATGCTTTCAAAATCCCGAGATCGTAAAATGTTTTGTAAGATGTAAAATGGTTTTATTCCTATCTTTCATAATTCAAACTGTTTTGATCAAGTGAATTATCTCGGGAAGTATATTCACGATTTCTATGTTCTTGGAGTATGATATGTATGGCTTGCCTTTGTATTTATACTTGCACTAGCAAAACAGTGGAGTTTTGCTAACCCCCGAGTATTCGGGGGTGGATGTCTCAGACAAGGCCTGTGTATTTGCAAAGTTCTTTGGGGAGCAATTCACAGGATCGTTATGAAGGATGATGTAAGACGACGATACTAATCACATGAAGATCGGTGTTGAGTATTTTGGCGATGTCTTGTTGTTTTGTCCTTCCGTTGTGTCTATTATTCCCGTTTTACGGGAATGTTGATTTATGTTAGCCCCTGCGTGGGTATGAGTTGCGAGAAAGAGTAATGTATGTTTGATGTGTATGTTGTGGTAAAAGACCAAATCGGTCTAATGGTTCGTTATTTAGCCATGTCGGCATGTATTGTGTTGTTGTATTTTCTGTATTTAGCCTGGTAGATCCTCACGGAGAGGGTCTGCGGCGCCATAATATTCCCGAACGATTTGGGGGTGTTACATTATTAGTCTTTAAAATGTTACAGATTCAATTCCCACAACTTTACTGATTCTGCAAAAGTGACAAGATCTATCATTCCCACTGCGAATATTCCTGCAAGGTTGGAAATCCCAATTATTCGGCAAGGTACAACCTCCCAAATTAGTGATGTCGTTGGTAGTCCTAGAGTCACCCTTGGTGGTGGGTTGGCTGCTTCGGCCACTCTTATCTCAGCTCAAAATATAGGACGACCAGTGGACAAGAAGGATTTTGAATGACAAAAGATGACAAAAAATGATCCACGCATCATTGACACTGTGACACTGTCACAAGATTTTGTTTCTAACTATAGTTATGTCCACAAACCAATAATGTGATATCTGATGGACGCATCTGAAACTTTATTGATGTCAAAAAAATAAGGAAATCTCGATGTATTGTACGAGTGAGTGCGTACTTATGGACCGATCATCCATGCAAGTCAATAATATTTATGCCTACTTTGTCGCTCAAAAGATTATTGACGAAGATGATCTTGAATCGCGCTCGGTTGCTCAATGTCAACAATGAGATGATTGCCCGTAGTGTAAAGAAGCAATCCAGGCGGAACTAGACTCATTGGCTCAACATGAGGTATTTGACATTAGACCGATTCTCGAGTGCGTTATATAAGTTGGACATAAATGAGTCTTTGTTCGTAAAACAATGAAAAGAATGAGATTATGTGTTATAAAGTGGGACTTGCTGCAGAAGTCTTTTCGCATCGACATGGAATTGATTATGAGGAAATGTATTATCCCACGGTGCACATCATTACTTTCTCATACTTAGTCAGGTTAGTAGTATCCCAAAAACTGAACATGCAGTTTATAGATACATATTTTTTTTGGGGATCTAACCGACATTGACATGAAATTTCCTAAAGAAGTTTCATTTACCAGATCAAGTAACTCTAAATCACAAAGTGCTTATGCAAAATGAATTGTGTCATTCATTGTATGGGTTAAAATAATCTATAAGGATATGGTACAACCATCTTCGTGAATACTTGATTGAGAGGATATAAGAACAATGATATGTGCCTATGGGTCTTCATAAAATGAATTAAATTAGGATTTTTTAGTAGTCGTCTAAGCTGATATGAATATTAGCGGTACCATAAATGAAATCAACGAAATGATTAGCTACTTGAAATCTGAATTTGTAATGAAAGATCGAGCGAAGACTCGATTTGCTCGAGAATAAAGCTGGAATATCAAGTAAATGTGGTCCTCATTCACTAATTGGCTTATCTTTATAAAATTCACGAGAAATTGAGCATGTATGAGGCTTATCCTCTTGATACCTCATGATCGGTCGAAGTCTAGAAGCTAACAATGATCCATTTCATCTAAAAGATGATGACAAAGATATTCCTAGAGGGAAACACCATACATCAGCATAATTGATGCATTGTTATACTTGGCTCAATGTACCCATTGAGATAGCGTTTATGTACTAATCTATTATCTAGATTAGCTCAGCACCCATGTTAACGTACTGGACACATCTCTTTAGAAGATATGTTCCAAATGAAATTATTGAGGTAAATACGCTGCTTACCAATCTTCTCTCTTCCTTTACATTACCACTATGCATGTTAGTTATGGTATTTGAAATGTTAGAGTGTGCAATGACTTCCCCTATGCAAAGGGCTGGCCCAAGGGCCAAGTGACCTAAGCTAGGTATTTAGGGCTCAAAATTATTGGGAAAAAAAGGGCATAAAAAATTCATTTTAGTTATAAGTATATAGAATGACAAAATAATTACATCTATTTTTTGTAGCTTAGTTGGTCAATACTAAGGCCCCAAATCTTTTTGGTCCTAGGTTCAAATATTGGACTTGGCAAATTAATTTTTTATAAATATTTATTTTATTTTAATAGGCCTAATTTTATAATTTGCTTGTAACCTCTTAATGTGTTGGGTCGGTCCTGCATAGACACCTAACAACGTATTGTTGGTTTTGCTAAATTCAGTTACTTCTATGACCTGCACAAAGGATGTTCTCAGACTTGTTATGTGTTCACCACTGGGAATACGGCGATTTCTTGTAAATCCACTAAGCAAACGTTAGTAGCTAGATTATGCATTGCACGAGTCTACAAAATAGTGTGTTTGACTCAGATCGGTAATAGATCATATTCGGGGAACACGTGAATTGACATTTATTGCAGTTGTACATACTTGCATGATGAAGGATAACACTGATGAAGTTCGGTTTCATTAAAAATGATAATACAAAGCATATCTCGCCAAAGTTCTTATGCAATCAACAAAAACAAAAAATATTGTATATTAAAGTTAAGCAAGTGAATTACGATGAGAACATCACAGTTTTGCTCACTAAATCTCTATCGAACTTTACATGTGAAATGTGTTGCATACCCGAGCTCTAAAATATTCAGGGTTGGTACTCATCACATAATTTCAACATTTATAATGGGTGCATTGTGCTCTTTTTCCTCACCAAGTATTTGTGTTTTACATAGGGGTTTATTTGACTTAGATAGATTATTTACTAGCGCGACATCATATGCACCAAATTTATTTTAGTTCACGACATATGAGGAGTGTTTCAGGATACACTGTTACAATAAATTTCAATTTCGCGAAATTCGTGTAATCGTGTAAGGGTATTCAAGTCTTTTTAACACTAAAAAGGCTGATTTTTTCATATTTTTATCATCATGGATATTTTTTTCTATTTTATTTTAGGTTTGGCTAGAATATGGTGTTTCCTCATAAATAAATGGGACATGTTTGAGTGTTATATTTTAATCGCGAGACTCATTACCATAATATTTATTGGATGAGGTATAATAGATCATAGGGATACTAGATCCTTCTTGTTGGTCACAGAGTATAAGTAAACAATTTAGAAAAGGAGAATACAATAAGCTGTATGTTTTTCGAAGTTATTTTCATAACGGAAGACTAATATTGAGTTGCTATAAGTACATCAACTAGGTACTCTCCTGTTTACTTGATGCGTACAGGGTTTCACAATGTATACTTTAAACCACAATTATAAATGAAAACAGTAAGGACGGAATGTAAATAACACACAGGTATAAGTGGTTCGAGGTAAATCCCTCTACGTCTACTGGTCCTCCACACATGAGTAAAACGTTTATTAAAATCAATATGTACACAACTACATGATTTTAACTAAACCTATCTTGTATCGTTCATACAGATTGATACAGTGACCACAGCTTGGGTCGTTCGCACAGATTGGCTTTAGCTCTTTCGACTTGCTTCTTCTCACACAAATCGAAGCTTCGTCTTTAATGCTGTTCTTCACACATAGATTGGAACTAGCATGAACTTAGTCTACAAAGTGCTAAGGTTGATCTCAACGGTAAAGATAGGGTAGAACAAGTTCAAACAGCAGCTGTATGCTTTGACAAGCGATTGTTGTATGCTGTGTTGT
Organism: Orobanche coerulescens; assembly: GCA_033398695.1. Lineage (NCBI taxonomy): Eukaryota > Viridiplantae > Streptophyta > Magnoliopsida > Lamiales > Orobanchaceae > Orobanche > Orobanche coerulescens. Next base: position 34,792,036 of record CM065807.1, read on the forward strand.
TTGCGTTGAGGACTGTATATTTCTTCACTTTGATAATGTTGTATGCTCAGTAAATATACTGCTCTTTCTTAGCTTGATATTCTGATTGTCAGATGTAATCGCGAAGTTCAGCCAGTTCAGTGTTCAATGTCCTCTTGCTTGGGGCTATTTATAATCTTGGAAATGGCTCCATTATAAATGTAGCCGTTGGCCGGTTGGTGAGATTTAGACAACTCTAATTGACGAATACAGAATGTTTGAATTAAAGGCGATTCGCATTTTATGCTTCAGACATTCTTTTTTACTTTGCATTAAATGCTCTTAAGCGCGTTCAGACTGTTGTGTCTTTCGGCCACATTAAATGTTGTCCCTTCAGCAATAAATGCTGCTTTAACCGCGAATACTTTATGAATAAACAAAATTTATTTCAGAACGGTTTAAAGCTATTCTTCAGTCCTATTGGATGAGTTTTACTTTTTCTATCTAAAACTCCTACAGCAAGATTGTTGTATCCAACTCTCTTCACTGTTGTTGTATAATGATGTAGGCATGGTGGGATCGGACTATGTAGGAAGATCTCTTGTTGTATGGATATAAGGTACGCAGTTTCCTAACAGCTTCCATACTTAGTGAATTGCTGACTCTGAAGACTTCTTGCTGTATGATGGCGATTATCAAAATAAGTTGTGTTTATCCCAACAATTTACCCCTTTTTGATAATGCCAAAACTTTCCTAAATGCGGAGAGGCTGTCTTCAAGTCTTTTGTATGAAAGATCTGATCTTCATGACTTAGTCTAAGAATTTGAACTACTCACAGGCAAGTTCTAAAATGAAAGTCCTACAGGACTAAGTGTATTACAACTTAACTTATGATTGGCGCACTGCCACAATCTTACCGAATGTAATCTAGATTGAATACAACTTAATCTATGAACTATTCGCATACAAGTTCTTACAGCTTGTGGATTTAACAAGTTTGTACTTGTTGAATATATCAGTACTTCATCGTAATCAAAACATTAAAACAGTAAAAGTAGATTGAGAGCTGTAATCTTTCAAGAAATCAAAATTTTATTGATGATTGAAAATTACACGGTTTGATAGATAAAAATAAATATTGCATCAAAGAGCATACAGTAGGATAAAATACAGCATATAACTGACAGAAGCTAGCCCCTATAATGAGAATGACTCCAAGTATTTTGAGAGGGATCATGATCGATTCCTTTCCCAGTTGACTAAGGAGTCTTTGCCTCGGTCCGTGTAGATGCTTCGTCCTTCATGGGAGACATCGTAGGCAAGGATCCAAACTTCTGGATGGGTTACCTGTTCACCCTTTTGGTGTTTAGAATTCATCTTAAGCTGTGAGGGAAGCTTTCCTTCTGCCAGTAGCCTCGAGAACTCCTTAGCGGCATCCTTCAGTATTTTGAATCTATTGAACATGGCGGACTCCCTGATAAGCATACAGAAGTATCTCAGCAGTTCATTTTTTTCCAGTCCTGTAATTCAGTTGTTGTAGGCTGTCGATCAGTTGGGAGCAGTATCTTAGTGGGTTTTCATACTGTACTCTTCCATGGGAAATTGGGATCCTGGAACTCAGGTCAAGAACCAGTTACCCTGTATCCTTTTGCTCCTTGACCTGGCCCGGGTCCAGCGAGTCATCCGATTGCAGTAGCGACATTTTCTTCTAGTGCAGCCTCCATTTCTCTTTCTCTCTCCAACCTTCACTTCCCGGTAGCCTCTCTAGACTCTTCCCCCTTTTTGGCATCATCAAGATCGTAGACTTTGCCGTGAATATCCCGAAAGAGTTTCATAGATTCGGCCGTTGGGTCTTCAGATCATTGACGCTATCGACCAGCCTCGCAACCACTGGTGTAAGATCGTCAATCTTGTGATCGTGGTCAGCAAGTTTTGAGCCGGTATATTCAAAGGCGGTGATAGTCTTGGCTTCAGCGACACGAAGCTTCTCTTTCTCTTTCTTCAGGATTCGCTCCTGATGCTATTTCAATTGATTCAGGGCCTCCCGCAGTGCTGTTGGCATGAGGCGAAAATCCTCTTCCACATCATTGATGGCCCTTTTCAGCTTTGAGAGCTCATCCTGAGCTGTTTCGTGCATCCAGTCTAATTCCTTTCTGGCGTCATACAGGGCCTTGAAGGCATCCTGAAGGAATACAGTTCGGCGACCGATAGCTTGGAGTTGCTCAATTCATGCCTCTATGCGCGGAGATCCAGGGTACACAAGCTACGAGTCAGGCGGTTCTCCGATCTGTCTAAGAACCACATTGTGATGGGGTTTGCGCGGTCTGTCATCAGGAAAGAAACCGTCATCATAGTCAGAATGGGAACTTGTCCAGATAGGAGATTCAACCTTTTCGGAAGCAGGGGCTTCTAAAAGGTTGAGCTACAGGGTCTGTCTGGGAGACAGAAAGGACTAATTCTTCCTACCTCTGTTGCTTTTCAGTAGTCGAAACTACATGAGGGATTGATTCCTCCTGCTGACTCTCAGCTTCCGCCTATTCCGGAAGAGGGTATGATTCCTCTTGGCGGACAGCGCGGGTGGCGTCTTCTTCTACCTCTGTCGGATTGACAGATTCTTCCTGTATAATATGAGCTTCCTGTAGGGGAGAAGTAGCAGGTTCTGCATTAATGACAGGAGGGGGAAGTAGCAGATTGATAGTCCAAAACCATTCAGCTCTTCTTCCATAGAAGTGATCCAATGAAAATTTTCAGAGCTTCATTGGTCGAAACAAGTTTAGACTGGGCTAATAATACAGCTAGAGTGCACATAGCTAGTCTCCTAAGTTCCGCTTGAGATTTCCACTAGGAAATTGTGACTTTTCAGAATCTGTTTCTTTCTGTGCACAGAGCAGAATTCCTTGGGTACTATGTATTTTCCTACGAGTGGTTAAACCAGCATCCATATCTCCTATAATCAAATCCTGGGGGTGATCTCTCAGCCATCTCCTATCAGGTTCTACATCAGCATTTCGTGATGTATCTTGTGGTGCTGGAGTCTCGTCTTCAGCTTGTAATGCATCAACTTCGACTACTTTTGATCTCACAGCTTCGGGATTGATTTCTAGGTCCACGACAGGTTCTATTGGAATTTGGGGATCATCAATGGAAAGTTTCGTATGTTCTGGTTTATGTCTTCTACTCCAGTAGGGTCACAATAGGGTTTATCGGATACTACATGGACGGATTCATCTATTGTCAGCTTCCTCTTGTTAAATATCCTGAAAGCTTTGCTGACATAGAAGTATCCCACGAATATACCTTCATCCGACTTTTTGTCAAAGGTTTTGAGTTGATCCTTCCTATCGTTTAGAACATAACACCTGCATCGAAAAATATGAAAGTATGCAACCATTGGAGTTTTATTATTCCATACCTCATAAGCTGTTTTGTTGTGATGCTTGTTGATGATACAGCGGTTTTGTCTGTAGCATGCTGTATTTGTTGCTTCTCCCCAGAACCACTACGGTAATTTGCTTGCGGCTAACATGGTCCTTGTTGCTTCTTTTAGCATCTTGTTCTTTCGCTCGGCAACACCATTTTGTTGAGGAGTTCGGGCTGCTGAGTATTCATGTTGTATTCCATTGTCCATACAGTATTGCTCTATGAAGCGATTTGTGAATTCAGTGCCTCTGTCGGAAATAAAGGACACGATACTCAACTGTTTCTCATTTTGTAGCTTCTTTAGGTGCTCTGGAAACTTCGTGATGGTATCTTTCTTTTTGCTCAGGAAGATTGTCCAAGCATACCTCAAAAAAGCGTCAACAATAACAAGACAGTATTTCTTACTTCCCAAACTTACAGGGTCTACAGGGCCATAGAGGTCCATGTGTAGTAAGTCCAGTACCCTGTGGATGGACATGTATGGCTTTCTTTTTAGAGTGGTCTTAACTTACTTGCCTTTCTGACAGGGTCCACAAACGCTGTTTTTATGAAATGATGCATCAGGCAAACCTCTGACCATTCCCTGTCAAGCGAGTTTGTTGCACTAGTGGAAAAATATCATTTTACATCGCACTTTCTAGATCGCTTCCAGTATAGCCGATTTAAAAAGTGATTAGGTTTCATTTTACATCGGTTATTAGGAAAGCGATGTATATATATCACTTTTTTAAATCGGTCAATAGGGATCCGATTTAAAATATTAGTTTTTTTCAGCGGTTAATCGGAAACCAATTGAGTATATATATGTTTCATATCGGTTAATAAAGAACCGATCTCATATAACAACACATTAAACGCCCCCCCACTGCCTAACTTAGGTCATTAACCTTCTCCCCCGTTTATTCCCTTTCTCCTTCACTGCGTCTCCCCCGTTTATTCTCTTCTCCTTCAATGCCTCTCCCCCGTTCTGCGATTCATCTCCTCCCCTTTGTTCATTAACCTTCTCCCCCGTTTATTCCCTTTCTCCTTCACTGCTATTCATCTTCCCCCCTTTCGAAAACAAAAATATTGCGCTGGTTAGCTTCCTTACAGTGATTAGAGGTCGATGCAATTGAGACGAATAACTCGATACTAGCTTGCTTAGAAAGCACCTAGCCCTCGTCCAGTAAAGCTGCATGAATATCGGTATGTTTCATATCATTCTGGATTTTGTTTTCTCCATTTTTCTTGCCATGATATTAGGTTTGAGATTTACTATACACTCACAAAAATCAGGGTATAATTTCAATTATGAAGGTACATTAGTTTTTTAGGGGTAAAATAAATAATATTGCTTCCCAAACCTGAACTAGAAGACTTCATCTCCATGCTTTGTGTTTTCTACTGACTTTTGTATTCAGGGCCCTTCTTCTTATAATGATATAGTATTTACTCATTTTTTTGGTAGAGGTGGATAGTTAATTAATTATCTGCCGTGTGTGAAAAACATCCTCTTTTGGGCAACCTTAATACTGCCTTAATTGATATGGGCCATGCATTCTATTTTCTTGCATAAGGCAAATCAGCAGTAGGTTTGAGAATTATGCTTAATTAGATAGAATATTGCAGGTGGGATTATATTATGCCCTTACTTAAAAAAATGGTCGGCTCATAATGAGGTTTGTTGCATTTGTATATGTTTTAAATATTTACTCATAACAGTTGTTATAGTACTGAAAACTTTGGTGTAAATTAAATAAATTGCAAGAAAAAGTATAACCTGTACTAGATTTTAGCAAGGCTTTGGGGTAAACAATATTTCGTTATTCTCCGATGGACCTATAAATTTTGTTGCAGTCGGTATTTACATATTATGTCCTTTCGGTGAGATTTTTCATCAGTGATTTGGGGTAGTGGAGTAATGATCTCATTGTATGTAATTTATATTATGAATTCATGATAAATATGTACAGTGATGGGTATGTAAGTGAGCATAATAACGAAAATGAAGAGTGATGAATACACGAAAGACACATGGTGAATATGAAGATGATAGTCATCATTTGTGAGTTTCCATATTGATTCTCATTTGTATATTTTATTATTATTATATAATAGGTGATCTACTACTGAATTGATTTGGTCTAGGGTATAATCTTCATGTGTTCTGAGTCCCGACAGGAGCAGACATTGAAAAAAAAAGGAAAAAAAACACTAAAGTTGAAATAAGAAAAAAAATGCCCCTGGGGTTACATTTTGCACCTGGCATTAATGGAGTTTACGAAAACTCTCACATCATCAAATATTCTTACGTTTACATCCTTGGATTTTTCTAAATATCATGGATACTTATAATAGCCAAACGAAAAAATTGAAGCTACTTATGATATCTTGAAAAGTTGAGCGGTGTAATTGTAAAATATTTAATGAAGCCAGCAAATATCATTACTTCAAAAACAGTTGATCCAAATAATCAAACCTCATGGGTGATTTTCGTAATTTTTGAAGTTTCTATTTTGATAAATATCCCAAACTTTAGGGGTACGTCTTACAATTATCCCATTGACTTACAACTTATGAAGGAAAATAACCAACAAAGAATGCCAGAAAATAACCCATTGATATTAATGTGTACAAGAGAAAGTAATTTTTAATATTATTAAGATTAGCCTAAATATAAAGTTCATATATCTTGAAAGCCTCATAAAAAATTCAGACCGCTAAATATCTTGTTGGATATTGTAGAGTTTTATCAGTGAGATTATTGGATATTTCTTACCTTGAACCCTCTCATAAACTAATGTCGTGTGAACTGTATTCTCAATTAGGTAATTATGGATCGTAGTTGGATAAATGTTGAACGAACAAGTAATGAATATGAGAATGGTGTGGTAGAATTTTTGGAGTTTGCTAGGAGACATGTTCCAAACAATAACGGGAAATTTTACTGTCCGTGTGTCAACTGTTTGAATGATAGATGATTATGTATTGAAGGAATCAGAGAACACGTCCTCTGTGATGGTTTCAACAGGAGTTACACACGATGGATATGGCATGGTGAATTTGAAATGCCAAGTGTATCCCGAAATGAAGATGTTGATGAGAATATGTATGATCGACTAGAAGACATGATCAATGATGTTGGCGCGGAGGCCTTTGAGCAAGCACATGCATACAAGAGATGTGAGACCTTGTCTGCTGATGCAGATAAGCCTTTGTACAACAATTGTACAAAGTTTTCAAGGTTGTCTGTTGTATTAAAATTGTTCACGTTGAAGGCATCTCATGGGTGGAGTGACAAAAGTTTCACAGAGTTACTTTGTTTGTTAAAACATATGCTTCCGGAGGATAATGAATTACTAGATTCTAACTATAAGGCGAGGAAAATCTTGTTCCCATTGGGCATGGGGTATAAGAAGATTGACGCATGTCCTAATGATTGTACTTTGTACCGAAATGAGTACAAAAGTTTTCATGCCTGTCCAGTATGCGGGACTTCACGTTTCAAAAATGATGGTGAAGGTGATGCTAGTTCTGATGTTGGTAATAAAAAACCACCTGCAAAGGTGTTATGGTATCTCCCAATAATACCAAGATTCAAACGCTTGTTTGCTAGTGCAAATGAGGCAAAAAAATTGAGATGGCATGAAGACAAGAGGATAACTGATGGGAAGCTACGACACCCGGGTGATTCGCCTCAATGGAAGAAACTTAACCAGTTGTTTCCTTCATTTGGCAATGAGCCAAGAAACCTGAGACTGGGACTTTGTTGTAACACCCCCAATCCGCTCAGGGATATTACATGCTGTAGAACCTTTCTTCAAGTATCTACCAGGCTGGTAACAACATCGAACATCTCAACAATGCCTTTAAGGCTAAAATAACTTAGTAGACCGATTTGGTCTTTCAATAAATACATACAACTCAAACACATTACATGCCCACGCAGGGGTCAAATACAACACACTCCCGTACAACGGGAAAGAAATACTGCAGCGGAAATAAAATACAACTAAACCAATACGACATCAACGGGTCCTCGTGTGATTAGTATCGTTCACCTTTCATCATCCTTCATGCCGACCCTATGCTATGCTCCAAAACCTGAAAGCAATACAGACATCCACCCCCCGAATACTCGGGGGTTAGCAAAACTCCACTATTTTGCTAGTGCAAGTATAAAATACGAAAACAAGCCATACATACCATACTCCAAAGACTTAGAGATCATAAACATACTTACCGAGGTAAATCACTTGATCAAAACGGTTAAATCGAAAGATAGAGGTAAACCCGATATACATCTTGTAAAAACATTTCACGATCTCAGGAGTTTTGAGTACATTTGGGATTTTAAGAATTCTCAAGCCTTTCGAAAATATTTAGGGACACAGTCCAAAAGTCATTTTCCCAAAACAAAATTTCAATAACAACACACGGGGTCCATGACCCGATCATACCATAACAACTTGTTTCCACAGATTATTCGCATCACGTGCTAGCAAGCCACGGACCTCAGATGCTCCCATAGAACAAACCCGAGTGAATAACCCATAGGGAAACTATATCAAATCACATGTCACCGTAACAACAGTCATGTGACTACAAGCACAGATACGTACATAACCAAACCACAACCATAAGTTATCCCGGCATCGCACTAACACGCTATGAACCTCGGAGTCCCCACAAGACATACCCGATGATAACCCCATCTCTCGGAGTCCCCGCAAGACATACCCGGTGGATAACCCTACGGCCATGCCCGACCCATACTAGCAAGTATGGATCCTGGAGATTCAACAATCCTACCCGGAGGCACATCACATACAACAAGCACACAACAATAATCACTTATCAAGCCAAACAACATTAAGCATCACAACCTCCTTTCAAAGGAGTAACAACCAATATCACCCGTCACGTATTCGCCGAACAAACATGTTAGGAGTATGCCCTCGATTGCCACTCAGAGGATGTTGAGTGAGGGCATTGTACTTGTTATTATGTAAATCATAAATATAAGGCAATGGATGTTTCTTTATTTACTGGTAGTTACTGGCATTCCTAACTCGTAAATATACATGTAGAAACTAGTCCGTGTATTTGAGAGCAAAACGTTCCATTCCTTATTGGATAAGGGGGTCGGCACTGGAAAGGTTTATAGCTCAAATACTTAATCGTTCGCAAGTCGATCAAACTTGACTGGGCATTAAGTTTATGTGAAGAATTGTATGACGTGTTCTTTTGACAAGGAGAGTGCCTGTCGAACACTAATGGTTAGTGGGAGCACACGTTATAGATATGCTAATTGGATTAGTATACTCGAACCGACTCACCCTCAATTCGTCACACGGATTTCACTCCGGGACAGTCAATGATGGAATCGAAAGGTTGTGATAGGTATTCGTGAACCTTCGACTTGAGGATTTAGTAGGGATGTGCTTGTGACGTCAAGATTTTCATTAGAGTAGTTCGACCCTATAAACCGGAAGGCGGGGGTCAACCTCGACGTGCATCTTGATGGGCAAGTAGCAGGTCCTACTGAATACCAATATAGAATTCTTTCTCCTGTTAGTGAACGGGTTATATGTCCTATGCGGTTATTGGAAGATGAGATCATAAGTCTTTGGCCAAAGCATTGGAGCTATCTGTATTAGATAACGAGAGCTCGATGATCTCGATTTGCATTAACGCATGCATAGCGTCAAGTACAGATGGGGTTTGACTGACCGTGACCCCATAACTTGATCGGGACATTAGAAAGAAGGGTTTATACGTTTACTGGTATTCACGACAGAATGGTTCTTGAATGATCCCAATCATTCGTTCTCAGTCGGGGTACAGTGTAGGCCACCAGACTGGCTAGGTGGTGCTACTACACTTTGGTTCCTCCCATTGCTGACTGAGACGGACCTACCGAGTCGCGCATTAGGATTGACGACGAAATGAATCGAGCTTGTTCTCTCATTATAAATATTAGATATTGGATATCTAATTTATTGGACATTGGATGTCTAATTAATTTGAGACATTAGATGTCTAAATCGATTTATTGGATAAATTGATATACAGCCTAATGAATTAAATATATCACTGGATGATTAATTTAATTCATGAATATAATTTTTTCTTGGAGAAATTAATTATGTTATTTTGTATTTGATATGATTAATTGATTAGATTAATTAACCGATATAAATACATCGGAACGGAATCGGAGTTTATCTGTTTGCAGGACTCTCGGGAGTCCGAAACGAACCGAACTCGTCCGATTTTATCTAGAGGTCGGCCCCCACATTGATTTCTTACCTTGATCATAGTCTTGTTTTCTTGTTGGAAGACTTTTGACATATGAGATTTCATATCTCTTATAATAAGGCAAAAGGAGATTGTGTGGGTTATGTTATCTTGTGAATGATTTTGAAGACCAAAATATAAACACTCTTTCTCTTCTCCTTGTGCACCTCACGGCAGATTCATTTTCTAGAGAGAGGGAAGAGAAAACTTTGTGTTCATTCACATTTTCTTAGAGAAAAATATTGAGAGATATATTATACACTTAGAGTGTAATAATAAAAGCTTCATCACTTGATTCTAGCCGTAACCTTAGAGGTTAATCAAGTGTTGTTATTCCGGTCGTTTTTCCGGCGCGTGGCAAGTAGAGACGCGGTGCTTTCGACGTTGGATCGCTCAAGGACTTGGAGCGGATCGGATACGTAGAGATCAAGAAAAGCTTGGGGAATAGCTCAAGAGAAGGTTATCCATCTAAACAACGGACTACAAGGGTGAGTTTCTATATCTCTTGTGAATTCATTTTTGATATTCGTATATACGTAGCTCGATCGATCCTCATAGGGATTCGGATCGAATTAATTTTCGTTTTACCGCTTCCGCTGGGCCTTCGTTTTAGGCACAGAATCCCAACAGTGGTATCGGAGCGTAGGTCTTGCGATCGTATATACGATATCGGCATTTGGAATGCTCGATTAGATGGTGAATGATTTGGAATCATTTTAGTCATAATCGTGGTATATATTTTTACGTTCGTTATAGTTATATTTTTCGTAAGTTTATGTCTAAATATAAATCTTAATTTCTTGGAGATATGATTTATATTGAATATATGAATGTTGTAGAATATAGATATTCGATATCCGGTCAAAAAACTAGCCCCGAAATGCCATTGGACGGTCCGAGAGGGGTCCGGGAGCAAGGGGACGCGGCCCAGGGCTCGGGGCCGCGCCTGTGGCTGTGCGGCACAGGCAGACATCAGATCTTGGGGGCCGCGGCCCAGCTCCGAGGGCCGCGGCCAGGCCGGGCAGCGGCCCCGCTGGCCGGCAGCTGCCGAGCATGACTCGGCCATGCCAGGCCTGTCTGCCGGCATGCGGCCGAGGGTGACTCGGCCATGGCAGGCCATTTTCACCCCGGCTCGATTTTTTCGTGTATTCTTGAAAATTAATCTCCCGCATGTTAAATTGGATTTAATATGATTAAAATGATTTATGGTATTTCATTGTATAAGGGAAATTTGATTAATTGGAATATTTATGGTCGACCGAATTATTTTAAACATTATCATATTACCGATTGTGTGAATCGATTTGATCGGTTCGTATTGTTGATTGGATCAATGTATCTCTACGCTTTCCATTTATTTAGTATTTATTGGATGAATGCTTTTGAATGGTGATGTGGTTCGTGGAATTAGTTTTTGAATCGTTCGTTTTATTCGATTGGGTTGTAAAGGCCGTTTTGAGCCTATTTATTTTACTAAAAAAATTTGTATCTAGGATGCAATTTTCAATGTAAAATTTATATGTAATGGCGAAGACCGGAGGAAGATCCATTTCGAGAAGACGAAGATTCAAGACGAAGACTTGTAATTAAATTACGGAGTTTTTATTTTCTAGGAACGGTCCATGAACCACATGTTGGTAGCAACTAGGTTGTGAATGGTTGTTTCATATTGTATCAATGCCACAAACGCGCTTAACTGATTAATGTGCAAAGTGTAACGTTAATCGCGAAAATTCTCCCACGACAAATTATTAAGTTTATAAGGTTTCAAGGTTTTCCTTCCCTCCATCGAATTTTCGGGAAATTGAAATCCAAACCGGATGTGCTATGCTTCCGAGTTATCGGGGTAGTCGTTCGGGGAGGACGGATAAATTACCGAGAGCGCATTGGATGCCTTCGGTTGGAGCAAATTTTATCCCTAGAAACCTGATAGGTTGCCGGATAAGATTCAATTATGAAACTGATTTGCGTCGATGGTATAAACTTAACTTGTTCACGAACCATAGAAACTGTATATGTTGAGGGGAGTGAACAAGGGGAAAAAGAAGATCGAATCATCATTAGATGGGTTGGTGTTGGACACCACTTTATGAAAATTAATAGACTAGAAACCTGTTCGGTTGCCCTCTATTAAGATTTATAAAGAACTCGATCACCACTATGAAGTAGAGCGATGATACTTCTGAATTTCACATGGGAGTGTGTTATTCCGATAAAAATAGTGGGAGCTGGGTATCAATAATAGAAAAGACCTTAATTCTATACTTAGAACATGAGTCACTAATTAATCTATCGTACTTAATGCAGACTCAAATATCAATATGACAATGAATCCACTCGCAATTATGCTCGAAAAGAACACCTTAATGGGACCTAACTTTGTGGATTGGCTCCGCAATCTGATGATTGTCCTCAGTATAGAGGTACTGGGATACGTCTTGGAGACGTACATTCCGGCGCCTCCTGTGCGGACCCGAGCCAATCAGGAAGAGATTGAAAACCACGAAAAGTGGGTTAAGGATGACGTGAAAGTCCGTGCTTATATGATGGCTTCCATGTCTAATGAGCTTCATAGAGCTCATGAGAAAATGACTTCTGCTAGGCAGATTCTATCTCACTTAACCGAGCTTTATGGTGAGCACAGCAGAACTGCTAGATATGAGATATCTAAGCAACTGTTCGGTGCAAGGATGAAGGAAGGTGAGAAGGTTGGGGAACACGTACTCAAAATGATATCCATGATCGAGAGATTGGAGGCTCTTGATTTTAAAATGGATACTTCTCTCCAAACCGACCTTATCCTACAATCTCTCCCTGATTCCTTCTCACAGTTTGTTATGAACTTCAACTGCAATGAGATTGCATGTAATTTAGCTGGGCTAATGAACAAACTTGTGACCGCTCAGTCTCAGATGAAGACTCCGCGGATGAAGGAGTCTGCTCTTGTGATTTCTTTTGGACCTCGGAGGTCTAAGAATAAGAAGAAAAAGACCAAGAAGCGGATTGGACCCCAAGCTAAGGACCTTAAGGGAAAGGGCAAGGCCCCGATGGTTCTGAAGAACAAGAAGAAGAAGGATGCTTGTCTCAAGTGCGGTGAGCTGGGCCACTGGGCTAGAGACTGTCCGATTCTTCATGGCACTTCAGGTACAGAACTTTTAGTTTTAGAAACAAATTGTTCTGCTACTGTATTTTCTACTTCCTGGATACTAGATTCTGGTGCTAGTTCTCATATTTGTATCGTGAATCAGGATCTGGAACAAAGTAGGAAGCTTGGAGCTGGAGAAGTTATGATCACAGTCGGAAGCGGGCATAGTGTCGAGGCGACCGACATAGGATCACTTCTTTTGGGTTTAGAATCCGGCTTTTTTTGACTTTAGAAGATGTACTTGTTTTGCCCAAGGGGCACAAAAACATTGTATCCATTCCGGTCATGGACCGAAAAGGCTTTTCATTTTTCATTGGTGATGTGCAAAATTTATTTTAGAAATTAACTAGTGGGTACTGCTACATTGTCGAATGGATTGTATCATCTAAATCTCAGCAACAAAGTAGTTGTGAATACTATGACTAGAAAACGTGGTAGGGATGAAACCAATCAAGTTTTGAAATGGCATCTTAGACTTGGTCATGTTGGTCAGACCAAGGTTTACAAGATGGAAAAAGATGGACTTATGGGTCCATTGGGATCAGATCCCTTTCCTACTTGTGAATCTTGCCTTAAAGGCAAAATGACTAAGTCCCCCTTCATAGGGACTTTTGAAAGAGCCGCTGATAAACTGGGATTATTACATACTGACGTTTGTGGTGCTTTGGAAGCAGCACGTGACGGATATCAATATTTCATTACGTTTACAGATGATCATACTAGGTATGGTTATGTATACTTAATGAAACATAAATCCGAGGCCTTTGAGAAATTCCAGGAATTCAAGGCCCTAGTCGAGAAACAAACTGGTAATCATATCAAAACACTTCGGTCGGACCGAGGTGGTGAGTATATGAGTACGGAGTTTGACGAGTTCCTTAAGGAACATGGAATAGTTTCACAACTAACACCTCCAGGTACTCCTCAGTTAAATGGTGTGTCAGAAAGAAGGAACCAGACCTTGTTAAACATGGTCCGTTCCATACTGGGCTATACTGACTTACCAATTTACCTGTGGGGGTATGCACTCCTGACTGCCGCTTATATCTTAAACAGATGTCCTTCCAAATCTATTCCAAAAACTCCACATGAGATGTGGGAGGGAAGGAAACCAAGTCTTAATCATATTAGGATTTGGGGATGTCCCGCCTATGTCAAGAAGACTAAGGTGGAGAAGTTGGAAGCTAGGTCCGCGAAGGGATGTTTCATTGGATTCCCATCTGGGATGATGGGATATCTATTCTACATGCCTAAAGATCGAAAGATCATTGTTGCTTTACAAGCACACTTCCTGGAAGATGAGTTCATCCAGGAAGGCGGAGCAGGTAGAAGTATTTCTTTGGAAGAATACAATGAAACTCCTAAGGAGACACCTGTGCAAGAAATTAGAACCGAAGTTTCTGAAACACAAGTACAACCACCTCGTAGGTCTAGTAGGGTATCTCATTTACCTGAGAGGTATGGGCTTGTGCACTTGGAGGAGCTGGGTCTCCATGAGTTTCCAAGTGATAGCCAAGAGACTGACCCGACGACCTATGACCAAGCGATGGTGGATGTAGACTCCGCGAAATGGCGTGAAGCTATGGAAGCTGAGATAGACTCGATGCATGTCAATCAGGTCTGGACTCTAGTAGACCGCCCCAAGGGCATAGTGCCTATTGGGAACAAGTGGATCTACAAGAGAAAGACTGATGGTGATGGCAAGGTTGACACCTATAAGGCCAGGCTTGTGGCAAAGGGTTATACCCAGAAAGAAGGGATCGATTACCACGATACCTTCTCGCCCATAGCCATGATCAAGTCTATTCGCTTGATGCTTGCTATAGCTGCCTACCAAGATTATGAGATATGGCAAATGGACGTAAAGACGGCTTTCCTTAATGGATTCCTCAAGGAGGAAATCTATATGGAGCAGCCTAAAGGCTTTGTGTCCGAAGTCGATATTCAGAAAGTGTGCAAGCTTCAGTGTTCCATTTATGGACTGAAGCAAGCGTCGCGTAGTTGGAACCTTCGTTTTGACGAGGCGGTCAAAGAGTTTGACTTCGTGCCAAATGAAGAGGAACCTTATGTATACAAGAGGGTTAGTGGGAGCAAGATCGCATTCTTAGTACTATATGTAGATGACATTCTACTAATAGGAAATGATGTGGGAATGCTCAGTTCTGTGAAAGCTTGGCTTTCGAGTAATTTCTCTATGAAAGACTTGGGAGAAGCTATCTATATTCTTGGTATTCGACTCTACCGGGATAGAGCGAAGAGAACAATAGGTCTTTCCCAAGCCCTCTATATAGATAAAATCTTAAAGCAATTTAAGATGGATGATTCTAAAAGAGGGTTCCTACCGATGCGACATGGAATAAAACTCACCTTGAAGATGTGTCCTCAAAATGAGGAACAACGAAAGGAAATGAGTAATATACCATATGTTTCGGCCATGGGTAGCCTTATGTATGCTATGTTGTGTACAAGACCTGACATCGTGCATGCTGTAAGCATGGTGAGTAGGTTTCAGGAAAACCCAGGTAGGGAACATCAGACTGCCGTAAAGAACATTCTCAAGTACTTGAGAAAGACTAGAGATATGGTTCTGATGTATGGCAGTGGAGAATTGGATGTGGTAGGATTCACTGATTCGGACTTCCAAGGACTGAAGGACGACTCGATGTCCACTTCTGGCTACATATTTACTCTTAATGGAGGAGCAGTATCTTGGCGTAGTGCCAAGCAAAGCGCGACTGCTGATTCCACCTGTCAGGCTGAGTATCAAGCAGCCTCGGGGGCTTCCAAGGAAGGGTTCTGGATTAAGAAGTTTCTGGAAGAACTTCAAGTGATACCATGTCTTGAAATTGCTGTTCATTATCTTTGCGACAATGACGGAGCTGTAGCGCAGGCCAAGGAGCCGAGGTTTCACAATAGCACCAAACATATTGAGAGGAAGTATCATCTCGTAAGAGAATTTGTTCGCAAGGGATATATTGTGCTGCACAGAGTAGACTCGGCCGACAACGTCGCCGATCCACTGACCAAGCCACTTTCCCAGACTAGCTTGGAGCGTCATCTCGAGAACATGGGTATTAGATACCATAGTGTGTGGCATTGAGTGCAAGTGGGAGATTGTTAGGAGTATGCCCTCGAATGCCACTCAGAGGATGTTGAGTGAGGGCATTGTACTTGTTATTATGTAAATCATCAATATAAGGCAATGGATGTTTCTTTATTTCTTGGTAGTTCTTGGCATTCCTAACTCGTAAATATACATGTAGAAACTAGTCCGTGTATTTGAGAGCAAAAGCGTTCCACTCCTTATTGGATAAGGGGGTCGGCCTTTGGAAAGGTTTATAGCTCAAATACTTAATCGTTCGCAAGTCGATGAAACTTGACTGGGCGTTAAGTTTATGTGAAGACTTGTATGACATGTTCTTTGACAAGGAGAGTGCCTGTCGAACACTAATGGTTAGTGGGAGCACACGTTATAGGTATGCTAATTGGATTAGTATACTCGAACCGACTCACCCTCGATTCGTCACACGGATTTCACTCCGGGACAGTCAATGATGGAGTTGAAAGGTTGTGATAGGTATTCGTGAACCTTCGACTTGAGGATTTAGTAGGGATGTGCTTGTGACGTCAAGATTTTCATTAGAGTAGTTCGACCCTATAAACCGGAAGGCGGGGGTCAACCTCGACGTGCATCTTGATGGGCAAGTAGCAGGTCCTACTAATACCAAGATAGAATTCTCTCTCCTGTTAGTGAACGGGTTATATGTCCTATGTGGTTATTGACAGATGAGATCATAAGTCTTTGGCCAAAGCATTGGAGCTAGCTGTATTAGATACACGAGAGCTCGATGATCTCGATTTGCATTAACGCATGCATAGCGTCAAGTACAGATGGGGTTTGACTGACCGTGACCCCATAACTTGATCGGGACATTAGAAAGAAGGGTTTATACGTTTACTGGTATTCACGACAGAATGGTTCTTGAATGATCCCAATCATTTGTTCTCAGTCGGGGTACAGTGTAGGCCACCAGACTGGCTAGGTGGTGCTACTACTCTTTGGTTCCTCCCATTGCTGACTGAGACGGACCTACCGAGTCGCGCATTAGGATTGACGACGGAATGAATCGAGCTTGTTCTCTCATTATAAATATTAGATATTGGATATCTAATTTATTGGACATTGGATGTCTAATTAATTTGAGACATTAGATGTCTAAATCGATTTATTGGATAAATTGATATACGGCCAAATGAATTAAATATATCACTGGATGATTAATTTAATTCATGAATATAATTATTTCTTGGAGAAATTAATTATGTTATTTTGTATTTTATATGATTAATTGATTAGATTAATTAATCGATATAAATACATCGGAACGGAATCGGAGTTTATCTGTTTGGACTCTCGGGAGTCCGAAACGAACCGAACTCGTCCGATTTTATCTAGAGGCCGCCCCCCACCTTGATTTCTTACCTTGATCATAGTCTTGTTTTCTTGTTGGAAGACTTTTGACATATGAGATTTCATATCTCTTATAATAAGGCAAAAGGAGATTGTGTGGGTTATGTTATCTTGTGAATGATTTTGAAGACCAAAATATAAACACTATTTCTCTTCTCCTTGTGCACCTCACGGCAGATTCATTTTCAAGAGAGAGGGAAGAGAAAACTTTGTGTTTATTCACATTTTCTTAGAGAAAAATATTGAGAGATATATTATACACTTAGAGTGTAATAATAAAAGCTTCATCACATGATTCTAGCCGTAACCTTAGAGTTTAATCAAGTGTTGTTATTCCGGTCGTTTTTTCGGCGCGTGGCAAGTAGAGACGCAGTGCTTTCGGCGTTGGATCATTCAAGGACTTGGAGCGGATCAGATACGTAGAGATCAAGCAAAGCTTGGGGAATAGCTCAAGAGAAGGATATCCATCTAATCAACGGACTACAAGGGTGAGTTTCTATATCTCTTGTGAATTCGTTTTTGATATTCGTATATACATAGCTCGATCGATCCTCGTAGGGATTCGGATCGAATTAATTTTCATTTTACCGCTTCCGCTGGGCCTTCGTTTTAGGCACCGAATCCCAACAGACACATAACAACACGTAATCCTCGGTAAATGATTACGATTTAATACATTCACTAAATGTGATCACAACATCTTTCAACATACGAAATTAACACATATAATCTGAGAACACATCCATTCACGAAGTATACGAATTATCATTGAAAGACAATATTTATCGAGAACATACCGATCCTTTTTAACATTCATTAAACATTTGGATTTCATATAAAAATAATTTATCAACAATTATGCCTATGAAACATGAAACGTATAGGCAAGATACTTGCCTCGATACCACGAGCAACCGAACAACGAACGGACACGGTCGGATAGTTCTCGAGCTTCCAAAAATGACCAAGGATTCGGCAATCCCACGAATGCTACGAAAATAACATCACCACGAATCAATAACACTAGTCGCAATCCGAAACGATCCTAAAAACAACAAGGATTTAAGTGTTCTCAAAGAAATCAAGAATCATTGATCCGGGCGATAAAAATCGATGAATTGTTAACAACATCTGAAGATTACGGTCAAGACAAACAAGAATACACAACCGATTGGATGATATCAGTTAAGAATCACAAATCCAAGGAAAAACCCCAAATTCAAGAAACTAGGGTTCTAAGAAAAGATTACCTTGATTTGAGCAAAGTAGATGATTAGATGTTGTTAAACACCTACAAATCCACTCCGAGATGAAGCTTGAGGAAGAAGGTCACTCAAAATCGCCTCTGGAGCTCGCTCCCGTCGGAAGGGATGAAGAAAAGTGAGAAATGACGAAGTGAAGCCTGTTGTCCAGTATTTATACTAGAAAGTAATTAGCGTGCGCTAACCAGACAGCATTAGCGCGCGCTAACGAGGCCAACGCCCAGAACTTACCGCAAATAATACTGTTAGCGTGCGCTAGACCCATGAGCGTAGCGCGTGCTAACGGGTCATGAAACCAGTCCAGTGGCTCCTGGACAGATCTGCACCTACTGGGTAGTGTGCGCTAGAAAGAAGAAATAGCGTGCGCTAGCCATCATCTTTTGCGTGCGCTAACGAAGCCCCAATCCCAGTCCAGTAGCTCCTGGACTGCCGCTGAACTGCCAGTTAGCGTGCGCTACTCATCCGGTAGCGTGCGCTAAACACCACGCAGTAGCGTGCGCTATGCCACAAGCATTAGCGTGCGCTTCACCCCAAAAACCCAAAAACTCACATAATGATCCGAAACGCCTCCAAACACATGTCCCAACAAGGCACACCCAAACATGGCACAAAATTCCAACGATGAGGGCAATGATAATCGATAAAACCCTGAAAACTCAACGAATCCGGAACAAAATTCTCAGGTATTACATTCTACCCTCCTTAAAAGAAGTTTCGTCCCCAAAGTTGAAACATAGAATAATTAACGCAAAACAATTCCAGATAACATTAGTTATCCGTTGCCGACAACCTGCATGAATCGCATGCATTACGTGGCTACTACCATGCATATTGCTATGCCAAAATGATAACGAAACACAACGAACAAAATCAATATGGTTGACCAACCCGAACAGTACGTCAATCAAAATGTGATCCAATTGCTGAACAAAATATGAAATTCTACACACAAGGATTGGAAGATCGAAAACAAAGTTAATCTCCCGAACTCAAGAAAATTACGAAGAAATCTAAATGTTCAAAAATCACGATACAAGACCAACAAGACTGGACAACAAACGATCGAACCACAACGATCGAGACACATCGGTCGAACAATCATATTCGAATCACGATGGACGACAAAATCAAACAACCATTCCAAAGTATACACCTCGACTCAAGACAATAGGTGGTCTGGTAAAAACGACAAGATATGCATTAACATATGACCCATGGGAATGGAGTCGAATTCGGAAAAAGTCACAAAGAGAACGAATTTATCCGAAACAGTACCACAACTCGCCCAACAATGAAAGGTGAAGAATAGAACGAGCCCAAAAATATCAACGAGCACAAACGAGTCGACAATGTTGTATCGAGATTTATTCACCTCGACAGGCGATCGACTACAAGGCCGAGCGACCGAGTCCACACCAATCAAACTATGGCAAACTCGCCTAATCAAAGATACCAGACCACCATCAAGTACCTAGCGATCGACCCCCAAGGCGATCGCCCTTTGGCATCTGGCGATCGACTTTAGTGCCCGGCTAAGGACAACCGACCTACGCCCCGAACAGAGACGATCGTCTGTCAAAGTCTACGAAGACTGGATCTCAAAACAGCACTCATGTGCAGATCCGAGACAAGATCCGCATTTCACGGATCATTGACCACCAACAGCTGTCTCTGACAAGGGCGGCTTTACCTACTGACAAGCCCGCCGAAAGGCACAAGGTGGGACTGCCCGTGACAGCAACTCAGACGCGTGCAGACTTCTCATTGGACCGCACGACTGAGTGCCAGCATCTCCTGCAGACTTTAAGGAGACAAGCCCATGTGCTAAAAGACGATCGCCCGCTTATTATAATACAGCTGAGGCGATCGCCCGGCATATCCAAGTCCTATAAATAGAGAACCTCCTCCTACTGGAAAAAGGTTCCCAATTCGTTCACTTACATTCCGAAATCATTCACGGAAATACAGAAGAACATACATACTTCCAAGCTCCCAGCTTCCTCCCCAGAATCTATCTCAGGATTTCTCTCTCAGCACCTCTCAACCAGAAGACGGTCGGCAGAGGCAAGAAGTCTCCACAGTGCAGATTCTAAGAGACATACAAGTCCAAGAGCTTAAACATACAGCTAATACACGCCGTGAGAGACTGTCGATCTCTCACCGCCGTCACAACCCATCTACGTTGTTACAAGAACTCACTGAGCATCATATCTGGTTCTTCCGGCAATCTACACGCTCACTAGCTAAGATAACAAGAATCTTTACACTCATTGTAATTGTATTCTTACATTAATACTTGTATCCCCGAATATTTGTATTAATAATATCTTGCGAGAGCATTCAAGCCCGGGACTAACAACCCCGGTAATTCTTGTGTTATTTACTTTTCTCGCGGATGTGTTCTTGCATTTGTTTGCTATCCATCCATTCCAGCAATATCTATCTCCGGATAATATTTTGGGTAGCAACAATTGGCGCTAGAGGAAGGGGATCTATACCTTCATTTTTCATTCCTACCGTCCCGAAGAACACTCACTGTTCTTGGGGCATATACTTGAAGTGACACTCACTGCGCTTCAAAGAAAGCCTTCAGAATTATGACGTCTGCCAGTACATCGAAGAGAGCCACTCTCCGAACCGCCGGACACCATATCCCGGATCAATCCGAACCCCATCCGATGACCGGGGGAAGCCGCGGCAACGCGAGACTCTCGATCCCGCACCTGAGGGATGGACCCAACCTCTCACTCGACCAGTTCCAAACCGAGGAACAGATCGAGGAGGCTATGGCCATCCTAGAGGAGCGACGGAGAGCATGCGCATCTCCCGCAATAACTCCCTCGACCATCCGCCGCATGGGAAAACGGAAATTCAACGGGCTACTGGGCGAGCGATCGTCAGAAAACCCCGATTCGCGAGAAAAGGCTCTCGTACGACCAGACGGATCCATATTCCTTCAAAAACTCATAATAATTGATACAAGGAATTATAGTATCTCACAAATGTATTTTTCACTCCAAGAACATACAATGAAGATGATGAAACAATCTCCCTTTTTCCTCACTTTTTGGTGTTTGTCTCCCTAAATCTTGTGTTTTTCACACCAAAATATCTCAAACAAGATCTGAATATCCTTTCCTAAGATCTCTCATACCTTTTTATAAAGCCAAAAAACCAAGAAAAGTCCATTCAAACCGTGTAAAATGTCAAAAAAATGGTTTTTGCACTGAAAAGTGACCCGACCGTGTCCTGGGACACGGCCCGTGTCCAAGTATCCCAGAAAATGCAAAAATTCTCTGGACAGGAGACTCAGCCGTGTCCAAGTGTCCCAGAAAATGCAAAAACTCTCTGGACAGCAGACTCGGCCGTGTCCTGTGACACAGCCCGTGGTCTAGAAGCCATATCTCCCTCAATACATCTCAGAATTTAGCGTATGATATACCGTTGCGAAGCTGATTTCATGAGTAGTCCATACATATATAGAAAACATCCTGATTCGAAGTAATGAATCTGAAAATTAGAAAATACGACAGGTAGTGCTTCAATCTTCATCGTTTTAGGCCTCATTCTCGCTCTTGATCGTCATAAACTCCAATATCGGCCATAAAAGCGTATATTTCACCACAATCTTCGTACGGATACCTATAAAACAAAAACATAACATACCACATATAAAAAGGGCAAAAACACTAAAAAACAAACGAAAGTACGACTCGATAGAACAGAATGAGACAATCAAAAATCGACTCATCAAATCCCCCCAAACCTAAACTTTGCTTGTCCCCAAGCAAAAATAAATAAAACACACGACAAATAAAATGAAAAGGATTGAATAATCAAGTTAATAATCGGGTATATATACAATCAACCGGGAATGTAAAAGTATCGTGAAGTCTCGTAACTCGTCATGAAAGCGTAAACTCACAAATGAATGGATAGCAATGACACTTAATCTAACATGCAAGAAAACAAGTCTTAGTAGTCTCTCACGGAATTTTGTTGATTCACTCATCTCTCAAGTGTTAAGATAGGTCAATACGCTCAGCTCGATTCGAATGGAAAGTTCTACTATATGCTTGCACTTCTTCTTTTCATCAATCATATCAATATTCATGAAACACGAGTCATAGGGTCTTACTTTTGGTTGTAATGGGTTTGTGGCTCAGGTTGGGAAAATTTGGCTAGTAGTTACAAGTTCAGTCCAAGTATAGCATATACGATCCTCACATATATGAAATAAACACTCAAAGCGATCATTCTACTTCAATTCTCCCGTATATATATATATATCTTTTTTTTTCTAGGCCTTGTTAAGCGCAATTATTTTGATATTGGCCTATTTCTCACAACCCAACGACTTCCCTTTTGTTTTTCTTAGGCTCACTCCTCTCCTCCCCTATGTTTTCTATCCCACTATTAGGATCACATTTTTTTTGTGGGGCTTTTATTTTCAAGAGAACGGGAGAGAAGATTTTGCCTCTATACACTACAAACTTTGCACACCTTCGTTTTTCAAATATACCCTCTCATGCTCTTACGTGGACCAATACTTAGGTAAGTTATGGCTTTTGGATATGGAGTTATAAGATGCGGGTTATTCGAACAAAATTACGGCTCGCTCAACGGGGCTAGCAAATGATATTGATATGAAATTGTGGGTATTTTAAGGTAAGTAGGTTCAAGACAAAAAAATGGGCAGCCCTAATCATTTCTCGTGTATGTAAATATCAACACAACATCCGACAGAATCATGCAATTTCTAAAGAATACAATCCATAAGAAGAGAAATCACATATGAAAGAATTTTACCTCTAAAAGTGAACGGTTCAATGAGGCACAAGAACTCACGGCTTTTGGACTACCATACTCATTCCTTACATATCAAATCAAGTAACCAAAAATATACATTCACACGCAAGGTCAAACAATCAATTATATTTATAAAACTCTACGAGCCAAGTACAAACACGATTAATCATCCATATACCCAACAGTTAACAAGGTTATTATAATCCAACTACGACATCACGCAAGAAGAAAAAAAATAAAGAAAGGAAACAAACATCACGCAAACTAAAAACAAATAAAAATCGAATAAGTTGCACCCCCCAAAACCTAAACCTTTGCTTGTCCCCAAGCAAAAAGATTAAGTCAGGAAAAATACGAAAACACAAATTAAAAAGAAAGAAAATAAAACTACCGGATTAAGAAGTGTGGTTTTTGGTCGCGGGCCACCATGCTTTTGTGTTCGGGTCTCAACTTTCAATAGGTGAGGCTTCTTCCTCCCATAAATACCCTCCTTATTAGATTACCTACACACACCAAAAAACAAAATTAATGCAATAATAATAATAATAATAAAAGCGATAAAAATTAAAAAAAAACTCCCTTGGGTTGCCTCCCAAGCAGCGCTTTTTTATAGTCTTTAGCTCGAGTTCTTCGGCTTCTTCTATCCTGGATTAAATGGAAATGTGCCAGGTCCATCCACATAGCTCGTCATTTTTCGCTCGTTTTCCTTTGTTAGGATATGGATAGTGGTTCCATGGACGTCTATTGTGAGAGCTTTTGTCACCATTTTAATTTTCATTATGATTGTCACCATGAAATGTTTTTCTTGAAGAATAAGTAACGTGATTTTTGTTGGTGATGTTTCTTCAATGTCTGGTATCACGAAATCCATCGGGGCTATCACCTCCCCCAAACCTAGTTGTGAGTATATTGGTTTTTGCGGTAAATTATTACTCGCTCCTAATTTCGCACTGGGAACTAGTACTTCCATGTCAAAGCTTTCTAGATCCTCATTATTTATCACTTTACCGCTCTGAAGAGTAGTGATAACTTGAGCTTGATCGGGCTGACTTGGTAGTTCTTGTATGCATGCAACGGTAGCGATTTGCCAAACTTGAGTCTCTGTTTTCTTCACCGAGGCTTCTAATGATTCGAACCTTTTATTGCTTGCCGTAATAGATGCCATAACACTCTCCTCAAGAGAGTTCCTTTGATGTGTTGTTTGTTGGACTTGATTTCCTCCGTTGTATTGAGCTTGGGCGCTCGTGTCGTACGGCATCGGGTTGTTGTTTCTCCATGAGAAATTTGGATGGTTTCTTAGCCCAGGATGATAAGTGTTCGGGAGAGGTACATTTCTTGCGTTTCCGCCATTATTATTTCTCCTCTCCTTCCACTCGGGCCTTCCTACGCTTTGTCCCATAGCCCAATTCACTTGCTCGGTTTGTTCTTCTGGGAAAGTATGCGGGCAAGAATTAGCATCATGTCCGGATCCCCCGCAAATTTCACAAACTCGTGAGCTTGAAGATTTATTTTGAGTCTTGAATCGTCTTAGATCATTTGTTAACTCATCGATTTTAGATTGCATCTCTTCTTTCTCGCTTCCTTGGTTCAAAAATCCCTTACTAACACGCACATTTTTTTGCTGAGAATTAGCTCCCAATGTTTCAAATACGTCATGAGCTTCTCTTACCGTCAATCCCCAAAAAGAACCACCGACTGCGTTATCCACTGCACCTTGGCAATATTGAGTCAATCCATCATAGAATAATTGATTAAGTAGTTGAAGCGGATAGTGATGGTGTGGGCATTGAATGAGGAGCATCTTGAATCGGTCCCATGCTTCGTGAAATGCCTCTCCATTTTGTTGCCTGGATGTTGAGATTTGGGCTCTCAACTGTGTAGTCTTCGAATGAGAAAAATACTTGGTGATGAATTTGTCGTAAACATCATCCCACATTCTTAACGAGCCTGGTGCTAAAGTCATCAACCATTGTTTCGCCCCATTATTGAGTGTATACGGGAAGCACTTCATTCTTAGTTGTTCCTAGCTCAATCCATTCAATGGAAAATTATCAATCGCCACATAGAAGTCTCTTATGAATGAGAATGGGTCCTCTCGTGCCAATCCGTGGAATGATGGCAATTGATCAATGTGAAATCCGTTGATTTGGTAGTTCCATGCTCCCGGTGCTAATTGGATGCACGAGATGGCGGTGTTAACCATGGGCTTTGCATAGTCTCGCATTAGATGCTCAACCGGAGGTTGTTGCGGCATATTGTAGTTTGCTCCCATCCCATATTGAGGCCCTGGATAATAGTTCGCTCCATATTGTACTCCAATGGGTGGTTGTCTCGGATAAAAGTACCTCCCTTGTTGAGCTTCGGGTATCTCTTGATTGTGCCCAACGTTCTCATATCTTGGAAGTCTCGGTTGACGAATGTTTTTTTCCTCGAGCATTTTTGGTGCTCTAATTCATTGAACCTCATCTACGGGTAGAAGAATCGGGTTTCCCAACGATCTCCTACCAAGCATAAACAAGAGAAGTTAGAACATTTTTTTTTTATCGAAAATAATAAAACGGAAAAATGATCAAGAAGAACAATTCAACTACTATTAAAACAAGATCATAAATTAAATGTCAGCTCCCCGGCAACGGCGCCAAAAACTTGATGAACAAATTATAAACTCGCAAGTGTACGAATCGCTTTTGTAGGAAGCGACAAGTAACTCCGAGGTCGATCTCTAGAAGAATTGGAAACGGTTTAAAGTTCGATAATGTTCGGCAAATAGTCGAATGAACAAAAGTAAAGTAAATTAAAATACATTATTGATTTGATAGGATTACAATTACTAACGCATAAAATTAAAATAAACTAAGCATTAAAAACACCAAATTAATGGTCGGATAATTGAGAGATTACAATAATGAGAATGATATGGGAATTTAGAATCACCGACACACACGTAATCAATTATTAGTTCCGATACACAAAGAATTAAGGTTTGGAATTATCGATTGCTCATGATTAAAAGAAATCCGTTTGATGGCGGTAATTCTAAAAATCACGATTGTTCTTAACGAAAATAAGAGACACTCCTTTGATGGGGACGAATCTCTACTAACAATCGACTAGCTAATACCTTTGATGGGGTAATTCGCTAAAAGATCGCGGAAAAAGGTTTAGAACATTCACAATCGCTTCTATCGGGTTGTTTGATGGCGAACACCGACAAAAACCCTCGATTTGAATAATAATAACAACTAAGAAATAGGTTTGATGATCTAAATGAAAAGTTCTTATACGAAGAACAAACAAGGAAGAACAATCTCAAACTTTTACCCGGAAAATCAATAGGAACTAACAATCGATAACATGTGTGTGGCTAAATCTAAAAACCCATATGAAATGTTTAGCTACTCATGATTATTTCAACAATAATAATAGAAATTGTAAAACAAAACATGGTAGAAACTTCCCTTGTAAAAGCCAAAATCAAATTCCCGATGAAGGTTTGATGATCTTCCTTCAAAAACTCATAACAATTGATACAAGGAATTATAATATCTCACAAATGTATTTTTCACTCCAAGAACATACAATGAAGATGATGAAACAATCTCCCTTTTCCCTCACTTTTTGGTGTTTGTCTCCCTAAATCTTGTGTTTTTCACACCAAAATATCTCAAACAAGATCTGAATATCCTTTCCTAAGGTCTCCCATACCTTTTTATAAAGCCAAAAAACCAAGAAAAGTCCATTCAAACCGTGTAAAATGTCAAAATATGGTTTTTGCACTGAAAAGTGACCCGACCGTGTCCTGGGACACGGCCCGTGTCTAAGTGTCCCAAAAATGAAAAAACTCTCTGTACAGGAGACTCGACCGTGTCCAAGTGTCTCAGAAAATGCAAAAACTCTCTGGACAGCAGACTCGGCCGTGGCCTGTGACACAGCCTGTGGTCTAGAAGCCATATCTCCCTCAATACACCTCGGAATTTAGAGTATGATATACCGTTGCGAAGCTGATTTCATGAGAAATCCATACATATATAGAACACATCCTGATTCGAAGAAATGTATCTGGAAATTAGAAAATACGACAGGTAGTGCTTCAATCTTCATCGATTTAGGCCTCATTCTCGCTCTTGATCGTCATAAACTCCAATATCGGCCATAAAGCGTATATTTTACTACAATCTTTGTCCAGATATCTAAAAAACAAAACCATAACATACCATGCGTAAAAAGAGCAAAAACACTCTAAAAACAAACGAAAGTACGACTCGATAGAACAGAATGAGACGATCAAAAATCGACTCATCAGTCGCACATCAATTTCAAGATTATCAACACTACTAGAAAAAACACATTTTAAATCGGTTAAAATAGGCCTTTTAAATCGTGTCTCGAACCGTTATAGATCCATCCGATGTAGAAAATCGACGCATTTAACATCGGTTATTTAGCCGGTGTAGAAAATACTTTTAACATCGGTTATTTAACCGATTTAGTAAGTACATATAACCGATTTCGAATCTCACATTCCAGATCGGATATTCAGAAACCCGATTTAGAATGACAGGCATTCTAAATCTGTTAAAGAAGCAACCGATTTAAAATGGCAGGTATTCTAAATCAGTTACTGCTTTAACCGATTTAAAAATATTACACATTCTAAATCGGATACTGCTTTAACCGATTTAGAATATCAGGAATTCTAAATCAGGTACTTATTTAACCGATTTAGAAAGTTTACACATTCTAAATCAAGTACTGCTTTAACCGATTTAGAAAAAAATGATATTCTGGTTAAAAAATGGCAGATTTGAAAAAGCCCTGTTCACAAAAGTGGCCATTTTTAGATCACGACTGAATCCCTCCTATTACAAAATACACCATATATTCTACCAAGATTATCAACTTTACACTATTCTATTACAAAATCCTGTTTACATCTTGCAAAAAATGTACAACAACAGTTATTACAAGAGATTTATAAATCTTGCAAAAAAAAAGACAACCACAAAACGATGAATGATCCCTACGCAGCAAATCCCTACGTACCCGGTTCCCATATTCCTCTCTTACTACTTCAATAAAGATGTAAAATCCAGAAAATATTGAGTCCAACGTCTTCGTACATCATCAATATCATCCTTCGAATAAGACTCTTCCATATCAAATGTCTGCAAATTAACAAGAGGCCACCATTTGACCAAATATCCATAAATATTTTTAATGTCTTTGATTTTGAACAACTGATATTTTGCCATTTTTCCTTCTTTTATTGTCAACAACTATTTTTATGGTAAAAACACAGAAAAGAAGCAGGGTGGGGGGGTTCTATTTTAATACACCAAAATAAAAATAATGGGTTGTACACAATAAAGTACCTTTTCGAATAAGTCGACGATGTCTAATGTAATGATCTCCGGCATATACCTCATAACAAAGTACCCACATGCCCCACCTCCAATTTGCTTGTGACACTTGAAAAAAAAAAAGTAAAATGAACAATTCTGATTATAAACATTTAATTCCTTGACTTAAATAAGTATAGAAAGTAAACATGTTTGAAAATTTACCTTTGAAAAAACCCATGCGGGCTTCTTTAATTTGTAAGTGTGCTTGTCCTTAATAACTTGATATGCATCAAACGCTCTATGACATAATAAATAAAAAATTTATTTCAAAATAGGCACACAACACTATAAAAAGATTTTTTATTCAACTCATACGTCTCAATCTTGTTGATCAAGTCCTTCTTGGGCTTTCTCCCTACAGAGCAGAACCAGGAGATGACATTCTGTTTCGGGCAAAGAACAATCAATCGCCAATGACCCCTGAAATAAATCCACATAATTATTCAAACAGCCAGAAGTATTGTTGGATGATATTGTCGAAACTAACCATAATTGTCTAGTTGTTTGTTTCCTGATATGTGATAAGTTCCTAAATCTGATACAAATATAATGAAATTAACCAATATTTCAAGTACTTCGCGAGTCATGGAAATAAAAATAAAAAGTAGAGTTTAGCAAGGGAGAAAGTAAAGCAGGAAACAAAATAAACATAATGAATCTTTTGAGAAGTACTTCAAATGAAGTTTTTCTATTTCACTTAAACTAGTGCTACTTACTCGGCAAAGTACGGTGCAAGGAAACAATCAAAATCTCCTACTGTAATTCTTGTCCTAACGTACGCTGCTATGCCTTGCTTATTATTGCATGTGCTTTGAATGGTGAGTGGGCACATCAATCCATATTTCTCGTCTCTACCCAACAATTTCAACATGTTGTGGAGATACCTACAATAATATTCATTTTTTGTCACTTTAAAAAATTCGCTACAGGACAAACATTTGAAGAAGTAAATATATACATTATTACATTTAAGAGTGCGTTATATGTTGAAAGATAAATAACATACTTATTGTAGAATTGCAAGATAGACACGCAAAGCTATTGATTTTGCAACAACTCCATGATATCCTGTTGATAAATAAACAACTCTCTTTTCTCACCAATTATCTCGGCCTCGATATGTACATGAATGGGTTCTTTAATATCAACCGTGGCAAACCACATTAGTTTCAGCACATTAGTATCTGGTTGGGATAAGGGTTTTGGATCCACTTGTTTTGCCAAAGAAATACCCTACATATATAAAGGAAGCAAGAAAAATCAGAAATAGAAAACTGAAATCAAGTAAAGTTTGATATACATTTCCAGATTTAACTTCGTGGAACACTATTATCCACCATGAATATGTTATAACAATTTAAGTGAAGGATCGACCCTTCTTTTTCTTTCTTTTCGCTAAGTGAAGGATTTGTTTTCTACAGAATTTGGCTCTACAATGCAGCCCCATTTTGTAAAAATTACAGAATGTTATTTCTATAATGCAGCCCCATTTTGTAGAAATTACAGAATGTTATTTGGCTCTACAATTCAGCCCCATTTGACTCTACAGAATCAAGCTTACCCCTGTTGATTCTCAATTGGACACTAAGATGGTTTCAACTGTTTATCAAGAGGTGCTCAAAATGATGCAGCAGAATCCTTATTTTGGGAAGATTTTTGGGACTGTTGTGATAACTGGCCTTTAAGAAGCTACAGCTCTAGGGGTTTTAATGAACACAAAGGGTTTGGTGGATCTCATTGTACTCAATATTGGGAAAGACAGAGGGGTATGCTTGATTTAACTTCAAAACAGCCTAATTTTATAGAAATTACAAAACAACCCCATTTTATAGAAATTACACAACTCTATTTTTTAGAAACTTCAAAATAGCCTAATTTTATAGAAATTGCAAAACAACCCCATTTTATAGAAATTACAGAACAACTCCATTTTTTAGAAACTTCAAAACAGCCTAATTTTATAGAAATTACAAAACAACCCCATTTTGTAGAAATTACAGAACAACTCCATTTTTTAGAACCTTCAAAACAACACTATTTTTATAGAAATTACAGAACAGACCGATTTTGTATATATTACAAAATAGACCCAATTTCTAGAAATTTTATAACAGCCCCAATATTTTAGAAACCTTCAAAACAGCACCATTTTGTAGATATTACAAAATACACCCAATTTTAGGAAATTACACAACAGACCAAATATTTTATAGATTACAAAACAGCCACAATTATATATATATATATATATATGTGTGTGTGTGTGTGTGTGTGTGTGTGTGTGTGTTTGTTACCTTATTTGTAACATTCTGTATCAATCTCCTCGGCCAAGCAATGAATTGGTTTGGCGCTTCCGCCACAACACTGACCTCATCCATCGGGCATGGCACTCGTGCATCTCCCACTACAACACGTACCACCACCACCCTAGCCTCATCCCCATTCATTTGTCGGTGGTGTATGGTTGGCCCCAAGTTGTGGATGTGAGCATATGCAACTAGTCGCCTTGGAGGATCCTCCACATATAACTCATACTCGTTATCTTCGTTGTGAGTACCTTCTGATATCGGACCTGGAGCGCAACTCCCTTTTGTGCTCTGGACTGCTGGAGAGCTTAGCATAGCTTCCCCATATGAGCCTATCATCATCATTACCTCTGCTTTCATCTGTTCCTTCATATTTTCCCAATCTTTCTGCAATTCTTGTCGTGTTTGTTGCTTCACTTGCTCAATGATGACATCCAACTCCTCTCGTGACACCATTCCTGAACCTCTATATTGGTGTAGCCGACCGAAACAGTCCTTAATGCCAACTCCCTTCCCAACACCTCTTACACGACCAGGGTGTTCCGGCTTTCCTATTGCAACTGCAAGTATGTCGTTCCTCCCACTAGGTGTGAAGCTACCCTCGGAGCACTGCTCTTCTAAAGAATCCTGTGCAGAAAACACTAAAACAATCATTGTACGTGATGGATTACAGGAAAGTTCAAGTATTTTTTTTGAAAAGTATTTAAATAATACTTTGTAGGAGGGTGATTATGAGTTGAAAGTTTAAGATATTTTAAATTGGATATCCCTGAGATGCTTTTGAGATATCAAATGTCAGATCAAAGTTTAAAAAAATAATGGTATTCGAAATTTGGGGTGATTATGAGTTGAAATACATCTATTTTGTCACTTGTCATATACATAATTAAATATTTATATCAGAATACATCTGACATCTGATTACGAGTACATCTGGCATCAGAATACATATGACATCTGATTATGAGTACAGGGTGATGTAATATATCATAATTTTTTTTAATATTTATGTTAGTTAAATATAGTAAAATCAATACTTACAATCTTATCACAAACAACACGAACATCCTCATTTGCGAACTTTCCTTCAGGGTTAATGCGTGCTCTCTTCCAAGTCTCATGACGAGAGGGAGGAGATGGAGGGGAGAGAACAACAGATGGATCCGACGAAGCCTCTTTCCTCGCCCTAAATTTCTCATCAATTATTTTTTTCTTAAAATTCTTGTAGCCTCCACGAGATAATCTATGTGGACACTTAGCTTTCTTTCATTTTGCCTATAAATATAAAAATAAAATATAGTGAAATAAGTGTATATCATTCATATTTTTGGAAGAGAAACATAAAAAAAACATCAATCATCGACAAGTCAACAATTTAAGTTACCAAAAATTTTGGAGTCTGACGCGATCTAACAAAAGCCTCCCAAGTTTCCGGATCAAGGAACTTATAATCCTCCATGTACGGAAGCATGCCCTGGAGACCTCCAAAAATATATCTGCATGCCTAGGCTAGTCTTGAAGGCCCTCCAACCCATCCCAGCATATTTTATCCACTTATCCTTCAGTTTATCCTGATCAGGCACGTCAAATGTCTCCTACAATAATTATGGATAAAAACAAGTTAGGTGAATGAGAAAGGTACTACGTGACTACAATAAGAAAAAAAAAAAAGGAAGAGGGACCATATTATGGCAACATATTGGGGAAAAATATGTTACCAGCAACGCTTGCCAAATCTGATCCTTATTCGTATCGGGCACACAATCCCAATCGTTAATCAATATGTTGATTTTGCTTCGTGCTAATAAAGAGATATAACTGATAAAGTTGTCGGCGCTTTCTTTGTCGGGTCCGATTGGCTCCAAATGATTATCAAAAACCATCTTTACCTTCTGACTGGTACCCCTTTTAAGGGTAAGCTTCTTCATTCGTGTTCCCTTCCGCTTGATTCTTTTCGTGGTGTTTTCATCATCACCTCTAGATTCCTCCATTCACCTGTATAAAAAATACACCAATGAAAATTTTCACAAAAAATGAATCACTTTTATATGTTTAGTTATGTTGATTTATATCAAAGTTAATTTTATTACTATCATTATTAGTCCAAAATCACATAAAAAGTTAAAATAAAAATTTACTTCCTGCCACATATGAACCGTAAAGTATAAAATGTAAAATACATACGCATAAAAACACAAGATTACGAATATACCCCCGACAATAATTTTAATTTCCAAAATCTTAGCATTACAACCTGCAAATTAAACAGAGAGTATACTAAGATCAGATTCCCTGATGCTAAATATCGAACAATAAAAAAAAGGCATCAGATTTCCTGCTGCTAAAATCAGGATGCACATTTTCCATACGGTATA
Organism: Orobanche coerulescens; assembly: GCA_033398695.1. Lineage (NCBI taxonomy): Eukaryota > Viridiplantae > Streptophyta > Magnoliopsida > Lamiales > Orobanchaceae > Orobanche > Orobanche coerulescens. The sequence goes on from CM065807.1 coordinate 34,825,464, forward strand.
CTAAGATTACGAACAATCCCATGAAGATATATCAGAACAGCACCATTTTTTAGAACTTTCAAAACAGCACTATTTTATAGAAATTACAAAACAGCCCGATTTTATATATATTACAAAATAGACCCTATTTATAGAAATTTTATAACAGCCCCAATTTTTTAGAAACCTTCAAAACAACACCATTTTATAGAAATCACAAAACAGCCCTATTTTGTAGATATTACAAAATAGACCCAATTTTAAGATGAGCAAAATTGGACAAATTGTATTTTTCTGAAGAATTGGATAGATATATATTATCTTGATTACACAACTCTCAACAATCACAAATTGTTCTTTTTACTAGTGTCTCAAGTCCATCATATGAATAAGTTACTAACAACTGACTAACACCAACATCAAATGCCATAGTTGAATAATTATCCTATCAACTTCCGTCTTCTCAAATTCGAGGCGTATATGTTGCATCCCTGTTAGAGTCAAATCCAATATACAAATAGATATTTCTAACCTACACAATGCCATTTCAAAAAGCCAATAAATAGTCAAATGATATCTAAAACACTTTCATCACTTTCTCATCACCACATAGCACAAAAACTTGCCCCGATGCCAAGTTGAGGGAATTAGAACACTCTAATCTGCAGCTGGAAACACCACGCTGCAGGCCCAATATTGGAAGATAAATCTGAAATGAACTTAAACAAACTCAACACTTATTAGAGAGCAGAGAGTATTATCTGAAATAATTCTGATTTCTGAACTCTAATTTGCTTGAAATGCGCAGGTTACAATTTATAGTAGCAGAAAAATAATCTAGACAATTAGCTAAATAATGTGCTAGACAGATTCGTAGAATAGTTATCAATGTATATACAGATGCACTGATAATTATGCACAATTAATCAGATTCATGAACTTTGAAGAAGTTTGCACAATGTTTCAACAATCCACACACATACGTACCTGACTGAGAAACACAATACCTCACTATTATGATCTCAACAATCTAAGACCGGTTGTCATTCCGTTGAACTGAAGACAACTGCATTCTGATAGTGGGAATCCAACAATGCTGGTAACCTCAACAGTCGTGAAACCACTTGCTGAAACCACTTCTCAACCTCGTTCTTATTCATCAACTAAAAGTAACAACAACAACTAATTCTTAACAAGCCATTCTACACAATTTCACCAGTCAATAGCAACATAATTGGACAAAAAATAGTGTCAGGCCGGTACATTCAGTAAAAGAAAGAGGCAAGCATGAAACTAAAATAACCATTTAGCATTATTATGCACGAGTAAATTTGTCAGGCGAAGTTCCAGTTTAGGCTAGCCAGTGGCCAGTAACTACAAATAAATTATTTAAAAAAAAATAGTGTGTCAAAATATCAATAACATTAGGAACATTATGTTGCAATCTTGTTCACAGCTTCAGACTTGTTACAAATAGCACAAGTTTTGTAAATCATGATGCATATTTACACAACAAACCAAATATTTTATAAATTACAGAACAACCACAATTATATATCTTCGTGACATGAATATTGTATATCTATAAAACAGCCACAAAACAGACCAAGATAAGATCATTTGATATTTATTATACAAGACCAACTATAGTAAATTGTACATTTTGTTCTTATGAAGATTGCATAGGTACTTTCTAACCCTGGACTTGAGCGCTAATAAATTGGTGTGTTCTCCCATATCCCTTCCCGATGATCGTTTCTTGCGGCATGAACACAATCAAATTCATCTTCTTCATTTACGTCAGGTAGCCTTGATGAAAATGAAGGGATCTCAGAGATATCTTCTTCATCCGTATTGTAACCATATATTTTCCTTTTACTTTGAAGGACAACTGACCAATTCTTGTTACTCGGGTCGGTGACAAAAAATACTTGCTTTGCTTGGCATGCCATGACAAATGGCTCATTTTTGTAGCCCACTTTACTAAAATCAAGCAATGTAAATCCTAACTCATCTACCTTCACACCGCTATTACCATCAACCCATTTACATTTGAAAATAGGAACGATAAATTTAATATAGTCAACCTCCCATATATCTTCAATAATTCCAAAATAAGAGCTATTTGCACACAACGGGTTTCTATCTTTTGCGCTAGAGAAATGCATTTATTCAGCCACTATTGTAACCCCACTATTCTGCATATTACTCTTCTCATCTTTGTCCTTTATGTAGAAGGAATACCCATTTATGTCGTATCCGCGCCAACATATGACATCAAAGTTCGGTCCACCAGCTAACCAAGTAACTATATCCGGAACTGAGTGATCATTTGCAACATGATCCTTGAACTAAGATAAGAATATCTTGTTATGCTCATTCACCAACCACATTTCAGATTTTCGAGGATTTTGTTCTTTTATGAGTGCCTTATGTGCATCTAAGTAAGGTTGAACTTCAGGAGTGTTTGTTAGGATGTGTAGATGTGCTCATAGCATCTCTTCACGATCAACACTCTTCATTTTCCCCCCATGTGTTCCCTTTCCAAGACCTTTATCATCGTGGCGAGACTTAGGAATCCCAACAGATTTCGTTTCAGATAAATATTCGTTACAAAATTCAACAGCCTCTTCTGCAACATATCTTTCAACAATAGAGGCTTCCGGCCTACGATGATTTTTCACATACCCCTTAAGTATTTTCATGTCTCGCTCAAACGGATACATCCATCGTAAATGCACAGGTCCACATAATCGTATCTCCCTCACTAGATGAATGATTAAATGTACCATAATATCGAAAAAAGAAGGTGTGAAATACATTTCAAGCTGACATAAAATAATTGCAGTTTCATTATCAAGATCATCCAATACCCGAGGGTCAATCACCTTCATACAATTAACTTTGAAGAAGAAACACAATCTACTTATGGTACGTCTTAATTTCTTTGGGAGTATACCTCGAATAACCACAGGTAAAAGTTGTTGCATCAACACATGATGGTTATGAGACTTTAAGCCTACCAATTCCAGGTCCTTCATTGACACCAACCTCTTAACATTCGAAGAATAACCTTGAGGAACTTTTATGCAACGTAAGCACTCACAAAAACTTCTTTTCTCCTTTTTAGATAATGTATGACAAGCTGGTGGTAGATAAGTTCTTTTATCTCGTGGTACTGGAGCTAACTCCTTTCGTATTCGCATATCAACCATATCATTTCGCGCATTCATGTTATCCTTAGTCTTCTCTTGTATGTTGAGAAGTGTTCCTATAAGACTATCACAAACGTTTTTCTCTACATGCATCACATCAATACAGTGTTTCACTTCAAGCCCTTTCCAGTACGGAAGCTCAAAAAAGATAGATCTCTTTTTCCATGAGCTTCTCTCAACAGGCTTTTGCGTCTTACCAAGTGTCACATTAATATCTTTCACTCGCTCGTACACTTCATGTGAACTTAATGCTTGTCCTTTAAACTCATGTTCACCGTTGAAAGCTTTCTTCAATCTACGATAAGGATGGTCTGACTTGAGAAATCTTTGACTACCAAGGTATACGGTCTTCCTTCCGTGCTCAATCTGATGGTAACATGTGCCTTCTTTACATATAGGACATGCTTTATGCCCCTTAACACTATAACCAGACAAGTCTCCATATGTTGGGAAGTCATTAATTATGCAGAACACCATTGCACGCATCTTAAAAGTTTCATTTTTATACGCATCAAATACATCAACACTTTCCTCCCACAACATTTTCATGTCTTCAATCAACGGCTGCAAGTAGACATCTATATCATTTCCTGGTTGCTTTGGACCAGAAATCATCATACACAACATAATGTACTTGCGTTTCATACACAATAAAGGAGAAAGATTGTAAATGGCCAATAGAACCGGCCATGCACTGTGCTTGCTGCTAAGATTGTCGAATGGGTTCATACCATCAGTACAAATGTAATACCCGAGAATTTTGTTTCGGATTCGTTGAGTTTTCTGGGTTTTATCGATTGTCATTGTCCTCATCGTTGGAATTTTGTGTCATGTTTGGGTGTGCCTTGTTGGGACATGTGTTTGGACGCGTTTCGGATCACTATGTGAGTTTTTGGGTTTTTCGGGTGTAGCGCACGCTAATGCTTGTGGCATAGCGCACGATACTGCGTGGTGTTTAGCGCACGCTACCGGATGAGTAGCGCACGCTTAATCGGGTACCCAAAGGCCCAGAGCTATTGATCGGGATCGGGCTTCGTTAGCGCACGCTAAGGATGATAGCTAGCGCACGCTATCGACTGCATAGTGCACGCTACCCGGTAGGTGCAGATCTCTCCAGGAGCCACTGGACTGGTTTCGTGACCCGTTAGCACGCGCTACGCTCATGGGTCTAGCGCACGCTAACAGTATTATTTGCGGTAAGTTCTGGGCATTGAACTCGTTAGCGCGCGCTAATGCTTTCTGGTTAGAGCACGCTAATTACTGTCCAGTATAAACACTAGACAGCAGGCTTCACTTCGTCATTTCTCACTTTTCTTCATCTATCCGACGGGAGCGAGCTCCAGAGGCGATTTTGAGCGACCTTCTTCCTCAAGCTTCATCTCAGAGTGGATTTGTAGGTGTTTAACAACATCTAATCATCTACTTTGCTCAAATCAAGGTAATCTCTTCTTAGAACCCTAGTTTCTTGAATTTGGGGTTTTTCCTTAGATTTGTGATTCTTAACCGATATTATCCAATCGGTTGTGTATTCTTGTTTGTCTTGACCGTAATCTTCAGATGTTGTTAACCGTTCATCGATTTATATCGCCCGGATCAATGATTCTTGATTTCTTTGAGAACACTTAGATCCTTGTTGTTTTTAGGATCGTTTCGGATTCCGAGTAGTGTTATTGATTCGTGGTGATGTTATTTTCGTAGCATTCGTGGGATTTCCGAATCCTTGGTCATTTTTGGATGCTAGAGAACTATCCGACCATGTCCGTTCGTTGTTCGGTTACTCGTGGTATTGGGGCAAGTATCTTGCTCATACGTTTCATATTTCATAGGCATAATTGTTGATAAATGATTTTTATACGAAATTCAAATGTTTAATGAACGTTAAAAAGGATCAGTATGTTCTTGATAAATATTGTCTTTCAATGATAATTCGTATACTTCGTGAATGGATGTGTTCTCGGATTATGTGTGTTAGTTTCGTATGTTGAAAGATGTTGTGATCACATTTAGTGAATGTATTAAACCGTAATCATTTACCGAGGATTACGTGTTGTTATGTGTGTTTGTTCGGCGAATACATGACGGGTGATATTGGTTGTTACTCCTTTGAAATGAGGTTGTGATGCTTAATGTTGTTTGGCTTGATAAGTGATTATTGTTGTGTGCTTGTTGTATGTGATGTGCCTCTGGGTTGGATTGTTGAATCTCCGGGATCCATACTTGCTAGTATGGGTCGGGCGTGGCCGTAGGGTTATCCACCGGGTATGTCTTGCGGGGACTCCGAGGTTCGTGGCTTGTTAGCCCGATGCCGGTATAACTGATGGGGTTATCATCGGGTATGTCTTGCAGGGACTCAGAGGTTCGTAGCTTGTTAGTGCAATACCGGGATAACTTATGGTTGTGGTTTGGTTATGTACGTATCTGTGCTTGTAGTCACGTGACTGTTGTTACGGTGACATGTGATTTTATATAGTTTCCTTGTGGGTTATTCACTCGGGTTTATTCTATGGGAGCATCTGAGGTCCGTGGCTTGCTAGCACGGGACACGAATAATCTGTGGAAACATGTTGTTATTGTATGATCGGGTCGTGGACCCCGTATGTTGTTATCGAAATTTTGTTTTAGGAAAATGACTTTTGGACTGTGTCCCTAAATGTTTTCGAAAGGCTTGCGAATTCTTAAAATCCCAAATGTACTCAAAACTCCTGAGATCGTAAAATGTTTTTATAACATGTATATCGGGTTTACCCCTATCTTTCGAATGAACCATTTTGATCAAGTGATTTACCTCAGGAAGTGTGTTTATGATCTCTAAGTATTTGGAGTATGATATGTATGGCTTATTTTCGTATTTTATACTTGCACTAGCAAAACAGTGAATTTGCTAATCCCCGAGTATTCGGGGGGTGGATGTCTATATTGCTTTCAGGTTTTGGAGCATAGCATAGGGTCGGCATGAAGGATGATGAAATATGAACGATACTAATCACACGAGGACCCGTTGATGTCGTATAAGTTTAGTTGTATTTTATTTCCGCTGCAGTATTTCTTTCCCATTGTACGGGAGTGTGTTGTATTCGACCCCTGCGTGGGCATGTAATGTGTTTGAGTTGTATGTATTTATTGAAAGACCAAATCGGTCTACTGAGTCATTTTAGCCTTAAAGGCATTGTTGAGATGTTCGATGTTGTTACCAGCCTGGTAGATCCTTGAGGAAAGGTTCTACGGCGTGTAATATCCCTGAGCGGATTGGGGGTGTTACATAAATGGTATCAGAGATTAGGTTGTGGAAACCTAGGCTGTCGGGTTTAGTGGTGTCTGTTGAGTTTTTGTCTCGTCAGATTTTGTCTGACTGAGTCGTGTCGCAACGCATCATCTGAGTTTGTTGGTCGTGATTAGTATCGTGGGGCGATCATCATCTTTGTGCGACCTGTGGCCGTAAGTCTCCCTTCATTGTATTGTGCCTCGTGTGAAACGAGCTATTTGTTTGATTATTTGTTAAGTGATGGAACCTTCATGTAGATTCTTGGTTTCGTGATGCGTTTATGTGACTCTCATGTTTTGTTTATATGAGGAGTGTTGTCATTATTTATGTCTTTTTTACTAGGATATTTGACTGTTTGTTTCCGGTAAAAGACAGATGTTGTCTTGGTTTTAAACGAGTGGATGCGTGTATTATGATTGTATGTAAGTGAATGTCGATACGTGTGAGTTTTGGGCATTCTGGTCTATTGGATTTTTTGAAAACCTTGAGTGTCTTAGAAAATAAAATTCGAGACGTACTTTTAAATGGATTGCATTTCCGGGGCGCCTACTAGCGCAACTATCTATTTCAAAATTCTTCTACTTTGAGGACCAAAATATTTTGAGATATTTTCAATTATTTTTAGAAATACAGTTGCTTAGACCCAAGGGTCGAATATTTCTGAAAGTTTCAATTTAAAGGAAAGTGTCCTCGTTTTATCAAACGCAAGATGGTTTTCAAAGTCTCGATAATAGTGTTTTTACAACTTTTTGAAAATGTGATACTCAAGATCAACTGGCGTTTCCAAATTGTTTTAAAAAGGTGGTTTTCATTTTTTTTAAAACCTATCATTCCTGTTTGCGGTCCGGGAATGTATATGTGATATTTGCATTGTCGTTAGAATGTTAGCTCCCGAGTATGATGGAATCGGTGGCATGAACGTTGAGTCATTTGCCACGCATTTGTTGTGATTAGCCCTCTGTGAGAGGTGGGATGTTAGTATTGAATGTTGTTGCTTTGTGATGATTTGTGTGTTATCGCACCAGTGCGAGCTGTTGGAACTTGAGTTTGCACGTTTGTGTAAATACATGATTGTTTCATGCTGTTTTGTGATTATGTGCTGGTTATCGTTCGGGACGTTAAGATCGCCGAACGATGCCGTCATTGCTGTGGTGTTGATGTGTGTGTTGCTTTATGATAGTAACCATCGTATGTGTTGCGTGATATGATTTTCTGTTGTGCTGAGTGGCTGCTTATTCAGTATGCCGAGGGGCAGAGGTCGTGGTCGTGATGACCGGGTGCGTGATCGGGATCATGCTGCTGGTGATGATATTGGTATCGGTGTTGCTACTATTTTACTGCAGGTAGCTACACAGATGACTCAGTCGACTCAGGTAGTTCCACGGATTACAGATGTGACCCAGAACACTGGTGCAAATCAGTGGCTTCGAGAAGTGGTTCGTATGAATCCCCCTCGTTTTGCCAGTGCGACAGATACATTAGGCTGGGATGGTTGGCTTTTCCAGTTGGAAAAGATTTTTGAGGCTGTTGATTGTCCTCAAGAGTGGAAGGTACCTATCGCTCAGTACCTTCTTGACAAGGATGCCGTCAATTGGTGGGAAGCTATTAAACCTCGTGATCGTGATGTCAGTGGGCGGAGTTCCAGGCATTTATGGAAGCTGAATTCTGTCCAAAACCGATTAGAGAGCAGAGGATTCATGGATTTTATTTAGTAGAACCGCGAGATATATAAGTGTCACAGGCTATCATCGACTATAGTAAACAACTCAGTTATATGCGAGATCGGGTGAGAACCGAGGAAGAGAGGATCTTTCATTTTGACAGACGAATGAAGCTAGAGATTCGCGTGTATATGTCGGGACTCACTTGCACTTCGTTGAGGGACTACCAAGATCGAGCCTTGGCCCGTGAACTAGCTTTGTTATCATCGGAGCGTGTGCCCGAGTCGAAGAAGCAGAGGAAGTACGATGACCTTGTGGACAGTGCAGGAGTTGGTGTTTCTAGTTCGCAACGTCGTAGTCTTTCTGCTGCGAAGCTCTGTCACTCGTTGCGTGGGACTGAGAGTTCCAAGTCGTCTGCTTTGACTCCTGGTAAAGCCAGGAGTTGTTTTAACTGCAATGTGGCAGGGCATGTCCGTGCACATTGCCCTTCTCCGCCAGTAACGTGTTACAAGTGCGGGCTCGAGGGACACCGAGTTCAGTTTTGTGAGTTGGGCACCGAGCCTTCCGAGGCACATACTTGAGCACTAATATCAGGATCGACTCCGAGAAGCCCCTGGGTGGCTTAGCCTATCAGTTGTTTGTTATGTTATTTCCCTCGCTTTGTTGTTTCGATATTTTGGAGATAAACTTCTTTCATTAGAAGTGAATCGGATTGTTGAATTTCTGTATGTCCAGTCTTGTCTATTGCTACCCAAAATATTATCCGGAGATAGATATTGCTGGAATGGATAGATAGCAAACAAATGCGAGAACACTTCCGCGAGAAAAGTAAATAACACAAGAATTGCCGGGGTTGTTAGTCCCGGGCTTGAATGCTCTCGCGAGATATTATTAATACAAATATTTAGGGATACAAGTATTAATGTAAGAATACAATTACAATGAGTGTAAAGATTCTTGTTATCTTAGCTAGTGAGCGTGTAGATTGCCGGAAGAACCAGATATGATGCTCTGTGAGTTCTTGTAACAACGTAGATGGGCTGTGACGGCGGTGAGAGATCGACAGTCTCTCACGGCGTGTATTAGTTGTATGTTTAAGCTTCTGGACTTGTATGTCTCTTAGAATCTGCACTGTGGAGACTTCTTGCCTCTGCCGACCGTCTTCTGGTTGAGAGGTGCTGAGAGAGAAATCCTGAGATAGATTCTGGGGAGGAAGCTGGGAGCTTGGAAGTATGTATGTTCTTCTGTATTTCCGTGAATGATTTCGGAATGTAAGTAAACAAATTGGGAACCTTTTTCCAGTAGGATGAGGTTCTCTATTTATAGGACTTGGATATGCCGGGCGATCGCCTCACCTATATTATAATAAGCGGGCGATCGTCTTTTAGCACATGGGCTTGTCTCCTTAAAGTCTGCAGGAGTTGCTGACAGTCAGTCGCGTGGTCCAATGAGAAGCTTGCACGCGTCTGAGTCGCTGTCACGGGCGGTCCCACCTTGTGCCTTTCGGCGGGCTTGTCGGTAGGTAAAGCCGCCCTTGTCAGAGACAGCTGTTGGTGGTCAATGATCCGTGAAATGCGGATCTTGTCTCGGATCTGCACATGGGTGCTGTTTTGAGATCCAATCTTCGTAGACTTTGACGGACGATCGTCTCTGTTCGGGGCGTAGGTCGGTTGTCCTTAGCCGGGCACTAAAGTCGATCGCCAGATGCCAAAGGGCGATCGCCTTGGGAGTCGATCGCTAGGTACTTGATGGTGGTCTGGTATCTTCGATTAGGCGAGTTTTCCATAGTTTCATTGGTGTGGACTCGGTCGCTCGGCCTTGTAGTCGATTGCCTGTCGAGGTGAATAAATCTCGATACAACAATTGCCCCCCAGCTCGCTCCTATGTTGGAAACGTGGGGTGAGGTGGTTCTGCTGGCGATTGCTGAACTTCGACGAGCGACTCTCGTTTCACTGAACTGGTGATCGTCTTTGAGCTGATAGATTCTGAGTTTGGACGACCTGGTAGGTCGCTGAAATGAGCGGGAAATGGCAGCGGATGCGGAATAGTCTCTGGGACACGTGTCGGGTTCCTGTTGGGGTAGACCGACGGTCATTTATGACTCCTCGACTGACGCGTACGCGGGTTTCAAGGGAGTATTAATTGCGACGGTTGAGATCCGACCCCTGAGATTCTCCTTAATTGCAAACGAGTCCCTGCCATCTCCTATAAAAAGGTGTAGTGTTGCAGTGTTCATTCCTACGCGCATTTATCGGAGAAAGAAGGTTTTGCTGAAGATTTTTCTGGAGACTCTGCTGCCGATCATCGATCGATTCAATCTTGGGTAAGACGAACACTCCTTTTCTCCTCTTTTCTTCAAAAATGGCTGGAACATCTTCTTCACATGGAGTGGGCACTTCCTCCGCCGCTGGGACTTCTGATGTCCGGGGAGGATCCACCACTGAATTTCATCTAGAGACGGCCGCTGAGGCTATTCGGGCCGGAATTGACCCTGCGGAGGTCGAGGCGCTGTTCAACAAGGCTGACGTGGCTAAGGAGGCGGCCATCGAACACAGGCGCTCGCAGATGGAGAGAGATCTTGCGGTCAGGGCCTACTGGGAGCGGCACAGTGCCTTTGGCCGGGCTTATATGGAATTTGCTGAGATTATGGAGGGGCTGGCCGGTCCGTCTCCAAGATTTGATTTCCGGGAGTATTCGATCGCTCACCCTTATCAACCTCCCAAACGATCGCTATTTCGGGCTGCTCAGCGATCTCTGTGGTCGCTTGGCCAAATCAGGAGTTCGGCGACCAGGAAGGATCTGGCCGTCTGTAGGACAAGGTTTCATATCCCCTCAGATGTGGATCTCTTTATGCCGGCCGAGAATGAGAGAGCCGATCATCCTCGGAGGGGATGGTCGCTGTGAACGAAGCGATCATGGAGGCAGGGTTGCGATTTCCTTTGTCGTTCACTATCTCCCATCTGCTGGCCGCCTGGAACGTGGCGCCTCTCCAGCTGACGCCAAATGCCGCGGCTTACCTACGGGAGATGGCGATCGCCGAAGCTGAGACCCCTCGCGGGAAGCCATACTTCGGTCGCGATCCAGAGAGAGCCGAGAGGTAGACTTTGCTTGCTGAGTTGAAACTTGTCATTTGCATGGGAGATGTGCTAACTTTGTGTTTTGATGCAGGATCCATAGCACCGATCCGTCTTGTCCGCCGATGGTGCGGGATTTCCTGGCGAGCCGATCTCCTCGCCAATCTTGTGATATCCCATTGTACGTCAACCGGGCCGTCTCCGCTTTACCGAAGGCCTGGACGACCGATCTGGATGCGATCGCTCGTCAGCGATCTGGGAGTACAATGCAGGCTGCTTTCGCCCTTTCTCTCTGTTGGTATAAAATCGGATATATGCGCCGTTTTGTGCGGAAGCGAAAATAAATTGCGGAAAATAAATCACACAAGGATTTATAGAGGTTCGGCTATTAACGAAGCCTACGTCCTCTCTCGATGTATCTTTTTCTTAGGATTAAAATCAAAACCTCTATGCCTCTCTTCTATCGGTCGAGGGATTACCATTACAAGCTCGTCTTCTATTGGTCCGAGTAAAACCATTTTTCCTTTTCTATTGGATAAGGAATAAACCACTCTGCTTTCTATGGGTACTAGATAAACCTCACTTAGATATCAATTGCGATTCTAACAATGCCGGATACTTGATCCCAATAACACCGAATCCAAACGTATCTTTTCTTTTACCTCTTGTGTATAATGTTGAATGTATAAACACTCAAACTAACAATATAAGCTCAATATTACAACAACAATGTAAGTATATGATTCTCAGACGTATATCCCGTTTGCTTGAAGTTGTTGTTCTCAAACAATACCATAGGAATGGTATTTATAGCCATTTTCCATAAACTAGCCGTTGTTGGCTATTTTGACTTGCTAGCGTGCCCTAACCTTTTTCTATTAGCGTGCGCTAGTATCATTAGCGTGCCTATAGCGTGCGTTAGACTGTGCCGAGTTTCAGTCCAGTAGCTTCGTTTCTTCTTTAGCGTACGTTATGCCTTCTTCCTTACGTACGTAACCATCTTGTATTAGCGTGCGTTAATATTACAATGTAGCGTGCGCTAATCCAATATATCTGTTGCATGGATTGTCAAAGTATCCGTTTGATATGATGACTTTGACCTGCTTTTTCCAACATTCTGATTGACTTGATTCAAACTGCTTAGCGTGCGCTAATCCTTCTTTGTAGTGTGCGCTAATGCTGACTTCATTGCATACGACATTCTGAGTTCGAATTCCTTCACAACGGTAACAAGACTTCAATAGCGTGCGTTAATGATAACGTGTAGCATGCGCTATCTCATAAGATAACTTCCCTTCAGGTAACTTCGAACTTGGCTGATATGCAGATGACTTCCCGTTAGCGTGCGCTAGACATGCTTTTTGCTCAGCTTTTTGTGACTTCGTCTGCTTCGTCGTTTTGCTTTGCCTCGATGTTGTTTTGTTGTTTAGCAACTTTAATCATCAAAACACAAATTAAATAATGTGTGGAATAAATATTCCAACAATCTCCCCCTTTTTGATGATTACAAAACAACTCTTGAATTGGATAGAATCTGTAAAAATAAAATATATGTATATGTATACGAATCAAAGTTTTCGGCTTTGATCGTTTCGTTAGTTTCTCCAATCCTTTTCTTTTTCTTCTTTTTCGACTTCTTCGTTTTTCATTTTTCAATTTTTCAACTCCTTCGTTTTAACTTCCCTTTTTGTATGTTTTCTTTTTCTTTTCGACTTCTTCGATTTTTCTCATTTTTATCAATTCATCTCCTTCTCCCCCTTTTTGTCTTCATGAAAAAGTATAAAAATATAGAGTATATCAAATGAAATATAAATATGCATAATACCAAGTTATGCATTAATAAGGTATTTTAGTTATACCCTTTAAAAAAAACTCCCCCTGAATATATTATCTTCCCCTCAAAAATATTCCTTCTCCCCCTTTGTAAAATATCACTTGTTAAAATTTATTTTTGGGGATCCAACCTATAGCTGGTTTTTCTTTTGAAACGTAGACGATGTTTGGAATAATTGTTCCTTTAGGAACCCAAATATTTTTCATTTTTATCGTCCGACGTGGGCTTTTACAGTTAGAAATGTAATATCCGGATTTATTACGGTGTATTTCATCTGTATTCAAATCATGTATTATTCGGATTGGTGGTTTTGATTATCGGAGTATGATATTTCGTGCATTGACATCATTGTACATAAGTATAGAAACTTGCAAAATTGTTCAAGCAACTTCGTGATAGCGCACGCTAAGAATGTATCTTAACGCGCGCTATCGGGCCATTATTAGCGCACGCTATGCAGGTAGTAGTAACGTGCGCTAAGGACTCAATTATTGAGCGGGACGGCTAACACATGCGCCAGCCGGGACATGGGTCCGGATAAGATTCCCGCTGACGCACCCGGACAAATTCTGAAGTCAACCATTATTAGCGCACGCTAAGGGATGCTTAGTAGCGTGCGCTAACTTGTCAATAATGAAGAATATTATAAATGGGACATCAACCGTGTTGGCTTGCATTTCTTTCGCACTTTCCTCAATCTTGAGAGTTCAGAGAGTTGTAGTAATACTCCTATACACTTAGAACACATATTGTTGATGTTTATACATTGGTTATCACGTGGAATGTTCATGGAAGTGGAATAGCACCTTGGAGTGGCATACAACCAACCGGAGTGGGATTCTACCTTACGGTTCAGTGATTTTCGTCATTTTAAGGTATGTTCAATCTATCTCAAGACTTAGAATTGGATTCTAACGATTTGGATGATCATGTTAACAAGATATGGATTTTCATGGATGAATTATCCAAGTATATCATGTTTGGAATAGTGAGATGAATAAGCCTTAAATACCTTGATTATAATCATCATGATTCGAATCTTATTACACTGAATATGTAATAATTGGCTTTTATACATTGGCTTTTACAAGGGAAGTTTCTACCATGTTTTGTTTTACAATTTCCATTATTATTGATGAAATAATTATGAGTAGCTAAACATTTCATATGAGTTTTTAGATTTTGCCACACACATGTTATCGATTGTTAGTTCCTATTGATTTTCCGGGTAAAAGTTTGGGATTGTTCTTCCTTGTTTGTTCTTCGTATAAGAACTTTTGATTTAGATCATCAAACTTATTTCTTAGTTGTTATTATTATTCAAATCGAGGGTTTTTGTCGGTGTTCGCCATCAAACCACCCGATAGAAGCGATTGTGAATGTTCTAAACCTTTTTCCGCGATCTTTTAGCGAATTACCCCATCAAAGGTATTAGCTAGTCGATTATTAGTAGAGATTCGTCCCCATCAAAGGAGTGTCTCTTATTTTCGTTAAGAACAATCGTGATTTTTAGAATTACCGCCATCAAACGGATTTCTTTTAATCGTGAGCAATCGATAATTCCAAACCTCAATTCTTTGTGTATCGGAACTAATAATTGATTATGTGTGTGTCGGTGATTCTAAAATCCCATATCATTCTCATTATTGTAATCTCTCAATTATCCGACCATTAATTTGGTGTTTTTAAGGCTTAGTTTATTTTAATTTTATGCGTTAGTAATTGTAATCCTATCAAACCAATGATGTATTTTAATTTACTTTACTTTTGTTCATTCGACTATTTATCGAACATTATCGAACTTTAAACCGTTTCCAATTCCTCGAGAGATCGACCTCGGAGTTACTTGTTGTTTCCTACAAAACGATTCGTACACTTGCGAGTTTATAATTTGTTCATCAGCGACATCCTTCTGTGTTATAGCCAGATTTGATCTGCAGTGCCTTTGGCAACAAAATATGTAATATTGGAGCTCAATGTAATATCCGAGATTTTTTATTCTGATTAATTCGAATTTTCTTTTTAGACTGGAAACTTCTCGATTTTCGGGCGTTGGTATTATTTTTCTCGACAATCGATTTTGTATTTATGGCCATATTGGTGACTTGTTGTATATTATTTTCATTTCGGATCGATATTGTTGTCCGCGAGCGTTTCGTCATGTTCGTTCCGTGTGTTTTTGAGAATCGAGTCATCAAAGCACCAGCACTGGCGCCGGCCGGACAATTGCGACAGAACTGCATGCGGCCGGGCCGACTGACAAAGTGCGGCAAGGACCGTCATGGAGGCTGGGCGCTGCCGGACAGTTGCGGAAGGAACCGGCCTAGCGTACGCTACGGCCGGACAGCTGCGCGCGCTAACCCGCAGGAGTAGCGCACGCCACTGCCGGGAGGTAACGCACGCTAATCAGCTGGGCAGTAGGGTCTGGACTTCGGCCAGACCAGCAGGTAGCGCACGCTACGGCCGGACAGCTGCGCGCGCTAACTCGGCAGGCTAGCGCACGCTACCGGCTCGGCCGGCGCACGCTACCTGGCCGGGCAGATTAGTCCAGTAGGTCCTGGACGGGCCGATTGCGCACGCTGCTGCCGATGTCTTGCGCACGCTATCGGACCCCGGCCGAAGATTCTGGACCAGGGCCGGCCGATAGCGCACGCTACCCGGACAACCTAGCGCACGCTAGTCAGTTGCCAGTATATATATGACCGAGCAGCCCTGTTTTCACCCATTTTTCACTTCCCTTCCTTCATGTCCGCGGCTGGATCTTTTGAGAGAAAGGAGGCATGTTATTGAACAACAAATCCACGAAGATCCTGAGTCCATATCATCGATCGATCAATCCATAACATCCTCCAATCGACCGAATCA
The DNA here is from genome assembly GCA_033398695.1 of Orobanche coerulescens. NCBI lineage: Eukaryota > Viridiplantae > Streptophyta > Magnoliopsida > Lamiales > Orobanchaceae > Orobanche > Orobanche coerulescens. Next base: position 34,841,354 of record CM065807.1, read on the forward strand.
AGGTTAGTTTTTCCTAAAATCCAAACTTTGGGAAATTTGGGGATCTTGGTAGATTTCGTCCGTTTGAGCCTTATGAACTTAAATTACTGATGGATAATTGTAGATTAAGTTGTATTCTATCATTTTCATCATCTTTCCACGGTTTGACCATTTCCGATTCGTCGATTATATGAACTTCCGTTTGACGCCTTCAAGGTGTCTAGGGAAATGCCGCAGAGAGGAATTTGGTCGTTTTGTGATGTTTTTCCTCATGTGATTGATTGTTTATTCGATGATAGGATATTAGGGACGATTTCCCTACAAAAATCTGGTGTTGAGCCCTTCCGATCGTTGTTTTCGTTGGAGTTCCGAATTTTGCCAACCGACCGTACTTTCGGAGTATCAGCGAGAGATTACCAAGGCAAGTACCTCGATATACGAATTGTAACTGCGTGAAATCATTGTTGTCGAAGTGTATGAGTTTATACGGATGTATATATGTATATATATATATATATATATATGTATGTATATATATATATATATATATATATTTATATGTTAAATATATGTATGTATATACGTATATTGATATATATGCTTATTTCGGTGATCGACGAGTGATGAATGCTAACACTAGTTGACGTACTCAACTTGGATTGATGGATGAACTATAGTTATTCATATAATATAGTAAGGTTATATATATATCTATATATCTATATATATAAATATATATATATTCGGTTGAGTCGCAATATAGAGATATATGTGCGGTGTTGATTGGTTATGCTTGAAGGCTTATTGTGATTGAGTTTGATTGATAATGTGCGTGTTACTGTTTATTTGTGTGGTTATGGACTGGCGGAGAAATTGTGTGACTTGATGTACCGAGTTGAAAATTGTTGTGACGTTTGTCCGTGTGCTTGATGTTTGAAATAATGTGGATACATATTGTGAGAAACGTCGTATCCGGGAACCTCTGAGGGCCGGGCGTGCACTCCGGCCTAGGGTATGCTGCAATGTGCGGCTCCATATGGGTGGTGAACGCCGGTGTTACCTAATGCACGCGCAAGAGGCAGCTCTTACGGGAGTGATAGCCGGCGCGGTGACATGTTCAATGAGCGGCCAACATGATGGAGTGAATGCCGGTACATAGGTGCGCAAGGGAGGCGCTTGGCAGGCTTATTGGTTACTGGTATTTTAGTGATAGCTAAGACCCCGTTACCGAATGATGTACGTATCTCAAATTCTTTCAACTCACTTTTAAATGTTTGTCTTGATATAGACCGCGATTCGTGTTTTTGAAAGCTTGTTTCAACTTGTTTTTAAAGCGTTGGTATCAGGGTTAATTAACCAAGGAGGTTTGACGAAATCTCCGAGGGTTAATTAATCGGGGGTCTTGAGCAGGATATGTCGAATGATAGTTTGTACCTTTGATTGTATTGTGGTGCTATTCTGTGTATTGGGTCGAGGACCCTGTGGAATGTTGAGATGATTGATTTCGTGATGATGTTATTTGGATTGGGTTGAGAACCCTGTGAGATGTTGTAATGATTTCATTTGTGACAGTGTTCTATAAATTGGGTCGAGGACCCCGAATAAGTTGACTTGGTTTTCGTGTAATTGTTTTCCATATGTTGGGTCAAGGACCCGAGAGCTTTTGAAATTATTTCCAAAAGTATTCCCATTCGATTTTAAAAACCCCCAGACGGCCCGAGTCAATAATAAAGTTTGCAAACTATCTTATCAAAACATTTTTCCTTTTACAAAAGGGATTTTCCTGACTCCTTGGGCTCGTTTAAAGTTTCATTGATGTTATGTTCTGTAAAGAGAATATGATTATGTGATTATCTTTCACCTTGTGTATGCGAGTGTTATTCTGCGTTGACTATGGGAATGTATGGTTTGTGTTAAGGCTTCACGACGGTTGAATTTTGTGTTGTTACTGTTCGTATATCTTGTATATTATGTATTTGCACTAGCAAAATTCCAGTTTGCTAACCCCCGAGTTTTCGGGGGGTGGGTGCCTGTTATGCACTCAGGTTTTGGCAGCTCAGGAGCTGTCACAAGATTGGCTTGGAAGGAGGTGGAGGACAATGATACTAATCACACCAGAGTCAGAGTCTTTTCTTTTGTTTCATTTTGGTCGGTATTTCTCTGTCGTTCGAGTATTCACCCTTACATGGGTGTAGTTTTCATTTATTAAATTGAGTTGTCATTCTTTTCGGTGTTCAAGTTTATTATTGTCATTGTAATATGAATGTCGTTGACTCTGAATTGGTTAATGACCTTGTCGGTCTGCTTTGTATTTAATTTTGACCCCGGTCGGTCAATCATTGAGTAGTCTTTTGGAGTTTAGCCTGGTAGATTCTTGTGATAAGGGTCTACGACGTGTGACATTCCCGGCCGTATTCTGGGGGTGTTACATTTATGGTATCGGAGCTTAGGTTTGCGAAAAACCTAGGTCGTTGGGTCAAGTCCATGTCTTGTGTAAGTCGCGCGCATCAGAGTTGTGATTAGTATCGTGGTTCCGACATCATCTTCCGGCAATCCGTGATGGTAAGCCTCCCGATCATAAGTCCCCTTATATACGTATTTGATTATATTGTGCTAATATGTTTAATGTGAACTAGGGATTGGAACTTGTTGGTGATATTATTGTTTTAGGATATAACATGCGTATGCGGTCCGAGTAAAAATGGTTATGTAGTATGCTTCGGAAGTCGAGCATATTTATCTGTTTCTGCCAGTGTTCTAAAAATCCCCGCCTAGGCCGATTAATCCTCCGATTAATCCCTAGAAGGTCATCGGCCGTTCCGATTATGGCTTAGGCACTTATACTAGGCGTTTGGGTGATGAATCGATCGTCTAGGCTGGCTGTGGGGACCTATGAAGGCAATCTAAGCTACTATGAACTACTTTATATCTATATCAACGTTTCAGATTTCCTAGTTACATGGGCGACTAGGCGGTTATACTTTTTTTTTTTGTTCTAATAGTACTACAAATTCCTAAACTGAGATATTATGGAAAATATAGACTCATTGATATCTATATCAGTATTTTAAATTTAATATAGAATTAATTATATATCTATTTAAATGGTTAAATTTTAATTATTTTTAATTATTTTACATATATATAATTTTTTATATATAAAAATGATTAAAATAATAATAAAAAATAAATCCGCCTAGTCCGATTAATCCCCGATTAATCCCTGAGTAATCCTCTGGGCGCTAGGCGTTAGCAATCCGAACGCCTAACGCCTAGCGTTTTTTAGAACCATGGTTTCTGCACTTTATTAGAACAAATTTATGAGTGTTAATTTTATCCGTTGCGTGAGTATTTTGAGATGGCTTTTGGTATCTTGCAAGCCGAGTTTTTATATTTTGGTCTTGCACGTTTTGATAGTAATCTTATGATGGTATTTGATATTTTATAAATGACTTTTGTGAGTATTTGAGAATATTACCGACATCGGCCTTTTTGGCATTTTGAACATTTTTTTTTGAAAATGATTTTTAGCCTGGTGGGTTCCGGCATGGGGCCCACGACGCTGTAGTATCACGAATATTTTAAAATGGTGCTTTGAAATTTTCTAACATTGAGAAAACCCATGATTTAATGTAGTTATGTCAAATGGTCACGTATTTCGGTGAAAGATCCGTTCGATTAAACCTTTTGGTAGAAGAGGAAAGATTTTTCAATTTGTGGTATTGGGAACTCAACGCTTTTGAAATATTTCAAATTACTTACGATTTAATTTTCAATTTTTCTTTTATACATTACTCGAAAATAATTTTAAAGTCGATGTATAAACTTCCTCTTCCAAAATAAAGGATAGTATCTACAAGTTTTGGGCGTAACGTGACTCGCCCTATTTCTCAAAAAAAATTGTTTTCATTAAGTGCATGCATATAATGATCGTCCTCGTCGGAGGACTGGAAATTGATTTCAGATAATTTTGTACTTTACGATATTACCGTTATTCTAAAGATGTTAATTAAACCTTGTGTTAATAATTGTGGTGTACTGTATGATTGATTATTTGATAATGCTGAACGGTGCTATCTGCATTAGCATGTCGAACCTTAGTGGAGGTGGATTTGATGATGGTAGTGGAAGCGGTGATATGATCCGTTCAGTAACGATTCATAATATAGTGAGGGAGTACCGGGACCAGACGACATCCTACAAAATTTTCCTCAATGGTTGAGCCTTCGAGCAAGGCGAAGAGGCCAAAGACATCTGGAAAATTTTCGGTTGCTGTTTCCACCAAAAGTGACTTTGATCGTTTGTCATTTCATTGCTTTACGTTTCCAACTCTTGTTGTCCTAGGCTTCGGGGCCGAAATGTCTTCTTAGTATGGGGGAATGTACTACTCGTACTCTTCTTAGTATTTTCAGTGTTGGGTGACTTTCATTGTTGGTACTTCATCTGTGACCCTCTCGATAATTTTTAAACTACCCTGTTGTACTTAGCCTACCGTTCTCCGAACGAATTTCAGAGCCGTTTTGTTAGACTCCGTGGATTATTGTGGTCTTTCCACATCTGAACTTGATCCTTGCAAAATTTTGTTCGAAACTATTATTCTCATACGTGCAATTAACATTTCCGAATGTATTATGAACTTGGATGCGGTTGGTTGAGCTCGAAACATGGTTTTCAGGACGTCTGAGCTGTTTTGTGATTTTCTTAACTCTGGGAGCTTTTGTATCCAAATTCATACTCCTCCACCTCAACTTATCGTGTTCACATACATTTTTATCGCCTCGACTCACGTACCAGATGCTTGCTTAGTCAGTTCATTGTATTTCAGGGATTCTCGCGTTCGCGCATTGCTCGTGATGTTTTGGGGCTGAGCAAAGTAGTTATTTCCTTGATTGTTCTGCCGCTCTCTATTTTAAGTTTCGGGACGAAACTTATTTTAAGAGTAGTAGAATGTGTTGGCCACTTAAGTATACTGGATACAGTTTGGAAAAGTAGTTTAAACAACAAACTGTATGGAATCTAAATCTGAGTGCGTAGCGGAAGTCTTGGATACAGTTAGTTGCCGTGGATACAGCAACAAAGTGTTTGGTGTATACTTAATATATCACAGTAATTTCAAACAAGAAAAGCGAAGGTAAATAACACATTAATTTAAGTGGTTCGAGGTAAACCCCTCTACGTCCACCGGTCCTCCACACAGAGTAAAAGTTTATTAAATAATTATCTGCGTACACAACTACGTAATTATAAACAAACCTATCCTTGTATCGTTCACACGATTGATACAAAGAATATCACTTTCAACCTTTCACACGATTGGTTAAAGCTTCCTTCTTGACTAGCTTCTTCACACACAGCCCAAAGCTTCGTCCTTATTCGTCCCACACAGTCGAATAACTTGTTGAGTTCACACAGAGCTCGGTTTTTACAGAGGTAAAAGGTTAGGTAACCGGTAAGAACAATGACTTTGAATATCAAGATCGATGATAGTTGTTCTTGATGTTTGAGCACCGTATATCTCTTTCGTTTTAACTTGCGGTTTGCTCGAGATATGTTTGCTCGGATGATAACTTTGATAGCTTTGAGAGTTATATTACTTGGGGTATCTGATCTTCAATGTCTTCAAGGATACATATAGCCTCGAAGAAAGTATCCGTTGAGATGTCCGTTTGAATAAGATTTCCTTCAACGGAATATGACATGATCCGGATTTCGCGGGATTCTCAAGATCTGAAGACGACAGTATTTAAATACTTTATCCTTGAGTATTTAAATACTTCTTTGTTCAACGGAACTTGACTTGTGTTCTTTCTTGTCCTTTTGTGAACTGTATGGAGAATGATCAGTATTTAGGATGTCGAGACAGTTTCCATACTTGATCTTTTCACAAGTCTTCAAGTGCATCTTGTGAGCTTCACTTATGCCGATTGACGGTGTCTTGATACATGATAAATCCTTGAATCTTCGATACGCTTTTCCTTTCGTATTTGGCATATATGTCAAAACCTTCTCAATAACAAATAACAATCGATACGAGGATCGGGTATCCCGGCTGAATCGATACAGGTGATTGTTTTTCCTAACAATTTCCCCCTTTTTGACAATTTGCCAAGTCTTAACTTAAACTCTTCGAGTCTTCTTGATGATGCCAAAACCTTCTTCATGAAGCGTTCTTCTTTCGATGACTTCGCATTTCTTGGTCTTTTGTCAATAGGTCGACTTAGTGACTTTAGTCTACAATAATGAACCGCTCGCAGCACGTTCGATACTGATTTGAGATTTATTACAACTTAAGCCTATGATATGCGCGCAGCACAATCTTACAATGTATTCTAAGTTTACAATCAAACTATGAACTGTCGTAGACTAGTTCGCATGCCTTTAATCTTTCAATCAAGTTTATCTAACTTGAGATTCCTATCAAACAATTTAAGTAAACATACATAAACACAGTAGATTACGAGTTGTAATCTTTCAAGACAAACAAACTGTTTTATTGATATTCAAAAAGATTGAGTACAAAGTTTGTGTCGAATAGAAATTACAAAAACAACAATAATATAAATTTCACTCTTTATCTTTGATCCGCATGCCTCCAAGGTCTCCTTCTGGCTCATTCTCGGTGCCGCGCCACCAGTTTTGAAGTGAATCATTGCCTCGTTCTTGGTAAATTGCTCTTCCTTCATAAGAACGATCAAAGGCAAGTATCCAATCCTCTGGATGGGTGACCCGATCTCCTTTTCTATGTTTTGATTTCATTTCGATTTGGAGAGGGAGCTTACCTTCTTCTAGCATTTTTGAAAATTTGTCTGCCGCTTCCGCCAATGTCTTATAATTTTTGAAGATGGCGGATTCCCTGATGAGTCTGACAAAATATCTCATCGATTCATTCTTCCTCCAAAGGCTTCACTTCTTCGGTGGTTGGGTTGCGGTTGGTTGGCGACGTATTTCCGAAGGTCTTTGAACAAGATTTTGCCAAGGGACATTTGGGTCATGGAATTCAGTCCTGAGCCTGAAATTCTAAAACTTTGGGGTTGAGGTGCTAGCTTGTTCAATTCAAGAAATGATCTTGCTCTGAGCAGCCTCCAATTCCCTTTCCTGTTGTAGTCTTATTCTCCTTGCAGCTTCTCGAGCTTCTTCCCCCTTTTTGGCCTCATCAAGACTTTGTAGGATTTCAAGAGCGGCGTCCTGTTTGGTCTCGATGCTGTTTATTCTTTCAACGAGGGAGGAAAGAGCCTGCGACATCTCTTGAATGGATTTGTCATGCGCACGTAGCTGAGAGCTGTTCTCTATCATTGCACAGGCGGTCTTGGCTTCAGCAATTCTTGTCTTCGAAGCTTCCTCCTTCAAAGATTGCGCTTGTTTATCTTCCATGATTTTCAAGGCTTGCTTGAACACTTCAGCGAGGATGATGAATGCTTCGACAACTCGAGATACTTCGTGTTGAAGAGTTGTCATTTCTTCAACTGCAGAGGTGTGCATCCGATTGAGCCTTTTCTACGGAAGAGAGGCGTTAATCGCATCTTGGATAAATACGGTCGAAGGCCAAGAGCTTGCGGGCGCTCTTTGCGTGCGGCAGATAGGAGAGTCGGTGGCGAAGTCTTCAAGACCATTTAACCTTCTTACGTTCACGGATGGTCGTGAAGTAAGTTGGACATCCTCGGGTTCGTTAGTCCTCGGATTCCAAGGTTGCGAGGCGGGAGTAGCTTCTTGTGGAATGGCGACAGTTGGTTGAAGCGTCTGTGGCGAAGGTTCTTGGCGAGATAAGGATGCGGCGGGACCGAATCCTCTGTTGGGTTGTCGGATGCTTCTTTGGTCGCAGGCTCGGGTGCCTGTTCCAAAATTTCTTGATCTTCCACGACCGAGGGACCGATTCCTCTGGTGGGAATGTTCTCCATTTGTGGTGAAGGTGGATTAGCTTGGGTAGATGGCCCTTCGTCGTTTACGGGTGGAGAGGTGGCTTGGGCTTCAGCCTCTTCACGGCTCAATCTCGGACACCTTGAAGAGCATCGTCGTCGTCGTCAGTCGTGGTCGTCGTCGTCTTTTGGATTGATGGGAGAGTCCTCGACTTCTTCTTTCCTTTTCTTCAAGCGTCGGATTTGTGCAACGGTGGCTTTCAATGAGATCTTTGCAAGAAGCGTTGTCCCATCGAAAGGCCTCAATTTGAGTTGAGTCGATTACTTGGAGACAAATCGCTCTTCGTGGCTCCATTCGCTCCGGTTATGCAGTGTCGACGGAGCTAGCCTAAAGCTTTTCCATTGCGAAATCTTTCGTACGCTGTTCAATTTGTATCTTGAAAGAAGTGTTTGATTTATAATTGAGTCGGGAGGAACTTGAATCATGTCCGGAGACGCTGTTTCGAGGATTCCAGATGTGTATGGGATCCCGCACTAAGATGGACTCCTTGCAGGGGATGGTGCCCGAAGGAAATTGGATCCTGTGCGGGTGTGGAATCCCGTAGAGGAGAAGTAGCTTTGGCTCCGAATGGGCGACGCGTGCTAACGTCTTGAATGTTGGCATGTCTCTAACCGTCGTAGCCGCCAAGGGCTCGGGATCTACCGCCGATGCAAGAGGAGACACCTCTTCCGCAGGGTTGGGCCACCGGGGTGCTATATCGGGTTGCGCCACGGGCGAGACATCCTCGGAGTGTTTGGCTTTGATTTTTGAGAGCCTCGAGTATCTTCTTCGACTTCTCATCACAGAGTGCTTCTTCTTGTGAGAACGCTTGCGCTTCTTCTTTGAAGATTCCAATTCGGGGACCTTCACGGTTTCGTCTCTGGGATTGTCGAAATAGGCATGTGACGTGTTCTCGGGTGGTTGGCATGCATTGTGCTCGTTATAGGCGGAGGGTTTGACGCCTCCTAAATATATCCGTGAGCTGTTTTTCTTAGCATCGGCGGATTGCTTGACTCCGCACTTCGTCAGAATGTAGTTTAGCATTAAACCGAACGATTTCTTTTGGGTGGCCGGTTTGCACACCTCTTCCTGAAGACGTTTCAAAATGATTTGACACCAGTTGACCTTTTCACAGGTCAAGATAGCTACCATCATTCTGAACCTAAGATTCGTGCACATCTCGAACGCACCGGTTCGATTTTCAATGATTCTGGAACAGAAATCGTGGAGATAAACGAAATGAAGAAGAAAATTTTTCTTGTGGCACGTGGTTGTCACCATATCAACCACTTTGGACCCGGTAAATAGTCCATAAAACTTGGTAATCAGCCCTTGAGATCCAAACGTCTCAAGCTGGTCCATGGTCAGGCCGTCGGCGGGCAGCCTGTAGATTTTCTGAAGTAGGCCGCTATCTATGCAGATTTGCACTCCTTGGACTGTTGCAGTGATGTCAGCAACATGTCCTCCCTGGGCTAGTGAGAGAAAACGAACGACAGCGTTGAGGTAGAATTCCTCAACCAGATGAGCGTCGTATTTGTCGGCGGTTTTGCTTCCAAAGCGATAAAGACCTTGTTGTTCAAGACGAGTAATGATATACTCCATCGGTCGGTCGTTGGTTTCAGAGATGATACGCTCGATGATGACGGTTTTCGAGAAGATCCGTCCATCAATGATGTTGGAGGTCTTCTTCAGAACGGGGGATGAAGATTGATTAGCCATGGATTGTTTTCTTAAAGCGAAGGTGTAAGAAAACAGTAGAAATTCGCAGAGAATATGTAGGCTGTTTGCTTGAGATCTCTTGTAATTGCAGAATGCGTAAAGAGTCTCTAATGGCAGATACAGTCCTTTTATACTTGGGCGGCGAAATAGGGTTTGCAGAGTACGAATGGTCAGATTTTAAGGGATGGGAACCGTTTTTGAAATCGACGGTCAGGATGGATTTAGTATAACTGGTACGCTAATCCATTAACAGGTTTTAAAATACTGCGGGTCCCACTTCTGACATAGGTTGAATACCCTAAATGCCTAAAACGGCGGTTTAAAAATAATAATCAATTTGAAAACATCGCGGCTTTTGAGATTCAGTTGTCCAGATGTCGTGTAAGGCATTTAATGAACATGATGTTTGACATAAAACAGGGCACATGGACAAAAATTATTTTAAAAAGGAAATAATATTATATTATATACTGAATCAAAATCCTATAGTATGTGCTGTTCTCCGCGTCGATACAGCGTTCCCCCTTAAAAAGGTACTAATAGGTTTTAAATTCCATACAGCAATAGTTGGATTAATGCTGTATTCATGGGTCCTACAGTATTCCCCCTTAATTATTGCACACATCAGCTGTAGTATTCATATGCCTTCGCTACAAGATCTTGTATTGATGTTTCGAGTGTACATATAATTAATGTTGATATCAGTATTCACGGGTCTTACAAAGATTCCCCCTCAATTGTTGAGTAAAAGCGAGAAATTTACTTACAGGAGTCATTTGTAGTATTCCCACTCGTTCTTAGCATGTTGAATCTTGCTGTGTCGAGAGGCTTGGTGAAGATGTCGGCCAGCTGGATGTCTGTATGGATTTTTCCAGGCGAACATCCTTGTTCTCGACATGATTCCTGATGAAATGATGCTTCATGTTGATATGCTTAGTGCGCGAGTGCAAAACAGGATTGTGCGTGATTGCAATTGCACTCGTGCTATCACACATGATTGGAGTCTCTCTAGCATCGATTCCATAACTGACAGCTTGTTGCCGCATCCAAAGGATTCGCATACGGCAGCCTACCAAAGAAGATAGTACTGATTCACCGTGGAAAGAGAATTTGCCAATTGCTTCTTCTTGAACCAAGATACGAGTCTAGGTCCAAGAAAGTGACAAGTTCCACTTGTACTCTTCCTATCTAGCTTGCGACCTCCGAGATCCGAGTCAGTATCCAACTAAATCGAATCCGCCTTCCTTAGGATACCACACCCCGCATCGACTGCCTTTAACGTATTTCAGATTCGTTTAGCCGTATTCAAGTGTGATTCCTTAGGTGCAACTTGGTATCTCGCACACTCCAACAAAGAATCGATATCGGCTGCTGGCCGTTAGGTACAGGAGCGAACCAATGAGCTTCTGTAGAGTGATTGGTCAAACGGCTTTCCGGCTTCATCAAGACTAATTTGCACGGAAGTGCTCATGGGGTTGGCGAGGATTTGGAAGTGTTCATTCCAAATTTGTTGAGAAGCTCCTTGTTGTATTTCTCTGGTTGATGAATATACCGTAGGCATCCGCTTTATCTCGCAAACCTAGGAAATAACTAAGTTCCCCATCATACTCATTTCAAATTTGCTTTGCATGAGATGTGAGAACCTTTGACATAGAGCAAGGTTAGTTGAACCAAAAATAATATCATCGACATAAATTTGTACCATTAGAAGGTCATCTCCTTCCTGTATTTTGAACAATGTTTTGTCGACAGACCTTTCTCAAATCCGTTATTGGTTAGAATCGGGACGGGGTTTCGTACCAGGCTCTAGGGGCTTGTTTAAGTCCGTACAGCGCTTTCCTTAGCCCGTAAACTAGATCGATACCGTCTGTGTTGGCAAACCCTGGTGGTTGTTCAACATAAACTTCTTCAAAGCTCTCCATTCAGAAAGCACTCTTGACGTCCATTTGGTATACGATAAAATTCTTATGGGCGGCAAAGGCTAAAAATATCCTGATGGCTTCTAGTCTCGCTACAGGGCGAAGGTTTCATCATAGTCGATTCCTTCTTCCCGACAATAGCCTTGTGCTACTAGTCTGGATTTGTTTCTTATGATAAGTCCATTTCCATCCTTTTTGTTTGAAATACCCATTTGGTTCCTATAACCGATTGGTGTGTCGGGGGTACAAGATACCATACATTGTTTCTTTCAAACCGTTAAGCTCTTCTTCCATAGATGTAATCCAATGAGAGTTGTTAAGAGCGTCTATGGTCGAAACAGTTGGACTGGGCTAAGAATACAACGATAGTGCACATATTGAGTCTCCTAAGTTCGGATTGAGATTTCCATTCAGAAACTGTGAGACTTCATCATTAGATTCTTCTTGGGCACAAAGTACATTTCCTTGTGTACTCTGTATTCTCCTACGAGTAGAAACACCGCATTAATGTTTCCAATGATCAGCTCTTGCGGATGATCTCTCAACCATCTTCGGTCGGGTTCTAGTTCGGGGTCCCGTCTTGTGTCGAAAGTTTCGTGTGGGCTACACTTGCAGACAGTCGCCTTCATCCACATCGATTCTTACAATGCGGGGTTGATTTCTAAATCAACTACAGTTCTATGGGTGTAGGTGGATCCAAGATAGATAGATGGTGAATGTCCTGAGTGATATTATCTACTCCTGTAGGGTCATGGTGTGGTTCGTCGAACACTACATGAATCGATTCCTCGATCGTCGACCTCCTTTTATTAAAGATTAAAGCTTTGCTGACGGAGGAGTATCCTACGAATATTCCTTCATCGATTTTTCATCAAATGTTCTAAGTTGGTCCTTCCCATTGTTCAATACGTAACACCCGCATCCAAAAATGTGAAAATACGAAACTAATGGAGTTTTGTTGTTCCATACCTCGTAAGTCGCTTTGTTGTGGTGCTTGTTGACGATACAATGTTTTGAGTGTAGCACGCCGTGTTAGTTGCTTCACCCTGAAACGCCGCGGCAATTTGCTTTCGGCAATCATTGTCCTTGTTGCTTCTTTCAACGCCCTATTCTTTCGCTCGGCAACACCATTTTGTTGAGGTGTTCGGCAGTGAGTACTCGTCTTTGTATTCCATTCTCCGAACAGTATTGCTCTATAAAGCGGTTAGTAAATTCAAGACTCTGTCGGAGCGAATGCACACGATACTCGATGCTTTTTCATTCTCGCAACTTTCTCAGAGCTCGGGCACCTTGATGTTGTTTCCTTCTTCTTGCTAAGAAAGATCGTCCAAGCATACCCGGAATAATCATCAACAACAACCATACAATATTTCTTACCTCCCAAACTTACTGGGTCTACAGGACCGTAGAGATCCATGTGTAGCATTTCCAATACTCTTTGGGTTGAAAGGTAGGATTTGCTCTTCGTGGTTGACTTGATTTGCTTGCCTTCGGCATGGTCCGCAGACGCCGTCCTTCTTGAATGTCACATCTGTCAAACCTCGTACCATACACTGTCTTGTTAGCTTGTTGATCGTCTTGAAGTTGACGTGAGACATCCTCTTGTGCAATAACCTGCTAAGATCTGCAGTGACTTTGGCAACAAAACATGTAATTGAGGATCTCATAGGCTTCGATCAGCAATGTACATATTACCTGATCTGCTTCCTGTAAGCACAACTTCCTTGGTTTGGGTGTTCTTGACTCTACAGCGATCTATATAGAACTTCACCGAGAACTGTTTATCACAGAACTGGCTAATAGTAAGTAGATTATACTGTAAGCCTTCAACATATGCGACATCGGTGACTTTGAATTTCCCGACAAGTAGGTTTCCTTTCCCTCTTGTTCTTCCTTTAGACTTATCACCGAAGCGAACTTTTGGACCGCGACCTTCTACAAAATTAGATAGCTTGCTCCTGTCTCCAGTCATGTGACGAGAGCATCCACTATCGAAGTACCAGGTATCCTCCTCTAGAATGTCCTGTAACAAAGAAATTAGGTAGATTTAGGTCCCCTTTGATTTTTGGGTCCATGTATGTTAGTTCCTTTGGGTACCTGATTTTCCTGACAAAGAATTGGTTTCTTGTAGGATGTACTCTGCAGACAAGATTATGCGGTATCTACGGGGCATATCCGTAGTTGTTATAATCATGATAATTACTATGCATGTAAAATTCAGATTATTATTATTATTCCGATTTAATGCCGTCTAGGAGGTGGAGCCATTTTCCTAGGCCTAACTTGTCTTCTGGGTCTCCACTGGATTCCCAATGCCGTTGTTGATACCGAACCGGCATCCGCTGTCTTGAGGGATAACGGGCTCCTGTATCCAATACCTAGGTGCACCGTGCATCGAGGGTACCGTGCGGACCTTTGGTGGTTGGATACCGTCTTCTTTCGAATGACTTTCGGCTTTGATGACATGCTTGGGGAGCATCTTTGTAGATTACGCCTTCGAGTGGTTGTTGGTTCCACTGTCTCGAATTGTAGAGTTGTGGAGGCGGAATGGCCTCTTGGTTTTCTCGGACATGAGGTTCCTTTATGGGACTAGGAACATCTTCCGATTCGAATGTGTTCCACACTCTGACGAACACAAGACTAGTTTTACCTTTATTTGAACATGAGCCGTATCCTAAGCCACTTTTATCATGAGCATGTTGCCCGGTGCTCTAATTTCTTCCATTCTTTTGGACGATTTTTCAAAAGACTTTAATGGTCTCAAGTTCGGTTTCTCGCTTCTCGAGAGTTGTAATTTTGGTTTGTAGAACCAAATCATTTGTCTTGCTCTCATTATGGGTTTTAACCTCATTTAGTTCATGAGCAAGTTGATGATTGCTCTCCATGAGTTTTTCAAAATCGACCTTCTTTGGTTTCACAATCAAGAGACATATTATCATAGTTTATCTTCAAGAAGTCATTCTCATCTTTCACTCTAGATTTGTTAATTGAAGTTGTATATTCTCGATTTTAGACTCTCATGGGCTTTTTGAATGTTTTTGAACTCATTCATCATATTTTCAAAGTATGAGATGCATTAGATGGAATAACCGAGGTTGAACTTACCTCATCGTCGCTGTCTTCACCTTCTCGAACATCTTTAGCCATAAAGCACATGTATGCTTTATCATCGAACTCATCGTCGGATGAATCACTCTCGATGACCACCAAGACATTCTGCCGATTTGGATGGTGTGGGGAGGCTTCGATTCTCCAATCGGGGCCTTGAGCTTGTCTTTCCAAGCACGTCTTCTTTCATCTCGTTCTTGTTGCTCGGCCTCCGGCAACCTTTGGACTTTGGGATGAGGACATTTGTTTGCATAATGGCACAGTTTCCTGCAATTATAACACAGATTAGCATCGGATGATGTTTCGGTGCTTACCTTGTTGACAGGTTTGGGCCTGTAGGGAGTCTTTCCAGACTGTTTGATAAACTTTTTGAATTTATGCATTAGAAGCGCCATTTCATCTTGTGACAGATGTCGTCGTCGCTGTCGGCACTCTTGTGACCGGGCTTCGACGAGCTAGGCATCTTTGTGTCGACGGTTCGATACGGCGAGAGCTGTGACCTTTGAAGGAGATTCTTCACTTTCTCTCTTCTGTCAATGTCATACTCAAATGCTTTAAGGTCGAGAAGAGATCAAAAGTGGATATTTCATTAAGATTACATGATACACGCATAGCCGTGGTCTTAATGTCCCATCTGGGCCGAGAGATCTGAAAATTTTTAAGTTCTTCTCCTTTTGGGTGTAAATCTTGCCCAACGCTTCAAGTTCACCAACAATACCAAGAAATGAGGTCAAGTTCCTCAAGTGTTTCCGTTGGTTTCATTTCAAAAGATTCGAATTCTTGAGTGAGTTTTGAAATTTTGTTTTCTTTGAGAGCTCGGTTCCCTCACAAATTAACTTGAGTTTATCCTGCATTTCTTCGTCGTTTTGCGCCTCTTTACCTTTGAGAACGTGCCTTTGTCAAGAGTGACAAATAACGCGTTCTTAGCCACGTTGTCTAGATTGGCTCGCTTCCTTTCATCGGTTGTCCATTGCTCGCGTTCCTTCTCGAGCATTTCAAAGATGGGCTTGGCCCTCAATCCTTGCGGCCGGATTGACCTTCATAATCTTGATCGGACCATCCTGTATAACAAAGATCATCTCTTCGCATTGCCGCAAGATGAGCTTCCATTCTAATTCTCCAGCCAAATTCGTTAATAGAGAACATAGGGACTTTGTTAATCATAGAGGTATCCATACCGATAATATAGGAATGAACGAAACTTTTGAAAATAAGTGATTTGAATCGATTCGGTTAAAAGAAATACGATCGATTCTTTTTAGAATCAACCGCTCCGATACCACTTGTTGACCACTTAAGTATACCGGATACGATTTGGAAAAGCGCTTTAAACAACAAATCGTATGGAATCTAAATGAAAAGGTAGCGGAAGTCTTGGATACGATTAGTTGCCGTGATACAAAGAACAAAGTGTTTGGTGTATACTTAATATATCACGTAATTTCAAACAAGAAAAGCGAAGGTAAATAACACATTAATTTAAGTGGTTCGAGGTAAACCCTCTACGTCCACCGGTCCTCCACACAGAGTAAAGTTTATTAAATAATTATGCGTACACAACTACGTAATTATAAACAAACCTATCCTTGTATCGTTCACACAGATTGATACAAAGAATATCACTTTCAACCTTTCACAGATTGGTTAAAGCTTCCTTCTTGACTAGCTTCTTCACACACAGCCTAAAGCTTCGTCCTTATTCGTCCCACACAGTCGAATAACTTGTTGAGTTCACACAGAGCTCGGTTTTTACACAGAGGTAAAAGGTTAGGTAACCGTGTAAGAACAAGACTTTGAATATCAAGATCCGATGATAGTGTTCTTGATGTTTGAGCACCGTATATCTCTTTCGTTTTAACTTGCGGTTGCTCGAGATATGTTTGCTCGGATGATAACTTTGATAGCTTTGAGAGTTATATTACTTGGGGTATCGATCTTCAATGTCTTCAAGGATATATATAGCCTCAAGAAAGTATCCGTTGAGATGTCCGTTTGAATAAGATTTCCTTCAACGGAATATGACATGATCCGGATTTCGCGGGATTCGAAGATCTCGAAGATCGACGTATTTAAATACTTTATCCTTGAGTATTTAAATACTTCTTTGTTCAACGGAACTTGACTTGTGTTCTTTCTTGTCCTTTTGTGAACTGTATGGAGAATGACTGTATTTAGGATGTCGAGACAGTTTCCATACTTGATCTTTTCACAAGTCTTCAAGTCCGCATCGACGAGCTTCACTTATGCTGATTCGAAGCAGGTCTTCGATACATGATAAATCCTTGAATCTTCGATACAGTTTTCCTTTACTGTATTTGGCATATATGTCAAAACCTTCTCAATAACAAATAACAATCGATACAGGGATCGGGTATCCCGGCTGAATCGATACAGGGTGATTGTTTTTCCTAACAGAATGTAATATCCGAGATTTTTTATTCTGATTAATTCGAATTTTCTTTTTAGACCGGAAACTTCTCGGTTTTCTGGCGTTGGTATTATTTTTCTCGACAACCGATTTTGTATTTATGGCCATATGTGGTGACTTGTTGTATATTATTTTTATTTCGGATCGATATTGTTGTCCGCGAGCGTTTCGTCCTGTTCGTTCCGTGCATTTTTGAGAATCGAGTCATCAGGCCACGGCAGCTGGGCACTGGCCGGACAATTGCGGCAGAACTGCATGCGGCCGGGCGCCGACTGACAGTGCGGCGAGGACCGTCATGGAGGCCAGGCGCTTCGGACAGCCGGGTAGGACCGGCCTCGCGTACGCTACGGCCGGACAGCTGCGCGCGCTAACCCACAGGAGTAGCGCACGCCACTGCCGGGAGGTAACGCACGCTAATCGGCTGGGCAGTCTAGGCAGTAGGGTCTGGACTTCGTCCAGACCAGCAGGTAGCGCACGCTACGGCCGGACAGCTGCGCGCGCTAACTCGGCAGGCTAGCGCACGCTACCGGCTCGGCCGACGCACGCTACCTGGCCGGGCAGATTAGTCCAGTAGGTCCTGGACGGGCCAATTGCGCACGCTGCTGCCGATGTCTTGCGCACGCTATCGGACCCCGGCCGAAGATTCTGGACCAGGGCCGACCGATAGCGCACGCTACCCGGACAACCTAGCGCACGCTAGTCAGTTGCCAGTATATATATGACCGAGCAGCCCTGTTTTCACCCATTTTTCACTTCCCTTCCTTCATGTCCGCGGCTGGATCTTTTGAGAGAAAGGAGGCATGTTATTGAACAACAAATCCACGAAGATCCTGAGTCCATATCATTGATCGATCAATCCATAACATCCTCCAATCGACCGAATCAAGGTTAGTTTTTCCTAAAATCCAAACTTTTGGAAATTTGGGGATCTTGGTAGATTTCGTCCGTTTGAGCCTTATGAGCTTAAATTACTGATAGATAATTGTAGATTAAGTTGTATTCTATAATTTTCATCATCTTTCCACGGTTTTACCATTTCCGATTCGTCGATTATATGAACTTCCGTTTGACGCCTTCAAGGTGTCCGGGGAAATGCCGCAGAGAGGAATTTGGTCATTTTGTGATGTTTTTCCTCGTGTGATTGATTGTTTATTCGATGATAGGATATTAGGGACGATTTCCCTACAGAAATCTGGTGTTGAGCCCTTCCGATCGTTGTTTTCGTTAGAGTTCCGGATTTGCCAACCGACCGTACTTTCGGAGTATTCGCGAGAGATTACTGTTGTTGCCCGAAATATTTAGCCGAAGATGAAATACTGCTGGAATGGACGGACAACAAACAAGGTTGCGGGAGCACTTCCGAGGGGGTGTGGATAACACTAGATTTGCCGGGTTTGTTAGGCCCGGGCTTGAATGCTCTCGCGAGATGTTATTAATACAAATATTCGTGGATACAAGTATTAATGTGAGAATCTAAGTACAATGAGTGTAAAAAGATCCTATTATCCAGCTCTTGAGCGAAGCTTTGGTGTTCTTGCTCTCGGCCGATCGTCTTGTGTGTGAGAGAGACTGAGAGAGAAGAAGGAACCGAGAGATAGCTGTTGCCAAGAGTAGCAGAAAGCCAAGTTGTAAGTATTGCTTCTGTATTGTGCGTGAATAGCAAGAATGACAGAGAGAGATTGGACTTCAGAGAGTAAAAATTCGGTCCTTGGACAAGTGCAGGCAGCCTTCTATTTATAGGGGCTGAGATGTCTTGTTTTCTGGTGGGCGATCGCCTTTCGTCCAATATAATAATGGGGCGATCGCCTATAAGTCACATGGGCTGTCTGCCCAAAGTCCAAGGCAGCTGCTGGCAGCCAGCTGTGCGGTCCAATGAGGAGCCGGCACGTGTCCGGAGTCACTGTCACGGGTGGTCCTACTGATAACTTTCGGCGGGCCTGTCGGCTAGTGGAAAGATGCTGACAGGCTGTGGTCAATGATCCGTGAAATGCGGATCTTGTCTCGGCACTGCACGTGGGTTTTGTCCTGAGCTTCGGCCATTGCCGACTGGATGACCATCGGCTTTGAGCGGCATGAGGCGATCGTCATTGGTCGGTCACCAGGGGTCGACATCGGTCGGTCACCAAGGGTCGATCGGCAAGTGCCGAGAGATGATCGTCTGCTAGTCGGCCACCAGGAGTCGATCGCCAAGTACCGAGAGACGATCGTCTTAGATGTCGATCGCTCGGCACCGGGACTTATCCTGGGACCTTCGGTCGGCCGATCTATCTCGGCTGCTCGGCTATGGCTAGGTCGCCCGATCTTTGTCCGGCAGTTCTACCTTGGCTGCTCGGCTATGGCTAGGTCGCCCGATCTCTGAGGCGATCGCCGGTCGTAGAGTATAATTCTTGACACAACAATTGCCCCCCAGCTTGCTCCGATGTTGAAGACATGGGGCGAGGTGGTTCTTGCTGGCGATCGTCTAAGATGAGGACGGGCGACCCGTTGAGCTGACTTTGGATTCGGACTCGGGCGATCTGGTCGATTGGCTAGCTATCTTTCGGTCTTGTACCTGCAAAAAACAACATTGGCCGATCCCCCTCAGAAACTTGATGGTTACGTCGTTTGAGGAATCGTGAACAGTCGCGGAGTTCGATGGACCGACTCCATGATCGTGTCTTATGCGCGAACGACATTGACTGTCTCGTGACTCATTTTATTGTGAGGGTCCTTTGTTAGGCTGCGCCTCGCCTCGTATTTAAACGAAGGGCGTGCGGTCTTGGTCTAGAGGAGTCCTTGTGCGGGGCGTCGTCGGATTAATCAACTCCACTTCCGCGGATTGTTAGCTCTGCTTCCACCTCGGCCCGCCATGAAGATGGCGAACCTCGACGGTGTACGTTGAGACGGGGGTAGTGACGCGTCGCGTTGTCCGGGTTCACCATGTTAGATGATGAACCTCTGAGGGCGGGCGATCGTGTCCACTGATTAGTTTTGGAGGGCCCTCAGACTACGCCAGCCTCGTATTTAAACGAAGGGTGGGCGATCTTGGCCCAAAGGGACCTTGCATGGCCGAAGCAGCCGGTTCCATCGACTACCAGGACCATGGCTGTACGCTGTGTGGTGGAGGCGATCTCGTGCCTTAGTCCATCATGTTAGATGGTGAACTGTCGATGGCGAACGAGTCCTCCGGTTTTGATGATGTTGCTTGATAATGGCGATCGGGCTGGAAGACTGGTGATCGTCATTCGGCTTCCGATCGCGTTATTCATAGGTTGATACTGGCGATCGGGCTGGAAGACTGGTGATCGTCGTTCGGGCGCCAATCGCGCTGCTCATAGGCTGAGAAGAAACTTTTGCCTGACCAGAAAGTCTGCGGCCTTAGCTCGGAAGATCGCGTAGGTCGAGGGTTGGTCCTTCGTAAGATGCGTGAACATAGGCGAAAGACCATGGAATCCTCCTAGGACCGCATAGAGGGCGATCTCGTCGCTTACGGGCTCGCCGTTGAGGATGATCTCGTCTACCCGGTCGATGTAGTCCGAGTCGGACTCTTCTTCCCCTTGTTTGATTCGCATCATGCGATGGGGACCTTCTGGCCGAGCGACCCTGGTGGCGAAGTACGCTGTGAAGTCGTTCGCCAGCTGGTTAAAGGAGCCGATGGACCGAGGCGGCAATGAGGCGTACCACATGTGGGCAAGGTCGTCCAGCGTCAGAGGGAACATTCGACACCTGGTCGCGTCGGATGCCCCACACCCGGTCATGTAGATGTTGAACTTGCTCAGGTGTGTTTCGGGGTCCGATCTCCCCTCGTACAGAGGTGTTTGCGGGGGAGCGATCTTGTGCTGCACGGGGGCGAGCTCGATGTGGACCGTGAGCGGCTCGCTCGGCCCGACGATCTTGCTCTTGGCGCCTGCCCCGGATTCCATGAGCGCCTTCATGTCGTCGAGCTGGCATTGCATCGCGGCCATTGTTGTAGCATGGTCGCTTGTGGGTCGGCTCTTGGAGTGGGAGCCGAGGCGATCGTGTACCGATCTCCTGACTCCACTGCTGCCGACCTCGGCTATTTGGCGAGGGGGAGCCAGACGGCTGGGCTGCCTTCTGGGAGTCGGATAGGCCGAGCTCCTGGTGACGGACTGAGCTCCGTCGTCTCGTGGCTGGGACTGGACTGCCCCGGTCGCCAAGATGGGTCGATGCCGAGGCGATCGAAAACCGAGGTGCCCTGGCTGGCGAGCGCCTCTCCCTGCGAACGGGAGCCTCCTGGCGATCGCTCGGTCAGCAATTCCTTGAACTTCCGTTTGGTCATCCGGCGGATGGCCGAGGGGGTGATAGCGGGAGGCGCGTCGAGAGCACTCCGTCGCTCCTGTAGGATGGCCATGTCCTCCTCGATCTGTCCCGCTGTTTGGAACTGATCGAGCGAGAGACTTGGGCTGTCCCTAGGGGCGGGATCGAGCGTCTCGGACCGCGGCGGCTACCCTCCGCCATCGGCTGTGGCTCGGACTGAAACGGAACGAGGCGTCTGGCGGGCTGGCCAGTGGCTTTCTTCGATGCGGAGGCGGAAGACATGATTCTGAAAGCTCTCTCTGAAGAACAGTGAGTGTTTCTTTAGGTATATGCCCCGAAGAACAGTGAGTGTTCTTCGAGACGGTAGGAATAAAAATCTGAGGGTTAGATCCCCTTCCTCTAGCGCCAATTGTTGTTTCCCGAAATATTTATCCGAAGATGAAATACTGCTGGAATGGACGGACAACAAACAAGGTTGCGGGAGAACTTCCGAGGGGGTGTGGATAACACTAGATTTGCCGGGTTTGTTAGGCCCGGGCTTGAATGCTCTCGCGAGATGTTATTAATACAAATATTCGTGGATACAAGTATTAATGTGAGAATCTAAGTACAATGAGTGTAAAAAGATCCTATTATCCAGCTCTTGAGCAAAGCTTTGGTGTTCTTGCTCTCGGCCGATCGTCTTCTGTGTGAGAGAGGCTGAGAGAGAAGAAGGAACCGAGAGATAGCTGTTGCCAAGAGTAGTAGAAAGCCAAGTTGTGAGTATTGCTTCTGTATTGTGCATGAATAGCGAGAATGACAGAGAGAAATTGGACTTCAGAGAGTAAAAATTCGATCCTTGGAAAAGTGCAGATAGCCTTCTATTTATAGGGGCTGAGATGTCTTGTTTTCTGGCGGGCGATCGCCTTTCGTCCAATATAATAATGGGGCGATCGCCTATAAGTCACATGGGCTGTCTGCCCAAAGTCCAAGGCAGCTGCTGGCAGCCAGCTGTGCGGTCCAATGAGGAGCCAGCACGTGTCCGGAGTCACTGTCACGGGCGGTCCTACTGACACCTTTCGGCGGGCCTGTCGGCAGGTGGAAAGATGCTGCCAGGCTGTGGTCAATGATCCTTGAAATGCGGATCTTGTCTCGGCACTGCACGTGGGTTCTGTCCTGAGCTTCGGCCATTGCCGACTGGATGACCATTGGCTTTGAGCGGCATGAGGCGATCGTCATTGGTCGGTCACCAGGGGTCGGCATTGGTCGGTCACCAAGGGTCGATCGGCAAGTGCCGAGAGATGATCATCTGCTAGTCGGCCACCAGGAGTCGATCGCCAAGTACCGAGAGACGATCGTCTTAGATGTCGATCGCTCGGCACCAGGACTTGTCCTGGGACCTTCGGTCGGCCGATCTATCTCGGCTGTTCGGCTATGGCTAGGTCGCCCGATCTCTGGCCGGCAGTTCTGCCTTGGCTGCTCGGCTATGGCTAGGTCGCCCGATCTCTGAGGCGATCGCCGGTCGAAGAGTATAATTCTTGACACAACAATTACCAAGGCAAGTACCTCGATATACAAATTGTAACTGCGTGAAATCATTGTTGTCGAAGTGTATGAGTTTATACGGATGTATATATGTATATATATATATATATATATGTATGTGTATATATATATATATATTTATATGTTAAATATATGTATGTATATACGTATATTGATATATATGCTTATGTCGGTGATCGACGAGTGATGAATGCTAACACTAGTTGACGTACTCAACTTGGATTGATGGATGAACTATAGTTATTCATATAATATAGTAAGGTTATATATATATATATATCTATATATCTATATATATAAATATATATTCGGTTGAGTCGCAATATAGAGATATATGTGCGGTGTTGATTGGTTATGCTTGAAGGCTTATTGTGATTGAGTTTGATTGATAACGTGCGTGTTACTGTTTATTTGTGTGGTTATGGACTGGCGGAGAAATTGTGTGACTTGATGTACCGAGCTGAAAATTTTTGTGACGTTTGTCCGTGTGCTTGATGTTTGAAATAATGTGGATACTTGTTGTGAGAAACGTCGTATCCGGGAACCTCTGAGGGCGGGGCATGCACTCCGGCCTGGGGTATGCTGCAATGTGCGGCTCCATATGGGTGGTGAACGCCGGTGTTACCTAATGCGCGCGCAAGGGGTGGCTCTTACGGGAGTGATCGCCGGCGCGGTGACATGTTCAATGAGCGGCCAACATGATGGAGTGAACGCCGGTACACAGGTGCGCAAGGGAGGCGCCTGGCAGGCTTATTGGTGACGGGTATTTGAGTGATAGCTAAGACCCCGTTACCGAATGATGTACGCATCTCAAATTCCTTCAACTCACTTTTAAATGTTTGTCTTGATATAGACCGCGATTCGTGTTTTTGAAAGCTTGTTTCAACTTGTTTTTAAAGCGTTGGTATCAGGGTTAATTAACCAAGGAGGTTTGACGAAATCTCCGAGGGTTAATTAATCGGGGGTCTTGAGTAGGATATGTCGAATGATAGTTTGTACCTTTGATTGTATTGTGGTGCTATTCTGTGTATTGGGTCGAGGACCCTGTGGAATGTTGAGATGATTGATTTCGTGATGATGTTATTTGGATTGGGTTGAGAACCCTGTGAGATGTTGTAATGATTTCGTTTGTGACAGTGTTCTATAAATTGGGTCGAGGACCCCGAATAAGTTGACTTGGTTTTCGTGTAATTGTTTCCATATGTTGGGTCAAGGACCCGAGAGCTTTTGAAATTATTTCCAAAAGTATTCCCATTCGATTTTAAAAACCCCCAAACGGCCCGAGTCAATAATAACGTTTGCAAACTATCTTATCAAAACATTTTTCCTTTTACAAAAGGGATTTTCCTGGCTCCTTGGGCTCGTTTAAAGTTTCATTGATGTTATGTTCCGTAAAGAGAATATGATTATGTGATTATCTTTCACCTTGTGTATGCGAGTGTTATTCTGTGTTGACTATGGGAATGTATGGTTTGTGTTAAGGCTTCACGGCGGTTGAATTTTGTGTCATTATCGTCAGTATATCTTGTATATTATGTACTTGCACTAGCAAAATTCCAGTTTGCTAACCCCCGAGTTTTCGGGGGGTGGGTGCCTGTTATGCGCTCAGGTTTTGGCAGCTCGGGAGGAGTCACAAGATTGGCTTGGAAGGAGATGGAGGACAATGATACTAATCACACCAGAGTCAGAGTCTTTTCTTTTGTTTCATTTTGGTCGGTATTTCTCTGTCGTTCGAGTATTCACCCTTGCATGGGTGTAGTTTTCATTTATTAAATTGATTTGTCATTCTTTTCGGTGTTCAAGTTTATTATTGTCATTGTAATTTGAATGTCGTTGACTCTGAATTGGTTAATGACCTTGTCGGTCTGCTTTGTATTTAATTTTGACCCCGGTCGGTCAATCATTGAGTAGTCTTTTGGAGTTTAGCCTGGTAGATCCTTGTGATAAGGGTCTATGTCGTGTGACATTCCCGGCCGTATTCTGAAGGTGTTACAGTAGGCTTCCAGTCAGCAATGTACATATTACCTGATAGGCTTCCTGTGAGGACGACTTCCTTGGTCTTGATGTCCTTCACCCTAGAGTGATCTATATAGAATTTGACCGAGAATTGTTTGTCATAGAACTGGCTAATACTAAGTAGATTATACTATAAGCCTTCAACATAGGCTACGTCAGTGACTTTAACTTTCCTACAAGCAGGGTTCCCTTCCTTCTTGTTCTTCCTTTGGATTTTTCACAAAAGCGTTACTAAAGTGTTACATATTCTTTAATGAAAGTTTAAGTTTGAAAAGTGTTATAAAAGAGTGTTACTTATAATCAAGTTTGTTGTAGTACACCTGTCATATGCCGAGAACACCCGCTGTCAAAGTACCAGATGTCCATTTCTTTGATATCTTGTAAGCAAATAGTTTAGGTATATTTAGGTCCCCTTTGATTATTGAGTCCGTGGATGTTAGTGTCTTTTGGTACCTAAATTTGCCTGACAGAAATTAGTTTGCTGTAGGTTTCTTTTGGTCCAGTCTTGTGATATTTACATGGGGTAGGCATGTATTCGCTATAACCTTGATTATTATGCATGAAAAGTCTAGGGTTATGATTCCAGTACGATTTCCGTCTTGGAGGGGGAACCATATTCTTTGGCCTTACAGCTTGCCTTCTAGTTTTTTAGTTGGATTCCCAGAGCTATTGGTGGTACTGCGCGGCATCCTGTTTCTTGGATGGATAATGGGGATCCTATATCTAGTATCTAAGCGCACTGTCCTGTTGGTAGTACTGAGGTGCGTGCCTCTGGTACTTAGATAAATCATTCTTTCTGAATGGCTGCTGGCGCTGTTGGTATGCTCGGGGAGCATACTGTTGATTATGTCTCACAGGTCTCGGAGGCTGAGATTTCTCTGCTTGTAATAGGAACTAGGGGGCGGAATCACAACCTTTGTTGTATGAGGAGGGGCAGTTGTAACCTTTGCAAGACTCGGGACTCTTCGGGTTCAGGAATGGGTTCCACTCTCCTGATGAACATCGTACTAGATTTTCCCTTATGGGAGAATGATCCTAAGCCACGTTTATCCTGGGCATGCTGCTCAGTGCTTAGAATTTCTTCCATCCTTCGAGTTCTACTTCTCGTTTCTCGAGAATTTTTACTTTAGCTTCGAGTAAAGCATAATCATTTGTCTTGCACTCACCGAGACTTTGCCTCATTTAGTTATTTTGCAAGTTGATGATTGCTTTCCATAAGTTTTTCATGAGTGACTTTGCAAGTTGATAATAGGGCTCCTATTTTTGCAATCCAAATATATGTTTCCATAGTTGTTTTTTATTAAGTTATTTTCATCTTTCATCTCTAGGTTTAAATGGCTAGCCGTATATTTTTTGTTTGAGCATCTCACGGGCTTTTTGAATAGTTTTGAATTAGCTAGAATGTTCCTGCGGTCCCTTAACTTAATTTTAGGTAACGATTTAGTCCTTTATCTTTTTTTTGTACCAACTAAGTCCTTTATCTTTCAAATTTAAAGCAAAGTCAGCCTTTTTCGTTGGTCTCCGTTACAATAGTTAATGAAATGCTGATTTTAACGTGGCTATAACCATTCCTACGTGTCAAATCCCTAACGTACCTGTCCATTTTCTTGCCTATGTGGATTAATGTAAAATCAAATAGCCCCAATTTCCTGAAATTAAGTTAAGTTATCAGAAAACGAATAGAGAAGGGAGGTGAACGGGTAGAAGTAGGGTTTCGCACAGAGCAAAAGAAAAAGAAAGAATGTGAGTTTAATCGGGAGAATAGGAAGAAAAAAATGCGAACAACAGTAGTAGAAGAAGAAAAATCGCGAAGCAAACCGAGAGAAGAGGAAGAAAAAAACGCGAAGCAAATCGAAAAGGTCAGTGCAATCTTCTTTTTGTTTGTTTGGTTGTTGAAACAAATTATGCATTTTTCTATTTCTAGGTTTTTTTTGTTTCTATTTCTAGGTTTAGGGAAAAGATTGAATGTGGGGTTTTGGCATGTGTTCCATTATACTATTCCTTTCCATGTGGATGTCAGTATAAGTAACTTTTGTTGTTGATTCATGTGTTACTGTCTTTGTTTGGCACTACATTTAACTGAAAATGACAGTTTTCAGTTGCTACCTAGTTTTCAAAGAATGTATATGGGTCTACATGGTTGCATTCAAAGTTTCTTGAGGTGTAGGCATATTATTGGACTTGATGGATGTTTCTTGAAAGGGTATTTTGGGGGACAAATGCTTGCAGCAGTAGGTAGAGATCCTAATGAACAAATGCTTCCAATAGCACTTGCTGTTGTTGAAGGAGAGACAAAGGATTCATGGGCTTGGTTTGTGGAGCTATTAGTCAATGATTTAGGTGGCCCAGAAGTGTGCAAACTATTCACATTCATGTCTGATCAACAAAAGGTATAATATACACAACTTTGTCCTATTATTAATGATATTGTGATTTGTGTCTTATCTAATAAATTGTTGTATTTTCATGTTATTGTGTAGGGCTTGCTGCCTGCCATGGAAGAGCTTCTTCCTGGTGTGGACCAGAGATTCTGTGTCAGACATCTTTATAACAATTTTAGGAAGAGACATCCTGGTAAACAACTAAAAGAAATGATGTGGAGAGCTGCAAAGGCAACTTATCCACAAGAATGGGAAAGGGAGATGAAGGAAATTAGAAAGGTATGTTAGTAATCTAAGTAGTCATCACATTTATGTTTAGTTTATTCATCTATTTAATGTACCTGTTTTTAAAGGTAAATGAGGCAGCTTACCAGGATTTATTAATAATCCCATCAAGATTTTGGAGCAAGTCAGGGTTTACTTATCACCCCAAATGTGATGTGCTAGTGAACAACATGTCTGAGACATTCAACTCAGTGATTATTGGTCCTAGGCAGAAACCTATAGTCACCATGTTAGAGGAAATAAGGGGATATTTAATGGATAGATGGGAAACAAATAGGAGGAAATTTGAAGCTTACCAAGGATCAGTCCTTCCCAAAATAAAGAAGAGGCTGGAAAAGGAGAAAGAGCTTTCTAAGCATTGGTTCTGTAGGTGTGTTATGTTCATATTTCTGATTAATGTATATGTTTCTGTTTGTAATTTGTTTCTGACTAATGTATATGTTGATGGTTTGCAGGGCCTGCTGGTGATAACATTTATGAAGTCAGAAGCATCTATCCTAGTGGAGAGAAGTTCATTGTCAACATGAATGAAGGTTTCTGTTCCTGTAGAAGATGGATGTTAACTGGCATACCCTGTTGCCATGCTGTTACATGCTCTAATGAGAGAAAAAGAGATCCTGAAGAGTTGATACCATACTATTACAGAAAAGAGGCCTACACCAACTGCTACAGTTCAATGATCTACACCAACAGAAGAACAACAGCCACATGCACCAACACAAACCTCCCAATCAAATGCACAAACAGAACCTTCACAACTAAGGAGGAAGGGAAGACCAAAAAAATCAGTCTGCACTGCTTCAACTCAACCAACTGCTTCAACTCAACCAACTGCTGCAACTCAACCCACTACTCCTATTATTAATGATATTGTGATTTGTGTCTTATCTAATAAATTGTTGTATTTTCATGTTATTGTGTAGGGCTTGCTGCCTGCCATGGAAGAGCTTCTTCCTGGTGTGGACCAGAGATTCTGTGTCAGACATCTTTATAACAATTTTAGGAAGAGACATCCTGGTAAACAACTAAAAGAAATGATGTGGAGAGCTGCAAAGGCAACTTATCCACAAGAATGGGAAAGGGAGATGAAGGAAATTAGAAAGGTATGTTAGTAATCTAAGTAGTCATCACATTTATGTTTAGTTTATTCATCTATTTAATGTACCTGTTTTTAAAGGTAAATGAGGCAGCTTACCAGGATTTATTAATAATCCCATCAAGATTTTGGAGCAAGTCAGGGTTTACTTATCACCCCAAATGTGATGTGCTAGTGAACAACATGTCTGAGACATTCAACTCAGTGATTATTGGTCCTAGGCAGAAACCTATAGTCACCATGTTAGAGGAAATAAGGGGATATTTAATGGATAGATGGGAAACAAATAGGAGGAAATTTGAAGCTTACCAAGGATCAGTCCTTCCCAAAATAAAGAAGAGGCTGGAAAAGGAGAAAGAGCTTTCTAAGCATTGGTTTTGTAGGTGTGTTATGTTCATATTTCTGATTAATGTATATGTTTCTGTTTGTAATTTGTTTCTGACTAATGTATATGTTGATGGTTTGCAGGGCCTGCTGGTGATAACATTTATGAAGTCAGAAGCATCTATCCTAGTGGAGAGAAGTTCACTGTCAACATGAATGAAGGTTTCTGTTCCTGTAGAAGATGGATGTTAACTGGCATACCCTGTTGCCATGCTGTTACATGCTCTAATGAGAGAAAAAGAGATCCTGAAGAGTTGATACCATACTATTACAGAAAAGAGGCCTACACCAACTGCTACAGTTCAATGATCTACACCAACAGAAGAACAACAGCCACATGCACCAACACAAACCTCCCAATCAAATGCACAAACAGAACCTTCACAACTAAGGAGGAAGGGAAGACCAAAAAAATCAGTCTGCACTGCTTCAACTCAACCAACTGCTTCAACTCAACCAACTGCTGCAACTCAACCCACTACTGCAACTCAACTCAATTCCACACCCATAAGAAGCCCTAGAGGACTGTCCAAAGGTCCTTTCAGAGTGAAGCTACCAACAAGGAGGGCTACTCAGATTTAGTGTTTATGTGTAGTGTTTATTGTTTATGTTTAATTATCATAGGAGGAACTATTTAGTGTTTAATTTCTGCCCTTTTGTTGGTACATGTATCTTGCTTTAATGTCTGCCCTTTTGGAACAATAGTGAATCGCAGGGACAAAAGATTTAGTGTTTAATGTCTGCCCTTTTGGTTGTTTAATGTCTGCCCTTTTTGGAACTATGTTGGTAGATTTAATGAATGGCAGGTTTAATTACTATGTTTATGTGTATTGGCAGGTTTAATGTGAATGGTTTTACTTTGGTGAATGACAGGGTTAATGACTATGTTTATTTGTATTGGCAGGTTTAATGTGAATGGCAGGTTTAATGCAGGGACAATAGTGAATGACTAGGTTTAATGTGAATAGCAGGTTTAATGACTTTGGTTTTACTTTGGTCTAAATTATTGAAACAATACATATGTTGGTTTCAAACAAATCAAACATCATTTTCAACGACCAATTCAAACTTCAAATTGAACCATTACATATAGCTTTTCAGTTAAAGCCTAATTTCAAATCATGTGCTCCACATTTCGGAGGTTTGAATAACAACATTGCACAAGTTACTCCTAAAATAAAGCATATAACAACAACAAACTTCATCTTCATCTTCATCGATTTCTTCTCCTCATTCATAGTCATCAATGTCCTCATCACCATTGTTAACTCTATATCCTTCTCGGAACATTGTAAACATTCATCGTCGTCCTCATCAACATACTTTGCAAGCCAATCTGAGTACTAAAGAAAAAATCCACAGCCACAATCTATGCCAGTAGCCTACAATATCAAAGAGGACAGAATTGTTTTAAGTTAAATAAAATAAAGGACTTACTTAATATTACAAAATAACATAAGGGACCGAATCGTTAATGAAAAAAATATGCAGAAACCAAATCACCATGGCAGAAGCCACGAGCTTACCACAAAGTGCCTGCAACCCCAAAATGTCTTGTCATTGTTGGGTCCAACTTTGATGACGGTGCGAACAACGGCTTTGGTTCCACATCTGCACTTCGGTGGTTTTGTAGGAGCACATTTCCCACTTGAAGCGACTGAAACAGAATGGGAACTTCTGGATTGTGACCCATTGGAGCAATAAGAAGCCATTGTTATGGTGTTTTAAGGTTTCACAAGCTTTCAGATTTTCAGATTTTCAAACTTTCAGAACTCAACAACGGTGAAAGATGAGATCTAGGGTTTAACTGAAGAAGATGATACTCAGAATCTGATTTGGCATCCACATGAGCAACTTGATAGCCACCTGGACTACAGTTAACGCCGTCAATGGAAAAGCATAACCAAGGCTGACTTTGCTTTAAATTTGAAAGATAAAGGACTTAGTTGGTACAAAAAAAAGATAAAGGACTAAATCGTTACCTGAAATTAAGTTAAGGGACCGCAGGAACATTTTAGCCTTTTGAATTCATTCATCATATTTTCAAACATATGTGATGCATTAATAGTAATAGTTGAGGTTGAGCTTACCTCATCATCACTGTCATCATCATCCTCTATTTTTTTGGCCATAAAGCACATGTATGCTTTATCCCCAATTTCATCGTTGGAGGTGTCACTGTCGGTGATCGCCTGTAGGCACTCCTCGATCTTGTTAGATGCGGCGAGGCTTCTGATTCACCAATTAGGGCCTTAATCTTGTTTCTCCATGCATGTATCTTCTCATCCTTTTCCTGTTGCTTAGCTTCTGGCAAATTTTGCACTTTTGGATGAGGACACTTATTTGCATAGTGTCCTGACTTCCTGCAATTACAACACATGTTATAATCTCCAAATGAAGGGGATTAAGGACTTATCCTATTTAGTGGCTTGGGCCTATATGGGGCCTTTCTAGAGTGTTTGATGAACTTCCGGAATTTATGCATGAGCAGGGCCATCTCGTTTTGCGACAGGATGTCATCGTTGTTGTCTGCTGCCTTGCATGCGGATTTGGATGTGCTGGGTGTGGAACTGTGTCTCCTGTCAGATACAACAACCAGTGTTGTAGTCCTGGCAGATGACTCTTCTGTCTTCTCTCTCCTGTCAATGTCATACTCAAAAGATTTGAGGTCAGAGAAGAGATCAAAGGTAGATATGTCATTTAGATTATAAGACACATGTATAGATGTGGTTTTAATATCCCATCTGGCAGGGAGTGATCTAAAGATTTTCCAATTTTTCTCCTTTTGGGTATACATTTTACTCAATACTTCAAGTTCATTGATAATGCTGGTAAATACGAGGTCAAGCTCCTCAAGCGTCTCAGAGGATTTCATTTCAAATGATTCAAACTGCCGAGTTAGTTTAGAAATGATGTTTTCTTTCGAGCGCTCAGTTCCCTCGCAAATTAGGTTGAGTTTCTCCCAGATTTCTTTGGCTGTCTTATAGCTTTTTACCTTGGAGAATGTGCCTTTGTCGAGAGTGACAAAAAGCACATTCTTAGCAATATTTTTGAGGTCCGCACACTTGCGATCATCTGTCGTCCACTATTCACTCTCCTTCTCGATCATTTCAGCATGAGCTGTCCTTCTATCCTTGCGGCTGGATTGACCTTCATTATCCTTATTGGTCCTTCCTCGATGACGAATATCATCTCTTCATGCATCGCTGCAAGATGAGCTTCCAATTCTCCAGTCATCAAACTCATTAACGGGAAATATAGGAACTTTGTTTATCATGGAGGTGTCCATTTTAGAAATAGGATAGGTGATGAAAAT
Organism: Orobanche coerulescens; assembly: GCA_033398695.1. Taxonomy (NCBI): domain Eukaryota; kingdom Viridiplantae; phylum Streptophyta; class Magnoliopsida; order Lamiales; family Orobanchaceae; genus Orobanche; species Orobanche coerulescens. Next base: position 34,873,680 of record CM065807.1, read on the forward strand.
ATAACAAAATTTTCAAAAGCTAGTGATTTGTGGATTTAATTCAGTTAAAAATCGACTGATTCTTTTTAGAATCAGCCGCTCCGATACAACTTGTTGGTCACAGAGTATACAGTAAGCAGCCTAGTAAGGGAAAATACAATAAGCTGTATGTTTTTTGAAGTTATTTGCATAGTGGAAGACTAATATTGAGTTGCTGTAAGTACAGCAACGAGGTACTGTCTTGTTTGCTTGATGCGTACAGGGTTTCACAATGTATACTTTAAATCACAGTTATAAATGCAAATAGTAAGGACGGAATGTAAATAACAAACAGATATAAGTGGTTCAAGGTAAACCCCTCTACGTCTAGTGATCCTCCACATAAGAGTAAAACGTTTATTAAAATCACTACGTACACAACTACGTGACTTTAACTAAACCTGTCTCTGTATCGTTCACACAGGTTGATACAGTGACCCCGGCTTGGGCCGTTCATGTAGATTGACTTTAACTCTTTCGACTCGCTTCTTCTCACACATATCGAAGCTTCATCATCACTGCTATTCTTCCCACACAGTTTGGAACTAGCAAGGACTTAGTCCACACAGGGCTAAGGTTGATCTCAATGGTAAAGATATAGAACAAGTTCAAACAGCACTGTATGCTTTGACGAGCAATTGTTATATGTTGTGCTGTTTGTATTGAGGACTGTATATTTCTTCGCTTTGATAATGCTGTATGCTCAGCAAATATATTGCTCTTTCTTAGCTTGATATTCTAATTCTCAGAGTTGATTGTCATATGTAATCGCGAAGTCCAGACAGTTCAGTGTTCAATGTCCTCTTGCTTGGGGCCATTTATAATTTTGGAAATAGATCCGTTATAAATGTAGCCGTTATCCGGTTGGTGAGATTTAGACAGCTCTGATTAGCGGCAGCAGAATGTTTGAATTAAAGGTGATTCATATTTAATGATTCATACATTCTTTTTGACTTTGCATTAAATGCTTGTCAGCGCGTTTAGGTTGTTGTTGTAACACCCCCAAATCCCCTTGGGTCATTACTGTACCGTGGACCCCACACCAGGAGATCCACCAGGCGAACACGACCAAAAATACAACAAACTGACCAAAAGGGGAATCTCAGTCCCTACTATGACATCCAACATAATATTCCGATATGAAATTTCAACGACAACAGTGGGCCTACATGGCCAAAATAAAAATACAACACTCACGAGCCTCGCTCGGATAATATAAAATGACAACAACTGAATAACACTGGAGTACTCCAACTATCTGACCGACATGAACACTGAAATATCTCGGACTAGTATCGCTCGAATGCCTCGTCCCATCGTCATGCCCCTGTGTCTCAGCTCTCTCCTCACAAACACCTAAAACATGAATTCCGCCCCCACGGGGGAGTCATCCAGATAATGAATATCAAATACATATACAACATGATATGCATCCAAAGGCAAAATGAAACGGTGCAATGATGGTAATACGAAATGCTCACAAACCAAAGTAAGAATCGAGCATTCGAGAAACATTATGCCCACGACATACGATCGGTACCTACTCAACAGGTTAGAACACAAGTGCCCAACGGCGAATCATCAATACAGAACACAACCATGAATTACCCAAAGGTAAACCAAACTGGAATAAATACGAATCACAATGCCCGAAGGCTCCAACGGAAAAACCACTACATCACAATGGCCTGAAAGCCACTCAGACAAAGCTGCCACAATATCACAATGGTCTGAAAAACCACTCAGCCGAAGCTGCCAATCATCACAATGGCCCGAAGCCAAACAGCACGAAGCTGTATCATTTGAGGGCCGAAGCCACGGTACGAAGCCGTATCACAATGAGGGCCGAAGCCACGGCACGAAGCCGTATCACAATGAGGGCCGAAGCCACGGCACGAAGCCGTATCAAAATGAGAGCCAAAGCCAAGGCATGAATCCGTATCACAATGAGGGCCGAAGCCACGACACGAAGCCGTATCACAATGAGGTCATCCAATGACCGTGACCTACTGAACTGTAGGTGTTGGGAAACCAATTGCGAAGGTTCAAGCCCCAAACTTACCCATAATGAGATCACCCAATGACCGTGACCTGCTGAATCGCAGGAGCCGGGAAACCAACTGCGAAGGTTCAAGCCCCAGACTTATCCATCGAGCACTAACAGAGACTAACCTCCAAAACACAATTAATCACAAACGACAATGATCCTAAGATTACCGAATTCACAAGAATAATAGTGTGCTGCCTTGAGTCGGCCTACACGACAACAATAACTCACGGATGGCACCATCCTCGGTGGTCCTAATTTAAAATACCTCGACTGCCTTGGAATGGCCAATCGACCACAACGACACAACGGATGGGAAATGTCCTAGATAGTCCCAATTCAATATATCGATTACCTTAGAATGGTCAATCGATAATGACCCAATGGATGGAAAATGTCCTTGACAGTCCCAATTCAATACATCGATTACCTCGAACGGTCAATCGATAACAAAGATACAACGGATGGGAATTATTCTTGATAATCCCATTCAATACGTCGATTACCTTAGAATAGTTAATTGATAAATAATGATACAGCGGATGGGAATTATCTTCGATAATCCCAATTCAATACCTCGATTGCCTTAGAATGGTCAATCGATAAACAAGGATACAACGGATGGGAATTATCTCCGATAATCCCAATTCAATACCTCGATTACCTTAGAACGGTCAACCGATAAACAATGATACAACGGATGGGAGTTATCTCCGACAATCCCAATTTAATACCTCGATTACCTTAGAATGGTCAATCGATAAACAATGATACAACGGATGGGAGTTATCTTCTATAATCCCAATTCAATACCTCGATTGCCTTAGAACGGTCAATCGATAAACAATGATACAATGGATGGGAATTATCTTAGATAATACCAATTCAATACCTCGATTAGCTTAGAACGGTCAATCGATAACAACGAAATGATTAGAACAGATGTCCCGGTACCTTTGAACGGTTACCGACGACGGAGATGATAATCGAACACGTCAATGCCTATACTCGGCCAATCACAACATCAATAGCAAAATACCAATATCAATAACAATGATCATAACAATGTCTTAAACCAACATCAATGTCGACAACAATAACCGATGCATCGATACCGCGAACCGACTATCGACAATAACATAAACAATGAGTATCTCAAAGCCCTGAACGGCTTTTATCGGACAATAACAACAATTGGCATAATTTGCGGAAGGGTATTGCATCAAACAATCCCAAAATATCAACAAAATTATAGAGAGACCAAGTCTCGAAATGATACACACATTCATAAACATACATGATAACATTAATCTCATTGACCAGTACAAGTATAAAACTTGCCTCAAACCGAAAGCGAGAAAGTCCTTCCACGATCAACGTCCTTCCATGAAACGACGAACGACATCCTCCGATGATCACAAGCACTCGAACAACCTTGAATGAAATACGATTCATTTAATAACACAAAATCAATGGAAAGCAACACCAAAACAATCCCAATTCAACCCCGAATCGATTAAACTCCACCAACGAATATCATAGTTCTCAACTATGAATTCTAACATCCTCCATCACCTCAATGATCAATTAACATGATCATTACGTTCTTAACACTTGTGAAATCAATTCCACAAGAATCACTTAAGAACAATCATCAAAACAAACATCTCAAAATGATAATATCACTAATATCATCATCAATACCCCAAGAACATCATCATCTCAACAAACATGATGTCTAAACAATAATCCATCTCCAATTCATCATGAATTCGGATTAAACCACAAGATTAAATCAACCATTACAAGATTATGATAATCATTATATAATTCATCATAATTCCTTACCAAAATGGTGAAAATCTCCCCAAGAAACACAAACAACAACACCAATCATATCAAGACTATGTTAATCATATAACAATCTTAACATAATCCTTCCTAGACATGATTATAACCTCCAAACATCCTAAAACATCAAGAACAACTCCTTCTCAAGACAAAATCATCATGTTCTTCATCACAAGTTATAAAAACTCATCAAGAATCATGATATACTCCAACAATCATTCAATACCCGAAGAAAACAACAACAACATCAACAACATACTCGGAAATCACTTGAAGAACAAGAGATTAAGAGAACTTACCAATGAAGAACAAGAAGAACTCTCCAAACACAAAAGGAGAACCAACAAGCTTCTAACTCCAAGCTCCAAATCAAGTTATGATGATCAAAAACAAGATGGAAGAGGCTAAATATCAAAAACAAGTCCAGAAGAACGATTCTAGGGAGAGAAAAACGATTTTGGTTCGTGAAGAAATGAAATACGAAACCAAGTTATATAATCTGACAAACACATTACGTACGCTATACACCACGGTTAACGTACGTAAGGGCCATTACGTACGCTATGCCAGAACATTAACGTACGTAATGCTAACTACAGAACCAACTGACCAAAAGTACGAAGACCTTAACGTACGTAAACAATAACAATTTACGTACGTTAGCAAGCTACATGGATTACGTACGTAGAGCTCACCACTTAGCGTACGTAAGGATCAATTGACTGCAATAGTAAGATCGGATCAAAGATGCCCGGGATCCACCGTCCGAAAGTCGAGTCCGAGGAAGGTTCCCTCCACCCACCACTCATTACGTACGTAGCATGAACATCGTAACGTACGTAATGCCTAAAGCCTAACATACGTTAAGCGCACAAGCTAACGTACGTTAGCTCAATAAAGTAGACAACCAAGTTGTTCCACCAACTCTCAACCGGAATGAACGAACTACAATCCAACGCACCTCAACAAACACGAATGATACAATACATACAATTCCAAATGAATATGTACAACTCAACAGTGAAACAAAAAACAAATTACCCCGGATATTACATACTCCCCCCTTGAAAAGAGTTTCGTCCCCGAAACTCAGGGCGCACAACACGGGGTACGAACTATCCAAAAGGATCTGAAAACATCTCCAGGAATACTCCTCATTGAGAACCAGTCCCCCTAAGTAATCGGGCTAACCCCACGGGTCCCCGCGTCTCCTCTGCCGGAACACAGCGAAAATCAAATGATGAAAACACTCAACTAAGTGCGAGATCAGTCGAATCATGACTCCTTCGCCACAAAAGGAAAATAACAACGCACATATAGTCCTCAGGACCATATCAATCGCACGCCCAAGTCCTCACGACTTGACATATCGAATCTCAATGAACAGTTACCCAGATTATCACAAAATCTCGGGTACAACACCAAAAGGAAGAAAACACATCAAACGAACTCAAATCTCAAGATTATCACATACTATCGTTACAAGATAGATCAACAATAAATGGTTCACAACCACAACACTACAATACAGACTGAGTCAAACATCAATCCGAAAAACAAGGAAAATACAAATCATGGTTACATCTCAAATGTACCCGAAATCAACATCCTACAGATCATCGAGCTCCTCGATCTCATTGACTCGAGGAAGACCCAAATCTAAACTCGCTCCTTCTCCTCGGCTGTCCTTACCTATGGCTCCCGAAGCCTGATAGGACCCCTTGGATGAAGTACAGACCGGGTTAATAAAATCTATCGAGGCCCATGAGCTCTCTCGAGACCTACTGGCACTAGAACTCCTGCAGTATTTCTGAAGGTGTCCCTGCCTCCCACACAGAAAACAAACAATAGCTAGCATAGTACAACAAGTGCTAACATGCCCCGCTGAATCGTAGTTAAAGCAAACAACAATCGAACTCGTTGTCTGAGAGGAAGATGCTTTCCCAGCACAAAGACGACTAGAAGACGACCTCATGGACTTCGGAGCCCGATGTCCCTCTGAACGAATCGGCATCCTAGTCCTCTCACTAGAAGAAACTGAAGGGTTCTTCCGAGCAAGCTCCTTGATCAAAAGCTCTGCTCCAAGAGCCTTCTCGATGAATTCACCAAGTGAATTACAATTATGGTTAAACAACTGCATCCTCAACTGCGGATTTATCCTCTTGCTAAAATGCTTTATCCGCCTCAGTACGGATAACAGACGAATCAAACTGAAGAAGTCCTTGAAACTTCTCAGCAATAACAATAACATCCTCATCCTCGATGGATTCGGGGTTCAAAACCTTTGACAACTTGGCTTCACAAAGTGGAGCTGGATAATACCTCTCTAACATGAGAGTCTTGAACTCGTTCCAATCATAATCACGATCGGTGGGATTCACAGAAAGCCACCATGAATAAGCACCCTTACTCAAGTAGTAAGCCGCTACTGCCACCTTACTCTCTTACGGACACTGAACCATGTCGAAGAGTTTATCAAAATGTTCAAGCTAATGAACAATGTCAGCTTGTTCCGACGAACCCTCAAAAATAGGTGGCCTCTGGTGAGAGATGTCGGCGATAATCTAACTCACCCTCCCGGCCTGTCCATAAAATGGCACCTGGAGTCCCTACTGCGGTGGACCACGAACCACTGAGGTCTGCATGGTTTTCATTATCTGCGTCATCTGAGTCATCTGCGCCATCATGCCCCTCATAAGCAAGAATGGGTCGATGTCAGTCTGATCGACTCCTCGAGTATGACGTCCCGAAGGAGAACCGGTCGCATAAGTCACATCTTCGGCAGAATTCTGATCCATCTCGGCATCTGTACACGTATAACCAACACACGACTTAAACGTGCCCGACATGAAAATCCAACACATACCAACCAGCACGCCAGTATGACCCGGAATGCCACGATATAACAAAAGTGACATCGGAAACGAATAATGACTCACCGAGATGAAATGATAGTGAAATAAATGATAGCTCAATGAAATGATCGGAACCGTCGTTCCTTGTGACTGAAGTGATTAATTGACAATGACAAGTTTTGATACGGTTAATACAATGATGAATGAGTTATGATTATGAATGAACAACAACAAAAGGAAATGAATATCCTTTTAACTGAGTAAGAATTAACTTACACAATACCGATGACAATTATCCTTCCACGAACAAATGTCCTAAATGCGATGTCGGTCGCTCGAACAACCTTGAATAACACAATTACCAACAATCCGTTCAACATACGTATCAACACGAATATAACGAACTCAACATGTCGATACGACTAAACCAAGTCCATTGAGGCATTATATCGAATACTTTGTGGCCAAACTTCGATTGTTAACAACCCAACATTGATTATACCCACATCAAAACCCAAAAAGTGTTTCAATCCAACAAAACATCTTCCAAATGATCAATAATACAAAATGAATATCCAAATTCGTGATTACAACAATAATTAATCGAAAACCCCCAATTCCAACTCAATATTCAAAGTGTTCTTGAATAATCCTTCAATAATCCATTGAATCTTTATACAAACTCATAATCATATACATATCTCTTCATATAAAATGATTATAACGTCCAAAACATCATATCTCAACACAAAATCGAAATCCAAAATGTTGAAAAAATTACCTCTTGAAGATCCAACCACTTCGATCCGATGAATACGAGTTAAATCGAGTATCCGAGCTATACGATCGAATGTAAATGAAGAAAATCAAGTACTCAAGTGTTTGATGAAGGAAAAATCACTTCCCCCAAGCTCTCTCTCGGACAATATGGAAGAAGAAAGTGAAAATGAAGAAAAAGTCCCGGCCAGCCATATATAAACTGCCGGAAGTTACGGCCGTAACTCGGCCTTCTTACGGCCGTAACATCCCAGGTCAACGGCCTTACGGCTGTAACCATCCAACTCGTACGGCCGTAACTCGGCTTCGTCCAATCATCTGCCGACAGTCTTACGGCCGTATCCGAACCTGACTTACGGGCGTAACTCGGACGATACGGCCGTATCCGGCCAATCTTACGGGCGTAAGCCCCCTTCGTCAAAAATGACCAGGTACCCTGCCTGCAACGTACGGCCGTATCCGGCCAAGCCTTACGGCCGTATCTCCCTCGCCTTACGGCCGTATGCCGCAACCCTTATGGCTGTAACTCGCCTTCGGCCAAAAACGTCTGGGCACCCTGCTCGACACATACGGCCGTACTGCCTAACTTACGGCCGTATGCCGAAATCCTTACGGCCGTAAGTCCTGCTCGTCCGAAATGGCCTGAAAACAACGAACGTCTATTACGGCCGTATCCGACACTCCTTACGGCCGTAACTCGTTGCTGGACAAGATGAAATTCCGACAACTCCGATTTCTCGCTACGATTGATGAATGATTCGACATACCAAATGTTTGTGAACGCGAACAAGTCCAACACATGCCAAAAATGATATTTCCAGCACAAGACTACCAATCACGATGATAATGATAATACTCCCGTTCTGACACTCAAACGGAGATGAAATGACGATCGGTAACTGATACACGGTTACAACATGCCAAATGAACGCAAATGAATGAATCGTGAATGATGAGCGATCATTAATGAGTGAAAATTACTAAGTGATAATTACAGACTGATAATTACTGAATGATAATGAATGAATTACAACCGGGTATTACATTCCAATCATAATCACGATCGGTGGGCTTCACAGAAAGCCACCATGAATAAGCACCCTTACTCAAGTAGTAAGCTGCTACTGCCACCTTACTCTCTTACGGACACTGAACCATGTCGAAGAGTTTATCAAAATGTTCAAGCTAATGAACAATGCCAGCTTGTTCCGACGAACCCTCAAAAATAGGTGGCCTCTGGTGAGAGATGTCGGCGATAATCTAACTCACCCTCCCGGCCTGTCCATAAAATGGCACCTGGAGTCCCTGCTGCGGTGGACCACGAACCACTGAGGTCTGCATGGTTTTCATTATCTGTGTCATCTGAGTCATCTGGGCCATCATGCCCCTCATAAGCAAGAATGGGTCGATGTCAGTCTGATCGACTCCTCGGGTATGACGTCCCGAAGGAGAACCGGTCGCATAAGTCACATCTTCGGCAGAATTCTGATCCATCTCGGCATCCGTACGCGTATAAACATGAGGTTCTGGGTTTCGGCCTGCTCTGCAGCCTCTACCCCCTCTGCCACGTCCTCAGGTTCCTCTTTCCATACTGAAAGAATAACGCTCGATCATGATCATAACTCAAATACGTCTCAACGGCCAAATCAGAATGCTAGGTCAATAGCCAAACACGAGTATACATACTCAACAGATAAACAATCACCTCAAACATGCTAATTATAGCCAGTACTGAGCCCGCCCGCTCCAAAACAAATAATCATGAATGAATCGTAACACAAATGTTACATACAGGTTTTAACAAAACATGTATAATCAATGTCATAATGAATGTATGAACATAAAAGAGAATCGAGTCCTTACACAGGTCATACGAAGCTTAGAGGTCTTGTGATACTAGTCTTCACTAATGACGACTCGATGAAAGAATGACTCATACAGTCGTCCAACTATCACGACTCACAAAACCCGACTGTCCAGATTGTCATAACCTGACAGCCCCACTACTACCGTGTCGGTAGAACCACATAACTCATATGTCAGTGTATCTCAGAACCCAATGCTCTGATACCATCTTCTGTAACACTCCCAAATACCCTTGGATCATTACAGTGCCATGGACTCCACACCAGGAGATCCACCAGGCGAACACGACCAGAAATACAACAAACTGACCAAAAGGGGAATCTCAGTCCCTACTATGACATCCGACATAATATTCCGATATGGAATTTCAATGACAACAGTGGGCCTACATGGCCAAAATAAAAATACAACAACACTCACGAGCCTCGCTCGGATAATACAAAATGACAACAACTGAACAACACTGGAGTACTCCAACTGTCTGACCGACATGAACACTGAAATATCTCGGACTAGTATCGCTCGAATGCCTCGTCGCCATCGTCATGCCCATGTGTCTCAACTCTCTCCTCGCAAACACCTAAAATATGAAAACATGTTCCGCCCCCACGGGGTCAGTCATCTAGATAATGAATATCAAATACATGTACAACATGATATGCATCCAAAGGCAGAATGAAATGGTACAATGATGGTAATACGAAATGCTCACAAACCAAAGTAAAAATCGAGCATTCGAGAAACACTATGCCCACGGCATACGATCGGTACCTGCTCAACAGGTTAGAACACAAGTGCCCAACGGCGAATCATCAATACGGAACACAACCATGAATTACCCAAAGGTAAACCAAACCAAAACTGGAATAAATACGAATCACAATGCCCGAAGGCTCCAACGAAAATACCAATACATCACAATGGCCTGAAAGCCACTCAGCCAAAGCTGCCACAATATCACAATGGTCTGAAAAACCACTCAGCCGAAGCTACCAATCATCACAATGGCCTGAAGCCAAACAGCCCGAAGCTGTATCATCTGAGGGCCGAAGCCACGGCACGAAGCCGTATCACAATGAGGGCCGAAGCCACGACATGAAGCTGTATCACAATGAGGGCCGAAGCCACGACACGAAGCCGTATCACAATGAGGGTCGAAGCCACGACACGAAGCCGTATCACAATGAGGGCCGAAGCCACGGTACGAACACGTATCACAATGAGGTCATCCAATGACCGTGACCTACTGAACTGTAGGTGTTGGGAAACCAACCGCGAATGTTCAAGCCCCAAACTTACCCATAATGAGATCACAGAGTTGAAAGAGTCAGCACAGAATACCAGATTGCTAACATATTCACCAAACCTTTACAGTCGACGGGCATATTTTGGAGCATTTAATTACACATTACAGCTAAATTAGATATTTAATACTTGAAAAAAAATCACCTTATTACTTATAATATTATAAGATATTTTTGTTCTGGCATATATTTTAGAATCGCCGAATTGACACTCCCATTCCATGTGACCTAGGTCTAGACGTATCGTTAGATCCTTTGTAGCACTCTTCTGGGGTCTCTCCATGTAATATATTATTATAATTTTCTCATGTAACATCTTCTTATCGTTATGTTGTGTAGTATATTGACTTTTTCATCTAAAATCTTCGTACGTTTCTCTGATTTAAGATCTTCTTATAAATATATTGCATAATCTTTTTTAATAATTCTCCCATTTAACATCTTCTTATGATTTACCTATTTAATGTCTTTATATTTCTCTCAGCATCATCTTCTTATAATTGTTCCATATAATAGTTTTTTATTATTCCATCATGTAGTATCTTCTCATAGTTTTATCATGTACCAATCTTTTTTATTCTCCCTTTTAGCACATTTAAGTTATCGTTCTCCCTTGTAACCTCTTGTTATGATTCTTCCGTGTAACATCTTATTATGATTCTCCCGTATAACATGTTATTATTAGTCTATAGAAAATAATGTTGGTTAAAATTTATATACGCAACAACAGTAATAAAGTATTATTCTTTATGTGACTTTCTACTTCTATCTGTCGCTTCAATCAACAATAGCAAAGCATTATCTTGTATCTATTAGAAAACTCTTTTCTAAAGAAAATTAAAAATTGAGAGTGAAAAAGTAAGATCGTGTGGTAGTGTACGTTTACTTATTAGATAGTAAAAGTAAAAAAAATATCAACTATTATGATTACAAATCAAAATTATGTTTTCACATGACACAATATTTTAAAAATAATAAACGGAACTAAATTTAAATCCAAAATAGTTGCATGTTTAATTCGATCAATTTTTTATATATAAAAAGTCAAAATTGGCTAAGAGTCATATAACTAGCAAATTATCCATTATAATCCAACATTTCAAGTATTCAAGCATTATCACGTGCATATTAAAAAAAACTCCTAAAGAAATCGTATCAAGATGGGGATAGGTTATGATTGTTGATCAGATCGTACCCGTACGGATAAGTTCAAGTATTTGAGTTTGGTCATTCAGAAGGAAGGAGAGTTTGAAGATGTTGTCACTCATCGTATCAAGGCGGGGTGGCTAAAGTGGAGAGCAGCGTCAGGGGTCCTGTGTGACAAGAAAGTCCCTCTAAAGTTGAAGGGTAAATTCTATAGAGCGGCAATCAGACCTGTAATGTTGTATGACTTCGAATGTTGGACGATGAAGAAGTCGCTTGAGGGTAAGTTGGAAGCGGCTGAAATGAGAATGTTACGTTGGTCGTGTGGTCGCACAATATTAGATAGAATTCCGAACGGGGTTTTCAGGAACGCGCTAGAAGTGGCGCCCATTTCAGCGAAAGTTAGGGAAGGGAGATTGAGATGGTTTGGCCACGTCCGTAGGAGGCAGGCCCCTGCTCCGGTGAGGAGGGTTGAGAGTTTATTGGTTGTAGGGGGAGGAGGAGAGGCAGACCTAAGAGGACGTGTGGGGAGCAGTTGAGATTAGATTTAAAGGCCTTAAACTTATTCGAGACCATAACTGTTGATATGTGCTCTTGGAGGCGCCAGATCAGAGTTGTGGATTCCTTTTTTGGGAGCAGTTCGATTGTGGAGAGTCTCAGGGCTGGGTTGTCTCGGTTAGCCTTGACCTAGAGCATTGCATTTTTTTTTTGTTTTTTTATTATCCTACTGTCTTTTGCGTGTGGTGTATTTTTGACAGGGAGCGGTCCGCGGAGTCGACCTCCTTATGTTAGAGCGGAGTTCATCGGGAGTGAAGTAGGCAAATTCATCTTAGGTAAGTCCCATGTGGATTAAGCCATGGGCTCAGGTATGGTATTGAGTTTTTTCGAATCATGTTTCCCTTTGTATATATCACTCAATATTTGATTGTGCACTAAGCTGGGGTCTTCATGAAAACAGTCTCCCTACCGTAATAAGTAGGGGCATGGTCTGCGTACAGCTTACCCTCCCGAGACCCTGCTTTGAACGGGATATACTGGGTATGTTTGGTTTGATTGTTTGGTTTTTCCTAAAGAAATCGAGAAGTTAAGAGCAAAAAAAATAGTAAGATCATGCGATCGAGTATCTTTATCTATTTAGGTAATTAAAATAAAAAAATATAGCAACTATATTGATTGTACATAAAAAAAAATAAAAATTCACCATCTATACATATTGTATATATAAAATAAAAAATGTAATAAAAATATTAGGTGAAAACTAAAATACATTAAATATGTTAGTAGGTAGAAAATCGATATTTATATTAACTAGTGTAAAATAAAAATAAAAAATTATGATTTATTAAAGATTAGAGGTTAAAATAAGATTTGTTGGGGGCCGTAATACATAAACATTCGAATGAAATAAGAAATAAAATAAGCCAAATATCTTGACCTCTTCACATTATTGTATGTAGTTTTACATGGGCGGAGTCAGCATTTTAATTTGAGAGACCAATATAGTACGAATAAAAATGAAAACTAAGTTCTATAGTAATAAATTCTTGGGGGCATATTTGAAAATAAAATTTTCAACATATAATATTTTGAAAAAAAATGTAGTTGCGGGGAATAGCCCTTGCTAGATCGAAATTACAGATTACACGTGAAGTCGAAAAGGTGAAAATAGACACCAAAACGAATTTATGCATTCGTTTTCAGAAATATCCGTTATCTTCAAATTTATCTTATCTTCATTTTGGTTCTGACTTGATCGTCGATGGACCCTTACACGGCAAGTTCATAATATAGAAAAGTTGTTGGACTTGATTGAAACACAAATGATACACATAATATTTAATATGCAAAACATATATCAGTAAAGTTGCTTAACTGATAGATAGAGAGAGGAACTGTATGAATTTAATATGTGAAGACAGAATATATATGTTTGTTTTCAAGGCATAAATAAGTTTCTGGTATATATATTATATGTATATATAGAAACAATATTTCTATCTGATACTTGAGACTGGCTTCAAACCATGTTTCAATGCAGCTTCCCATACCAAGTCGATCCGGTCCACATCTATCGCCCCGACTTCATGGTGTGTCCATTCTTCCAAGGCATGAACCACTCCACCTGCATGACAAGCATGGACAACTCCTCTCTCCATTGTGTACTGCACAAAGCCAAAAAAAAAAAAAAAAAAAAAAGAACACGGGAGCTCAAGAAACGTGCCGGGATTCTGATGCATATACATAAAACCTCCAACAGAAGAACATTTGAGATCCTAATTAATGTTGAACCGAATGTATCTTTCTTTTACGGTTGTTTACCGAACTCTTTTTCCGGTTGCACTTTACCATTCATCTAGTGGTCGGTCGTCGTATTAATTCTTTCGGGATTCCATAACATGTGCCCCATCTATGGAATCTCAACAGAATTTGGGTGGAAACGTGCAAAAACATATATGGTAGGGATGACAAAGTGCAATTCCCCCCTTCCATCTACTAAGACGATGATAATTGTAAAAAACGTGCTTACTTCGCAAGATCCAAGCCCTTCAACATCTTCAGGTAACTTCATGGCAGCAAGATCACCATAAGTACAATCCCTTCTGAATTGCAAAATGGGTGGAACCACAAACTGATGAAAATGAGCTCCAGACGGTGCGAAATATTGCTCTCTTGGTGTGATCCACTTGCCTACTATCCATGTCTGCATTTAAAACCACCAGTCACAAATCGATTTGACTCGGAATCCAATTATTTCTAGTTGAAATCTACAAAAATAAATATCAAAATCGCTAAATTCTAGAAGGATCTAAATTGGTCTATGGTATGAAGATTATAGTGTCAATTATTGGACTAAGATTATAAACTCATGCAAAAAAGGAAAAAAAAAATGTAGCAAAGCTTTACGCCGAACGATTTTGGCAGCAAATTGGTTAAGAAAAAAATAGAGAACGAGTAACTACCATACCTTACAGTTTTGTGCTGCTTGGTACTTGGTCACTTGTACAAGATACTTTTGACAATCATCCGGTGCTTCTTTTTGAATGTTTCTGAATCTTTCGGTCGATAGAGTCAACATCTGCACATCAATATATCAAATGTTCAGTCTTTCATATCTCAAAAGAGAAAAAAGAAGAATCCAAAGCAATGCACCTGAATTTGTGATCAGTTGTTACCGAACACTTCAAAGAAAATGTCAATATTGTCGAGAAGATATAATTTCGTAGTCTACTTACCAAAACTCGGACCCGTTTTCTGCAAAGATAAAGAGCAATAGCTCTTCCGAGTTTGGATGTGGCACCGGTCAAAAATACTTCGGTTACGTTCTGAGGGATCTCGTTAAGAATCACAGCTGCAGTTAAAGTATTGCCATGTACCACACGAACTTTAAGATTCGGATGTTTGTTCACAAAAAGTGTTCCACCTCCGTTGAGAGCCTCATTCTACATCATCATATATACAAAAACATATGTATGACACATCAATGTGACATTATATTTATGTGAAAAATAAGTTGTCATTTTTTTATCTTCAAGTCTAACGGAACATTTGGTACGAATAAAACAAGCAGAGGAGATCAGTCTACGGATACGGGAAGAAGAGAACAAAGGCAGGGACATAAGTCAAAACCTTATTCAGAGCAGCTAGGCTGATAACTTTGACCCCCAACCTATTAGCTCTAAGGATAGCTTCCTCAATGTGCTTATTAATGCCTTCAGCCGCAAATGGCAGGAAATACTGCATAAACAAAACAAAAACATTATTCAAGAATATTACCCTAATGTTTCATGTTCCGCCTCTTCCAAATAAAAAGTACAAAACCTGAAAACCAAACCGGGGGACAGCCCATGTTTGGTGCAGCCGGTCCCTAAGGTTGTAGTAAGAGATCAAGAAAGGCTTGGATTTAACCCACATCACTAGCATCACTACGAAAGTTACAGGCAGAAATGGTAGCATGTAAATTCTTGTGCAGTAAGGCTGGGACGCCATTGATCTGCTTATAAATGGGGCGTGCAAGGCGGACGACATGTCCACCACATGTGCTAGAAAAACAAAATCCGGAACTCTCCCGTTTTTATCTGCAAGTTATGATTCAATAACGTAAGAAAAAATATTAAATAATAATTCGGAATTGGTTTAGCATTCATATCGCACGATGCCTACTACCGGCATTCAAACTGTTTTCCCTGTGGATGTCCCATGATTTTTTGTTCAATGTGTTTCCTAATGCATCGAAAAGAGGCATGAAAAGGCAATAGTTTGTGTCCGTCTCGGCATGATGCAGGCTATGGTACCTGTAGAGTCAGTATTAACATATGCAAGAAGAAACGAGTCAGTAATGATGAGAAAGTTACTGGTGGGTTGGTAATAGTTGCCACGACACGATTGCAAGCATGAATTATGGAGAGAAATAACATAATAAGGCACGACACGGCACGAAACACAATATGAAAGCAATAAATTTGTACAAATTCAGTTGGGACTACACTTATTGTTATATTCCTGATCAAATAAGACAGATGACACGAAAACTTGTCAAGACGTAACACGAAATTGCCAATGCTCTGATATCATAGGAAGTTATGCAAGGAATATTCATGCCTCCAAAGAACTTAAAAGATAAGGTCCACGTGCTACTTAATGTAAGTTGAATTAAATTGATCACTCCTTGAAAGACTTCCCTAGAGTACTTACAAAATGTATCGGTTTACCACCGACTTACGTACATTAAATTTGTTTTGTGAATAGTAGTAATAACAGTTTTAAATTACAAACGACACGGAGCAATTAATATTTGATGTGTCGCGATTTAATTGAGAATTTGGACCAAAAACAGAGATTCTTTAAGCTTAGGCCCTCCTTACTCTTACATAGTGGCTGAGCACTTGGCAGAGGATAATGAAACTAATCATTATTATTATACATTTATATATGTATGCAGATAATATAACACACGATTAGAAAAACTGGGCCTTAATTTAACTTGAATAAGGATGTATTTTGTTTGAAAACAGAATCACCTATGATGATACAGTATCTGTTATTCAGTACAAAATATTCAACTTCCCCTGATTAGGGAAGTGTTTGCGAATTCTAAGGAAAGTGATTCTCAGCGATTTATTCCACATATAAAAGCTGAGAATCACTTTTTGTTTAGAGTTGACATATCTCAAGCACTCCATAATGAGCCAAAATAATGCCCCCATAAGAAAAATTATGATATAAGTCCACTTACGTCGGCGTATAGAGTACATATTTGAGAAATGGGATCACATCAAATATTCGGTGGGGAATGATCTCCACATTAGAATGGCCTAAGCATCTCAAGAAATCGAATACCAAGACGTAGCCATAGGCTAAGCTTATCGATCCATGACCGGTCGCAAATGAACCGATTATCGGTGCTCCAATCACGACAGTTAACAAAAGATGTTCCAAGAATGAAGCATACCCAGCTGCACCAAACAAACAAAAAGAAAGAAATAAAATAAATAAAATAGTAACAAGGTAGATAGAAAAACTGTAAATTTTCCTATTTCCTTAATTTATTTATTTACCCGTATAGGCTTGAGGTACAGGTGATGAATGATGGAGTGAATGGTAGTGGGTGAAAAGGTAATTTCCGTGGAAGCATTTATGCATGCTGTAAAAAAGGGGCTCTGAGATGGCTACATGAAGCACAAGTGCTGATGTGATTCCACTTTTGTTCCACAGAGGTAGTGTTTCAAAACATGGAAACATGTACAGCATCAAACCAGCCACAATTGCTTGTAGTAACATAAAATTATCCCTGGTTGAAATTAAAAAGAAAAATAATTTAAAAGAAAATCAGCAAGGATGAGTAATTAAAGAGCAAATTCAATGGTTCCCTCTATTCTGGGGTGATTTTTTTACACTATTCTAGAGGAGAATCTAGAGGAACTCTACATTCATGTCCAACACTTGTGAGTGGTAAAAAAAAAAATAATAATAATAATAAAAAATAACACTCACTTTTTTTTTCGTTTTTTTTTTTTCCAATTCTCTTGGATTTATTGGGTAATGGTAGATTACCCGTGTGCTTTATAAAATCGGTCATTTAACCATCGTGTAAATTAAATAGGTCACCTCATGTGTTCTAAAAAAATTGCATATTAACTCATACTTCTTCCGTTCTCTTATTATTGCAACATGTTGATTTTTTACTGTTCACACTCTATGTTTTGACTATTTTTTGTGATTTATACTTATGAAAAAGATATAGTTATATAAGATCTTGTTAGATTCATCTCGAAATATACTTTCCACATATCAACTTTTTATAATTTTTATAAATACATAATTAAAGATTTTATTAGTCAAAGTTGTATTTGGCAAGCGTGAAAGTCCAAATATTGCTATTATAAAAGAACAAGGGTAGTATGTTTTATTCGGACGATGTAAATCACACCTCTATGCACATGAGGATAGAGGAAGCGGTATGTTTTATTCGGACGATGCAAATCACAACTCTGTTCACATGACGATAGAGGAAGCGGAATACACTTTTTTGAAAACATATCGGGTAATGTGTAATCGACCCAATTTTTAAAAATAAAGGGAAATAATCGGCCCATTTTATTTACATAGAAGTACCATTTTGTAAGAAACTCTTGTAAAACACGGGAGTCATATGTCAAAAATCCGATTTATTTAAATAAAAGTTGAAGAGAATAATTAATTACCAATCCCATTCTTTGTCAATCTGCTTGAAATCGACACCTTTCTTAACAATCAAGCGGTTCCGTGTAAGAAATAGCATATTGCTGTAAGAAGTCCATGAGTGGTATATGAGAAATCTTAGCATACATATGACGAAGAGATGAAGAAACCAAGTGTCATTCACGCTTTCTTCTTGGTAATATCCTGAGTACAATGCTTTGCCCAGAAAAAAACCATATACAACAATCTGCACAGAAATTTAATGACCAAAATTAGAGAGAGAGAGAGAGAGAGAGAGAGAGAGAGAGAGAGAGAGAATCTGAAGCAGAAAATCAATTTGAAATCTTTTGCATGAAAATTTTATATGTAAAATAATAATAAAACACAAAATATAATCTTTATGTGGATAATATACCTTGCAACTACCCAAGATTTTCCATGGCCAAGCAAACAAGGCGGCAGCCATGGTGAAAGATCAGGAAATCTCTCTCTCTCTCTCTCTCTATCTCTATCTCTCTCCTCCCTCTCTCTCTTTCACACACACACACACACTAGTGTTTACATATACTGTCTACCCTTTGATTGAAAAAAAAAAAAAAAACAATAGTGTGATTTTTTGAGCAGAAAGAACACATATATATATATGAATTGTATGGAGAAAGAAAAGGTTTCTGCTGGAATTGAAGTGAGTAGGGGTACTACAATTACTAGTGGAGAAGTAACACTTTTGTTCCTCTTGATCTTGACTGCTATTTATGGATGACAAATTGAAGCATTTATTCGGACAGCCTTATGGTGTGCCGACTTGGATAACAATGCAACACATAATTACTCTATTTGTCCCGTTTAAAGTTTGATTAATTATGTTGTTTTGATATTGTTTTAGATAATTAATTTGATGTGATAGATTGGTGAGTTGTATAAGTAATAATTGTGAGTGTGTTGTGCAGATTAAAAGATAAAATGTATTGAATATAAGTGTGAGATGAAGATTAAGTAATATTATTGTTTGATAGAGTAATAAACCAAAAAACTTCTAAAGGACAAAAAATGGGATAGATATAAACATTTGAATGGGATGCTACATTCTATGAACATCTCGAAGGCTGAGAAAAATCACCCCTCATTGTTTTGAGAGTGATTTGAAATATCAATTTTGATTTGTCCAGAAAAAAGTAACAAATTTGAGGAACGAATGTGGTTTTATTGTCACCCACAACATATAATAACATTGGACAAAAGTATGCGACGAGTGTGTTTCCGCCTTTCACTCCATCCCGTCCTAATTTGTCCCGAGCCAACCCATAATCTTTTAGACGTAGAGTTTCATATTCAAATTTGAGATTTAAGTCTTCAATTTTTTAAAACCCTTTGTAAAATTTAAGACTTTAACTATCAAACTGGAGCCCGCTTATTTATCTCAATACAAAAATTCAACGATTTTTTCGTCAAAAAATATCATTTAGGGGTTGATTTGATTTCGTCAAAAAATATCATTTAGGGGTTGATTTGATTTCGGCTATACGTACTTGTGCATTTTCCATAAGAAAAAATCCCAATTCCAATATATAATAGTAATGTTAAAAGGTCACAAAAACTCCTCTGCAATTTATGTTTACCTAAAAGCACCTCTCTTATGGGTGCAATTTTGGAAAAGAAAGAATATAAAGAAATGTTCATGGTCTTGGAAGAATAGTTATAAACTAACCCTCTTTTAGTGAAAATACCATGTTTTAATGTATCCAAACACATTAAACTTTAATTTTTAAAATATAATTTATTATCATATCAATTCTGTAAAATATTCGTTAAATATGGTAATCGGGCACTGATTATTTTTTCTTTTCAAAAAATGATTTTAGTGATTTGTGGAAAACATGTTAATGTGAAACGAATGTTGCATCTTCAACAAAATCGCAGTGGGGTTGGATTGTTGTAGTACATATTACTATAATAGCGGTATAACAATGTGAACTGATTTATAAGAGATTCAATGAAAAGCTATCATATTGATCAATGAATTATTTTTCTTAAAACTTTGTTATAAACATTGAGAGAAACAGTAAGAGGAGACGAGGGACACCAATGAAATTATGTATCTATTATGAAGGTCATAAGCCTCTATTTGTAAGTACAAATCTAGAGTTTCAAGAGAAACATTAGTCATTCGCTAAAATACATGATTTATTTACAATACTCTCTCTTGAATGATCATTTACATAAATGTCTGTTCAACTAGTTTGAAGAAAAATCCAATTGGAAAAAAAACTTCCAAACTATTTAGAGTGTAGGTTGTGACAAACATAACTTGCTGCATCATACTGTTGTTAGGAAAATTCATGAGCAATATGTAATCATGAATTTGCTCCACCTAATACCGATGATTATTGTATGATACTTTTGTGTCGCCTCAGTAAAACCTCGCCGGACAAAAACTGAGTGGTCATAGGAGTATAAGTTTCTCCATATAGATCATTCTTATAGGAGTATCCATGTGTTGTCTCATCAAAATCTCGTCGAGAAAACCCTGTGAGAAAAATTTGATTGAGGAAAAAAGAGTACAACTACTTATTTTAGACCTTGAGGAATAATTTATCTTTGTAATGTCCTCATAATGCCATGAATATGCCTCATCAAAACCTTATCAGAAAAATTCAGTCAGAAAAAACTAAATGAAGGGAAAAAAGTGCACTATTCATGTTAATATTGTTGGAAATAAAACACAGCGGAAGCGAAGTTGGTGAAAGTTTAAGAACGCGTTTTACGTATCCACGAGCACAAGATCTATTTAGGCATGCTAGTTAATTAATTACTAAGATTAATATGCAATTTAAATATTATTTATTATTTATTAAATAAATATATTGGTAATTGAATATCATAATCTAGATCTAAAAGATCATAGGATATTACCTTTCAAGCGTAGTGGTTGCTTTCGTATTGATCTCCTTGTATTTCTGCATTTAGACCTTCTAGAGTGTAATCCGCCTTAACCCGGACGTTGTGTGGGCAACGAACTACCGGACCTTGCTTGGACTTCTATGGATCGGCCGAACCCTTTTTGTATGTGGTCATTCGATTTTATAGGCAAGAACATCATCACGGCCGAACCCCTATGTATCCTATTTATAGGCTCTTGGACTACTACTAGATATTAGGACCTTTCTTAATATATCGAGTCTATTAATATCAATTCAATCCACTAAAAAATTAATATTGCACTTCCAACCCAAATCCCAATATACAAAATCGGGCTCCTTATTTAAATATATTATTTTTTGTGTTTAAGATGTCGAATGTCTATTAATTAATTATAAGCTACTGATAGGTTTAATTAATTAATATCTTATCCAAGATTAGTACCACTCGAACCTTATTATTATATCGGAATTAAATCCACTGTAGGGTTTAATATAATAATCATTATCGAGCTCCTCAAGGGGGCATCATCAACCCGCACGAGTCGGGACATGATTTCTAGTAATAATAATAACTGTCAAGATACGAAGCTTATTGAGTCGATCATTTTGACTCTCACCCATGGTAAATCAAAGCAATAAGTATTATAAATACATAATTAAATATTATATACTTAGAATTAAGAAATAATAATTATCCGAGATTTACATTCTTCTTACAGTCAGTACAGAAGACACTATTTCACCTCAATCCAGTTCAACGTATGCAAATATGATAATGTATGCTAATATTCAAGACCAACTAATCTCAAGCATACACTACAACCTTTTATATAATTTATCTAATAATTATATAGGTTGTGAACTATTATATTATTTTATAAGGCACCGATAATGTGATCTTCCGTGTGACACCAACACACCACATTATCTACAATATAAATAATTAGACATTTCATTTGCATAACCATAATGTGAATAAATATGCAAATATGTGATTAAATGTAATTAATATTTTCATAGGTAGTTACAGGGAAATAAGGTAATACAAGCATAAAGTATGCTTTGCAGTATATAACCCTAGCAAATACGTCATCCTAGTTGCCTCGTTAAAACCTTGATGGGAAAATCCAATTGGATAAAACCTCAATCAAGAAAAAAATAGTGCAACACGTGTTTTTATATAAATATATTTCAGACATTTCAAAAATCCTCCGCGAATTAATATGAGTATCATATTTAGTACAAGTGGAAATCTCAAACTCACAATTTGGCAAGACATGTCAATATCTATTCTGGAAATTTTATATTAGTTGTGATTAAGTTTATCAACCATACATATTTTGTAACGCCCCAAAATAAACCGGACGTCACCGTGCCGTGAATCCCTTGTGGGACCCACAAGGCGAGTTTTTAAAAGAGGTTTTGAAACAATTTATTCATCAAATAGTTTGCGGAAATGTTCTAATGAAAGCATTCGTACAACCGAAATACAAAAGGCAATGAAGTCCGCTCCTACGGTTATTACACAATGTGGATTATTCAAATTTAGTTTAAGAAATTAACAAGTCTTCTCCCCAACACTGCTCAAGCCTGACCAGAACCTTCGGGAATGTCCTGCACATATTCAACAAATTTGCCTGACACGACGTATCGCGTCAGTTAACCCAGGTCAGACAAATCGAACCAATTTCATTGATAGAATCAGATAAATTCAGAAAACAAGGTTATCACCGAATATTCAACGTCATTTCTTTTATCAGCACATAAACTCCCAAGGTCGCTGTAACACCCCCAATCCATGCAGGGATATTACACGCCGTAGACCCTCTCCTCGAGGATCTACCAGGCTGATACTAAAATCAAACATCTAAACATCGCCTTTAAGGCTAAAATGGCTCAGTAGACCGACTTGATCTTTCAATAATAACATACAACTCAATTCCAAACATATACCCACGCAGGGGTTAAAATACAATAAACTCCCGTACAACGGGGAAAAGATACTGCAACGGAAAAGAAAATACAACTAGACCAATACGACATCAACGGATCCTCGTGTGATTAGTATCGTTCATCTTTCATCATCCTTCGTGCCGACCCTGTGCTATGCTCCAAAACCTGAATGCAAAAATAGACATCTACCCCCCGAATACTCGGGGGTTAGCAAAACTCCACTGTTTTGCTAGTGCAAGAACAAAGTGCAAATACGAGCCATACAATTCACATTCCACGAAAAGCAATAACCAGGAATCCTCAAAAATCCAAACGTAACGAAAAGCACTTCCCGAGGCAAGAGTTTGGTAAAATATTCTAAAACCGAAAGGTCACAAATCAAGGGAAAACAATTTATAAAACCGTTTAAATGCCATCGAGAGTTTTGATAGAAAACAACTTAGGATTATCAAATCCTTATCTTTCCAAAAATCAACAGGGTCACAGCCCAAAGGTTTTATTTTCACAAATTGAAAACCGACAATAATTCACAGGGCCAGAGCCCAACATCACGTGTCCTCGACGGACATAAAAATCAACAAAATATAATCGCGCACGCGCATCGCCTTGGGAACAGGGTAATACCATTGATCCCGCCCGAGGCCTCGAAGGACCCTCCCGAGCTGGCTAGCGAAACAAATCACACACATCTCACAGTTGGATCAATCGCTTGTTGCATCTTGGCCACATGATCGCATGCCATGTGCCACCGTAGATTATCTCAGGCTCTCACGGTTGGATCAATCACTTGTTTCATCCTGACCACATGATCACGTGCCATGTGTCACCGTAGACCTTTAACCATATCCACACATTCACACAAATAACACAATTCAACAAAGATATCCAAACAATTCACTCAGAGGCATCAAACACTTAGCAAAACACCACGTCAAACCACAACGCACCGAAATGAAATAATATACGTCCACACGGAAATACCAAGTGCATCATCAACACCAAATATATCCATAGGATTCACATAGTCATTTACAAGACACACCATTCACAAAACACACGCGTTTTGAAAGCAAGCCTTTAACAAGGCTAAACCGAATCTTTTGAAAGTTCAATTCAAACGACCAAACAACCACATTTAGACGATCACTAATTATCATATCCATAAAACAAGAATAGTATGGGCAAGGTACTTGCCTCGAATAACCACAACGCGGAGAATCGACCGAAGTAGGTTGGCACGAACCGACTACGAACTCGCCGACTCCACCGAACGACAATCCACAACAATGAACTATGAACGAAAACAATAACAACGAAAATGAATTCCAAAGTACGACCCAAAGCCGCTGAATTCAAAGAACAAATGACGAAGGTTCAAGGATTTCCCCCAAAACGGCCAAGAACACGATTCGTCCCGACAAAATACGAAAACGGAATTCCAAGTTGAAATATGGATATACAATCCATAGAATGTGTTTAACAACATCATTTAACCACAATCGATCCATCAAAAATGGATGAAAAGCGAGATCGAGAACAAATCCCCCAAAAAGTCAATTCGAAGGAAATCAAGAAATATACTTCGATTCGACGAAGAACAATGGATTAAATGATGTTAAACACAAGAATACTACCAAGATTAATCATACCCATCATGAATTAATCAACAACACGGAACGAATCGGACAAAAATGCAAAAAACCCCAAATTTTCCCAAAATAGGGTTCTAGGAAATCTCACCTTGATTCGCTGGATCAAAGGAGGTTATGGAGGGATTAATCGATGATATGAACTCCCAATCTTCATGTATTAGTTGCTTGACAACATGTGTCCTGGATCGCGAAGTCTCCAGCCGCGGAGAGGAAAAGATGGAAATGAAAAACGGGTGAAAATATGGCTACTCTGTCATATTTATACAGGCATGGCCTAGCGTGCGCTACACCTTCCGGACTAGCGCGCGCTAACGGGCAACCTCGGCCGATAACCCTCGGTCGGGGCCCGCAAGGACCTGTACTGAAGACTCAATCTGCCGGCCGGATCCTGCCTACCCGACCGCGATAGCGCGCGCTGCGCGGACGCTAGCGTGCGCTAGCCGATATGTCCAGAACCCTCTGGACTGAACTGCCCGGCCAGGTAACGTACGCTAGCCGGCCGACAGCGTGCGCTACGCATGCCGACTAGTGCGCGCTACGCTCGGCGTAGCGTGCGCTACCTGCCGATCCTTCCCGAGTCCAGAACCCCAGAAACCCCACTGTCCGGTCCGATAGCGTGCGTTGGTCGACCAAGCTAGCGTGCGCTATACCTGCCGAGCTAGCGCGCGCAGACTTCCGGCCGTAGCGTATGCTACGCCGGTTCCTTCCGCGTCAGCCCGGCCAGTGCCCGCAACCGTCCGGCCAGGACCCGCCAACGTCCGGCCAGCTGCTCAGCGGACATGGCCCGACGACTCGATTTCCGAAAACGTACGGAACGAACACGACAAAAAGTTCGCGGACAACATCAACGACCCGGAATGAAAACATAATACCATAATTAGTCATACGCGACCAAGAAACGGGTCGAGACAACAATTACGAATCTGAGATACCCGTAACTTTCAAGAAATTACAAAATGGCCCAAACGCCCGAAAATCACGATACGTGATCGAATAACCAAAGCAGTTCACAACACGTCTAACAAAGTTAAACGGACTTACGGAAACTCGAAGCAATGATTTGAGCGAGATTCGCAAGAATCGAACTCAAGTGCGGAAAAGTCGCCAAAAAGCACGGAACTCAACAAAACGACACCGAAACGAACTCGGATGACAAAAAGTGCAGAATTAATCATTCTCAGAATGACGGAATGGTCATGAGCAAGTCGTCAAAACGGACTTCCGCTGAAAAAAAGAAATTACCGGAAATCGAAAATTGCGGATATTACATTCTACCCTCCTTAAAAGAAGTTTCGTCCCGAAACTTAAAACAAGTCGGGAGAAGCAATATCCCGCCAGGAAAACTCAACGAGATACGCAAGAAATGCGTAACTAATGCCCAACGGCGAAACGTTACAAACAACGCAACGGAATATACGGCGTGAAAACACGCTCCACGACGACCAACACAACGTCGCCATTAGGGATATAATAAAACCAACAAGTGACAAGCGTCATCAAATGGATAATACAATCAAGTCAATTAGCCGAACAATCACAAAACACAATGAACGAAAATCAATACGATTGACCAACCCAACGGTACATCAATCAAAACGCGAGCCAATCTCTGAACAAATACGGAATTCCACCGCCCAAGGGTTGGAAGATCGAAAACGAGACTAGTTTCCCGAACTTAAGGGAATTAGGAAGGAGCCTGAATGCTCAACAATCACGAAACGAGAACAAAAACCGAACAAACAAACGATCGAGACAACAAAAATCGAACAATCATGTCCGAAACACGAAGGATAATAAAGTTCAAACAACAACTCCCAGGATGATCTAGTGAGAACTACAAGACATGCATTCCCATAAGATCCACAGGAAAGGGAATAGCGACTGAAAAGTCACAACGACAAACGAGTTATTCCGAAACAATACTACACTCGTTCGATCAACAAAAGCAAGGGATAGGGAAAGTTCAGAAAATGTTAACGAGCATAAACGAGTCGACAGAGTCGAAAACACAAGAGTTCCAAATCCGATCCACTTCGAATAGAAGAACTAATAGAACCAGATGATGTCACTCCCGAACAAGGTTCACAAGAATTGAACCGAACTCGAAAAAGTCACAGCGATAACCAGATCGACCCACAACAAGATCACAGTTCGTTCGGACGATGAAACCGAAATACAGAACAAGCTCATAAAGTATCAACGAACATGAGCGAATCGATGGACTGGAGAAAGAGAAAATACAGAAGTCAAAATAGTACGGGTATTACCTCCGACCTCGTCCACGAAATTCACAAAAACGGGAGCAAAGTAACAAGACATTAAACAACCGACACATAACGGAACCATCAACGATGCACATGGTCATACCAAACCAAGCTCTAACAGCTCGCACATGCGTGACAACGTAGAAATCACTACGAGGCGACAATATTCAATACCAACATTCCACCTCTCACAGAGGGCTAACACAACAAATGTGTGGAAAACAACTCAACGCTCACGCCGCCAACTCGATCATACTCGGGAGCAAACATCAAAATGAAAATGCGAACATCATACATACATACCCAGTCCTCAAACGGGAATGGATAGGTTTTAAAAACGAAAACCTCATTTTGAAAATAATTTGAAGAATACCGGTTGATCTTGAGTATCACTTTTCAAAAAAAAAAAAGTACAAACGTGAAACATCATTATCGAGACTTTGGAGAACCATTTCGCATTTGATAAAAATGAGGACACTTTCTCTTAGTGAAAAACTTTCAGAATATTCGACCCTCGGGTCTAAGTAAAAGTGTTTCTAAAACATTGAAAATATCTCAAAATATTTTGGTCCTCGAGGTAGAAGAATTTGGAAACATATTGTGGCACCTTGGATGTACCACGAGAAAATAATTCATTTTAAAAGTATGTCTCGAAATTTATTTTCTAAGATACTCAAGGTTTTCAAGGATAATTCAATGGGCTAGAATGCCCAAAAATTTCAGGTAATTACACAAAACTTTATAGCGCCGTGGGTCCGCTACGAACCCACCAGGCTAAAAACCAATTACAAAAACGCCCAAAAAGGTCGATGACGGTAATGTTTCAAAAACTTACAAAAGCCATTTACAACATGTTAAATACCGTCATAAGAATTTCGCTAAAATGATCAAGACCATAATATCAAAAACTCGGTTAATGGAATCGATTTTCGAAATAAAACTCAGTCGGTAAAATACCGAAAGCCATTACAAAGGAACTCACGCAGCGGATAAAAGAAATAAAGTCAAACATGCACAATCCAGCAACACTACTCCTCATATGAACGAAATATGAGGGTCAAATAACCACATATCAAGAAATCAAAATCCATAAGAGGATTCCGTCACTTAACAAATAATCATAAAAATAGCTCGTGTCACACGAGGCACAACACAAAGAAGGGAGACTTACATCCACAGGTCGCACGAAGATGATGATCGCCCCACGATACTAATCACGACCAACAAACTCAGACGACGCGTCGCGACACGACTCAGTCAGACAAAATCCAACGAGACAAAACTCAACAGACACAACTTGACCCGACAGCCTAGGTTTTCACAACCTAAGCTCTGATACCATTTATGTAACACCCACAATCCACTCAGAGATATTACACGCCGTAGATCCTCTCCTCGAGGATCTACCAGGCTGATAACTAAAATCAAACATCTAAACATCGCCTTTAAGGCTAAAATGGCTCAGTAGACTGACTTGGTCCTTCAATAATAACATACAACTCAATTCCAAACACATACCCACGCAGGGGTCAAAATATAATAAACTCCCGTACAACGGGGAAAAGATACTGCAGCGGAAAAGAAAATACAACTAGACTAATACGACATCAACGGATCCTCGTGTGATTAGTATCGTTCATCTTTCATCATCCTTCGTGCCGACCCTGTGCTATGCTCCAAAACCTGAATGCAAAAATAGACATCCACCCCCCGAATACTCGGGGGTTAGCAAAACTCCACTGTTTTGCTAGTGCAAGAACAAAGTGCAAATACGAGCCATACAATTCACATTCCACGAATAGCAATAACCAGGAATCCTCAAAAATCCAAACGTAACGAAAAGCACTTCCCGAGGCAAGAGTTTGGTAAAATATTCTAAAACCGAAAGGTCACAAATCAAGGGAAAACAATTTATAAAACCGTTTAAATGCCAACGAGAGTTTTGATAGAAAACAACTTAGGATTATCAAATCCTTATCTTTCCAAAAATCAACAGGGTCACAGCCCAAAGGTTTTATTTTCACAAATAGAAAACCGACAATAATTCACAGGGCCAGAGCCCAACATCACGTGTCCTCGACGGACATAAAAATCAACAAAACATAATCGCGCACGCGCATCGCCTTGGGAACAGGGTAATACCATTGATCCCGCCCGAGGCCTCGAAGGACCCTCCCGAGCTGGCTAGCGAAACAAATCACACACATCTCACGGTTGGATCAATCGCTTATTGTATCCTGGCCACATGATCGCATGCCATGTGCCACCGTAGATTATCTCAGGCTCTCACGGTTGGATCAATCACTTGTTGCATCCTGACCACATGATCACGTGCCATGTGTCACCGTAGACCTTTAACCATATCCACACATTCACACAAATAACACAATGCAACGAAGATATCCAAATAATTCACTCAGAGGCATCAAACACTTAGCAAAACACCACGTCAAACCACAACGCACCGAAATGAAAATAATATACGTCCACACGCAAATACCAAGTGCATCATCAACACCAATCATATCCATAGGATTCACATAGTCATTTACAAGACATACCATTCACAAAACACACGCGTTTTGAAAGCAAGCCTTTAACAAGGCTAAACCGAATCTTTTGAAAGTTCAATTCAAACGACCAAACAACCACATTTAGACGATCACTAATTATCATATCCATAAAACTAGAATAGTATGGGCAAGGTACTTGCCTCGAATAACCACAACACGGAGAATCGGCCGAAGTAGGTTGGCACGAACCGACTACGAACTCGCCGACTCCACCGAACGACAATCCACAACAATGAACTACGAACGAAAACAATAACATCGAAAATGAATTCCAAAGTACGACCCAAAGCCGCTGAATTCAAAGAACAAATGACGAAGGTTCAACGATTTCCCCCAAAACAGCCACGAACACGATTCGTCCCGACAAAACACGAAAACAGAATTCCAAGTTGAAATATGGATATACAATCCATAGAATGTGTTTAACAACATCATTTAACCACAATCGATCTATCAAAAATGGATGAAAAACAAGATCGAGAACAAATCTCCCAAAAAGTCAATTCGAAGGAAATCAAGAATACTTCGATTCGACGAAAAACAATGGATTAAATGATGTTAAACACAAGAATACTACCAAGATTAATCATACCCATCATGAATTAATCAACAACACTGAACGAATCAGACAAAAATGCAAAACCCCCAAATTTTCCCAAAATAGGGTTCTAGGAAATCTCACCTTGATTCGCTGGATCAAAGGAGGTTATGGAGGGATTAATCGATGATATGAACTCCCAATCTTCATGGATTAGTTGCTTGACAACATGTATCCTAGATCGCCAAGTCTCCAGCCGCGGAGAGGAAAAGATGGAAATGAAAAACGGGTGAAAATATGGCTACTCTGTCATATTTATACAGGCACGGCCTAGCGTGCGCTACACCTTCCGGACTAGCGCGCGCTAACGGGCAGCCTCGGCCGATAACCCTCGGCCGGGGCCCGCAAGGCCCTGTACTGAAGACTCAATCTGCCGACCGGATCCTGCCTGCCCGACCGCGATCGCGCGCGCTGCGCGGACGCTAGCGTGCGCTAGCCGATCTGTCCAGAACCCTCTGGACTGAACTGCCCGGCCAGGTAACGTACTCTAGCCGGCCGACAGCGTGCGCTACGCCTGCCGACTAGCGCGCGCTACGCTCGGCGTAGCGTGCGCTACCTGCCGATCCTTCCCGAGTCCAGAACCCCAGAAACCCCACTGTCCGGTCCGATAGCGTGCGTTGGTCGACCAAGCTAGCGTGCGCTATACCTGCCGAGCTAGCGCGCGCAGACTTCCGGCCGTAGCGTACGCTACGCCGGTTCCTGCCGCGTCAGCCCGGCCAGTGCCCGCAACCGTCCGTCCAGGACCCGCCACCGTCCGGCCAGCTGCTCAGCCGACATGGCCTGACGACTCGATTTCCAAAAACGTACGGAACGAACACGACGAAAAGTTCGCGGACAACATCAACGACCCGGAATGAAAACATAATACCATAATTAGTCATACGCGACCAAGAAACAGGTCGAGACAACAATTACAGATACGAATACCCGTAACTTTCAAGAAATTCCAAAATAGCCCAAAACGCCCGGAAATCACGATACGTGATCGAATAACCAAATAGAAGTTCACAACACGTCTAAAAAAGTTAAACGGACTTACGGGAAACTCGAAACAGCAGTTTCGAAGGAGATTTGCAAGAATCGAACTCAAGTGCGGAAAAGTCGCCAAAAAGCACGGAACTCAACAAAATGACACCGAAACGAACACGGATGACAAAAAGTGCAGAATTAATCATTCTCAGAATGACGGAACGGTCATGAGCGAGTCGCCAAAACGGACTTCCGCTGAAAAAAAGAAATTACCGGATATCGAAAATTGCGGATATTACAGTCGCAACCAAGGGTCACGGAAGTATCTACACAGGAATACTCCGGACGTGGGTACCATTCAGGTTTTACCCCTCAACACAGTTCCGCAAGATATATCAACATATAAACTCCCAAGGCCGCAGCCAAGGGTCACGGAAGTATCTACACAAGAATACTCTGGACGGGATAGATAAGACGAGCACCATTCCATAGACAGTAATACATGCAATATTCTGAAATTTTAAGATGTAAGGTCCTAGCAAGATTCACTTGCCTCAAATCCGACGAGAGTTACTCCCTTGATAAAACAACGGCTCGAACGACCACACTCGAAAGCTCAACTTATTACATGTTCGTCGATTAACATCTTGGGGTAACAATGATGATTAATGACAATTCCCCCCCCCCCCCCCGTCCCGTTAGGATCCTAAAATTGGTTGTTCATGTCGCCAAAATCGAATTTCTCTATTTTTTGACCATAATGCATATTACTAATTTCCTCGGTTCACCATTTTACAATTTATCATCTCGTTGATCAATGTTCTAATATAACATTCCTACATCGTGATTATGGCTCAAGGCTACTGTAATTACATCACTAATTTAGTTTAAATTACTATAATGGAACGATTAAGCACTAATTCTCTGAAATCTTAACATGTTTGAATACCTATCCGAATCGATAGTCGTTAGTTAGTTCATCAAGGAATTATTAACATTTTTACGATATGGTAATAGGATTATAATTAAAATCTTCAACAAAATGATTCTAAGGTGTTGGTGACTAACAGTTCGGTTATGAGTTTCCATCCAACTATGAGTACTACCATCACCCATTCCAATTACTAGCAAGATAGGCATCGATTAACAATTGTGATAGTTTTCACCTTTCCGATCATTGTGATAGTATGACTCGTATAACAACACTGAAATGAGTTCAAGATTCGATAAACTTACCTTAATTGACAAAAGAGGATGAAGAACGACGAAGGACGATGAAGAATGAAATGGTAGCACCTTCAAAACCTCCTCCGGAGCTTGATCAACTAACTCCAATAGAATAACACTTGATTAAGGAAGCTAAAATCGACTTAGGGAAGGTGGAGGATAGTATACAAGAGCAAGGGGTGAGTTTTGGTCGGAAGAAATGAAATGGAGGGTGTCCTTTTATAAATTCTGAATGGCTTTACGTATGTTAGGCCTGAAGCTTTACGTACGTAAGCCATGTTACGTATGTTATTACTGAAAGCTTAACCTACATAAGGAAAACTCAGAACTAACTCGACTAAATCACACACATCGTTACCTACGTAACGAAAGTCGGCTAACGTATGTAACACCCGTTGACTTGCCTGTCGCTATGGCGCCGAAAGTTGGTCTGACAATGCACCATCCGAGGAAGATTCCCTATCTGAAGACCGAAGACCACGTTATGTACGTAAGGTATTATCTTTAGCATTCGTAATGTCACACACTTAGCGTACGTAATACATAGCTTATAACGTACGTAAGGTTCAGTTTGTTCACTAAGTTATTATCACATTGATTCCTTGTAATGCGACTCCCTCTCAATCTCTTCGAGTAATCTCTCGGGGAACAAGATGTTGGAAACTGTCATATTCGCACAGACAATTGCCCAACGACATCAAGGTATGTTACTGACAAATCATCAATCATCACACAATGGCCTTGCTTCTTAGCGCTCCCTGGAATGAAAAAGTCGGGTTTGATAGAACCAGGGACGCGGGAACATACTTTGATATTCTACTCATGATAATACAGTACGAACATATCATTCAAAATACGTTTATCGCGACGGAGTACATTTATTTATTACATAGTAGAAATAGGAATGACCGCTCAACGTGAAACAGCATGTAATACTGGTGGTATTACATACCACCCCCGTTAAAAATAGTTTTATCCCGAAACTAATAAAATAACTCGGGATGATTCTCCCTCATGCTCGACTCGGTCTCCCAAGTCGCTTCTTCTATGCCATGGTGCGATCATTGAACTTTTACAAGAGGTATGGCCTTATTCCTTAGTGTCTTTACGCGTCGATCCAAAATCGCGGTTGGGACTTCTCTAAAGGTAGCATCATTAGAAATCTCTACCTCCTCGAATTAATCTTGTGACTTGGGTCGTACACATATTTCCTCAGCTGGGAAACGTGGAAGACATTATGCACTCCGTATAATGAAGGTGGCAACGCCAGTCGATAAGCGAGTTTACCAACTCGGTCCAGTATTTCAAACGGGCCAATAAATCTCGGGCTCAATTTGCCTCTCTGGCCAAAGCGCCGAACACCCCGCATCGGCAATACTTTGACCCAAACATGATCCCCGACCATAAATTCCAACAGTCGTTGGCGGTCCGTAGCATATGACTTTTGGTGACTCTGAGCTGCCTACATGTGTTTTCAAACGATGGAAATCTTCTTAATAGATTCCTGGATCAGATCCAACTCGGTAGCGATAACATCGGACGCATCATCCCAACACAAAGGAGACTTGCACCTCCTACCGTACAAGGCCTCGAAGGGTGCCATGCCTATGCTTGCATGCCAGCTGTTGTTGTATGAAAATTCCGCCAAGCAGAGGTGTCTGGCCCAATCCTTACCCCAATCGAGTACACATGCTCTTAATATATCCTCCAGGGTCTGTATAGTATGTTCTGTCTGTCCATCTGTTTGAGGGTGATAGGCCATGCTGAAATGTAACTAAGTACCCATAGCCTTGTGGACAGCCTTCCAGAAGCGGGACATATATCTAGTGTCTCTATCTGCGATGATTCCCGAAGGAACACCATGTAGTCTCACTACTTCCCGAATAAAGATGGCGGCCAACTGCTCTGTCCCGGTTGTCTCCTTAATTGGAATGAAATGTGCCGACTTCGTCAGTCGGTCTACAACGACCCATATTGTGTCTTTTCCTCTCGCCTTCACTGGTAACTTGGTTACAAAATCCATTGATATGCTCTCCCATTTCCATTCTGGAATGGGTAAGGGCTGCATGATTCCGGCCGGCGGTGTTCAATCTTCACCTGTTGACATGTCATACATCGATCAACGAACCTCGCTACCTCCTGTTTCGTGTTCTTCCACCAGAAGCTCTTCCGCAGATCCTTATACATTTTGCTCGTCCCGGGATGTACCGAATAGGGAGTAGAATGAGCTTTCTTGAGTATAGTTTGTTTAAGCTCGTCATTCGGTGGAATGCAAATTCTGTTCTTAAACCTCATCAAGTTCCCTTGGATCCTGTAGTCTGAAATAATACCCCCTTCCGCCCTTGCGCCGATCGCAGGATGTTCCGGGTCTTCTATTTGTGCCAGGCGTATCTCGTCCAGCAAGGATGAATGAATGTTGATTGAGCACAACTATCCCTGGCGCTGTTGTATCCATACTTCAATGCCATTTCTCCTTAGATCTTGCTGCAATTCCGACTGTATCGTTAAACAAGATAGTGTCATCTCCTGTGCAGTTTTCCGACTCAGTGCATCTGCTATGACGTTGGCCTTTCCAGGGTGATATAAAATCTCCACAGCCAACGCCTCTGTCTCATGTTTAACTCCCTATGGGTGAAAAAATATTTTAAACTCTTGTGGTCCATAAAAATCTTACACGTAACCCCATAAAGGTAGTGTCTCCAAATCTTAAGGGCGTGGGCCACTGCAGCCAGTTCCAAATCGTGCGTCGGATAGTTCACCTCATATGGTTCAATTTTTCAAGAGGCGTATGCATTAAATCTGTCATTTTGCATGAATACACATCCAAGTCCATGCTTAGACGCATCGGTGTATATTACGAATCCTTCCGTGCACTGCGGTAGTACCAGCACTGGCGCAGTAGTCAGCTTCCTCTTTAGTTCGTCGAAGCTCTCCTGACAATCTGTTGTCCAGACAAACTTGGTACTTTTCCTCAGTAGATTCGTCAACGGCCGGGCAGTACTAGAAAAAGCTTCGACAAACCGTCGATAATATCCTGCCAATCCCAGAAAACTCTTCACTTCCTTGATGTTTCTTGGTGGTTCCCAACTCATAACTGTCTCGATCTTCTGGGCGTCCACCTTAACGCCTTCTGCTAAAATTACATGTCCCAAAAAGGTCACCTCCGGCATCCAGAACTCGCATTTAGAAAGTTTAGCATAAAGTTGGTGTAGGCTCCGGGAATAGATCAAAATGTCGTCAATAAAAACTACCACACACTTATCGAGAAATTCTATCAGAACCTTGTTCATCAATTCCATGAAAATGGATGGGGCATTAGTTAAGCCAAACGACACCACCATGTACTCGTAGTGTCCATATTTTGATCGAAATGCGGTCTTTGGAATATCCTCCTCTCGAATTCTCAATTGGTGATATCTAGAACGTAAATCGATCTTTGAAAACATGGTCGCTCCCTGCAGTTGATCCAGTAAATCATCAATCCTCGAAAGCGGGTAACGGTTCTTAATAGTGACCTTATTTAGTTCTCTGTAATCGATATACAGGCGCAGGGAGTTGTCATTTTTCTTGACAAAAAAGACCGGCGCACCCCATGGTGAAGTGCTCGGATGAACGAGCCCCTTTCTTAGCAATTCTTCGAGTTGTAACATTAATTCCTTCATCTCGGTTGGTGCCATCCTGTATGGTGCCTTGGAGATAGGTGTCGTTCTTGGCTCAAGTTCAATAGAGAGATCGACCTCCCATCGTGGCGGCAATCCTGGTAATTCATCGGGGAAAACATCCGGAAATTCGCTCACCGTGGGAATATTAGCAACCGACAGTTGTTATGTGTCCTCCTGAAGAATATAACACAAATAATACATTCCCCAATCGTCACAAGATACTCCTGATGTAAGGAGACTGAGGGACCCCTTAGTACTAAAGTGTTCTCGGCCTTTGATTATTTGAGTGGCACCGTCAGGAGTTGTAACGGAAACTGTCAGGTGATAGGTGTCTAATACCATCTTGTGCATTGTCATCCAGTCCATACCCAAAATAACGTCTTCGTTCTGGAGTGGAAAAACCATGAGATTTGCTGTCCAGCCCTGATTATCGATGTGGATCGGGCAGTTTCGAACTTCCAAATTACCCCCCACCCTGCTACCCTCGGGTAGCTTAACAGTAAAAGATTCACAAGGTACACAAGGAATATTCAAATGGTTAACATATTCCACGGATATGAACGAATGGGTACATGAACAGGCTGGGAATTAATAAGAAGTGTACGTGAGACAGCAGGTGCAGTCTGTTAATCAGTAGCCCTTAGTTCAAACACGCGGGATGGCAGTGTCCCCGAGGAGGGTGCAGCGCCTCCCCCATGCCCACGTCCTCTTCCAGCACCGTATGGAGGAGTTTGGTAAGGTGGGGATCGATAGTCGGACATAGAGGATGCTCTGGATGTCTGAACCGAGCCTAGCTGACTCTGAGGAGCTGAAATTGTTGTAGGTTTGATCCGTGAACAGTAGCAAGACATGTGCCCACCCTTTCCGCATGAAAAACACTTTGTAGACGCCTTACGACACTGACTCATGGTATGTTCCGCTATGCCACAATTGAAACAGCTCCGGCGAGAGGGTCCGTCAGATGTTCCTTTCTGTTGGGACGAAGATGCTGATTTAGAGGAGAACTCAATTCCCGAGTTCATTCTACTGGTGCTCCCGGACTGATTAGATGTTTTCTGCTTCTTCTAGTTATGCCCGACATCCGAACTGACAACCGTATCGGTGTATGCTGTGACCACGTCCTCATATGCCCTCAGAGTGGTGCAATGAAAACCGACCGTGTAACATTGAACATCTTCCGGAAATCGTTGAGCAAGGTGGCAAATTCGTTGATCTTCTGATGGAACCATCTATGCGACATAGCTTAGTTCGGTCCTGTAAGCTCGAATGATTTCGGGTACTGGTAAGTTCTGAGGTCCTGAACTGAAGAAACTCCGCGCTCGAGCAGTCTGAGCTGACCGGGGGAATTACTCATCCCTCAATAGTTTGGAAAACTCGATCCATCCGACTACTCTGTCCTCCGGCTTATAGCTCTTCCACCATCGGGCTGCGGTGTCGCGGAGCTGATTGATTCCGAGTGGTACCTTTCGGTTCCCTGGGCAACCGATCACCTTGAAGGCAGTCTCCATCTCGGATATCCAATCGTCCACGTGCTTATCCCCTGATCCATCGAATAATGGCGGTGTGGCCTTCAGCATCTCTCCCAGCCAACGGTCCTTCCTAGTGTTCTCTTTTATGTCAATGACCGGTACCCATTCTCCCCGGTTGACCTGAGCGATCCCCATAGGAATGGCCTGGGCGAGTGTCTGGACAAAGGCTGGATCAAATCCCCCGTTATTCTGATTTTCCGCCTCCTGTTCGTTCTGATTAATGGGCGGTGGCTGATTTCCGACTGGGTTAGTTTCACCGGTGTTCCTGTCTTCCTGCTGATTCATAGCGGAACCCTGCAGTGTTTACGTTCGTTCTAGCTCCACGACGTGCCATTAGTGATGATTGTTCGATCTAGAAGGTTAGTTTAGTACCAACAGTCGCTGATTTTTTACTGAATTCAAACATTCTACCTGATTCTCAAGAGTTTACATTTACCTCGACATTTCTCGAGGAGTTACGGTCGCCAGGAGTGTTGGACTTTTGAAGGCAAAACATTTTCAAAATATTTTGATACAACTTTCCACGTGAGTTTTCGGCTCCGATACCATTTTCTGTAATGCCCCAAAATAAACCGGACGTCACAGTGCCGTGAATCCCGTGTGGGACCCACAAGGCGAGTTTTTAAATGAGGTTTTAAAATAATTTATTCATCAAATAGTTTGCGGAAATGTTCTAATGAAAGCATTCGTATAACCGAAATACAAAAGGCGATGACGTCCGCTCATACGGTTATTACACAACGTGGATTATTCAAATTTAGTTTAAGAAATTAACAAGTCTTCTCCCCAACACTGCTCAAGCCTGACCGGAACCTTCGGTAATGTCCTGCACATATTCAACAAATTTGCTTGACACGACGTATCGCGTCAGTCAACCCAGGTCAGACAAATCGAACCAATTTCATTGATAGAATCAGATAAATTCAAAAAACAAGGTTATCACCGAATATTCAACGTCATTTCTTTTATCAGCACATAAACTCCCAAGGTCGCAACCAAGGGTCACGAAAGTATCTACACAGGAATACTCCGGACGTGGGTACCATTCAGGTTTTACCCCTCAACACAGTTCCGCAAGATATATCAACATATAAACTCCCAAGGCCGCAGCCAAGGGTCATGGAAGTATCTACACAGGAATACTCCGGATGATATAGATAAGACGAGCACCATTCCATAGACAGTAATACATGCAATATTCTGAAATTTTAAGACGTAAGGCCCGAGCAAGATTCACTTGCCTCAAATCCGACGAGAGTTACTCCCTTGATAACACAACGGCTCGAACGACCACACCCGAAAGCTCAACCTATTACATGTTCGTCGATTAACATCTTGGGGGTAACAATGATGATTAATGACAATCCCCCCCATCCCGTTACGATCCTAAACTTGGTTGTTCATGTCGCCAAAATCGAATTTCTCTATTTTTTGATCATAATGCATATTACCAATTTCCTCGGTTCGCCATTTTACAATTTATCATCTTGTTGATCAATGTTCTAATACAACATTCCTACGTCGTGATTATGGCTCAAGGCTACCGTAATTACATCACTAATTTTAGTTTAAATTACTATAATGGAACGATTAAGCACTAATTCTCCGAAATCTTAACATGTTTGAATACCTATCCGAATCGATAGTCGTTAGTTAGTTCAGCAAGGAATTATTAACGTTTTTACGATATGGTAATAGGATTATAATTGAAATCTTCAACAAGATGATTCAAAGGTGTTGGTGACTAATAATTCGGTTATGAGTTCCCATCCAACTATGAGTACTACCATCACCCATTCCAATTACTAGCAAGATAGGCATCGATTAACAATTGTGATAGTTTTCACCATTCCGATCATTATCGAAAGTTCTAAACTACCCAAGTCATCCGAAAATTTAGTATGACTCGTATAACAAAACTGAAATGAGTTCAAGATTCGATAAACTTACCTTAATTGACAAAAGAGGATGAAGAACGACGAAGGACGATGAAGAATGAGATGGTAGCACCTTCAAAACCTCCTCCAGAGCTTGATCAACTCACTCCAACAGGATAAACTTGATTAGGGAAGCTAAAATCGACTTAGGGAAGGTGGAGGATAGTATACAAGAGCAAGGGGTGAGTTTTGGGTTGGAAGAAATGAAAGGAAGGGTGTCCATTTATAAATTTAGAATGGCTTTACGTACGTTAGGCCTGAATCTTTACATACGTAAGCCATGTTACATACGTAAGCCATGTTACGTACGTTATTACTGAAAGTTTAACGTACGTAAGGAAAACTCAGAACTAACTGGACTAAATCACATAACAAAAGTCGGCTAACGTACGTAACACCCGTTGACTTACCTGTCGCTATCGCGCCGAAAGTTGGTCTGACAATGCACCATCCGACGAAGATTCCCTATCCGAAGACCGAAGACCGTGTTACGTATGTAAGATATTATTTTTAGCGTACGTAATGTCACACACTTAGCGTACGTAATACATAGCTTATAACGTATGTAATGTTCAGTTTGTTCACTGAGTTATTATCACAATGATTCCTTATAATGCGACTCCCTCTCAATCTCGTCGAGTAATCTCTCGGGGAACAAGACGTTGGCCACCG
Organism: Orobanche coerulescens; assembly: GCA_033398695.1. Classification (NCBI taxonomy): domain Eukaryota; kingdom Viridiplantae; phylum Streptophyta; class Magnoliopsida; order Lamiales; family Orobanchaceae; genus Orobanche; species Orobanche coerulescens. The sequence continues at coordinate 34,914,176 of CM065807.1, forward strand.
TCATATTCGCACCGATAATTACCCAACGACATCAAGGTATGTCACCGAAAAATCATCAATCATCACACAATCACGTTACAAGAATAAGGCTCTGTTCTTTTGGACTGAATGAATCTGAACTGAACTGAACTGAACTGAATGGATCTGAACTGAATTGAACTGAACTGAACAGAAATATATATTAAGGGTAAATAATAATAATAATAATGGTAAATAATAATAATAATAATAATCAACAACAACAACGATAATAGTAATATTATTAGTAATAATAAAAATAATAATAATTAAGATTAATAATAATAAGAATCAATTGAATCGAATCGAATGGACTGAATTGAATCGAATCGAACGGACTGAATCGAATCGAATGGACTGAATCGAATCGAATCGAATCAAATGAATCAAAATCAAAATAAGTCCAAAAGAACAGGGCCTAACAGGTGCGGACAAGCTTTATTCATAATAATACAATACGAACATATCATTCAAAATACGTTTATCGCGACGGAGTGCATTTATTTATTACATAGTAGAAATAGGAATGATCGCTCAACGTGAAACAGCATGTAATACTGGTGGTATTACACATTCTTAACTTACTTCATGTATTGTCATAATTTCATAGAGATTTGGAAGAAGTTGCTAGTAAAGTTTACTTCACAGATTTCCAATGGTAGTTTTATTGAGCTCTTTAGGATTCCTAACTAAGTTAAAATCATCAACTTAAACTCCTATAATTGGAAATCTAATATTTACTTTCTTTATACAAATTCAAGGTCAGACAACATCATTTTCTTTTATTTCTCTCCCTGATCAAGACATCACTTGGATATTTCTTTTGTAGATCATGAGTGGAGAAGAACTTGGGTATAATATGTTGCATCATATCTCTTTTGATGGACCATTATTCAGGTGAACTACAAACACCACATTACATTTATGCAAATAGTTGGGAGAACTTCATTCTTCTATTGTAGACCATGATTCTTTCAGATCTAATGAGTGATTAATCTTATTACAATGCACTTTCAATGAATTATTAATGCAGAGAATCATATAAACAAAAACATATTTTTCCTTGCAGGTAGTGTTGAAGTATCCAATACATTTTCCAATACTGGCCATTAGTTGATGAATTAAGTCTTGATGGTATATTAGTTCATGTAGAACTAGTATACGAGTGCAACAATTACACTTAGGTATGATGCTTTTGGACCACGAATCTCTTCATTATCATTTGGTATTAGGGGTCCTTAATAAGATCAAGTGACTGATCAATCATTATGGTATTTTAAATAACATGTTTCATTCGTGTAAGTCGCTTTAATACCTTATATGGTTAAGTGGGTTGATATACAAATAGTACACTTTCCAAGTATTTATAATCCAAGCATATTCTAGATATTTCAAAATTTTCAACCTCAAACTATTTTTTCAAATATTCAAGTATTTTTTTTGGATCTCTTCTGGAGGTCCAATCAGTCTAACACCATTCATATCTATACAGGATGTTGAGTCATTAATATACCCTTTTTAGCCAAACAATATTGACTTAAGTCAATTATTTTAAATTCAACTAGATTACTGAATATGTATAAAGACTCTCGTAATTTCATGGAATTTATATGGTTAGATTTTAATCTAAATGCTTCGAGCATATCAAATCTTTCTAGATATCATGTATCCATATAAGAGAAGCTTCAACTTCATTAAATATTTATATATGATTCGATGAGTAGTCTCGTAATAAAAGACGTAATTATTGTAAGCAATTTTGACTACAATTCGTGTTTCATATATCATGTTTGCAAGTGTAATTCTTAAAATTATTGGTAACTCTTCAAGAGTTCTAATTATTATAATTATATAAATTACGAATATTAATCAATATTAAACGAACTTTATTCAATATGTTGTTTTGGATTGCAGGCCAAATAACAAATTATTGACATTAATCTAAATCATATTAGATCGTTTTTTCCAGATTGACCAAATATTTTCTTTCCGACATTAATTGACCTAGATCATTATGATATTTCTAAGTATCAAGTGCTATTGTTAATCTATTGATTTAGGCTCCAAAATTCATCGTAGCAAAATTGGTATAACTTTTTATAATTTAGTTCTCTTCAATAGTATGCTCTTCAAGAGTGACATCTCCAGGACGTTGAATTTTGTCACTAATGTTTATTTAATTTTGGAGATATATAATATATTTGTCACCATTGGGTAGGCTAGTCTTAAACTCAATTATAGCACTTGCATGTGCCTTTTAAGACATTAATTTCTAATTGGATTTATTTAAAACTCTTTTGGAGTGTATACATGTAATAATTAATTGTAATTTCGCAAAATCAATAATCCTTTGAACTTCAAGTTCATATTTCTTTTCTTTCAATAAATTTTCTTGATCAATTGATACATTCATCCCCCTAATAAAGTGAATGATACTGTACTACAGCATCAATCTTATTCATATATCACTCATCAATACTTCACGTATTGTCATAAATGGGAGCTTACCGAACATAAGTTTTAATATTCAATAGGAGTCATACAAAATAGGAAATGTACATTGAGTTACTTATCCGGATAATACACTTTTGTCAATTAAATCATAAATCTTTAAGTTTACTATGATGATTATCCTGATTCAAGATAAGAATAAAGACAATTATATCAACTCTGAGTTCATTCTTGAATGAGTTTGTGACATAATCAATCCTTATTTTATGGATTCTAATAAGATAATCTACTCTAAGAGATATAAAAATATTTCTATCTGTAAACATTAAAATAACATTTTCTCCTTCAGGGAAAATATGTATCTATTCAATAGCATTTGTTTTTCTCAACTGTAGCTATATACATTAATTATCAATGACACAAGTATCATCATCAATATTATATATATATATATAATATTCATTATTCTTCTTCTTCAGGAAGAATGTATAATGATTGCATGCAATTTATCCAACATCTATAGGATGTTCGAAGAAATTTGGTCATCTCAAAATTATTATTTTAAGTGTCTAAATGTACTTTGGGACATTTGATCAATCTTTTTACCATATAACATGAATGAATATATACTAATATATCTTCTGGATATATATTATAAATAACCAATATATAATTAAATAAAAAACGAATATGATGTTAATAAACTATAAATTAAACATGTAATTTTAAACATGCAAATATTTAAGTATTGGAATTAATATACTTCTGGTCTATTAAGTGGTGAATTTTGTCTCCCAATTATTTTGACAGTTTTCTAGTACCAATTTCTTGTTATAAATTATATTTATCATTTTTCTAATTTGTTATCTCGATATCATACATATTTCAACGGATATTCTAGAACTCAATAAGTTCATTTGATACCTAGTAGATAATAGTGCATAATCTTCAACCACTTAATGAGGAATTCTGTGGTTCTTCACGAACTCTCAATAAATTTGACACTATTTTTTTCTTCATTTTGAAAATATCATTTAATTATAAAGATATCATGCGTATTTGCACTTTGATGAGATAATAAATTATTACCACTATTTGACCGAAGAACTTGACATTTGTTTTTCATAAAGAAGAAATATAAGATAAGCCAAAAATTTTAATGGTGCAAATATCCTCAGGACATTAGACCTTTTTTATCACTAATTATATAGCAAAGATCAATTGAAATCACACTTCAGGTACCTCATGATATTTGACCTTTTGATCACTAATTATATAGAAAATATCAATTGAAATCACACTTCAGGTATGAGTTTAATGATATTTTATACCATACTGATAAACACTAATAATATATCATAAAAGATAATAAAATCTTAAACCATGCAATAGATAACATTAGATATTTGACATATAATCTACGAATTATCTTTCCTAGTCGTTATCATTAACTATTAATAATACACTTCAAGGGATAAAATCTATAAGTAATTTAGCCACTACAAGGAATAAACTCTATAAAATTTATCTACTTTATGAGGTACTTTCTAATTATATTATCTACTCTATGAGATAATTTCTACATATTACAACTTTATTATTTTATAATTTAATATTATTCGCTTCCAGGAACGATTATTAGTAAACAGTATAGGAACGTTCAACCACTCAATCTTTCTATTACTGGAGTATAATCAGATTATGATTGGGAGTATATCATATTCTACACAATCTCGATTGAGAATATTATTTTGATTTGAGATATAAGTTATATTTTTCTTCATGGATAACTGTCATATATCACTCTTACATTGAAAATATTTGCTACATCAAGAGCACAATAATTTAATTTATGCTATTATTATTTATAAGTAACTTTACATAAAAATATTTGCTACATCAAGAGCATAATGATTTAGTTTATGCTATTATTGTTTATAAGTAACAAATCAATATTTTTCAGGAATATTGCACTATCACAAAAGTTAGGTATAAAAAAGAATTATTCATTTTGTAATACCCCGTTGTAAATTTATTTATTATCATTCAGTAATTGTCACTCAATAATTTTTATTCATTAATAATCATTCATCATTCACATTCATTCAATTGTGTTCACCGTTCGGCATAACTTTGAATCGTGTATCAGTTATCATCTGTCATTCAACTCTATCCGAGATTCGAGACGAGAATACTATCATTATCATTGAATTGGTGGCCTGTGTGTGGGGAGTAGCGCACGCTTCGTACTCTTTATAGCACATGCTATTCGGGTACTGGTAGCGCACGCTATCGGCCTTTATTAGCGCACGCTACTAGTGTAATTGTGGCAGACAGTCCAGTAGGTACTGGACTAAATTGGAGAATTCGTAGCGCATGCTAATTGTATTAGTAGTGCACGCTAAGATATCGGTGTAATGCGCGCTAAGGCGGGCAGGGCAGATGACAGTAGGTTTTGGACTCCAGTTATTGGGCACCAACTATCACGTAGCGCACACTAACATCTGGTCAACGTACGCTAATGGTAAGGTGTTAGCGCACGCTAACGATGCCGGCAGAGTTCACTGGACTACCTGGTGAACCCGTTAGCGCGCGCTATTTGCAGTTGCTAGCACACGCTAAGTTGTCCTGAGTATAAATAGGACAGTTCAGCCCCATTTCATCATTTCTTCATTTCTCCTCCTTCCTTGGGCGATTCCCGGAGATTCGTGAAGAGTTCTTCGAGCTACAATCATCTAGCAACACCTTCAAGCTTCTAGTTCAGATTAATCAACATTTAATCCTCTTCACCGCTCTAAATCAAGGTAAACTTTTCATGAACCTAGAATTTCGGGATTTAGGGGTTTTCTTCCCGATATCTTCGAGTTAGCTTGCTTTTGTGTTGGAATGTGTTGGATGTGGATCATCTACCTTGTGTGTTCTTACGGATTTATTGGTGTATTTTTCGGAATTGTTGAGTATTTGGGGAATTGTTCAAGAACACCTTGAATATTGACTTTGGAATTTTTGGGGTTTCGATTAGATATTATCGTAATCTCGAATGGAGTATTCCTATTGGATTGATTGTATTGATGATGTTTTTTTGGATTGAATCACTCGGTATTCATATAATTGAGATTAGTTGTAAACAATTAAAGGTTGTTTACAACATGTTTGTTAGATTGCCCCAATGAGTTTGGGTTGTTGTATTGACTTTTTGAGTTGGTTGAAATCATGCTTGATTCTTATATTAAGTGAATTGTTGGTGATTATGTTATTCAAGGTTGTTCAAGCGACCTATAATCACCTTAAGGACGTTCATTCGAGGAAGGACTTTTTCTTCACCGGTAATTAAGGTAAGTTAATTCTTGCTGAGTTAAAAGGGTAATCATTCCTTTCGTTGTTGTTCATTCATATGTATAATTCATGCATAATATATCAATCATGTTGAGACTTGTAATTATTAAACTAATCATTCAATTCACGAGGAACGACGGTTCCAATTATTTCATTTGAGCTATCACTCATTGCGTCATTATATCACCTCGGTGAGTCATTCTTGGTCCTTTTCGGATTTCTATTCATTCATTTTCATCATGGTTACTTTTGTTCTTGTGACCTTTCGGGATCAAATTGCGTGCCGGATGGTAAATGTGTGGAATTTTTAGTCGTGCACACTATGGTCATGTGTATATGCGGGTATGCGGACACATTGGACTGTGCACATGGTAACATGCCTCCGTGAGACTAATTAGGCCAAGTGGCATGTGTATATGCGGGGCACCGGACACTCAACTACTTGTGCACTTGCACGTCCTATTTCAGGCATACTATAATGCCCCTTTTTCAGACCTTATTCATAACTTCGTCATGTGATTATTGTATTTGTTCAACTCTTGAGGATTGTTGTTCTGTGTAACTGACCCCGTTGGGGATGTTGTTTTCAGGTCATAGGAAGGCAAAGCCACGGGAAGAGAACGTTGACGGCGAGGAGTTCCAGTGATACTAGTAGGGGGCCACACTCTTCCCAATTATTCGAGTTTCTTTGATGTGTATTTCCACTGCAGTTTTTCGTTTGCACTTTCATTGTATTTGGTGTTGTATATTTCATCTTCATATGAAATATATAAGTATTCTGTTTTCCTAGGTGTATTGTACTTGAGACTCCTCATCGGAGTAATTGATAATATAATGTGGTGCGGTACTACAGTTATATTATTTATTTCATTGTATTTCATTCGCCTGGTGGGTCCAGTTGGGGTCCACGACACTGTAATAGCCGCCTAGTTTGGGAGTGTTACACATTTTGAATAAGTAACATTGTTTAAGAATATTACAATTAATTGTGTTATTTCACGAGCAATAATTTTAAGAAATATAATTAAATATACGAAGGAAATAAAATAGTATGGAAATTAAACAAGGCTCGAAATAATTAAATTAAAAGAATTGCTCCTTCAAGAGCATTTACAATATTCTTGAGGAATATTATTTTGTGTTTTTCATCAGAAATCCACAAAATAAATATTTAGATCTCATGGTATTTTCTAGAAATGCATCATATTCACGATGGATAATATTGTGTTTCTTCAAGAACTACAATAAATCTATTATCTTAATAATCTTTTGGATTATTAAGAGTTGTTAGATCGTGTTTTTTCGGGAAATAACGATGCATATGATATGATAATAGAGTTCTAGATCATCATATATATTGCTTATATATATGATGCACATAGAAATGTAAAATTCATCAACTAAAGAATATGATTTGTCTCGAAACAATAATATGCATGAAAGTCTTCCAAGGCATAAATAGAATTAACACCGTTCAACGGTGTAAAAACTATTTCTATTCAAACATTATTTTTCAAGCAGAACCTTTCATAAACCAATCTCCACCGTTGAATAAAGGTAGTGATGTTAAATTTAACAGCGGTTCCAAACAACCGCTATTAAATTCACCATTTAACAACGATTCTTAACTATCGATGTTAAATTTGTTAAATTATAAATTTAACAGTAGGACAACCGCTGTTAAAGTTGCTAGAATAAAAGATTTACACCCACCAACACCAATCCGCCCCACCCGCCCTATACAGCCAGCCCCGCCCACAACATCCAGCCTGCCCCGCACCTGCGAATAAATCTTTACTTTCACAGCTCGTGGGATTCGAATCCGCGGCCTCCACAAGGTGGAGGTGATGTCAAACTGTTCTGCCAAGTTAATTTCTTATATTTTTGTTGCTTTGTTTTATATAAATATACAATAAACCACATATATTAACATTTCTATATATATATATATATATCAAAAAATATAATTTGTATTATATAATAAATTAAATGATGTTGATAATTAGAATTGTATGTACATTAATAATTAAGAAATTATATTTAATGTACTACAAATTATATTATATTATATATTAAAAATTATATTATATATTAAAAATTATAATATGTACGTATAATTTTACGAACTATAATATATTCGTAGAATCATGTTATATATGTAATAAAAATAATATTGTACATATATATTATAATATTTATGATCATGCTGAAAATTAAAATTTTATAATGTATATTAAAAATTATAATAATACATGTAATTTTAGGAATTATGATGTATTTGTAGAATTATACATATATTATATATATTCTGAAACTTAATATATTATATTAATAATATTATGCAATAAAATTATATTACATTGTATTTTTGTAAAATTTTATTATATATATTAAAAACTATATAATTTATATCACATATATTATGTATTCGAAAATCGCAAGATAAAAGAAAGAAGAAAAACATAAAAAAATGATGTTATTGTACAATTTTAACATGATTTCATTTACAACTGCTGTTACATGTGAATTTTAACACCGGTTCCTTTAGAACCGTTGTTAAATGGGAAGCTTAACATCGCGTTTTCATGAAACTGTTGTTAGAATATTCTGAAAATTACGATTTATGCCACCGCGCCATTTTAACATTGTTTTTTTTTTTTTATAAACCGCTGAAAATGCAGATGTTATTTTGTAGTAGTGAAACAACTAATTTCACAAACCCTAATAAGTAATAACCTAAATAAAATTTAAAATTAAACCTAATACTTCAAAATTAAATCCTACCAATAAAGAGGCGTCGTCGGTTTGGAAGAAGGAGAACTGGAGAAGTGTACTCTCCGTAGCCAGAAGGAACCTGAGAAGGCTAGGAGCTAAAGCTTGTCCCATGACCTGTGTTCTATCGCCATCGGTCGCAGGAAAGTCGGGAGATGAGAAGCAACATCTTTTTTCTGTTTTAATTTTAGAATAAGAATTCAAATTAGGACGAATATTAATATAAAGGGGTTTAAGAATTTTGGTCTCGAAAAGTTATACATTTTCTTTGGGCCTCAGAAAATAAAATCCAAATTAACATAATTTATTTATGAAACTCATAATCTTCAACTCAAATCGAATCGATAAAATCTTAAAATTAAGACTTCATAATAAGATAAAAATTGTACTATTTATGCCAGAGGTGAGATTTGAACTTTAGACCTCTAAATTAAAAGTTATCATGTCGACTACTGCGCTAACATTCTTACCAAGTTTGTTCATAAATTAATTATATATATACATATATAAAATATGGGAAGCCCTAAAAAATCGGGGCAACAAACAAATTAGGGGCTCTTGGCCGTCGTGCTTCTTAACTAACTTAGGGCTACATGTGATACTGTTCATATACTCATTTTTGACTATTTTTTTTATTTAAACATAAAAGTAAATATAGTCATGTGATATTTTATTAGATCGTCTAGGTGTATATTTTTACAATATCAAATCATTATAATATTTATTAAAAATGAACACTATTAATAATTATTGATTCATAAATGTAAAAATACAAATATTATAATAATATAGATTTTTTTACTAATATCAACAACACTACATAAACTTGTATTAGCATCGACATTGTTGCAACAGATGAACGGTTGTGGATCCGGTGACAAAGTATGGAAATTTTTAACACCCCTAAAAGATTTGGTCTATGATTTGATGTGTGCTACAGGACAGTGGCAGCAGAATTTAATGATCCGGTTGTGCAGATTGATGAGTTGGGCAAAAATCCAGTCCAAACAGTACCACTAAGACACTTGAATAAAATTCAGAATGAGTTGTACGTAGGTGGTTGAGGTAGGTTCAACTTTGCTGACTATAATAGTCATGGTATGAACACACCCGGACGGAGATAAGGATATGTGACGTCCATGCATATTTTCACCGATTCAACTGAAAAAAAAAAAGCCAAAAAAGAAAGATGAAATAAATTAAATTGTGTTGAAGCATCAATCCATACTGAAAAAATATAAATTGCATTCAATATGTAAAAATCTCCGTGATTAAGAGATGGATTACGAGACTTTAACATGGTATCAAAGCATATTCTCTACACATGCGAACACAACGACCCACGATGATCTAGCACGCTGTAACTCTTGAGTTCGGCTACGCGTGAGGGAGCGTGTTGATACATTAATTTCATATTGGAGATATAAAAGTTTTATATTCAGTATATAAAGATTCTGATCTACTATTTGAGATGCAACTTCAAACTTTAACAAATTCTAATGAAAAATTGAAAATGTAATATATTTACTTCATCTCAAGTAGGACTACACATGGCGGGGCCGGGCCAGCCCGTGAGTTGGGCCTGAGCGGGCCAGATTGAGGTTCCCAGCACAGGACTGGCCCACTGGTAGAGCGAGCTGGGCTGGGAGGATGCAACTAGGAGTGTTCAAAAATATCCGATATCCGATCCGAAATATCCGAAAATCCGAAGTTTTGGATATCCGAAAATTCGGATATCCGAAGTTCAGATATCCGGAACTTCGGATTCGGATATCGGATAGTACTTTTCAGAAAAATCGGATATTCGGATATCCGAAATATCCTAAAAATCTTAAATTTTTTTTTTATATTTTAAATAATATAAGATATTCGGATATTCGGATATCCGATATCCATATCCGAAGTTTTTTTCGGATATTCGGATATCCGATATCCAAATCCGAATATTTTTTTTCGAATATATGGATATCCAAACATAATTCATATTTTTTCTGGATATTCGGATATCTGATATCAAAATCTACTATCCGAATTTTCAGATATCGGAAAGTCCGGATATCCAGTTTTGAACACCCCTAGATGCAACCCACTACCTGTCCGCTACCACGCTGGCGTGGGCCGGGCTGGGCCAGCTCGATTTATTAAAAAAACTAGATGTTCTCTGGTGCGCGCATAAGATATTCTCTTATTAGAAATTAATTTCTCGATCTAAATTTATTTTTGATGATTTTCGGCATGAGTATCATAGTAGCATAATATTAATAAAAGACTTATTGAGTGTATTATTGGTGTAATATAATTCAAGAAAGAGTACCACATTAGCGGAGTGCTAAGTCAATTAGTGTCCATTACATGAACAAATTTTCTGGACATACCGAAAAAAGTAGGAACAAATTTTGGGGACGAAAGTAGTATGTGATTAAATCTTAATATATGTGTGTGTTTGTGTGTGCAGTGTATGTTTTATTATTTTTAGTTATTATAATTAAATAATTATAATTTATTTTTTATGTAAGCAATATGAGTCTCTGTGGTTAAAAGCCGTAGTGGTTAAAAGCAAGCTCGTCGATCCACGTCTCTGTGGACCCCTACCGAGACCCCGTCGGATCTAACCCGTAGTGAGCATACACACACACACACACATTATTCATGCAAAACTAACATGCTAAGAATGTAAGTTCATTAAGAATACTCACTAGAGATGGCCATTAACTCGACACCATTATCAAACTCTTCAAAACACAATAACAAGATTAAATACGGAATACACGATTCCATAACTTTAAACAATAGGAGTATCATCATCAAATCCTTCAACGTTCAAAATAATCAAATGATAATCAATTCCCAAAACACGCCGTTCACAAAACACACACGCATTTGAAAGAAAGCCTTTAACGAGGCCAAACCGAAATCTTTTGAAACTTCGTTTCAAACAACCAAACAAACACACCAAGATGATCACCGATCATCATATCCACAAAATAAGAAAAGTATGGGCAAGGTACTTGCCTCGAATAAGAATAACGCGAAGAATCGACCGAAGTAGGTTGACACGAACAGCCTACGAACCCGCCGACTCCACCGATCGCCAACTCGCGTTCATAAACTATGAAGGACAATAACAATAATGAAATGAATTCCCTAACACGACTTAAAGCCGCCGAATTCAACGAACGAACGACGAATGTTCAAGCGTTTTCCCCAAAACGGTCAAGAACACGATTCGTCCCGACAAAACACGAAAATGGAATTCCAAGTTGAAATATGGATATACAATCCATAGAATATGTTTAACAACATCATTTAACCATAATCGATCCATCAAAAATGGATGAAAAACAAGATCGAGGATAAATCCCCCAAAAAGTCGATTTGAAGGAAATCAAGAAATATACTTCGATTCGATGAAAAACAATGGATTAAATGATGTTAAACACAAGAATACTACCAAGATTAATCATATCCATCATGAATTAATCAATAATACGGAACGAATCGGACAACAGCGCAAAAACCCCAAATTCACGAAATTAGGGTTCTAAGGAAGGTTACCTTGATTCACTGGATCAAAGGATGATAACAGATGATTGATTGATGATATGAACTCAAGAACTTCATGGATTTGTTTTTAAACAACATGGCTCCATGGTAAGATCACCCTCAGCTGCGGAAGAGAAGGAGAAGAAGGAGAAAAATAGCCAAAAACCCGTGTGCAGGGCCATAAATAGCTAAAGGTGTGTGCCATGCCCAGGCCAAAAATGGCTCCCGGTGGTGGCGGTGTGCAGCGGCCGGCCAGCGTGTGCCCGGCACCGTACGGTCGGTTTGGCCGAAAAATGCCACAGAGTGTGCCGCGGCCCCCGGCATGTGCCGCAGCCACGGTGCGGCTGCTCGGCCGGAGTGCCGAGCACTTCCGGCCGTGACTCGGCGGAAGCTGCCGAGCACTACCGGCCGTGACTCGGCCGGTGCCGGCCTGGGCCCATTGCCGGCCATGACTCGGCCGGCCAACTCCGACGGCCCGAACGACCCCGAAACCCGAACACGAATACGAATCGATGATACTGATTCTGACGTACTCGCAAAGATGAATCTAAGAGCTAAGAGAACACACAATTCACCACCAAGGCTCGGAATTCGACAACGGAAGTAATTACCCAAAACTTTGGGAAATTACGAAAATGGCCCAAAACGTCCGAAAATCACGATACGCGATCGAAACACCAAACCAAAGCTCGCAACATGAATAATAACATTAAATGAACTTACGAGAAACTCGAAACAACAGTTTCGGATGAGATTCGCAAGAATCGAACTCAAGTGCGAAAAAGTCGCTAAAAAGCTCGGAACTCAACAAAACGATACCGAAACGAACTCGGATGACGAAAAGTGCAGAATTAATCATTCTCGAAATGACGAAACGGTCATGTGCGAGTCGTCAAAACGGACTCCAGTCGAAAAAATAAATTTACCGAAAATCGAAAATTGCGGATATTACATTCTACCTTCCTTAAAAGAAATTTCGTCCCGAAACTTAAAATAAGTAGGGAGAAGCAATATCCCCTGCCAGGAAAACTCGACGAGATACGCAAAAACCGAAAACTCGCGCCCGACGGCGAAACGCTGCAAGAAACGCAAAGAGACATACGACGTGAAAACACGCTCCGCGACGACCAACACAACGTTGCCGTTAGGAATATAATAAAACCAACAAATGACAAGCGTCATCAAACGGATAATATAGTCAAGTCAATTATCCGAACAATCACAAAACACAACGAACGAAAATCAATATGATTGACCGACCCAACGGTACATCAATCAAAACGCGAGCCAATCGCTGAACAAATACGGAATTCCACCGCCCAAGGGTTGGAAGATCGAAAACGAGACTAATTTCCCGAACTTAAGGAAATTAGGAAGGAGCCTGAATGCTCAAAAATCACGAAACGAGGACAAAAACCGAACAAACAAATGGCCGAGACAACAAAAATCGAACAATCATGTCCGAAACACGAATGATAATAAAATTCAAACAACAACTCCCATGATGATCTGGTGAGAACTACAAGACATGCATTCCCATAAGATCCACCGGAAAGGGAATAGCGATTGAAAAGTCATAACGACAAACGAGTTATTCCGAAACAATACCACACTTGTTCGATCAACAAAAGCAAGGGGCAGGACAAGCTCAAAAATGCCAACAAACATAATGAGTCGACAAAGTCGAAAACACAAGAGTTCCAAATCCGATCCACTTCGAAAAAAAAGAACTAATAGAACCAAATGATGTCGCTCCCGAACAAGGTTCACAAGAATCGACCCGAACCCAAAAAAGTCACAGCAATAACCAGATCGACCCACAACAAGATCACAGCTCGATCGGACGATGAAACCGAAATACAAATCAAGTTCATAAAGTATCAACGAACATGAGTGAATCGATAGACTGAAGAAAGAGAAAATACAGAAGTCAAAATAGTACGGGTATTACCTCCTACCTCGTCCACGAAATTCACAAAAACGGGAGCAAGGTAACAAGACATTAAACAACCGACACATAACGGAACCATCACCGATGCACACGATCATACCAAACCAAGCTCTAACAGCTCGCACATGCACGAAAACGCAGAAATCACCACGAGGCGACAACATTTAACACCAACATCCCGCCTCTCACAGGGGGCTAACACAACAAAGGTGTGGAAAACGACTCAACGCTCACACCGCCAATTCGATCATACTCAGGAGCAAACATCAAAATGACAACGCGAACATCATACATACATACCCAGCCCTCAAACGGGAATGGATAGGTTTTAAAAACGAAAACCTTATTTTGAAAATAATTTAGAAGAACACCGGTTGATCTTTAGTATCACTTTTCAAAAAGTACAAACATGAAACATCGTTATCGAGACTTTGAAAACCATCATGCACTTGGTAAAAATGAGGACATCTTCTTTTAGCGAAAGACTTTGAGAAATATTCGACCCTCGGGTCTAAGTATAAGTGTTTCTAAACATCGAAAATATCTCAAAATACTTTTGGTCCTCAATTGGAAATTTTTTTGAAATATATTGCGGCACGAGAAAGCACCTCTAAAACACCGCAAGAAAATAATTCATTTTAAAAGTACGTCTCAAAATTTAATTTTTTAAGATACTCAAGGTTTTCAAAAATCCAATAGGCCAGAATGCCCAAAACTCACACATATCGACGTTCACTAAAACAACTCCTAGTACACGCATCAAAAGGTTTAAAACCAAGACAATACATGTCTTTAAACAGAAATAAACGATAAAATACCACATTCAGAATAAAACCACTGACCCCATTCGAGGCCTCTAAGGACCCTCCCAGACCGGTGAACAAGTCGAACGCGTATAAGCACAAAGCCTCCACAAGAGAACTTGTAAAACGTGCAAATTGATTCGAAAATCATCAGCAACGGACTAAAACAACAATAAAAAGACATCACAAGCGACGACACTCCTCGTATAAATCAAATACGAGAGTCGACTAAATACATATCGTGAAATCAAAATCCACATAAGGATTCCATCACTTAACAAATAATCATAAAAATAGCTCGTGTCATACGAGGCACAACACAAAGAAGGGAGACTTACTTCCACAGGTCGCACGAAGATGATGATCGCCCCACGATACTAATCACGACCAACAAACTCAAACGACGCATCGCGACACGACTCAGTCAGATAAAATCCGACGAAACAAGACTCAAACCACACGAATTGACCCGACAGCCTAGGTTTCCTCAACCTAAGCTCTGATACCATTTATGTAACACCCCCAATCCACTCAGGGATATTACACGCCGTAGACCCTCATCTCGAAGATCTACCAGGCTAGTAACAACATTTAACATCTCGACAATGCCTTCAAGGCTAAATGACTCAGTAGACCGATTTGGTCTTTCAATAAAAATATACAGCTCAATTACAACATATACCCACGCAGGGTGTTGGGTACCAAATCGGATATTTGCGCCGTTTTATGCGGAAGCGAAAATAAATTGCGGAAAATAAAGGACACGAGGATTTATAGAGGTTCGGCTATTAACGAAGCCTACGTCCTCTCTCGATGTATCTTTTTCCTTAGGCTTAAGATCAAAACCTCTACGCCTCTCTTCTATCGGTCGAGGGATTACCGTTACAAGCTCGTCTTCTATCGGTCCGAGTAAAACCGTTTTTCCTTTTCTATTGGATAAGGAATCAACCACTCTAGCTTTCTATGGGTACTAGATAAACCTCACCAAGATAGCGATTGTGATTCTAACAATGCCGGATCCTTGATCCTAATAACACCGAATCAAATCGTATCTTTTCTTTTTATCGCTCGTGTATGATCTTGTGTATAACACTCAATCACTCTTAATTAAGCTCAAGAACAACAACTATAATGTTTACAATGATATAACACGTATGTATGCTTTGCTCAATGTTGTTGTATGGAATAATACCAACTCCTTGGTATTTATAGCCTTCTTCCTCCTTACTAGCCGTTGCTGCCAGTTGACTAGCTAGCGTGCGCTAGCCTTCCTTCTTAGCGTGCGCTATCGCACATTTTTGCTCTAGAGTACGTAAAGGCTTTCATGTAGCGTCGTTAATCACTTTATATTTCATCCAAGAGCTACCGCCATACTGATTAGCGTGCGCTACCACTTCCTTTGTAGCGTGCGTTAATCCAATATATCCGTTGCATGGATTGTCAAAGTGACCGTTTGATATGCCGACTTTGACCGCTTTTCCCAACGTTCGGATTGACTAGATTCAAACATCTTAGCGTCGCTAATCATCCTTTGTAGCGTGCGCTAATGATGACTTCATTGCATACGTCATTCATTGTTTGAATATCTTCCACAACATAACATGGCTCGATAGCGTGCGTTAATAATAGAGGGTAGCGTGCGCTAATAATAGAGTGTAGCGTGCGCTATCCATCTGTGACTTTCTGCACTTACTTGATACTAGGTGGAATGCGGTGACTCCTCGTTAGCGTGCGCTAACATATGTCCCTTAGCGTGCGCTAATGCGATCCAGTTGCAATTTTGCGTCTTAAATGCCTTCGCCGTTTTGCTTCGCCTCGATGTTGTTTTGTAGTTTAGCAACTTTAATCATCAAAACATAAATTAAATAATGTGTGGAATAAATATTCCAACAATCTCCCCTTTTGATGATTACAAAACAACCCTTGAATTGGATAATCTGTAAAAATTAATATCTCAGATATTTATACGAATCAAAGTTTTCGGCTTTGATCGTTTCGTTAGTTTCTCCATTTCTTTTCTTTTTCTTCTTTTCGACTTCTTCATTTTTCAACTCCGTCGTTTTTCATTTTTCAATTTTTTCAACTCCCCCTATTTGTATGCTTTTCTTTTCTTTTCGACTTCTTCGATTTTTCTCATTTTTATCTCCTCTTCATCTCCTTCTCATTTTTATCATTTTTATCTCAATTCATATCTTTCTCCCCCTTTTTGTTTTCATCAAAAAAAATATAAAGGATACCAAATGAAATATAAATATGCATGATACCAATTTATGCATTAGTAAGGGTATAAACTCCCCCTGAAAATATTATTCCCTTCTCCCCCTTTGTAAAATATCATTTGTCAAAATTTATTTTTGGGGATCCAACCGATAGTTGGTTTTTCTTTTGAAACGTAGACGATGTTTGAAACGTTTGTTCCTTTAGGAACCCAAATCCTTTTAGTTTTTATCGTCCGGCGTGGGCTTTTACATTTAGAAATATGATGCCCAATTTTCAAACATTTTTCACATCGGGGTATTTTGAAATTGACGGATTCGTTTTTCGAACGCGGTTTGAATCCTAACCCCTCTTTATTTAGAGTATATTTTTGAACACATAACATTTGTTCAAATTTATCATTGCCGCACGAGAATTTCTTTGTCAAAATTTTTAGTTCATCTTGAATTTTTAAAAGATCACTTTTCAAAGTATTTTCATTTTCAAGGCATTTCGAATGATCGATTTCGACACATTTCCCTTTTTCAAGTATTTTGGAATTTTCAATTTCCAAAGTTTTATATTTAGACTTGAGGGACTTAATTTCATTTAAAGCATTTTGATAGTCCGTATGTAGTAACTCGAATGCTTCAAAAAGTTCGTCGTAGGAATTACTTACTTGGCTTTCGACGTCGCTATCGTCGAATGAACTCCGGGCCATGAGCGCGAGATTATTTTGTTCAAGAAAATCTTCATCGGGATCTTCGTCGCTCCATGTTGCGATTAGAACCTCCTTTTGCTTTACTCGGCAGTTCTTAGCAAAGTGGCACAGTTTACCACATAATCGACAAGTGTTGTCGAATTTCTTAGGTTCGCCCGCTTGAATGTCCTTCTTTCTCCGGTTTAATAAGTGTTGGAACTTATTAATATTTTTGGCATAATATGCCATTTCTTCGTCACTTTCGTCCACCGGGGTTTCTTCTTTCTTCTTCGACATTTTAGCCTTGAAGGCTATCGACCTCTCCTTCGGTTTCGGTTTGGCATTTCGAGATTTTAGAACAATCTCGTAGTTGATAAGAGAACCAACGAGAGCACTAAAATCGAGAGTATTTAAATCTTTGGATTCCATTATTGCCGTAACCGTACCGTCCCATTCTCGAGGTAGTGATCGGAGAATTTTCTTTACTTTCTCACTACTCGAAAGTGGTTTTCCGAAACATGCTAATCCATTAGTAATGACCGAGAATCGGTCGAGCATAATCGAGATGGATTCATCGTCCTTCATTTGGAATAATTCATAATCGTGAAGGAGCATGTTTATCTTCGTCTCCTTGACTTGAGACGTACCTTCGTGTGTTACCTCAAGCATTTTCCAGATTTCTTTGGCACTATCGCACGATGATATCCGGTTGTGTTCTTCCGGATTTAAAGCACAATAAAGAAGTTGAGTTGCCTTACAATTGAAATGGTCGTTTTTCCAATCGGACTCGTCATATTCTTCAAAATTTTTAAGCGTACCGTTGGAATTCATTGGGATTTTTGGACCAAGACAAATCACTTTCCAAAGTTCGATGTCGTAAGCTCGAATGAATATTGACATCTTCTTCTTCCAAGTCATGAAGTTCGCGCCATCAAAAAATGGTGGTCGGTTGAGAGCAAGGCCTTCGGCTGGAGAGATTTGAAACGCCATTTTGGATCTTCTCCTCGGATGTTAAGCCGCGTATTGGAGAACCGCTCTGATACCAATTGTTGGGTACCAAATCGGATATTTGCGACGTTTTATGCGGAAGCGAAAATAAATTGCGGAAAATAAAGGACACGAGGATTTATAGAGGTTCGGCTATTAACGAAGCCTACGTCCTCTCTCGATGTATCTTTTTCCTTAGGCTTAAGATCAAAACCTCTACGCCTCTCTTCTATCGGTCGAGGGATTACCGTTACAAGCTCGTCTTCTATCGGTCCGAGTAAAACCGTTTTTCCTTTTCTATTGGATAAGGAATCAACCACTCTAGCTTTCTATGGGTACTAGATAAACCTCACCAAGATAGCGATTGTGATTCTAACAATGCCGGATCCTTGATCCTAATAACACCGAATCAAATCGTATCTTTTCTTTTTATCGCTCGTGTATGATCTTGTGTATAACACTCAATCACTCTTAATTAAGCTCAAGAACAACAACTATAATGTTTACAATGATATAACACGTATGTATGCTTTGCTCAATGTTGTTGTATGGAATAAGGGTTATTATACAAACAGGTTACTAAAGTTTACCAAAAATGACAATTTTCTGACTAAAGTTTTTTTTGTTACAAAGAGGTTACTCAAGTTTTCGGGTTTGTCAACTGGGTTACTCAAAGATTAAAATCTAACACAAATGTAACTGCGAGAGTGGGCAACCGGATGATTACCGGTTCCCCTTGTCCACGTCAGCACCATAGTTTTAAATGCTACAAAGAAGTTACTATAGTTTACGGGGTTATTAAATAGGTTACTGAACTTTACAAAAAGTTACTATGCGTGTTTTTTTTCTTTTTTTTTTCTTTTTTTTTTAATTATTATTTTTTTTACTTTTAAGTTTTCTTTTTCGCATGTCTTTGTATATTTTCTGGAAAAAATATATTATTTTTTCGAAAAAATAAAATTATTTTCTGGATTTTTTATATTTTTTTTAAAAAACAAAATCCACGTTGGCAATGTAACCGGTATCAATGGGTTAAAACATCTTTAGTTACTTAAGTAACCGGTTACAAAACTTTAGTAACCTATTTGTAACAAAAAAAACTTTAGTAACAAAATTGCATTTTTTAGTAAACTTTAGTAACATGTTTGTATAATAACCCTATGGAATAATACCAACTCCTTGGTATTTATAGCCTTCTTCCTCCTTACTAGCCGTTGCTGCCAGTTGACTAGCTAGCGTGCGCTAGCCTTCCTTCTTAGCGTGCGCTATCGCACATTTTTGCTCTAGCGTACGTAAAGGCTTTCATGTAGCGTGCGTTAATCACTTTATATTTCATCCGGTAGCTACGCCCTTAACAGTTAGCGTGCGCTACCACTTCCTTTGTAGCGTGCGCTAATCCAATATATCCGTTGCATGGATTGTCAAAGTGACCGTTTGATATGCTGACTTTGACCTGCTTTTCCCAACGTTCGGATTGACTAGATTCAAACATCTTAGCGTGCGCTAATCATCCTTTGTAGCGTGCGCTAATGATGACTTCATTGCATACGTCATTCATTGTTTGAATATCTTCCACAACAGTAACATGGCTCGATAGCGTGCGTTAATAATAGAGGGTAGCGTGCGCTAATAATAGAGTGTAGCGTGCGCTATCCATCTGCTGACTTTACTGCAGCTTACTTCGATACTAGGCTGGAAGGCAGCTGACTCCTCGTTAGCGTGCGCTAACATATGTCCCTTAGCGTGCGCTAATGCAGTCCAGATTGCAATTTTTGCGTCTTCGTCTGCTTCGCCGTTTTGCTTCGCCTCGATGTTGTTTTGTAGTTTAGCAACTTTAATCATCAAAACATAAATTAAATAATGTGTGGAATAAATATTCCAACACAGGGGTCAAAATACAATAAACTCCCGTACAACGGGGAAAAGATACTGCAGCGGAAAAGAAAATACAATTAGACCAATACGACATCAACGGATCCTCGTGTGATTAGTATCGTTCATCTTTCATCATCCTTCGTGCCGACCCTGTGTTATGCTCCAAAACCTGAATGCAAAAATAGACATCCACCCCCCGAATACTCAGGGGTTAGCAAAACTCCACTGTTTTGCTAGTGCAAGTACAAAGTGCAAATACGAACCATACAATTCACATTCCACGAATAACAATAACCAGGAATCCTCAAAGATCCAAACGAAACGAAAAGTACTTCTCGAGGCAATTTGAGAAAACCTTTAAAAATCGAAATATCATAAATCAATGGAAATAATTTATAAAACGGTTTAGAATGCCATCGAGAGTTTTAATAGAAAATAATTTAGGATTATCAAATCCTACTTTTCAAAATTCAAAGGACAAAAGGGGTCACCGCCCCAAAGGTTTACTTTCCAAAAAAATGACATTTACCAAACCGTTGGGATTTTAGCCCCAAATCCATAAAATGACTTTTACAAAACCATTGGGATTTTAGCCCCAAATCTCATCAACTCACAGTATACAAGAACGGCCACAAGGTTCGTCTTCCAACGTCAAAATCCACAATTAAAGGATTTAACATAAACAACAAAATACTCTAGAGCCATCCTAGCCAAGTAGGCCAAACGAACAACTTAGCTCTTACACACTTAGTCAATGCATGCAATCATGAAAACCGTTCAAAAGCACTCATTTCCGGAAATGCCATAAATAAGTCACATTTGTAAAATGCACCACAATTAACCGTCGATCCACGTCTCTGTGGACCGCTACCGAGACCCCGTCGGATCTAACCCGTAGTGGTTAAAAGCAAGCTCGTCGATCCACGTCTCTGTAGACCCCTACCGAGACCCCGTCGGATCTAACCCGTAGTGAGCATACACACACACACACACACATTATTCATGCAAAACTAACATGCTAAGAATGTAAGTTCATTAAGAATACTCACTAGAGATGGCCATTAACTCGACACCATTATCAAACTCTTCAAAATACAATAACAAGATTAAATACGGAATACACGATTCCATAACCTTAAACAATAGGAGTATCATCATCAAATCCTTCAACGTTCAAAATAATCAAATCATAATCAATTCCCAAAACACGCCGTTCACAAAACACACACGCATTTGAAAGAAAGCCTTTAACAAGGCCAAACCGAAATCTTTTGAAACTTCGTTTCAAACAACCAAAAAAACACACCAAGACGATCACCGATCATCATATCCACAAAATAAGAAAAGTATGGGCAAGGTACTTGCCTCGAATAAGAATAACGCGAAGAATCGACCGAAGTAGGTTGACACGAACAGCCTACGAACCCGCCGACTCCACCGATCGCCAACTCGCGTTCATAAACTACGAAGGACAATAACAATAATGAAATGAATTCCCTAACACGACTTAAAGCCGCCGAATTCAACGAACGAACGACGAATGTTCAAGCATTTTCCCCAAAACGGTCAAGAACACGATTCGTCCCGACAAAACACGAAAATGGAATTCCAAGTTGAAATATGGATATACAATCCATAGAATATGTTTAACAACATCATTTAACCATAATCGATCTATCAAAAATGGATGAAAAACAAGATCGAGGATAAATCCCCCAAAAAGTCGATTTGAAGGAAATCAAGAAATATACTTCGATTCGATGAAAAACAATGGATTAAATGATGTTAAACACAAGAATACTACCAAGATTAATCATATCCATCATGAATTAATCAATAATACGGAACGAATCGGACAAAAACGCAAAAACCCCCAAATTCACGAAATTAGGGTTCTAAGGAAGGTTACCTTGATTCGCTGGATCAAAGGATGATAAGGGATGATTGATTGATGATATGAACTGAAGAACTTCATGGATTTGTTGTTAAACAACATGGCTCCATGGTAAGATCACCCTCAGCCGCGGAAGAGAAGGAGAAGAAGGAGAAAAATGACCAAAAACCCGTGTGCAGGGCCATAAATAGGCTGCACAGTGTGCCACGGCCCAACGGGAGTGTGCCGCGGCACAGGCCCAAAAATGGATCCCAGTGGTCGGCAGTGTGCCGCGGCCCGACCGGCGTGTGCCGCGGCACCCGGTACAGTCGGTTTGGCCAAAAAATGCCATAGAGTGTGCATGACCACCGCGGCATGTCGCGGCCGCAGTGCGGCTGCTCGGCCGGAAGGCCGAGCACTTCCGGCCGTGACTTCGGCAGAAGTGCCGAGCACTACCGGCCGTGACTCGGCGATCTTGGCCTAGGCCCCAGTTGCCGGCCATGACTCGGCCGGGGCAACTCAGACGGCCGACGACCCGAAACCCGAACACGAATACGAATCGATGATCTGATTCTGACGTACTCGCAAATATGAATCTAAGAGCTAAGAGAACACACAATTCCTACCACCCGAAGGCTCGGAATTCGACAACGGAAGTAATTACCCAAAACTTTGGGAAATTACGAAAATGGCCCAAAACGTCCGAAAATCACGATACGCGATCGAAACACCAAACCAAAGCTCGCAACATGAATAATAACATTAAATGAACTTACGAGAAACTCGAAACAACATTTTCGGATGAGATTCGCAAGAATCGAACTCAAGTGCGGAAAAGTCGCTAAAAAGCTCGGAACTCAACAAAACGATACCGAAACGAACTCGGATGACAAAAAGTGCAGAATTAATCATTCTCGAAATGACGAAAAGGTCATGATCGAGTCGTCAAAATGGACTCCGGCCGAAAAAATAAATTTACCGAAAATCGAAAATTGCGGATATTACAATCCGTACTTTCTATTTTTAGTAGTTTCTATATTTGGGTGTATGTCTATTTTAACGACTCGCTTGTAATCGTTTCAACGTTTTGAATCTATTTTGTTCTTGGTATTTTTCCATTTGGACGAGTTTCAGAGGTGTTTTTACGTAATATGCTTTTTGTTATGATCTTGTCGTATGTACGTTCGATTCTCATAAAACTCGTTTGATTTCGGTATTTACTTCTTTCCATAAGTCCGTGTGATTGAGTTATACATGTTATGAGTTTCGGTTTCATGATCCAACGTTGTATCATAATTTTCGAACGTTTGGGCCGTTTTGTAATTTCCTAAAGTTTGAGGGAAATTTACTTCCGTCGTCGAATTCCGAACCTTTGGATAGTCGGAATTGTGTTTCCTTTTAGTGTTAGATTCGTCATCGGTAATACTTCACAACCATATGTTCGGATTGTTAATAGGTTCGAGTTTCGGCGTTTTTCGGGGTGGTTCAGACAGCATCCTTCCCAAATTAATGTCCAGTAGATTGTTACAGCCGTAATAGGCCTATTGTTACGACCGTGAGATCGTGGTAGCATATTATCATCAACGAAATCATCCTACTCCATCCGAATTCAAGGTATTCTGGCTTAGAACCCTAATTTTCTCAATTATAGGATTTTTTTCGAGTTTCTCCTATTTAAACTCTAATTGTTCATTTATGTTGTGATAATTCTTATCGATTATTGATATCGAGTGATTCCCAATCCTTTTTCGTCGGAATTTGATCCGTGAGTTGTCGATTCGGGGAGGTTTTGTGAAACCCTCGCCCATGTTGACATGGTTGGTAATCGGGGTTGTGGGTGTATCCTGTAATACCGCCATTTTTATAATATTATTAATTATAATAATATTATAATGCATTTCATGTTATTTAATACCATTTAGAGAATCATGAACATTTATTTCGACGTATCACAAGTCCTAGCCCAAATCATTTTGTCAGTTATATTCAAATAGTCATTTACTACTAATAATATTAATAATGCATTTTATTTCATTTAATCTCATTTCATTACCGAGTGAGTAGTTGTTGTACGATTACTTTCACTACACGTACAAGTCAACTTCATGTAATATCATTTAATAAAATCAGACATTTTCATGATATCTCATATGTTCTAAACCCGAGTCAATTTCTCAAGTTAATTTTAGAACATTTAATATTAGTCATTTTTTTAATATGATAATTAAAGGTATTATTAATAATAATAATAATATTTATAATAGGAACCATATTAATATTAACGATATTAATATTTTTACTAGTATTATTTCTATATCATCATTTGTATTACTCTCGATATTATTATTAGTATCGATGTTATTAATAATATTAGTACTATTATTATTAATTTTAGGGTTAATGACGACAAAATCCACAACCTTTCATCCGAATTTCATTTTTTCCACAACCTTTTCAAAAATCCTGTAAATCCACAACCTTTGGCACTTGTTCGATTTTTCCATAATTTTGATTTAGCCCCAAATTCGGTCCTACGTGGATCCTACGTGGACGCTGTCGCCGCCGAAAATTCAAACTGTGTCGTTTTAAGCTTAGGGTTAATAACGCCAAAATACACAACCTTTGATGCCCCTTACATTTTTTCCACAACCTTTGGCACGTTCAATTTTTTCATTAGCAGCATCTTAAAAGTTGAAAAATATTTTCAATTTTTAGTTTTTTTGCACAATTTTAAGGACGGCTTTATAATGTAGTTCTATTATTTTTTTTGGTTTTCCAAAAAAATAAAATAAAAATCAGTGTGTAAAGTTCCTCTTTTTAAATTTTGACTAGTTAGTTTTAAAGAGTTTCAGATAATATTAAAACACTCATTTGTTTGTTTGCATCTCAACATAATTAGTTTTTTTTTTCTTTTGTGTGTGTGTATTTTTCAGATGTCAATTGTTTGTTTGTAAGGTGATTTGGTTTCATGGCAATAAATAGGCAAGAATGTTTTCCTTAATTATTTGTACTTATGTAATATAATCTGCTTTTTTCTCCATATTGCAACTTTTTTTTTGGGGGGGGGGGGGGTGTTCTTAACTTTCAGTTTTTATGAAGTATATTGTTTTAAAATCATGATATACTAATTGAAAAACTAACTACTCAAAATCTAAAAAGAGAAACTCTACAAACGGATTTTTTTTGGAAAAAACATAGAACTACATTATAAAGCCGTCCTTAAAATTGTGCAAAAAAAACTAAAAATTGAAAATATTTTTCAACTTTTTAGATGTTGCTAATGGAAAAATCGAACAAGTGCCAAAGGTTGTAGAAAAAATGAAAGGGGCATCAAAGGTTGTGTATTTTGGCATTATTAACTCTAAGCTTAAAACGACGCAGTTTGAATTTTCAGCGGCGGCACACTCCCGACGTCCACGTAGGATCCATGTAAGACCGAATTTGGGGCTAAATCAAAATTATGGAAAAATCAAACAAGTGCCAAAGGTTGTGGATTTACAGGATTTTTGAAAAGGTTGTGGAAAAAATGAAAGTCGGATGAAAGGTTGTGGATTTTGGCGTCATTAACCCTTAATTTTATCATTATTATTATTATTATTATTATTATTATTATTATTATTATTATTATATCACTTTATTAAAAACTCAAAGGGTTTACAAAAAATTAGTGGGAAGCCGAGAAACCGACTGGGCCCCCACACCTCTAGCAATAGCAAAATCAATCCTATTAAAAATATGAACCGCAGCACGTGCCCCAATATCTTGAGTCATAGAGAATCGTCGAATACGCTTTAGTAAGGTTACTGCATCCTTCTCAAGTTCTCCAAAAGTAGAAAATGAAAAGGGGAGAAACCCATATCCAATATCAGCACATTTATTATTATTATTATTATTATTATTATTATTATTATTATTATTATTATTATTTTTTTTTTTTTTTTATCACTTTATTAAAAACTCAAAGGGTTTACAAAAAATTAGTGGGAAGTCGAGAAACCAACTGGGCCCCCACACCTCTAGCAATAGCAAAACCAATCCTATTAAAAATATGAACCGCAGCACGTGCCCCAATGTCTTGAGTCATAGAGAATCGTCGAATACGCTTTATTATTATTATTATTATTATAAAAATAATAAATATAAGAAACTCATAGGGTTTACAAGAAATTAGTGGGGAGCCGAGAAACAATCTGAGCCCCCACTCCTCTAGCTATAGCGAAGCTAACCCTACTAAAAATATGAGCAGCAACACGTGCTCCAATGTCTTGAGTCACCGATAATCTTCGGATACGTTTTAGTAAGGCCACCGCATCCTCCTCAAGTTCTCCAAAAGAAGAGAATGAAAAGGGGAGAAACCCATATCCCATATCAGAGCATTTAGCCTCGTACTTGACGCGTTTACGTTGTGCGGCTTCAATAACCGCACGACCCGGCACAAAATCAACCATGCAAGTTTGCGTCAAGGGCGATGACCCTGTCAGATCAATACATACATCAAGCCCACCATCCCATGAGTAAAGTAACATATCATCTGGACGTAAGGGTTTGTCCCTTTCCCCAATAAGCCCAATATCAACCTCCTTACGTGCCGAAATCCCGGACCGAGAACATATGTCAACAAGAACATCACGCACACCATTGTGCCGATATTTAATACCAATAATACCCGCGCACGATACAACATGGTCCCCATAAATATCCCCAGTAAAGACCTTGGAACAAGCTGAGCATGGCATCTGAAAGGAAAAAAGCGGAACACCTAGCCGATAGCACAGCACACATCGATAAGTCCTGCCGTTCATAGTCTGTCCTAAACCAGATATTGGAACCACTCTGAGCCAATCTGAAGTGTAGTCCTCCTTTTATGAATTCCATAACGCCATCTGTCGAGAATATAGGTGAAAGGTGGATTCAACCGTTTGGGTAACCCGTGCGAAATGTATATCTGACAATTTCTTCATGAGTTTGGCGGCAACGATCTCACTTGGGTTACTCAAAAGGTCCATATCCATTTTCGCATTAAAAGTACATAATGCATCATCAAAAGAAGGGCCAGAAGTCACAATACTGGTATGTCGGAGAAGCTTAGTTTGTAAGCTAGCAGATTGAAGTCTAGAAGCAAGGAAAGCATAGTTCAAGACATCACCTGCAGAATATACACCAAGTCCCCCAAAAGTAAAGGGTAAGGTGGCAAGTCTCCATTGCCAATCACCAAAACCAGGTCCAGAAGTAGTGACAATACGCTCCAAAGAAGAACGAAGAGCCACATCAAAAGAAATCTGAGAACTCTCAAAGACCCGGGGAGAACAAGTGCGCATAGCAAAATATAACTTGAAAATACCGGCACAAGCACGAAGCAGCAACAACTCACACTGAGGATCATTAATTTTAGCTATAGCACCCATAAGCTCAATGGTTTTGGCAACCCTTTTCATAACAAGCTCACTACTAAAATCAAAGTCCACACTAACAGGCCCACCCAGTAATTTTACACCGTGTAAAGGTCGGGCAATATTAGGTGGGAAAACGCCCAAATGCATGCTACTGGGATCCTCCTTAGGCCAAAAAACCTCAGTTTTATCAACATTGAGGTGCAAACCAAAACGGGGTCCATCCAACATAATAAGCTCTAAAACCTTCCCCACAACCAAAGTATCTCCAATAATAGTGCCATCATCCAGATACCAAGCTTGAAAGGAAAGGCTAAATGAGTCTCTAATCTTGCATACCAGAGGATGTAACACTAAAGAAAAAAGCAAAGGTCCAAGTGGATCACCTTGTTGCACACCTTGATGCGACCATAAAGTGTGTTCCCCATAATAAAGCCTAGCTGGGCTGGAGTAACAAAATTCCACCCAACGTGAAATAGCAGGGCATCGCAGACGAACCTCATGTAGCATAGTCTCCCGATCCACCAAGTTGAAGGCATTTTTGAAATCTACCAACAACATCGAAAGGCCCACATCATCCCCACGTTCTTCAATTAAACGATTCACGGCATGAAGAATAGCCTCTCCTCCACCAGATACCCCGACACCGAACTGTAGATCATTTAAGTAACCATCCAAAGAGTGGCCAATCATGGTGGCACTAACCTTGGAGACCAAACGCCTCCAGATGGTCCCCACAGCAGTAGGTCGAATACCACCACCCGGCTTGACCAGCGGTGTGAGAGGAGCACTAAAGCCCAAAATTATACCTTAACCCTAATCCAATACAGTATAAATACACTGTCTCTGCAGTACAAAAATACAATACACAGAATACACTCTTTTTCTTCCCAGCCGTCGTTCTTCATCCAGAAAAACACACAAAAAAAAAAAGAAAAATACAATACAACACAGAGAATTTGCTGCAAAAAGGAAGGAGAAGAAGACACCATCTTCATCTTCATCGACCCGTCCAAATTCAACAAGTCATCTGAATCTCAACAGAAGGTATTCTGCCGATTTCTTCTCGGAATCATATTCTCGTTTTCTTTTCCCTACTATGATGTCAATAATCAATGTTAGATAATTCTTCTTCGTGATTTTGAATCCATAACAGAAAATCACAAATCCGAAAAATATGAATTCAATCAAACACAGAAACCTCAACCCAAAAATTTAAACCAACAAAATCACAAATCAAGATAATTTCGGGCCGCGCCCAAACTAAAAATCATCAACACCGAACTCAAATTCATAAAAACAATAATCATCAACCAACTCGGCCCGAACTCA
Organism: Orobanche coerulescens; assembly: GCA_033398695.1. Taxonomy (NCBI): domain Eukaryota; kingdom Viridiplantae; phylum Streptophyta; class Magnoliopsida; order Lamiales; family Orobanchaceae; genus Orobanche; species Orobanche coerulescens. The sequence goes on from CM065807.1 coordinate 34,943,403, forward strand.
TGGCCAAACCCGAATCACAAACCAAAATTGGGAATTTGCAAACCATAAATTCAAGAACCATAAACCCGAGAATAGTCAGAGCCCTCACATGCGACTCGCCGGAATCACCGCCTCCGAAAGTCGCACATCTTACCGAAATCGCCGCATACTATCAATCGTCGCCGCGACACCCGAACCACCATACCAGACCCCATTTTTCCAGTTCCATTATAATGTTCATGGAATCTACTACGATCGAGCCTGAACCCTTCAGTCCCTTCCAAGTTCACCGAACCTGAAGCCCGAACAAGATTGACCATTCAAAGAAAACCCCAATTTAAAAATCTAAACCAATTGAAACCAGAAAAACCTCAGCACAAATCAACATCAAACTCAATTTGCATTTACCTGAATCAGAAGCCAAATCGGTCGAATCCATTCGAATCAGACGCGGATTTATTCAACCCCTTTCGGCCAGAACCTCCGAATCATCTCCCACCTTCGTTTTCGGTTTCGAGAAGTTCGTGTGCATGCGTCTTGTTTGATTTTTTCCGGTAGGTGTGTGTTTGTATGTCTCTGCCTCTGGCCGATTAGAAGAGAATGAGTGAGAGATGGAAACTTGTGTTTCTGCCATTTTTCCGGTAGAGACGAGAGGGTCTTAGAGAGAGAGAGAGTGAATCGGTGCAGAATATGTAGAGAGAGGAGAGAATCGTGTTCTCTGCCAATTTTGTACCGACGGGAGAGATGTGGAAGAGAGAGACGGGAGAGAAGGAAACGGGTTGAGGAGAAGGGTTGTGTCGGCTAAGAAGTTGAGATTATACCCGCGAAAAATTAGGGTTTTGCAATTCAGTCCTCACAGTTTCCAGTAACATTCAATTCAGCCCCAGACAGTTTTAATTAATTCGATTCTAATCCTGTCAGCTTTTTAATTCTTACGATTTGACCCCAGTCAACTTTAAAACCTTCAATTCAGTCCCATTTTGACCCAAACATTAAAATGTTGACTTTCAATTAATATTAATAATTAATATGAAATTATGCATAAGTATTTTAATTTCAGTCATTAATAATGTTAATTCTTCGGTTAATATTAATGAACAATTATAATTTATTTTCAGTTATTATATAGTGATATTCGTATCTTTTCATTTATTATATAAATAATAAATTGTAAGGATTATAATAATTATTATTATTACATGTAGACTTTATCGAGGATTTACGGGCTTAGGACTGTGAGTCGAGCATCTTCATTTCAAGTCAGACATCATCATCATCATCATTTATTCAAGTGGGAATTTTCACTATCACTTTAATTGCTTTAATTGGGCTACATATGTGATATTCAATTCATGTTTATAAATTATGATACACGTTGTAAATCAAGCTCACCTGTATTCGTGTAAGAGGTTATCTTAAGATTCATGTTGTGTGGGGACACCTGCACAACCCAATATTCACATACGTGCTTGATTCATGTTATATGTGGTATTACGTGTATGTTTCATGTTGTGTGGGGACACCTGCACAACCCCATATTCACATACATGCTCGATTCATGTTATATGTGGTATTGCGTGTATGTTTCATGTTGTTGCGGGAGCACCTGCGCAACCTCAATATTCGTGTTATGCGTGCTCGATTCATGCTGTACGTAATATTGTGAGTATGCATTCATGTTGAGGAAAAATATGATAGTTTATTCATGTTATGTTTTCCATGAGATTGTATAATACTGTGATCAGTGTGATTTCCACGAGCTGAAGGAAGCTCACCCCCACCTTTATTGATCCCGCAGGTTGAACCGAGCCGGATGGATGAATGAGCGAGCCGAGGGAGCATATGAAAAAGAATTTATTAAATGTTGTTTTCTTTATGTCAAATGTTTGAAACTTATTTGGGGAAACATATATTTGAAATTTATAATGTATAATTTATTCTTCCGCCACAAATTTTTACCTCGTATTTATGATGAAATGTTACCTTAATTAAAGGTACTTATTTTCATGTCATTGTAGCGAGTCGACTTTATAGGCGAGAATTTTTATATTCTCAAGAAAATTATTTTTCTCAAAATTTGCTTTTATTTATTTTCCCCAATATTTACCCTAGAAAGTCGGGGCATTACATAGTGGTATCAGAGAGGGTTTTACCTTTCTGTGAGACTCGCTAGAATGTAAAGGTATCATATGCTCTCAGCTTCGCCACTTCGTCACTCCGTCTGAGGTACCAAATTTCAGTAATTATTCATGCATATGTCATTTCATTTTATTTACATAATTATATATGTATGTACGAATTGTTAGAATGGCCAAACCTAGGATGACGCCACGTAAGAAGGTCCCAGCTACTTTTGACTCGCGTCTTCTAGCATGCAAAGACTGGTGGGGCGATCCTAGTTTGCCAGAAAATGCACCACATTATGTCATTAATAGGCTGAGTAAGTGGCTACAATATGGGAAACAAGGTTCCATCACGCGACAGCTAGAGCACTTGATGGAGAAGTTATACGAAGACTGGAGTTGCTGCATCTCCCGGCTTTGGAAAAAGGCCATCAAGAGATCGCTAGAAGAGCGAGAGGCCACGGATGATTTTCAATTCGTCGTTGGACGCCTACTGGATTTGTATGCTCGAGAGGAGATGCCAACTGCAAATTGGGATGCCGACTCTACGGACGAGGAAGACTCGGAGGAGGATCCCGAAGAAGATCCATAGGAAGATCTAGAAGAAATTCCTGATGAAAGCTCAAGGGTGGATCTCGCCGAAAATATGAAGGACGTGATGATGGCAGATGTCGAGTCTGAAGACGAAGTCATTTCGTGGATTGAGCCACGACCCCCTACCCCTGTTGTAGAGATTATTAGAAGTGAAGATGGGGAGTAGTGTGTGTAGACTCGATAACTAACAATGTGAAGATAGAGATTAACGAATATAGCTTCTTAGACAACTTGCACATAGTTGAACTTAGTGATTTTGATGTCATTTTGGGTATGGATTAGTTGGACAAGCATAGAGCTGTAGTTGAATGCTCCGAAAGGAGAGTAACTTTATGTCCGTCTATCGATGTCAAAACCGTATTCGAGGGAGTAAGACACTCTAGTACCCCGAAGGTGATTTCAGCCATGAAAGCGGTGAAAATGTTGAAGAAGTGTAGTTGCCAAGGATTCTTGGTGAATGTGATGGGGAAAACGACTTCGGAGAAGACGGTAGCTGATGTACCTATCGTCAAGGAGTATCCAGACGTCTTTCCCAAAGACTTGCCCAGAGTTCCGCCGAATCGTCAAGTTGATTTCTCGATTGATTTAGTGCCAGGAGCGGCACCAATATCGAAGACTCCCTATATGATGGCGCCTAAGGAATTGCAAGAGCTGAAAGTGCAACTCCAGGAACTACTCGAATCTTCGTGAAGCAGAAGGATAGAAGTTTGAGGATGTGCATTGACTATTCTGAACTTAATCAACTCACGATAAAGAATAAATATCCACTTCCTAGAATAGAGGACCTATTCGATCAACTTGGAGGATCGGGAGTATTCTCGAAAATAGATTTGAGATCCGGATATCACCAACTGAGGATTAAGGATGATGATATCCTGAAGACCGCATTTCAAACCCGTTATGGACACTATGAGTTTATAGTGATGCATTTGGTTTGACTAATGCACCAGCAGTATTCATGGACCTCATGAACCGTCTATTTCAACCTTATTTGGATAAGTTTGCCATTGTGTTCATAGATGACATACTTGTATATTCCAAGACCAAGGTTGAACATGAGCAGCATCTTAGAACAGTATTAGGAATACTGCGCAAGGAGAAGTTGTATGCGAAGTTCAACAAGTGCGAATTCTGGCTTAACCGAGTTGCATTTTTAGGTCATGTGGTCACTTCTAAAGAAATTGAGGTTGACCCGATTAAAGTTGAGGCAATCAATGATTGGAAAGTACCGAGCAATGCGAATGAAGTTCTAAGTTTCTTGGGATTAGCCGGTTATTATCGAAGATTCATCGAGGGATTTTCGAAGATTGCTGCACCTATGACTAAACTGACTCGAATGGGAGAAGCTTTCTTATGGAATGAGAAATGCGAAAGGAGTTTCCAAGAACTTAAGCAAAGATTGGCTACGGCACCAGTTTTGATGATTCCTGATCCGATGAAAGAATTTGTCATCTACAGTGATGCATCCAAGCAAGGCTTGGGATGTGTTTCGATGCAAGAGGGCAAAGTAGTTGCCTATGCTTCGAGACAGTTGAAACCGCACGAGCCGAACTACTCTACTCATGATTTGGAATTAGCAGTGGTAGTTCATGCCTTCAAGATTCGGAGGCATTACCTTTATGGAGGTAAATGTAAAATTTATACAGACCACAAAAGTCTGAAATATATTTTCACACAGAAAGAATTGAATATGAGGCAACGCAGATGGCTTGAGTTGGTCAAAGACTATGATTGTACAATTCATTACCACCTTGGTAAATCAAATGTAGTTGCTGATGCTCTAAGTCGTAAGGCAAGAGGAGACCTAACTTGTTTGTTGACCAAGGAGGAAAGCTTGGTCAAGGAATTTGCAAGGATGAACCTTGAGGTGGCTACACCATCGAGTCCAGCTGAGTCATTATTGGCTGGTTTGGTGGTACAACCAACCTTGAGGGAACAATCAAAGAAGGTCAAGTACAAGACCAATTCTTGGTTAAGATGAAAGAATGTACTCTTTCAGGTGAGGATAAAGGTCTCAGCGTGTCCGATGATGGCACGATGTATTATGAAGGGAGGATTTGTGTGCCTAATGTTGTTAAGTTGAGAGAAACGATATTAAAGGAGGCACATAATACCCCATATACAGCACACCCTGGGAGTACAAGATGTACCAAGATCTTAAAAGGACATTTTGGTGGGAAAGTTTGAAGAGAGAGGTGGCAGACTTTGATAGAAAGTGTATAGTTTGTCAACAAGTGAAGGCAGAACACCAACGCCCCTTTGGATTACTTAAATCACTTCATATTCCAGAATGGAAATGAGAACACATTACGATGGACTTTGTGTTAGGTTTGCCTCGAACGGAAAGAGGAAACCATGCTATTTGGGTTGTTGTCGACCGACTCACAAAGTCAGCTCATTTTATCCTAGTTAAGATGAACTTTCGAATGGATCAGTATGCTCAACTTTATATCAGGGAGATTATTAAGTTGCATGGAGTGCCAGTCTCTATAGTATCCGACAGGGATACTCGTTTCACATCGCGTTTTTGGGAGAGTTTGCAAGAAGCCTTGGGAATGCAGTTGAATTTTAGTACGGCTTATCATCCTCAGACTGATGGTCAGTCCGAGAGGACCATCCAAATACTTGAGGATATGTTGTGATTGTAACACCCCCAAGATGTTTGAGGTGTATTTGTTAGGAGTATGCCCTCGAATGCCACTCAGAGGTTGTTGAGTGAGGGCATTGTACTTGTAATTATGTAAACCATTTATATAAGGAAAATGAATGTTTCTTTATTTACTGGTAGTTACTGGCATTCCTAACTCGTAAATAAACATATAGAAACTAGTCCGTGTATTTGAGAGCAAAACGTTCCACTCCTTATTGGATAAGGGGGTAGGCACTGGAAAGGTTATAGCTCAAATACTTAATCGTTCGCAAGTCGATGAAACTTGACTGGGCGTTAAGTTTATGTGAAGACTTGTATGACGTGTTCTTTGACATGGAGAGTGCCTGTCGAACACTAATGGTTAGTGGGAGCACATGTTATAGGTATGCTAATTGGATTAGTATACTCGAACCGACTCACCCTCGATTCGTCACATGGATTTCACTCCGGGACGATCAATGACGGAATCGAAAGGTTGTGATAGGTATTCGTGAACCTTCGACTTGAGGATTTAGTAGGGATGTGCTTGTGACGTCAAGATTTTCATTAGAGTAGTTCGACCACGTAAACCTAAGGCGGGGTCAACCTCGGCGTGCATCTTGACGGCAAGTAGCGAGTCCTATCAATACCAAGATAGAATTCTTTCTCCCGTTAGTGAGCGGGATATATGTCCTATGCGGTTATTGGCAGATGAGATCATAAGTCTTTGGCCAAAGCATTGGAGCTAGTTGTATTAGATACACGACAGCTCGATGATCTCGATTTGCATTAACGCATGCATAGCGTCAAGTACAGATAGGGTTTGACTGACCGTGACCCTATAACTTGATCGGGACATTTGAAAGAAGGGTTTATACGTATACTGGTATTCACGACAGAATGGTTCCTGAATGATCCCAATCATTCGTTCTCAGTTGGGGTACAGTGTAGGCCGCCAGGTTGGCTAGGTGGTGCTACTACTCTTTGGTTCCTCCCATTGCTGACTCAGACGGACCTACCGAGTCACGCAATAGGATTGAGGACGGAATGAATCAAGCTAATTCTCTCATTATGAATATTAGATATTGGATATCTAAATTTGGGACATTGGATGTTTAAATCGACTTATCAGATAAATTGATTTATGGCTTAATGAATTAAATATATCACTGGGTGATTAATTTAATTCATGAATATAATTATTTCTTGGAGAAATTAATTATGTTATTTTGTATTTGATATGTTTAATTAATTGGATTAATTAATCGATATAAATACATCGAATCGGAATCGGAGTTTATCTTTTTGGACTCACGGGAGTCCGAAACAAATCGAACTCGTCCGATTTTCATCTTGGCCGCCCCCCATTATTTCCACCTACTTTCCTTTTGTCTTTGTTTCCATTTCTTAATGGAAGACAAGGACTTTAGTGGGGATCACTCATGTGGCATGAGTTGTTCAACATATGGGTGGAATTATAATAAGAAGGGAAGACTTCTATCTCAAAGTATTGCTAATTCATTTCATACGTATTATTGGAGTGAGTTCAAGAGAGAGAAAAGTTCTTTCTCAAAGTCTTCTTCTTCATCTCATTTCTTGAGAGTTTTTCTTAGAGAAAAATCAAGAATTCAAAGAGAGATTGTGAGTTATACACTTACAGTGTTATAATTTCATATTGGAAGCTTCATCACTTAGCTCTAGCCGTATCCTCGGAGGATAGCAAGGTGATCGTTGTTCCGGTCGTTTCTCCGGCGCGTGGCAAGTAGAGACGCGGTACTTTCGGCGTTGGATCATCCAAGGGCTTGGAGCGAATTGGATTCGTAGAGATCAATCAAGAGCTTGGGGAATAGCTCAAGAGAAGGTTATCCATCTAATCAACGGACTACAAGGGTGAGTTTCTATATCTCTTGTGAATTCGTTTTTGATATTCGTATATTCGTAGCTCGATCGATCCTCGTAGGGATTCGGATCGAATTAATTTTCGTTTTACCGCTTCTGCTGGGCCTTCATTTTAAGGCACCGAATCCCAACAGTGGTATCGGAGCGTAGGTCTTGCGATCGTATATACGATATTGGCATTTGGAATGCTCGATTAGATGGTGAATGATTTGGAATCATTTTAGTCATAATCGTGGTATATGTTTTTCGTTCGTAATAATTGTATATTTCGTAAGTTTATGTCTAAATATAAATCTTAAATTTCTGGGAAATATGATTTATATTGAAGATATGAAAGTCGAAATATATTGATATTGGATATCCGGTCGAAAATCTAGCCCCGAATCGTCGTCGGACGACTTTTTGGACAAAAAGGGTAATGGCGGTGACTCGGCCGTGTCCTGGGTGACACGGTCGTGTCCTTGATGTGGCCAAGTCACTGCTAAGCGGACCCGACCGTGTCTGGGTGACTCGGTCATGTCCTGGCCGACATCTTCCGAGCGTGACTCGCCAAGCTGTGCGTGATCGCCGGTAGTCGCCGAGGTGACTCGGTCATGCTGGCCCGTTTTTACCCTGGCTCGATTTTTTCGTGTATTCTTAAAAATTAATCTCCCGCACATTAAATTGGATTTAATATGATTAAAATGATTTATGGTATTTCATTTTATAAGGGAAATTTGATTAATTGGAATATTTATAGTCGACCGAATTATTTTGAACATTATCATATTACCGATTGTGTGAATCGATTGGATCGGTTCGTATTGTTGATTGGATCAATGTATCTATACGCTTTCCATTTATATAGTATTTATTGGATGAATGCTTTTTGAATGGGGATGTGGTTCGTGGACTTAGTTTTGAATCGTTCGTTTTATTCGAGTGGGTTGTAAAGGCCATTTTGAGCCTATTTATTTTACTAGAAATGTTTGTATCTAGGATGCAATTTTCGATGTAAAATTTATATGTAATGACGAACACCGGAGGAAGATCCATTTCGAGAAGACGAAGATTCAAGACGAAGACTTGTAATTAGATTACGGAGTTTTTGTTTTCTAGGAACGGTCCATGAACCACATGTTGGTAGCAACTAGGTTGTGAATGGTTTTTTCATATTGTATGAATACCATAAACGCGCTAATATGATTAATGTGCAAAGTGTAACGTTAATCGCGAAAATTCTCCCACAATAAATAATTAAGTTTATAAGGTTTCAAGGTTTTCCTGCCCTCCATCGAGTTTTCGGGAAATTGAAATCCAAACCTGATGTGCTATGCTTCCGAGTTATCGGGGTAGTCGTTCGGGGAGGACGGATAAATTACCGGGAGCGCATTGGATGCCTTCGGTTGGAGCAAATTTTATCCCTAGAAACCTGATAGGTTGCCGGATAAGATTCAATTGTGAAACTGATTTGCGTCGATGGTATAAACTTAACTTGTTCACGAACCATAGAAATCATATAGGTTGAGGGGAGTGAACAAAGGGAAAAAAGAAGATCGAATCATCCATTAGATGGGTTGGTGTTGGACACCACTTTATGAAAATTAATAGACTAGAAACCTGTTCGGTTGCCCTCTATTAAGATTTATAAAGAACTCGATCACCACTATGAAGTAGAGCGACGATACTTAGGATATCACATGGGAGTGTGTTATTCCGATAAAAATAGTGGGAGCTGGGTAACAAGAATAGAAAAGACCTTAAATTCTATACTCAGAACATAATTGAATGAGTCACTAATTAATCTGTTATACTTAATGCAGACAAATCTCAATATGACAATGAATCCACTCGCAATTCTACTCGAAAAGAACACCTTAATGGGACCTAACATTGTGGATTGGCTCCGCAATCTGATGATTGTCCTCAGTATAGAGGCACTGGGATACGTCTTGGAGATGGACATTCCGGCGCCTCCTATGCGGACTCGAGCCAATCAGGAAGAGATTGAAAACCACGAAAAGTGGGTTAAGGATGACGTGAAAGTCCGTGATTATATGATGGCTTCCATGTCTAATGAGCTTCAGAGAGCTCATGAGAAAATGACTTATGCTAGGCAGATTCTATCTCATTTACCCGAGCTTTATGGTGAGCACAGCAGAACTGCTAGATATGAGATATCCAAGCAACTGTTCGGGGCAAGGATGAAGAAAGGTGAGAAGGTTGGGGAACACATCCTCAAAATGATATCCATGATCGAGAGATTGGAGGCTCTTGATTTTAAAATGGATGCTTCTCTCCAAACCGACCTTATCCTACAGTCTCTCCCTGATTCCTTCTCACAGTTTGTTATGAACTTCAACTGCAATTAGATTGCATGTAACTTAGCTGGGCTAATGAACAAACTGGTGACCGCTCAGTCTCAGATGAAGACCCCTCGGATGAAGGAGTCTGCACTTGTGATTTCTTCTGGACTTCGGAAGTCTAAGAATAAGAAGAAAAAGACCTAGAAGCGGACTGGACCACAAGATAAGGACCTTAAGGGAAAGGGCAAGGCCCCGATGGTTCCAAAGAACAAGAAGAAGAAGGATGCTTGTCTCAAGTGCGGTGAGCTGGGCCACTGGGCTAGAGACTGTCCGATTCTTCATGGCACTTCAGGTACAAAACTTTTAGTTTTGGAAACAAATTGTTCTCTTTGTATTTTCTACTTCCTGGATACTGGATTCTGGTGCTAGTTCTCATATTTGTACCGTGAATCAGGATCTGGAACAAAGTAGGAAGCTTGGAGCTGGAGAAGTTATGATCACAGTCGGAAGCGGGCATAGTGTCGAGGCGACCGACATAGAATCACTTCTTTTGGGTTTAGAATCCGGCTTTGTTTTGACTTTAGAAGATGTACTTGTTTTTCCCAAGGGGCACAAAAACATTGTATCCATTCCGGTCATGGACCGAAAAGGCTTTTCATTTTTCATTGGTGATGGTTCCTGCAAAATTTATTTTAGAAATAAACTAGTGGGTACTGCTACATTGTTGAATGGATTGTATCATCTAAATCTCAGTAACAAAGTAGTTGTGAATACTATAACTAGAAAACGCGGTAGGGATGAAACCAATCAAGTTTTGAAATGGCATCTTAGACTTGGTCATGTTGGTCAGACCAAGGTTTACAAGATGGAAAAAGATGGACTTATGGGTCCATTGGGATCGGATCCCTTTCCTACTTGTGAATCTTGCCTTAAAGGCAAAATGACTAAGTCCCCCTTCACAGGGACTTTTGAAAGAGCCGCTGATAAACTGGGATTAATCCATACTGATGTTTGTGGTGCTTTGGAAGCAGCACGTGATGGATATCAATATTTCATTACGTTTACAGATGATCATACTAGGTATGGTTATGTATACTTAATGAAACATAAATCCGAGGCCTTTGAGAAATTCCAGGAATTCAAGGCCCTAGTCGAGAAACAAACTGGTAATTATATCAAAGCACTTCGGTCGGACCGAGGTGGTGAGTATATGAGTACGGAGTTTGACGAGTTTCTTAAGGAACATGGAATAGTTTCACAACTAACACCTCCAGGTACTCCTCAGTTAAATGGTGTGTCACAAAGAAGGAACCGGACCCTGTTGAACATGGTCCGTTCCATGCTGGGCTATACTGACTTGCCGATTTACCTGTGGGGGTATGCACTCCTGACTGCCGCGTATATCTTGAACAGATGTCCTTCCAAATCCGTTCCTAAAACTCCACATGAGATGTGGGAAGGAAGGAAACCAAGTCTTAATCATATTAGGATTTGGGGATGTCCCGCTTATGTCAAGAAGACTAAGGTGGAAAAGTTGGAAGCTAGGTCTGCGAAGGGACGTTTCATTGGATTCCCATCTGGGACGATGGGATATCTATTCTACATGCCCGAAGATCGAAGGATCGTTGTTGCTTTACAAGCACACTTCCTGGAAGATGAGTTCATTCAGGAAGGCGGAGCAGGTAGAAGTATTTCTTTAGAAGAATATAATGAAACTCCTAAGGAGACACCTGTGCAAGAAACTGGAACCGAACCTTCTGAAACACAAGTACAACCACCTCGTAGGTCTAGTAGGGTGTCTCATTTACCTGAGAGGTATGGGCTTGTGCACTTGGAGGAGCTGGGTCTCCATGAGGTTCCAAGTGATAGCCAAGAGACCGACCCGAAGACCTATGACCAAGCGATGGTGGATGTAGACTCCGCGAAATGACGTGAAGCTATGGAAGCTGAGATAGACTCGATGCATGTCAATCAAGTCTGGACTCTAGTAGACCGCCCCAAGGGCATAGTGCCTATTGGGAACAAGTGGATATACAAGAGAAATACTGATGGTGATGGCAAGGTTGACGCCTATAAGGCCAGGCTTGTGGCAAAGTGTTATACCCAGAAGGAAGGGATCGATTACCACGATACCTTCTCGCCCGTAGCCATGATCAAGTCTATTCGCATGATGCTTGCTATAGCTGCCTACCACGATTATGAGATATGGCAAATGGACGTAAAGACGGCTTTCCTTAATGGATTCCTCGAGGAGGAAATCTATATGGAGCAGCCTAAAGGCTTTGTGTCTGAAGTCGATATTCAGAAAGTGTGCAAGCTTCAGCGTTCCATTTATGGACTGAAGCAAGCGTCGCGTAGTTGGAACCTTCATTTTGACGAGGCAATCAAAGAGTTTGATTTCGTGCAAAATGAAGAGGAACCTTGTGTATACAAGAGGGTTAGTGGGAGCAAGATCGCATTCTTAGTACTATATGTAGATGACATTCTACTAATAGGAAATGATGTGGGAATGCTTAGTTCTGTGAAAGCTTGGCTTTCGAGTAATTTCTCCATGAAAGACTTGGGAGAAGCAACCTATATTCTTGGTATTCGGATCTACCGGGATAGAGCGAAGAGAACAATAGGCCTTTCCCAAGCCCTCTATATAGATAAGATCTTAAAGCGATTTAAGATGGATGATTCTGAAAGAGGGTTCCTACCGATACAACATGGAATAAAACTCACCTTGAAGATGTGTCCTCAAAGTGAGGAACAACGCAAGGAAATGAGTATTATACCATATGTTTCGGCCGTGGGTAGCCTTATGTATGCTATGTTGTGTACAAGACCTGACATCGCGCATGCTGTAAGCGTGGTGAGTAGGTTTCAGGCAAACCCAGGTAGGGAACATTGGACTGCTGTAAAGAACGTTCTCAAGTACTTGAGAAGAACTAGAGATATGGTTCTTATGTATGGTGGTGGAGAATTGGATGTGGTGGGATTTACTGATTCGGACTTCCAAGGACTGAAGGACGACTCGATGTCCACTTCTGGCTACATATTTACTCTTAATGGAGGAGCAGTATCTTGGCGTAGTGCCAAGCAAAGCGCGACTGCTGATTCCACCTATCAGGCTGAGTATCAAGCAGCCTCGGAGGCTTCCAAGGAAGGGTTCTGGATTAAGAAGTTTCTGGGAGAACTTCAAATGATACCATGTGCTGAGCTGCCTGTTCCGCTGTACTGCGACAACGACGGAGATGTAGCGCAGGCCAAGGAGCCGAGGTTTCACAACAGCACCAAGCATATTGAGAGGAAGTATCATCTCGTAAGAGAATTTGTTTGCAAGGGATACATTGTGCTGCACAGAGTAGACTCGGCCGACAACGTCGCCGATCCACTGACCAAGCCACTTTCTCAGACTAGCTTGGAGCGTCATCTGGAGAACATGGGTATTAGATACGATAGTGTGTGGCATTGAGTGCAAGTGGGAGATTGTTAGGAGTATGCCCTCGAATGCCACTCAGAGGTTGTTGAGTGAGGGCATTGTACTTGTAATTATGTAAACCATTTATATAAGGCAAATGAATGTTTCTTTATTTACTGGTAGTTACTGGCATTCCTAACTCGTAAATAAACATATAGAAACTAGTCCGTGTATTTGAGAGCGAAACGTTCCACTCCTTATTGGATAAGGGGGTCGGCACTGGAAAGGTTATAGCTCAAATACTTAATCGTTCGCAAGTAGATGAAACTTGACTGGGCGTTAAGTTTATGTGAAGACTTGTATGACGTGTTCTTTGACATGGAGAGTGCCTGTCGAACACTAATGGTTAGTGGGAGCACACGTTATAGGTATGCTAATTGGATTAGTATACTCGAACCGACTCACCCTCGATTCGTCACATGGATTTCACTTCGGGACAGTCAATGACGGAATCGAAAGGTTTTGATAGGTATTCGTGAACCTTCGACTTGAGGATTTAGTAGGGATGTGCTTGTGACGTCAAGATTTTCATTAGAGTAGTTCGACCCTGTAAACCGGAAGACGGGGGTCAACCTCGACGTGCATCTTGACGGGCAAGTAGCAGGTCCTACTGAATACTAAGATAGAATTCTTTCTCCCGTTAGTGAGCGGGATATATGTCCTATGCGGTTATTGGCAGATGAGATCATAAGTCTTTGTCCAAAGCATTGGAGCTAGTTATATTAGATACACGACAGCTCGATGATCTCGATTTGCATTAACGCATGCATAGCGTCAAGTACAGATAGGGTTTGACTGACCGTGACCCTATAACTTGATCGGGACATTTGAAAGAAGGGTTTATACGTATACTGGTATTCACGACAGAATGGTTCTTGAATGAACCCAATCATTCGTTCTCAGTTGGGGTACAGTGTAGGCCGCCAGGCTGGCTAGGTGGTGCTACTACTCTTTGGTTCCTCCCATTGCTGACTGAGACGGACCTACCGAGTCGCGCAATAGGATTGAGGACGGAATGAATCAAGCTAATTCTCTCATTATGAATATTAGATATTGGATATCTAAATTTGGGACATTGGATGTTTAAATCGACTTATCAGATAAATTGATTTACGGCTTAATGAATTAAATATATCACTGGGTGATTAATTTAATTCATGAATATAATTATTTCTTGGAGAAATTAATTATGTTATTTTGTATTTGATATGTTTAATTAATTGGATTAATTAATCGATATAAATACATCGAATCGGAATCGGAGTTTATCTGTTTGGACTCACGGGAGTCCGAAACAAATCGAACTCGTCCGATTTTCATCTTGGCCGCCCCCCATTATTTCCACCTACTTTCCTTTTGTCTTTGTTTCCATTTCTTAATGGAAGACAAGGACTTTAGTGGGGATCACTCATGTGGCATGAGTTGTTCAACATATGGGTGGAATTATAATAAGAAGGGAAGACTTCTATCTCAAAGTATTCCTAATTCATTTCATACGTATTATTGGAGTGAGTTCAAGAGAGAGAAAAGTTCTTTCTCAAAGTCTTCTTCTTCATCTCATTTCTTGAGAGTTTTTCTTAGAGAAAAATCAAGAATTCAAAGAGAGATTGTGAGTTATACACTTAGAGTGTTATAATTTCATATTGGAAGCTTCATCACTTAGCTCTAGCCGTATCCTCGGAGAATAGCAAGGTGATCGTTGTTCCGGTCGTTTCTCCGGCGCGTGGCAAGTAGAGACGCGGTACTTTCGGCGTTGGATCATCCAAGGGCTTGGAGCGAATTGGATTCGTAGAGATCAATCAAGGGCTTGGGGAATAGCTCAAGAGAAGGTTATCCATCTAATCAACGGACTACAAGGGTGAGTTTCTATATCTCTTGTGAATTCGTTTTTGATATTCGTATATTCGTAGCTCGATCGATCCTCGTAGGGATTCGGATCGAATTAATTTTCGTTTTACCGCTTCCGCTGGGCCTTCGTTTTAAGGCACCGAATCCCAACAGTATTACAGCGCCGTAGACCCCTACATGGGACCCACCAGGCTAACACAAGAAAACACCACTCGATTAACCGTCTCGGTTAGCAAGGAAACAATTGTTAACAACAAGAACATAATATAACACGTCCGGTACAACCGGCATAATAAACATCAACCGACAAATACAGTAACTCCAACGAATACCAATCACAATCCGAAAGCAAAAGCCTAAGTACTCGCGAGTACAATCTATAAGTTTACAATTTGGAAAACATCCACATCAAAAGAGACAGTAGGAAATAACAAGACTCAATTGCACATGTCAACAACCTTGGCCGACATCCTCGTACCATCCCGTAGCCGTCTGGCTGAACATAACCTGAAATCTATAACAAGAATTTCCCCGACAACGGGTCCCCAAAGGGGTTAGCAATTACGCTAGTACAAGTATTCAAGGCAAACCAATCGCTTACACATTTCATAGTACATGCACCAATATCAATTTCAAAAGCCAAAACCAGACATGTCTTTTCCGTAAACAAACAGTCAAACAATTTGCCTTGGGAACAAAGTAATATCATAGATCCCGCCCGAGACCTCTAAGGACCCTCCCGAGGTGGCCACATTATAAAACAAAACACGCACGTGCATCGCCTTGGGAACAGAGTAATATCATAGATCCCGCCCGAGGCCTCTAAGGACCCTCCCGAGCTGGCTAGCTATACAAACTCATGAATCCAGGACTCAACCCTTTGGATTCCCTCCTTGATCCCGTCGGACCAACACGAGGTGAGCAAATCACACACAAAATACATTACCATTCCACGTTAAGCATAAAGGTTTCCAAAAATACTTGCCTTGAATTATTGACGACGCAACGAACGGAAAGGAAAGTCACCGACGAACGCTAGGAACCAATGAAACCGAACCTAATGATTCGAAGAATACAATCACAACCATTTCTAAATGAATACGGAATTGGAATACACCCGAAAACCCGCCTACGATTCATGTATATTCGTATATAAACAACAACGAGGGCGGACCACAACCAAACCCTCTCGATTCCGTAGAAACCACGAAATATACCATGAATCCGTAGGGAAACTAATAATACCAACAAGATTAATCATATTCATCATGAATTAATCAACAAAACGGAACGAATCGGACAAAAACGCGAAAACCCCCAAATCTACCCAAAAGTAGGGTTCTAAAGATCTAACCTTGATTCGCTGGATCGAAGGATGTTATAGGATGATTGATCGGTGATATAAACTCAGAAACTTCATGGATTTGTTGTTTAACAACATGGCTTCATCCCCTCCAAAGCTCCAGCCGCGGACCGAAGAGAAAGCAAATGAAAAATGAATGAAAAAGTGGCTGGTCTGTCATTTATATACTGGGCCGGAACTAGCGTGGTCTAGCCTTCCCGGACTAGCGTGCGCTATCGGCCAGTATCGGCCTAGCACTCTCGGCCATGGCCCGCATGACCCGGCACCACCGACCAATTCTTCCGACCATGACTGTCCGCCCGACTCCCGCTAGCGTGCGCTACGGCCGAAAGCCTGCGCGCGCTAGCCGACCTGTCCAGTAGCCTCTGGACTAACAAACTCATCCCGGTAACGTACGCTAGTCGGCCGACAGCGTGCGCTACCCCTGCCGGTTAGCGTGCGCCACGACCGACAGTAGCGTGCGCTACCTGCCGATCCTACCCGACCTGCAACCTCGAATCCTCTGCCTGTGCCCGATAACGTCGCTGGCCGACTCGGCAGCGTGCGCTACACTGCCGAAGCTAGCGCGCAGAAGGCCCCGGCCAGAAGGCGCGCTACGCCGGTTCTCGCGTGCTCGCCGGCCGCTGCCAAGACTTCCGACAAGGCCGCACCGGCCCGGCCCGCCACCGCCACGACCCGGTGCCTCGATTTCCGAAAATGCACGGAACGAACACGACGAAAAGTTCGCGGACGACATCAACGACTTGAAATGAAAACGTAATGCAATAATTAATCATACGCGACCAAGAAAAGGGTCGAGACAACAAATACAGATATGGGTACCCGTAACTTTGGGTAAATTACAAAATGGCCCAAAACGCCCGGAAATCACGATACGTGATCGAATAACCAAAGCGAAGTTCACAACACATCTAACAAAGTTAAACAAACTTGCGGGAAACTCAAAACAGCAGTTTCGGACGAGATTCGCAAGAATCGAACTCAAGTGCGGAAAAGTCGCTAAAAAACACGGAACTCAACAAAACAACACCGAAACGAACTCGGATGACAAAGGTGTAGAATTAATCATTCTCAGAATGACGAAACGGTCATGAGCGAGTCGTCAAAACGGACTTCCGCTGAAAAAAAGAAATTACCGGAAATCGAAATTACGGGTATTACATTCCACCCTCCTTAAAAGAAGTTTCGTCCCGAAACTTAAAACAAGTAGGGAGAAGCAATATCCCGCCAGGAAAACTCAACGAGATACGCAAGAAACGCTTAACTAACGCCCAACGGCGAAACGATACAAACGACGCAACGGAATATACGGTGTGAAAACACGCTCCACGACGACCAACACAACGTCGCCGTTAGGGATATAATAAAACCAACAAATGACAAGCGTCATCAAACGGATAATACAATCAAGTCAATTATCCGAACAATCACAAAACACAACGAAAATCAATACGATTGACCAACCCAACGGTTCATCAATCAAAATGCGAGCCAAACGCCGAACAAATACGAATTCCACCGCCTAAAGGTTGGAAGATCGAAACGAGAGTAATTTCCCGAAATTAAGGTAATTACGAAGGAGCCTGAACGCTCAACAATCACGAAACGAGAACAAAAACCGAACAAACAAACGATCGAGACAACAAAAATCGAACAATCATGTCCGAAACACGAAGGATAATAAAATTCAAACAACAACTCCCAGGATGATCTAGTGAGAACTACCAGACATGCATTCCCATAAAATCCACAGGAAAGGGAATAGCGATTGAAAAGTCATAACGACAAACGAGTTATTCCGAAACAATATCACCCTCGTTCAATCAACAAAAACAAGGGATAGGGAAAGTTCAGAAATGTTAACGAGCATAAACGAGTCGATAGAGCCGAAAGTACAGAAGTTCAAAATCCGATCCACTTCGAATAAAAGAACTATTAGAACCAAAATATGTTACTTCTGAACAAGGTTCACAATAGTCGAACCGAATTCGGAAAAGTCACAGCGATAACCAGATCGACTCAAAATCAGATTACAGCTCGTTCGAACGATGAAACCAAGGTACAGAACAAGTTCAGAAGGTATCAATGAACACGAGCAAATCGATAGACTGGAGAAAGAGAAAATATAGAAGTCAAAATAGTACGGGTATTACCTTTGACCTCGCCCCCGAAACTCACAACAACGGAACCAAGGTAACAATACAACAAGCAACCGACACAACGCGGAACAATCACCGATGCACACAATCATACCAACCCGAGCTCTAACAGCTCGCATATATGCGATAACGCATAAACCGCTACGAGGCAACAACATCCAATACCAATATCACACCCCTCACAGAGGCTACCACGACAACTGTGTGGCGAACGACTCAACGCTCACACCACCAATTCAACCACAACTCGGGGGTTAACACCCTAACGAGAGTACGAACATCACACATATATTCCCGGACCGCAAATAGGAATGATAAGTTTTGAAAACGAAAGCCACCTTTTGAAAATAATTTTCAAGCACCAGTTGATCTTGAATATCATATATCAAAAAGTAGTACAAACATCGTCATCGAGACTTTAAAAAAAAATTCATCTTGCGTTTGATAAAAAAAAATGAAGACACCTTTCTTTAAATTAAAACTTTTCAGCAATATTCGACCTTCGGGTCTAAGCGAATGCGTTTCTAAATCATTAGAAATATCTCAAAATATTTTGATCCTCAAAGTAGAATAATTTTGAAACATAGCGTGGCGCTAGTAGGCATCTTGAGAACACTGTGAGAAAATAAGTCATTTTAAAAGTACGTCTCGAGGTTTATTTTCTAAGATACTCAAGGTTTTTCAGAAGTACAATAGGCCAAAATGCCCAGAATTCACACGTGTCAACATTCACTTAAACACATCATATCACACGCATCAAATCGTTCAAAATCACAATAGTGATATACAATCCTTAGGATATGTTTAACAACATCGTTAAAACAACAATCGGTTTATCAAAACTGGATGGAAAACGATATCAAGAACAAAACTCCAAAAAGTCAACTCTAGGGATTCAAGAAAATACCTAGATTCGGCGAAGAACAATGAATTAGATGATGTTAAAAATCATCTAGGATACTCCAAAACACCTTTGGATGGAAGAAAAATCAGCCCAGATGCGAACCCTAGTCGCTACGTCTCAAACTCATGGAGGAAGAAGAAGAAATGAAGAAAAATGCAACTTAGATCGTGTCCAAAGATTTATATCGACACAATTAGCGTGCGCTAATCATTAAGGTTAGCGTGCGCTATCACGGCACCAAACAAAACTCCTGACCAAAAATACACCGTTAGCGTGCGCTAACCCCAAGTGTTAGCGTGCGCTAACGAGAACTTCAGACCCAGTCCAATAGCTCCTGGACTGCCCTGAACTACCAGGTAGCGTGCGCTATCCTCCCCTTAGCGTGCTACCAACGCACTCTCGCGCGCGCTAGCTGCAAGGCGTAGCGTGCGCTAACGACCCACAGAGACAACAACAGAACATATCAGAAAAATTACATGCCGTAAACCTTTCTCACAAGGATTTACCAGGTTAAGCACAATTTCCTACGTCATTTCGAAAATGCTAAAAAGACCAATGGCGGTAATATTTTCCAAAACTCACAAACTCATTTGTCAAACCGTCATAAAATGTTCAAGGCCAAAATGCCAAAACTTGATTCAGGGAATCGGTTTTACGAAATAAAACTCAGTTTGCAAAATGCCGAAAGCCGTTTTGAAAGAACTCATGCAGCGGATAAAATGCGGTTCGAAAATACATCAGCAGTGACGACACTCCTCGTATAAACCAAATACGAGAGTCTAATAAACACATATCGTGAAATCAAAATCCACAGAAGGATTCCATCATTTAACAACTAATCAAACAAATAACTCGTGTCACACGAGGCACGACACAAAGAAGGGAGTTTAACATCCATAGGTCGCATGTAAGTGACGACCGCCCCTCGATACTAATCACGACCAATGATCTCAAACGACGCGTCGCGATGCGACTAAGTCAGACAAAATCCGACGAGACAAAACTGAACAAACACAATTTGACTCGACAGCCTAGTTTCCCCAGGCTAATCTGATTTTAAAATCGTATACTCTAGTTATTCGAAAATAAAACCGATAAGTTAAAAATAGTTTTCAAGACTCTTTCAAACACGACAAGGGTTTAACAGCGGTAGCATTTTATAAAATGTCCTAAAACACTTTTAAACATGACCTTTAAATACCGACACAAGGTTTTATTTGAAAATACAAGGCTCGCTCGCCCAAATTCATGTCACTTTTCAAAAACCTACAATACGATCAAGTCTAAGAAAATTTCAAGCATGCACGCCGCATGTATTATTATTAATAGAAACACATTGGTTGTAAATAACAATAATTAGCCAAGTACTAACGATTTCCGAACACACGCATATACGGCATTCAAAAATCACCAGTTCAACAAGCGCAACTCGGAAATACTAATTCCAAGCATATGTCAAACTATCTCTTCAAGTTTAACAGCGTAACCAAAGATCACCGATTTGGACATATGTCGAAACCAGCTATGTGAGTTTGTCAACAAACTCTGCCATCAATACCTTTCCCAGAACATTTCAATGTTCAAAACTTCTACATCATACTGCACCCTTCGGTGTCCCAACCATCAGTACATTCGGCTCAACATACATTTAGTATATCGCAATTACCAAACACAGATTCCATCATACAACAAAAGACTAGAGAGTCAAGCCCTCTCACAATATACCACGGAGCAAATCTCGGATCTTTCGATCACCAACGATCCCACGAACGCTAAGAAGTTTAGCGATGGAAGGCTCGCAAGACGACAAACGGTCAAGCCCAGAACGGCGCACATACTCCAGAGAGATAAAGGACTGCGCAATACTAGAATTAAAAGTACACGAACCGGATGGATCGAAAAACAACTCTACGATAAGTACGAGAGAGGCAATCACAGTTCAAGAAGTGGAAATTCAATACGAGAAAACAAGAGGATCGAGTAAGGAAAACTTACGAGCACTGGATGTACTGAGATGCTGGCAGCGGTGGGACAATGTGCAAAACAAAACATAACTAGACCCAAATAACCGACATGCCTAGGTATCCATAAACCTGGCTCCGATACCATTTTCTGTAACACCCCCAAGATGTTCGAGGTGTATTACAGCGCCGTAGACCCATACATGGGACCCACCAGGCTAACACAAGAAAACACCACTCGACTAACTGTCTCGGTTAGCAAGGAAATAATTGTAAACAAACATAAAACAACACGTCCGGTACAACCGGCATAATAAACATCAACCGACAAATACATTAACTCCAACGAATAACAATCACAATCCGAAAGGAAAAGCCTAAGTACTCGCGAGTACAATCTATAAGTTTACAATTTGGAAAACATCCACATCAAAAGAGACAGTAGGAAATAACAAGACTCAATTGCACATGTCAACAACCTTGGCCGACATCCTCGTACCATCCCAGCGCCCGCTCGTCTGGCTGAACATAACCTGAAATCCATAACAAGAATTTCCCCGACAACGGGTCCCCAAAGGGGTTAGCAATTACGCTAGTACAAGTATTCAAGGCAAACCAATCGCTTACACATTTCATAGTACATGCACCAATATCAATTTCAAAAGCCAAAACCAGACATGTCTTTTCCGTAAACAAACAGTCAAACAATTTGCCTTGGGAACAGAGTAATATCATAGATCCCGCCCAAGGCCTCTAAGGACCCTCCCGAGCTGGCCACATTATAAAACAAAACACGCACGTGCATCGCCTTGGGAACAGAGTAATATCATAGATCCCGCCCGAGGCCTCTAAGGACCCTCCTGAGCTGTCTAGCTATACAAACTCATGAATCCAGGACTCAACCCTTTGGATTCCCTCCATGATACCGTCACACCAACATGAGGTGAGCAAATCACACACAAAATACATTACCATTCCACGTTAAGCATAAAGGTTTCCAAAAATACTTGCCTTGAATTATTGACGACGCAACGAACGGAAAGGAAAGTCACCGACGAACGCTAGGAACCAACGAAACCGAACCTAACGATTCGAAGAATACAATCACAACCATTTCTAAATGAATATGGAATTGGAATACACCCGAAAACCCGCCTACGATTCATGTATATTCGTATATAAACAACAACGATGGCGGACCACAACCAAACCCTCTCAATTCTGTAAAAACCATGAAATATACCATGAATCCATAGGGAAACTAAGAATACCAACAAGATTAATCATATTCATCATGAATTAATCAACAAAACGGAACGAATCGGACAAAAACGCGAAAACCCCCAAATCTACCCAAAAGTAGGGTTCTAAAGATCTAACCTTGATTCGCTGGATCGAAGGATGTTATAGGATGATTGATCGGTGATATAAACTCAGAAACTTCATGGATTTGTTGTTTAACAACATGGATTCATCCCCTCCAAAGCTCCAGCCGCGGACCGAAGAGAAAGGAAATGAAAAATGAATGAAAAAGTGGCTGGTCTGTCATTTATATACTGGGCCGGAACTAGCGTGCCCTAGCCTTCCCGGACTAGCGTACGCTATCGGCCAGTATCAGCCCAGCACTCTCGGCAATGGCCCGCATTGTAACACCCCCAAGACGTTCAGGGTATATTACAGCGCCGTGGAACCCACACTGTGGAATCCACCAGGCTAACATACCAAACGAGACATTCGACGACGACAAACCATCATAAATAAAACGACAAGCTAAATAAAAGACTATAACCGACAAATGAAATTCTGACATCAAATCCATTTTCCCAAAACGGAAACACAACATTAACAAATTCAAATCGGAAGTACTCGAGTACTTAAACAATTTTTATAATACAGAATCCCAAAATCAGACATTAATAATAATTGACAGACAAGACACCATTAATCAACTTCTGGACAATATCATGCTTGCCCATCATCCTCGTACGGCTCGGGTACTCGCTTGTCCCCACGATAAATACCTGAAATACAAAAAGTATTTCCCCCATTTAAGGGGTTAGCGACAACTGCTAGTGCAAGTACAATCCATTTGAACTACATTCTAATCAGATGAATATATGCGCCAAAAGTCATTTTAGAAAACATTTTATATTCCGGAATATTTATGATGTACAATCACAAAACACATTATCTCCATCAAATCACAATTCAAAGTTAACCGTTGGTACGAGACTCGCGGCCACCGTACCCCGCAGAGCCCCGTTGGACATCCCTGGGTGGCTAACCACAGTTCGCGATACGCACATTCACGGCAATACGTATCCCTAGAGGCCTCGTCGGACCGTCCCTAGGTGAACATACACATAACCATCCACAACAACCACGATACAGCCATAATTCAAATACTAGAACATGTAAACAAATGTAAAGTACTTGCCTTTGAGACATTCTTGAAGAAACGGAGTTGAAGCACGACTACGAACGGTCCGGGTGGAAAACGACGGTTCCTAAACGAAGGACCAATACAGTTCAGTCCCCACGGACAACAATACTCTAATGGAATACACCCATAACCCCGATTACATGATACGGCAATGAACGATCAATCGATACGGGCGAGGGTTTATACAAAATCTCCCCGTATCGATAATTCGCGGATTAAGAACAAGAAAGTTGGATTAAGAATCACTCACTAATCACAATCGGTAAACAATATCGTAATATAGATGAACAATTCGGAACTAAACCCTAGAATCCCGAAAATCCCCCAAATCCGACAAAATTAGGGTTCCTGAGGAATTACCTTTAATTCGGCTGATGAAGGGTGATTATGCTGATTATGATATGATGGCTCGATTCTACCGTGATGGAATATGAAGAGAACTCCGAATAGAACTGGTGGAAATCGTCTCTGAGGTCGCACGTCGAAGAAACGAAGAGAAAAGAAATAAACTGCTGTTCTGAAACTGTCCGCTGACTTATATATTCAGTGGAGTTAGCGCACGCTAACCGTCATATGTAGCGCGCGCTAACGGGGCCGTGACAGGTCCAGTGGCTACTGCCACCCTTCGTTAGCGTACGCTAACAATAGGGAGTTAGCGTACGCTAACTGCACTTCGGTAGCGCACGCAAGGTAACAGGGGTAGCGTGCGCTACCTACACAGCATTTCAGCACTGCTGATGTCACATCAGCAGTAAGCGGCTTTTGAGGGTATAAAACACGAAACGCACAACGAAACCAGAATCCAGGAACATAGACGCGAAGCATACACGACGACGGAGCTGAGCACTGAAAGAAAATGCAATTCCGACCACCGGAGGGTCCGTAATATGACAACGAAAAATAAGATTCCCTAAACTATTAGGAATTACAAAAATAGCCCAAGTGCCCGAAAATCACGAAACGACGTCGGATTTACAAACCGAAAGTCTCCACATGACCAACTCAACCATACGAACTTGTACAAACCAAGAAACAACGAAAACGAATGGGTTTTACAAGAATCGAACGTTCATACGACAAAACATGCCATAAAACGAAATTACGTGAAAACATCATCAAAACTCATCCAAATGGAAAAACTCCAAGAACAAAATAGATTCAAAATGTCGAAACGGTTACAAGCGAGTCGATAAAAATAGACATACACCAAAAATGGAAACTGCTAAAAATGGAAAACTACGGATATTACATTCTCCCCCTCTAAAATAAAGTTTCGTCCCGAAACTTAAGAATCAAAAAGTTCGGGATGCCTCGAACGCATATCCTCCTCTAACTCCCACGTCGCTTCTTCTACTCCGTGCCTCGACCATTGCACCTTAACCAAAGGAATGGTTTTGTGCCTTAACTGCTTGTCACGACGCTCCAAAATTCTGACGGGCCTCTCTTCAAACGTAATATCCTTCTCGATCTCCACGTCCCCAAAGTCAATAATGTGGGACGGGTCCGGAACGTACTTCCTCAACTGGGAAACGTGAAATACGCTATGAACATGACTCAGCGACGGAGGTAACGCCA
Organism: Orobanche coerulescens; assembly: GCA_033398695.1. Taxonomy (NCBI): domain Eukaryota; kingdom Viridiplantae; phylum Streptophyta; class Magnoliopsida; order Lamiales; family Orobanchaceae; genus Orobanche; species Orobanche coerulescens. The sequence continues at coordinate 34,968,628 of CM065807.1, forward strand.
AACGGTACGCTAACTCACCGACTCTCTCCAATACCTCGAAAGGTCCAATATATCTCGGGCTGAGTTTCCCCTTCTTCCCAAACGGAAAACTCCTTTCGTCGGAGACACTCTCAACAGAACATGATCTCCCACTTCAAACTCCAAAGGTCTACGCCTAACATCCGCATAAGACTTTTGTCGACTCTGAGCAGCCAACATCCTCTTTCTAATCAAATCAACTTTCTCCCTCGTCTCCAACACAAGGTCCGGCTAGGCGCCAAACAAATCGGACGGCTCATCCCAACATATCGGTGATCGGAAACGTCGGCCATAAAGTGCCTCATACGGTGCCATCTTAATCGACGCGTGCCAGCTATTATTATAAGTAAACTCAATTAAAGCCAGATGATCCTGCCAGTCACTACTCCAATCTAACGCACACGCGCGCAACAAATCCTCGAACGTCTGAATGGTACGTTCGACCGCCATCGATGCAGGGATGGAAAGAAGTGCTCAGACGTAATCGTGTCCCCAATGCCTTATGTACCGCCTGCCAAAAATGCGATACAAATCGGCCATCTCTATCCGAAATAATGGTCTTCGGCATACCATGAAGTCTCACTATCTGTGCGATAAAGACACGAGCCAACTTTTCTGGACCCCAAGTATCCTTGATGCCCAGAAAATGTGCCGACTTAGTTAGTCGGTCTACAATCACCCATACCATATTCATACCAGTCTTCGTCCTCAGCAAACTCGTGACAAAATCCATAGAGATGTCCTCCCACTTCCATTCCGGAAAGGGAAGTGGTTTCAAAAATCCGGCTGGCCGCTGATGCTCAATCTTGACTTGCTGACAAGTCAAACACTTAGCCACAAACTGAACTACCTCCTTCTTCATATCGTTCCACCAAAAATTTTTCCTCAGATCTTTATACATTTTACTCGAGCCCGGATGGACTGAGTAAGGTGATGCATGAGCCTCTCGCATGATACTCTGTCTCAATTCCGAGTCGTTCGGGACGCACAACCGACCTCGGAATCTCAACACTCCATCCTCATGAATAACGAATCCCGGGGCTTTCCCCTTCCCTACACTCTCCCGAAGCTGAATAAACATCGGGTCCTCCAACTGTCCCGATTTAATGTCCTCTACCAGAGATGAAGAAATCTCAAGAGTACGCAACTGCCCGAAACTCTCTGGCAGTACAATCTCAATGCTCAACCTCATGAACTCTCGCTGAAGTCCCGACTGGGCCGTGAGCAACTCAAGTGCTCGAAGCGATACCGATTTCCGGCTCAAGGCATCTTCTACCACATTAGCCTTGCCCGGATGATAAAGGATCTCGAGATCGTAATCCTTAATTAATTCCAACCATCTCCTCTGTCTCATATTGAGCTCTTTCTGGGTGAAAATGTACTTTAGGCTCTTGTGATCGGTGAAAATCTGACACGACGAGCCATACAAGTAATGACGCCAGATCTTCTACGCAAATACGACTGCGGCCAACTCAAGATCGTGCGTAGGGTAATTCAATTCATACGGTTTCAACTGACGGGAAGCATAGGCAATCGTCCTCCCGTGCTGCATAAGTACGCATCCGAGCCCTTGGCCCGAAGCATCACTATAAACGGAGAAACCATCATTACCATTTGGTAAGGCTAAAACGGGAGCGGTTGTCAGCCGCTTCTTCAACTCCTCAAAACTATTCTGCCTCTCATCGGTCCACACAAACTTCTCTGACTTCTGTAACATCTGAGTCAGCGGTCGAGCGAGCTTAGAGAACCCCTCGACGAATCTGCGGTAATACCTGGCTAATCCCAGAAAACTGCGGACCTCCTTCACGTTCTTGGGCGGCGCCCAATACAACACTGCCTCCACCTTATGTGGGTCCACACGAACACCCTCGGCCGAGATCACATGACCGAGAAACATAACCTCCCGCAACCAAAACTCACACTTTGAGAACTTCGCAAAAAGATGCTGAGCTCTCAAAATGTCTAACACGATATGCAAATGATGGGCGTCCTCCTCCTCGCTCCTCGAGTAAATCAGGATGTCGTCGATAAAAACGACTACACACTTATCGAGGTATTCGATAAAGACTTTGTTCATAAGCTGCATGAACACAGCTGGTGCGTTGGTTAGTCCAAAAGGCATAACCACAAACTCGTAGTGTCCGTATCTCGTCCGAAAGGCCGTCTTCGGAATATCGGTATCCTTCACTCGGAGCTGATAATACCCCGATCTCAAATCAATCTTCGAAAATACGGTTGCCCCTTGCAACTGATCAAACAAGTCATCAATCCTCGGGAGTGGATACTTGTTTTTGATGGTCACTTTGTTCAACTCTCGGTAGTCGATACACAAACGAAGTGACCCATCCTTCTTCTTCACAAACAGGACCGGTGCGCCCCAAGGTGAAGCACTCGGTCGAATATACCCCATGTCTAGCAACTCTCCCAACTGTTTATTCAACTCAAGCATCTCGGCAGGCGCCATACGGTATGGCGTCTTAGAAATCGGTGCTGCACCCGGCTCTAAATCGACGGTAAACTCAACTTCTCGATCCGGCGGCAAACCCGACAACTCATCTAGAAAAACATCAGGATATTCACACACTACCGGAATAGACGAGATCTCGACTCCCCCTTCTTCCGATCTCAAAGCGTAACACCAATAGCCCGTGCAACCTCCTCGAAGGAGTCTCACCGCCCTCAAGGCGCTGATCAGTAATCTCTGGCTACTCCGCTTACGCCCCACAAAAGAATGCTCAGTACCGTCAGAGGCTAACATAGAAACAGTCCTCGTTCTATAATTCATGATCGCCCCATGACGGTCCAGCCAATCCTCGCCTAGAATCAAATCCTCATCTCTAATATCCACCGCAATCAGATTAGAAGGCCAAACCCTCCCCGCGATACTTACTGGAAAATCCCTAATCTCACGATCCCCCACGATGCTATCCCCGCTAGGAAGTTTAACAACAAAAGGCTCACAAGAAACAAGGCAATCAACATGCAGACGACGCACACAATTCATAGATATAAAAGAATGCATAGCACTAGAATCGAACAATACGGAAACAGGATGATCAAGGATGTGGACGGTACCTGTAGCCACCGTCGCGTCGGGATCTCCCGCTCGCCTCATCTCATACACACGTGGCGGAACAGACCCCGCACTAGAAGCTCCCCCTCTAGAAGGCTGACCACAACCTCGACCTCTACCAAAACTCTGCTGCGGCTGAGGAACTGTCGGTGCCTGATTCACACTCGGCTCTCCCGCAGCTGGGGCTGATATCTGAGTAACTGGAGCCCGAGCTGCATCCGTACAAAACTTAGCACGATGACCGATAGGACCACAAGCGAGACACTGAATCGGAGGCCTATCACACTCACTCATCATGTGGCCCGGACGGCTGCAGTTGAAGCACGTAGGACCATGCACGGAAACAGCAGGAGCAGACCTAGAACCGTTTCCTCGACCAACTGATGGCGACTGACTCCCGAAGACTCGCGAACCAGACTGAGCCTTCGGATACCCTCCTGACTTGCCTCCCGAAAACTGACCGGAGGTCTTCTGCTTCTTTCCTTCAGCTGCCGTCTCTGTCGCAGAAAACGACATCTCGTAAGCCATCGCTTTATTCTGATATTCTTTCAAAGTCGTGCACCCCAGACCAGACATGTAGTGGCGCACCCTCGGTTTCATCCGCATATCAAAGTGGCGGATCTTATCAAGCTCATCGCGGACTTGGTTTCTCACATAATGCAACTGTTGATTGTAGTCTTTGATAGCTTGAGATATAGGAACATCTTGGGGTTTAGCCTCAAAGAAGGCTCGGATCCTCCCCTCTTTCACTGGCCAAGGACAGAATTCGTCTTCCATCAGATCCCGAAACTCTGCCCACGTAGCTGCTCGGTCACGCGGTTTCACCGCTTGCCACCACGTTGCTGCCTCCTTGGCGAGGAAGTACTGAGCAATGGGTACTTTCCTCTCCTCGGAACAATTAGCAGCCTCAAACACTTTCTCCATCTCGAATAGCCAATTCTCCCAACCAGAAGGGCCGGAAGCACCATCAAACTGCGGAGGACGCATACGAATCACGTCCTGAAGTAGCTTATCATTACCGGATCCAGTAGGCGGAACCGGGTTGGCATTAGCTTGGCCGACTAGAACGGCATGAGTCAGTAGCGTCATCTGGTTCGCTACCTGCTGCAAAATGTTGGCCACTCCAACATTCTCATGTGCATTAGGAGCTAGCGGTAGTCCTGCTGACCTCCGGAACTAGGGGAACACTGTTCGACAAGGAAGGCATCGCCGAATCGGTTCCCGAGTGATCGGACATGGCCGCCCCACCGGCTGCGCCACGTCCCCTACAGCCCGCGACAAGGCCCGTCGCGTCCTCTACCAGCAGGAATTCTCAAGAAGCAACGGGTAAGTACGATTCAAACGTAAAACGCAACAAGATACTAAGACAGGAATAGAACATAACGATGAAACACCGGCGTACTGAGATGATGGCATAGCAGTGATACTGTCCCAAAAAAAACGACACTTACTAGACCCAAATAACCGACAGCCTAGGTATCCATAAACCTAAGCTCTGATACCATATTCTGTAACACCCTCAAGACGTTCAGGGTATATTACAGCGTCGTGGAACCGACACTGTGGAATCCACCAGGCTAACGTACCAAACGAGACATTCGACGACGACAAACCATCATAAATAAAACGACAAGCTAAATAAAAGACTATAACTGACAAATGAAATTCTGACATCAAATCCATTTTCCCAAAACGGAAACACAACATTAACAAATTCAAATCGGAAGTACTCGAGTACTTAAACAATTTTTATAATACAGAATCCCAAAATCAGACATTAATAATAATTGACAGACAAGACACCATTAATCAACTTCTGGACAATATCATGCTTGCCCATCATCCTCGTACGGCTCGGGTACTTGCTTGTCCCCACGATCAATACCTGAAATACAAAAAGTATTTCCCCTATTTAAGGGGTTAGCGACAACTGCTAGTGCAAGTACAATCCATTTGAACTACATTCTAATCAGATGAATATATGCGCCAAAAGTCATTTTAGAAAACATTTTATATTCCGGAATATTTATGATGTACAATCACAAAACACATTATCTCCATCAAATCACAATTCAAAGTTAACCGTTGGTACGAGACTCACGGCCACCGTACCCCGCAGAGCCCCGTCGGACATCCCTGGGTGGCTAACCACAGTTCGCGATACGCACACTCACGGCAATACGTATCCCTAGAGGCCCCGTCGGACCGTCCCTAGGTGAACATACACATAACCATCCACAACAACCACGATACAGCCATAATTCAAATACTAGAACATGTAAACAAATGTAAAGTACTTGCCTTTGAGACATTCTTGAAGAAACGGAGTTGAAGCACGACTACGAACGGTCCGGGTGGAAAACGACGGTTCCTAAACGAAGGACCAATACAGTTCAGTCCCCACAGACAACAATACTCTAATGGAATACACCCATAACCCCGATTTCATGATACGGCAATGAACGATCAATTGATACGGGCGGGGGTTTACATAAAATCTCCCCGTATCGATAATTCGCGGATTAAAAACAAGAAAGTTGGATTAAGAATCACTCACTAATCACAATCAGTAAAGAATATCGTAATATAGATGAACAATTCAGAACTAAACCCTAGAATCCCGAAAATCCCCCAAATCCGACAAAATTAGGGTTCCTGAGGAATTACCTTTAATTCGGCTGATGAAGGGTGATTATGCTGATTATGATATGATGGCTCGATTCTACCGTGATGGAATTTGAAGAGAACTCCAAATAGAACTGGTGGAAATCGTCTCTGAGGTCGCACGTCGAAGAAACAAAGAGAAAAGAAATAAACTGCTGTTCTGAAACTGTCCGCTGACTTATATATTCAGTAGAGTTAGCGCACGCTAACCGTCATATGTAGCGCGCGCTAACGGGGCCGTGACAGGTCCAGTGGCTACTGCCACCCTTCGTTAGCGTACGCTAACAATAGGGAGTTAGCGTACGCTAACTGCACTTCGGTAGCGCACGCAAGGTAACAGGGGTAGCGTGCGCTACCTACACAGCAGTTCAGTACTGTTGATGTCACATCAGCAGTAAGCTGCTGTCGAGGGTATAAAACACGAAACGCACAACGAAACCAGAATCCAGGAACATAGACGCGAAGCATACACGACGACGGAGCTGAGCGCTGAAAGAAAATGCAATTTCGACCACCGGAGGGTCCGTAATATGACAACGAAAAATAAGATTCCCTAAACTATTAGGAATTACAAAAATAGCCCAAGTGCCCGAAAATCACGAAACGACGTCAGATTTACAAACCGAAAGTCTCCACATGACCAACTCAACCATACGAACTTGTACAAACCAAGAAACAACGAAAACGAATGGGTTTTACAAGAATCGAACGTTCATACGGCAAAACATGCCATAAAACGAAATTACGTGAAAACATCATCAAAACTCATCCAATTGGAAAAACTCCAAGAACAAAATAGATTCAAAATGTCGAAACGGTTACAAGCGAGTCGATAAAAATAGACATACACCAAAAATGGAAACTGCTAAAAATGAAAAACTACGGATATTACACGCATAACCCGGCACCACCGACCAATTCTGCCGACCATGACTGTCCGCCCGACTCCCGCTAGCGTGCGCTACGGCCGGAAGCCTGTGCGCGCTAGCCGACCTGTTCAGTAGCCTCTGGACTAACAAACTCATCCCGGTAACGTACGCTAGTCGGCCGACAGCGTGCGCTACCCCTGCCGGTTAGCGTGCGCCATGACCGACAGTAGCGTGCGCTACCTGCCGATCCTACCCGAGTCCAGAACCTCAGAATCCCTCTGCCCAGGCCCGATAGCGTACGCTGGGTTGACTCGACAGCGTGCGCTACACTGCCGAGATAGCGCGCGCAGCGTCCCGGCCGTAGCGTGCGCTACGCCGGTTCCTGCCGTGCCTGCTCGGCCAGTGCCCAGCACTTCCGACAGTGCCGCACCGGTCCGGCCAGCTGCTCAGCCGCCACGACCCGACGCCTCGATTTCCGAAAACGCACGGAACGAACACGACAAAAAGTTCGCGGACGACATCAACAACTCGAAATGAAAACATAATGTAATAATTAATCATATGCGACCAAGAAAAGGGTCGAGACAACAAATACAGATCTGGATACCCGTAACTTTGGGTAAATTACAAAATGGCCCAAAACGCCCGAAAATCACGATACGTGATCGAATAACCAAAGCGAAGTGTTGGCCACTTAAGTATACTGGATACAGTTTGGAAAAGTAGTTTAAACAACAAACTGTATGGAATCTAAATCTGAGTGCGTAGCGGAAGTCTTGGATACAGTTAGTTGCCGTGGATACAGCAACAAAGTGTTTGGTGTATACTTAATATATCACAGTAATTTCAAACAGTAAAAGCTGAAGGTAAATGACACAGTAATTTAAGTGGTTCGAGGTAAACCCCTCTACGTCCACTGGTCCTCCACACAGGAGTAAAAAGTTTATTATATAATTACTGCGTACACAACTACGTAATTATAAACAAACCTATCCTTGTATCGTTCACACAGATTGATACAAAGAATATCACTTTCAACCGTTCACACAGATTGGTTAAAGCTTCCTTCTTGACTAGCTTTTTCACACACAGTTCCAAAGCTTCGTCCTTATTCGTCCCACACAGGTCAGAATAACTTGTTGAGTTCACACAGAGCTCGGTTTTTACACAGAGGTAAAATGTTAGGTAACCAAGTAAGAACAATGACTTTGAATATCAAGATCTGATGATAGCTGTTCTTGATGTATGAGCACTGTATATCTCTTTCGTTCTAACTTGCAGTTTGCTCTGGAGATATGTTTGCTCAGATGATAACTTTGATAGCTTTGAGAGTTGGGTTACTTCAATAGATTTCGTAAGTGTCTGATCTTTAATGTCTTCAAGGATATATATAGCCTCTGAAGAAAGTATCCGTTGAGATGTCCGTTTGAATAAGATTTCCTTCAACGGGAATATGACATGATCCGGATTTCGCGGGATTCTGAAGATCTGAAGACGGACAGTATTTAAATACTTTATCCTTGAGTATTTAAATACTTCTTTGTTCAACGGGACTTGACTTGTGTTCTTTCTTGTCCTTTTGTGAACTGTATGGAAGGTGACTGTATTTAGGGCATCGAGACAGTTTTCCATACTTGATCTTTTACAAGTCTTCTTCTTTGTCTTGTGAGCTTCACTTATGCCGATTCGAGGCTGATCTTGATACATGATAAATCCTTGAATCCTCGATACTGTTTTCCATACCGTATTTGGCATATATGTCAAAACCTTCTTTAATAACAAATAACAATCGATACAGGATCGGGTATACAGGCTGAATCGATACAGGGTGTTTGTTTTTACTAACAATTTCCCCCTTTTTGACAATTTGCCAAGTCTTAAATTAAACTCTTCGAGTCTTCTTGATGATGCCAAAACCTTCTTCATGAAGCATTCTTCTTCGATGACTTCGGCATTTCTTGGTCTCTTGTCAATAGGTCCGACTTAGTGACTTAGTCTACAATAATGAATCGCTCGCAGCAAGTTCGATCTGATTTGAGATTTATTACAACTTAAGCCTATGATTGGCGCGCAGCACAATCTTACACTGTATTCTAAGTTTTACAATGAAACTATGAACTGTTCGTAGACTAGTTCGTACGGCTTAATTTTTCAATCAAGTTTATCTAACTTGAGATTTCTATCAAACAATTTTAAGTAATCATACATAAACACAGTAGATTACGAGTTGTAATCTTTCAAGACAAACAAACTATTTTATTGATATTCAAAAAGATTGAGTACAAGGTTTGCTGTGTTGAATAGAAATTACAAAAGCAAAAACAAAAGTAATGTACATAAATTTCAGCTCTTCATCTTTGATCCGCATGCCTCCAAGGTCTTCTTCCTGGCTCATTCTCGGTGCCGCGCCACCGATTTGAAGTGAATCATTGCCTCGTTCTTGGTAAATTGCTCTTCCTTCATAAGAACGATCAAAGGCAAGTATCCAATCCTCTGGATGGGTGACCCGATCTCCTCTTCTATGTTTAGATTTCATCTCGATTTGGAGAGGGAGCTTACCTTCTTCTAGCATCTTTGAAAATTTGTCTGCCGCTTCCGCCAATGTCTTATAATTTTTGAAGATGGCGGATTCCCTGATGAGTTTAACAAAATATCTCATCAGTTCATTCTTCCTCCAGTGCTTCACTTCTTCGGCAGTTGGATTGCGGTTGGTTGGCAGACGTATTTCCGAAGGTCTTTGAACAAGATTTTGCCAAGGGACATTTGGGTCATGGAATTCTGGTCTGGAGCCTGAAATTCTAAAGCTTTGGGGTTGAGGTGCTAGCTTGTTCAATTCGGCAGCTATACTGCTTTGAGCACCTCAAATTCCCTTTCTGTTGAAGTCTTAATCTCCTTGCACTTCTCGAGCTTCTTCCCCTTTTGGCCTCATCAAGACTTTGTAGGATTTCAAGAGCGGCGTCTGTTTGGTCTCGATGTTGGTTATTCTTTCAACGAGGGAGGAAAGAGTCTCGCGACATCTCTTGAATGGATTTGTCATGCGCACGCAACAGAGTCGTTCTCTATCATAGCACAGTTGTCTTCGCTTCACAATTCTTGTCTTCGAGGCTTCTTCCTTCAATAGATTGCGCTTGTTTGTCTTCCATAATTTTCAAGGCTTGCTTGAACACTTCGCGAAGAATGAATGCATCAACAACTCGAGATACTTCGTGTTGCGAGTTGTCATTTCTTCAACCGCAGAGGTGTGCATCCGATTCGAGCTTTTCTACTAAGAGAGAGCGTTAATCGCATCTTGGATAAATACGATCGAAGGCCAAGAGCTTGCAGCGCTCTTTGCGTGCGGCGAGATAGGAGAGTCAGTGGCGAAGTCTTCAAGACCATTTAACCTTCTTACGTTCACGGATGGTCGTGAAGTAAGTTGGACATCCTCGGGTTCGCTACCGCCTCGGATTCCAAGGTTGCGGGGCGGGAGTAGCTTCTTGTGGAATGGCGACAATGTGGTTCAAGCGCCCCGTGGCGAAGGTTCTTCGGCAGATGAGGATGCAGCGGGATCGAATCCTCTGTTGGGTTGGCGGATCAAGCTTCTTTGGTCGCAACAGGCTCGGGTGCCTGTTCCAAAATTTCTTGATCTTCCTTGACGGAAGGGACTGATTCCTCCTGCTGTGGCGAAGGTGGATTGGCCTGATTAGATGGCCCTTCGTCGGTTCTGGGTGGGGAAGTGGCTTGGGCTTCAGCCTCTTCACGGCTTAATCTCAGACCTGCTTGAAGAGCATCGTCGTCGTCGTCTGAGTCGTGGTCGTCGTCGTCTTTTGGATTAACGGGAGAGTCCTCCGACTTCTTCTTTCCTTTTCTTCTGGCGTCGGATTTGTGCAACAGGTGGCTTTCAATGAGATCTTTGCAAGAAGCGTTGTCCCATCGAAGCAGTGCCTCAATTTCATTGAGTCGATTACTTGAGACAAATCGCTCTTCGTGGCTCCATTCGCTCCGGTTATGCAGGTGTCGCACGAGCTAGCCTAAAGCTTTTCCATTGCGAGAAATCGTTCGTACGCTGTTCAATTTGTACCGAAAGAAGTGTTTGATTTATAATTGAGTCTGGGAGGACTTGAATCACGTCCGAGACGCTGCTTCGAGGATTCCAGACAGTATGGGATCCCGCACGGAAGATGGACTCCTTGCAGGGATGGTGCCCCGAAGGAAATTGGATCTGCGGGTGTGGAATCCCGTAGAGGAGAAGTAGCTTTTGCTCGAATGGGCGGCCGACGTGCTAACGTCTTGAATGTCGAGATGTCTCTACATCCGTCGTAGCCGCCAAGGGCTCGGATCTACCGTCGGGCGTAGGAGACACCTCTTCCGCAGGTTGGGCCCCGGGGTGCTATATCGATGGGTTGCGCCACGGGCGAGACATCCTCGGAGTGTTTGGCTTTGATTTTTGAGAGCCTCCCGAGTCTCTTCTTCGACTTCTCATCGTGAGTGCCTCTTTGTGAGAACGCTTGCGCTTCTTCTTCGAAGATTCCAATTCGGGGACCTTCAGCTTTCGTCTGGGATTGACAGAAATAGGCATGTGACTTGTTCTCGGGTGGTTGGCTTGCATTGTGCTCTGGTTATAGGCAGAGGGTTTAACGCCTCCTAAATATATTCGAGAGCTGTTTTTCTTGGCATCGGCGGATTGCTTGACTCCGCACTTTGTCAGGATGTAGTTAAGCATTAAACCGAATGATTTCTTTTGGGTGGCCGGTTTGAACACCTCTTCCTGAAGTCGTTTCAAAATGATTTGGCACCAGTTTACCTTTTCACAGGTCAAGATGGCGACCATCATTCTGAACCTAAGATTTGTGCACATTTCGAACGCACCGGTTCGATTTTCAATAATTCTGGAACAGAAATCGTGGAGATAAACGAAATGAAGAAGAAAATTTTTCTTGTGGCAGGTGGTTGTCACCATGTCAACCACTTTGGACCCGGTAAATAGTCCATAAAACTTGGTAATCAGCCCTTGAGACCCAAACGTCTCAAGCTGGTCCATGGTCAGGCCGTCGGCGGGCAGCCTGTAGATTTTCTGAAGTAGGTCGGTATCTATGCAGATTTGCACTCCTTGGGTATTGCGGTGATGTCGCAACATGTCCTCCCTGGGCTAGTGAGAGAAAACGAACGGCGGCGTTGAGGTAGAATTCCTCAACCGGATGAGCGTCGTATTTTTCGGCGGTTTTGCTTCCGGCGATAAAGACCTTGTTGTTCCAATCGAGTAATGATATACTCCATCGGTTCAGTGTCGTTAGTTTCGGAGATGATACGCTCGATGATGACGGTTTTCGAGAAGATCCGTCCATCAATGATGCCGAAGTTTTCTTGAGCGGGGATGAAGATTGAGTAGCCATGGATGTTTTCTTAAAGTGAAGGTGTAAGAAAACAAGAGAAATTGCAGTGGATATGCAGAGACTATGTAGCCGTTTGCTTGAGATCTCTTGTAATTGCGAAGCGTAAAGAGTCTCCAATGGCGTATACTGATCCTTTTATACTTGGGCGAAATAGGGTTTACAGAGTACGAATGGTCGATTTTAAGGGATGGGAACCGTTTTGAAATCGACGGTCGGGATGGATTTAGTATAACTGATACGCTAATCCATTAAAGGTTTTAAAATACAATGGTCCCACTTCGACATAGGTTGAATACCCTAAATGCCTAAAACGGCGGTTTAAAAATAATAAACAATTTTAAAAACATCGCGGCTTTTGAGATTCATTGTCCAGATGTCGTGTAAGGCATTTAATGAACATGACGTTTGACATAAAACAGGCACGTGGACAAAAATTATTTAAATAAAAAGTAAATAATATTATATTATATACTTAATCGAAATCCTATAGTATGTGCTGTTCTCCGCGTCGATACTACGTTCCCCCTTAAAAAGGTACTAATAGGTTTTAAATTTCATACACAATATTTGGATTTATGCCGTATTCATGGGTCCTACAAGATTCCCCCTTAATTATTGCACACATCACCGTAGGATTCATATGCCTTCGCTACATGATCGTATTGATGTTTCGAGTGTACGGATAATTAATGTTGAATACTGTATTCACGGGTCTTACAAGATTCCCCTCAATTGTTGAGTAAAAGCAAGAAATTTACTTACAGGAGTCCGCCGTAGTATTCCCAATTCTGTTCTTAGCATGTTGAATCTTGCTTTGTGTCGAGAGGCTTGGTGAAAATGTCGCCACCGGATGTCTCAGATGGACTTTTTCCGCATTTAACATCCTTGTTCTCGACATGATTCCCTGATGAAATGATGCTTCATGTTGATATGCTTAGTGCGCGAGTGCAAAACAGATTGTGCGTGATTGCAATTGCACTCGTGCTATCACACATGATTGGAGTCTCTCTAGCATCGATTCCATAGTCGAAGGTTGTTCCGCATCCAAAGGATTCGCATACAAGCACTACGGCAGATAGTATTCTGATTCACCGTGGAAAGAGAATTTGCCAATTGCTTCTTCTTGAACCAAGAAACGAGCCTAGGTCCAAGAAAGTGACAAGTTCCACTTGTACTCTTCCTATCTAGCTTGCGACCTCCGAGATCCGAGTCGCCGTATCCAACTAAATCGAATCCGCCTTCCTTAGGGTACCACATCCTGCATCATTGTTCCTTTAACGTATTTCGTGATTCGTTTAGCCGTATTGAAGTGTGATTCCTTAGGTGCAACTTGGTATCTCGCACACACTCCAACAAAGATATCTTGGATATCGGGCTCATAGCCGTTAGGTACAGGAGCGAACCAATGAGCTTCCTGTAGAGTGATTGGTCAAACGGCTTTCCGGCTTCATCAGCACTAATTTGCACGGAAGTGCTCATGGGGGTTGGCGAGGATTTGGAAGTGTTCATTCCAAATTTGTTGAGAAGCTCCTTGCTGTATTTCTCCTGGTTGATGAATATACCTGTAGGCATCTGCTTTATCTGCAAACCTAGGAAATAACTAAGTTCCCCCATCATACTCATTTCAAATTTGCTTTGCATGAGATGTGAGAACCTTTGACATAGAGCAAGGTTAGTTGAACCAAAAATAATATCATCGACATAAATTTGTACCATTAGAAGGTCATCTCCTTCCTGTATTTTGAACAATGTTTTGTCGACAGCACCTTTCTCAAATCCGTTGTTGGTTAGATACTGGGACAGGGTTTCGTACCAGGCTCTAGGGGCTTGTTTAAGTCCGTACAGTGCTTTCCTTAGCCTGTAAACTAGATCGATACCGTCTGTGTTGGCAAACCACGGTGGTTGTTCAACATAAACTTCTTAAAGCTCTCCATTCAGAAAGCACTCTTGACGTCCATTTGGTATACGATAAAATTCTTATGGGCGGCAAAGGCTAGAAATATCCTGATGGCTTCTAGTCTCGCTACAGGCGAAGGTTTCATCATAGTCGATTCCTTCTTCGACAATAGCCTTGTGCTACTAGTCCGGATTTGTTTCTTATGATAAGTCCATTTCCATCCTTTTTGTTTGAAATACCCATTTGGTTCCTATAACCGATTGGTGTGTCCTGGGTACAAGATACCATACATTGTTTCTTTCAAACCGTTAAGCTCTTCTTCCATAGATGTGATCCAATGAGAGTTGTTAAGAGCGTCTATGGTCGAAACAGTTCGGATCGGGCTAAGAATACGGCAATAGTGCACATATTGAGTCTCCTTAGTTCGGATTGAGATTTCCATTCAGAAACTGTGAGACTTGACATTAGATTCTTCTTGTGCACAAAGTACATTTCCTTGTGTACTGTATTCTTCTACGAGTAGAAACACCGCATTAATGTTTCCAATGATCAGCTCTTGCGGGTGATCTCTCAACCATCTTCGGTCGGGTTCTAGTTCGTGGTCCCGTCTCAGATCGAAAGTTTATGTGGGAACAGCTTGACTTGTACACTTCACTTCATCCACATCGATTCTTACACTGCGGGGTTGATTTCTAAATCAACTACGGAGTTCAATGGGTGTAGGTGGATCCAAGATAGATAGATGGTGAATGTCCTGAGTGATATTATCTACTCATGTAGGGTCATGGTGTGGTTCGTCGAACACTACATGAACTGATTCCTCGATCGTCAGCCTCCTTTTATTAAAGATTCTGAAAGCTTTGCTGACGGAGGAGTATCCTACGAATATTCCTTCATCTGATTTTTCATCAAATGTTCTAAGTTGGTCCTTCCCATTGTTCAATACGTAGCACCTGCATCCAAAAATGTGAAAATACGAAACTAATGGAGTTTTGTTGTTCCATACCTCGTAAGCTGTTTTGTTGTGATGCTTGTTGACGATACAGCGGTTTTGAGTGTAGCATGCTGTATTGGTTGCTTCACCCCAGAAACGCTGCGGCAATTTGCTTTCGGCAATCATTGTCCTAGTTGCATCTTTCAACGTCCTATTCTTTCGCTCGGCAACACCATTTTGTTGAGGTGTTCGGGCAGCTGAGTATTCGTGCTGTATTCCATTCTCCGAACAGTATTGCTCTACAAAGCGGTTAGTAAATTCAGTACCTCTGTCGGAACGAATGCACACGATACTCGATGCTTTTTCATTCTGCAACTTTCTCAGGAGCTCGGCACTTTGATGTTGTTTCCTTCTTCTTGCTAAGAAAGATCGTCCAAGCGTACCTGGAATAATCATCAACAACAACCATACAATATTTCTTACCTCCCAAACTTACTGGGTCTACAGACCGTAGAGATCCATGTGTAGCATTTCCAATACTCTTTGGGTTGAAAGGTAGGATTTGCTCTTCAGGGTTGACTTGATTTGCTTGCCTTTTCTCGGCATGGTCCGCAGACTGTCCTTCTTGAATGACACATCGGGCAACCCTCTCACCTTAACCTGTCTTGAAAGCTTGTTGATCGTCTTGAAGTTGACGTGAGACATCCTCTTGTGCCATAGCCAGCTAAGATATGCAGTGCCTTTGGCAACAAAACATGGAATTGAGGAGCTCATAGGCTTCCAAATCGGAATGTACATATTACTCGATCCTTCTGTAAGCACAACTTCCTTGGTTTGGGTGTTCTTGACTCTACGATCTATATAGAACTTCACCGAAGCTGTTTATCACGTAATCGCTAATACTAAGTAGATTATACCGTAAGCCTTCAACATATGCGACATCGGTGACTTTGAATTTCCCGACAATTAGGTTTCCTTTCCCTCTTGTTCTTCCTTTAGATTTATCACCGGCGAACTTTTGGACCGCGACCTTCTACAAAATCGATAGCTTGCTCCTGTCTCCAGTCATGTGACGAGAGCATCCACTATCGAAGTACCTGTATCCTCCTCTAGAATGTCCTGTAAGAAAGAAATTAAGTAGATTTAGGTCCCCTTTGATTTTTGGGTCCATGTATGTTAGTTCCTTTAGGTACCCAGATTTTCCTGACAGCAATTGGTTTACTGTAGGATGTACTCGGTACAGTATTGCGGTATCTACGGGGGGCATATCCGTAGTTGTTATAATCATGATAATTATTATGCATGTAAAATTCAGGATTATTATTATTATTCCAGTACGAGTGCCGTCTGGGAGGTGGAGCCATTTTCCTGGGCCTAACAGCTTGTCTTCTGGGTCTCCAGTTGGATTCCCAATGCTGTTGTTGATACTGGACTGGCATCTGCTGTCTTGAGGGATAACGGGGCTCCTGTATCCAATACCTCGGCGAGCTGTACTGATAGTACTGCCGTGCGGGCCTTTGGTGGTTGGATACAGCCTTCCTTCTGAACGGCTGTTGACGCTGTTGATATGCTCTGGGAGCATGCTGTTGAGTGCGCCTCACAGGTTGAAATGGCTTATGATTCCGCTGTCTGGTATAGGTTTGCGGGGGCGGAATGGCAGCCTTCGGTTTTCTCGGTACAGCAGGTTCCTTTATAGGACTGGGAGTATCTTTCGTTTCTGGAATGTGTTCCACACTCTTGACGAACACAGTACTAGTTTTACCTTTATTCGAACATGAGCTGTATCCTAAGCCACTTTTATCATGAGCATGTTGCCCAGTGCTCAGAATTTCTTCCATTCTTTTGGACGATTTTTCAAAAGACTTCAGAATGGTCTCAAGTTCAGTTTCGCTTCTCAAGAGTTGTAATTTTGGTTTGTAGTAGAACCAAATCATTTGTCTTGCTCTCATTATGGGTTTTAACCTCATTTAGTTCATGAGCAAGTTGATGATTGCTCTCCATGAGTTTTTCAAATCGACCTTCTTTGGTTTCACAATCAAGAGACATATTATCATAGTTTATCTTCAGCAGTCATTCTCATCTTTCAGCTCTAGATTTGTTAATTGAAGTGTATATTCTCGCTTTTAGACTCTCATGGGCTTTTTGAATGTTTTTGAATTCATTCATCATATTTTCGAAAGTATGAGATGCATTAGGTGGAATGACCGAGGTTGAACTTACCTCATCGTCATTGTCTTCTCCTTCGGAACATCTTTAGCCATAAAGCACATGTATGCTTTATCATCGAACTCATCGTCGGATGAATCACTTTCATTGACCACCAAGACATTCTGCAGATTTGGATGGTGTGGGGAGGCTTCGATTCTCCAATCGGGGCCTTGAGCTTGTCTTTCCAAGCACGTCTTCTTTCATCTCGCTCTTGTTGCTCGGCCTCCGCAACCTTTGGACTTTGTGATGAGGACATTTCTTTGCATAATGACTGGTTTCCTATGATTATAGCACGAGTTAGCATCGGATGATGTTTCGGTGCTTACCTTGTTGATGTGTTTGGGCACGTAGGAGTCTTTCCAGATCGTTTGATGAACTTTTGAACTTATGCATTAGAAGCGCCATTTCATCTTGTGACAGATGTCGTTGTCCACAAGACTCTTGTGACCGGGCTTCGACGAGCTAGGCATGCTGTGTCGACGGTTCGATACAGCGGCGAGAGCTGTGACCTTTGAGGGAGATTCTTCAGCTTTCTCTCTTCTGTCTATGTCATACTCAAAAGCTTTAAGGTCAGAGAAGAGATCAAAAGTGGATATTTCATTAAGATTACATGAAACACGCATAGCTGTGGTCTTAATGTCCCATCGGGCTGGGAGAGATCTGAAAATTTTTAAGTTCTTCTCCTTTTGGGTGTAAATCTTGCCCAACGCTTCAAGTTCACCAACAATACCAGTAAATCTGAGGTCAAGTTCCTCAAGTGTTTCCGTTGGTTTCATTTCGAAAGATTCGAATTGCTGAGTGAGTTTTGAAATTTTGTTTTCTTTTGAGAGCTCAGTTCCCTCACAAATTAACTTGAGTTTATCCCAGATTTCTTTGGCTGTTTTGCAGCTCTTTACCTTTGAGAACGTGCCTTTGTCAAGAGTGACAAATAACGCGTTCTTAGCCACATTGTCTAGATTGGCTCGCTTCCTTTCATCGGTTGTCCATTGCTCGCGTTCCTTCTCGAGCATTTCAGCATGGGCTTGGCCCTCAATCCTTGCGGCTGGATTGACCTTCATAATCTTGATCGGACCATCCTGTATAACAAAGATCATCTCTTCGTGCATTGCTGCAAGATGAGCTTCCATTCTGATTCTCCAGTCGTCAAATTCGTTAATAGAGAACATAGGGACTTTGTTAATCATAGAAGTATCCATACTGATAATATAGGAATGAAAGAAACTGTTTTGAAAATAAGTGATTTGAATCTGATTCGGTTAAAAGAAATACGACTGATTCTTTTTAGAATCAACCGCTCCGATACCACTTGTTGGCCACTTAAGTATACTGGATACAGTTTGGAAAAGTAGTTTAAACAACAAACTGTATGGAATCTAAATCTGAGTGCGTAGCGGAAGTCTTGGATACAGTTAGTTGCCGTGGATACAGCAACAAAGTGTTTGGTGTATACTTAATATATCACAGTAATTTCAAACAGTAAAAGCTGAAGGTAAATGACACAGTAATTTAAGTGGTTCGAGGTAAACCCCTCTACGTCCACTGGTCCTCCACACAGGAGTAAAAAGTTTATTATATAATTATTGCGTACACAACTACGTAATTATAAACAAACCTATCCTTGTATCGTTCACAGATTGATACAAAGAATATCACTTTCAACCGTTCACACGATTGGTTAAAGCTTCCTTCTTGACTAGCTTCTTCACACACGCCCAAAGCTTCGTCCTTATTCGTCCCACACAGTCGAATAACTTGTTGAGTTCACACAGAGCTCGGTTTTACACGAGGTAAAATGTTAGGTAACCAAGTAAGAACAGTGACTTTGAATATCAAGATCTCGATGATAGTCGTTCTTGATGTATGAGCACCGTATATCTCTTTCGTTCTAACTTGCGCTTGCTCTGGAGATATGTTTGCTCGGATGATAACTTTGATAGCTTTGAGAGTTGGGTTACTTCAATAGATTTCGTAAGTGTCGATCTTTAATGTCTTCAAGGATATATATAGCCTCAAGAAAGTATCCGTTGAGATGTCCGTTTGAATAAGATTTCCTTCAACGGAATATGACATGATCCGGATTTCGCGGGATTCTCAAGATTCGAAGATCGGCGTATTTAAATACTTTATCCTTTAGTATTTAAATACTTCTTTGTTCAACGGGACTTGACTTGTGTTCTTTCTTGTCCTTTTGTGAACTGTATGGAAGGTGACTGTATTTAGGGCATCGAGACAGTTTTCCATACTTGATCTTTTACAAGTCTTCTTGCTGTACTGACGAGCTTCACTTATGCTGATTCGAGGCTGATCTTCGATACATGATAAATCCTTGAATCCTCGATACAGTTTTCCATACTGTATTTGGCATATATGTCAAAACCTTCTTTAATAACAAATAACAATCGATACAGGGATCGGGTATCCAGGCTGAATCGATACAGGGTGTTTGTTTTTCCTAACACGAAGTTCACAACACGTCTAACAAAGTTAAACAGACTTGCGGGAAACTCGAAACAGCAGTTTGGGGATGAGATTCGCAAGAATCGAACTCAAGTGCGGAAAAGTCGCTAAAAAGCACGGAACTCAACAAAACAACACCGAAACGAACTCGAATGACAAAAAGTGTAGAATTAATCATTCTCAGAATAACGAAACGGTCATGAGCGAGTCGTCAAAACGGACTTCCGCTGAAAAAAAGAAATTACCGAAAATCAAAATTACGGGTATTACAATGATCATGTGTGCTAGACATGGGAAATAATTGGGAACGACTGTTGCCTTTGGTAGAATTGGCTTTCAACAACAGTTACCAGTCGACGATCGGTATGGCACCATATGAAGCCATATACGGTAGGAAGTGTCGATCACCACTGTATTGGGGTGAGGTAGGTGAAAGGAGGATTTTGGGTCCCGAGATGATCGAACAGACAGTTGGCATGGTGGATAAGATTCGTGAGAGGATCAAAATAGCACAGGATCGTCAAAAGTCTTACGCCGACAAGCGTAGGAAGGATCTCGAATTCTGTGTTGGCGACAAGGTATTCCTGAAGGTATCCTCTACCAAGGGAATTGTTCGTTTTGGTCCAAGGAGCAAGTTGAGACCGAGATACATTGGACCGTTCGAAATTCTCGAGCGGATTGGGGAGTTAGCTTACCACTTGACTTTACCCCCGGAACTTTCGGCTGTGCACAATGTTTTCCACGTATCATTGTTGAGGAAGTATGTGCACGATCCCAGCCACGTCATCAACTATACCGCCGTGGAGTTGAACAAAGACCTTACCTATGAAGAACAACCAGAACTGATTCTCGACCGATCAGTCCGGAAATTGAGGAACAAAGAGAAGGTGTTTGTCAAGATCCAATGGCATAACCACAGTAAGGATGAAGTTACATGGGAGTGCGAAGAAGAACTTCAAGCTCGTTATCCGAATTTCTTCAATCGAGGTATACCATTTATTTTCGAGGACGAAAATTTTTCTAAGAGGGGTAGGATGTAATACCCGCCATTTTTATAATGCAATATTATTAATTATAATAATATTATAATGCATTTCATGTTATTTAATACCATTTAGAGAATCATGAACATTTATTTCGACGTATCACAAGTCCTAGCCCAAATCATTTTGTCAGTCATATTAAAGTAGTCATTTACTACTAATAATATTAATAATGCATTTTATTTCATTTAATCTCATTTCATTACCGAGTGAGTAATTGTTGTACAATTACTTTCACTACACGTACAAGTCAACTTCATGTAATATCATTTAATAAGATCAGATATTTTCATGATATCTCATATGTTCTAAACCCGAGTCAATTTCTCAAGTTAATTTTAGAACAATTAATATTAGGCATTTTTTTAATATGATAATTAAAGGTATTATTATTATTATTAATAATAATAATAATATTTATAATAGGAACCGTATTAATATTAACGATATTAATATTTTTACCAGCATCATTTCTATATCATCATTTGTATTACTCTCGATATTATTATTAGTATCGATGGTATTAATAATATTACTACTGTTATTATTAATTTTATCATTATCATTATTATTATTATTATTATTATTATTATTATTATTATCAATGGCCCAAACATGTTGTGTTGACCCAGAATAATACTAAAGCCCAAAATTATACCCTAACCCTAATCCAATATAGTATAAATATACTATCTCTGCAGTACAAAAATACAATACACAGAATACACTCTTTTTCTTCCCAGCCGTCGTTCTTCATCCAGAAAAAAAAAGAAAAATACAATACAACACAGAGAATTTGCTGCAAAAAGGAAGGAGAAGAAGACACCATCTTCATCTTCATCGACCCGTCCAAATTCAACAAGTCATCTGAATCTCAACAGAAGGTATTCTGCCGATTTCTTCTCGGAATCATATTCTCGTTTTCTTTTCCCTGCTATGATGTCAATACTCAATGTCAGATAATTCTTCTTCGTGATTTTGAATCCATAACAGAAAATCACAAATCCAAAAAATATGGATTCAATCAAACACAGAAACCTCAACCCGTGACTCGCCGGAATCACCGCCTCCGAAAGTCGCACATCTTACCGAAACCGCCGCATACTATCAATCGTCGCCGCGACACCCGAACCACCATACCTGACCCCATTTTTCCAGTTCCATTACGAAGTTTATGGAATCTACTACGATCGATCCTGAACCCTTCAGTCCCTTCCAAGTTCACCGAACCTGAAGCCCGAACAAGATTGACCATTCAAAGAAAACCCCAATTTCAAAATCTAAACCAATTGAAACCAGAAAAACCTCAGCACAAATCAACATCAAACTCAATTTGCATTTACCTGAATCAAAAGCCAAATCGGTCGAATCCATTCGAATCAGACACGGATTTATTCAACCCATTTCGGCCCGAACCTTCGAATCATCTCCCACCTTCGTTTTCGATTTCGAGAAGTTCGTGTGCATGCGTCTTGTTTGATTTTTTCCGGTAGGTGTTTGTGTGTATGTCTCTGCCTGTGGACGATTTGAAAAGAATGAGTGAGAGAGATGGAAACTTGTGTTTCTGCCATTTTTCCGGCAGAGAGGAGAGGGTCTTAGAGAGAGAGAGAGAGTGAATCGGTGCAGAATATGTAGAGAGAGGAGAGAATCGTGTTCTCTGCCAATTTTGTACCGACGGGAGAGATGTGGAAGAGAGAGACGGGAGAGAAGGAAACGGGTTGAGGAGAAGGGTTGTGTCGACTGAGAAGTTGAGATTAGGGTTTATATACCCGCGAAAAATTAGGGTATTGCAATTCAGTCCTCACAGTTTCCAGTAACATTCAATTCAGCCCCAGAAAGTTTTAATTAATTCGATTCTAATCCCGTCAGCTTTTCAATTCTTACGATTTGACCTCAGTCAACTTTAAAACCTTCAATTCAGTCCCATTTTGACCCAAATATTAAAATGTTGACTTTCAATTAATATTAATAATTAATCTGAAATTATTCATAAGTATTTTAATTCCAGTCATTAATAATGTTAACTCTTCGGTTAATATTAATGAACAATTATAATTTATTTTCAGTTATTATATAGTGATATTCGTATCTTTTCATTTATTACATAAATATTAAATTGTAAGGATTATAATTATTATTATTATATGTAGACTTTATCGAGGATTTATGGGCTTAGGACTGTGAGTCGAGCATTTTCATTTCAAGTCAGACATCATCATCATCAATTATTCAGGTGGGAATTTTCACTATCACTTTAATTGCTTTAATTGGACTGCATATGTGATATTCAATTCATGTTTATAAATTATGATACACGTTGCAAATCAGGCTCACCTGTATTCGTGTAAGAGGTTATCTTAAGATTCATATTGTGTGGGGACACCTGCATAACCCAATATTCACATACGTGCTCGATTCATGTTATATGTGGTATTGCGTGTATATTTCATGTTGTGTGGGGACACCTGCACAACCCAATATTCACATACATGCTAGATTCATGTTATATGTGGTATTGCGTGTATGTTTTATGTTGTTGCGGGGGCACCTGCACAACCTCAATATTCGTGTTATGCATGCTTGATTCATGTTGTACGTAATATTGTGAGTATGCATTCATGTTGAGGAAAAATGTGATAGTTTATTCATGTTATGTTTTCCATGAGATTGTATATTACTGTGATCAGTGTGATTTCCACGAGCTGAAGGAAGCTCACCCCCACCTTTATTGATCCCACAGGTTGAACCGAGCCGGATGGACGAATGAGCGAGCCGAGGGAGCATATGAAAAAGAATTTATTAAATGTTGTTTTCTTTATGTCAAATGTTTGAAACTTATTTGGGGAACATAGATTTGAAATTTATAAAGTATGATTTATTCTTCCGCCGCAAATTTTTACCTCGTATTTATGATGAAATGTTACCTTAATTAAAGGTACTTATTTTCATGTCATTGTAGCGACTCGAATTTGTAGTCGAGAATTTTTATATTCTCAAGAAAATTATTTTTCTCAAAATTTCCTTTTATTTATTTTCCCCAATATTCACCCTAGAAAGTTGGGGCGTTACATATCCCATTCGTTTATTGATATCGTTTAGGACTAATTCATGTTAATCTCTCGATTAGGAGCAGACATGTTCACTCCGGGTCATTCCTAGTTGTCGTTTATTTCCCGTCTCGTCGAATATGTCTCAAAGACAAGTACTTTACATTTGTATGTATATTCTAGTATTTGATTTATGGCTTCCCGTGTATGTTGTGGATGTGAATGCTTATGTTCGCCCAGGGATGGCCTGACGGGGCATCTGAAGATACGTAGTGCCGTGGGCATGCATATCATGAACTGGGGTTAACCACCCAGGGATGGTCCGACGGGGCCTCTGCGGGGTGCGGTGGCCGTGAGTCTCGTACCAATGGTTAACCTTTGAAATATTTTGTTGGAGAACTATGTTTTGTGCTCATGCATCGTAATATTCCGGAATATAAATATTTTCTAAAATGATTTTTGGCGCATAATTCATCTGATTAGAATGGTAGTTCAAATGAATTGTACTTTCACTAGCTATTGTCTCTAACCCCTTAAATGGGGGAAATACTTTTGTATTTCAGGTACAAGTCATGGAGACTGTAATACCCACGATTTTCGTTCTGGTCATTTTGGATTTTTTTCGGATATTTCCCAGTTGTCGAGTCCCGGTATTATTTTCTAGACAACTGATTTCGGCATTTATGACCATAGTTGATGCTTGGTTATCCATTGTTTTCATTTCGGATCGATGATATTGTCCCCGAGTGTTTTGTCGTGTTCGTTCCGTGTGATTTCAAAAAATCGAATCGTCGAATCATGGTGGTCGGGCACTGGTCGGACGGTTGGGGACGCTGGCCGGACGACTGCGGGCACTGGCCGGACGAGTGGAGGCACAGGCCGTGCGGGTGCCACAGGAACCGGCGTAGCGCACGCTACGGCCGGAAGGTAGCGCACGCTACGGCCAGGAGGCAGCGCACGCTACAGCCGGTTAGCTGCGCGCGCTAGTCGGCCGAGACAGTGGGGGCAGAAAGGTTCTGGACTCGGGAGGATCGGCAGGTAGCGCACGCTACTGTTGGACACTGCGCACGCTACGGATGACAGGTAGCGCACGCTAAGGCTGCGCACGCTACCTGGCCGAGCCAGGAAGTCTCTGGATTGTGGCCCGGGCCGACAGCGCACGTGTTCAGCGCATGATGGTGGGTCCCAGCCGAACATTCTCGACCATGACCGCCCGCTAGCGCACGCTGGCTCGGCAGCCTAGCGCACGCTAGGGTGCACCAGTATAAATATGACCGAGCAGTCATATTTTCACCCGTTTTTCATTTCTTTCCCTTCCTGTCTGCGGCTGGAGTCTTAGAGGTGACGAAGGCATATTATTATACAACTAATCCACGAAGTTTGGGAGCTAATATCATCGACTAATCACCCCATAACATCCTTCAATCTAGCGAATCAAGGTTAGTTTTCCTAAAATCCTAGTTTTGGAAAAAATTGGGGATTTCGTTGATTTCGTCCGTTTGATTCGTTATAACTTATATTTGTGATGGATTGATGATTATTAAGTTGTGTTATATCGAATCCCTTGTTTTTCCACGATTGGATTTCCGAGGATTCGTCGTTTTATTGAGTTTCTAATTGACACCTTGAAAGTGTTCGATAAAATGTCACAAAGGGGATTCGGGCATTCTACGATTATTCTTCCTCGTTCGATCATCAATTTATTCATGGTATGATGTTATGGTCAGGTTCCTTGCGAAGAACTCGAGTCGAAACCCTTCCGTTCGCCGTTTCACGATCGGTAGTGTTACCGTCATTTCCGCCGGAGAATTGTGGGCGTTCGAGGTTTTCCGGTTGAGCCACATTCGTCGGAGTGTCCGATATCAATATTGAGGCAATTATCTTGCCCATACATTACGTGTTTTGTGAATATAATGGTTGAAAATTGACGATATGTGCTAAATGAATGTTTACAACCTTTTCTCAAAAGAATCGGTATATTTACAATCATGGTTTTCTTAAAGGACGACTCTTGTGTTCGGGGCTTAATGTGCTTATTTGGCTATGTGTGTTAGTGTTGATTATAGGATCTCCCTATTTTCGTATGATGTCATTATGTGTGAATATGTCGTCGGTAATTTATGGTTAAATCCTTTTGTTAAGAATTGTGCGTGGAGTCATGTGGTTATCGGTGGATATGTGAGTTGTGTGATATTGGTTGTGTCGTTCGGTGTTGTTGACATAAGTGTGTTTCTTTGTGGATAGTATTAATTCTGGGTCGTGAGTATGTGTTGGATATTTGGCCATTTTAGCAAAATACCTCGACTAAATATATTGTGATTGACTCTTGAGGATTGTGGTTTTGGAAACGTGAATTGATGAGAGTTGTAAGGTTTTTTCTCGGGTACTCACACTCGGGGATTGACTCGACGGGGTCACACGGGGACCTGGTGGCTTAGCGGCTGGACCGGGTCGCGAGAGTTACTTCGAGTGGGCATTCTCACTTGGGGTCGCTCGGCGGGGCGCACAGGGACTTGGTGGCCTTACGGCGGGACCGGAGGCTGGACCGGGTCGCGAGAATTGCCAAAGTGTTTGTACTTTTGATTAATTGTGATATGTCCGGAGTATCACAATGCTTGTTGCTCGGAGTCGAGAGACATTATATATCGAGTCTTGGTGTTTGGCTAAAATGGCATAAAAATAATGTGTTATGTGTAATGTGTTTTTGGAAGTGAATTGAAGTGAATGAACGGGTCGTGGACCCTGTGTTTGGTGATCAGAATGATCGGGTCGTGGACCCTGTGTTTGGTGATCGGAATGATCGGGTCGTGGACCCTGTGTTTGGTGATCGAAATGATCGGGTCGTGGATCCCGTGTTTTGTTAACGAATTTGTATTTTGGAACATGATGGGTCTGTGACCCTAAGTGGCTTTCGAGGAATTAAGAAGTTTTCAATCACAAATGTTCTCAAAACTCCCGAGATTTGGAAGTGTTTTCAAAGTGCTTTCTTGTTTTGTTTCTACTTAAATATTTTTAATTAAACAAAATATCTCGGGATGTCTTTTGTTGTATTCTCCGAATGTGTTATGTATGGCTCGTATTTGCACTTTATACTTGTACTAGCAAAACAGTGGAGTTTTGCTAACCCCCGAGTATTCGGGGGGTAGACGTCTGTTTTTCATCCAGGTACATATAGGTTTGGGAGCAAAACACGGGATCAGCGCGAAGGATGATGGAGGGCGAATGATACTAATCACATGAAGGCCAGTTTTGGGTGCAGTTAGTCGGAGTATGTATCTGGTCTTTTATGCTGTCGTACTTTTTGTTTGTGAGTGTATTTTACCCTTGCATGGGTATAAGTCGAGATAGAAATGTGTATTTTTGACTTATATGTTAGTGACGAAAGACCAAGTTGGTCTACGGATTTGGTATTTTATCATGTCGGTATGTAATTTATTGTGTGGTTTCGATGTCTAGCCTGGTGGATCCTCACGGAGAGGGTCTGTGGCGTGTAATATTCCCGGTTTGATTTCGGGGGTGTTACATTTATGGTATCAGAGCTTAGGTTGCGGAAACCTAGGCTTTCGGGTCCAGTCGGGTATTGTTGTGTCTTGTCCTGTCAGATTGTGTTTGTCTAAGTCGTGTCGCGACGCGTCGTTTGTGATGTCGGCTGTGATTAGAATCGAGGTGCAGCCATCATCTTCGTGCGACCTGTGGATGTAGGTCTCCCTACTATATTGTGCCTTGTGATATACGAGCTTGTATGATTTTGTGTTATGATGTGGAGTTTAAAGGTGATTTGTGAGTATGTGGCCTATGTTGTTGATCTTCGTATGATGCTAGGATAAAAGTGGTGCCAACGTATATGTATATATACACACATCCGGATATAAGTCGTTTTTACAAGAATAATAGCCTTGGTGTAGTTACGCAAAGAAAAATTCATCAATATGATATTTTAAAACTTTACGTGTTTTTGGAGAGACACGTATATTTTTGTTTTAAAACATCCTCCAAAGGGAGGAAAAAGTTTGATTTTCGTATGATGACCTCAAGGTCGAAATTTTTGGAGGATTCAAACTACTGATATTTTATTTTCATCTTGTATTATAAGTTTTCAAAACACAATTTTTAAACTCAAGTGAAGTCTACAAAATGTAGACAAGACGTGACTCTCGCTTTCAACTTATCAGTTTTATGGTTGTTAGTCGACAAATACGTGATGATGTTCTTGTTGTCCGGGCAGTATAGCCAGTTTTAGATTAAAACTGTGATGTGATTGCCGAGTCGTTCGGTTTGTGTACTTTGAGATAGCTCTCTTTAATAAGAGGTGAGATTTTGGTTTTTGAATAACAATTGTCTTTCGATGGTTGCTCATGAAGTGTTAAATCGATGGCTTTGAGATTCGAACGTGTTGTTGTTTATTTGTGACCATCGATTCTAGTAATGTCATATATATGTTCGCGATCACGTTGCTGAATTTGAGCTGTTAGTGCACGCTAAGTACGAGGCTAGCGCGCGCTAATACAGCATGAATAGCGCATGCTAAATAATTGTTGTAGCGCGCGTTAGTTAGCTGGGACAGAGGATGTGGAACCGCATTTTTAGCCGTTAGGTCTAACTTTCTGCAGTCAGTCGTCTGTGACTGTATTCTATGTGCATTGTCTAGTTAGGACAACCGTTTTGTGTAGACGTGTGATGTGACCTTTCAATCGCGCTAAGTGATAATTGATTTTGTTCGGTGAGTTGATAAATTATGTCTGCTGTGTGTGTGTTCAAAATGTTTTTTTGAAACTTTCATAAGTTTTTGCATGTTGCGGAAAATCAGATTTTGAAACTAATTTGACGTTGCGATTAAATCGGCGGCTTTATATGAACTTTGAAAATTATTTGAAATTTGCGAGCCGGCCTAAGATTCTCCAATAAAACCTCAACGGTATTGAAATAGATGTTTTAAAGTACCTTGAACATTTTGTAAAATATTACCGTCATTGATTCTTGTGTAGTGTTGGGAGAATTTTCGGAAATGACTTTTAACGTACTATTGTATTTTTGAATAATTCGAGTACATGATTTTCAAAAATCTTTCACACATTTTTTTTTCAAAAACCAATACGATTTCTTTTTCAAAAATATATAGTGAAAGATGAAAAATCTCACTCGAGGTAAAGTTCAAACTCGGATTTGGAAATGTTAGAGTATGTAAGAATGGTTTGATGATCTTGCATGGTTAAATTGTTGGTTGTTAACGGTGATGATGATGCGTAGAGGCATGATGATTTTGATAACGCTGGTTACAAGGAATTATTATTTTGGCAAATGATTTCAAATGAGACGGTTAGAGTATGTTGTTTACAAGTTTTGATGAAACAACCCGAGGTATCAAAAGTATTTTTAAAGTTTATTTTGAATGGCATACAAATCCAAAGATTTTCAAAAGATTTCCTTTAAAAGGATACCTCGTGGATTTTCTTTCCGAGTTGTTATTGGTTACCTTATGTGATATGTCATGCTCAGTTGGTACTTTAACATATTGTTTTTGCGAAGTGGTGCAATCGTATTGAGTGAGAATCCGCTTAGTATGCCGAGGGACAGAGGACTCGACCGTGACTGCGGTACAGTTGGTTATGGAGATTAGATGTGGGACCAAGAGGATATGGCCAGGAAGGTTGATATTCAAGCACTTCATTTTCGTTGTTTAGGTTTCGGGGACGAAACCTCTATTAAAGGTGATATGATGTAATACCCATATTTTTTTCCTTCTTCTCGTTTCCGTTTCGTTCGACCGTATTGAGGCGATTGTGTTCGTTAATGCTTCTGACCTTGTGTTGTTTCTCACATTTGTCATACGAGCGAGTTTTGATATTGTTCCAAATTGATGTGTATATCGTTGTGATCTTTCCAAGTTCGGATCGATTTCTTGTGAACCATGTTCGAAGTTAACACCTCGTGATTCCTACGAGTTTATTGATGTCTTGATTGGAGGTGTGAACTTCATAGTTGATCGTTGTTGTTCGATCATTGCTATTTGTTCGTCGTGGTACCATCATTATTGTTTGATCTCGTAATCGTGATTATTGAACATCTGGGCCATTTCGTAATTTCCATAAGTGATGGGAAATTGTCTTCGCATTTGGTCTTCCAAATCTTTGAGTTACTGGAATTTCATACCTTCCAGCGTTAGATTCGTGATTTTATTTTTGTATTGCTAAGTTTTATCGACCGCAGCGATTCATGCTCGTTGCTTTTCGTAAGCATTATTGCGTATTGAATTGGATCGTAGTGGCTTTTTACTGCATGGAGATCTGGTGTGTTGTCGAGAGTCGCCTTGCCTTTGTTTTAAGTTTCGAGATGAAACTTATTTTTAGGGGGGTAGAATGTAATACCCACGATTTTCGTTCCGGTTATTTTGGATTTTTTTCGGATATTTACCGGTTGTCGAGTCCCGGTATTATTTTCTCGACAACTGATTTTGGCGTTTATGACCGTAGGTGATGATTGTGTTGGGATTCCGAAAATAAAACGAAATACGCAGCGGAAATAAATACGAATCCCAAACAGGATCGATCAAGTAACGTATATACGAAAAAAAAAATACGAAGATTAAGAATCATACCCTTGAAGCCTTTGAAATAATTCTTCGTAAAATGATGATGATCACGAACCCCGTCCCGAACACGAAATCCCTTCGTTCCAAGCACCGAAAGTTCGAAGCCTCTACTTCACACGCGTCAAAAGTTGCCCGGAAAAATCTACAACACTCCGTTCTATGAAGAACACGGCTAGGAAGTGTTGTAAGAATTTATATATCACTTTTTCTTAACTTTTATATCACCTCCAAGATGAAAAATAGAAAAGAAAAAAATTTCTCCTCCCTCACTTTTTGAAGACACGGCTGAACTCCTCTCTCAAAATATGAATATGAGTTGTATCTTGTTTCATCTCATCATGTGTGTGTATATATATATATTATATCTCATATAATAATTATATATCATGTTATAATTATTTTGAGAATAAGAATCTCTACAAATAATTAAAACATGACAACACACATGCAAGGTGGTCATGTGAGGGGGCGGCCTACTAGGAAGATTCCTAGAAAACGAACCGAGCCACTCGGCTCGTGTACCGGACGTTCGTCAAACGACTCCGTTAAATACACTCCGTTTAATTATCAATGTATTTATATTAATTAATTAATCTAATTAATTAATTATATCAAATACAAATATATTTCTCTAAGAAATATAATTTATGAATTAAATTAATTACCCGGTAACTTAATTTTAATTCATGAGCAATGCTACATATACACACATTCATACACACTTAACATCTCATCCATTCATTTATTGTGGGACCCATAATAAACAAATGGGTCCAACAATAAACAAATGGATGAGATGTTAGTGTGTATGAATGTGTGTATGAATGTGTGTATGTTTAGCATTTCTCTTAATTCATAAGACCGCTATTTGATTTATCCAATAAATCATAATTAGATATCCAATATCTAATATTAATAGAGAGATAATAAATTCACATTTATCCGTCAATGCTCCTAATGCGAGACTCCGTAGGTCCGTCTCAGCCGGCATTGGGAGGAACCAATGAGTGCGGGCAGCACTTAGCCAGCCTAGCGGGCCGCACTGTAAACCCCGACTGAGAACGAATGAAGGGATCATTCTAGAACCATTATGTCGTGAATACTATATACATATAGACCCTTCGTCAGATGTCCCGGTCAAGTCTTCGGGTCACGGTAAAGTCAAACCCTACTGTTGACTAAACTCTATACATGTGTTAATGCAAATCAAGACCAACTGATCAATAGTGTATCTAATACTACTATATCAGAATGCTTTGGCCAAAGACTTATGATCTTATTTGCCATTAACCATATAGGACATTCGCCTGCTCACTAACAGGAGATAGAATCCTTTCTTGGCGTACAGTAAAGACTGCTACCTGTCCATATAGTCCGCACTTCGAGGTCGACTCAGCAATTAAGCAAATGAGTCTAACTACTCTAATGACAAACTAAACGTCACAGGCACATCTTCTACTGAACCCTCAAGTCAAAGGTCCACGTATACTATCACAACCTTTCGATTCGTCATCGACTCTCCGAGAGTGAATACCGTGTGACTGAATCGAGTATGAGTCGTGTTCGAGTATACTGGTCCCACCAATATACTTATAACTATGCTATCAAGACATGCACATGTCTTAGCATTAGTTATACAAGTCTTATTAAAAACTTAATGCCCATTTAAGTGTATTGACTTGCGAACGATTTACGTAATTAACTTTAAACACTTCCAGTGCATTTTATCTTATCCTATAACGAGAATGGAATGTTCGATTTATTTACATGGACTTCACTTCAATGTTTACCAAGTCAAGAATGCAATTGAAATACAATAAACATTGAATTAATCGAATTGCCTTTTTATTATTTATTATTCCATAATTACAAGTACAATGCCCATACTCTCTCATCCCCTGAGTGGCATTCGAAGGAATATTCCTAACAATCTCCCACTTGCACTCAATGCCACATATCATGGTATCCAATATCCATGTTCTTTAGATGTCTTTCCAAGACAGCCTGAGATAATGGCTTAGTCAGCGGGTCAGAGACATTGTCTTCTGAGTCTACTCTATGCAATGAAACATATCCTTTTTCCACCATCTCTCGAACGATGTGGTACTTTCTCTCTATATGCTTGGTGTTGTGGTGAGCCCTCGGCTCCTTAGCTTGAGCGACAGCTCCATCATTATCACAGAATAGTGATATAGGCAACTCCGCATTAGGGACCACTTGAAGTTCTTGTATAAACTTCTGCATCCAAAATGCTTCTTTGCTAGCCTCTGAGGCAGCTTGATACTCTGCTTGGCAGGTGGAATTTGCAGTAGCGGTTTGCTTGGAGCTTCTCCAAGATACTACTCCTCCATTGAGAGTAAACAAATACCCAGATGTCGACTTAGAGTCGTCATTGTCTCCTTGAAAATCAGAATCGGTGAATCCAATCACCTTCAGTTCTCCACCACCATAAGTAAGAACTAAATCTCTAGTTCTTCTTAAGTACTTAAGAATGTTCTTTACGGCGGTCAATGTTCCCTTCCCGGGTTTGCTTGAAATCGACTCACCAGCCTCACCGCGTAGGCTAAGTCTGGTCTCGTACACAAAATAGCGTACATGAGGCTACCCACTGCCGAGGCATAGGGTACCTTACTCATCTCTCTCTTGTCTTCCTCACTTTGAGGACACATTTTCGTGGTGAGATGAGTTCCATGTCGCATGGGAAGGAACCCTCTTTTAGATTCATCCATCTTGAATCTTCTCAGGATTTTATCGATATAAAGGGCTTGGGAAAGTCCTATCATTCTTCGCGGTCTATCTCTGTAAAGACGGATCCCTAGAATATAGGAAGCTTCTCCCAAGTCTTTCATGGAGAACGTTTTAGACAGACAAGCTTTCACAGTGCTGAGCATTGCTATGTTATTTCCTATAAGTAGAATATCATCTACATATAGTACTAAGAATGCAATGTTGCTCCCACTGACCTTTTTGTAAACATACGGTTCCTCCTCATTTCGTAAGAAGTCAAAGTCCTTAACTGCTTCGTCAAATCGAAGGTTCCAACTCCTAGAAGCTTGCTTCAGACCATAAATGGCTCGTTGCAGCTTACACACTTTATGAATATTAGCTTTGGACACAAAACCTTTAGGCTGTTCCATATAGATTTCCTCCTCGAGGTATCCATTTAGAAAAGCCGTTTTGACATCCATTTGCCATATTTCATAATCATAATAGGCAGTAATGGCAAGCATCATGCGAATCGATTTTATCATAGCTACGGGCGAGAAGGTATCATGATAATCGATTCCTTCCCTTTGGGTATAACCCTTTGCCACAAGCCTGGCCTTATAGGCATCAACCTTGCCATCCCCATCAGTCTTTCTCTTATAGATCCATTTATTTCCAATAGTCCTCATGCCAGTTGGAAGATCTACTAGAGTCTAGACCTGATTGGTATGCATCGAGTCTATCTCAGCTTCCATTG
This sequence comes from Orobanche coerulescens, assembly GCA_033398695.1. NCBI lineage: Eukaryota > Viridiplantae > Streptophyta > Magnoliopsida > Lamiales > Orobanchaceae > Orobanche > Orobanche coerulescens. Next base: position 35,002,262 of record CM065807.1, read on the forward strand.
CTTCTTGCCATTTATCGGAGTCTATATCCACTATCGCTTGGTTATAGGTGACAGGGTCGTTTTCACTGCTATCAGGTGTGTCGTGGAGACCCAGTTCCTCGACATGTGTATAGCCATACCTCTCAGGTAAGTGAGATACCCTATCAGACCTTCGAAGTGGAGGTTGTGTTACAATAGGTTCGGTTCTTGATCCCTGATCAGATGTCTCCTTAGGACTTTCATTATGCTCTTCCAAAGAGATATTTCTACCCGAGCCACCTTCCTGAATGAATTCATCCTCAAGGAAGTGCGCTTGTAATGCCACAACGACCCTATGGTCTTCTGGCATGTAGAATAGATAACCCATCGAGTCCTCTGGGTATCCTATGAAACGTCCTTTTATGGACCCCGCTTCCAGTTTGTCCACCTTAGCCTTTTTGACATAAGCTGGACATCCCCAAATCCTTATGTGATTAAGGCTTGGTTTCTTACCCTTCCACATCTCATGCGGAGTGATAGGACCAGATTTGGAAGGACATCTATTAAGAATATAGGCAGCGGTTAGTAAGGCATATCCCCACAGGTAAATAGGTAAATCAGTGTAATTTAACATGGAGCGAACCATGTCCAACAAAGTCCGATTTCTCCTTTCTGAAACACCATTTAACTGTGGGGTTCCTGGAGGCGTGAATTGTGAAACTATTCCATGTTCCTTAAGGAACTCATCAAACTCAGTGCTCATATATTCGCCACCTCGATCCGACCGAAGTGCTTTGATATGACATCCAGTTTGTTTTCAACTAGGGCCTTAAATTCTTTGAATTTAGCAAAGGCTTCGGATTTATGTTTCATTAAGTACACAATCCCATTCCTGGTATGATCATCTGTGAACGTTATGAAATATTGATATCCATCTCGGGCTACTTCTAAAGCACCACAAACATCGGTATGCACCAATCCAAGTTTATCGGCAGCCCTTTCAAAAGTCCCTGTGAATGGGAACTTAGTCATTTTGCCTCTAAGGCAAGATTCACAAGTTGGATAGGGTTCTACACACAATGGACTTAAAAGTCTATCTTTCTCCATTTTCTGAACCTTGGTCTTACCAACATGACCAAGTCTAAGGTGCCATTTAAGAGCTTGATTAGTATCTTGCCTACCACGTTTCCTAGTTATAGTGTTCACTGCTATTTTATTTTGCATGTTCAGATTATATAAACCATTCAACAATGTAGTTGTTCCAACCAATTTATTTCGAAAATAAATTTTACAACTGCCATTGCCAATGAAGAAACAAAATCCTTTCCGGTCCAAGACTGGAATGGATACAATATTTTTATGCCTCCTGGGCAAAACAAGTACTTCATCTAATATCAAAATAATACCGGATTCTAAACCCAAAAGGATTGATCCAATATCGATTGCCTCGACACTTTGTCCGTGTAATATCCGAATTTATTACAGTGTATTTCATCTGTATTCAAACCATGTATTATACGGATTGGTGAATTTGATTATTGGAGTATGATATTTCGTGTATTGATATCATTATACATAAGTATAGAAACATGCAAAATTGCTCAAGCAACCTCGTGATAGCGCACGCTAAGAATGTATCTTAACGCGCACTATCGGGCCATTATTAGCGCACGCTATGAAGATAGGAGTTGCGTGCGCTAAGAACTCAATTATTGAGCGGGACGGCTAACACATGCGCCAGCCTGGACATGGGTCCGGATAAGATTCCCGGCCCGGCCTTGACAAATTCTGAAGTCAACCATTATTAGCGCACGCTAAGGGATGCTTAATAGCGTGCGCTAACTTGTAAATAATGCAGAATATTATAAATGGGACAACAACCGTTTTGGCTTTCATTTCTTTCGCCCATTCCTCAACCTTGAGAGTTCAGAGAGCTGTAGAAATACTTCTATACACTTAGAACACATCTTGTTGGTGTTTACATATTAGTTATCATTTGGGAATGATCATTGAAGAGGAATAGCACCTTGGAGTGGCATACAACCAACCGGAGTTGGATTCTACCTTACGGTTCAGTGATTTTCATCATATTAAGGTATGTTCAATCTATCTCAAGACTTAGAGTTGGATTTTAACGATTTGGATGATCATGTTAACAAGATATGGATTTTCATAGATGAATTATCCAAGTATATCATGTTTGGAATGGTGAGATGAATAAGCCTTAAAAACCTTGATTATAATCATCATGATTCGAATCTTATTACACTGGATATGTGAAGAGGAACTTCTATCATTGGTAAACCGAATCTAATAGATGATTTCATAATAATCTTGGACTAGACGTTAACATCCTTATTGTTAGATAAATCTAAAGGTTTGATCATGAAAGGATTTATCTAGTATATATATAGGACGTTTAACAACTTCAACATGATAATATTGATGGATATAAGGTGTTGATATCAACCGTTAAGCTTTTCGAATTGTCGTATGAAGATTTGAAGTCAGAATGGAATATGGTTTTATATTGGTATGCATATCCTTGAATCCGAAGTTGTCTTTATCCGTAAAATCATTCATAAGGGTATGAACATGGTATTCATGGAAGTAACATGAATTATCACGCAAGATTTCATTGTTTCAATCATGGCAAGAACAGTTTACTGCTCAGCAGTAAACTGCCATGCATAGATAGCGCATGCTATGCTATGGAGTTTAACGTGCGCTATCGAGCTCGAGTTAGCATGCGCTACGTTCGGTACGTAACGTACGCTAGACCATCGAGGCAGTCGATGGGTCGGTGAAATCGACCATGCATAGTTAGCGTACGCTAGTCTTTGTTGTTTGCGTGCGCTATCGGGCAGACTTAACGCACGCTACACAGAGTACTTAGCGTGCGCTAAGCAGTTCAGTCAGATTGCATTTTATGAACTTCTGGCCGTAAATCGAATTGTTAAACATCCGTATGACGTGAGATAAATCCTATATCATTTCTTTTGTTAAGGTTTGATCTTGTTGCGTGATTGATTGAGGAGGACGACTTTCGAGTGTTCGTTTTTGTGGAAGTATTGTTCTTGTCTTCAAACCGAGGCAAGTACTCTAATTAGAATTGTTTATATTATGACAATTATGATGTGATTGTATCGTGTAAATATGTTGTGAATATATATCCACCATGCGTTGATCCGACGTGAATCATCATGGGAATCTATAGCTGTGTGCGCTGGATCGTTGGACAGGTAGTTCCACCATGTGTTGGTCCGACGGGATCATCATGGGAATCTATAGCTGTGTGCGCTGGATTGTTGGAATACCATCAGTATGTTGAAACTGTTATGATATGATATGTGTTGTGGATATTCTCGTTGGAGAAACTTGTTATGATATAATTGTTGATTATATCACTGTTGTATGATTATTGTACTTGTACTAGCATCGTTGTGCTAACCCCTTCGGGGGTGAACATTTGTGTATGTTCAGGATCCAGGAGAGCGGGGAAACAACCACTGGAGATGCATGACGACGAGGGTGCAGAGTGATGTTTCGACCGGGTTCACTGTCTGTTATTTGTTGGTTATTTCAATAAGTACTCGAGTACGTTGTCGATTTATAATGTTTGGATTTTGATGATGTAATAATAACTCTTTATGGGATATTTGTAATTTCGGTTTTGAACCAGTCGGTTGAATTTTATTTCAGCAATTTCATAAACTGGTATCTGTTATTGTCATTTCTTTTATTCAGCCTTGTAAATTCTTATGTAAAGGATTTACGGTGCTGTAATATTCCTGAATATATCGGGGGTGTTACAGAATATGGTATCGGAGCTAAGATTATGGATATCTTGGCCGTTGGGTTAAAATAGGGGTCATTTATGTCTTTTGAGGTAACCGGCCGTAAATGACATCACTGCACTGCCTACGTCTTCATGCGAACGGTGGTTGTAAGTTCCTAAACTCTATCTCGTTCTTTACACGTTGTGTCTCTTTATACTTGAATATTAGAACGATGTTGTTTCCTGTATATTAAGTACTTGTGCTTACAGCATGTTGAGAGGCGGACGTGGACGGGGTCGCGGTCGTGGACGCGGACGAAGGAATGCTGAAAGGGAGGCGTCGCCTTCTAATCAGGCTAGTCATAGCTCAGGCGAGCCGCAGCAATCCATCAATAATGAACCGGAACCTGGTGTGCCAGAAATCCTTCGTCGAGTCGTGAACCAGATGACTCAGTTCGCTCAGGTCGTGGACCGAATGCAAGTGGCGGCAGGAATTCAGTAGAGAGATGGACAACAAAGGATTCCAGAAATGGGAAATCGAGGTGACCGATGGTTACAAGAAGTGGCAAAGATGCAACCACCCAAATTTGACGGCTTTTCCGAGACTCGCACTTGGGACCATTGGTTGAAGGAACTGGAGAATATTTTTGCTGGAATTAATTGCCCGGACGACAGGAGAGCTCCTATTGCCCAGTACTTTCTGATAGGGGAAACATCCGAGTGGTGGGAAGCTATCCGACCTGCAGATCATGATGCCGATTGGACGGAATTTAAAATGATGATGGAAGCTCAGTATTGCCCTCGTCCTGTGAGGGAAGCCAAAATTCGGGAATTTTTCTCCGCTCAACCATCAGACGAACCCGTATCCCAGACGATTAAGACGTTTAACCAGCAGTTAGCATTTGTTCGACATCTGGTCAGAACAGATGCGGAGATGATGATTCATTTGGAAATGAGGATGAAACCAGAAATCCAGAGGTACATGTCCGGTTTTGAATGTACCACTCTCCGCCAATACCAGGATAAGGCGTTGGCGTACGAAATAAAAGAAGCAGCAATGGAGAAGTTTATGGAGTCGAAGAAAAAGAAAGTCTCTGGTACTTTTACAGAGCACAAAAGTAGTGGGCCCCGCAAGGCCCAATCTTCTTTTTCTTTCAAGAAGCCTCCGCACCCTTCTAAGAGCGGAAAGAATTACGGAACAATGTCAGCCACGACGGATACAGCTAGGAAGTGCTTTAACTGTGGTCGCCCAGGCCACCTTTGGCGTGATTGTTTGCGCACTCCAGTTACATGTTTTGAGTGCGGACAGGAAGGACACCGTGCGACGTTTTGTAAGGACGCCACTAAGTACAATGGAACCCGTTCATCACAAATGGCCCGATTCGAAGGAAGCCGGTGTCAATGACGCAGCAAAGTGTTCAGATGCCTCAGAGTTTTGGCCGAGGGCGAGGCAGAGGACAATGGGACCGAAAGGGGACATCGAGTGCCGGATCTGTTCCCCCACGTTTGTATGAGATGAGGAGGACAGATGATCAGGATGCTGCTATCGCATCAGGTACTGTCCAAATCCTTTCCCAGCCAGTTAGCGTTTTGTTCGATACAGGAGCTACACATTCTTTTATATCTTTGTATTGTGTAAATCGTTTGAATATTTCTGGTTTTCATGCTTGTGAACCTTATGTTGTTGGTTTACCGAGTGGAGAGAGGATTGTCGGAAATTTAGAAACTAGAAATTTCCCTGTATCATTTGGGGGCAGAGAGTGGCTCTCAAATCTGATCGTGATAGAAATGCAAGGAGACGACCTGATACTCGGAGACGATTGGCTTAATCGGCATGGAGCAATTGTAAACTACCGAAAGAGGAATATCTCGCTGATCGCTGACGATGGTTCCGAAATATTGTTCGAGGGGTGGAAACCAGGAAGCTCAGGAAAACTGATCATGGCGATGAAAGCCGTCAAATTGTTGAAACAGGGCTGTACCGGGTATTGGTGTTACGCAATGAAGAAAGAAGACGAAATTGTGGAACTTTCATCTATTCCTGTTGTGAACGAATTTCCAGATGTATTTCCTGACGAGTTACCTGGGCTATCTCCACGAAGGGATGTAGAATTTACCATTGAGCTAGAACCCGGAGCTACACCAATTTCCAAGGCGCCGTATCGTATGGCACCTACTGAGATGTACGAACTGAAGAAGCAGCTAGAGGAGTTACTGGACAAGGTCTATATTCAGCCAAGCGTTTCACCCTGGGGAGCGCCAGTTCTTTTTGTCCGAAAGAAGGATGGATCGCTCCGACTGTGTATTGACTATCGAGAGCTGAACAAAATGACGATTAAGAACAAATATCCGTTACCACGGATTGATGATCTGTTTGACCAGCTGCAAGGGGCGACAGTATTTTCCAAAATCGATCTGAGATCAGGATATCACCAGCTGAGGATTAAGGAATCTGACGTTCCGAAATCAGCGTTCAGAACTCGCTACGGGCATTATGAGTTTGTAGTGATGCCGTTTGGTCTCACTAACGCACCTGCTGTATTTATGCAAATGATAAACCGTGTGTTCATTGAATTTTTGGATAAATTTGTGGTCGTATTTATTGATGACATCCTGGTGTATTCTAAGAGTCCGGAGGAACATGCGCAATATTTGCGGATTGTATTGGAACTTTTGAGAAACGAACAATTGTACGCCAAACTTTCTAAGTGTGAATTCTGGCTAAAGGAAGTAATGTTCCTCGGCCATGTGGTGTCAGCTGAAGGAGTCCGAGTAGATCCTCAGAAGATCGAAGCAATTATGAATTGGGAGCCTCCAAAGAACGTGAAAGAGGTCCGAAGCTTCTTGGGACTTGCTGGATACTATCGTCGATTCGTGGAAGGGTTTTCTAAAATCTCCCGCCCACTTACTCGACTCCTGCAGAAAACTCAAAAGTTTGAGTGGAATGAATTGTGTCAGATTGGTTTTGATGAATCAAGAAAAGATTGACGGCACCGATTCTATCACTTCCGAGGAACCGAAGGATTCATAGTTTACAGTGATGCTTCAACCAAGGACTTGGGTGCGTGTTGATGCGTAATGATAAGGTGATCGCTTATGCATCGCGACAACTGAAACCTTATGAAGTGAATTACCCGACACATGATTTGGAGCTAGCAGCAGTGGTTTTTGCCTTGAAGATCTGGAGGCATTATCTGTACGGGACTCACTGTCAAATCTTTACGGATCATAAGGGTCTCAAGTACATATTTAGTCAGAAAGAGTTGAATATGCGGCAAAGAAGATGGTTGGAACTGATTAAGGACTATGACTTGGAGATTTTATATCATCCAGGCAAAGCGAATGTAGTGGCCGATGCACTTAGCCGCAAGCCTGTCTCTATTCAGATGCTGGAGACGCTGACATCCCAACTTAGCCTTCAACGAGAGATGATTCGTGAAGGGATTGAAGTGTGGTTACAAAGAGTCCAAGGACAACTGTGCGTGATGGAGATAACTTCGTCTTTAACCGAAGAAATCAAATCTAGACAGACAGATGATCCTCTGATGATTCGGTTACGTGATGAAGTGATCAAAGGAAAGGCCCCCGGATTCATAATTCATGACGATGGAGTTTTGAGATTTCAAAACCGACTCTGCGTTCCCGATGATGATGTTCTGAAACAGACAATTATGAAGGAAGCTCACAGTTTGCCCTATTCTATCCACCCGGGCACCAGTAAGATGTATAAGGATTTGAAGCAGAATTTCTGGTGGGGCAACATGAAGAAATACGTAGCGGACTATGTTTCGAAATGCTTGACTTGTCAGCAGGTTAAGATCGAGCATCAACGGCCTGCTGGAATGTTGAAGCCACTCCCGATTCCTGAATGGAAGTGGGAGGACATATCGATGGACTTTATCACTAATATGCCGAAAACCAGGACAGGAATGAACATGATTTGGGTGATAGTTGATCGTTTAACCAAATCGGCTCATTTTCTAGGTATTAAGGATACGTGGGGACCAGAGAGGTTGGCACGAGTATTTATTTTGGAGATAGTTCGATTGCATGGTACGCCGAAGACCATTGTTTCTGATCGAGACGGTCGTTTTGTGTCTCACTTTTGGAAAGCAGTTCATAAGGCCTTGGGGACGGAATTGAACTTCAGTATAGCTTATCACCCGCAGACTGACGGACAATCTGAGAGAACTATACAAATGGTGGAAGACATGCTAAGGGCCTGTGCCTTAGATTGGTCAAACGATTGGGAAATTCATCTACCGTTGATTGAATTTACCTACAACAATAGTTGGCATGCTTCCATTAAGATGGCACCGTTTGAGGCATTATACGGAAGGAGATGCAGATTGCCCCTATGCTGGGACGATTCATCAGACATGATCGGAACAGAACCAGAGTTGATCGAGCAGACTCGAGAGAAGATAGCCTTGATTCGTGAAAGGCTGTTGACTGCCCAGAGTCGCCAGAAATCCTATGCGGACGTACGCCGCCGCCCATTGGAGTTCGATCGAGATCACGTACTTTTGAAGGTTTCTCCTACTCGGGGAATCTTTCATTTCGGAAGGAAAGGAAAGCTGAGTCCGAGATATATCGGACCATTTGAGATCCTCGAGAGAGTTGGGGAGTTGGCATACAGATTGGCATTGCCGCCGTCATTGTGCCATGTTCATAACGTGTTCCACGTATCCCAGTTACGGAGGTATATACCAGATCCCAGTCATATCATTGATTTCGGTGAGATCGAAGTCGAGCAGGATGGGACGTTTGAAGAAAGACCGGTCAAGATACTCGAGAGTCGAGTTAAGCAACTGAGGAACAAACCAATCGTTTTGGTCAAAGTTCAGTGGTCACGTCACGGAATGGAAGAAGCCACCTGGGAAACGGAAGCTGATATGAAGTCTAGATATCCCGAGTTATTTTTGTCTTGAGTTTCGGGACGAAACTCCTTGTTAGTAGGAGAGTATGTAATATCCGGATTTATTACAGTGTATTTCATCTGTATTCAAACCATGTATTATACGGATTGGTGAATTTGATTATTGGAGTATGATATTTCGTGTATTGATATCATTATACATAAGTATAGAAACATGCAAAATTGCTCAAGAAACCTCGTGATAGCGCACGCTAAGAATGTATCTTAACGCGCGCTATCGGGCCATTATTAGCGCACGCTATGAAGATAGGAGTTGCGTGCGCTAAGAACTCAATTATTGAGCGGGACGGCTAACACATGCGCCAGCCGGGACATGGGTCCGGATAAGATTCCCGCTGACGCACCCGGACAAATTCTGAAGTCAACCATTATTAGCGCACGCTAAGGGATGCTTAATAGCGTGCGCTAACTTGTCAATAATGCAGAATATTATAAATGGGACAACAACCGTTTTGGCTTTCATTTCTTTCGCCCATTCCTCAACCTTGAGAGTTCAGAGAGCTGTAGAAATACTTCTATACACTTAGAACACATCTTGTTGGTGTTTACATATTGGTTATCATTTGGGAATGATCATTGAAGAGGAATAGCACCTTGGAGTGGCATACAACCAACCGGAGTTGGATTCTACCTTACGGTTCAGTGATTTTCATCATATTAAGGTATGTTCAATCTATCTCAAGACTTAGAGTTGGATTTTAACGATTTGGATGATCATGTTAACAAGATATGGATTTTCATAGATGAATTATCCAAGTATATCATGTTTGGAATGGTGAGATGAATAAGCCTTAAAAACCTTGATTATAATCATCATGATTTGAATCTTATTACACTGGATATGTGAAGAGGAACTTCTATCATTGGTAAACCGAATCTAATAGATGATTTCATAATAATCTTGGACTAGACGTTAACATCCTTATTGTTAGATAAATCTAAAGGTTTGATCATGAAAGGATTTATCTAGTATATATATAGGACGTTTAAAAACTTCAGCATGATAATATTGATGGATATAAGGTGTTGATATCAACCGTTAAGCTTTTCGAATTGTCGTATGAAGATTTGAAGTCGGAATGGAATATGGTTTAATATTGGTATGCATATCCTTGAATCCGAAGTTGTCTTTATCCGTAAAATCATTCATAAGGGTATGAACATGGTATTCATGGAAGTAACATGAATTATCACGCAAGATTTCATTGTTTCAATCATGGCAAGAACAGTTTACTGCTCAGCAGTAAACTGCCATGCATAGATAGCGCATGCTATGCTATGGAGTTTAACGTGCGCTATCGAGCTCGAGTTAGCGTGCGCTACGTTCGGTACGTAACGTACGCTAGACCATCAGACGAGTCAGTAGGCTGGTCAGTGAAGTACTGACCATGCATAGTTAGCGTACGCTAGTCTTTGTTGTTTGCGTGCGCTATCGGGCAGACTTAACGCACGCTACACAGAGTACTTAGCGTGCGCTAAGCAGTTCAGTCAGATTGCATTTTATGAACTTTTGGCCGTAAATCGAATTGTTAAACATCCGTATGACGTGAGATAAATCCTATATCATTTCTTTTGTTAAGGTTTGATATTGTTGCGTGATTGATTGAGGAGGAGGACTTTCGAGTGTTCGTTTTTGTGGAAGTATTGTTCTTGTCTTCAAACCGAGGCAAGTACTCTAATTAGAATTGTTTATATTATGACAATTATGATGTGATTGTATCGTGTAAATATGTTGTGAATATATGTCCACCATGCGTTGATCCGACGGGAATCATCATGGGAATCTATAGCTGTGTGCGCTGGATCGTTGGACAGGTATTTCCACCATGTGTTGGTCCGACGGGATCATCATGGGAATCTATAGCTGTGTGCGCTGGATCGTTCGAATACCATCAGTATGTTGAAACTGTTATGATATGATATGTGTTTTGGATATTCTCGTTGGAGAAACTTGTTATGATATAATTGTTGATTATATCACTGTTGTATGATTATTGTACTTGTACTAGCATCGTTGTGCTAACCCCTTCGGGGGTGAACATTTGTGTATGTTCAGGATCCAGGAGAGCGGGGAAACAACCACTGGAGATGCATGACGACGAGGGTGCAGAGTGATGTTTCGACCGGGTTCACTGTCTGTTATTTGTTGGTTATTTCAATAAGTACTCAAGTACGTTGTCGATTTATAATGTTTGGATTTTGATGATGTAATAATAACTCTTCATGGGATATTTGTAATTTCGGTTTTGAACCAGTCGGTTGAATTTTATTTCAGCAATTTCATAAACTGGTATCTGTTATTGTCATTTCTTTTATTCAGCCTTGTAAATTCTTATGTAAAGGATTTACGGCGCTGTAATATTCCTGAATATATCGGGGGTGTTGCAGTCCGCTTCCAACAGTGATCATTATTTCCCCAGCTTCAAGTTTTCTACTTCGTTCCAGATCCTGATTCATAGTACAAATGTGAGAAGTGGCACCTGAATCCAGAATCCATGAAGCATAATATATAGTAGCGGAACAATTAGTTTCAAAAACAAAAAGTTACGTACCTGATGCGCCATTAATCATGGGACAAGTCCTTCGCCAGTGGCCCAGCTCACCGCATTCAAGGCATTTGTCCATAGGTTTTGGACCGCCTAACTTTTGAACCTTTCGGGCCTTGCCCTTTCCTTTTTGCACCCCTTTCTTGGGTTTGTACTGCTCGTAGGTCTTTTTCTTCTTGTTCTTGGACCTCCTAGGCCCATAAGAAATCACAAGAGCAGCCTCTCTCGGTTTAGTCTTCATGTTAGACTGCGCCGTCACCAGTTTATTCATTAGCCCAGCTAATGTGCATGTAATTTCATTACAATTGAAATTCATTACAAACTGCGTGAAAGAGTCAGGGAGAGATTGAAGGATGAGATCAATTTGAAGGGATAAATCCATATTAAAGTTGAGCACCTCGAGCCTCTCAATCATAGAGATCATCTTGAGGACGTGGTCTCCCACTTTCTCCCCTTCTTTCATCCTAGCGCTGAACAACTGCTTCGATATCTCATATCTAGCAGTCCTACTGTGCTCTCCATAAAGTTCGGTCAAGTGTGCGAGAATCTGCCTAGCAGAAGTCATTTTCTCGTGCGTTCTCTGCAACTCATTAGTCATTGAGCCCATCATAAAACCACGGACTAGCACGTCATCCTTGACCCATTTTTCATGGACGTCAATGTCTTCCTGATTACCCCTAGTCCGGATTGGAGTCGGTGGCATGTCCGCCTCCAAGACGTATCCCAGAGACTCCATACTGAGTACAATCATCAGATTCCGCAACCAGTCAACAAAGTTAGGGCCAGTTAGGAGATTCTTTTCAAGTAGTATTGCAAGTGGGTTTTTAGCTATTTTAGAGAGATTCAACTTCGTTTTCTGCAAAGATTTAGACAAGATTAAATTAGTGACTTGTTTAATTATGACCGAGTATAGAACTTAAGGGCTTGTATAATTCTTGTCTCGGCTTCCACTAATTTTATCGGAATTATACACTCCCATGTTATAATCCGGAAATCATGGTTAGATCAACTTCTTAGTGGTGATCAAGTTCTTTACAAATTTTAATAGACGCAACCTATCAGGTTTCTTGCCAATTAATTTCTGTAAAGTGGTGTCTAACACCAACCCGTCTAACGGATGATTTGATTTTCTTTTACCCCTAGTCTTCATGCCCTCAACCTATCAGGTTTCTTGGCAATCCAGACTATCTAAGTTGTTGACCATCAACGTCTATCAGTTTGACTATTGAATCTCACCCGGCAACCTATCAGGTTTCTAGGGGCGAAATTTATCACCAACCGAAGGCATCTAATGCACTCAAGAATTTTTCAACCTCTACCAAATGTACTACCCCGATAACTCAGAAGCATAGCACACCAGCTCGGGTATCAATTTTCTACGAGTTTGATGGAGGGTAGGAAACCTCGTAACCTTTTTCAAACTTAGTCTGTTTGTAGTCGGGAGAATTTCGCGATTAGTGTTACACTTTGCACATTAATTCAATTATACGCGCGTTTGTTGGTTTGTCAATCATTCAAAATGAAAAAGCGAAAATGAGAACCTAGTTACTACCAACATATAGCTCATGGACCTAATTCCTAAGTACTGGGCCAAGCGAATGACGCAATAAAAAAAAAAACAGTCTTCGATTCTTCGTCTTCTCGGTCGGTTGTCTTCGGTCTTCTTCATACCCAAAATAATAATTACATCATTGAAAAATTGCATCCTATACAAGTTTTTCTAGTAAATATAAATAGGCTCAAAACGGCCTTTACAACCCAATCGAATCAAACAAATCAAAAAACTAAGTCCACGAGCTATATCACCATCACATAATGATTCCATACAACATGTAATGGCAACGAAATTAAACAATTAATCTTAATATAAATTAATCTAATTAATCTATCAATTAATCTATTCAATTTCTACTAAATTAATCCAATTAATATAAAGTGGCATTAAAATTAAATAATCAATTAATATATTAATCCAATCAATATAAAATTAATCTATTCAATTTTAATGGTATTAATCCAATTAATACTAATAATCGTCATTTTAATTCGCTCAAGTAATCCGCCAAAATAATATTCTCGTTTAATTTATTTCCTTAACACAAAAATATTCCAAATATTAATTTAGTCAAATTAAAATCCAATATAAATTTTGGGAAATAATTACAACGAAATATAAACTTAAAAGCGGAGTCGGATAATCCAGCTTTAGGCCTGGCCATGGCCCCGATTCAAAATCGGGCCGAAACCCGAGGACACTGGCCGAGTCCGATCGACGGCATCATCGCCTCTCCGTGGCTGCGGCGAGACATGGCGAAGCATGCTCGGCAACTCCGGCAAAAGCGACCGGCCAGGCGATCAAGACCACTGCGCCGACCACGTTTCTTCGTTTTTTAGCCCGTTTCCAAAAACGTGATGCTACAACGAACAATTTAAAATCTTCGATTATTCCAAACATGATTCTAAATCATAATCATCATCCAAAAGCATTCAAAATGCACAAATAATCGTATATACGAAAACATTGACCTCGCTCTGATACCACTGTTGGGATTCCGAAAATAAAACGAAATACGCAGTGGAAATAAATACGAATCCCAAACAGGATCGATCAACTAATGTATATACGAAAAAAAATACGAAGATTAAGAATCATACCCTTGAAGCCTTTGAAATAATTCTTCGTAAAATGATGATGATCACGAACCCCGTCCCGAACACGAAATCCCTTCGTTCCAAGCACCGAAAGTTCGAAGCCTCTACTTCACACGTATCGGAAGTTGCCCGGAAAAATCTACAACACTCCATTCTATGAAAAACACGGCTAGGAAGTGTTGTAGGAATTTATATATCACTTTTTCTTAACTTTTATATCACCTCCATGATGAAAAATAGAAAAGAAAAAAATTTCTCCTCGGCTGAACTCCTCTCTCAAAAGATGAATATGAGTTGTATCTTGTTTCATCTCATCATGTGTGTATATATATATATTATATCTCATATAATAATTATATATCATGTTATAATTATTTTGAGAATAAGAATCTCTACAAATAATTAAAACATGACAACACGCATGCAAGGTGGTCATGTGAGGGGCGGCCTACTAGGAAGATTCCTAGAAAACGAGCCGAGCCACTCGGCTCGTGCACGGACGTTCACAAACGACTCCGTTAAATACACTCCGTTTAATTATCAATGTATTTATATTAATTAATTAATCTAATTAATTAATTATATCAAATACAAATATATTTCTCTAAGAAATATAATTTATGAATTAAATTAATTACCCGGTAACTTAATTTTAATTCATAAGACCGCTATTTGATTTATCCAATAAATCATAATTAGATATCCAATATCTAATACTAATAGAGAGATAATAAATTCACATTTATCCGTCAATGCTCCTAATGCGCGACTCCGTAGGTCCGTCTCAGCCGGCATTGGGAGGAACCAATGAGTGCGGGCAGCACTTAGCCAGCCTAGCAGGCCGCACTGTAAACCCCGACTGAGAACGAATGTAGGGATCATTCTAGAACCATTATGTCGTGAATACTATATACGTATAGACCCTTCATCATATGTCCCGGTCAAGTCTTCGGGTCACGGTAAAGTCAAACCCTACTGTTGACTAAACTCTATACATGTGTTAATGCAAATCAAGACCAACTGATCAATAGTGTATCTAATACTACTATATCAGAATGCTTTGGCCAAAGACTTATGATCTTATTTGCCATTAACCGTATAGGACATTCGCCTGCTCACTAACAGGAGATAGAATCCTTTCTTGGCGTACAGTAAAGACTGCTACCTGTCCATATAGTCCGCACTTCGAGGTCGACTCAGCAATTAAGCAAATGAGTCTAACTACTCTAATGACAAACTAAACGTCACAGGCACATCTTCTACTGAACCCTCAAGTCAAAGGTCCACGTATACTATCACAACCTTTCGATTCGTCATCGACTCTCCGAGAGTGAATACCGTGTGACTGAATCGAGTATGAGTCGTGTTCGAGTATACTGGTCCCACCAATATACTTATAACTATGCTATCAAGACATGCACATGTCCTAGCATTAGTTATACAAGTCTTATTAAAAACTTAATGCCCATTTAAGTTTATTGACTTATGACGATTTACGTAAATAAACTTTAAACACTTCCAGTGCATTTTCTCTTATCCCATAACGAGAATGGAATGTTCGATTTATTTACATGGACTTCACTTCAATGTTTACCAAGTCAAGAATGCAATTGAAATACAATAAACAGTGAATGAATCGAATTGCCTTTTTATTATTTATTATTCCATAATTACAAGTACAATGCCCATACTCTCTCATCCCCTGAGTGGCATTCGAGGGCATATTCCTAACAGATTGGTTATCCATTGTTTTCATTTCGGATCGATGATGTTGTCCCCGAGTGTTTTGTCGTGTTCGTTCCGTGCGATTTCGAAAAATAGAGTCGTCGAATCATGGTGGTCGGGCACTAGCCGGACGGTTGGGGACGCTGACCGGACGGCTGCGGGCACTGGCCGGACGAGTGGAGGCACAGGCCGGGCGGGTGCCGCAGGAACCGGCGTAGCGCACGCTACGGTCGGAAGGTAGCGCACACTACGGCCGGGAGGCAGCGCACGCTACGGCCGGTTAGCTGCGCGCGCTAGTCGGCCGAGATAGTGGGGGCAGAAAGGTTCTGGACTAGGGAGGATCGGCAGGTAGCGCACGCTACTGTTGGACACTGCGCACGCTACGGCCGGCAGGTAGCGCACGCTACGGCCGGCAGGTAGCGCACGCTACGGCCGGCAGGTAGCGCACGCTACGGCCGGAAGGCTGCGCACGCTATCTGGCCGAGCCAGGAAGTCTCTGGATTGTGGCCCAGGCCGACAGCGCACATGTTCAGCGCATGATGGTGGGTCCCGGCCGAATATTCTCGACCATGACCGCCCGCTAGCACCTGCTAGCTCGGCAGCCTAGCGCACGCTAGGCTGCACCAGTATAAATATGACCGAGCAGTCATATTTTCACCCGTTTTTCATTTCTTTCCCTTCCTGTCTGCGGCTGGAGTCTTGGAGGTGACGAAGGCATATTATTATACAACTAATCCACGAAGTTTGGGAGCTCATATCATCGATTAAGCACCCCATAACATCCTTCAATCAAGCGAATCAAGGTTAGTTTTCCTAAAATCCTAGTTTTGGAAAAAATTGGGGATTTCGTTGATTTCGTCCGTTTGATTCGTTATAACTTATATTTGTGATGGATTGATGATTATTAAGTTGTGTTATATCGAATTCCTTGTTTTTCCACGGTTGTATTGCCGAGGATTTGTCGTTTTATTGAGTTTCTAATCGACACCTTGAAAGTGTTCGATAAAATGTCACAAAGGGGATTCGGGCATTCTACGATTATTCTTCATCGTTCGATCGTCAATTTATTCATGTTATGATGTTAGGGTCAGGTTCCTTGCGAAGAACTCGAGTCGGAACCCTTCCGTTCGCCGTTTCCCGATCGGTAGTGTTACCGTCATTTCCGCCGGAGAATTGTGGGCGTTCGAGGTTTTCCGGTTGAGCCACATTCGTCGGAGTGTCCGGTATCAACTATTGAGGCAAGTATCTTGCCCATACATTACGTGTTTTGTGAATATAATGGTTGAAAATTGACGATATGTGCTAAATGAATGTTTACAACCTTTTCTCAAAAGAATCGGTATATTTACAATCATGGTTTTCTTAAAGGACGACTCTTGTGTTCGGGACTTAATGTGCTTATTTGGCTATGTGTGTTAGTGTTGAGTATAGGATCTCCCTACTTTCGGGTGATGTCATTATGTGTGAATATGTCGTCAGTAATTTATGGTTAAATCCTTTTGTTAAGAATTGTGCGTGGAGTCATGTGGTTATCGGTGGATATGTGAGTTGTGTGATATTGGTTGTGTCGTTCGCTATTGTTGAGATAAGTGTGTTTCTTTGTGGATAGTATTAATTCTGGGTCGTGAGTATGTGTTGGATATTTGGCCATTTTAGCAAAATACCTCGACTAAATATATTGTGATTGACTCTTGAGGATTGTGGTTTTGGAAATGTGAATTGATGAGAGTTGTAAGGTTTTTTCTCGGGTACTCTCACTCGAGAATTGACTCGACCGGGTCACACGGGGACCTGGTGGCTTAGCGGATGGACCGGGTCGCGAGAGTTACTTCGAGTGGGCGTTCTCACTTGGGGTCGCTCGACGAGGCGCACAGGGACTTGGTGGCCTTACGGTAGGACCGGAGGCTGTACCGGGTCGCGAGAATTGCCAGAGTGTTTGTACTGTTGATTAATTGTGATATGTCCAGAGTATCACAATGCTTGTTGCTCGGAGTCGAGAGACATTATATATCGAGTCTTGGTGTTTGGCTAAAATGGCATAAAAATAATGTGTTATGTGTAATGTGTTTTTGGAAGTGAATTGAAGTGAATAAATGGGTCGTGGACCCTATGTTTGGTGATCGGAATGATCGGGTCGTGGACCCTGTGTTTGGTGATCGGAATGATCGGGTCGTGGACCCTGTGTTTGGTGATCGAAATGATCGGGTCGTGGATCCCGTGTTTTGTTAACGGATTTGTATTTTGGAAAATAAACTTTGGGTCTGTGACCCTAAGTCTCTTTCGAGGAATTAAGAACTTTTCAATCACAAATGTTCTCAAAACTCCCGAGATTTGGAAGTGTTTTCAAAGTGCTTTCTTGTTTTGTTTCTACTTTCAAGACTTAGAACTATTTTTAATTAAACAAAATATCTCGGGAAGTCTTTTGTTGTATTCTCCGAATGTGTTATCTATGGATCATATTTGCACTTTATACCTGTACTAGCAAAACAGTGGAGTTTTGCTAACCCCCGAGTATTCGGGGGGTGGATGTCTGTTTTGCATCCAGGTACATGCAGGTTTGGGAGCAAAACACAGGATCAGCGCGAAGGATGATGGAAGGCGAATGATACTAATCACATGAAGGCCAATTTTGGGTGCAGTTAGTCGGAGTACGTGTATAGTCTTTTCCGCTGTCGTACTTTTTGTTTGTGAGTGTATTTTACCCTTGCATGGGAATGAGTCGAGATAGAAATGTGTATTTTTGACTTGTATGTTAGTGACGAAAGACCAAGTTGGTCTATGGATTTGGAATTTTATCATGTCGGTATATAATTTATTGTGTGGTTTCGATGTCTAGCCTGGTGGATCCTCACGGAGAGGGTCTGCGGCGTGTAATATTCCCGGTTTGATTCGGGGGTGTTACAGAGACGAACGAGCATGCGAACAGTACGAGGATGATGGGCAAGGGTGATTCTGTTCAATGGTCGTTTGTTTGCGTCTTGTCTTTTAGTTTTATTAATTATGTCATTTGTTTCAGTACTCGAGTACTTTTTTCTTTTGGACTTGTAATTGTTTGTGGTCCCGGTTTGGGAAAGATTTTATTTATTACTGTCGGGTTCGGTCTATTTGTATTGAATGTCTTTAAATTGTGGATTCCAAAGGGTTGGGTCCACGGCACTGTAATATGCCCTAAACGTCTTAGGGGTGTTGCAGAATATGGTATCGTAGCTTAGGTTTGTGGATACCTAGGCTGTCGGTTATTTGGGTCTAGTCGAGTGTTGTTTCTGAACAGTATCACTGCTATGCCATCATCTCAGTACGCCGGTGCTCGTAATCTTTCCTAACTCGACTCATTGCGTTATCCTGTGTTGTTCTTCTTTTTATATATCGTGATGTGTTTTGCGTTTCAACTGTACTCACTAGTTACTTCTTAAGAATGTCGGCTGGTAGAGGACGCGGACGCGGTAGGCGATGTGGCGTAGCCGGTGGGGCGGCCATGTCCAATAGCTCTGAGGCTGGTTCGGCAACGCTGTCTTTGCTGAACAATGTTCAGACTAGTGCCGAAGGTCAGCATGATCAGTATGCTAGCTTCGGTAATGCTAATGATAACGTTGGGGTAGCTAACATTCTGCAGCAAGTAGCGAATCAGATGGCGCTACTAACTCAGACGGTCCTGGCTAATCAAGATAATGCTACTCCGGTTCCATCTACTGGTTCTGGTACCAACAAGTTGCTTCAGGATATGATTCGTATGCGTCCTCCACAGTTCGATGGTACTTCCGACCATTCTGGTTTGGAGAGTTGGATATTCGAGATGGAAAAAGTATTCGAGGCAGCAAACTGCTCTGAGGAAAGGAAAGTACCAATTGCTCAGTACTTTCTCGCCAAGGAGGCGGCAACATGGTGGCAGGAAGTGAAACCGCGTGACCGGGCAACTACATGGGATGAGTTTCGGGAATTGATGCAGGCTGAGTATTGTCCGTGGCCAGTGAAAGAGGGAAGGATTCGAGCCTTGTTCGAGGCGAAACTCCCGGATGTTCCCATCTCTCACGCAATTAAAGATTATATCAGCAGCTACATTATGTGAGGAATCAGGTCGGGACGAACAAGACAAGATCCGCCACTTCGACATGCGGATGAAACCGAGGGTTCGCCACTATATGTCAGGCCTTGGGTGTACGACTTTGAAAGACTATCATAACATGGCGATGGCCTACGAGATGTATTTTTCTGCGACGGAGGTGGCAACAGAGGGTAAGAAGCGGAAGACTTCCGGTCAGTTTTTGGGAAGTAAGTTTGACGGCATAATAAGACTCAGTCTGGTCCGTGAGCCTTTGGGATCAGTCCCCATCATTTGGGTGAGGCCATGGTTCTAAGTTTGCTCCGGCTATTCCTGTTCGTGGTCATACTTGTTTTAACTGTGGTCGTCCGGGTCTTATGATGAGTGAATGTGACAGGCCGCCGCTACAGTATCATAATTGTGGTCGTATGGGGCATCGTGCTGCATATTGTGGAGATGCGAGTCGGGCGCCAGTTACTCAGATGTCAGCCCCGGCGACGAGGGAACCAAGCGTGAATCAGACTCCGACAACTAATCTGCCTCAGCAGAGGTCGGGGACGTGGACAGTCTTCCAGAGGGGGATCATCTAGTGTGGGGCCTGTTTATCCCCGTGTGTATGAGATGAGATGAGCTGGAGATCCTGACGCGAAAGTGGCTACCTGTAACACCCCCAAACCACTCGAGAATATAACAGCGCCGCAAACCCTCTCCGTGAGGATCTACTAGGCTAAACACAATAACAATACATCACGTTACATGCCGACATGGCTACATAATGAACCATTTTATCACAACACACACATCATTACATACATAACTCTTTCCCGAAACTCATACTCACGCAGGGGCTGGAATACATTAACGCTCCCATATATCGGGAAAATAACACAGCGGAAAGATAACCCACAAGACTCTATCAAAATACTCTACGATTGGCCTTCATGTGATTAGTATCGTCGTCTTCCATCAGCCTTCGTACCGATCCTGTGATTTGCTCCCCAGCAACCTGCAAGTACCTGGACACAATACAAACATCCACTCCTCGAATACTTGGGGGTTAGCAAAACTCCACTGTTTTACTAGTGCAAGTATAAAATACGAATACAAGCCATACACAACATACTCTGAGAATATAATAATCGTGAAACACGTTTCCCGAGATAAATCATTTGATCAAGACAGTTTAAATCATGAAATGAGGGAAAATAAACCCAATGTATCTCTTATAAAACATTTAACGATCTCGGGAGTTTTGAAAACATTTGGGATTTAAAATTCTCAAGTCTTTCGAAACTACTTAGGGACACGTCCCAAAGATCATTTTCCAAAATACAATTCCGATAACAAAGAAAACACGGGGTCCGCGACCCAAATTACGAAACACGGGGTCCACGACCCAAATTAAAAAACACGGGGTCCACGACCCAACCATCCATAACAACGTATTTCCAGGGATTATTCGCATCTCGTGCTACCAAGCCACGAACCTCAGATGCTCCCGCAGAACATACCTGAGTGAATAACCCAATGAGAAACCATACCAAATCACATGCCACCGTGATAACAGTCACGTAATCATAACCATACATACGTTCATAGTTATCCCGGCATCGCACTAACAAGCTACGAACCTCGGAGCCTCCACGAGACATACCCGATTGGACAACCCATGACACGTACATCACACAACCAAACTACAACCATAATTTATCCCGGCATCGTGCTAACAAGCCACGAACCTCGGAGTCCCCGCAAGACATACTCGGATTGGATAACCCCACAACTTATCTCGGCATTGGGCTAGCAAGCCCCGAACCTCGGAGTCCCCACAAGAGATACCCGATTAGATAACCATACGGTCACGCCCGAACCATACTAGCAAGTATGGATCCCGGAGATTCATCAATCTTACCCGAAGGCACATCACTTACAACAATCGCACACAACGAACAATCCAATACCAATACCAAACAACATTAAGGACCACAACTTCCTTACAAAGGAGAGATAACTAATATCACACAACGTTACATTTTTACCGAACAAGTACACATAACAACATGTAATCATCGGTAAATGATTACGGTCTATTATATTCACTAAATGTGATCATAATGTCTTTCAACAAATGAAACTAACACACATATTCCAAAAACACACCTATTAACGAAGCATATGAATTATCATTGAAAGACAATATTTATCGAGAACATACCGATCTTTTTTAACATTCATTAAACATTCGGATTTCGCATAAAATCATTTACCAACAATTATGCCTACGAAACATGAAACGTATGGTCAAGGTACTTGCCTCGATACCACGAGCAACGAAACCACGAATGGACACGGTCGGGTAGCCCTCGAACTTCTAAAAACAAACAAAAACTCGACAACCTCACGAACGCTACGAAAATAACATCACCACAAATATATAACGCTAAACGGAATCCGAATCAACCCGAAAAATAACAAGAATCTTCAAGGAAATTGGAAGTCAAGTTCCGGGTGGTAAAATCGATAAAGGAGTTACAAAATCCGAATATCATGGCCAAGACAACAAGAATACCATAATCAATTCATCAACCACGGATTAAATTGAAGAATCACGAAGAAACCCACAAAAATCATACAACTAGGGTTCTAAGTACGAAAATACCTCGATTCGACGAAGAACACGGATTGGATGATGATATAATCGACAAGAATCTTCCAAAATGCCTTGGAATTGAGTGGAATCGACCAAGGGCTCACCTCCTCATCTCTCCCGTCGCTAGCCGCCACAAAAAAATGGAAAAAGTGAAGTGGGTTCAAGTCTGGCCGAGCCCATGCCTATATATGCCGACAGTGTTACGACCATAACCGACAGCTCATTACGGCCGTAATATGGTCAACGCATGTAGCGTACGTAATGGACGAAGCCTTGCATACGTAACGATCGCACCTTATGGCCGTAATCGGCATAGCCTTACGGCCATAACCGAGCTCCCAGGGTCACTGACCAAAATCCGTCGAATCATTGCGGCCATAACCGGCCAGCGCTTAGCGGCCGTAACTGTAATATCCACAATTTCGATTTCCGGTAATTTTTTTTTGGCGATAGTCTGTTTTTTATGACTCTATTGTGACCGTTTCGTCATTTCGAGAATGATTAATTCTACACTTTTTGACATCTGAGTTCGTTTCGGTGTCATTTTGCTGAGTTCCGTGCTTCTTAGCGACTTTTTCGCACTTGAGTTCGATTCTTGCGAATCTCATTCGAAACCACTGTTTCGAGTTTCTCGTAAGTCCGTTTAACTTTGTTAGACGTGTTGTGAGCTTCGGTTTGGTTATTCGATCACGTATCCTAAAAGTTATGGGTATCCGTATCTGTATTTGTTGTCTCGTCCCTTTTCTTGGTAGCGTATGATTAATTATTGCATTATGTTTTCATTTCGGGTCGTTGATGTTGTCCGCGAGCTTTTCGTCGTGTTCGTTCCATACGTTTTTGGAAATCGAGTCGTCAGGTCTTGGCAGCTGAGCAGCTGGCCGGACAGGTGCGGCCCTGTGGGAAGTGCTGGGCATTGGCCGAGCAGCACGGCAGGAACCGGCGTAGCGCACGCTATGGTTGGAAAGCTGCGCGCGCTAGCTCGGCAGGTGTAGCGCACGCTGTCGACCGACCCAACGTAGGCTATCGGGTCTGGGCAAGGGGTTCTGAGGTTCTGGACTCGGGTAGGATCAGCAGGTAGCGCACGCTACTGTCGGTCGTGGCGCACGCTAACCGGCAGGGGTATCGCACGCTGTCGGCCGACTAGCGTACGTTACCTGGGCGAGCTATTTAGTCCAGAGGTTACTGGACAGGTCGGCTAGCGCGCGCTAGCGTCCGCGCAGCACACGCTATCGGGGTCGGGCGGGCAGGTCGCGGTCGGTAGATTTGGTCGGTAGTGCCGGGTCATGCGGGCCCTGGCCGAGGGTGCTGGGCCGATACTGGCCGATAGCGCACGCTAGTCCGGGAAGGCTAGCGCACGCTAGTTCCGGCCCAGTATATATATGGCAGAGCAGCCTCATTTTCACTCGTTTTTCATTTCTTTTCTTTTCTGTCCGCGGCTGGAGGTTTGGAGGAGGCGAAGTCATGTTGTTAGACAATGAATCCACGAAGTTCTAGAGGTTATATCATTGATCAATCATCCTATAACATCCCTTGATCCAGCGAATCAAGGTTAGATCTCGATAACCCTACTTTTGGG
The DNA here is from genome assembly GCA_033398695.1 of Orobanche coerulescens. Lineage (NCBI taxonomy): Eukaryota > Viridiplantae > Streptophyta > Magnoliopsida > Lamiales > Orobanchaceae > Orobanche > Orobanche coerulescens. The sequence continues at coordinate 35,026,125 of CM065807.1, forward strand.
GAGATTTATGGGTTTTCGCGTTTTTGTCCGATTCGTTCCGTTTTGTTGATTAATTCATGATGAATATGATTAATCTTATTGGTATTCTTAGTTTCCCTACAGATTCATGGTATATTTCGTGGTTTTTATGGAATCGAGAGGGTTTGGTTGTGGTCCGCTCTCGTTGTCGTTTTTATACGAATATACATGAATCGTAGGCGGATTTTCGGGTGTATTCCAATTCCGTATTCGTTTAGAAATGGTTGTGATTGTATTCTTCGAATCATTAGGTTCGGTTTCGTTGGTTCCTAGCGTTCGTCAGTGACTTTCCTTTCCGTTCGTTGCGTCGTTAATTATTCAAGGCAAGTATTTTTGGAAACTTTTATGCTTAACGTGAAATGGTAATGTATATTGTGTCTGATTTGCTCACCTCGGGAGGGTCCGACGGGATCACGGAGGGAGTCCAATGGTTTGTTCCCTGGATTCATGAGTTTGTTTAGCTAGCCAGCTCGGGAGGGTCCTTAGAGGCCTCGAGTGGGATTTGTGGCTTCGTCCCGGTCCTAGGCGATGCATGTGCGTGATTTGTTTTATGATATGGCCAGCTCGGGAGGGTCCTTAGAGGCCTCGAGTGGGATTTGTGGCTTCGTCCTGGGCCTAGGCAAATGTGATTGACTGTTTGTTTCCGGAAAAGACATGTCTGGTTTTGGTTTTAAAATGATTTGGTGCATTGTACTATGAAATGTGTAAGTGATTGGTTTGCCTTGAATACTTGTACTAGCGTAATTGCTAACCCCTTTGGGACCCGTTTTGAGGAAATTCTTGTTATGGATTTCAGGTTATATTCAGCCAGACGAGCGGGTGCTGGGATGGTACGAGGATGTCGGCCAAGGTTGTTGACATGTGCAATTGAGTCTTATTATTTCTACTGTCTCTTTTGATATGGTTGTTTTCCAAATTGTAAACTTATAGATTGTACTCGCGAGTACTTAGGTTTTTCCTTTCGGATTGTGATTGGTCTTCGTTGAAGTTACTATATTTGTCGGTTGATGTTTATTATGCCGGTTGTACCGGACGTGTTATTTTATGTCCTTGTTGTTAACAATTGTTTCTTTGCTAACCGAGATGATTAGTCGAGTGGTGTTTTCTTGTTTTAGCCTGGTGGGTCCCATGTAGGGGTCCACGACGCTGTAATACACCTCGAATATCTCGGGGGTGTTACAGTAACAAAGCCTTACGGCCGTAACCTGATAAACCTTACGGCCGTAACCGAGTCCTCCCAGGCCAGGGTGTGTGGACGTCTTACGGCCGTAATCGGCTAGGCCCTACGGCCGTAACTCGACTCAGCGAGCCCTCCGACTGCCCGGCTCGATACTCGACAACGTCTCGATCACGCGAACGCACTGGTTATGATCCAAAACAATAATGAAACTTAACGTACCACATTACAAGCATGCGATTCCAAAGACGTGGACGACAACAGTCCGTTCGACCGAAGAAAATTCAACGAAATCGGAATGAAGATCTCGGGTATTACATTATACCCCTCTTAAAAGAAGTTTCGTCCTCGAAACTTAAAACATAGAACGAACAATGCAAAACAAACTCAGATAACATACGCTATCCATTACCGACAACCTGCAACGACTCACATGCAGCACGCAGGTGCTACCATTCATAACGCTACACCAGAACGATAACAAAACAGAACGAACAAAATCAATATGGTTGACTAACCAGAACACTACATCAATCAAAACGCGAGTTAATCGCTGAACAATTACAAAATTCCACAGCCCAAAGGTTGGAATATCGAAAACGAAACTAATTTCCCGAACTTAAGGGAAATTACGAAGCGGCCTGAACGCTAAGAAAATATATCACGGTACGAGATCAACAAGAATCGGACAACAAACCATCGAACCACAACGATTGAGACAATAGTCGAATAATCATATTTGAATCATAATGAACAACAAAAAATCAACCGATAATATGAGGTCTGGTAAAAACGACGAGATACTCCTCTACATAAGATTTACAGGAATGGAACCGGATTTAGAAAAGTCACAACGACACACAGATCATTCCGAAACAATACTAAAACTCATTCGAACAACAAAAAGTGAAGAATAGAACATGTTAAAAATATCAACGAACACAAATGAGTCGATAGAGTTGCAAATACAGAAGTTTAGAATCCGATCCACTTCTAATAAAAGAAGTTTATCTCCGAAGTGCAAGTGAATCCCGACATATACAAGCGAATCTCCATCTTCATCCGTCTGTCAAAGTGAAGGATCCTCTCTTCCTCAGTTCTCACCCCATCTCGCACATAACTGAGTTGTTTGCTATAGTCGATGATAGCCTGCGACACCGATATATCTTGCGGTTCTGCCAAATAAAATTCACGAATCCTCTGCTCTCTAATCGGTTTCGAACAGAACTCAGCTTCCATAAATGCCTGGAACTCCGCCCACGTGACATCATGATCACGAGGTTTAACAGCTTCCACCAATTAGCGGAATCTTTGTCAAGAAGGTACTGAGCGATAGGTACCTTACGCTCTTCAGGACAATCGACAACCTCGAATATCTTTCTCAACTGGAAAAGCTAACCATCCCAGCCCAACGCATCCGCAACACCGGCGAATCGAGCAGGATTCATAAGAATTACTTGTCGAAGCCATTGATTTACACTGACGTTCTGAGTCGCGTCAGTGTTGCATTGAATCGCCTGGGTAAAATTGTTGGATCAAAATCAGGATTTGCGCTGTTGTGCGGAAGCGTAAATATAAAATGCGGAATTTACACGACACACGGATTTATAGAGGTTCGGCTATAATCGAGCCTATGTCCTCTCTCGGTATCTTTTTCTATAGGTTGAAGATATAAACCTCTGCACCTCTCTTCTATCGGTCGAGGGATTACCATTACAATCACGTCTTCAATTGGTCCGTGATAAACCACTCATACTTATCTTTGTGTCGGTCCAAGTTAAACTGTTTTCCTTTTCTATTAGATAAGGAATCAACTAGCTTTCTATTGGTACTAGATAAACCTCACGAAGATATCGATTGCGATTCTAATAATGCCGAATCCTTGATCCTAATAACACCGAATCCAATCATATCTTTTCTTTTACCTCTCGTGTATGTGTTGAATGTATAAACACTCAAACTAACAATATAAGCTCAATATCACAACAACAATATAATGTATATCAATATCTGATGAATGTATCGTTTGCTTGAAGTTGTTATAGTGAAACAATACCATAGGAATGGTATTTATAGGCATTGGAGCCTTAACTAGCCGTTAGCTCCTTGACTCTTCATTACGGCCGCTATCTGCTTTCCATTACGGCCGTTAGCTCTTTAATATACGTTAACACATCCCGGTTACGTACGTTAAGATCTCCTAATTTGACTCCAGTAGCATTCGTCTCTCTTCATTATGTACGTTATCACCTTCACATTACGTATGTTAATTATACGTCATTGCTGACGTCATATGTCCGTTGCCGCTTTTCGGAATTTGACTCTTCCAACGTTCTTCTTGTTTGAAATCACAAACATCACATTTCGTACGTTAAACAACTCTCCTTACGTACATTAATCTCCACATTCTACGTACGCTATGATATCATTGTTACGTATGTTAAGCTTGTATTTTGGGCAGCTTTTTGCGACTTCGTCTGCTTCATTGCTTTGCTTCGCCTCTTTGTTGTTTTGTTTTGTTTAGCAACTTAATCATCAAAACAATATTAAGCATGCATGGAACAAAATGTTCCAACAATCTCCCCCTTTTTGATGATTACAAAACAACACTACGTCAATGGGACTACGTGCAAAAATACAATATATGTATATGTGTACAGACCAAAGTTTTCGACTTTGTCCGTTTTGTTAGTTTCTTCTCCAATTTCTTTTTCGACTCCTTCTTTCCTTTCCTTTTTCTTTTCGAATTTTCAAATTCTCATCATCTTTTCGACGTCTCTTCATTTTTCTTATCAACTTTCCTTTTTCGACTATTCTTCGATTTCTCTCCCTTTCAGGGTTAATTCCATTCTTCAATTTTTCTCCTTTCTCCCCCTTTTGTCTTCATCAAAAAGTGTAATAAATAAAACAAGTAATAAATACCAAATTGATAAAAATATGTGATACCAAATGATGAATATAACTATATGCAATAATAGAGTATAAACTCCCCCTGACAAAAATATTCGTAAAAAAAATTATACCCCCTGAGTAAAATACAAATTAATTTTTGGGGATCCAACCTATAATTGGTTTTTGTTTCGAGACGTGAACGATGTTTGGGATGGTGGTTCCTTTAGGAATCCAAATTTTCTTAACATTAATCGTCCGTCTTGGGCTTTTACAGTTTGAAATATGGTGCCCTATTTCCAAACATTTTTCGCCGGGGTATTTTTAAATTTAAGAATTCGTTTTTAGAACGAGGTTTGAATCCCAGCCCCTATTTATTTAAAGTAAACTTTTGAACTGAGAGCATATTTTTAAATTTCTCGTTTCCGAGAGAAAATTTCTTCGTTAAATGTTTGAGCTCGGTTTGAATTTTAACAAGATCATCCTTTAAAATATTTTTGTTTTCAAGGCATTTAGAATGATCGATCTCGATAAACTTTTCCTTTTCCAGAATTTTGGAATTTTTAATTTACAATGATTTATTTTTAAATTAAAGGGATTTAATTTCGGATAAAGCATTTTGATAATCCATATGCAATAATTCAAATGCTTCAAAAAGTTCGTCGTAAGATGACGTACTTACCCGACTTTCGATGTCGCTATCGTCGATTGTACTTCGGGCCATAAGAGTGAGATTGAGATCATCATCTTCATCTTCATCGCTCCATGTTGCTTGATTTGTACCTTCGTGAGTTGCCTCTAACTTTTTCCAAATTTATTTGGCACTATTACACGAGGAAATCCGATCGAGATCTTCCGGATTTAAGGCACAATAAAGAATTTGCGTTGTCTTACAATTTTGGTGGTCGTTCTCCCAATCCATATCATCATATTCTTCGAAACTTTTTATAGTTCCGTTGGAATTCGTGGGAATTTTCGGACCTATACATATGATCTACCAAAGCTCAATATCATAAGCTCGGATGAAGATTGACATCTTCTTTTTCCACTTCATATAATTTGATGCATCGAAGAATGGAGATTGATTTGACACAAGATCTTCATTTGGTGCAAATTGGAACGCCATTTGGATCGACTCCTCGGATGTTAAGCCGCTTATTGGAGGTACCGCTCCGATACCAATTGTTGGAGCAAAATCGGGATTTGCGCCATTGTGCGGAAGCGTAAATATAAAGTGCGGAATTTAAACGACACACGGATTTATAGAGGTTCGGCTATAAATGAGCCTACGTCCTCTCTCGGTATCTTTTTCTATAGGTTGAAGATATAAACCTCTGCACCTCTCTTCTATCGGTCGAGGGATTACCGTTACAGTCACGTTTTCAATTGGTCTGTGATAAACCACTCGTACTTGTCTTTGTGTCGGTCCAAGTTAAACTGTTTTCTTTTTCTATTGGATAAGGAATCAACCACTCTAGCTTTCTATCGGTACTAGATAAACCTCACAAAAATATCGATTGCGATTCTAATAATGCCGAATCCTTGATCCTAATAACACTGAATCCGACCGTATCTTTTCTTTTACCTCTCGTGTATGTGTTGAATGCATAAACGCTCAAACTAACAATATAAGCTCAATATCACAACAACAATATAATGTAGTTCAATCTCTGATGAATGTATCGTTTGCTTGAAGTTGTTGTAGTGAAACAATACCATAGGAATGGTATTTATAGGCATTAGAGGCTTAACTAGCCGTTAGCTCCCTGACTCTTTATTACGGCTGCTATATGCTTTCCATTACGGCCGTTAGCTCTTTAACATATGTTAACACATCCCGATTACGTACGTTAACATCTCCCAGTTTGAGTCTAGTAGCATTCGTCTCTCTTCATTACGTACATTATCACCTTCACATTACGTACGTTAATTATACGTCATTTCTGACGTCATATGTCCGTTGCCGCTTTTCTGACTTTGACTCTTCCAACGTTCTTCTTGTTTGAAATCACAAACATCACATTACGTACATTAAACAACTCTCCTTACGTACGTTAATCTCCACATGTTACGTACGCTATGACATCCTTGTTACGTACGTTAAGCTTGTATTTTGGGGAGCTTTTTGCGACTTCGTCTACTTCGTTGCTTTGCTTCGCCTCTTTGTTGTTTTGTTTTGTTTAGCAACTTAATCATCAAAACACTATTAAGCATGTATGGAACAAAATGTTCCAACACAAATGAGTCATCTGCATTGCTACTTGTTGCAGTATAGTAGCAACATCAATACCAATATCATTCCCGGCAACATTCTCTCGATTCCACATCTGATCCCCGTGGTCATTGGCACGACGGTTACGACCACAACCTATGCCCCTCGGCATACTAACAAGCAACAACCTATCGCAACGAAAGATCAAAACACATACCAAAGATATCCCACATCTCCGTCTTCAATCAAACACAAGTAAATCTTATACATTATGATTTAATCCAACTAGAGCACAATATACAAACCATCATCCCGACAATTTACATTTATAATATCATTGGTATATGAATTATAAATGCAATGAAATTAAAATCATTCATTATATCAAAACCATCTTCTGTACGGGTCCCGCGCCGGAACCCACCAAGCTGAAAACCATTTTCAAAAACATTCAAAAATGTCAAAAAGGCCGATGACAGTAATACTTTCCAAATACTCAAAAAAGTCATTTTCCAAATACCAAATACCGTTATAAAATACCATTTGAAATTACAAGGCGAAGACGCCAAAACTCAATAGTTTCAAAATGTACGTTAAGCCACCCCTTAAACGTACCGACAAAAGAGTTAGGAAAAAGGGTTAACGAAATAACCCAAGTTTACGAGATACCCAAAATGTCGTTTTAAAATACACACGATTTGGTAAAAATACCGAAAAGTCATTTTAAAATATGCACACGCAGCGGATAAGAACACAGTTCAAAATACACATAATCACACACAATAGTTGTTATCACTGGACAACACACATAGAATACGGTCACAAACGATCAGTCTAACAATCGCGAAAGTTAGACATACGGCCAAAATGCAATTTCCGAGCTTCAGCCCAGACTGATTAGTGTGGGCTTCAACAGAGACTTAGTGTGCGCTAGCCATGCCACGTTAGCGCGCGCTAGCCCCACACTTGGCGTGCGCTAACTGTTCTAATCCAGCAACACATTCATGAACATGTACCAAATAATACCAAAAGTTGAAGGTTACAAATAATCAACAACATACGAATCCAAACGCCGACAGTTCACATCATTATGACTTTGCACAAATAACCATCAGAGGTTAAATAACATTCCAAACCGAGTCTCCACTTCTCGGTCAAGAGAACTATCTCGACGAGATCATACCGAACGACTCAGTGTTCACACCACTACCTTAATCACAACTCTAAGCATTATAGCCAAAATAATAGCATCCTAACTACATACCTTTTTAACCGAAATTCGTGAAACTGAAAAGTTGAAAGCGAAAGTCATGTCTCAAGTAAAAATTTTTTATTGACCTCGTTTGAGTATTTAAAAATCAAATTTTGAAAATTTGCAATGCAAGATGAAAATAAAATATATGTAGTTTGAATTCTCAAAATTTTTGGTCATGAGGTTATCATACGAAAATTAAACTTTTTCCCTTCTTGAAGGATGTTTTTAAAATAAAATTTATGTTACTTCCCCAAAACATTTGAAGTTTAAAATACCACATTGAAAAACTTTCATTGCATAACCACACCAAAACCTTACTCATGTAAAAACAATTTAGACAAGGATACACATATATACATATACATCGGCACATTTACAAAAATCAAACAAACATGGAGTACGTATTGACGATTCACATTTAAACTCCACATATAACACAAAAATCATACATGTTCGCATAACACGAGGCACAACATAGTGGGGAGACTTAATCCACAGATTGCACGAAGATGATGGTTGCACCTTGGTACTAATTACGACCGACAACTCAAACGATGCGCCGCGACACTACTCAGTCAGACAAAATCTGACAAGACAAGACAAGACCCGACAACACACAACTCAACCCGACAGCCTAGGTTTCCTCAACCTAAGCTCTGATACCATATTTTGTAACATTCCCAAACCACTCGGGAATATTACAGCACCGCAGACCCTCTCCGTGAGGATCTACTAGGATAAACAAAATAACAATACATCACGTTACATGCCGACATGGCTACATAATGAACCATTAGACCGATTTGGTCTTTTATCACAACACACACATCATTACATACATAACTCTTTCCCGAAACTCATACCCACGCAGGGGCTGGAATACATTAACGCTCCTATATATCGGGAAAATAACATAGCGGAAAGATAACCCACAAGACTCTATCAAAATACTCTATGATTGGTCTTGATGTGATTAGTATCATCGTCTTCCATCACCTTTCGTACCGATCCTGTTATTTGCTCCCCAGCAACCTGCAAGTACCTGGACGCAATACAGCCATCCACCCCTGAATACTCGGGGTTTAGCAAAACTCCACTATTTTGCTAGTGTAAGTATAAAATACGAATAAAAGCCATACACAACATACTCCAAGAATATAATAATTATGAAACAGGTTTCTCGAGATAAATCATTTGATCAAGACAGTTTAAATCATGAAATGAGGGAAAATAAACCCAATGTATCTCTTATAAAATATTTAACGATCTCGGGAGTTTTAAAAACATTTGGGATTAAGAATTCTCAAGTCTTTCGAAACTACTTAGGGATACAGCCTAAAGATCATTTTCCAAAATACAATTCCGATAACAAAGAAAACACGGGGTTCGCGACCCAAATTACGAAACACGGGATCCACGACCCAAATTACAAAACACGGGGTCCACAACCCAACCATCGATAACAACGTATTCCCATGGATTATTCGCGTCTCGTTGTACCAAGCCACGAACCTCAGATGCTCCCGCGGAACATACCCGAGTGAATAACCCAATGGGAAACCATACCAAATCACATGCCACCGTGATAACAGTCACATAATCATAACCATACATACGTTCATAGCTATCCCGGCATCGCACTAACAAGCTACGAACCTCGGAGCCTCCACGAGACATACCCGATTGGACAACCCATGACACGTACATCACACAACCAAACCACAACCATAAGTTATCCCGGCATCGCGCTAACAAGGTACGAACCTCGGAGTCCCCGCAAGACATACCTGGATTGGATAACCCCACAAGTTATCCCGGCATCAGGCTTGCAATCCCCAAACCTCGGAGTCCCCGCAAGACATACCCGATTAGATAACCCTCCGGTCACGCCCGACCCATACTAGCAAGTATGGATCCCGGAGATTCATCAATCTTACCCGGAGGCACATCACTTATAACAATCGCGCACAATGAACAATCCAATACCAATACCAATCAACACTAAGGACCACAACTTCCTTACAAAGAAGAGATAACTAATATCACACAACGTCACATTTTTACCGAACAAGTACACATAACAACACATAATCATCAGTAAATGATTACGGTCTATTATATTCACTAAATGTGATCATAACGTCTTTCAACAAATGAAACTAACACACATATTCCAAAAACACACCTATTCACGAAGCATACGAGTTATCGTTGAAAGACAACATTTATCGAGAACATACCGATCCTTTTTAACATTCATTAAACATTCATATTTTGCATAAAATCATTTACCAACAATTATGCCTACGAAACATGAAACGTATGGGCAAGATACTTGCCTCGATACCACGAGCAATGTAACCACGAACGGACACGGTCGGGTAGCCCTCGAACTTCTAAAAACAAACAAAAACTCGACAACCTCACGAATGCTGCGAAAATAACATCACCACGAATAAATAACGCTAAACGGAATCCGAATCAACCCGAAAAACAACAAGAATCCGAGGGTTCTTCAAGGAAATCGGAAATCAAGTTCCGGGTGGTAAAAATCGATAAAAGAGTTACAAAATCTGAAGATCATGGCCAAGACAACAAGAATACCATAATCAATTCATCAACCACGGATTAAATCAAAGAATCACGAAGAAACCCCCAAAAATCATACAACTAGGGTTCTAAGTAAGAAAATACCTCGATTTGATGAAGAACACGGATTGGATGATGATATAATCGACAAGAATCTTTCAAAATGCCTTGGAATCGATGAAGGGCTCACCTCCTCGTCTCTTCCATCGCCAGCCGCCAAAAAAAATTGGAAAAAGTGAAGTGGGTTCAAGTCTGGCCGAGCCCAGGCCTATATATGCCGACAGTGTTACGGACGTAACCGGCAGCTCATTACGGCTGTAACCTGGTCAACGCATGTAGCGTATGTAATGTCCGAAGCCTTGCGTACGTAATGGTCACACCTTACGACCGTAATCGGCATAGCCTTACGGCCGTAATCGAGCTCCCAGGGTCACTAACCAAAATCTGTCGAATCATTGCGGCCGTAACCGGCCAACGCTTAGCGGCCGTAACAAAGCCTTATGGACATAACCTGATGAACCTTACGGCCATAACCGAGTCCTCCCAATCCAGGGTGTGCGGATGTCTTACGACCATAATCGGCCAGGCCTTACGATCGTAACTCGAACAACCAGCCCTCCGACTGCCCGGCTCGATACTCGACAACGTCTCGATCACGCGAACGCACCGGCTATGATCCAAAACAATAATGAACATGCTATGAAACTTAACATACCACAGTACAAGCATGCGATTCCAAAGACACGGACGACAACAGTCCGTTCGACCGAAGAAAATTCAACAAAACCGGAATGAAGATCTCGGGTATTACACTACCGGTACCGTTCACATCCTTGATCATCCTATTTTCGTGCTATTCGATTCTGGTGCTATGCATTCTTTCATCTCTTTGGACTGTGTGCGTCATCTGCATGTTGATTGTCCAGTTGCATGTGAACCGTTTGTTGCTAAACTGCCTAGTAGAGATAGTATGGTGGGGATCGTGAAGTTAGAGATTTTTCGGTGAGTATCATGGGGAGGGCTTGGTCTTGTAATCTGATTGTGGTAGACATTAAGGATGAAGATTTGATCCTTGGTGAGGATTGGTTGGATTGACATGGGGCAATCATGAATTATAGAGCGAGGACCATTTCGATGTTAGCCTCTGACGGTACTGAACACTCCTTTGTGGGACGCAAACAGAGTAGTCAGAGATTCTTGGTCAGGGCTATGAAAGCAGTGAAACTCCTTCTAGGAGGTTGCACTGGTTACTGTGTTATGCTTTGAGATCGGAAGAAGGGGGAGTCGAGCTCTCATCTATTCCAGTAGTGAGCGAGTATCCTGCATTTTTCCAGTTGAGTTGCCGGGTTTGCCACCAGACCGTGAGGTTGAGTTCACCATTGATTTAGAGCCGGATGCAGCCCCGATTTCAAAAACACCGTACCGTATGGCACCTGCCGAGATGCTTGAGTTGAAGAAACAGTTGGGTGAGTTGCTAGACATGGGTTACATTTGACCGAGCGCTTCCCCTTGGGGTGCACCAGTTTTGTTCGTAAGAAAGAAGGATGGGTCACTACGTTTATGCATCGACTACCAAGAGTTGAACAAGTTGACCATCAAAAACAAGTATCCACTTCCGAGGATTGACGACTTGTTTGACCAATTGCAGGGAGCGACTGTGTTCTCAAAGATTGATTTGAGATCGGGATATTACCAACTCCGAGTGAAGGATTCTGATATTCCGAAGACGGCCTTTCGGACGATATATGGCCACTACGAGTTTGTGGTTATGCCGTTCGGACTAACCAACGCCCCAACCATGTTCATCCAGCTAATGATCAAGGTCTTGATCGAATATCTGGATAAGTGTGTCGTCTTTATCGATGATATTCTGATTTACTCGAGGAATGAGGAGGAGCACGCACGTCATCTACATATCGTGTTGGAAATATTGAGAACTCAGCGCCTTTATGCGAAGTTCTCAAAGTGTGAGTTTTGGTTGTGGGAGGTTATGTTTCCCGGTCACGTGATCTTGGCCGAGGGTGTTCATGTGGACCCATACAAGATAGACGTGGTGTTGGATTGGGCGCCGCTCAAGAACGTGAAGAGGTCCGTAGTTTTCTGGGTTTGATGGGGTATTATCGAAGGTTTGTCGAGGGGTTCTCTAAACTCGCTCGACCGCTTACACAGTTGTTGCATAAGTCAGAGAAGTTTGTATGGACAAACTAGAGGTAGAAGAGTTTCGAGGAGTTGAAGAAGCGGTTGACTACCGCTCCCGTCTTGACATTGCCGTGCGGTAATGAGGGATTTTTAGTTTATAGTGATGCCTCAGGCCAAGGACATGGATATATACTCATGCAGCATGGAAAGACGGTTGCCTATGCTCATCAGTTGAAACCGTATGAGTTGAATTATCCTACGCATGATCTTGAGTTGGCTGCAGTTGTGTTTGCATTGAAGATTTGGCGTCATTACTTGTATGACTCATCGTGTTAGATTTTCACCTCTCACAAGAGCCTGAAATATATATTCACATAGAAAGAACTAAATATTAGACAAAGAAGGTGGCTGGAGCTAATCAAGGATTACGATCTCGAAATCCTTTATCATCCAAGCAAGGCAAATGTTGTGGCAGATGCCTTGAATGGGAAATAAGTATCGTTTCGGGCACTCGAGTTACTCACAGCTCAGCCAGGGCTCCAGTGAGAGTTGATAGGGTTGAGTATTTAGGTTGTGTTACCAGGGAATGCTGGGAGGTTGTGCGCCCTTGAGATCTCTTCGTCGCTGGTCGACGACATTAAATCGAGACAGTTAGAAGATCCGATGTTTATTCAACTCCGTGAGAATGTGGTTAAGGGGAAAGCCCCGGGATTTGTGATTCAAGAAGATGGTGTGTTGAGATTCCAAGGTCGGTTGTGTGTTCCGAACGACCTAGAATTAAGGCAAGGCATTATGCGGGAGGCTCACGCGTCACCTTACTCAGTCCATCCGGGCTCGAGTAAAATGTACAAGGACTTGAGGAAGAATTTTTGGTGGAATGACATGGAGAATGAGGTGGTGCAGTTTGTGGCTAAGTGTTTGACCTGTCAGCAAGTCAAAATCAAACATTAGCGGCCAGCTGGGTTATTGAAGCCACTTCCCATCCCGGAATGGAAGTGGGAGGACGTCTCTATAGATTTTGTCACGAATTTGCCGAGGACGAAGACGGGAATGAACATGGTATGGGTGATCCTGGATCGACTAACTAAGTCGGCACATTTTCTGGGCATCAAGGACACTTGGGGACCAGAGAAATTGGCTCGTATATTTATTGTGCATATCGTGAGGCTTCATGGTATGCCAAAATCTATTATTTCGGATACGGATGGTTGGTTTGTATCGCATTTCTGGCAGGCGGTACATAAGAATTTGGGGACACGTTTGCATTTGAGCACATCTTTCCATCCTCAGACTGATGGACAGTCTGAGCGTACCATTCAGACGTTCGAGGATATGCTACGCGTGTGTGCGCTAGACTGGAGTAGTGATTGGGAGGAACATCTGGCCCTGATCGAGTTCACTTATAATAATAGCTGACATGCGTCGATTAAGATGGCACCATATGAGGCGCTTTATGGCCGACGATGTCAATCACCGATATGTTAAAATGAGCCGTCCGATTTAGTTGGCACCGAGCCGTATCTTGTGTTGGAAACTAGGAGGAAAGTCGAGATGATTTGAGAGAGAATGTTGGCGGCTCAAAGTCGACAAAAGTCCTATATGGTTGTTAGGCATCGACACTTGAAGTTTGAGGTAGGATATCACATCTTGTTAAGAGTGTCTCCGTCGAAGGGAGTTTTCCATTTTGGGAAAAAGGGAAAGCTTAGTCCAAGGTGTATTTGACCTTTAGAGATATTGGAGAGAGTTGGCGAGTTGGCTTACCGTTTGGCATTACCCCCATCGTTGAGCCATATGCATAGTGTATTTTTACGTTTCTCAGTTGAGAAAGTATATTCCAGACCCGATTCACGTTATCGATTTTGGGGATGTGGAAATCGAGAAGGATGTTATGTTTGAGGAGAGGCCAGTGAGGATTTCGTAACGTCGGGATAAACAGTTAAGGCACAAAACTTTCCCTTTGGTTAAGGTGCAATGGTCGAGACATGGAGTAGAGGAAGCGACATGGGAATTGTAGGAGGATATGCGTGCAAAATACCCCGAGCTTTTTTATCCTTAAGTTTCATAACGAAACTTATTTTTAGAGGGGGAGAATGTAATTATTTTTAGTAGTTTCTATTTTTGGGAGTATGTCTATTTTAAAGACTCGCTTGTAACTATTTCGACGTTTTTGAATCTATTTGTTCTTGGTATTTTTCTATTTGGATGAGCTTTGGAGATGTTTTTACATATATGTTATGATCTTGTCGTATGTACGTTCGATTCTCGTAAAACTCATTGGATTTCATTATTTTCTTGTTTCCATGAGTCCATGTGATTGAGTTATACATGTTATGAGTTTCAGTTTCATGATCCAACGTCGTATCGTAATTTTCGAACGTTTGGGCCGTTTTGTAATTTCCTAAAGTTTGAGGGAAATTTACTTCTGTCGTCAAATTCCGAACCTTCGAGTAGTTGGAATTGTGTTTCCTTTTATTGTGTAGATTCATCATCGGGAATACTTCACAACCATATGTTCGGATTGTTAACATGTTCGAGTTTCAGGGTCGTTTGTGGCGGTTCGGACAACATCCTTCCCAAACTGTTGTCCAGCAGATTGTTACGGCCGTAATAGGCCTATTGTTACGGCCGTAATAGTCCTATTGTTACGGCCGTAATAGGCTTGTCTTTACGGCCGTAACGTCCCGCTGTTTTTAAACAGCAGGCGGAGGAGATCAGTTCTCACTTGTTCCTTTTGTTTCTTTTTCGATGGGCGACGCGATAGTTCACTCCAAGGGCAATTTCTTACCACTTTCAATCCATGTGTTTATCATCTTCCATCACCGTGAGATCATGGTAGCATATTATCATGAACGAAATCACCCTACTCTGTCCCAATTCAATGTAATTTGATTTAGAACCCTAACTTTGTCAATTTTAGGGGGTTTTCGGATTTCGCCTATTTAAACTCGAATTGTTCGTTTATGTTGTGATAAGTCTTATGGGTTATTTTTATTGAGTGATTCCCAATACATTTCCGTAGGTGTTTGATACGTGAGTTGTCGATTCGGGGAGGTCTTGTGAAAACCCTCGCCCATGTTGACCATACGTATATTGTTATGATTGGTAATCGGGGTTGTGGGGGTATCCCATTCGGTTATTGATGTCGTTAAGGATAGATTAATGTTAATCTCTCGTTTAGGAGTGGACGTTTTCACTCCGGGTCATTTCTAGTCGTCGTTTATTTTCCGTCTCGTCAAAGATGTCTCAAAGGCAAGTACTTTACATTTGTATGCATATCTAGTATTTGATTTATGGCTTCCCGTGTATGTTGTGGATGTGAATGCGTATGTTCGCCCAGGGATTGCCTGACGGGGCCTCTGGGGATACGTAGTGCCATGTGTATGCGTATCGTCAACTGGGGTTAACCACCCAGATATGGTCCAACGGGGCCACTGCGGGGTGCGGTGGCCATGAGTCTCGTGCCAACGGTTAACCTTTGAAATGTTTTGTTGGAGAACTATGTTTTGTGCTCGTGCACCGTAATATTCCAGAATATAAATGTTTTCTAAAATGATTTTTTGCGTATAATTCATCTGATTAGAATGGTAGTTCAAATGGATTGTACTTGCACTAGCTGTTGTCGCTAACTCCTTAAATGGGGGAAATACTTTTGTATTTCAGGTACAGGTCATGCAGACGAACGAGCATGTGAACAGTACGAGGATGATGGGCAAGGGTGATTCTGTTCAATGGTCGTTTGCTTGGCGTTTTGTCTTTTAGTTTTATTAATTATGTCGTTTGTTTCAGTACTCGAGTGCTTTCTTCTTTTGGACTTGTAATTGTTTGTGGTCCCAGTTTCGGAAAGATTTTATTTATTACTGTTGGGTTCGGTCTATTTCTATTGAATGTCTTTAAATTATGGAATAATTTATATGTTGATGATGTTTCATCAGTCGTTATGTCGAGCCTGTGCGTTAGCCTGGTGGATTCCAAAGGGTTGGGTCTACGACGCTGTAATATGCCCTGAACGTCTCGGGGGTGTTACAATTAAGATGCATGAGTTGGTACCGAGCTAAGCTTCGAAACAAAGGTTCTGGCGGCCTACCGCCATGCTAGCGGCTGCTAATGGTCATCCATAGCAGGCTCAAAGGATAAACCGGCTTTGATGGGAGCACTGCCTCCATAGAGGCCACTAAAGAGGGCTTGAAGCAGCCACTATGGACGTCGACTTAAGGTCACCCTCAAGTATAAATAAGGTTTTTTTGAGGTTTCAATCCCATTTTTCTTCATTCTCTTCAACCAAACTCAGATCCTAAGTGCATAAATTACTGTTTAACTCTGTTTGTGTGATACTAACACACATCCAATGTCTGAGGATTGAAGCAGCAAGTCCTTTACAGTCGGTTCCAATAGTTACTGCGGATCGAAGGTAAGTATAACCCCAAACCCTAATCTCATTCTGCTAGATCTACGAATAATAGTTGCTTAGAAGTTGAACGGGATTATATATGAAGTACCCTAAGGTTGCTCTTATCGATTATAGCTGGGCAGAAATCAAATCTGTCGTTTAAATCACCTTATTCATTAATGGCCGTTAGATAGTCGATAAAATTCCCCAACAAGTATTGATTAGGAATTTCGATATCGTGTTAGTTCGCATAGCCAACCCTAATGTTGGTCAAATCATATTTCTCGTACTAGGTATGAATCCCCAGGGTTTTGAATCAAAATGGCAAATTGATTAAATCTTCATGAATCTAAAGTTACCGGGCAAGTACTTTGATCGTGCTTTATGTATTATCTTGCATTTGCTATTACACTACGATGTTCTATGAAAAGAAAAGAAATTGATTTGCAAACTTCCTGAAAAGTGGTGACTTTCTAAATTATACATGGTCGTCCGAACTGTGTGGGCCGATTAAAACTAGGGATTGCCCTGACGAGGGCTCTGGGGGTTATGCTGAGACCACATATCACTTGTTGTCTTATCCAACAGGGATTGCCCTGGCGAGGGCTCCGAGGTATGAAGTTGATTAATACTGGTATAACCTTGTAGTTTTTATTATTTGATGATATACGTATTGTCTCGGAATAATTACGTGATGTGAATGGACCACTGTTATGATCTATATGTTATGTATGTTATACATATTTATGTTATCAATATACTTATATCGGCTATTTGCTGACCCTTTTGGGGGTGGATACATTGTTTGTGTATTCAGGTACAAGATTCCCAGGCGAGCAGGCACATGGAGGGCATAAAGACGGAGAGCCCCAGTGATATTATTCCTGATGTCTTTGTTATTGTATCCAGTTGATTATGTCTTGAGTCATGTTAGCACTAGAGTGAGTATTGTGTTGATGTCATTTATTCGCGATGCCTGTGCGTGGACTGGGTCGAATCATATTTAATGATTTGCATGTTTAAATAAGTACTGTTAAAATGGTTTGTAGTGGCATAGCCCTTCAGTTCTAAGTTGTGTTGTTCACCGACCTTGCCAGTCGACATGTACCATCAACTTTTAACATGTGACCTAGTTGGTCGAGATGTAATTTTATTGCAGTTTTTTGCCTTGTGAATCTCTAAATTTGTTTCACGACAATGCAGCAGTCCTGCCCCAGGACGGAATTGTTACAGAATATGGTATCGGAGCTTAGGTATATAAATACCTAGGCGGTTGGTTACTGGGTCAGAGCTTAGGTATATAAATACCTAGGAATATGGTTACTGGGTCGTGTCGGGTCATAGTCGTTGTCCCGGTTGAAGAATATCACTGTGCTGCTATCGTCTTGTGCGACCTGCGCCATAATTTTCCCTAATCTCGATTTTCCTTTGAGATTGATTAACGTGCCAAGTTAGGAATTTCACCTTGTATGTGATGTGTTATCGAATTGTGCTTATTATTTCTTCCTTCACCACTACGTTGAGAGGTCGAGGTCACGTCCGTGGTGCAGCCAGGGGTAAGGCTACACCAGACGTCTCTGAAGCTGGGTCTGTCTCTATATCTAACGAGGCCCAATCGCCGGAGAAAGGTCAGGATGAAGGAGGCGCAGCTGGGGCGGACGTTCCTAACGTACTCCAGCAAGTCGTTGCTCAGATGACCCAATTATTGCATGTGGTATAGCAAATTCAAACGACCACTATGGCCCAACAAGCATCCCTGACTTTTGACAAATGGCTCCAGGAAATTCTGAAGATGAACCCGCCTAAATTTGAAGGGGCCACGGACGATATGATATGGACCCACTATCTCGTATAGTTAGAAAAGATGTTTGAGGGCATTCACTGCCCCGAGGATCGCAAGGTGGCCATCGCACAATATCTCCTGACCAAGGATGCTTCGGAGTGGTGGCAAGCTATCAAACATAGAGATCGAATTGTCCACCCTCATATCGGGAAACTCGGATTCGTGAATTTTTCTTTGAGACACCCTAGAGTGTAGCAATTTCACAAGGCATTAGGACTTTTAACCAACAACTGATCTTTGTCCAAGACCAGGTTAAGGGGGAAAAGGATAAGATCCAGCATTTTGACATGAGTATGAGTGTGAAGGTTCATTGATATATGTATGGCTTTGACTGCGCCACCCTAAGACAATATCAGGACAAGGCTTTAGCTTTTGAAACTGCGACAGCCACGGTTGAGGGTGCCACCAAGAAAAACAAATCGAGAGGTGCCATTAGCTTTACGGGAAAGAAAAGGAACACGTTCACTAGACCTCAATCATCCTATCAGTTTACGGGAGGGGCATCTCATCCTGCAGAAGGCTCCAAGAGTATGAGGGGTACAGTTATTTGTTATAATTGCAGCAATTTGGGTCACTTCCATACGACTTGCCCGCACCCACCAATCACTTGCAACAACTGTGGGCGTAAGGGACACCAAGCCACATATTGCGAAGATGCTACTAGACGAATCGAAGACCAGAATTCAGTCCCAACTGTCCCAGGACCCAGTGTCAGCCAGCAGCCACCAACTGGTCATCCAACTTCAAGTGCCGGTCGTGGGAAAGGACAGACGAGTAGCCAAGGGACACCAACCTGGTCACATCTATGAGATGAAATGAGTATACGAGCATGGCTCCTCAATAGCTACGGGTATTATTGATTTTTCTCCCATCTTGTCGATGTATTATTTGACTCAGATGACACTCATTCTTTTATATCTTTATCCTGTGTATTATTTGACTCAGGCGCCACCCATTCTTTTATATCTTTATCCTGTTTACGTCGATTGAACCTCAATGGTATGTCTCCGTGTGATCCCTTTATCGTGGAAATGCAAAGATGAGATAGGATTATCGGGGATCGCGAGATTCGCGATTCGATATCGGTATCAGGGACCGTGATTGTTTCTCAAACCTGATTATCATTGATATGCATGGAGAGGACTTGATCCTAGGTGAAAATATGTTAGACAAACATGGACCTATTATGGATTATTGAAGGAACACTATTTTGGTGATCGCGGGTGATGGGACCAAACATGTCTTTGAAAGGCAAAAACCAGGTACTTCTGGGAAGATTATACGGGCCCTGAAGGCGATGAAATTACTGAAGGAAGGCTGTACTGGCTACTGGTGTTATGTAATAAAATCTGGGAATAGAGAAATTCAGCTATCGTCTATTCCAGTCGTGAACAAGTTTCCAGACGTATTCTCGGATGACCTGCTAGGACTGCCACCACAGCATGATATAGAGTTCACCATCGAGCTAGAACCTAATGTATTGCCAGTCTTGAAGGCACTGTATCATATAGCACCATCAAAAATGCTCGAGTTGAAGAAACAACTGGGCGAGCTACTGGACATAGGGTATATTCGATCGAGCGCATCTTAATGGGAGCGCACCAGTACATTTTGTCCGAAAGAAGGATGGATCGTTGTAGTTATGTGTTGATTAGCATGAGTTAAATTAACTCACTATCAAGAACAAGTATCCATTATCCTGGATTGACGATCTATTCGACCAACTGCAGGGAGCTACTATGTTCTCAAAGATAGACCTGAGATTAGGATATTATCAATTACGAATTCGGGATTCCGACATCCCTAAAATGGAATTCTGGACAAGGTACGGACATTATGAGTTTGTGGTTATGCCTTTTGGCCCGACCCATTCCCTGATCGTATTTATGCAAATGAACAAAACCTTTGTTCAATACCTCGATAAGTTTGTAGTTGTGTTTATTTATAATATCTTGATCTACTCGAAGGATGACAGAGAGCATGCCGAGCATTTGGGTATTGTGATGAGTATCCTGAGGGTCGAGAAGCTTTATGCCAAACTCTCCAAGTATGAGTTTTGGATGAAGGAAGTTACCTTCCCCGGCCATGTTATTTCAGCTGAAAGTGTCAGAGTCGATCCTCAAAAGATCGAAGCAGTGTTGGCCAGGGAACCACGAAAGAGTGTCAAAAAAGTTAGAAGTTTTTTATGTCTTGCCAGCTACTATCGCAGATTTATTAAGGGCTTCTCGAAGATCGCATGACCCCTTACGCAACTATTGTAGAAGACTCATAAGTTCGAATGGAGTCAAAAGAGTTTTGATGAGCTGAAAGAGTGACTAACGACGACTCTAGTTTTGGACTTACCTCAGGGGACGGATGACTTTGTTATGTACAATGATGCTACTAAACAATGGCTCGGGTGCGTACTAATGCAGAACAATCGTGTGATCGCATACGCGTTCACCAACTAAAACCTTATGAATCTAACTACCCCACGCATGACATAGAATTAACGGCAGCTGTATTCACATTGAAGATGTGGAGGTACTATTTGTACGGTTCTTTCTGTAAAATATATGCCGACCACAAGAGTCTGAAGTATATTTTTACACAAAAAGAACTCAACATGCTCCAGCAGAGATGGCTAGAGTTAATTAAGGATTATGATATCTAAATTATTTACCACCCTGGTAAAGCCAACATGGTCGTAGACGTACTGAGCCACAAGTCAGTCGTTTTATAGAGACAAGAAATACTTATGTTCGAAACCAAAGATTCGACAGGTCGAGCAGGAAATTGAAGTATGGCTTCAGAAAGCTCAAGGACAGTTACGCTTCTTAGAGATTACCTCCTCAGTAATTGATGATATCCAAAGCAAACAGTTTGAAGATCCTGCGATGGTCCAGATCAGGGATGATGTTTCGAAAGGGAAGACCCCAGGCTCCGTGATCCAAGAGAATAGAGTTTTACGATTCCAAGGTAGACTATGCGTGCCGAATGAATCTCAAACAGGCGATCGTGAATGAGGCACATTCTATGCCATATTTGATTCATACAAGTACGAGTAAAATGTACAAAGACTTGAAAAATAACTTTTGGTGGCCCAACATGAAAAGGGAAGTTGCAGAATTCATTTTGAGGTGTTTAACTTGCCAGCAAGGCAAGATTGAACATCGGATACATGCTGGGATGTTAAACCTCCTGCCTGTCCCCGAATGAAAATGGGAAGATAGCACTATGGACTTTATAGTAGGAATGTCAAGAACTCGTTCAGGGATGAATATGATTTGGGTAGTTGTCAATCGATTTACCAAATCTGCTCACTTTTTGGCGACCAGAATGCCTAGCTTGGATATTCATTATTGAGATCATAATATTGTATGATACCCCGAAGAGTATAATTTCAGACCGTGAGGGTCGATTTGTATCGCAATTTTGGCAAGCCATCCATCTTGCGCTGGGTACTGAGTTGAGATTCAGTACATCTTATCACCCCCAGACTGACGGGTAATCCAAGAGGACGATCCAGACGTTAGAATATATGCCAAGGGCTTGTGCCTTAAACGGGATGGATGATTGGGAAACCCATATGAAGTCACTTCAAAATGAACCACCTATGATGGTTCGCTTAATTCATTAGGGCCCGTGCGGTCTATTGTTGTTTCTTTAGTAACCTTCTTTCCTCAACTGTTAAAGTTATTGGAGCCCATACCTACTATGAAGTGAGTCCCCTCATCTCTTGTTCCCGCTTCCCTCGTTCTCCGTCGCCAGCTCCAGTATTTCTGACAGGAAGGATATGAAATAGATAGTTGTGCTTGCCTTCGCTTAGAAACTCCCTGAGGGCCATCATTCGATGTTCCATGTGATCTATTTAAGGGAATCTCTCCATCCGACTCTCCTTCATCTCCCGCTTCTCTCTTTCGTTCGTTTTTCTGCTCTTCTATAGGGCTGAAAGCTACAGGATCGAGCACTAAACAAATGTAAAGAAAGGCTAATGGTGCCATTAATTGAGTTTACCTATAACAACAACTGGCACAACTCCCTTGGTATGGGGCCATTCAATGCACTTTATGGCAGAAGATGTAGATCGCCCATATGCTGGGATGAGTCGTCTGAACTGATTGGTGTCAAACCAGATCTACTGGTACAAATGAGAGGGAAGATCGCCTTGTTTCGATAAAGACCGATGACGGCAGAAAGTCGACATAAATCATATGTTGATGTTCGACAATGCCTGCTAGAATTGGAAGTGGGGGACCACGTATTTCTAAAGGTGTCACCAACCCGAGGAGTTGTACGATTCGGGAAGAAAGGGAAGCTGAGTCTGAGATACATTGGAACCTTAGAAATCTTAGAAAGAGATGGCGAAGTGGCATATCGTCTGCACTACCATCGTCGCTCAGCCTTGTGCACAATGTATTCCATGTCTCCCAGCTCTGGCAATACGCCCCTGATCCCAAGCATGTCATCGACTTCGGAGAGATCGAGGTGGCTAATGAGGCCACATTAGAGGAATGACCATTGAGGATTTTAGAACATAGAGTAGAATAATTAAGAAACAATGAGATTCCGCTCACGTCATGGAGTCAAGGAGGCAACTTGGGAAATCGAATATAGTATGCGTCTGCACTCCCCCGAGTTGTTCGTATCCTAAGTTTTGAGGACGAAACTTTTTTAGGGGGAGAGGGTGTGAGACCCCGTGTTTTTAAGCCAGCGTAACTTATGACATTATAATCGTTTTGTGATTCTGTAATCTTGTGAGATAAATAGAAGAATATGTAATGAGGAGTTACCCTTGATAATTACTTCTTAATGTTTTATGTGATAAACCTAAGAATCAGGTAACCTACGTGTCCTTGTGTCAAACATCACCTTTCGAAATCGAATGATGTTTGGGCTTCGCACGAATATTATGAACTCAGCCATTAAGGTTCATGGTTAGCAGCTATTAAGATGCATGAGTTGGTACTGACCATTCTTAACCGACCTAAGCTTTGAAACGAAGGTTCTGGTGACCTACCGCCATGCTAGCGGCCGTTAATGGCCATGCATAACAGACGCAAATGATAAATCAACTTTGATGGGAGCACCACCTCCTTAATGGACACTAAGTAGGGCTTGTAGCGACCGCTAAGGCCGCCGACTTAAGGTCACCCTCAAGTATAAATAAGGATGTTTTGAGCTTTCAACCCGATTTTCCTTCATTCTCTTCGACCAACCTCAGATCCTAAGTGCATAAACTAATGTTTAACTCTGTTTGTGTGATACTAACACACATCCAACATCCGAGGATCGAAGCAGCAAGTCCTTTACAGTCGGTTCCAGGAGTTTCTGTGGATCGAAGGTAAGTATAACCCTAATCCCTAGTCTTGTTCTTATAGATCTACGAATAACAGTTGCTTATAAGTTGAAATGGATTATATATGAGGTACCTTAAGGTTGCTCTTAACGATTCTTGCGCAGCATAAATCAAATCTTTCGTTTAAATCACCCTATTCATTAATGATCGCTAGATTGTCGATAAAATGCCCCAACGCGTATTAACTAGGAACTTTGATATCGTGTTAGTTCAAATATCCAACCATGATGTTGGTCAAATCGTATTTCTCGTACTAGGTCTGAATCCCCAGGGTTTCGAATCAAAATCGCAAATTGATTAAAGCTTCATGAATCTAAAGTTAACAAGCAAGTACTTTGATCATGTTTTATGTATTATATTGCCTTTGATGTTATACTATGATGTTTTTTGAAAAGAAAAGAAATTAACTTGACAAACTTTCTGAAATGTGGTGACTTTATAAATTAAACGTGGTCGTTTGAACTGTGTGGGCCGAGTGAAACTAGGGATTGCCTTGACGAGAGCTCTGGGTATGTTATGCTGAGCCAGCTATCACTCATCGTATTATCTAATCGAGGATTGCCCTGACGAGGGCTCCAGGGTATGAAGTTTAGTAATACTCGTATAACCCTGTGGTTTTTATTGTTTGATGATATACTATTATTCTGGAATAATGACGTGATGTGAATGGACCACTGTTATGATCTATATGTCGGCACGTCATATATATTCGTGTTATCAATGTACTTTCACCGACTATTTGCTGACCCCTTGTGGTGGATACATTGTTTGTGTATTCAGGTACAAGATTCCCAGGCGAGCAGGCACATGGAGGGCATAAAGAGGGAGAGCCCAGTGATATTATTCCTGATGTCTTTGTTATTATATCCAGTTGTTTGTGTCTTGAGTCCTGTTAGTACCAGATTGAGTACTCTGTGTTGATGTCGTTTATTCGCCATGCCTGTGTGTGGGCTGGGTCAAATCATATTTAATGGTCTATATGTTTAAAAGAGTATTGTCAAAATGGTTTGTATGGCATATCCCTTCAGTGCTGAATTATGTTGTTTACCGGCTTTGCCAGTCGTCATGTACCATCAAGTTTTATCATGTGACCTAGTTGGTCGAGGTGTTATTTTATTGCAGGTTTTTGCCTTGTAAATCACCAAAATGGATTCACGGCGCTGTAGCAGTCTCGCCCCGGGACGGGATTGTTACATGATCCATGGGAGACATTGATCCATTTAAAAGCTGGAAAATTTTACTCCACACTCCAGAAGCACCTAAAAAGATATACACTTATAGAATGTTAACAAGTACAAGTATATATCACACACTTTCTATGTGGTAATGTGAGCACCTTGCTAGGTGCTACCGAAATATGAGGTACAACTGCTCTGAAATTGGGATATAGTATTAAAACAGATGTAATAGAGACGATTTGATTACAGATTATTATTACTAATAACATTCGTCCTCACAATATTTTTTGATCGTTTGCATTTATTCATGTATGTCTTCCCATGGACTAAAACTGTAATCGAGGATGTAAGATCTTAAGTGAATATAATATAGTTCTTAGTTAGTCTGAATCAATGATCATCGAGACTGGGATGTTGATGATGCAGTTGATATTGGTATGCAACATTTGTCATATTATTAGAGGATGTCGTGATGCTCATAAATACGGGATAGGAAGTATCCCTTGATAGATGCGTGGATAATTTGGAGGGTATTGACATGCCCAGTGTTGGGAAATGGACATATAGTCAATTTGAGGGGTGATTTTGAGTGGGTTCGACGATGAGTCATTGTCGACATTTGGTTGGAATATGTAGTGCTCCTAAAGAGCTTTGCAAAATAGGCCAAAACACTCGAAATGGAGGAGGGATGAATGAGTATTAATGCTCCAAAGTGATTTTCTTGGAAATAGGTGTGGGGCTTTGTCCCACATTGGAAAATAATAAAAAGATTGATGTACATATAAGACTATATGCACAAATACTAGATCACCAACAACTAGTGGAGACATGAGTAGATGTGTGACTGACCGGTCCTCGCGCGCACACACACTTGCCGCCGCCGTCCGGATGGCTGGCTTGACTCATATCGACTCGACTCGGTTCAATTCGGTTCGATTCAGTCGGTTCTGTTCGATTCGGTTGGTTCGGTTCGAAAGACGATTTAGGAGAAACATTTGGCATCTCGAAGTTATCTTTTTACCATCTCATTAATGAAATCCGAATTTTTGAATTAGGATAAGTGCTAAAATTAATTGATGATTATCGAAATTAATATTCGACTAAGTATCGAAATTAATTGATAATTATTGGATTAGTATTATGATAAGTATTATCATATCAATCCTAATCTTTTTGGGAGTTCCTCCAGCACATTTCTCTCTCTCTCATATTCTCCTATAAAATCAGACGTGAGAGGTCCAATTTCACGACTTCTTTTTGCTTTGAAATACTCTTCTCCAGTTCCAAAATTTTTTCGATCCTTTCGTTCCTTTTGCGGTAATAGTACACGTCTATTCTAGTTCGCTGAGTGTGTAGTGATTATTAATTCAGTGAATTAAGGTGTTATTTTATCCCAAGAGACAGACGCTATATACAATGGTGAGGGCGAATTTGGTTTAAAGAGACATACGCTATACACAATACTGGACTCAACATCGACATTCTTCAACCTTATCATTCTCATAATCTTTACTTTAAGACCATTAGAAACTATTTTGTAGGGTTATACTTTAATAACTCATATTCATACTGTTTATTCAAGTGAAGTTTTTCCAACAATCTTAAAGCAAATTTTTTATCTTTACTTGATTAAACAGGCATTTAAAAATTTATTAACGTTGATGCTTCAAACCCTAAAACCCCCCTTATATCTACGGAACTGGTTCTGGAGGTGCGCCTCAGGACATTGATTCGAGTCCATGAAGACTTCTGGTTTACCATAGTTTTTCGGTTCCAGTGAACCATGCCCAGAAACCAGAAAAATTCAACGGCATGAATTTTAAGAGATGGCAACAAAAGATGATGTTTTATCTGACCACTCTAGGCTTGTCCCAATTCCTTAAAGAAGATGTGCTGAAGTACGATATGGACAGTGATCAACAAGCCTTGATGGCCATTGATGCTTGGAAAACTTCTGACTATTTCTATCGGAATTATGTGATGAATGTCCTTGCTGATTCGCTATATAATGTGTATATCATTGCTAAATCAGCTAAAGCATTATGGGATTCTTTGGACCATACATAAGATTGAGGATGCCGGTACCAAAAAGTGGATCATTAGGTGGTGCTCGGATTTTAAGATGATGTACTCCAAGACTCTGGTTAGTCAAGTGCAAGAATTATAGGTGATCATTCATTAGATCCATGCTGAATGAATGATCATTAATGATTCATCCTAAGTAGCTGATGTGATCGAAAAGCTGCTCCCAACTTGGAAAGATTTCAAGAAATATCTCAATCACAAGCACAAGGAGATGAGCATGGAGAATCTGATTCTTAGACTTCAGATTGAAGAACACAACAGAGAGTCGGAAAAGAAGGTAAATACTACTATGACCAAGGCTAATGTTGTGGAAGCGGAACATGCTTCCAAGAAAAGCAATAATGGAAAAGTATCCAAGCTGTGACCTAAAAGGAGGAATTTCAAAGACGAAAGAGAAGTGCATAGGAAAATGCGTCAATTGTGAGAAGATGGGTTATAGGGCAGTTGAAGGCAGGCTTCCAAAGAAACCTAAAAGAATAGATGGTAATGCAATGCATGTGATTACTGACGAGGTAGCAAACATAAATTTATATGCTGTGATTTCTGAAGTGAACTTGGTTGGTTCAAATACCAAGGAGCAGTGGGTTGATACTGGAGCAACCGGACATATCTGTGCCAGCAAGACTATGTTCTCATCCTTGGAAGAGACAAATGTTGTTTTGAAAAGTTGTTCATAGGATATTCTGCAACTTCAACTATTCTAGGTGAAGGCACGGTGATTCTAAAGATGACATCAGGATATAATTGACTATTAAGCATGTTTTGTATGTGCCTGCTATTTGCAAGAACCTTGTTTCTGGTTCTTTGTTGAATAAGCATGACTTTAGATTAGTTTTTGAGTCTGATGTAGTTGTTTTGTCAAAAAGTGGCATGTTTGTAAGCAAGGGTCATGAGAGTGAAGGATTGTTTAAGCTCAATATCATCACTGTGAAACAAGTTATTAATAAAAGAAAGAATTTTTCTGATTACTTGCTTGAGTCTCATAATTTATCGCATTCTAGATCAGGACATGTTACTTTCAATACAATATGAAGGCTAATTACATTAGAACACATACCAAAGTTTAAAACTGATTTAGATCACAAGTGTGAAACTTGTGTAGAGGCAAAGTTAACTCGATCATCATTACGACACGTAGAAAGAAACACCAAACCGTTAAAGCTAATACATAATGACCTATGTGATTTGAAACTTGTTCAAACTAGAGGTGGAAACAAATATTTTATTACTTTCGTGGATGATAGTGTTGTTACCCAAAATATTATCCGGAGATGATATGCTGGAATGGTCGAGTAACAAACAAAATGCGAGAGCACATCCGTGAGGAAGTAAATAACACTAGATTTTCCGGGGTTGTTAGTCCCGGGCTTGAATGCTCTCGCGAGATATTATTAATACGAATACTTGGGAGTACAAATATTAATGTTAGAGTACAATTACAATGAGTGTAAAGACCATCGTTATCTTAGCTCTTGAGTGCTGAAGATTGCTGGAAGAACTAGAGTTGATGCTCTGTGAGTTCTTGTAACAACGATGGAGTGCTGTGCTAACTGTGAGAAATCGACAGTCTCTCACTGTGTGAATTAGCTGAATGTCTGAGCTTCTGAATTTTAAAATCTGAACTGTAGGGAGTTCTCGTTTCTGCCGACCGTCTTTTGGATAAGAGGTTCTGAGAGAGAAATCCTAGATAGAGTCCAGAGAAAAGCCAAGAGCTTTCCAAGTGCTGGAGGCTCTCTATTTATAGGACTAGGAGTCGCTGGGCGATCGCCTATGCTGTATTATAATAAGCGGGCGATCGGCTTTAGCACATGGGTTGGTCTCCTTAAAGTCTGCAGCAGCTATTGGCAGCCGGATGTGCGAACCAATGAGAAGCCAACACACGTCTATGTCGCTGTTTTGGGAGCCCCCACCTAGGACCTTTCTGCGGGTCTGCCGGTAGGTGAGGCCGTCCTTGTCACTGATAGCTGCTGATGGGCTGGAGTCAACGATCCGTATTCTGTGGCGCCATTCGCGGATCTGCACATGGGTCCTTGCTCCGTGATCTAGTCTTCGTAGACTTGACGGACGATGGCCTTGTACGTGGCATAGGACGGTCGTCCTCGGTAGGGCACCAGAGTCGATCGCTAGGTGCCAAAAGGCGATCGCCACAGACGTCGATCGCTCGGTACCTGATTTCGGTCTGGACTCTTCGCTTTGGCAAGCCTGCCTTGGGTTTTTTTGATGCTGTCTTTGGTCGCTCGGCCCTTACACTGATCGCCATCGAGGCATATAAATCGCCGCATAACAATTGCCCCCCAGTTTGCTCCGATGTTGGAGACGTGGGGTGAGGTGGTTCTACTGGCGATCGCTTAACTTAGACGAGTGACTCAGCATTTTACGGAACAGGCGATCGTCTTTGAGCGGATTGGTTTTGAATTTGGACGACCTGGTCGGTCGCTGAAATGAGCGGGAGATGACAGCGGGCTCGAAAACCTGCGGGGGTACGTGTCGCGATACGATTGGGGGAGTCTGACGGTTAGTTAAGACTCCTCGTCTGGCGTGTCCTTGAAACGACACATACGCGGGTTTCAAGGGAGGCATTGATTGCGACTTTACCCGACGGTTGCACTTCAGCCCTCGAGATTCTCCTTATTTGCACGGAAGCCCCCGACTTCTCCTATAAAAAGGGTTTGGGTTACAGTGTAATCCCCCTTACGCGATTTCATCGGAGAGGAAGATAGCCGATAGATTTTCTGAAGCCTTGTCTGCCGATCGTCGATCGACTCAATCCTTAGGTAAGAAACAATCCTCTTTCTCCTCTTCTTTTTGAGAATGTCTGGAATGCCTACAATGTCTGAAACGGGCACCACCTCCGCCGCCGGGACTTCGACTGCCCGGGAAGGATCCTCCACAGAATTCCATATGGAGACAGCTGCCGAGGCTATCCGCGCCGGTATTAATCCTGCGGAAGTCGAGGAACTATTAAAGAAGGCCGATGCTTCCAGGGAGGCGGCGGCTGAGCAAAAACACTTGCTGGTGGAGAAGGAGTTGGCGGTGAAGGCGTACTGGGAGCAACATAGCGCCTTCGTCCAAGCCTATTCATCCTTCGCAGAAATTATGGAGAGATTGGCCGGTCTGCATCCCAAGTTCAACTATCGGGAGTACTCGATCGCCCATCCCTATCAATCCGCTAAGCAGTCGCTGTTCCGGGCCGTGCAGCGCTCCCCGTGGTCCCTTGGCCTGATCGGGAGCTCGGCGACCAAGAAGGACTTGGCCATCTAGAGGGCGAGGTACCATGTCCCTTTTGATGTGGACCTCTTCGCGCCTGCCGAGAATGAGCGAGCCGACCAACCTCCGGAGGGCATGGTCGCCGTGAATGAGGCGCTAATGGAGGCCGGGCTGCGGTTCCCACTGTCGTTTGCCGTCTCCAATTTGCTGGTTGTCTGGAATGTGGCGCCGCTTCAGCTAACGCCAAATGCCTAGCTCCAGATTGTCTGCGCCCTCACTTTGTTCGGCGTTCACTAACTGTACCGCCTTCCCTCGCTGTTGGAGATGAATCACCTATTCAAACTGACGGTTCAGAAAGGGTCCGTCAGTGGCTACCACATCCAAGGCCGCTCTGGTCGGGTGATCCTTGGGGTCCCGAACAAGGTGTGGGGCGATCCAGCGAAATGGTTCTGGGTCGGTGGTGCATGGAAAGCATCTGCGAGCGACAATCCCACTGGCGAGCTGGACATTCCCACCGGCTTTCGGGAGAGGAATCTGAGTAAGGGTTCTGACTCTCCCTTTGTTCGGATATATTCTGAACTGATCTAATTTGGTCTTCCTTTTGCAGGCTTCCATATTCCGGCGGCTGACGAGCTACCCTTTGACTTTTTGGTCGTTTGGGAGCGGATACGCAGTCTTCCGGATGACGATATAGATGCTCGCCAGATTAACAAAGAGAGCTGTTAGTTGGATGCTCGGTTATTCCGTTTTCCGCACCACCTTTTGGTCCCAGGTATGAATTTCCACGATCTCCTTTTGCTTGGCGATCATCCTGTTTGAGGAAGGTTTCTAACCATTGTTTGATCGTTTCTTTTTGCAGAGGTCCGTTTCCCTCGCTTCTTGGAGCCTCCGCTAGAGATTGCCATGTCGAATCCTGGAGTCTTGAGTCACTTGCGCCAGAATAAGTCGAGTCGAGTTCCCCCAGTAGCGCTACTTCTTATCCCGGATATGAGGCCTCATGTGGAGCCGATCGCTGCAGAGGAGGAGGTTTGGGAGGAGGGACTCGAGCTTAACCGCAAGCGACAGAGGTCGGGGGAACCCCCAGTCTCTGCACCTACTGGTGAGCTACCGATCGCCGTGCCTCCGCTTACCACGGTCCCCTCGGTAGAGCCTACGCCTTCGTCAGCTTTCCTGCAGGTAATGGCGATTGCCGAGGCCGAGACCCCTCGCGGGAAACCGTTCTTCGTCCGCGACCCCGAGAAAGTCGAGAGGTAAGCTTTGGTTGTTTTGCCGAGTTTTGTCACTTGCGTAGGAGATGTGCCAACTCCTCTGTTCTTGATGCCGGATCCGCTGCACCAACCCGAATTGCTCGCCGTTGGTACTGGATTTTCTCACGAGCCGATCTCCTCGCGAGGCCTGTGACGTCCCGCAATAGGTCGCCTGGGCTATCTCTGCTCTGCCGAAGGCCTAGACGACTGATTTGGATGCGATCGCCCGCCAGCGATCCGCGGACACGATGCAGGCGGCCTTTGCTCTATCCCTCTAGGCGGTGACGATGGCCGCCCAAGCTGTGAAGGACTTCGAAGGGCGCCCTTCTACTTCCCGTCTTCAGGCGGACCTCGAGGCTGCTCGGAAAAAGAACTCCGAGTTTGCCGACAGGATCGTAGCTATGGAGAAGGATTACTTGGACGCGGCTAAACGGGCAAGTCAAGATCTTGAGCTGGCGAGACAGGATTCTGAGCGGCCCCGGGCGGTCGGCCGGCCGGGATCGGATGCGAGAGGCCGCTTGTCGTCTGTACGCTCGAGAAGAAGCCGATCAGTTGAAGGTGACCATCGCTCGGCTGACTAGCGAGTTGGCGTCGTCGAGGGGGGAAATGGCTGCCAAGGTGTCCGAGCTCCAGGGTGCACATCAGGCGGTTGCGGTGTTGAAAGGAAAGCTGGAGGTGATCGAGGACGATCCTTTTCTCAACGTGGAGTTCGTCAGCGAGTTTGCCTACTACATGGCGTTCGCTGACTCACTCCACGCTGCTAAGTAGGGAGAGCTGGAGGTCGTCCCTCTGGCTGAAAACTTCAAGGTTTACGCGCTGGAGCATCCTCTCTGCATCCCGCCTTCTCCATGTCGATCATGGACCTCTCTGATCTCGGCGTAGACCTGAGCTGGTACCCGATTCCCGGAAATCTCGTTCATCCAAATGCCATGGAGGATGGGGGTTCAGAGCCGGCAGCTAGCGATGGAACGGGCGCCGATCCTTGAGCTTTTCTGCCTTTTTACTTGTAATTTTTGTAGCTTTCGTGGTACTTTTGCCTTCGGGCGACCGTGATTATACTTTTGTTCCAAGTAATGAAATAAATGTTCGCTTTTCTGACTTCTTGCTTGTATGATTGTCTTTATGAGTCTTTTTCATGCCTTTATACAAGTGTGTGAGGAAAGATTGTTGCATGTACAGCTCCAAGTGAATTCATAAACTCATATTGATAACTTTTACAACAAAGTCGATCGCTGCACATACATCTGAACAATGCCGATCGCCGTACATGTAATTGGGTAGGGACGATCGTGGTATACATAGCTCCACCCTTCCCCCTTGTTTTTGTTTACTTAGTGAAAGTAAGGGGACGAAAATAAATCATTGAGTGAGCGGTCTTCAATTTTGCAGATTCCTCGAGGAAGGCTGACCATTCCAGCCTAGAGGAACCGTGAACGATTGCGGAGTTCGATGGAACCGACCTCCACGACCATGTCTTGTACGCGAGCGACATTCCGTCCGATGGCCAACTTCTCGCGACTCACTTAATTGTGAGGGTCCTCCGTAGGCTGCGCCCGCCTCGTATTTAAACGAAGGGCGTGCGGTCTTGGTCTGGAGGAGTCCTTGCACGGGGCATCGTCGGATTAATCGATTCCACGACCGCGGCTTGTTAGCACTTTTCTACCTCGAACCGTCATGTTAGATGGCGATCCTCGACGGTATACGTTGTGACGGGGGGAGGGACGCGTCGCATTGTCCAGATCCACCATGTTAGGTGATGGACCTTTGAGGACGGGCGAACGTGTCCACAGATCTGTTTTGGAGGGCCCTTTGGCAACGCCCGCCTCGTATTTAAACGAAGGGAGAGCGATCGCATCCCAAAGGGACCTTGCACGGGCACAGAGAACGGTTCCATCGTCCTCCGCAGCCATGTTGACACTCTTCTACCTCGGACCGTCACGTCAGATGGCGATCCTCGACGGTATACGTTGTGTAAGGGGAGACGATCACTTACCTAGGTTCTTCAGGT
The DNA here is from genome assembly GCA_033398695.1 of Orobanche coerulescens. Taxonomy (NCBI): domain Eukaryota; kingdom Viridiplantae; phylum Streptophyta; class Magnoliopsida; order Lamiales; family Orobanchaceae; genus Orobanche; species Orobanche coerulescens. Next base: position 35,059,697 of record CM065807.1, read on the forward strand.
TGATGACGAACTTTAGAGGGTGAGCGAGTTATCCTCTGATTTGTTTTGGAGGGTCCTTCGGCTACGCCCGCCTCGTATTTAAATGAAGGGCGAGCGATCGCGGCCCAAAAAAACCTTGCATGGATGGATCGTCGGTTTCATCGACCTTCGCGACCATGGCGGCACTTTTCTACCTCGGACCGTCATGTTAGTTGGCGATCCTCGACGGTATACGTTGTGCTAGGAGAGGCGATCGCTGCCTAGGTTCTTCATGTTGATGACGAACTTTAGAGGGCGAGCGAGTCATCCTCTGATTTTTTTTGGAGGGTCCTTCGGCTACGCCCGCCTCGTATTTAAATGAAGGGCGAGCGATCTCGGCCCAAAGGAACCTTGCATGGATGGATCGTCGGTTTCATCGACCTTCGCAACCATGGCGGCACTTTTCTACCTCAGACCGTCATGTTAGTTGGCGATCCTCGATGGTATACGTTGTGCTAGGAGAGGCGATTGCTGCCTAGGTCCATCATGTTAAATGACGAACTTTATAGGGCGAGCGAGTCATACTCTTTTTCGAGGCGTTGCTCAGGCAGTAGCCTTTGTTTTAACGTGGCGGGAATCGGGGAGAGGCTTCCAAAGTTCCCTCCTCTTGATTGAAGCATATAGATCCGGCCGCCGAGGTTGATCGAGGGGTCGGCTCATATGAGCTTTCCGGCCTGTCGTGTTCGACTCTGGCGACTGTATCGGGAGATTGATGGGTCTCCGGCTAAGCCAATAAACTATCCAGCTTGCCCTCCTCGAACAATCTCCAGAGTTGTCTGAGGAGGTCGCGACATTGATTGGTGCTATGACCGGGACTCTTGTGGTAAGCACAATATTTATTGTGGTCCAGATGACCGTTGTCACTTATCGCCTTTGGCTTGCTCAGCGGTTCGTGCCCCTTGATGGCGTAAAAAATGTGGGCCGGAGTTCGGTTTAACTTGTGGAGGAGATGGGCTTCCACATCCTCGAAGGCCTTGAAATCACCGGGTGGCTTGGAGACCGCCTTGTTGGTTTTGACGATCGGCGTATTTCGGACGGGGGCGGCATCCCCTCGCCTAGGCGGAGGGTGAGCAGCCTCTGTCTAGCCAGAAAATCGGTAGCCTTAGCGCGGAAGATCGCATAGCTCGGGGGGATGTCTTTTGTAAGGTGCCTAAACATGGGCGAATAACCATAGAATCCCCCCTGGACTGAGTAGAGCGAGCTCGTCGCTGATGGGCTCACCGGTGAGGACTATTTCATCCACACGGTCGATGTAATCTGCATCGGTATCGTATTCCCCCTGCTTGATTTTCATCATTCGGTGGGGGCCTTCTGGTCTGGCAACCTTGGCGGCGAAGAAAGATGTGAAGTCGCTCGCCAGTTTCTCAAAGGAATTGACCAATCGCGGTGGCAGTGAGATGTACCACCTATGGGCCAGATCGCCCAATATCAACGGGCACATTCGGCATCTCGTCGCGTCTGATGCCCCGCATTCGGTCATGTAAATCCAGAACTTGCTTAGGTGAATCTCGGGGTCCGATCTCTCTTCATACAAAGGCGTTTGGGGAGAAGCGATCCTTGGTTGCACGGGGGCAAGCTCGATGTGGACCACGAGTGGCTCAGTCGGTCCGATGATCTTTCTACTGGCGTTTGCCCCAGTTTCCATGAGCGCTTTCATCTCATCGAGTTGGCGCTGCATAGCGGCCATCGCCGCGGCCTGGCTGCTCGCGTCTAGGCACTCGAAGCAGGAGCCGAGGCGATCAAGTACTGACCCCCTGGCTCCGCTGTCGATGATGTCCTTGCCGCGTGGCTCAACTCTTCGGCGGATGGGGGCCAGACGGCTGACCTGTATTTGGTTCGGAACTCGGTATGCCGAACTCCTGGTGATAGACTCGGATTCCATCGTCTCATGGTTGGGGCCAGAATGCCTTGGTCGCCATGATGGGTCGCTTCCTAGCCGGCTGAAGACGGAACAGTCCCGCCTCGCGAGAGCCTTTTCTCGTGAATCGGGGCTTTCTGACGATTGCTCGACCAGTAAACCCTTGAGCTTCCGTTTGCCCGCGCGGCGGATGGCCGAGGGGGTTATAGCGGGCGTTTCGCATGCTCTCCGTCGCTCCCTTAGGATGGCCATAGCCTTCTCGATCTGTTCCACGGTTTGTAATTGTTCGAGCGAGAGGCTGGGGCCGTCCCTTAGGTGCGGGATCGAGAGTCTCGCGTCGCCGCGGCTACCCTCTGCCGTAAGCTGGGGCTCGGATTGAGCCAGAATAAGGCGTCCGGCGGATCGGAGAGTGGCTCTCTTCGATGTGGTGGCAGACGTCATGATTCTGAAGGTTTTTCTTTAAAGAACAGTGAGTGTTTCTTCAAGTATATGCCCTATAGAACAGTGAGTGTTCTTTGGGATGGTCGGAACGAAAATGAAGGTTAAGATCCCCTTCTTCTAGCGCCAATTGTTGTTGCCCAAAATATTATTCGGAGATGATATGCTGGAATGGTCGAGTAACAAACAAAGTGCGAGAGCACATCCGTGGGGAAGTAAATAACACAAGATATGCCGGGGTTGTTAGTCCCGGGCTTGAATGCTCTCGCGAGATATTATTAAGACGAATACTTGGGAGTACAAATATTAATGTTAGAGTACAATTACAATGAGTGTAAAGACCCTAGTTATCTTAGCTCTTGAGTGCTGAAGATTGCCGGAAGAACCAGAGTTGATGCTCTGTGAGTTCTTGTAACAACGATGGGGTGTTGTGCTGACTGTGAAAAATCGACGGTCTCTCACTGTGTGAATTAGCTGAATGTCTGAGCTTCTGAACTTTAAAATCTGAACTGTAGGGAGTTCTCGTTTCTGCCGACCGTCTATTGGATAAGAGGTTCTGGGAGAGAAATCCTAGATAGAGTCCAGAGAAAAGCCGAGAGCTTTCCAAGTGCTGGAGGCTCTCTATTTATAGGACTGGGAGTCGCTAGGCGATCGCCTATACTGTATTATAATAAGCGGGCGATCGTATTTAGCACATGGGTTGTTCTCCTTAAAGTCCACAGCAGCTATTGGCAGCCGGATGTGCGAACCAATGAGAAGCCAACATGCGTCTATGTCGCTGTATTGGGAGGCTCCACCTAGGACCTTTCGGCGGATCTGTCGGTAGGTGAGGCCGTCCTTGTCACTGACAGCTGCTGATGGACTGGAGTCAATGATCCGTATTCTGTGGTGCCATTTGCGGATCTGCACATGGGTCCTTGATCCATGATCCAGTTTTCATAGACTTGACGGACGATGGCCTTGTACGTGGCATAGGACGGTCGTCCTCGGTCGGGCACCAAAGTCGATCGCTAGGTGCCAAAAGGCGATCTCCCCGGACGTCGATCACTAGGTACCTAATTTCGGTCTGGACTCTTCGCTTTGGCAAGCCTGCCTTGGGTTTATTTGATGCTGTCTTTGGTCGCTCGGCCCTTACACCGATCGCCGTCGAGGCGTATAAATCGCCGCATAACAGATAATACTAAATAATACTATGTATATTTGATTAAAAGTAAAGATGAAGTGTTGGCCATAGAGTATACAGCAAACAACTTAGAAAGTGATAATACGATAAGCTGTATATTTTTCAAAGTTATTTGCATAGCGAAAGACTAATATTGAGTTGTTGTAAGTACAGCAACTAGGTACTCTATTATTTGCTTGATGCGTACAGGGTTTTGACAATGTATACTTTAAATCACAATTATAAATGAAAATAGTAAGGACAGAATGTAAATAACACACATATATAAGTGGTTCGAGGTAAACCCCTATACGTCCACTGGTCCTCCACACAAGAGTAAAATATTTATTAAAATCACTACATACACAACTACGTGACTTTAACTGAACCTGTCCTTGTATCGTTCACACAGATTGATACAGTGACCATAACTTGGGCCATTCATGTAGATTGGCTTGAGCTCTTTTGACTTTCTTCTTCTCACACAGATCGAAGCTTCGTCTACAATGCTATTCTTCCCACACAGGTCAGAACTAGCAAGGACTTAGTCCATACAAGACTAAGGTTGATCTCAACGGTAAAGGCGGTATAACAAGTTTAAACAGCAACTGTATGCTTTGACGAACAATTGTTGTATGTTGTGCTGTTTGCGTTGAGGACTGTATATTTCTTCGCTTTAATAATGATGTATGCTCAGGAAATTTACTGCTCTTTCTTAGCTCGATATTCTGATTGTCAGAGTTGATTATCAGATGTAATCGCGAAGTTCAGTTCTTATCAGTAATGTCCTCTTGGTTGTGGCTATTTATAACCTTAGAAATAGATCTGTTATAAATGTAGCTGTTGGCCGGTTGGTGAGACTAAGACAGCTCTGATTGGCAGCTGCAGAATGTTTGAATTATAGGCAATTCGCGTTTAATGCTTCAGATATTCTTTTTGACTTTGCATTAAATGCTTTTGAGCACGTTCAGACTGTTGTCTCTTTCGGCCGCATTAAATGCTATCCCATCAGCAATAAATATTGCTTTAACCGTGAATACTTTATGAATAAATAAATTTTATTTCACAATGATTTAAAGCTACTCTTCAGACCTCTTGGATGAGTTTTCCTTTTCCTAAGTAAAACTCCTAATGATGTAGGCACTTTAGGATCGGACTCTGTAGGAAGATCTCTTGCTGTATGGATAGGTTGTATGGGATTTCCTAACAGCTTCCATACTTAGCGAATTACTGACTCTGGAGACTTGTTGCTGTATGATGGAGATTATCAAAACAGGTTGTGTTTATCCCAACAATTTTTCCCTTTTTGATAATGCCAAAACTTCTTAGATACGGAGAGGCTGTCTTTTCAAGTTTCTGTTTGAAAGATCTGATCTTAAAGATTTAGCTAAAAATTTAAACTGCTCGCATGCAAGTTCTAAGATGAAAGTCCAACAGGACTAAGTATTTTACAACTTAACTTATGATTGGCACGCATGCACAATCTTACAGAATGTAATCTAGATTGAATACAACAATCTATGAACTGTTCGCAGACAAGTTCTTACAGTTTGTGGATGTAACAAGTTTTGTACTTGTTGAATATATCAGTAATTCATCATAATCAAAACATTAAACCAATAAAAGTAGATTACGAGCTGTAATTTTTCATGAAACCAATATTTTATTGATGATTGAAACTTACAGGGTTTGAAAGATAAAAATAAATACAGCATCAAAGAGCATATATGTAATATCCGTCATTTTTATAATATAATATTATTATTTGTAATAATATTAATAATGCATTTCATTTCATTTAATCTCATTTAGAGGATCATAAATATTTATTTCGACGTATCACAAGTTCTAGCTCGAGTCATTTTGTCAGTTATATTCAAGTAGTCATTATTATAATAATATTATTATTTATTCAAGCATAATACTAACACTACTATTATTAATGTTATCATTGTTATTATTATTATTCATAATATTATTATTACTATTGTTATTAGTACTAATAATATTATTATTCTCATGATCATTTTTCAGATATTATAATCAATATTACTAAATTATTATTTTTACATTAGTATTATTACTATTGTTATTATTATTATATCATTTACATTTAACCATGTGTTTTAACTTAACCAACTATGATTAAATTTAATTAATTATATTTAAGAACTCTTCTTTTCTAGTCGATCGTTCCCTCACCAGTTCTCTCACTTTATCAAAACTTCTTGATATATATCTAATATACAGTCCTAATTCGACTAAAGCACTTTAAAACTATACCTATAAATATACTAATAATCCTACTGCAAATTCTTTACTAATCACAATCAACATCAACCAAAAAAAAATACAATACTCAATACATCATCGACAGAAAGTTGCTTGTGAGTTCATCACGCCAGAAAATTTACAACACAAGGAGAAGAAGAGGGGCAGCCTTATCGCACGACACCGCTCAACATCCGATCAATTCCCCTTTGAGTTCTGATCAGATTCCATCACCTCAGTCCATCTAAATACATCAGGTAACTCGAATCTCAATCTCGATTTCACCTTCATCTCCATATAAATTCGAATAATTCGTAGATTATATTTTCGATACTGTCTTTCTCTAATTTCGGTTCAACGAGACCCTCTTTAAGTCAAATCGTAAATACGAACCTCTACTCGATTCCCCATTTTAATCTGGAGCCGAATCTACCCTGGTCGGCTACTCCACCCGAGCTACGGCAAGAGCTAGCCATGGCCACTCAGCCCCTTCAAGTTCATCGAGCCCGAAATCATCAACCAACTGGGCCCGAACTCATCGCCAAACCCGAATTAGAACCGAGAACCCACTTCCAGCCACCCTTCAACCCATAATCAATATCCAGAGATATTCAGAACGACAGTTTCCGGCAGATTATGGCCTGTGAACGAACCCTAATTTTCTGTCCAGGCTTGATTTGAATAACCAAACTCCCTCCAGACCGGAAAAGAATCCCGATCGATCATCCAATCTCAACCAGTAACCCATATCAGCCCGAAATCGGCCCTCAACCCAGAAATGAAAACTGAATCGTGAACCACCGTTCGAACCACCACCGCCAGTGCTCCGAAACCGCCTGAACCTAGATCGCGCCACCTCCAGCGAATCGCCTCCGGTCGCCTGAGCAGTCTGATTCTGATTTGCTTGTGTGTGTGTGTTTGATTTTTAGTGTGTGTTTTGCGGACATTGATTTTGTGAGAGGGATAATCGGGAGAGAGAGGGATGCCGAGGAGAATTTTAGAGAGAAAAGGGAGTCCATAGGAAGAGAGTGAGAGTGAGGGATGAGTTTTGTCGGCTGAAGGATAGGGTTAGGGTATTTATATCCGCAAGATTTTAGGGTTTTTCAATTTAGCCCTTACTTTTTCCACAGACACCTACTTCAAATTGACCCCAGATAGATTTTTATACCTTCAATTCAGTCCTTTTTGACCAAGACATTAAAATGTTGACTCTTCAATTAATGTTAAAAATTAGTCAAATTTTATGCATATATTTTTAATTTTTGTCATTATATCATAATATTTTATAATGATTAAATTATTATTATATGTAGACATTAACAAGTATTTATGGGCTTAGGACTGTGATCCGAGCATGTTCATATTCAAGTTCAAGCAGCATTATTTATTCATGTGGGAATTTTCACTATCACTTTAGTTGCTTTAATTGGATTGTATATGTGATATTCTATTCATGTTAAAAATTGATAATACATGTTGTAAATCAGGTTCACTTGTGTATGTGTAAGAGGCTATCTTAAGATATATGTTGTGTGGGGACAACTTCACAACCTCAATATTCACATGCGTGCTCGATTCATGTTATATGAGGTATTGTGTGTATGTATTCATGTTGAGGAAAATGTTATTAATAGAATAATCATTTAAATGCTTTCCATGAGATTATATATTACTGTGATATGTGTGATTTCCACGAGTTGAAGGAAGCTCACCCCCACGTATATTGATCCCGCAGGATAAATCGAGCCGGATGGACGAAGGAACAAGCCGAGGGGGCACATGATGAAATTTTTATTAAATGATGTTTTTTTATATCTCATGTTTTGGAATATATTTGGGGAAACTTTTTCTTAGAAATTAACAATTTATAAATTGTTCTTCCGCCACAATTATTATCTCTTATCTATGACGTGTTATTGCTTAATTAGAAGGTATCTATTTTAGCCAGTGTAGTAATATTCTCAAAAGAAATTATTTTTCGTCAAAATTTACCTTTTCACTTATTTTCCCCTATAATTACCCCTAGAAAGTCGGGGCGTTACATAGTGGTAGCAGAGAGGGTTTTACCTTTATGTATACTCGCTAAAATATAAAAGCATCATATGCTCTGAACTTCGACACTTCGTCACTCCGTCTAAGGTACCAAATTTCAATCATTATTCATGCATATATCATTTCATTTTATTTACATTCTTGTATATGTATATACGAATTGTTAGAATGGCCAAACCTAGGATGACACCACGTAAGAGGGTTTCTGCCACATTTGACTTGCGTATTCTGGCACGCAAAGATTGGTGGGACGATCCGAGTTCACCAGAAAATGCACCACACTATGTCATCAACAAGCTGAGCAAGTGGTTGCAGTCTGGAAATGAGGTTTCGTCACGCAACAGCTAGACCACCTAATGGGGAAGTTACCCGATGATTGGAGCTACTGCATCTTCCGGCTTTGGAAAGAGTCCATAAAGAGATCACCAGAAGAGCGAGAGATCGTAGATGATTTCTAGTTTGTAGCTGAGCGTTTATTGGATATGTATGCTCAAGAGGCGATACCAGCTGCAAATTGGAGTTCCGACTCTACGGATGAAGAAGAACCAGAAGAGGATTCCGGAGAAGACCCTGAGGTGGATCCTGAAGAAGATCCAGAGGAAGTTCCCGATGAGAGCTCAAAGGTGGACCTCCCAGAAAATATGAAGGATGTTTTGATGGCAGACATCGAGTCTGATGATGACGTCACTTCACGGATTGAACCGCGACACCCTATTCCTGTTATAGAGATTATTAGTAGTGATGATGAGGAGTAGCCGTAGGCTTACTTTATTTTATTATATAACTATTATGTTGAGATTTCCAGTGGATGTTTCCAGTTTCATTTCTTTAAAACATATTATCTATAATGAATATCAGTTATTCTATTGCATTTATATTTTTATGTGTTGTGACTATTATATGCGTACTGGTATCTTCTTATTACTTATTTCTCGCACTGCATCGACTAATAGGTTTTACAACTCGTTGGCAGACTCATGGCTAACCGTGGAAACTGCAACGCTCAACCCACCCAAGATCAGCTTTTGGCTGGATTGGCCACATTGCTTCAAGGCGCAACCATTTTACCGCCTAATAATCCTGAGCATGCTCAAGCTCAAGTTTCATGCGGTTCAATCATTTCAAGCCACCCGTATTTCTTGGTCGGGAAGGACCAGCATCAATAGAAGAGTGGTTGTTGAACCTAGACAGCATCTTCGACTACATGGCATGCACCGATGCTGATAAGGTGTCATATACCGTGTTCCAGCTCAAGAAGGATGCTAGGACATGGTGGATTGGAGTATGAAGACTCAAAACGCAAGACGAGAAGGATGCGTTCACTTGGGACCAATTCAAGGAAACAGTTATGGAAAAGTACTACCTGAGGGCGTACAAAACCAAGATGCAAAATGAATTCCTCGATATGGCCCAAGGAGGAATGTCGGTCACCGACTATGAGCGAAAGTTCAACCACATGTGCCATTCTTCTCCTCACATGGTCGAGACGGATGACATGAAGTCTCAAAAATTCCGAGATGCACTGCGTGACCGGATTCATCACCACCTAGCTAGTCATGGGCGTCTAACCTATAATGAAGCAATTGCAAGGGCCGAGGACATTTATGCCAGTTTGGATGTGGAGAAGGCAAGAGCACCACCAGTCGCAGCAAATAACAAGCGCAAGTGGCATGATCAAGGGAGTGGTAGTAAGAAGAATACTAAGACTGGATTTTCGGGGGCGAAACCCCAGTCCGATAAACTTACATGTGCTACTTGTGGCAAAGGACATAAAGGTACATGTATGCTTGGTTAGAATCGGTGCTACTTCTGCCGTGAGGAAGGAAACATGGCCTCAGCATGTCCGAATAAAGGAAAGGGCCCAGGCAATAGTGTGCAAGGTCAAGGCTCAGGAGGCAAAGCTCGAGTGTATAGCATGGCCGAGGCCGAAGAAGAGACTGAACCCCAAACCATGTCAGGTATGTTGTCAGTTGCAAATATTCCTGCTTTGGTGTTGTTTGATATGGGTGCATCTCATTCATTCATCTCTAGGAAGCTTTGTACTATGATTGGTTGTAGAAGTAGTAAAGCCACTAGATCTCTGTTAGTTAGCATGCCTGCGGGGGGAGTAGTGCGTGTAGACTCGATAACTAACAATGTGAAGATAGAGATTAACAAACATAGCTTCATAGCCGACTTGAACATAGTTGAACTCAGTGATTTTGATGTTATTTTGGGAATGGATTGGTTGGACAAACATAGAGCTGTAGTTGAATGCTCCGAAAGGAGGGTAACCTTATGTCCGTCTGTTGATGTCAAGACCGTATTCGAGGGAGTAAGACACTGTAGTACCCCGAAGGTGATTTCAGCCATGAAAGCTGTGAAGATGTTGAGGAAGCATAGTTGCCAAGGATTCCTGGTGAATGTGATGGGGAAAACAACTTCGGAGAAGACGGCATCTGATGTACCTATCATCAGGGGATATCCAGATGTCTTTCCTGAAGACTTGCCTGGAGTTCCGTAGAATTGTCAAGTTAAGTTCTCGATCGATTTAGTGCCAGAAGCGGCACCAATATCGAAAGACCCTATAGAATAGCGCCCAAGGAATTACAAGAGCTAAAAGTACAACTTCAGGAACTGCTTGACTCTGGATTTATCCGGCCGAGTGTTTCGTCATGGGGTGCGCCAGTACTCTTCGTGAAGAAAAATAATGGAAGTTTGAGGATGTGCCTACTATCGTGAACTTAATCGACTCACGATAAAGAATAAATACCCACTTTCTAGAATAGAGGGCCTATTCGATCAACTTGGAGGATCACGAGTGTTCTCGAAAATAGATTTGAGATCCGGATATCACCAACTGAGGATTAAGGATGACGATATCCCGAAGACAGCATTTCGAACTCGATATGGACACTATGAGTATAGTGATGCCATTTGATTTGACTAATGCGCCAGTAGTATTCATAGACCTCATGAACCGTGTATTTCAACCTTATTTGGATAAGTTTGTCATTATGTTCATAGATGACATACTTATATATTCAAAGAGCAAGGTTGAACATGAGCAGCATCTTAGAACAATATATGAAATACTGCGCAAGGAGAAGTTGTATGCGAAATTCAACATGTGTGAATTCTGGCTTAACCGAGTTGTATTTTTGGGACATGTGATCACTCCTAGAGGAATCGAGTTTGACCCGGTTAAGGTAGAGGCAGTCAATGATTGGAAAGTACCGAGTAATGCTAATGAAGTTTGCAGCTTCTTGGGTTTAGCCGGTTATTATCGGAGATTTATCGAGGGATTTTCGAAGATAGCTGCACCAATGACTAGATTGACAAGGAAGGGAGGTTTTCTTATGGAATGAGAAGTGCGAAAAGAGTTTCCAAGAACTTAAGCGAAGGTTGACCGCAGCAACAGTTTTGACCATTCCCGATCCGACGAGAGAATTCGTCATCTACAGCGATGCATCCAAGCAAGGGTTAGGATGTGTATTGATGCAGGAGGGCAAGGTAGTTGCCTATGCTTCGAGGCAACTAAAACCACACAAGCTGAACTACCATACTCATGACTTGGAATTAGCAGCGGTAGTTCATGCCTTAGAAGATTTGGAGACATTACCTGTATGGAGGTAAGTGTGAAATTTATACAGACCACAAAAGTCTGAAATACATTTTCACACAAAAGGAATTGAATATCAGGCAGCGCGAGTTGGTTAAAGACTACGATTGTACAATCCATTACCACCCTGGTAAAGCAAAAGTAGTTGGTGATGCACTGAACGGTAAGGCAAGAGGAGACCTAGCTTGTTTGTTGACCAAAGAGGAAAGCTCGGTCAAGAAATTTGCAAGAATGAACCTTGAGATGGCTACACTATCGAATCCAGTTGAGTCGTTATTGGCTAGTTTGGTGGTACAACCAACCTTGAGGAAGCAGATCAAAGAAGGTCAAGGACAAGACGACTTCTTGGTCAAAATGAAAGAACGTACTCTTTCAGGTGAGGATAAGGGATTCAGTATGTCTGATGATGGCACAATGTACTATGAAGGGAGGATTTGTGTGCCCAATGTTGTCAAGCTGAGAGAAGCAATATTGAAAGAGACACATAATACTGCATATACAACACACCCTGGGAGTACAAAGATGTACCAAGACCTTAAGGGGACATTTTGGTGGGAAGATTTGAAGAGAGATGTGGCAGACTTTGTGAGGAAGTGTATAGTTTATCAACAAGTGAAGGCAGAACACCAATGCCCCTTTGGACAACTTAAATAACTTCATATTCCAGAATGGAAATGGGAACATATTATGATGGACTTTGTGGTAGGTTTTCCTTGAACGGAAAGAGGAAACCACACTATATGGGTTGTTGTGGACCAACTCACAAAGTCAGCTCATTTTATCCCAGTTAAGATGAACTTTCGAATGGATCAGTATGCTCAACTCTACATCAGTGAGATTATTAAGTTGTATGTAGTGCCAGTCTCTATAGTATCTGACAGGGATACTCGTTTCACATCGCGTTTTTGGGAAAGTTTGCAAGAAGCCTTGAGAACGCAGTTGAATTTTAGTACGGACTATCATCCTCAGACTGATGGTCAGTCTGAGAGGACTATTAAGATTCTCGAGGATATGTTGCGAGCATGTGTGTTAGACATGGGCAATAATTGGGAATAACTGTTGCCTTTGGTAGAATTTGCTTACAACAACAGTTATGAGTCGACGATCGGTATGGCACCATATGGAGCCTTATACAGTTGGAAGTGTCGATCACCACTATATTGGGACGAAGTAGGTGAAAGGAAAATCTTGGGTCCCGAGATGATTGAACAGATAGTAGGTGTGGTAGATAAGATTCATGAGAGGATCAAGATAGCATATGATCGTCAGAAGTCTTACGCCGACAAGCGTAGGAAAGATCTCGAATTCTGTGTTGGCGACAAAGTATTCCTGAAGGTATCTCCTACCAAGGGAATTATTCATTTTAGTTCAAGGAGAAAGTTGAGGCCAAGATATATTTGACCGTTCGAAATTCTTGAACGAATTGGAGAATTAGCTTACCGCTTGGCTTTACCCCCAGAACTTTCGGCTGTGCACAACGTTTTCCACGTATCGTTGTTGAGGAAGTATGTTCATGATCCCAGCCACATCATCAACTATACCGCCGTGGAGGTGAACAAAGATCATACTTATGAAGAACAATCAGAAGTTATTCTCGACCGATCAGTCCGACAGTTGAGGAACAAAGAGAAGGTGTTTGTCAATATCCAATGGCGTAACCACAGTAAAAATGAGGCTACTTGGGAGTGCGAAGAAGAACTTCAAGCTCGTCATCCGAATTTCTTCAATCGAGGTATGTCATTTATTTTCGAGGACGGAAATTTTCCTAAGAGGGGTAGGATGTAATATATCCGCCATTTTTATAATATAATATTATTATTTATAATAATATTAATAATTCATTTTATTTCATTTAATCTCATTTAGAGGATCATGAATATTTATTTGGACGTATCACAAGTTCTAGACCGAGTCATTTTGTCAGTTATATTCAAGTAGTCATTATTATAATAGTGTTATTATTTATTCAAATATAATACTAACACTACTATTATTAATGTTATCATTATTATTATTAATAATATTATTATTCTCATGATCATTTTTCAGATATTATAATCAATATTACTAAATTATTATTTTCACATTACTATTATTACTATTGTTATTATAATTATAACATTTATATTTAACCATGTGTTTTAACTTAACAAACTATGATTAAACTTAATTAATCATAATTAAGAACTCTTCTTTTCCAGTCGATCGTTCCCTCACCAGTTCTCTCACTTTATCAAAACTTCTTGATATATATCCAATATACAGTCATAATTCAAGTAAAACACTTTAAAACTATACCTATAAATATACTAATAATCCTACTGCAAATCCTTTACTAATCACAATCAGCATCCAACAAAAAAAAATACAATACACAATACATCATCGACAGAAAGCTACCTGTGAGTTCATCACGCCAGAAAATTTACAACACAAGGAGAAGAAGAGAGGCAGCCTTATTGCACGGCACCGCTCAACATCTGATCAATTCCCCTTTGAGTTCTGATCAGATTCCATCACCTCAGTCCATCTAAATACATCAGGTAACTCGAATCTCAATCTCGATTTCACCTTCATCTCCATATAAATTCGAATAATTCGTAGATTAGATTTTCGATACTATCTTTCACTAATTTCGGTTCAACCAGACCCTCTTTAAATCAAATGGCAAATACGAACCTCTAATCGATTCCCCATTTTAATCTGGAGCTGAATCTACCTTGGTCAACTACTCCACCCGAGCTCCGACAAGAGCCAGCCATGGCCACTCAGCCCCTTCAAGTTCATCGAGCCCAAAATCATCAACCAACTCAGCCCGAACTCATGGCCAAACCCGAATTAGAACCCAGAACCCATTTCCAGCCACCCTTCAACCCATAATCAATATCCAAAGATATTTAGAACGCCAGTTTCCGGCAGATTATGGAGAACCAAACCCCCTCCAGATTATTTAGAACCCTAATTTTCTATCCAGGCTTGATTTGAATAACCAAACCCCCTCCAGACCAGAAAAGAACCCCGATCGATCATCCAATCTGAACTAGTAACCCATATCAGCCTGAAATCGGCCCTCAACCCAGAAACCAAAACTGCATAGTGAACCACCGTTTGATCCACCATCGCCAGTGCTCCGAAACCGCCCGAACCTAGATCGCGCCACCTCCAGCGAACCGCCTCCGGTCGCCCGAGCAGTGTGATTCTGATTTGCTTATGTGTGTGTGTGTACGATTTTTAGTGTGTGTTTTGCGGACGTTGATTTTGTGAGAGGGCGAATCGGGAGAGAGGGTTGCAGAGGAGAATTTTAGAGAGAGAAGGGAGTCCATGGGAAGAGAGTGAGAAGTGAGGGATGAGTTTTGTCGGATAAAGAATAGGGTTAGGGCATTTATACCCGCAAGATTTTAGAGTTTTTCAATTTAGCCCTCACTTTTTCCAGTAACTTTGAATTTAACCCCAGACACCTTTTAATTACTTCAAATTGACCTCTGGCAAATTTTTATACCTTCAATTCAGTCCTTTTTGACCAAGAAATTAAAATGTGGAGTCTTCAATAATGTTAATAATTAGTCAAATTTTATGCATATATTTTTAATTTCAGTCATTATATCATAATATTTTATAATGATTAAATTATTATTATATGTAGAAATTAATAAGGATTTACCGGGTTCGGACTGTGAGTCGAGCATCTTCATATTCAAGTTCAAGCAGCATCATTTATTTAGGTGGTAATTTTCACTATCACTTTAATTGCTTTAATTGGATTGTATATGTGATATTCTATTCATATTTAAAATTATGATACATGTTGTAAATCAGGTTCACCTGTGTACGGTAAGAGGCTATCTTAAGATATATGTTGTGTGGGAATACCTGCACAACCACAATATTCACATGCGTGCTCGATTCATGTTATATGTGGTATTGTGTGTATGTATTCATGTTGAGGAAAATGTTATTGATAGAATAATCATTTAAATGCTTTCCATGAGATTGTATATCACTGTGATATGTGTGATTTCCACGAGCTGAAGGAAGCTCACCCCCACATATATTGATCCCGCGGGTTAAACCGAGCCGGATGGACGAAGGAGCGAGCCGAGGGGGCATATGATGAATTTTTTATTAAATGATGTTTCTTTATATCTCATGTTTTGGAATTTATATGGGGAAACTTTTGCTTAGAAATTAACAATTTATAAATTGTTCTTCCACCACAATTATTATCTCTTATCTTTGACGTATTATTACCTTAATTAGAAGGTATCTATTTTAGTCAGTGTAGCGACTCGACTTTGTAGGCGAGAATTTTAATATTCTCAAAAGAAATTATTTTTTGTCAAAATTTATCTTTTCACTTATTTTCCCCTATAATTACCCCTAGAAAGTCGGGGCGTTACAATATAGTAGGCTAAAATACAGAATATAACTAACAAAATCTAGTCCCTATAATAAGAATGTCTCCAAGTCTTTCAAGAGGGATCATGTTCGGTCCCTTTCCACAAGTTGACTAAGGAGTCTTTGACTTGGTCCCTGTAAATGCTTCGTCCTTCATGGGAGGCATCATGGGCAAGGATCCAATCTTCCGGATGGGTTACCCGTTCACCGTTCTGGTGGTTATACTTCATCCTTAGCTGTAAGAGAATAATTCCTTCTGCCAGTAGCCTCGAGAACTCGTTAGCGGCCTCCTTCAGGGTTTTGAATCTGTTGAACATGGCAGAATCCCTGATGAGCATACATAAGTCTCTCTGTAGTTTATTGTTTTTCTAAACCTTCAATTCAGTTGTTATAGGCTGCCAATCCATTGGGAGCAGTATCTCGGCAGGCTTTTGTACTGTACTCTTCCATGGAAAGTTGGGATACTGGAACTCAGGTCGAGAACCAGTTACCCTATATCTATTCGCTTCTTGATTTATCCCGGGTCCAGCCTATCGCCCGATTGTAGTAGTGACGTTTTCTTCTAGTGCAACCTCCATTTCACTTTCTCTCTCCAGCCTCCACTTCCTAGCAGCCTCTCTAGACTCTTCCCCCTTTTTGGCATCATCAAGATCGGAGACTTTGTTGTGAATATCCTGAAGGATTTTCATAGATTCGGCCTATTAGGTCTTCAGATCATTGACGCTATCGACCAGCCTCGCAACCACTACTGTAAGATCGTCAATCTTGTGATCGTGGTTAGTAAGTTTTGAGCCGGTGTATTCAAGGGTGGCGACACTCTTAGCTTCAGCAACACGAAGCTTTTCTTTCTCTTGCTTCAGGAATCCGCTCCTGATGCTGTTTTAATTGATTCAAGGCCTGCCATAGTGCTGTTGGCATGAGGCGAAAAGCCTCTTCCACATCATTGATGGCCCTTGTCAGCTTGAGGAGCTCATCCTGATCTATTTCGCGCATCCAGTCTAACTCATTTTCGACGTTATACAGGGGCTTGACAGCATCCTGCAGGAATACAGTTTGGTGACTGATGGCTTGGAGTTGCTCAATTCGTGCCTCTGTGTGTAGAGAGCCAGGGCGGGCAATCTTCGAGTCTGATGGTTCTCTGAGCTATCTAAGAAACACACTGTGATTGGGTTTTCGTGGTCTGTTATCATGGAGGAAATCGTCATCAAATTCAGAGTGGGAACCTATAGAGATAGGAGATTCAACCTGTTCGGAAGCAGGGGCTTATGAAGGTTAAGCTGAAGGGTCTGTCTAGGAGACATAAGGGACTGATTCCTCCCGCCTCTGTTGATTTTCAGTAGTTGAAACTGATTCCTCCTGCTAACTCCCAGCTTCCGTATGTTCCGGAAAAGGGACTAATTCCTCTTGGCGGATGGTGCAGGTGGCGTCTTCTTCTACTTCTGTCTGGCGGATAGATACATCTTGTGCAGGATGAGCTTCCTGTAAGGAAGAAGTAGCGAGTTCTTCATTGATGATAGAAGGGACTGATTCCTCATGTTTGTGGTCTTCATGGGATACTTCCTATTGCGGGGGCGGGGACTGATGTTGTTCATTGTATGTCCCCTGGCCCTATTAGGATTATATGAAGTTGAATTCTCCTTCTCGAGCCTCTTCTCGGCTAATCCAAAGACCTGCCTATAAGGCCTCATCATCATCATCGGAGTCCGGGTCGAAGTGGTGATTTGATGGAGACTTGTCACTGGACTGTGACTTCCCTTTGAGTCGGGCCTTTTCTTTTGCCATGAAGTAACTTGATATAAGCTCAAGGCAAAAATGGTTTTCCCATCGGATCAGGACCTCAACGTTTAGGGTGACTTCAAGAATATGATGATAATCTACTCAGGTATTGAAATCCCCATCAAATCGCCCAAAAATCGAGAGAGAGAAATGAAAATGGGCTGAAAAATGCGACTGTCCTATTTATACAACTGGACAAAATGTCTCAGAACACGGCCCAAATTAGAGCCGTATTCCAGCGCTGTGTTATAAACGACTGAGCAAAAACGGTGCAAACAACGTCGTATTCCAGGGCCGTATTCTGACAGTGTAGACTTTGTCATTATGACCATAACTTCTCCGTACGGACTCCGATTGACTCGCCGTTTGAACCATTGGAAAACTAATTTGATGATCTATCACATTGTAAAGTTTCAGAATTTTTAGACTTTATAAGAGACGGTGGTGATCTTACAAAGTCGACCAAATGCACACAAACGATACTCCTCGACAAAACAATAATTATTCAACATGCAACGAAACACTAACGGACAACACCAACGATCCAAATCGAAAACGAACACATAACAAAGAAAGACATACTATTAGGTCGACTTACACAATGATAAGTCATACCCTACGAACACCACAACACGGTACATCGTGCCGTACCCAACATAGGGGAAAATCTCAAGAAATCGCCAACAGAACAAAATGAACGGCACAATCGACAAAAATTCAAAAATAACTGGAACTGAGAATCTCGGGTATTACAGTAGGACCCTTATTTATGTTCAGGAGGGTGAATTTATGCTTCGGGTTCAAGATCAACACGTCACATTCAAAGTGTTTCGATCTCTCCCGTATCCAAGTAAGGTCGAGAAGTGTTCTCAAATTGAAAGATTAGATATTTTTGTGAAAGACACACACCGGGAGAGTTGTCAATCGAAATGTTCAGAATCTGTTTTAGTTGCTCCGACATATAATAAAAATGTAGAACGAGTCGCATATGTTAGGTATTTGGACATGTCGTCTTCATCATCCGTTCACCCACCATTAACAAATTCTCATACCGTCATAAGTTCGTCCGTGGAAAAGAAAACTAAGCCAGAAGTGAAATGAGTGCCAAGTCAGTTGCAATATGGGTGTTTTGGAAAGTTAATATTGTTCCAGTCTTTTTGCAAAGAACGTTGGATGTCCAAACCAAAAGTCGAACGGTTAAAAACTAATTGTCAAAAATTTAAAACACATATTAACGGTTCGATGGACTGGGCGGAGTCCAATTGGTGTTTGCGAAAAGAAAATTGATTTTCAAAAGGTCCGGCTGAAGACTATAAACTTAGCGCTTCTCGGGAGGCAACCTGAGTATTAGTAGTAGATTTTAGTTCTCGTTGATTTTCCATTTTAGGAGTCTATTTTTTTTGGTATTGTTGCTTTGTTGTGCTTCTCTCACATGTTTTATGTGATTTCCGTTGAAAAACCTTCGCAGGAATCTCCCCAGGGCCAAATTTCAGTTAGGGCCACGACGCACCAAGAGCGGGCCGTGACACACATAATTCTCAAATTTTGGCTAAACTTGCTGTACTAGGGGCCGCGGGCCGCATATTCTGAGCCGCGGCACATAAGCTTTTGAGTCTCGGCATGCTATGAACATGCTGCGGCACACCAAAGGCCCAAAATTGCACCTAGATAGTTGTACTAAGTGCCGCGGCACACTAACTCTGAGCCACGGCACACTTACTCTGGAAGCCGCGGCACACTGGTTCTGAGCCACAGCACGATGTTAATTTCTCTGAGTGTTAAAACCTACTGTACCGTGGGCCGCGGCTCACTTGCTACGTGTCGCGGCCCCTGCTGAAGTTTTTAAACGGGCAGCGCATGAACTAGAGTCATTCGGACGAGATAAGGTATCACTTCCTGAAACCCTTCTTCTTCCACGCGGTGCAGGTGCTCACCATCTCCAATTCAATTCTTCTTCTTAGCTTCTTCGATCCAACACCAGGTAATCCTTATTCCTTAAGTTTATTTTCAACAAGGATTGAGAAGTGGGGTAATGTTTGTTTCGTTCATTGATGAATTTGTCTTACTTTTCTAATTTCTATCTGTAATATCCGCAATTTTCGATTTTCGGTAAATTTCT
Source organism: Orobanche coerulescens (assembly GCA_033398695.1). Classification (NCBI taxonomy): domain Eukaryota; kingdom Viridiplantae; phylum Streptophyta; class Magnoliopsida; order Lamiales; family Orobanchaceae; genus Orobanche; species Orobanche coerulescens. Next base: position 35,079,387 of record CM065807.1, read on the forward strand.
TTTTTCGGACGGAGTCCGTTTTGACGACTCGCTGATGACCGTTTCGTCATTCTGAGAATGATTAATTCTACACTTTTTGAGATCCGAGTTCGTTTCGGTGTCGTTTTGTTGAGTTCCGTGCTTTTTAGCGACTTTTCCGCGCTTGAGTTCGATTCTTGCGAATCTCGTTGGCTATTGTTTTGAGTTTCCGTAAGTCCGTTTAACTTTGTTAGACGTGTTGTGAACTTCGGTTTGGTTATTCGATCACGTATCGTGATTTCCGGCGTTTGGGCCATTTTGTAATTTCTTGAAAGTTACGGGTGTCGTATCTGTAATTGTTAGCTCGACCCGTTTAAGTCGCGTATGACTAATTATGTTATTATGTTTTCATATCGTGCCGTTGATGTTGTCAGCGAAATTTTCGTCGTGTTCGTTAAAATGCGTTTTGGAAATCGGGTCGTCGAGCCACAGCGTTCTTTGGGTAGCCGGACGGTTGCGGGATGGCCGGACGGTGCAGGCACCGGCCGGACAGATCTGGCGAGGAACCGCGTAGCGCACGCTATCGCCGGAAAGGCTGCGCGCTTCGGCAGTGTAGCGCCTTGCTGGTCGACCAACGCACTTATTATCGGGCGGACAGTGGGGTTTCGAGGTTACGGACTCGGTCGGGATCGGAAGGTAGCACGCGCGCTCGCCGGTCGTAGCGCACGCTAACCGGCGAGGGTAGCGCCGCCGCCGGCCGACTAGCGTCGTTACAGGTAAGTTTGTTAGTCCGGTGGCTACCGGAGTCGGCTAAGCGCGGCTTCCGGCCGTAGCGCACGCTAGCGAGTCGAGTGGACCGGTCATGGTCGGCAGGTGGTCGGTGGTGCGGGTCATGCGGGCCATGGCGAGAGTGCTCGGCGATGCGGCCGATAGCGCACGCTAGTCGGGAAGGCTAGCGCCGCTAGTTCCGCCCGATATATATATGACAGAGCGATCACATTTCATTTCGTTTTCACTTCCTTCCTTCTCCGTCCCATGGGTGGCGATTCATGGGTCATGAAGCCATGTTGTTTAACAACAAATCCATGAAGTTCTTGAGTTCATAACATCAATCAATCGTCCGTTATCATCCTTTGATCCAGCGAATCAAGGTAATCTTCCTTAGAACCCTAATTTCGTGAATTTGGGAATTTTTGCATTTTTGTCCGATTCATTCCATGTTGTTGATTAATTCATGATGGGTATGATTAATCTTGATAGTATTCTTGTGTTTAACATCATTTAATCCATTGTTCTTCGTCGAATCGAAGTATATTTCTCGATTTCCTTCAAATTGACTTTTTGGGGGATTTGTCCCCGATCTCGTTTTTCATCCGTTTTCGATGGATCGATTATGGTTAAATGATGTTTTTAAACATATTATATGGATTGTATATCCATATTTCAACTTGGAATTCCGTTTTCGGGTTTTGACGGAACGAATCGTGTTCTTGGCCGTTTTGGGGGAAATCCTTGAACTTTCGTCATTCGTTCTTTGAATTCAACGGCTTTGAGTCGTGTTATGGAATTCATTTCATTGTTATTATTTGTCCTTCGTAGTTTATGAACGTGAGTTGGCGTTCGGTGGAGTCGGCGGGTTCGTAGTCGGTTCGGGCCAACCTACTTCGGTCGATTCCCCGCGTTGTTCTTATTCGAGGCAAGTACCTTGCCCATACTTTTCTCGTTTTATGGATATGATAATCGGTGGTCGTCTTGATGTGTTTGTTTGGTTATTTGAAATGAAGTTTCAAAGAATTTCGGTTTGGCCTCGTTAAACACTTTCTTTCAAAGCGAGTGTGATTTGTGAACGGTGTTTTGAGAATTGATTATGATTTGGTTATTTTGAACGTTGAAGGATTTTATGATGATACTCCTATTGTTTAAGTTATGGAATCGTGTATTCCGTATTTAATCTTGTTATGGTGTTTTGAAGAGTTTGATAATGGTGTCGAGTTAATGGCCATCTCTAGTGAGTATTCTTAATGAACTTACATTCTTAGCATATTAGTATTGCATGAGTAACGTGTGTGTGTATGCTCACTACGGGTTAGATCCGACGGGGTCTCGGTAGGGGTCCACGGAGGGGTGGATCCGCGAGCTTGCTTTTAACCACTACGGGTTAGATCCGACGGGGTCTCGGTAGGGGTCCACGGAGGGGTGGATCCATGGTTAATTGTGGTGCATTTTTACAAATGTGATTTGATTATGGCATTTCCGGAAATGAGTGCTTTTGAACGGTTTTCATGATTGCATGCATTGACTAAGTGTGTAAGAGGTAAGTTGTTCGTTTGGCCTACTTGACTAGGATGGCACTAGAGTATTTTGTTGTTTGTTTTAAATCCTTTATTTGTGGATTTTGATGTTGGAAGATGAACCTTGTTGTCGTTCTCGTGTACTGTGAGTTGATGAGATTTGGGGCTAAAATCCCAATGGTTTTATAAAAGTCGTTTTACGGATTTGGGGCTAAAATCCCAACGGTTTGGTAAATGTCATTTTTCGGAAAGTAAACCTTTGTGGCGGTGACCCCTTTTGTCTTTGGATTTTGAAAAGTAGGATTTGATAATCCTAAATTGTTTTCTATTAAAACTCTCGATGGCATTCTAAACCGTTTTATAAATTACTTCCATTGATTTATGATATTTCGATTTTGAAATGTTTTCTCAAATTCTTGCCTCGAGAAGTGCTTTTCCTTTCGTTTGGAACCTTGAGGATTCCTGGTTATTGTTATTCGTGGAATGTGAATTGTATGGCTCGTATTTGCACTTTGTTCTTGCACTAGCAAAAGCGGTGGAGTTTGCTAACCCAGTATTCGGGGTGGATGTCTGTTTTGCATTCGGGTTTTGGAGCATAACACGGGGTCGGCACGAAGGATGATGAAAGATGATCGATACTAATCACATGAGGAAGCGTACATCGTGTGTTGGTTCGATTGTACTTTATTTTCATTGCTATATTGTTCCCATCAGACGGGTGTGGTTGTATTTTGTCCCCTGCGTGGGCATGAGTTGTATTTGAGTTGTATGTATTTGTGGAAAGACCAAATCGGTCTACTGAGTCATTTTAGACTTGAAGGCATGGTTGAGTTGTTATATGTTGTTACCAGCCTGGTAGATCCTCGAGGAGAGGGTCTACGGCGTGTAATATCCCTGAGTGGATTGGGGGTGTTACATAAATGGTATCGGAGCTTAGGTTGAGGAAACCTAGGCTGTCGGGTCAAGTCGTGTTGTTTGAGTCTTGTTTCGTCGGATTTTATCTGACTGAGTCGTGTCGCGACGCGTCGTTTGAGTTTGTTGGTCGTGATTAGTATCGTGGGGCGATCATCATCTTCGTGCGACCTGTGGAAGTAAGTCTCCCTTCTTTGTGTTGTGCCTCGTGTGACACGAGCTATTTTTATGATTATTTGTTAAGTGGTGGAATCCTTATGTGAATTTTGATTTCACGATATGTATTTAGTCGACTTTCGTATTTGATTTATACGAGGAGTGTCGTCGCTTGTGATGTCTTTTTATTGTTGTTTTTGTCCGTGGCTGATGATTTTCGAATCGATTTGTACGTTTTACAAGTTCTCTTGTGGAAGCTTTGTGCTTATACGCGTTCGACTTGTTCACTAGCCGGTCGGGAGGGTCTTTAGAGGCCTCGAATGGGGTCGATGGTTTTGTTACGAATGTGGTATTTTATCGTTTATTTCGTTTAAAGACATGTATTGTCTTGATTTTAAACGTTTTGATGCGTGTGCTAGGAGTTGTTTTAGTGAACTTCGATGTGTGAGTTTTGGGCATTCGGCCTCTTGAATTTTGAAAACCTTGAGTATCTTAGAAAAATAAATTTCGAGACATACTTTTCAAATGAGTTATTTTCTTGTGGTACATCCAAGGTGCCACAATATATTTCAAAAGTTTTCTACTTCGAGGACCAAAATGCTTTGAGATATTTTCAATGTTTTAGAAACACTTTTAATTAGACCTGAGGGTCGAATATTCTGAAAGTTTTCACTAAGAGAAAGTGTCCTCATTTTTATCAAATGCGAAATGGTTTTCGATAACGACGTTTCACGTTTGTACTTTTTGAAAGATGATACTCAAGATCAATCGGTATTCTTCAAATTATTTTCAAAATGAGGTTTTCGTTTTTAAAACCTATCCATTCCCGTTTGAGGGCTGGGTATGAATGTATGATGTTCGCGTTGTCATTTTGATACTTTCTCCCGAGTATGATCGAATTGGCGGTGTGAGCGTTGAGTCGCTTTCCACACATTGGTTGTGCTAGCCCCCTGTGAGAGGCGGGATGTTGGTGTTGAATGTTGCCATCTCATGCTGATTTATGCGTTATCGCGCATGTGCGAGCTGTTAGAGCTTGGTTTGGTATGACCGTGTGCATCGGTGATGGTTCCGTTATGTGTCGGTTGTTTGATGTCTTGTTGCCTTGCTTCCGTTTTTGTGAATTTCGTGGACGAGGTCGGAGGTAATGCCCGTACTATTTTGACTTCTGTATTTTATCTTTCCCCAGTCTATCGATTCGCTCATGTTCGTTGGTACTTTATGAACTTGTTCTGTATTTCGGTTTCATCGTCCGAACGAGCTGTGATCTTGTTGTGGGTCGATCTGGTTATCGATGTGACTTTTTCGGGTTCAGTTCGATTCTTGTGAACCTTGTTCGGGAGTGACATCATCTGGTTCTATTAGTTCTTTTATTCGAAGTGGATCGGATTTGGAACTCTTATGTTTTCGACTCTGTCGACTCATTATGTTCGTTGACATTTCTGAGCTTGTCCTGCCCCTTGTTTTTGTTTATCGAACGAGTGTGGTATCGTTTCGGAATAACTCGTTTGTCGTTGTGACTTTTTAATTGCTATTCCCTTTCCTGTGGATCTTATGTGAATGCACATCCTGTTGTTTTCACCGGATCATATATTGTCTCGAGTCGAGATGTGAGCCTTGGAGTTGTTGTTTGAATTTTATTATCCTTCGTGTTTCGGACATGATTGTTCGATTTTTGTTGTCTCGATCGTTTGTTTGTTCGGTTTTTGTTCTCGTTTTGTGATTGTTGAGCATTCAGGCTCCTTCCTAATTCCCTTAAGTTCGGGAAATTAGTTTTGTTTTCGATCTTCCAGCCCTTAGGCGGTGGAATTCCGTATTTGTTCAGCGTTTGGCTCGCGTTTTGATCAATATACGGTTAGGTTGGTCAATCATATTGATTTTCGTTCATTGTGTTTTGCGATTGTTCGGATAATTGACTTGATTGTATTATCCATTTGATGACGCTTGTCACTTGTTGGTTTTATTATATCCCTAACGGCGATGTTGTGTTGGTCGTCGTGGAGCGTGTTTTCACGCCGTATATTCCTTTGCGTTGTTTGTAACATTTCGCCGTTGGGCGTTAGTTACGCATACTTGTGTATCTCGTTGAGTTTTTCCTGGCGGAATATTTCTTCTCCCTACTTGTTTTAAGTTTCGGGACGAAACTTCTTTTAACGAGGGTAGAATGTAATATCCGCAATTTTCGATTTTCGGTAAATTTCTTTTTTCGTACGGAGTCCGTTTTGACGACTCGCTCATGACCGTTTCGTCATTCTGAGAATGATTAATTCTACACTTTTTGACATCCGAGTTCGTTTCGGTGTCGTTTTGTTGAGTTCCGTGCTTTTTAGCGACTTTTCCGCGCTTGAGTTCGATTCTTGCGAATCTCGTTGGCTATTGCTTCGAGTTTCCCGTAAGTCCGTTTAACTTTGTTAGACGTGTTTTGAACTTCGGTTTGGTTATTCGATCACGTATCGTGATTTCCGGGCGTTTTGGGCCATTTTGTAATTTCTTGAAAGTTACGGGTATCCGTATCTGTAATTGTTGCCTCGACCCGTTTCTTAGTCGCGTATGACTAATTATGGTATTATGTTTTCATTTCGGGCCGTTGATGTTGTCCGCGAACTTTTCTTCGTGTTCGTTACGTACGTTTTCGGAAATCGGGTCGTCGAGCCCTGGCGGTTGCTGGACTGGCCGGACGGTTGCGGGACTGGCCGGACGATTGCGGGCACCGGCCGGACAGATCTGGCGAGAACCGCGTAGCGCACGCTCTCGCCGGAAAGGCTGCCAGCTAACCGGCAGTGTAGCGCCACGCTAGCTGGTCGACCAACGCACGCCATCGGGCGGACAGTGGGGTTTCGAGGTTACGGACTCGGTCGGGATCGGCGGGTAGCGCGCTCTTGTCGGTCGTAGCGCACGCTTAACGGCGGGGGTAGCGCCGCCGTCGGCCGACTAGCGTCGTTACAGGTAAGTTTGTTAGTCCGGTGGCTCTTTGGGCCAATTCGGCTAGCGCGCGAGCTTCGGCCGTAGCGCACGCTAGCGGAGTCGAGTGGACCCGGTCATGGTGGCGGGGTGGTCGGTGGTGCCGGGTCATGCGGGCCATGGCCGAGAGTGCTCGGCAGTCTTGGCCGATAAGCGCACGCTAGTCCGGGAAAGGCTAGCGCACGCTAGTTCCGCCCGATATATATGACAGAGCGATCACATTTCATTTCGTTTTCACTTCCTTCCTTCTCGTCCATGGTGGCGATTCATGGGTCATGAAGCCATGTTGTTTAACAACAAATCCATGAAGTTCTTGAGTTCATAACATCAATCAATCGTCCGTTATCATCCTTTGATCCAGCGAATCAAGGTAATCTTCCTTAGAACCCTAATTTCGTGAATTTGGGGAGTTTTGCATTTTTGTCCGATTCGTTCTGTGTTGTTGATTAATTCATGATGGGTATGATTAATCTTGATAGTATTCTTGTGTTTAACATCATTTAATCCATTGTTCTTCGTCGAATCGAAGTATATTTCTCGATTTCCTTCAAATTGACTTTTTGGGGGATTTGTCCCCAATCTCGTTTTTCATCCGTTTTCGATGGATCGATTATGGTTAAATGATGTTGTTAAACATATTATATGGATTGTATATCCATATTTCAACTTGGAATTCCGTTTTCGGGTTTTGACGGAACGAATCGTGTTCTTGGACGTTTTGGGGGAAATCCTTGAACTTTCGTCATTCGTTCTTTGAATTCAACGGCTTTGAGTCGTGTTATGGAATTCATTTCATTGTTATTATTTGTCCTTCGTAGTTTATGAACGTGAGTTGGCGTTCGGTGGAGTCGGCGGGTTCGTAGTCGGTTCGGGCCAACCTACTTCGGTCGATTCCCCGCGTTGTTCTTATTCGAGGCAAGTACCTTGCCCATACTTTTCTCGTTTTATGGATATGATAATCGGTGGTCGTCTTGATGTGTTTGTTTGGTTATTTGAAATGAAGTTTCAAAGAATTTCGGTTTGGCCTCGTTAAAGACTTTCTTTCAAAGCGAGTGTGATTTGTGAACGGTGTTTTGAGAATTGATTATGATTTGGTTATTTTGAACGTTGAAGGATTTTATGATGATACTCCTATTGTTTAAGTTATGGAATCGTGTATTCCGTATTTAATCTTGTTATGGTGTTTTGAAGAGTTTGATAATGGTGTCGAGTTAATGGCCATCTCTAGTGAGTATTCTTAATGAACTTACATTCTTAGCATATTAGTATTGCATGAGTAACGTGTGTGTGTGTGTATGCTCACTACGGGTTAGATCCGACGGGGTCTCGGTAGGGGTCCACGGAGGGGTGGATCCGCGAGCTTGCTTTTAACCACTACGGGTTAGATCCGACGGGGTCTCGGTAGGGGTCCACGGAGGGGTGGATCCATGGTTAATTGTGGTGCATTTTTACAAATGTGATTTGATTATGGCATTTCCGGAAATGAGTGCTTTTGAACGGTTTTCATGATTGCATGCATTGACTAAGTGTGTAAGAGGTAAGTTGTTCGTTTGGCCTACTTGACTAGGATGGCACTAGAGTATTTTGTTGTTTGTTTTAAATCCTTTATTTGTGGATTTTGATGTTGGAAGACGAACCTTGTTGTCGTTCTCGTGTACTGTGAGTTGATGAGATTTGGGGCTAAAATCCCAATGGTTTTATAAAAGTCGTTTTACGGATTTGGGGCTAAAATCCCAACGGTTTGGTAAATGTCATTTTTCGGAAAGTAAACCTTTGTGGCGGTGACCCCTTTTGTCTTTGGATTTTGAAAAGTAGGATTTGATAATCCTAAATTGTTTTCTATTAAAACTCTTGATGGCATTCTAAACCGTTTTATAAATTACTTCCATTGATTTATGATATTTCGATTTTGAAATGTTTTCTCAAATTCTTGCCTCGAGAAGTGCTTTTCGTTTCGTTTGGAACCTTGAGGATTCCTGGTTATTGTTATTCGTGGAATGTGAATTGTATGGCTCGTACTTGCACTTTGTTCTTGCACTAGCAAAACAGTGGAGTTTTGCTAACCCCCGAGTATTCGGGGGGTGGATGTCTGTTTTTGCATTCAGGTTTTGGAGCATAACACAGGGTCGGCACGAAGGATGATGAAAGATGATCGATACTAATCACATGAGGAACTGTACATCGTGTGTTGGTTCAGTTGTACTTTATTTTCCGCTGCTATATTGTTCCCATTGTACGGGTGTGGTTGTATTTTGTCCCCTGCGTGGGCATGAGTTGTATTTGAGTTGTATGTATTTGTGGAAAGACCAAATCGGTCTACTGAGTCATTTTAGCCTTGAAGGCATGGTTGAGTTGTTATATGTTGTTACCATCCTGGTAGATCCTCGAGGAGAGGGTCTACGGCGTGTAATATCCCTGAGTGGATTGGGGGTGTTACATAAATGGTATCGGAGCTTAGGTTGAGGAAACCTAGGCTGTCGGGTCAAGTCGTGTTGTTTGAGTCTTGTTTCGTCGGATTTTATCTGACTGAGTCGTGTCATGATGCGTCGTTTGAGTTTGTTGGTCGTGATTAGTATCGTGGGGCGGTCATCATCTTCGTGCGACCTGTGGAAGTAAGTCTCCCTTCTTTGTGTTGTGCCTCGTGTGACACGAGCTATTTTTATGATTATTTGTTAAGTGGTGGAATCCTTATGTGAATTTTGATTTCACGATATGTATTTAGTCGACTTTCGTATTTGATTTATACGAGGAGTGTCGTCGCTTGTGATGTCTTTTTATTGTTGTTTTTGTCCGTGGCTGATGATTTTCGAATCGATTTGTACGTTTTACAAGTTCTCTTGTGGAAGCTTTGTGCTTATACGCGTTCGACTTGTTCACTAGCCAGTGCGGGAGGGTCTTTAGAGGCCTCGAATGGGGTCAGTGGTTTTGTTCTGAATGTGGTATTTTATCGTTTATTTCCGTTTAAAGACATGTATTGTCTTGATTTTAAACGTTTTGATGCGTGTGCTAGGAGTTGTTTTAGTGAACGTCGATATGTGTGAGTTTTGGGCATTACGGCCTCGAATTTTGAAAACCTTGAGTATCTTAGAAAAATAAATTTGAGACATACTTTTCAAATGAGTTATTTTCTTGTGGTACATCCAAGGTGCCACAATATATTTCAAAAGTTTTCTACTTAGAGGACCAAAATGCTTTGAGATATTTTCAATGTTTTAGAAACACTTTTAATTAGACACGAGGGTCGAATATTCTGAAAGTTTTCACTAAGAGAAAGTGCCCTCATTTTTATCAAATGCGAAATGGTTTTCGATAACGACGTTTCACGTTTGTACTTTTTGAAAGATGATACTCAAGATCAATCGGTATTCTTCAAATTGGTTTCAAAATGAGGTTTTCGTTTTTAAAACCTATCCATTCCCGTTTGAGGGCTGGGTATGAATGTATGATGTTCGCGTTGTCATTTTGATACTTTCTCCCGAGTATGATCGAATTGGCGGTGTGAGCGTTGAGTCGCTTTCCACACATTGGTTGTGCTAGCCCCCTGTGAGAGGCGGGATGTTGGTGTTGAATGTTGCCATCTCTTGGTGATTTCGTGTTATCGCGCATGTGCGAGCTGTTAGAGCTTGGTTTGGTTTGACGGTGTGCTTGGGTGTTGGTTCCGTTTTGTGTGGGTTTTTTGTTGTCTTGTTGCCTTGCTACCGTTTTTGTGAATTTCGTGGGACGAGGTCGGAGGTAATGCCGTACTATTTTGACTTGTATTTTCTCTTTCCCGATCTATCGATTCGCTCATGTTCGTTGGTACTTTATGAACTTGTTACGTATTTCGGTTTCATCGTCCGAGCAGTGTGATCTTGTTGTGGGTCGATCTGGTTATCGATGTGACTTTTTGGGTTGATTCGATTCTTGTGAACCTTGTTCGGGAGTGACATCATCTGGTTCTATTAGTTCTTTTATTCGAAGTGGATCGGATTTGGAACTCTTATGTTTTCGACTGTCGACTCATTATGTTCGTTGACATTTCCGAGCTTGTCCTGCCCCTTGTTTTTGTTTATCGAACGAGTGTGGTATCGTTTCGGAATAACTCGTTTGTCGTTGTGACTTTTTAATTGCTATTCCCTTTCCTGTGGATCTTATGTGAATGCACATCCTGTTGTTTTCACCGGATCATATATTGTCTCGAGTCGAGATGTGAGCCTTGGAGTTGTTGTTTGAATTTTATTATCCTTCGTGTTTCGGACATGATTGTTCGATTTTTGTTGTCTCGATCGTTTGTTTGTTCGGTTTTTGTTCTCGTTTTGTGATTGTTGAGCATTCAGGCTCCTTCCTAATTCCCTTAAGTTCGGGAAATTAGTTTCGTTTTCGATCTTCCAGCCCTTAGGCGGTGGAATTCCGTATTTGTTCAGCGTTTGGCTCGCGTTTTGATCAATATACCGTTAGGTTGGTCAATCGTATTGATTTTCGTTCGTTGTGTTTTGCGATTGTTCGGATAATTGACTTGATTGTATTATCCATTTGATGACGCTTGTCACTTGTTGGTTTTATTATATCCCTAACGGCGATGTTGTGTTGGTCGTCGTGGAGCGTGTTTTCACGCCGTATATTCCTTTGCGTTGTTTGTAACATTTCGCCGTTGGGCGTTAGTTACGCATACTTGTGTATCTCGTTGAGTTTTTCCTGGCGGAATATTTCTTCTCCCTATTTGTTTTAAGTTTCGGGACGAAACTTCTTTTAACGAGGGTAGAATGTAATATCCGCAATTTTCGATTTTCGGTAAATTTCTTTTTTCCTACGGAGTCCGTTTTGACGACTTGCTCATGACCGTTTCGTCATTCTGAGAATGATTAATTCTACACTTTTTGACATCCGAGTTCGTTTCGGTGTCGTTTTGTTGAGTTCCGTGCTTTTTAGCGACTTTTCCGCGCTTGAGTTCGATTCTTGCGAATCTCGTTGGCTATTGTTTGAGTTTCGTAAGTCCGTTTAACTTTGTTAGACGTGTTGTGAACCGGTTTGGTTATTCGATCACGTATCGTGATTTTAGGCATTTGGGCCATTTTGTAATTTCTTGAAAGTTACGGGTATCCGTATCTGTAATTGTTGCCTCGACCCGTTTCTTAGTCGCGTATGACTAATTATGGTATTATGTTTTCATTTCGGGCCGTTTATGTTGTCCGCGAACTTTTCGTCGTGTTCGTTCCGTACGTTTTCGGAAATCGGGTCGTCGAGCCACAGCGGTTCTTTGGTGGCCGGACGGTTGCGGGGCGCCGGACGATTGCGGGCACCGGCCGGACAGATGCGCGAGAACCGGCGTAAGCGCACGCTGCTTAGGAAGAGCGTAGCTAACCGGCAGTGTAGCGCACGCTAGCCTGGTCGACCAACGACGCTATCGGCCGGACAGTGGGGTTTCGAGGTTCTGGACTCGGTCAGATCGGCGGGTAGCGCGCGCTGCATCGGTCGTAGCGCACGCTAACCGGCAGGGGTAGCGCACGCCGGCCGACTAGCGTCGTTACAGGTAAGTTTGTTAGTCCGGTGGCTCTTTGGGCAGGATTCGGCTAGCGCGCAGCTTCCGCCGTAGCGCACGCTAGCGGAGTCGGGTGGACCGGTCATGGTCGGCGGGGTGGTCGGTGGTGCGGGTCATGCGGGCCATGGCGAGAGTGCTCGTCCGATGCGGCCGATAGCGCACGCTAGTCCAGGAAGGCTAGCACACGCTAGTTCCGGCCCGATATATATATGACAAGCGATCGTATTTCATTTCGTTTTCACTTCCTTCCTTCTCGTCCGCGGTGGCGATTCATGGGTCATGAAGCCATGTTGTTTAACAACAAATCCATGAAGTTCTTGAGTTCATAACATCAATCAATCGTCCGTTATCATCCTTTGATCCAAATAATCAAGGTAATCTTCCTTAGAACCCTAATTTCGTGAATTTGGGGATTTTTGCATTTTTGTCCGATTCGTTCCGTGTTGTTGATTAATTCATGATGGGTATGATTAATCTTGATAGTATTCTTGTGTTTAACATCATTTAATCCATTGTTCTTCGTCGAATCGAAGTATATTTCTCGATTTCCTTCAAATTGACTTTTTGGGGGATTTGTCCCCGATCTCGTTTTTCATCCGTTTTCGATGGATCGATTATGGTTAAATGATGTTGTTAAACATATTATATGGATTGTATATCCATATTTCAACTTGGAATTCCGTTTTCGGGTTTTGACGGAACGAATCGTGTTCTTGGCCGTTTTGGGGGAAATCCTTGAACTTCCGTCATTCGTTCTTTGAATTCAACGGCTTTGAGTCGTGTTATGGAATTCATTTCATTGTTATTATTTGTCCTTCGTAGTTTATGAACGTGAGTTGGCGTTCGGTGGAGTCGGCGGGTTCGTAGTCGGTTCGGGCCAACCTACTTTGGTCGATTCCCCGCGTTGTTCTTATTCGAGGCAAGTACCTTGCCCATACTTTTCTCGTTTTATAGATATGATAATCGGTGGCCGTCTTGATGTGTTTGTTTGGTTATTTGAAATGAAGTTTCAAAGAATTTCGGTTTGGCCTCGTTAAAGACTTTCTTTCAAAGCGAGTGTGATTTGTGAACGGTGTTTTGAGAATTGATTATGATTTGGTTATTTTGAACGTTGAAGGATTTTATGATGATACTCCTATTGTTTAAGTTATGGAATCGTGTATTCCGTATTTAATCTTGTTATGGTGTTTTGAAGAGTTTGATAATGGTGTCGAGTTAATGGCCATCTCTAGTGAGTATTCTTAATGAACTTACATTCTTAGCATATTAGTATTGCATGAGTAACGTGTGTGTGTGTGTATGCTCACTACGGGTTAGATCCGACGGGGTCTCGGTAGGGGTCCACGGAGGGGTGGGTCCGCGAGCTTGGTTTTAACCACTACGGGTTAGATCCGACGGGGTCTCGGTAGGGGTCCACGGAGGGGTGGATCCATGGTTAATTGTGGTGCATTTTTACAAATGTGATTTGATTATGGCATTTCTGGAAATGAGTGCTTTTGAACGGTTTTCATGATTGCATGCATTGACTAAGTGTGTAAGAGGTAAGTTGTTCGTTTGGCCTACTTGACTAGGATGGCACTAGAGTATTTTGTTGTTTGTTTTAAATCCTTTATTTGTGGATTTTGATGTTGGAAGACGAACCTTGTTGTCGTTCTCGTGTACTGTGAGTTGATGAGATTTGGGGCTAAAATCCCAATGGTTTTATAAAAGTCGTTTTACTGATTTGGGGCTAAAATCCCAACTGTTTGGTAATTGTCATTTTTCTGAAAGTAAACCTTTGGGGCGGTGACCACTTTTGTCTTTGGATTTTGAAAAGTAGGATTTGATAATCCTAAATTGTTTTCTATTAAAACTCTCGATGGCATTCTAAACCGCTTTATAAATTACTTCCATTGATTTATGATATTTCGATTTTGAAATGTTTTCTCAAATTCTTGCCTCGAGAAGTGCTTTTCGTTTCGTTTGGAACCTTGAGGATTCCCTGGTTATTGTTATTCGTGGAATGTGAATTGTATGGCTCGTATTTGCACTTTGTTCTTGCACTAGCAAAAGCAAAGGAGTTTTGTTAACCCCGAGTATTCGGGGTGGATGTCTGTTTTGCATTCAGGTTTTGGAGCATAACACGGGGTCGGCACGAAGGATGATGAAAGATGATCGATACTAATCACATGAGGAACCGTACATCGTGTGTTGGTTCGGTTGTACTTTATTTTCCGCTGCTATATTGTTCCCATTGTACGGGTGTGGTTGTATTTTGTCCCCTGCGTGGGCATGAGTTGTATTTGAGTTGTATGTATTTGTGGAAAGACCAAATCGGTCTACTGAGTCATTTTAGCCTTGAAGGCATGGTTGAGTTGTTATATGTTGTTACCAGCCTGGTAGATCCTCGAGGAGAGGGTCTACGGCGTGTAATATCCCTGAGTGGATTGGGGGTGTTACATAAATGGTATCGGAGCTTAGGTTGAGGAAACCTAGGCTGTCGGGTCAAGTCGTGTTGTTTGAGTCTTGTTTCGTCGGATTTTATCTGACTGAGTCGTGTCGCGACGCGTCGTTTGAGTTTGTTGGTCGTGATTAGTATCGTGGGGCGATCATCATCTTCGTGCGACCTATGGAAGTAAGTCTCCCTTCTTTGTGTTGTGCCTCGTGTGACACGAGCTATTTTTATGATTATTTGTTAAGTGGTGGAATCCTTATGTGAATTTTGATTTCACGATATGTATTTAGTCGACTTTCGTATTTGATTTATACGAGGAGTGTCGTCGCTTGTGATGTCTTTTTATTTTTGTTTTTGTCCGTGGCTGATGATTTTCGAATCGATTTGTACGTTTTACAAGTTCTCTTGTGGAAGCTTTGTGCTTATACGCGTTTGACTTGTTCACTAGCCAGTGCGGGAGGGTCTTTAGAGGCCTCAAATGGGGTCAGTGGTTTTGTTCTGAATGTGGTATTTTATCGTTTATTTCCGTTTAAAGACATGTATTGTCTTGATTTTAAACGTTTTGATGCGTGTGCTAGGAGTTGTTTTAGTGAACGTCGATATGTGTGAGTTTTGGGCATTCTGGCCTACTGAATTTTTGAAAACCTTGAGTATCTTAGAAAAATAAATTTCGAGACATACTTTTCAAATGAGTTATTTTCTTGTGGTACATCCAAGGTGCCTGATATATTTCAAAAGTTTTCTACTTCGAGGACCAAAATGCTTTGAGATATTTTCAATGTTTTAGAAACACTTTTAATTAGACCCGAGGGTCGAATATTCTGAAAGTTTTCACTAAGAGAAAGTGCCCTCATTTTTATCAAATGCGAAATGGTTTTCGATAACGACGTTTCACGTTTGTACTTTTTGAAAGATGATACTCAAGATCAATCGGTATTCTTCAAATTATTTTCAAAATGAGGTTTTCGTTTTTAAAACCTATCCATTCCCGTTTGAGGGCTGGGTATGAATGTATGATGTTCGCGTTGTCATTTTGATACTTTCTCCCGAGTATGATCGAATTGGCGGTGTGAGCGTTGAGTCGCTTTCCACACATTGGTTGTGCTAGCCCCCTGTGAGAGGCGGGATGTTGGTGTTGAATGTTGCCATCTCATGGTGATTTCTGCGTTATCGCGCATGTGCGAGCTGTTAGAGCTTGGTTTGGTATGACCGTGTGCATCGGTGATGGTTCCGTTATGTGTCGGTTGTTTGATGTCTTGTTGCCTTGCTTCCGTTTTTGTGAATTTCGTGGACGAGGTCGGAGGTAATGCCCGTACTATTTTGACTTCTGTATTTTCTCTTTCCCCAGTCTATCGATTCGATCATGTTCGTTGGTACTTTATGAACTTGTTCTGTATTTCGGTTTCATCGTCCGAGCAGTGTGATCTTGTTGTGGGTCGATCTGGTTATCGATGTGACTTTTTCGGGTTCAGTTCGATTCTTGTGAACCTTGTTCGGGAGTGACATCATCTGGTTCTATTAGTTCTTTTATTCGAAGTGGATCGGATTTGGAACTCTTATGTTTTCGACTCTGTCGACTCATTATGTTCGTTGACATTTCCGAGCTTGTCCTGCCCCTTGTTTTTGTTTATCGAACGAGTGTGGTATCATTTCGGAATAACTCGTTTGTCATTGTGACTTTTTAATTGCTATTCCCTTTCCTGTGGATCTTATGTGAATGCACATCCTGTTGTTTTCACCGGATCATATATTGTCTCGAGTCGAGATGTGAGCCTTGGAGTTGTTGTTTGTATTTTATTATCCTTCGTGTTTCGGACATGATTGTTCGATTTTTGTTGTCTCGATCGTTTGTTTGTTCGGTTTTTGTTCTCATTTTGTGATTGTTGAGCATTCAGGCTCCTTCCTAATTCCCTTAAGTTCGGGAAATTAGTTTTGTTTTCGATCTTCCAGCCCTTAGGCGGTGGAATTCCGTATTTGTTCAGCGTTTGGCTCGCGTTTTGATCAATATACCGTTAGGTTGGTCAATCGTATTGATTTTCGTTCATTGTGTTTTGCGATTGTTCGGATAATTGACTTGATTGTATTATCCATTTGATGACGCTTGTCACTTGTTGGTTTTATTATATCCCTAACGGCGATGTTGTGTTGGTCGTCGTGGAGCGTGTTTTCACGCCGTATATTCCTTTGCGTTGTTTGTAACATTTCGCCGTTGGGCGTTAGTTACGCATACTTGTGTATCTCGTTGAGTTTTTCCTGGCGGAATATTTCTTCTCCCTACTTGTTTTAAGTTTCGGGACGAAACTTCTTTTAACGAGGGTAGAATGTAATATCCGCAATTTTCGATTTTCGGTAAATTTCTTTTTTCGTACGGAGTCCGTTTTGACGACTCGCTCATGACCGTTTCGTCATTCTGAGAATGATTAATTCTACACTTTTTGACATCCGAGTTCGTTTCGGTGTCGTTTTGTTGAGTTCCGTGCTTTTTAGCGACTTTTCCGCGCTTGAGTTCGATTCTTGCGAATCTCGTTCGAAACTGCTGTTTCGAGTTTCCCGTAAGTCCGTTTAACTTTGTTAGACGTGTTGTGAACTTCGGTTTGGTTATTAGATCACGTATCGTGATTTCCGGGCGTTTTGGGCCATTTTGTAATTTCTTGAAAGTTACGGGTATCCGTATCTGTAATTGTTGCCTCGACCCGTTTCTTAGTCGCGTATGACTAATTATGGTATTATGTTTTCATTTCTGGCCGTTGATGTTGTCCGCGAACTTTTAAATCGTGTTCGTTAAAATGCGTTTTGGAAATCGGGTCGCCGAGCCACAGCGGTTCTTTGGGTGGCCGGACGGTTGCGGGGCTGGCCGGACGATTGCAGGCACCGGCCGGACAGATGCGGCGAGAACCGGCGTAGCGCACGCCTTCTGCCGGAAAAGGCTGCCTTCTAACCGGCAGTGTAGCGCCTGTGCTGGTCGACCAACGCCTTATCGGGCCGGACAGTGGGGTTTTGAGGTTACGGACTCGGTCGGGATCGGCGGGTAGCGCGCGCCATCGGTCGTAGCGCACGCTAACGGCAGGTAGCGCCGCTGCCCGGCCGACTAGCGTCGTTACAGGTAAGTTTGTTAGTCCGGTGGCTCTTTGGGCCAGTCGGCTAGCGCGCGCAGCTTCCGGCCGTAGCGCACGCTAGCGAGTCGGGTGGACCCGGTCATGGTCGGCGGGGTGGTCGGTGGTGCCGGGTCATGCGGGCCATGGCCGAGAGTGCTCGGCGTGCGGCCGATAAGCGCACGCTAGTCCGGGAAGGCTAGCGCACGCTAGTTCCGGCCCAGTATATATATGACAAAGCAGTCACATTTCATTTCGTTTTTCACTTCCTTCCTTCTCCGTCCGCGGGTGGCGATTCATGGGTCATGAAGCCATGTTGTTTAACAACAAATCTATGAAGTTCTTGAGTTCATAACATGAATCAATCGTCCGTTATCATCCTTTGATCCAGCGAATCAAGGTAATCTTCCTTAGAACCCTAATTTCGTGAATTTGGGGATTTTTGCATTTTTGTCCGATTCGTTCCGTGTTGTTGATTAATTCATGATGGGTATGATTAATCTTGATAGTATTCTTGTGTTTAACATCATTTAATCCATTGTTCTTCGTCGAATCGAAGTATATTTCTCGATTTCCTTCAAATTGACTTTTTGGGGGATTTGTCCCCGATCTCGTTTTTCATCCGTTTTCGATGGATCGATTATGGTTAAATGATGTTGTTAAACATATTATATGGATTGTATATCCATATTTCAACTTGGAATTCCGTTTTCGGGTTTTGACGGAACGAATCGTGTTCTTGGCCGTTTTGGGGGAAATCCTTGAACTTTCGTCATTCGTTCTTTGAATTCAACGGCTTTGAGTCGTGTTATGGAATTCATTTCATTGCTATTATTTGTCCTTCGTAGTTTATGAACGTGAGTAGGCGTTCGGTGGAGTCGGCGGGTTCGTAGTCGGTTCGGGCCAACCTACTTCGGTCGATTCCCTGCGTTGTTCTTATTCGAGGCAAGTACCTTGCCCATACTTTTCTCGTTTTATGGATATGATAATCGGTGGTCGTCTTGATGTGTTTGTTTGGTTATTTGAAATGAAGTTTCAAAGAATTTCGGTTTGGCCTCGTTAAAGACTTTCTTTCAAAGCGAGTGTGATTTGTGAACGGTGTTTTGAGAATTGATTATGATTTGGTTATTTTGAACGTTGAAGGATTTTATGATGATACTCCTATTGTTTAAGTTATGGAATCGTGTATTCCGTATTTAATCTTGTTATGGTGTTTTGAAGAGTTTGATAATGGTGTCGAGTTAATGGCCATCTCTAGTGAGTATTCTTAATGAACTTACATTCTTAGCATATTAGTATTGCATGAGTAACGTGTGTGTGTGTATGCTCACTACGGGTTAGATCCGACGGGGTCTCGGTAGGGGTCCATGGAGGGGTGGATCCGCGAGCTTGCTTTTAACCACTACGGGTTAGATCCGATGGGGTCTCGGTAGGGGTCCACGGAGGGGTGGATCCATGGTTAATTGTGGTGCATTTTTACAAATGTGATTTGATTATGGCATTTCCGGAAATGAGTGCTTTTGAACGGTTTTCATGATTGCATGCATTGACTAAGTGTGTAAGAGGTAAGTTGTTCGTTTGGCCTACTTGACTAGGATGGCACTAGAGTATTTTGTTGTTTGTTTTAAATCCTTTATTTGTGGATTTTGATGTTGGAAGACAAACCTTGTTGTCGTTCTCGTGTACTGTGAGTTGATGAGATTTGGGGCTAAAATCCCAATGGTTTTATAAAAGTCGTTTCTGATTTGGGGCTAAAATCCCAACGGTTTGGTAAATGTCATTTTTCGGAAAGTAAACCTTTGTGGCGGTGACCCCTTTTGTCTTTGGATTTTGAAAAGTAGGATTTGATAATCCTAAATTGTTTTCTATTAAAACTCTCGATGGCATTCTAAACCGTTTTATAAATTACTTCCATTGATTTATGATATTTCGATTTTGAAATGTTTTCTCAAATTCTTGCCTCGAGAAGTGCTTTTCGTTTCGTTTGGAACCTTGAGGATTCCTGGTTATTGTTATTCGTGGAATGTGAATTGTATGGCTCGTATTTGCACTTTGTTCTTGCACTAGCAAAACAGTGGAGTTTTGCTAACCCTCGAGTATTCGGGGGGTGGATGTCTGTTTTTGCATTCAGGTTTTGGAGCATAACACAGGGTCGGCACGAAGGATGATGAAAGATGATCGATACTAATCACATGAGGAACTGTACATCGTGTGTTGGTTCAGTTGTACTTTATTTTCCGCTGCTATATTGTTCCCATTGTACGGGTGTGGTTGTATTTTGTCCCCTGCATGGGCATGAGTTGTATTTGAGTTGTATGTATTTGTGGAAAGACCAAATCGGTCTACTGAGTCATTTTAGCCTTGAAGGCATGGTTGAGTTGTTATATGTTGTTACCAGCCTGGTAGATCCTCGAGGAGAGGGTCTACGGCGTGTAATATCCCTGAGTGGATTGGGGGTGTTACATAAATGGTATCGGAGCTTAGGTTGAGGAAACCTAGGCTGTCGGGTCAAGTCGTGTTGTTTGAGTCTTGTTTCGTCGGATTTTATCTGACTGAGTCGTGTCGCGACGCGTCGTTTGAGTTTGTTGGTCGTGATTAGTATCGTGGGGCGATCATCATCTTCGTGCGACCTGTGGAAGTAAGTCTCCCTTCTTTGTGTTGTGCCTCGTGTGACACGAGCTATTTTTATGATTATTTGTTAAGTGGTGGAATCCTTATGTGAATTTTGATTTCACGATATGTATTTAGTCGACTTTCGTATTTGATTTATACGAGGAGTGTAAATGCGCTTGTGATGTCTTTTTATTGTTGTTTTTGTCCGTGGCTGATGATTTTCGAATCGATTTGTACGTTTTACAAGTTCTCTTGTGGAAGTTTTGTGCTTATACGCGTTCGACTTGTTCACTAGCCAGTGCGGGAGGGTGTTTAGAGGCCTCGAATGGGGTCAGTGGTTTTGTTCTGAATGTGGTATTTTTATCGTTTATTTCCGTTTAAAGACATGTATTGTCTTGATTTTAAACGTTTTGATGCGTGTGCTAGGAGTTGTTTTAGTGAACGTCGATATGTGTGAGTTTTGGGCATTCTGGCCTACTGAATTTTTGAAAACCTTGAGTATCTTAGAAAAATAAATTTCGAGACATACTTTTCAAATGAGTTATTTTCTTGTGGTACATCCAAGGTGCCACAATATATTTCAAAAGTTTTCTACTTCGAGGACCAAAATGCTTTGAGATATTTTCAATGTTTTAGAAACACTTTTAATTAGACCCGAGGGTCGAATATTCTGAAAGTTTTCACTAAGAGAAAGTGCCCTCATTTTTATCAAATGCGAAATGGTTTTCGATAACGACGTTTCACGTTTGTACTTTTTGAAAGATGATACTCAAGATCAATCGGTATTCTTCAAATTGGTTTCAAAATGAGGTTTTCGTTTTTAAAACCTATCCATTCCCGTTTGAGGGCTGGGTATGAATGTATGATGTTCGCGTTGTCATTTTGATACTTTCTCCCGAGTATGATCGAATTGGCGGTGTGAGCGTTGAGTCGCTTTCCACACATTGGTTGTGCTAGCCCCCTGTGAGAGGCGGGATGTTGGTGTTGAATGTTGCCATCTCATGGTGATTTCTGCGTTATCGCGCATGTGCGAGCTGTTAGAGCTTGGTTTGGTATGACCGTGTGCATCGGTGATGGTTCCGTTATGTGTCGGTTGTTTGATGTCTTGTTGCCTTGCTTCCGTTTTTGTGAATTTCGTGGACGAGGTCGGAGGTAATGCCCGTACTATTTTGACTTCTGTATTTTCTCTTTCCCCAGTCTATCGATTCGATCATGTTCGTTGGTACTTTATGAACTTGTTCTGTATTTCGGTTTCATCGTCCGAACGAGCTGTGATCTTGTTGTGGGTCGATCTGGTTATCGATGTGACTTTTTCGGGTTCAGTTCGATTCTTGTGAACCTTGTTCGGGAGTGACATCATCTGGTTCTATTAGTTCTTTTATTCGAAGTGGATCGGATTTGGAACTCTTATGTTTTCGACTCTGTCGACTCATTATGTTCGTTGACATTTCCGAGCTTGTCCTGCCCCTTGTTTTTGTTTATCGAACGAGTGTGGTATCGTTTCGGAATAACTCGTTTGTCGTTGTGACTTTTTAATTGCTATTCCCTTTCCTGTGGATCTTATGTGAATGCACATCCTGTTGTTTTCACCGGATCATATATTGTCTCGAGTCGAGATGTGAGCCTTGGAGTTGTTGTTTGAATTTTATTATCCTTCGTGTTTCGGACATGATTGTTCGATTTTTGTTGTCTCGATCGTTTGTTTGTTCGGTTTTTGTTCTCGTTTTGTGATTGTTGAGCATTCGGGCTCCTTCCTAATTCCCTTAAGTTCGGGAAATTAGTTTTGTTTTCGATCTTCCAGCCCTTAGGCGGTGGAATTCCGTATTTGTTCAGCGTTTGGCTCGCGTTTTGATCAATATACCGTTAGGTTGGTCAATCGTATTGATTTTCGTTCGTTTTGTTTTGCGATTGTTCGGATAATTGACTTGATTGTATTATCCATTTGATGACGCTTGTCACTTGTTGGTTTTATTATATCCCTAACGGCGATGTTGTGTTGGTCGTCGTGGAGCGTGTTTTCACGCCGTATATTCCTTTGCGTTGTTTGTAACATTTCGCCGTTGGGCGTTAGTTACGCATACTTGTGTATCTCGTTGAGTTTTTCCTGGCGGAATATTTCATCTTTCTACTTGTTTTAAGTTTCGGGACGAAACTTCTTTTAACGAGGGTAGAATGTAATATCCGCAATTTTCGATTTTCGGTAAATTTCTTTTTTCGTACGGAGTCCGTTTTGACGACTCGCTCATGACCGTTTCGTCATTATGAGAATGATTAATTCTACACTTTTTGACATCCGAGTTCGTTTCGGTGTCGTTTTGTTGAGTTCCGTGCTTTTTAGCGACTTTTCCGCGCTTGAGTTCGATTCTTGCGAATCTCGTTGGCTATTTGTTCGAGTTTCCCGTAAGTCCGTTTAACTTTGTTAGACGTGTTGTGAACTTCGGTTTGGTTATTAGATCACGTATCGTGATTTCCGGGCGTTTTGGGCCATTTTGTAATTTCTTGAAAGTTACGGGTATCCGTATCTGTAATTGTTGCCTCGACCCGTTTCTTAGTCGCGTATGACTAATTATGGTATTATGTTTTCATTTCTGGCCGTTGATGTTGTCCGCGAACTTTTCGTCGTGTTCGTTAAAATGCGTTTTTGGAAATCGGGTCGAGCCACAGCGGATTCTTTGGGTAGCCGGGACGGTTGCGGGGCCCAGCCGGACGATTGCAGGCACGGCCGGACAGATGCGGCGAGGCCGGCGTAGCGCACGCTTCGCCGGAAGGCTGCCTTCTAACCGGCAGTGTAGCGCCGCTGTGCTGGTCAACCAACGCCTTATCGGCCGGACAGTGGGGTTTCGAGGTTGGACTCGGTCGGGATCGGCGGGTAGCACGCGCTCGTCGGTCGTAGCGCACGCTAACCGCGAGGTAGCGCCTGTGCCCGGCCGACTAGCGTCGTTACAGGTAAGTTTGTTAGTCCGGTGGCTCTTTGGGCCAGTCGGCTAGCGCGCGAGCTTCCGGCCGTTGCGCACGCTAGCGTGAGTCGGGTGGAGCAGTCATGGTGGGCAGAATTAGTCGGTGGTGCCGGGTCATGCGGGCCATGTGCTAGAGTGCTCGTCCTGTACTTGCCGATAGCGCTCGCTAGGCCGGGAAGGCTAGCGCACGCTAGTTCGGCCCGATATATATATGACAGAGCGATCATATTTCATTTCGTTTTCACTTCCTTCCTTCTCCGTCCGCGGGTGGCGATTCATGGGTCATGAAGCCATGTTGTTTAACAACAAATCCATGAAGTTCTTGAGTTCATAACATCAATCAATCGTCCGTTATCATCCTTTGATCCAGCGAATCAAGGTAATCTTCCTTAGAACCCTAATTTCGTGAATTTGGGGATTTTTGCATTTTTGTCCGATTCGTTCCGTGTTGTTGATTAATTCATGATGGGTATGATTAATCTTGATAGTATTCTTGTGTTTAACATCATTTAATCCATTGTTCTTCGTCGAATCGAAGTATATTTCTCGATTTCCTTCAAATTGACTTTTTGGGGGATTTGTCCCCGATCTCGTTTTTCATCCGTTTTCGATGGATCGATTATGGTTAAATGATGTTGTTAAACATATTATATGGATTGTATATCCATATTTTAACTTGGAATTCCGTTTTCGGGTTTTGACGGAACGAATCGTGTTCTTGGCCGTTTTGGGGGAAATCCTTGAACTTTCGTCATTCGTTCTTTGAATTCAACGGCTTTGAGTCGTGTTATGGAATTCATTTCATTGTTATTATTTGTCCTTTGTAGTTTATGAACGTGAGTTGGCGTTCGGTGGAGTCGGCGGGTTCGTAGTCGGTTCGGGCCAACCTACTTCGGTCGATTCCCCGCGTTGTTCTTATTCGAGGCAAGTACCTTGCCCATACTTTTCTCGTTTTATGGATATGATAATCGGTGGTCGTCTTGATGTGTTTGTTTGGTTATTTGAAATGAAGTTTCAAAGAATTTCGGTTTGGCCTCGTTAAAGACTTCCTTTCAAAGCGAGTGTGATTTGTGAACGGTGTTTTGAGAATTGATTATGATTTGGTTATTTTGAACGTTGAAGGATTTTATGATGATACTCCTATTGTTTAAGTTATGGAATCGTGTATTCCGTATTTAATCTTGTTATGGTGTTTTGAAGAGTTTGATAATGGTGTCGAGTTAATGGCCATCTCTAGTGAGTAGTCTTAATAAACTTACATTCTTAGCATATTAGTATTGCATGAGTAACGTGTGTGTGTGTGTATGCTCACTACGGGTTAGATCCGACGGGGTCTCGGTAAGGGTCCACGGAGGGGTGGATCTGCGAGCTTGCTTTTAACCACTACGGGTTAGATCCGATGGGGTCTCGGTAGGGGTCCACGGAGGGGTGGATCCATGGTTAATTGTGGTGAATTTTTACAAATGTGATTTGATTATGGCATTTCCGGAAATGAGTGCTTTTGAACGGTTTTCATGATTGCATGCATTGACTAAGTGTGTAAGAGGTAAGTTGTTCGTTTGGCCTACTTGACTAGGATGGCAGTAGAGTATTTTGTTGTTTGTTTTAAATCCTTTATTTGTGGATTTTGATGTTGGAAGACGAACCTTGTTGTCGTTCTCGTGTACTGTGAGTTGATGAGATTTGGGGCTAAAATCCCAATGGTTTTATAAAAGTCGTTTTACGGATTTGGGGCTAAAATCCCAACGGTTTGGTAAATGTCATTTTTCGGAAAGTAAACCTTTGGGGCGGTGACCCCTTTTGTCTTTGGATTTTGAAAAGTAGGATTTGATAATCCTAAATTGTTTTCTATTAAAACTCTCGATGGCATTCTAAACCATTTTATAAATTACTTCCATTGATTTATGATATTTCGATTTTGAAATGTTTTCTCAAATTCTTGCCTCGAGAAGTGCTTTTCGTTTCGTTTGGAACCTTGAGGATTCCTGGTTATTGTTATTCGTGGAATGTGAATTGTATGGCTCGTATTTGCACTTTGTTCTTGCACTAGCAAAACAGTGGAGTTTTGCTAACCCCCGAGTATTCGGGGGGTGGATGTCTGTTTTTGCATTCAGGTTTTGGAGCATAACACAGGGTCGGCACGAAGGATGATGAAAGATGATCGATACTAATCACATGAGGAACCGTACATCGTGTGTTGGTTCAGTTGTACTTTATTTTCCGCTGCTATATTGTTCCCATTGTACGGGTGCGGTTGTATTTTGTCCCCTGCGTGGGCATGAGTTGTATTTGAGTTGTATGTATTTGTGGAAATACCAAATCGGTCTACTGAGTCATTTTAGCCTTGAAGGCATGGTTGAGTTGTTATATGTTGTTACCAGCCTGGTAGATCCTCGAGGAGAGGGTCTACGGCGTGTAATATCCCTGAGTGGATTGGGGGTGTTACACTATCAAGATTTTGATCGGAATGTGTTGAGAATATCGATTGATGTTGATTGTGTTTCATGTATTCTCATGAATTTCTGCGATATTGGTTGTTGTTGGCGATTAAATTCACTAATGATTATTTTTGTTCTTCATTTAAGTTACACACGCCAAGTGTTTGATGTAATAACCCAGTGAAATGTGTTTAATCTAAACATCTCCAAGCTTTTGGCAAGAAATATGATTATCCGAATGATATGTTCCCCCAGCCCTTATGTTCATTTTTGATTAAATTTTCGCATCATGTCCCTCATATGGAAGTGAGAGTTTTTAACGCTACATTCGTTTCTCACACTTTATAAGTTATGATTGGTGTTTTGTTATTTAAAGTCGTCTGATATCCTATTTTTATTTTCAGGAACACATAATGGCACGTAAGAGAAAGTTGAGCTCCACTCGTGCTACGACTCGTTCATCTCCCCTGAGAGGGGAAACCTCGCAAAACCGGACGGATGGGCAATCCTAGCAATTGTCCGACCCTGAGACCCATCGAATCTTTCATGAAAAAATTCATCCTCGGACCATAATTCCTGAGAGGGGATTCACTCCCGCCCCCCAAGATGGCGAACTATTTTCCATGATCACTGAAATAGGATGGACAAGATTTGTCGCACATCCTGAGCCGACAGTAATCTCTATAGTACATGAATTCTATGCCAGCGCTTTGCTACTCCATATATGGGGAGGTCAGATGTTGGGGAGACCGAATATACCTATTGAGGTCGTTGTCCGTGGCCAGACAGTGGACTTCTCGGCAGCTGTGATTCGGAGTTTGTACGAGCTTCCTGAGGTAGACGAATCGGCATTCACGTAGACAATGGGTAGCCTCACGAGGGAGGCTTTGCTAGAAACACTTTCTCAGCCGGAGTCCATTTGGGAAATGCGTGTCCCAGGGTCCGCAGCTTTCTTCTTCAAGAGCTCCCGTCTCAGTCGGCTTGGGCGAGCTTGGATATATTTCCTCTTCTCGCGAGTCGACCCTACTTCGCATATCCGCTCTGTCTTGCTTCCTCGCGCCCGACTGCTATATGCCATCATGGATGGACTTCGATTTGATGTGGCCCCACGTCTGGCCCAGTCTATTCTCCAGTGCATCCAGGGAGGGGCCAAGACGGGACTAAAACATCCCTCTTTGATTTGCGCCTTATGCCACCTGTCGGGTGTGACTTGGTCGGATGACGAGCCTACTATAGCACCCCAGGGTCCGATCGACCATCGTATTATCTCACATTTCGACCAATGGGGTGGCGCGCGGGCACACCCGCGGGGACGAGGATTTCTTCTAGATGAGCCACATGAGCACTCCTCAGAGCTTCTTCTTCTGACTCATGAGCCGGCGGCAGATACTGAGGATCATACCGAGTCCACCCCACTGCCATCGAGAGATAACCTTCTTCAGGCGATGTTTGACGGCTTGAGGGAGGATATGCGAGCAGAGCGAGACAGCATGATCACAGTTGTTCGACATGAGATGCATGAGCAGGTCCGCCGGGCCAATCGGCGTGCTGAGAGGCGCTTAGCTGCGCGGGACGCTTACCATCGGGATTACTTAGCTGTGTGGACGGGTCATATCCTTCACCCGGATGGACCATTCATCCCTCCGATCAGGCCACCTACACCACCCACTTCACCGGGCGAGGCTGATGCCAGTGCCTGAGGTTTTCCTCAGGGGAGTACTTGACCTATCTTTCACTACTTATACTTATTTCTCGTCCATTGGGGTCAATGTACTTCTTAAGTTTGGGGGGGGATTACTTTTTAGTTGTTATTTATTGTTAGTTGTTTTCATTTTAGCCTTGCTTGTCTTCTATGGTATTCTGGACATTGTTTGCATTCGTGAGTATTTCGTGCAGCCTTGTGTAAGACCGATTATATGATACTGATTTCTATTTGAAGAAATAGATGAGTATTAGTCGAGTTCACATTATGTGATATTTCTTTCCCTCTAGTATTCAATTCGGTCTGATTTTTACGCGTCATTGTGGTGGCATTTAAGAAATGAGACATACGTGTTTGTAGTGTCCGCATATCATGAGTCGTTGTCTATATGTTTAGTGGCGCTATTCACTTAGCTAGTCGTCTAGTAACATTAGTCGTGTGGGCATCCAATTAAGTACCTACGGTTAGGCATTGGGTCGGACAGTATTAATTCCCAACAATATTACATCCTGACATGTTCTAAGATTGGAAGTCTAGTAACCGGGTGTATTCATGTAACCCGTAGTTTACATTCGCGTAAAACGAAGACCTTGAATAGACATGCGTAGGAGATTGAATTAGTGTTCAGAAAAATCGCATCTCCGATGATAGGAAGCCAAGTAACCGGATGTATTCACGTAACCCGTAGTTTACATTCGCGTAAACAGCAACCTTGAATCGGACGTGCGGGTGTAGTTATTCGAGTTTTTTCTCTGTTGTAAGGGGAGACTTAGTAACTAGAAGCATTCATGAGCCCCATGAGTGTCTTTTACGTCAAACGGTTCCCCAATACGTCGAAGGTTATACAAAATTAGAATGGAGAAATGCATTTTGGAGGAGAAAAAAAGGTTATAAAGAATTAGACCTAATCCTTGGATGCATTTTGGACCTAATTCTCGGATGCATTTTGGAGGAGAAAAAAAGGTTATAAAAAGGCACTGAAGGTCAGAAAATAAATCATCGAAGGAGAGGAGAAGAATACCTAGCAGCAGAGAGCAAGGCCAGAGAACGGAAGAAGACAAGTTCATCAATTATGTTTGAATTTCTTCCTTATGTTTAATTCAAATATTTGTGTATTGTTTTCTAGCATGTCGGGCTAGACCCTTTTATTCTAGGATTGAGATGAAACCAAGATTATGATGGATTAATTCTTGATTTTATGTTTTTGATATCTTTCCCTTTTCTATTGAGTTTTCCTCAATTGTTCTTAATGCTTTCAATTGTGTGGCCTATGATTGAATTGTTATAACTACGTAACTTGAATCGGGAGAGGAGAGTAAGTAGTGAAAATTGGGAGAAAAGCATTTTGTCTTGTGAGATAGGAATATACTCATAAGAATTATGAAGCTCATTTGAAGATTTTAGACTTTTTGGCTATTGTCGAATTAACTCACCTAGGAATAGAGTGAATTGTTCGCTTTGAAAAATTCTACTAGCCTCGGGAGAGGCATTAGATTAACTTAGAATCTTCACTTTAATAGATTGGGAAATTATATAAATTATATTAATCAATATTAATTTGGATTAATCGAGGCGAATTCTCGATCCTAGATTCTTCTCCTATTTGATCTCCTTTTATCGGACTGTCGATTTTATTGTGTGTTTTTAGTTTATCGCAATATTTAGTTTTTAATAATTATTCAACCTCAAAATTTCGGACGTTCAAATAAAATTAGAAATACTAATAAATTGCTACTTAGTACATCAGTCCTCGGGGGAATGATACTTTTCTCATCACTTTATTACTTGATGACGACAACGTGCACTTGCGTTCACAGAAATACGTAACAATAACTCGGAAGCATAGCACACCGGCTCGGGTATCAATTTTCTACGAGCTTCATGGAGGGTAGGAAACCTCGTAACCTTTTTCAAACTTAGTCTTGTTTGTTTGTCGGGAGAATTTCACGATTAATGGTACACTTTGCATATTAATTCATTTAAAAGTGTGTTTGTTTGTCAATCATTCAAAATGAAAAATAGTAAATAGCAACCTAGTTACTGCCAACATATAGCTCATGGACTTTTTCCTAAGTACTGGGCCAAGCGAATGACCCAATAAAAAAAAAAAAAACAGTCTTCGATTCTTCATCTTCTCGATTGGTTGTCTTCGGTCTTTGTCATAGCCCAATAAATAATTACATTATTGAAAAAATGCATCATATACAACTTTTTCTAGTAAAAATAAATACGCTTAAAATGGCCTTTACAACCCAATCGAATCGAACAAATCAAAATTAAGTCCACGAGCTATATCACCATCACGCAAGGATTCCACACAACATGTAACGGTAATGAAATTAAATAATTAATTTAATATATTAATACAATTAATCTATGAAATGAATCTATTCAATTTCTAGAATATAAATCTAATTAATATTTAATGGCATTAAAATTAAATAATAAACTAATGTATTAATCCAATCAATATAAAATTAATCTATTCAATATCAACGGTATTAATCCAATTAATACTAATAATAGTCATTTTAATTTGTTCGAATTAATCCGACCAAAAATAATATTCTCGTTTAATTAATTTTCGTTAACACAAAAAAAATATTCCAAATATTAATTTAGTCAAATTAAAATCTAATTTAAATTACGGGAAATAATTACAACGAAATATAAATTTAAAATGGAGTCCCGGAGTATCCGGTATTAGGCTCAGCCCGCGGCCCAATTCAAAATCGGGCCAAAACCCGAGAGATGGCATGGCCGAGCCATGCTCGGCAGACTGGCCGAGACCTTCTCTGCAGCCTGGGCAGCCCGCCCAGGTAATGCTGCCGGCAGCCCCGTTTTCTTATTTTTCGGCTCGTTTCCAAAAACGTGATGTTACAACGAACAATTTAAATATCATCGATCATACCAAAATGATTTTAAATCATAAACATCAACTAAAAAGCATTTAAAATGCACATATAATCATATATACGGTATCATTGACCTCGCTCCGATATCACTGTTGGGATTCCAGATACAAAACGAAATACGCAGCAGAAAAATAATAACGAATCCCAAACAGGATCGATCAAGTAACGTATATACGAAAATAAAAAGATGAAGATAAAAGGATTAAGGTCCCATACGCTTGAAGTCTTTGATAAAATCTTTGTAAGTTGATGATTTTCACGAACCCGGGCATGAGCACGAAATCTCTTCGTCCCAAACACCGAAAGCACGATGTCTCTACGTCACCACATGGCGGAACTTGACCGGAAAGAAAACAACGAGACTCCGTTCTCTAAGAACACGGCTAGGGAAACTCGTAGGAATTTTTCTCTCTATTTTTTTTCTTGTTTTTATCTCACCTTTAAGATGAAGAATTGAACAAAGAAAATGTCTCTCTCACCTCTTGAAAAAACTCACGGCCGAAGTAATGAAGAATGGTGTAGTTTTTAAGTTGTGGTGATGATGTCTTTATTTATTTAAGTCACCATGATAAAAATAATATATTAAAATGATGAGAATCAAATCAAATCATTCTGTAAAACATGTGAAGGAATCACATGCCTAAAACAATCATCACACTTAGTCAAATAAGAGGGGGGGCCCATGAGTAAGTTTCAAGAAACGAGCCGAATCACCCGGCTTGTGAACCGGACCCTCGTCAAACGAATCCGTTAAATACACTTCGTTTTATTTCCAATGTATTTATACTTAATTAATTAATCTAATTAATTATATCATATACAAATATATTTATCTTAAGAAATATTATTTATGAACTAAATTAATTATTCACTAACTTAATTTCAATTCATAAGACTGCTATTTTGATTTATCCAATAAATTATAATTTGATATCCAATATCTAATATTAATAGAGATATGATAAATTCATAAGCGCGACTCTATAGGTCCGTCTCACACGGTATTGGGAGGAACCAATGAGTGCGGTCAGCACTTAGCCAGCTTAGCGGGCCGCACTGTAAACCCTGACTAAAAATGAATGAAGGGATCATTCCAGAACTATTATGTCGTGAATACCATATACGTATAGACGCTTCATCAGATGTCCCGGTCAAGTCTTCGGGTCACGGTAAAGTCAAACCCTACTGTTCACTAAACTCTATACATGTGTTAATACAAATCAAGACCGACTGATTACTAGTGTATCGAATACGACTAGATTAGAATGCTTTACCAAAGACTTACGACCTTATTTTCCATTAACTGTATAGGACATTCGCCTGCTCACTAACAGGAGATAGAATCCTTTCTTGGTGTACTTTAAAGACTGCTACTTGCCCGTATAGTCCGCACTTCGAGGTTGAATCAACGATTAAGTAAATGAGTCTAACTACTCTAATGACAAACTAAACGTCACAGGCACATCTTTCACTGAACCCTCAAGTCAAAGGTCCATGTATACTATCACAACCTTTCGATTCGTCATCGACTCTCCAAGAGTGAATACCGTATGACTGAATCAAGTATGAGTTGTGTTCGAGTATACTAGTCCCACCAATATACATATAACTTTGCTATCAATACATGCACATGCCCTTGCATCAGTTATACAAGTCTTACTCAAAACTAAATACCCAATTAAGTTTATCGACTCACGAACGGTTTACGTAAATAAACTTTAAACACTTCCAGTGCATTTTCTCTTATCCGATGACGAGAGTGAAATGTTTGCTTTTATCTACGTGGACTTCACTTTAATATTTGCCATATCAAGAACGCATTTGAAATACAATAAATAATGAATGAGTCATTTTTCCTTTTATTATTAATTCCATAGTTACAAGTACAATGCCCCTTCTCTCTCATCCCCTGAGTGGCATTTGAGGGCACATTCCTAACATGAAGCTCTGAATAATTCTCACTAGATCACTTCTATGGAAGAAGAGCTAAATGGTTTCGAAAGAAACAATATATGGTATCTAGTACCCAGACCAGATCATCAAGCTGTAATTGAAACTAAATGGGTATTTAGAAACAAAAAGGATGAAAATGGACTTGTCATAAGAAACAAATCCCGACTAGTCGCTCAAGGTAACAGATAGGAAGAAGACATAGACTATGATGAAACCTTCGCCCCTATATCCATACTAGAAGCCATTAGGATACTCTTAGCATTCGCCGCTCACAAGAACTTTATAGTCTATCAAATGGATGTTAAGAGTGCAATTTTGAATGGAGATCTCACCGAAGAAGTCTATGTTGAACAACCACCAGGGTTTGTCAACACTGAAGGTGGAGACCTAGTATATAGGCTAAGGAAAACACTGTATGGTCTTAATCAAGCACCTAGAGACTGGTATGAAACCCTATCCCTGTACCTAATAAACAATGGATTTGAGAAAGGTGCAGGGGACAAGACCCTCTTTAAGATATAGGAAGGTGATGATCTTTTAATGGTACAAATATATGTCGATGATATTATATTTGTCTCAACTAACCTCGATCTATGTCAAAGGTTCTCTAAACTCATGCAAAGTAAATTTGAAATGAGTATTATGGGAGAACTTAGCTATTTTCTAGGATTGCAGGTCAAGCAATTGCCTATAGGCATATTCATCAACCAGGAAAAGTATAGCAAGGAGCTGCTCAACAAATTTGGGATGAACAACTCCAAATCCTCGTCCACTCCCATAAGCACTTCCATGCAAATTAATACTGAGGAAGCTGGAAAGCCGGTTGATCAATCACTCTACATGAAGCTTATAGGCTCACTCCTATACCCAACAGCTAGCAGGTCCGATATCCACTTTGCTGTAGAAGTGTGTGTGCGGTATCACGTAACACCTAAGGAGTCACACTTCACCACATCCAAATGAATCCTTAAGTACGTAAAAGGAACAATCAATTTAGGATTATGGTATCTTAAGAAAGGAGGATTCGATTTGGTAGGCTACAACAACTCGGATCTCGGAGGTTGTAAGTTGCATAGGAAGAGTACAAGCGGTACTTGTCACTTCCTTGGACCTAGACTTGTGTCATGGTTCACTAAGAAGCAATTGGCTAATTCTCTTTCTACAGCTGAGTTGGAATATTATGACCCTCGAAGTTGCTGTATGCAGATTCTATAGATGCAACAGCAGTTACAAGATTATGGAAACAGCCAGAGAGACTTCAATCATGTGCGATAGCACGAGTGCAATTGCAATCACACATAACCTTGTATTGCACTCGCGAAACAAGCATATTGATATGAAGCCTCAATTCATCAGGAATCATGTTGAGAATAAAGATGTTCAGATCTAGAAGATTCATACAAACCTACAGTTAGCCGACATCTTTACAAAACCTTTCACCACAACCAGGTTCTGCATGCTTCGCCAATAATTGGGAATGTTACAGCTAGACTTCTTGTAAGTTTTTACATTTTACTCATCAATTGAGGGGGAATACTATAAGGCCCAACAATACAGTATCCACGTTAATTAATTATACACTCAGAACAAGTCAAATCTTACTGTAGGAAGAAGAAGGAATAAAACCTTCTTATAGGTGACGTATGTATTAATTAAGGGGGAATACAGTAAGACCCATGAATATAGTATTAATCTTAATATTGCTGTAAGAATTGAATCATGTATGCACCTTTTAAGGGGGAAAACTGTATTTTCGCGGATACAGCTTATACAATGTAGGATATCAATTAATATTATAATCGTATCTCACTCATACACTTATACACAGCAAACTGTTTTTAAGTCCACATGCTCTATCCTAATTTAAAACATTTTATCCTTTAATAGTTTTAAAGACACCTAGACTTTACTACCTTAAATACCGCGATTCCAAAATTCAAACCGCGTGCAATAGTGGAAGAGGAACTGTCAGAAGTGCGACCGCCTATTATTTTAAAACTGACGGATTAGACGTAGACATTACATCTGAATCCATCCTGTACGTTCTTTCAAAAGACGGTTCCCATCCCTTAAATCTAACTGTTCACTGTTAACCTAATCTTCCCTGCACCCTATAAAAGGATAGTAATTTCTGCAATATTAACGAGTCTATAGCAATTTGTCTACATATTTTCTGCATTTCTTTGCTTTATACCATGTTACTTCACCTCTATTTGCTTGAAAATGTCTACCTCACAGACCTCTTCCATCTCTCTGAAGAAGAAGGAAACCATCATTGACGGTCGCATATTTGTCAAATCTGTGTTAATGGAGAGGATTGCCTTTGAAAGTGAAAACGAAATCAGCATGGAATTGGTTGTTGCAAGAGTGAAGCAATAAGGTCTGTACCGTCTGGGAAGCATCATGCTGACACCTACGATGAGCAGATAGTGGAGGAATTCTATCTGTATTATACCTTCAAAATTTCCTCGCAGAGGAAAGGCACTGAAATCACTGACATTATTGGGACTGTGCAAGGGATTGATATCCCTATGAACAAAGAACTACTGAGAAGATCTACAAATTGCCCTCTGACGGGCTCAATATGGAAGAACTTGTGACCTTCGAAGTCTGAAAACCTGTTGTTCGCATACTGGACGTTGTTTACTGGCACTTCCATGGCTACAAACGTTCATCCTTCCTAGCACAAGAAGAACTTCACACTTCCATACATCTACTTTCATGATTTTTGCTGCCGTGTTGTTGAAAATTGGACTGGTGCTTTCGAAATATGCACTAATTTAAGATACAGAATGATGGTTGCCATCATGTATGGTGAGAAGGTTAATTGGTTCTAAATTCTTTTGAAACGTATCCA
This sequence comes from Orobanche coerulescens, assembly GCA_033398695.1. Classification (NCBI taxonomy): domain Eukaryota; kingdom Viridiplantae; phylum Streptophyta; class Magnoliopsida; order Lamiales; family Orobanchaceae; genus Orobanche; species Orobanche coerulescens. The sequence continues at coordinate 35,114,141 of CM065807.1, forward strand.
AGAAGAAGCATCACTGAAATCATTTGGCTTAATCCTGAATCACACCCTCACTCGTTGCGGAATGAAGCAATCTTCAGACACCAGGAAGATTGGAACTGGGAATTCATCGGTGGAATCAGAACCGATGCATACAAAACACCCATCATTGCTACAGGCCCAACCCTCTCAGCATGCGAATCTCTAGTGATCCGAGGGATGTCACTCTGAAGAGCTCGAGTATGGGAAAAAGAGAAAAAGAAGTATTCCCGATAGCAGCTCCCCTAAAGCTATCGATAAGAAAAGAAAGAAGACTAAGAAGTCTTCTAAGGCTCAACCTACGGTGACTACAGCGGTCACTTTAGAAGTCCCATCGACAACCACTATCGCTGAATCTCTCCCATACGGCGCAACCCATATGGAAGTTGCTGCTCATACACCAAATCCTCAGCCAGTGGCGGCTATGACGGATGAACAACTGTTTCCCAAGTTGGAAGGATCTAGCGAATCGGCTGCCCCTTTGGAGCTGAAAGTCGCAACTCCAAATAGGGCACCCACTCCTTTACGGAGTCCCTATCCCCACAGGGTACCCACCCGTGTCAGGGATCCCGCTTCTCCACAGGCTCTCTTACCTATCTACAATCCAAACTGAACAGTAGAGCCCACTACTGTGCGGAGTCCCTCCCTAATGGATATTATCAATAACACTCTCCTTCAAGTCCAAATAGAGGAAGCCTATGAGCGCTTCAAAGTCTATAAATCCTATAGGGTTTCCCCTTACAACACCCTGTACAACTGGGAGGCCTACAAAGAAGAGGAGTTATTTGCTCTGGAGGTCTCGGTTTTTTGGGCTGTTTTGGGGCTCTTTCGGCCGAGCTGTTTCGGGGCTGTTTTGGGGCTGTTTCGGCCGAGCTGTTTCGGGACTGTTTTGGGACAGTTTCGGCCGAGCCGCTTTCGTCGGATTATTCACAAATTAATTTCGAGGCAAGTATCTTACTCATACATTACGTGTTTTGTGGATATAATGGTTGCTAATCGTCGATACGTGCTAAATAAATATTTATAACCATTTTTCAAAAGAATCGGTGTATTTACCATCTTGGTTTTCGTAAAGGTGACTCATGTGTGTCGGGAATTAATATGCTTAGTTGAATATGTGTGCTAGTGTCGAGTATAGGATCACCTTACTTTCGTGTGATGTCATTATGTATGATTATGTCGTCGGTAAATGTAAAGTGTAATTCTTTTGTCACATTATATGCGCGGAGTCACGTGGTTATGGATGAATATTTGAGTTTGTGTGATATTGGTTGTGTCGTTCGGTGCTGTTGAGATCTTGTGCTTCCTTGTGAATTGTTATAGTTCTGGGTCGTGAGTACGTGTTGGACAATATGGCCATTCTAGCAAGGTACCTTGACTATATATTTTGTGTGTTTGACCTTTCAGAGTTGTGTTTTTCCATGGATGTGTTGTCGTTCTTCCACCCGGGGATGGCATGAGGCCTCTGGGGGCCGATACTAATGGGTACGGCCACGGAAGTGGACTTGGGTGCGTGTGTTGGTGTTCTTCCACTTGGGGACGGTTCGACGGGACCTCTGGGGGTCAATACTAATGGGTACGGCCGCAGAAGTGGTTCCCACCCGGGGACGGTCTGACGCGGCCTCTGGGGGCCGATACTAATGGATACGGCCACGGGTTACCAGGTGTGGTTTTTGGTGATGTTGATGTTGATGTTTTGATAACTACTGTGATATGTCCGGAGTATCACAATGTTTTATGCTCGGGGTAGAGATACATTATATATCGAGTCTTGGTGTTTGGCTAGAATGGCATAAGAATAATGTGTTATGTGTAATGTGTCCTTGTAAGTGAATTGCAGTGGATGATCGGGTCGTGGACCCTGTTTTTTGTGATCGAAATGGTTGGGCCGTAGACCCCGTGTTTTGTTAATGGATTTGTATTTTGGAAAATGAACTTTGGGGCTGTGACCCTAAGTGGCTTTCGAAGAATTAAGAACTTTTCAATTTTTAATGTTTTCAAAACTCCCGAGATTTGGAATTGTTTTCAAAGTGCTTACTTGTTTTGTTTCTACTTTCAAGACTTGAACTATTTTATTTAAATGATATATCTCGGGAAGTCTTTCGTTGTATTCTCGGAATGTGTTGTGTATGGCTCGTATTTGCACTTTATACTTGCACTAGCGAAACAGTGGAGTTTTGCTAACCCCCGAGTAATCGGGGGGTGGATATCTGTATTGTGTCCAGGTACATGCAGGTTTTTGAGAGCAAGACACAGGATCGGTATGAGGAATGATGAAAGACGAATGATACTAATCACACGAAGGCCAGTTTTGGGTTCAGTTAGTCGAAGTCCATTGTATTGTCTTTTTCGCTGCCGTATTGTCTATGTTTTGAAGTATTTTACCCTTGTGTGGGTATGAGTCTGGATAGGGTTATGTATTCTTGATTTTTAAGACAGTGACAAAAGACCAAATCGGTCTAATGGTTCGTGATTTTACCGTGTCGGCATGTAATGTATTATGTTGTTTCGATGTTTAGCCTGGCGGATCCTCACGGAGAGGGTCTGCAGCGTGTAATATTCCCGGTTAGATTCTGGGGGTGTTACATTTATGGTATCAGAGATTAGGTTGCGGAAACCTAGGCTGTCGGGTCCAGTCGTGTATTGTTGGGTCTTTTCTTGTCAGATTGAGTCTGACTGATGTCGTGTCGCGACGCATCGTCTGGGATGTCGGTCGTGATTAGTATCATGGTGCAACCATCATCTTTGTGCGATCTGTGGATGTAAGTCTCCCTACTACATGTTGTACCACGAGCTATACGAGCCTGTGTGATTCTGTGTTATGTAGTAGTATTTGAAGGTGCATCGTGAGTAAGTGACATATATTTGTCGATTCTCGTTTTGTGCTAGATTGAAGAGTGATATTGCTAAATGTATCCGTGTATGAACTGTTTTTCTTGCAAGAGTAACAACCTTGGAATTTTAAGTTTTGGAAAGGCTTTCGGGGAGTCGTAAATTTTTTTAAAATGTTCTCCAAGCGAGGAAAAAAAAAAATTTGTATGATGACCTCAAGGTCAAAATTTTTGAGACTTCAACTACCGATATTTCATTTTCATCTCATACTATAAGTTTTCAAAACCCGAGTTTTTAACTCAAATAAGGTCTACAAAATATACTCAAGACGTGACTCTCGTTTGTAACTTTCCGGTTTCATGAATGTTAGTCAGAAGATGTGTATTGATGATATTCTCGTTGGTGGGCAGTGGTGCCAGTTTTATGATTAAAATAGTAACGTGAATGTTGAGTCCATCGGTATGTATGTGTTGAGATAGTCCTCTTTATTGAGAAGTAAAATTTTCATTTTTGTAGGATGATTTTCTTTTGATGGTTGCTTGTGAGATGTTATAATTATGTGAGTCGATGACATTTAGACTCCTATATTGTTACTTATTTGTAACATTTGAGTCTAGTATTACCTCATATATGTTTGCAATCATGTTGTCGATTAGAGCAGTTAGCGCAGGCTTGGTACGAGGCTAATGTGCGCTAACGTGGCATGTTTAGCGCACGCTAATCTTTGTTGTAACGCGCGCTAATCAGCATGGGCAGAGGCTATGGAACCGCATTTTTAGCCGTCAGGTCTATGTTTTGCAGTCAATCATCTTCGACGGTATTCTATGTATGTTGTCTAGCGATGCAACTGTTGTGTGGGAATAAGTGTTAGGACTTTTTGTAGCGCTAGGTGATAATTGATTTTGTTTAACTTATGTCTGATTTGTGTGTGTTCGAAAACGCCACCCTGAAAATTTCATAAAGTCTCGACGATTCGATTAATCGGCGGCTCTGTGCGTACTTTGAAAATTATTTAGAATTGGCGAGCCGGCCTCGGATTCTCAAATAAAACCTCGATGGTATTTGAAAGAGTTGTTTTAAAGTACATGTAGACATTTTGTAAAATATTACCGTCGTTGATTTTTGTGTAGTGTTGAGAGGATTTTCGAAAATGATTTTTGACATATTGTTGTATTTTCAAATAATCCGAGTACATGATTTCAGAAATATTTTACATCATAAAATCTTTATTTTCAAAAATCAATACAATTTTTATTTTCAACAATATACTGTGGAAGATAAAGAATCTTACTCGATTTAAAACATCAAACTCGGGTTTAGAAAAGTTTTCTATATTGAGCCAGTTATCGTGCGTGATCTTGAATCACTCTATAATGATGATGTTTAAAAAAAATATTGTTTTGCAAGTGATGTCAAATGAGACGGTTAAAGTCCGTCATTTACAGGTTTTGATGAAACAAACCGAGGTACCAAAAATACTTTCAAGGTTTTGTTTTGAATAGCGCACGAATCCAAGGATTTCCAAATGAAATCATTTAAAAGGATACCTCGTGGATTTTCTTATTTAGTTGTTATCAATTACCTTATGTGTTATGTCGTGCTGGGTTGGTACTTTAGCATATTATTTTCGCGAAGTTGTGCCATCGTATCGAGTGAGAATCCGCTTAGTATGTCTAGGGACAGAGGATATGGTCGTGACCGCGGTATAGTTAGTCGTGGAGATCAGATGCGGGACCAAGAGGATATGGCCGGGAAAGTTGCTACTCCAGCACTTCATTCTCGTTGTTTAGGTTTCGGGGATGAAACCTCTTTTAAAGATGATATGATGTAATATCCGCAATTTTCGATTTTCGGTAAATTTCTTTTTTTGGCAGGAGTCCGTTTTAACGGATCGCCTGTGACCGTTTCGTCCTTCTGTGAATGTTTCATTCTGCACTTGTTAACATCCGAGTTCGTTTCGGTGTCGTTTTGCTGAGTTTCGTGCTTTTTGGCGACTTTTCCGCATTTGAGATCGATTCTTGCGAATCTTGTTCGAAATTGTTGTTCCTATTTTCCCATAAGTCCGTTTAACCTTGTAAGACGTTTTGTGAAGTTCGGTTTGGTTATACGTTGTCTTATCGTGATGTTTCAGGCATTTGGGCCATTTTGTAATTTCCCAAAGTTTTGGGGTGGTTGCCTTCGTATCGTCTTTCCCGATCTTCAAGTTATCGGAATCATGTGTCATCTAGAGTTGCTCTGCCTGGATTGTTTCATGTTTTAAGTTTCGGGATGAAACTTCTTTTAAGGAGGGTAGAATGTAATACCCGAGATTCTCGGTTCCGGTTATTTTTTAATTTTTGTCGATTGCACCGTTCATTTTGTTCTGTTGGCGATTTCTTGAGATTTTCCCCTATATTGGGTACGGCACGATGTACCGTGTTGTGGTGTTCGTCGGGTACGACTTATCGTTGCGTAAGTCGAGCTAATAGTATGTCTTGCTTTGTTATGTGTTCGTTTTCGATTTGGATCGTTGGTATTGTCCGTTAGTGTTTCGTTGCATGTTGAATAATTATTGTTTTGTCGAGGAGTATCATTTTTGTGCATTTGGTCGACTTTGTAAGATCACCATCGGCGCTTATAAAGTCTAAAAATTCTGAAACTTTACACTGTGATAGAGCATCAAATTAGCTTTCCAATGGTTCAAACGGCGAGTCAATCGGAGTCCGGACGGAGAAGTTATGGTCATAATGACAAAGTCTACACTATCAGAATACGGCCCTGGAAGACGACGCTGTTTGCACCGTTTTTGCTGAGTCGTTCATAACACGGCGCTGTAATACGGCTCTAATTTGGGCCGTGTTCTGAGCCGTTTTGTCCAGTTGTATAAATAGGACAGTCGCGTTTTTCAGCCCATTTTCACTTCTCTCTCGGTTTTTGGGCAATTTGATGGGGATTTCAATCCCTGAGTAGATTATCATCATATTCTTGAAGTCTTGATCATGTTTAACAACATCTAATCCATTGTTCTTCGTCGGATTGAGGTAATTCTACAAAAAAATCCTTTTTCAACTATTTTGGGGTTTTCCTTTTGATTTCAATTCTGGGCCGATTATGATGAATTGGTCATGTAATTCTTGTTGTATTGGTTGTAATCTACGGATTAGTAACTCGTTTATCGATTTCGTCTCACCCGAAACATAATTTTGGCTTTCTTGGAACGAACCCTTGAACCCTTGTAGTTTCTTAGTGTCGATTGAGATTTCGTTTAGTGTTGTTGATTCGTAGCGGTGTTATTCTCGTGGTGATTGTGTTGTTATTGATTTCTCGCGAAGGTGGTCGGTTTTTGGGGCTGTTTCGGGGCTATTTTGGGGCTCTTTCGGCCGAATGCTTTTAAATAAGTCACGAAATGCTTTCGGACCTGTTTGGGCGCTGCCGAGCCGCTTTCGTCGGAGTATTCACAAATTGATTTCGAGGCAAGTATCTTGCCCATATATTACGTATTTTGTGGATGTAATGGTTGCTAATCGTCGATATGTGCTAAATAAATATTTATAACCATTTTTTAAAAGAATCGGTATATTTACCATCTTGATTTTCGTAAAGGTGACCCGTGTGTGTCGGGAATTAATATGCTTAGTTGAATATGTGTGCTAGTGTCGAGTATAGTATCACCTTACTTTCGTGTGATGTCATTATGTATGATTATGTCGTCGGTAAATGTAAAGTGTAATTCTTTTGTCACATTATGTGCGCGGAGTCACGTGGTTATGGATGAATATCTGAGTTTGTATGATATTGGTTGTGTCGTTCGGTGCTGTTGAGATCTTGTGCTTCCTCGTGAATTGTTATAGTTCTGGGTCGTGAGTACGTGTTGGACAATATGGCCATTCTAGCAAGGTACCTTGACTATATATTTTGTGTGTTTGACCTTTGAGAGTTGTGTTTTTCCATGGATGTTTTGTCGTTCTTCCACCCGGGGATGGCATAAGGCCTCTGGGGGCCGATACTAATGGGTACGGCAACGAAAGTGGACTTGGGTGCGTGTGTTGGTGTTCTTCCACCTAGGAACGGTTCGACGGGACCTCTGGGGACCGATACTAATGGGTACGGCCGCGGAAGTGGTTTCCCACCCTGGGATGGTCCGACGGGGCCTCTGGGGGCCGATACTAATGGATACGGCCATGGGTTACCAGGTGTGGTTTTGGTGATGTTGATGTTGATGTTTTGATAACTACTGTGATATGTCCGGAGTATCACAATGTTTTATGCTCGGGGTCGAGATACATTATATATCGAGTCTTGGTGTTTGACTAGAATGGCATAAGAATAATGTGTTATGTGTAATGTGTCCTTGTAAGTGAATTGCAGTGGATGATCGGGTCGTGGGCCCTGTGTTTTGTGATCGAAATGGTTGCGCCGTGGACCCCGTGTTTTGTTAATGGATTTGTATTTTGGAAAATGAACTTTGGGGCTGTGACCCTAAGTGGCTTTCGAGGAATTAAGAACTTTTCAATTTCTAATGTTTTCAAAACTCCCGAGATTTGGAATTGTTTTCAAAGTGCTTACTTGTTTCGTTTCAACTTTCAAGACTTGAACTATTTTATTTAAATGATATATCTCGAGAAGTCTTTTGTTGTATTCTCGGAATGTGTTGTGTATGGCTCGTATTTGCACTTTATACTTGCACTCGCAAAACAGTGGAGTTTTGCTAACCCCCGAGTAATCGGGGGGTGGATATCTGTATTGTGTCCAGGTACATGCAGGTTTTTGGGAGCAAGACACAGGATCGGTACGCGGAATGATGAAAGACGAATGATACTAATCACACGAAGGCCAGGTTGGGGTTCAGTTAGTCGAAGTCCATTGTATTGTCTTTTTCGCTGTCGTATTGTCTATGTTTTGAAGTGTTTTACCCTTGTGTGGGTATGAGTCTGGATAGGGTTATGTATTCTTGATTTTTAAGACAGTGACAAAAGACCAAATCGGTCTAATGGTTCGTGATTTTACCATGTCGGCATGTAATGTATTATGTTATTTCGATGTTTAGCCTGGCAGATCCTCACGGAGAGGGTCTGCGGCATGTAATATTCCCGGTTAGATTCTGGGGGTGTTACACCTACCTGTGGCCAAAAACGGTCTACCCAAAATAATCAGAATCTCATGATCTTCTTCCATATCAAGCACAATAAAATCAGTGGGGAAAATGAATTTATCAACTTTGACCAGAACATCTTTTATCACCCCTCTAGGGTACTTGATGGATCGATCTGCTAGTTGTAAAGAGACCGTAGTGGGTTTGGCTTCCCTAATACCTAGTTTCTTGAAAATAGAGAGGCATGAGATTAACACTGGCTCCAAGGTCACACAAAGCTCTATCAAACGACGAGTTTCCAATAGTACACGGTATAGTGAAGCTTCCTGGATCCTTCAATTTAGGTGGGAGCTTTTTCTGCAGAATAACACTGCATTCTTCAGTCAGTGTCACCGTTTCATATTCTTCAAACTTCCTTTTATTAGATAAAATCTTCTTCATAAATTTTACATAGCTCGGCATTTTTTCTAAAGCGTCGGCAAATGGGATATTAATGTGCAATTTCTTAAAGACATCAAGAAACTTAGAAAACTGCTTGTCTAACTTTTGCTTTTGCAGACGTTGTGGAAACGAGACTGGTGGTACATAAGTAGGATGTGTGGCCGAGACTGTTTTTGACTTGGGCTCTTCGTCATTCACTTTCTCAACGGGGCTGCTCTTTCCTTTGCTACTCTTGGGCTGCTCGTGTAGCTCCTTTCCACTTCGTAACTCAATAGCTTGCACATATTCCTTGGGATTCGTTTTGGTAGCACTTGGTAAGACACCTTGGGATCTAGATGACAATAGATTTTCAATCTGCCCCATTTGAACCTCCAAATTCCGAATAGAAGTGGAATGATTCTGTAGAGTAGTTTCCGTACGAGTCATGAATTGACTCGTGTCAGCCGCCAATTGAGCAATCACATCTTATAAAGAAATCTTCCGTGGTTGAGGGGGCTGCTATGGTGGCTGAGTGACTTGAGCTTGTGGAGGATTGTTCAACGCTTGCCCATTCCTCCATGAAAAATTTGGATGATTTCGCCACCCTTGGTTATAAGTGTTAAAATACGGGTTATTCTAACGATTTCCATTCCCCACAAATTGATCTTGTTCCATCTGAGTTTGCTCAAAAGGATTCTCGACTTGACATTCAGCACTAGAATGTGACCCGTTGCACCAATTACATATTTCCATGGTATTGGTAGAAGGGGTATGTGAAAAAGCTTGCAGTTGTTGAGTTAAAGCTGCAACTTCGGCTGATAGCGTAGAGATTGGATCGTTGTCGGAAATTCCCATAACTCGCTTTGGATTCACACGTTCAGAAGGCCACTGATAAGCATTTGCAGTCATAGCTTTCAGTAAAGAATGAGCTTCAGCCATCGTCTTGCCCATTAAAGCACCTCCAGCGGCTGCATCAACAAGAGTGCGTGTAGAAGCACTCAGTCCGTTGTAGAAGGTCTGAATCTGCAGCCAATCCGGTAGACCATGATGGGGGCATCTCCTTAGCAAATCCTTATATCGCTCCCATGCCTCATGCAGCGATTCCATCTCAAATTGCCCGAAAGTAGTTATCTCATTTTTGAGTCATGCTGTTTTCGCCGGTGGAAAGAACTTAGCCAGAAAAGCTTATGCTAACTCTGCCCAAGTTGTGATAGAGCCAGGCGGGAGTGAATTCAACCAGAAATTGGCTTTGTCCCTTAAAGAGAATGGGAAAAGCCGTAGACGAATGACATCATCTGTAACACTGTTGGTTTTGAATGTGTCGCATATCTCGAGAAAGGATGCAATATGATCATTAGGATCATCATTAGCCAATCCACAAAATTGGCTTTCTTGCACCATTTAAATGATAGCTGGCTTAATCTAGAAATTGTTCGCTTGAATGGTTGGCCGCCGAATCCACGAAAAATTCGCATTGATTTGTGGAAGTGCATAATCACGGAGTGCCAATGTTGGTTGAACCACTTGATCCGGGTTGTCGTTCCCTTGATTTCCAGTATTATTCATCATGATGTCTGGAATAATTGATTCACGTGTTTCCCTCCTGTTTTTACGAAGAGTGCGTTCGATTTCAGTGTCCAAAGGGAATAAACCTTCGTCACCAAATTTTTCCATGCACTAACGAATTTCTGCAAGGAAAACAAATGAAACCAAATTTACACAAAAATAAAATAATGTTCAAATTAAGACTAAAAATACTGAAATTGATATTAGTAAAAACAATCAATCCCCGGCAACAGTGCCAAAAACAGGTTACGTATTTCTATGAATGCAAGTGCACGTTGTCGTAATCAAGTAATAAAGTGATAAGAAAAGTATCGTTCCCTCGAGGACTGATGTACTAAGTACCAATTTATTAGTATTTTTAATTTTATTTGAACGACCGAAATTTTGGGGTTGAATAATTATTAAAAACTAAATATTGCGATAAACTAAAAACACACAATAAAATTGACAGTCCGATAAAAGGAGATCAAATAGGAGAAGAATCTAGGATCGAGAATTTGCCTCGATTAATCCAAATTAATCTTGATTAATATAATTTATATAATTTCCCAATTTATTGAAAGTGAAGATTCTAAGTTAATCTAATGCCTCTCCCGAGGCCAGTAGAATTTTCCAAAGCAAATAATTTACTCTATTCCTAGGTGAGTTAATTCGACAATAGCCAAAAAGTCTAAAATCTTCAAACGAGCTTCATAATTCTTATGAGTATATTCCTATCTCACAAGACAAAATGGTTTTCTCCCAATTTTCACTACTTACTCTCCTCTCCCGATTCAAGTTACGTAGTTATAACAATTCAATCATAGGTCACACAATTGAAAGCATTAAGAATAATTGGGGAAAACTCAATAGAAAAGGGAAAGATATCAATAACGTAAAATCAAGAATTAATCCATCATAATCTTGGTTTCATCTCAATCCTAGAATAAAAGGGTCTAGCCCGACATGCTAGAAAATAATACACAAATATTTGAATTAAACATAAGGAAGAAATTCATAATTGGTGAACTTGTCTTCTTCCGTTCTCTGGCCTTGCTCTCTGCTGCTAGGTATTCTTCTCCTCTCCTTCGATGATTTATTTTCTGACATTCACTACCTTTTTATAACCCTTTTTCTCCTCCAAAACGCGTCTGAGAATTAGGTCTAATCCTGCCTCCAAAACAGCCAAACAGCGAGCTGAGTTCAGTGTTACTGCGCCGCGGGCCGCGGGCCGGCTTAAGTGTGCCACGGCCCTAGTCATCAAACAGCCCAGCCTGGGCGTAAAAATCATTACGGGCCACGGCTCGTAGGGAGTGTGTCTCGGCCCCCGGTATAGTTTGTACCGATTTGCTAGGTGTTGTGCTTGTGTCGTGGCCCAGCTTCGGCGCGACGCGACCCTCGACTGAAAAATGTCGTTTTTGGCTCGTTTTTCCATTTTCGAGATTCAGGACTCTAATTTCCTTCAAAACATGTAAACATAATGCATTGAGAGCTCATTTACGCAGATTTAAACCCAAAATGGACATAAAATAATGATAATAAAGTATACAAAATAACATGTATAGTTATCGGGGTAGTACATTTGGTAGAGGTTTAAAAATTATTGAGTGCATTAGATGCCTTCGGTTGGTGATAAATTTCGCCCCTAGAAACCTGATAGGTTGTCGGGCGAGATTCAATAGTCAGACTTATAGACGTTGATGGTCAACAGCTTAGATAGTCTGGATTGCCAAGAAACCTGATAGGTTGATGGCATGAAGACTAGGGGTAAAAGAACATCGAATCATCTGTTGGGCGGGTTGGTGTTGGACACCACTTTACAGAAATTAATAGGCAAGAAACCTAACAGGTTGCGTCTGTTAAAATTTGTAAAGAACTCAATCACCACTAAGAAGTCGATCTAACCATGACTTCTGGGTTATAACATGGGAGTGTGTAATTCCGATAAAATTAGTGGGAGTCGAGATAAGAATTATACAAGCCCTTAAATTCTATACTCGGTCATAATAAAACAAGTCACTAATGCAATCTTGTCTACATCAATGCAGAGAAACGAAACTATCTCTCTCTAAAAAATGGCAAAGAACCCACTTGCAATACTACTTGAAAAGAATCTCCTAACTGGCCCCAACTTCGTTGACTAGTTGCGGAATTTGATGATTGTATTCAGTATGGAGTCTCTGGGATACGTCTTGGAGGTGGACATTCCACCGACTCCAATACGGACTAGGGATAATCTGGAAGAGATTGACGTCCATGAAAAATGGGTCAAGGATGACGTGCTGGTCCATGGCTTTATGATGGGCTCTATGACTAATGAGCTGCATGGAGCGCACGATAAAATGACTTCTACTAGGCAGATTCTCACACACTTGACCGAGCTTTATGGAGAGCATAGTAGGACTGCTAGATATGAGATATCGAAGCAGTTATTCAGTGCTAGGATGAAGGAAGTGGAGAAAGTGGGAGATCACGTCCTCACGATGATCTCTATGATTGAGAGGCTCGAGATGCTCAACTTTAATATGGATTTATCCCTTCAAATTGATCTCATCCTTCAATCACTGCCTGACTCCTTCATGCAGTTTGTAATGAATTTCAACTATAATGAGTTTTCATGCACATTAGCTGGGTTAATGAACAAACTGGTGACGGCACAGTCTAACATGAAGACTAAACCGAGGGAGGCTTCTCTTGTGATTTCTTCTGGGCCTCGTAGGTCCAAGAACAAGAAGAAAAAGACCTACGAGCAGTACAAACCCAAGAAAGGGGTGCAGAAAGGAAAGGGCAAGGCCCAAAAGGTTCAGAAGGTAGACGGTCCAAAACCTACGGACAAATGTCGTGAATGCGGTGAGATGGGCCACTGGTGTAGGACTTGTCCCAAGATCAATGGCTCATCAGGTACGGAACTTTTTGTTTTTGAAACAAATTGTTCCGCTACTGTATATTCTGCTTCATGGATTCTGGATTCAGGTGCTACTTCTCATATTTGTACTATGAATCAGGATCTGGAACGAAGTAGGCAGCTTGAAGCTGAGGAAGTGATGATCACTGTCGGAAGCGGACAAAGTGTCGAGGCAACAGATATTGGATCATTTCTACTAGGTTTAAAATCTGGTTTTATTTTGACGTTAGATGAAATACTTGTTTTGCCCAAGGGGCATAAAAACATTGTATTCATTCCAGTCTTGGACCAGAAAGGATTTTCTTTCTTCATTGGCAATGGTATTTCTAAAATTTATTTTTGAAATAAATTGGTTGGCACACTACATTGTTGAATGGTTTATATCATCTGAACTTGTAAAATAAATCAGCAGTGAACACTATAACTAGGAAACGTGGTAGACAAGATACTAATCAAGCTCTTAAGTGGCACCTTATACTTGGTCATGCTGGTCAGACCAAGGTTCACAAAATGGAGAAATATGGACTTTTAAGTCCATTAGGTGAAGAACCCTATCCAACTTGTGAATCCTGCCTTAGAGGCAAGATGACTAAGTCCCCCTTCACAGCGACATTTGAAAGGGCTGCTGAAAAACTTGGGTTAGTACATACCGACGTTTGTGGTGCTTTAGAAACAGCCTGAGATGGATATCAATATTTTATAACGTTCGCAGATGATCATACTAGGTATGGGATTGTGTACTTGATGAAACATAAATCCGGAGCCTTTACTAAATTCAAGGCACTTCGGTCAAACCGAGGTGGCGAGTATATGAGCATCGAGTTTGATGAGTTCCTTAATGAACATGGAATATTTTCACAATTCACGCCTCCCGGAACCCCATAGTTAAATGGTGTTTCAGAATGGAGAAATTGGACTCCATGTTGAATTACACTGATTTACCAATTTACCTGTAGGGGTACGCCTTACTTATCGTTGGTTATATCCTAAATAGATGTCCTTCTAAATCCGTTCCTATCACTCCGCATGAGATGTGGAAGGGTAAGAAACCAAGTCTTAAACACATAAGGATTTGGGGATGTCCAGCATATGTCAAGAAGGCTAAGGTGGACAAACTGGAAGCGAGGTCCGTCAAGGGAAGTTTCATTGGATACCCAGAGGATTCAATGGGTTATCTATTTTACATGCCTGAAGACCATAGGGTCGTTGTAGCATTACAAGCGCACTTCCTTGAGGATGAATTCATTCAAGAAGGTGGCTCAGGTAGAAATGTCTCTTTAGAATAGCACAAAGAAAGTCCCGAGGTGACATCTGATCAGAGATCACGAACCGAACCTATTGAAACACAACCTCCACTTCGAAGGTCTGATAGGGAGTCTCCCTTACCTGAGAGGTATGGCTATACACATATCGAGGAACTGGGTCTCCATGACGTACCTGATAGCCGTGAGGACGACCCCGTTGTTGTTACCCAAAATATTATTCAGAAGGGTTTGCTGGAATGGATGAGTAACAAATAAAATGCGAGAGCACGTCCAAGGGAATGTAAATAACACAAGATTTTCCGGGGGTTGTTAGTCCCGGGCTTGAATGCTCTCGCGAATATTATTAATACGAATGCTTGAGAGTACAAATATTAATGTTAGAGTACAATCACAATGAGTGTAAAGACCCTAGTTATGTAGCTCTTGAGTGCTGATGATTGCCGGAAGAACCAGAGTTGGTGCTCTGTGAGTTCTTGTAACAACGATGGAGTGCAGTGTTCTTAGCTGTAGGATTCAACAGTTTCTGAACCTCTTTCCAGTTGTTGGAGGTTTCCTATTTATAGGAGTGGAGGTAGCTGGGCGATCGCCTTTCCTATATTATAATAAGTGGGCGATCGTCTTTAGCACATGGGTTGGTCTCCTTAAAGTCCGCAGCAGCTGCTGGCAGCCGGATGTGCGAACCAATGAGAAGACAACATGCGTCCTATGTCGCTTTCTTGGGAGGTCCCACCTAGGACCTTTCGGCGGGTCTGTCGGTAGGTGAGGCAGTCCTTGTCGATTGACAGCTATTGATGGGTTGGAGTCAAAGATCTTTATTCTGCGGTGCCATTCGTGGATCTGCACGTGGGTCTTCGCTCTGATATCCAGTCTTCATAGATATGACGGATAATGGCCTTACACATGGCATAGGACGGTCGTCCTTGGTCGGGCACCAGAGTCGATCGCTAGGTGCCAAGAGGCGATCGCCCTGGACGTCGATCGCTCGGTACCTGATCTCGATCTGGACTCTTCGCTTGGTAAGTCTGCCTTGGATTATCTGATGCTAGCTTTGGTCGCTCGGCCCTTATGCCGATCGCCATCGAGGCGTATAAATCGCCGCACAACACCCGTCACCTATGACCAAGTCGTAGTGGATGTGGACTCCGATAAATGGCAAGAAGCTATAGAAGCTGAGATAGACTCGATGCATGCCAATCAGGTCTGGACTCTAGTAGATCTATCAACTGGCATGAAGCCTATTGGAAGTAAATGGATCTATAAGAGAACGACTGATGGGGATGGAAAGGTTGACGCCTATAAGTCCCGGCTTGTGGCAAAGGGTTACACCCAAAGAGAAGGGATCGATTATCATGATACCTTATCGCCCGTAGCTATGATCAAGTCAATTAGCATGATGCTTGCCATTGCTTCCCATTATGATTATGAAATAAGGCAAATGGACGTCAAGACGGCTTTTCTAAATGGATACCTCGAGGAGGAAACTACATGGATTAGCCTAAAGGTTTTGAGTCCAAAGCTAATATTCATAAGGTGTGTAAGCTGCAACGAGCCATTTATGGGCTGAAACAAGCTTCTCGGAGTTGGAACCTTCGATTTGACAAAGCAGTCAAGGACTTTGATTTTGTGCGAAACGAAGAGGATCCATGTGTTTACAAAATGGTCAGTGGGAGAAACATTGCGTTCTCAGTACTATATATAGATGACATTCTACTTATAGGAAATAACGTAGCAATGCTCAGCACTGTGAAAGCTTGGCTTTCTAAATCGTTCTCCATGAAAGACTTGGGAGAAGCTTCCTATATTCTAGGGATCCATCTTTATAGAGATAGACCACGAAGAATGATAGGACTTTCCCAAGCCCACTATATAGATAAAATCCTGAGAAGATTCAAGATGGATGATTCTAAAAGAGGGTTCCTTCTCATGCGACATGGAATTCATCTCACCACAAAAATGTATCCTCAAAGTGAGGAACACAAGAGAAAGATGAGTAAGGTGCCCTATGCGTCGGCAGTGGGTAGCATCATGTACGCTATGTTGTGTACGAGACCGGACTTAGCCTACGTTGTGAGTGTGGTAAGTCGATTTCAAGCAAACCCGGGAAGGGAACACTGGACTGCCGTCAAGAACATTCTTAAGTACTTAATAAGAACTAGAGATATGGTTCTTACTTACGGTGGTGGAGAACTGAAGGTGATTGGATTCACCAATTCTGATTTCCAAGGAGACAAGGACGACTCTAAGTCGACATCTGGGTATTTATTTACTCTCAATGGAGGAGCGGTATCTTAGAGAAGCTCCAAGCAAAGCACTACTGCAGATTCCACCTACCAAGAAGAGTACCAAGCTGCCTCAGAGGCGAGCAAGGAAGCATTTTGGATGCAGAAGTTTGTGCAAGAACTTGAAGTGGTGCTTAATGCGGAGCTGCCTATATCACTATACTGTGACAATAATGGAGCTATCTACCAACCCAAAGAGCCTATGTCTCACCACAACACCAAGCATATATAGAGAAAGTATCACATCGTTCGAGAGATGGTTGAGAAAGGATATGTTTCATTGCAAAGAGTAGACTCAGAAGACAATGTCTCTGACCCACTGACTAAGCCATTATCTCAGGCTGTCTTGGAAAGACATCTGAAGAACATGGGTATCGGATACCATGATGTATGGCATTGAGTGCAAGTGGGAGATTATTAGGAATATGCCCTCGAATGCCACTCAGTGGATGAGAGAGAAGAGGCATTGTACTTGTAATTATGGAATTAATAATAAAAGGCAAAATGACTCATTCATTATTTATTATATTTCAAATAGATTCTTGATTTGGTAAACATTGAAGTGAAGTCCATGTAGATAAAAGCAAACATTCCACTCTCGTTATCGGATAAGATAAATTACACTGGAAGTGTTTAAAGTTTATATACGTAAACCGTTCGCGAGTCGATAAACTTAATTGGGCATTAAGTTTTGAGTAAGACTTGTATAACTGATGCTAGGGCATGTGCATGTCTTGATCGCATAGTTATAAGTATATTGGTGGGACCAATATACTCGAACACGACTCATACTTGATTCAGTCACACGGTATTCACTCTTAGAGAGTCGATGATGAATCGAAAGGTTGTGATAGTATACATGGACCTTTGACTTGAGGATTCAGTGAAAGATGTGTATGTGACGTTTAATTTGTCATTAGAGTAGTTAGACTCATTTGCTTAATCGCTGAGTCAACCTCGAAGCGCGGACTATACAGGAAGGTAGCAGTCTTTACTATACGCCAAGAAAGGATTCTATCCCCTGTTAGTGAGCAGGTGAATGTCCTATACGGTTAATGGCAAATAAGATCGTAAGTCTTTGGCCAAAGCATTCTGATCTAGTCGTATTAGATACACTAGTAATCAGTCGGTCTTGATTTGCATTAACACATGTATAGAGTCTAGTCAGCAGTAGGGTTTGACTTTATCGTGACCCGAAAATTTGACCGGGACATCTGGTGAAGGGTCTATACGTATATGGTATTCACGACATAATGTGGCCCGCTAGGCTGGCTAAGTGTTGACCGCACTCATTGGTTCCTCCCATTGCCGGCTGAGACGGACCTACAAAGTCGCGCATCAGGATTGTTGACGGATAAATATGAATTTATCATCTCTCTATTAATATTATATAATGGATATCAAATTATGATTTATTGAAAAAATCAAAATAGCTGCCTTATGAATTGAAATTAAGTTACTAGGTAATTAATTTAATTCATAAATAATATTTGTTATGAGAAATGTATTTGTATTTGATATAATTAATTAATTAGATTAATTAATTAAGTATAAATACATTGGTAATAAAATGGAGTGTATTTAACGGATTCGTTTGACGAGCGTCCAGTACACGAGTCGAGTGACTCGGCCCGTTTCTTGGAAACTTCCTCATGCCCCCCCCCCCCCTCTTAGTTGACTAAGTGTGATGATTGTTTTCGGCATGTGATTCCTTCACATGTTTTACAAAATAATTTGATTTTATTCTCATCATTTTAATATATTATTGTTGTCATGGTGACTTAAATAAATAAAGACAGCATCACCATAACTTAAAAAACTACACCATTCTTCATTACTTCGACCGTCAGTTTTTTCAAGAGGGGAGAGAGACATTTTCTTTGTTCAATTCTTCATCTTAAAGGTGAGATAAATACAAGAAAAAAATAGCGAGAAAAATTCTTACGAGTTTCCCTAGTCGTGTTCTTGGAGAACGGAATCCCGTTGTTTTCTTTCCGGTCAAGTTCTGCCGCGTGGTGATGTAGAGATATCGTGCTTTTGGTGTTTGGGACGAAGAGATTTCATGCTCGTACCTGGGTTCGTGAACATCATCAACTTACGAAGATATTATCAAAGGCTTCAAGGGTATGGGACCTTAATCCTTTTATCTTCGTATTTTTATTATATACGTTACTTGATCGATCCTGTTTGGGATTCGTTATTATTTTTCCACTGCGTATTTCGTTTTGTATCCAGAATCCCAACACTTCATTGGTCGAAACAGGCTCTGACTGGGCTAAGAAAACGGCTAAAGTGCACATATCTAGTCTCATAAGTTCTGCTTGAGATTTCCATACAGGAAATTGAGACTTTTCATAATCTGTTTCTTCCTGTGCACAGAGTACAATTACTTATGTACTCTTTATTTTCCTACGATTGGTTACACCAGCATCGATATCTCCTATAATCAACTCCTGGGGATGATCTCTCAACCATCTCCTGTCAGGTCTTCATTCGGCATCACGTGCTATATCTTGAGGTGCTGGAGTCTCTACTTCAGCTTGTATAGCATCAGCTTCGACTACTTCTGATCTTACAGCTGCGGGATTGATTTCTAGGTCAACGACAGGTTCTATTGGAGTTTGGGGATCATCAATAGAAAATGTTCGGATGTTCTGGGTTATGTCTTCTACTCCTGTAGGGTCACAATGGGGTTCATCAAATACTACATGTACAGATTCCTCTATTGTCAGCTTTCTTTTGTTAAATATCCTGAAAGCTTTGCTAACAGGGGAGTATCCTATGTATATACCTTCATCTGACTTTTTGTCGAAGGTTTTGAGTTGATCGTTCCCATTGTTAGAACTTAACACCTGCATCTAAAGATATGAAAGTATGCAACCATTGGAGTTTTATTATTCCATACCTCATATATTGTTTTCTTGTGATGCTTGTTAATGATACAACGACTTTGTGTGTAACATGCTGTATTTGTTGCTCCTCCCCAGAACCGCTGCGGCAATTTGCTTATGGCTAACATGGTCCTCATTGCTTCTTTGAGCATCCTGTTCTTTCGCTCGGCAACGCCATTTTGTTGAGGAGTTCGGGCTGTTGAGTATTCATGTTGTATTCCGTTGTCCGTTCAGTATTGCTCTATAAAGCGATTTGTGAATTCAGTACCTCTGTCGGAAGGAATGGACATGATACCACTACTACAAAAACAGCATTTAACAGCGGTTCTGGAGCCATTTTAACAGCGGTTTTTGGAACCGCTGTTAAAGGTCCCGCTGTAAAATTTATTTTTTTAAAAAAAAAAAATTTAGAAATTATTTTTTTAACAACGATTGTATAAGAACCGCTGTTAAAATTATAATTTAACAGCAGTTCCGAACAACTATTGTTAAAATTGTTGAAATAAAAAATCAATTAAGCTACCCCTGCCCACATCCCGCGTGACCCGCCCGCATAGACCCGCCAGCCCCGCCCGCCCGCTCACGACCCACAGATTTATGCATATAAATATGCATTTTTTCTGCTCATGGGATTCGAACTTCTGACCTCCATAAGGTGAAAGTGGTATCAAATCATTGAGCCAAAGTCAGTTTCTGATAATTTTGTTGCTTTATTTTATACAAGTGTATAATAAATCATATATATATATATATATATATGTTTATTAATATCATAATTATATTATATACACAAAAGTTATAATGTATATTATACAATAAATTTAATGAAACTGATAAATAAACTTTTATGATTTATATTATTAATTAAGATATTATATTATTATAGAATAATAATATAATGTAATAAAAATTGTGTTACATTATATTAAATTTTTAATATGTATATATAATTTTATATATTACAATGTATTTGTAGAATCATATTACATTATATATTGAAAATTATAATGCATACATATTGTTTACGAATTATATTGTATTTGTAGAATTATATTATATATTAAAAATTATAATTTATATATTATATAAAAAAATTAATCATGCTGAAAATTAGAAATTTGCAACATATATTAAATATTACTAATAAGTTGTATTATTTGTTGATGATATAATATAATGAAAAGTGTCACATTATAAATCAAAAAATTATAATATATGGTGATATTTTCAAAAAATATAATATATTTGTAGAATTATATTATATATATATTAAATATTATAATTATATTGTACAATAAATTTAATCAAATGAAACTTTAAAATTTATATTGTACATTGAAAATATTAATATTATAATATAATAAAAATATATTACATCAAATATAATGTATTTATAAAATTTATATAAATTAAAATTTTAATGTACGATTTTAACAGCGGTTCTAATAAGATAAATTATATAAATACATTATACTTGATGTAATATAATTTTTATTATATTATAATATTAATATTTTCAATGTACATTATAAATTTTAAAGTTTCATTTGATTAAATTATTATACAATATAATTATAGTGTTTATATATATACATATATAATATAATTCTATAAATAAATTATATTTCGTAAAATTATAACCATGAACTATACTTTTTGATATATAATGTGACAATTTTCATTACAGTATATCATCAACATGACATAACTTATAAATATTTATTATATTATAAATTTGTAACTTTCAGTGTGATTTACTTTTTTATATAATATATAAATTATAATTTTTCATATATAATGTAATTCTACAAACACAAATATAATTCGTAAAATAATATGTATGTATTATAATTTTCAATACATAATGTAATATAATTTTTAATATTAATATATAATAAAATATATTAATATTCAATATATTGCACATTTAACAAATGGTTCTAGAAAGAACCGCTGTTAAATGGGCAATTTTAACAGTGGTTCTTTTAGAACCACTGTTAATGTACAAGTTTAACATCGGTTCTAAAAGAACCGCTGTTAAATATACAATTTTGCGGTTCTTTTAGAACCGCTGTTAAATATAACTTTAACAGCGATTCTAAAAGAATCGCTGTTAAATGATAATTTTAACAGCGGTTTTCTTTGTAACCGATGTTAAAATGCCAAAACTTCATTTTAACAGCGATTTTTTTAGAATTGCTGTTAAAGTGTCGCTGTTAAATGCTCTTTTTGTAGTAGTGTACCCAACCTTTTCTCATTCTGTAGCTGAAACACTTCCAACCACTCAGGGATACTACACGCCGTAAACCCTTCTATCAAGGATCTACCAGGCTGGTAACACAATTAAACATCTCAACATCGCCTTTAAGGCTAAAAATGACTCAGTAGACCGATTTGGTCTTTCAATTAATACATACAACTCAATCTCAATACATACCCACGCAGGGGTCAAAATACAACACACTTCCGTACAATAGGGAAAATACTGCAGTGGAAATAAAGTACAACTAAACCAATGCGACATCGTATGGATCCTCATGTGATTAGTATCGATCATCATTTATCATCCTTCGTACCAACCCTGTGTTATGCTCCCCAAGGCCCTGCACGTACCTGAATGTAATACAGACATCCACCCCCCGATTACTCGGGGTTAGCAAAATCCCACTATTTTGCTAGTGCAAGTACATAATCATACGAAATGTAACAAACAAATTGAAATCACGAATCGGATACGACAATTAACTAAGCCTTCCCGAGAGGTTTTATTAATTAGAAAACAATCAATGAAGTGTTTGAAAATAAATTCCTCATCTCGGGGATTTTAAAAGTAGAAACCTTGTTGGACCTCAAGTCCTTAGTTGAAAAAAAAAACATTTCAAGACGAATGGGTCTCGGCCCAAAACCACTTTCTGTAAAACGACCTTTACAAAACCGTTGGGATCTCAACCCAAATCTCATCAAATCACAGTACACGAGAACAATAGCAAGGTCTATTTTCCAACATCAAAACCTCACAACTAAAGGACTAAACACATACGACAAATATTCTAGTGTCATTCTAGCCAAGTAGGCCAAATGAACAACTTACCTCTTACACGTTTAGTCAATGCATGCAATCATGAAATCACCATTCAATAACACTCGTTTCCGGAAATGCCATAACCCAAAACACATTTTTAAAAATTCACCACAGTTAACCGTCGATCCACGCCTCTGTGGACCCCTACCGAGACCCCGTCGGATCTAACTCGTAGTGGTTAAAAGCCCAGCTCGTCGATCCACGCCTCTGTGGACCCCTACCGTGACCCCGTCGGATCTAACCCGTAGTGAGCATACACACACACACGTTACTCATGCAATACTAATATGCTAAGAATGTAGGTTCATTAAGAATACTTGCTAGAAATGACCACTTACCCGACACAATTATCATACTCATCACAATACCACCATCAAGAACAATCAATCACAACACAACAACACAATAAACACAGAGTACACGATTCCACAACATTAAACAAGCATGGATATCATTAAAGCCCTCGACGTTCAAAATAATCAAATCAAACTCAATTCACACGAATCATATTCACAAGGGTAAACCAACTATTGTAAATCCAACATGTAGACTCTATTTGCAGGACACAAATCGTATAAGAAAAATACTTGCCTCGAAAGCACGATCGAAACAAGACGATGAATGGACGCGAATGAGCAACCATTGAACCTCCAATTCCGACGAGCAAAGATACAGCCCCAAGACTATGAGAACAACATCACAATGAATTAACAATACTCCCCGAAACCCAACTCGACAATAATAATGACAAGGATCAAATGGGTTTCTCAAGAGGTCCGAAATCATGCTCCAGATGAAAAGAAGTCAACAAACGAGATTGTAATCCATATATTACAATCAAAACAATGAGAATAACTTAATCAAATCATCAATTTCAGATTATAATTTCGAAAACAAGAAGAACCCCTAAAAATTCCCGAAATATGGTTCTAGAATAATACCTCGGATTATTGACGAAGAACACAAATTGGTGTTGTTAATCTACACCAAGAACTCGCGGAAGATGATATCTCTAAGATTGAAGATGTCCAAATCGCCCAACAAATCGCCCACGGAGAGAAGGAAGAAGAAAGGAGAGGAAATAAAATCCTCTCCAAATCTTGCTGACAAAAAGGCCTGCTGACTTGCGTGCCGCGGCGCAGACTGAGTGTTCCGCGGCCTGCGGCTAAAATCCATGATTAGGCCTTCAGGCCGTGCCGCGACACAGAACATAGTGTGCCGCGGCATACGGTACAGCCGCCCCAGCTCGAATCTTGAAAGGGGTGTGCCGCGGCGCACATCCCCTTGTGCCACGGCACACACTGTTCATGCCTAAAAGTGCCGAAATAAAACCCACGAACATAATACACTTGAACAACGTATAATCCCGACCATTCAAAGGCCTGTATGAACAACCACGAATCCTCTTTTAGTGACTTCACGTCAAAACAGTCGGTCCTAACACGACAGTAACATCAAACATCCCGGAAAGAGAATAAACGTAATAGAACTCAAAACTTTGGGAATATTACGGAATGACCCAACATCATACTCGATCAAAACACCAATAAAAGTTCACAACATCCATAATAACATAAATGGATTTGTGGGAACCCCAAAACGACGGTTCCGAACAATGATTATGAGAATTGACCCCAAAAGCGACAAGAATGACATTAAACACGGAATTGAGTAAAAAAAGGCCGAAACAAGCTCGAATGATAAAAAGTGCAGAATTAATCATTCTCAGAATGACGAAACGGTCACAAGTGAGCAGATATTACAGTAGCTTCTTCAGGTGCTCTGGAAACTTCATGATGGTATCTTTCTTTTTTGCTCAGAAAGATTGTCCAAGCATACCTATAAAAATAGTCAACAATAACAAGAGAGTATTTCTTATCTCCCAAACTTACAAGGTCTACAGGGCCATAGAGGTCCATGTGTAGCAAATCCAGTACCCTGTGGATGGACATGTATGACTTGCTTTTCAGGATAGTCTTAACTTGCTTGCCTTTCTAACAGGGTCCACAAATGTTGTTTTTATGAAATGATACATTGAGAAAACCTCTGACCATTCCCTGTCTAACGAGTTTGTTGATAGTCTTGAAGTTGATGTGAGACATCCTTTTGTGCCATAGTCAGCTTTGATCTGCAGTGCCTTTGGCAACAAAACATGGAATAGTGGAGCTAGTAGACTTCCAGTCAGCATTGTATATATTATGAGGACGACTTCCTGTGAGGACGACTTCCTTGGTGTTGATGTCCTTCACCCTACAGTTATCTATATAGAGTTTGATTGAGAACTGTTTATCATAGAACTGGCTAATACTAAGTAGATTATATTGTAAGACTACAACATAGGCTACGCAGTGACTTTAAATTTTCCTACAAGCAGGGTTCCTTTCCCTCTTGTTCTTCCTTTGGATTTGTCACCGAAGGGTACCTTTGGACCACGACCTTCCACATAATCTGATAGTTTGGTAATATCACCTATCACATGCTGAGAACATCCACTGTCAAAGTACCAGATGTCCTTTTCTTTGATATCTCGTAAGCAACGAGTTTAGGTAGATTTAGGTCCCCTTTGATTATTGGATCCATGGATATTAGTGCCTTTCCGTACTCAAATTTGCCTGATAGGTTTCTTTTGGTCCAGTCTTGCGATATTTACGTGGGGCAGGCATGTCTTCGCTATAGTCTTGATTATTATGCATGAATAATCTAGGGTTTTGGTTCCAGTATGATTGCCGTCTCGGATGGGGAACCATTTTCTTCGGCCTTACAACTTGTCTTCTAGGTTTCCAGTTGGATTCCCAGATCTGTTGATGGTACTGCGCGGTGGCCTGTTTCCTGGAGGACAATGGGGCTCCTGTATCCAGTATCTAGGCGCACTGTACTATTGGTAGTACTGAGGTACGTGCCTTTAATACTTAGGTACAGCCTTCTTTCTGAATGGCTGCTGGCGCTGTTGGTATGCCCGGGGAGCATACTGTTGATTTCATCTCGCAGGTGTGGGAGGCTGATATTTCCGCTGTTTATGATGAGAACTAGGGGGCGGAATCGCAGCCTTTTTTGTACAAGTAGGTATAGTTGTAACCTTTGCGGGACTCGGGACTTCTTCAGGTCTAGGAATGGGTTCCACTCCCCTAACGAACATCGTACTAGATTTTCCCTTATGGGATAATGAGTTTTATCCTATGACATGTTTATCGTGGGCATGCTACCCAGTGCTTCGAATTTCTTCCATCCTTCTAGAAGATTTTTCAATGATTTCAGGATGGTCTCGAGTTCTCCTTCTCGTTTCTCGAGAGTTTTTACTTTAGCTTCGAGTAAAGCATAATCATTTGTCTTGCACTCCAATGAGACTTTGCCTCATTTAGATCTTTTGCAAGTTAATGATTGCTTTCTATGAGTTTTTCATGAGTAACTTTGCTATTTTCGCAATCCAAACACATGTTTTCGTAGTTGTTTTTGAGCAAGTCATTTTCATCTTTCAGCTCTAGGTTTAAAATTGAGAGATGTAAATTTTCTTGTTTGAGCATCTCATGGGATTTTTGAATGGTTTTAAATTCATTCATCATATTTTAAAACGTATGGGATGCATTAATTAGAATAGTTGAGGTTGAGCTTACCTCATCATCGTTGTCATCATCATCCTCAATTTCTTTATCCATAAAGCACATGTATGCCTTTTCCACAATTTCATCGTCGGAGGAGTCACTGTCAGTGATTACCTCTAGGCACTCCTCGATCTTGTTTGATGCGGACGAGGCTTCTATTTCACCAATCATGGCCTTAAGCTTGTTTCTCTAGGCACACCTCTTCTCATCCTTTTCCTGTTGCTCAGCTTCGGGCAACTTTTGCCCTTATAGATGCATAATGTCCTGGCTTCCTACAATTATAACACAGGTTAGAGTTTCCAGATGAAGGACATTCAAAACTTACCCTATTGAATGGCATGGGGCCTTTCCAGACTGTTTGAAGAATTTCTGGAATTTATGCATGACCAGGGCCATCTCATCTTGAGATAGGATGTCATCATCGCTGTATACTGCCTTGTTCGGATTTGGATGTGCTGGGTGTGGAACTGTGTCTCTTGTCAGATACAGCAGCCAGTGATGTAGTCTTGGCAGGTAACTCTTCTATCAGATATGTCATTAAGATTACAAGACATGCACATAGTTGTAGTCTTAATGTCCCATCTGACAGGGAGTAGATTTTCAAATTTTTCTCCATTTGGGTATACACTTTACCCATGATTCAAGTTCACCCACCAACAATACTGGTAAATTTGAGGTCAAGCTCCTCAAGCGTCTCATAAGATTTCATTTCAAAAGATTCGAACTCCTGAGTTAGTTTAGAAATTTTATTTTCTTTCGAGAGCTCAGTTCCCACGCAAATTAGCTTGAGTTTCTCCTAGATTTCATTGGCTATCTTACAGCTTTTTAGATTGGAGAATGTGCCTTTGTCGATAGTGCCAAACAATGCATTCTTAGCAACATTATCGAGGTTCGCACGGTTGCAATCATCCATTGTCCATTGCTCGTGCTCCCTCTCGAGCATTTCAGCATGAGGATATCCTTCTATCCTTGCTGCTGGATTGACCTTCATTATCTTTATTGGTCCTTCCTGGATGACGAATATCATCTCTTCATGCATCGCTACAAGATGAGCTTCCATCCTAATTCTCCAGTCATCAAACTTATTAATGAAAAACACAGGAACTTTATTTATTATTGAGGTGTCCATTTTAGAAATAGAATAGATGATGAAAACACAGTTTTCAAAATCTAGTGATTTGTGGATCTAATTCAGTTAAAAATCGACTGATTCTTTTTAGAATCAACCGCTCCGATACCACTTGTTGGCCACAGAGTATACAGTAAACAGTTTAGAAAGGGATAATACAATAAGCTGTATATTTTGAAAGTTATTTGCATGGCGAAAGACTAATATTGAGTTGCTGTAAGTACAACAACTAGGTAGTCTCTTGTTTGCTTGATGCGTACAGAGTTTTCACAATATATACTTTAAACCGCACTTATAAATGAAATAATAAGTACGGATGTAAATAACACACATATATAAGTGGTTTGCGGTAAACCCCTATATGTCCACTGGTCCTCCACAGAGGAGTAAAACGTTTATTAAAATCACTACGTACACAACTACATGACTTTAACTAAACCTGTCTCTGTATTGTTCACACAGATTGATACAGGGACCACAGCTTGGACTGTTCACACAAATTGGCATTAGATCTTTTGACTTGCTTCTTATCACACAGATCGAAGCTTCGTCTACAGTGCTATTCTTCCCACACATCTCAGAACTAGTAAGTACTTAGTCCACACAGGGCTAAGGTTGATCTCAACAGTAAAGATGGTAGAACAAGTTCAAACAACAATTGTATTCTTTGATGAGCGATTGCTATATGCTGTGCTGTTTGCTTTGAGGACTGTATATTTCTTCGCTTTAATAGTGTTGTATGCTCAGGAATTATACTGCTCTTTCTTAGCTAGATATTCTGATTGTCAGAGCTGATTTTCAGATGTAATCGCGAAGTTCAGTTCTTATCAGCAATGTCCTCTTGCTTGGGGCTATTTATAATTTTAGAAATAGATCCGTTATAAATGTAGTCGTTGGTCAGTTGGTGAGATTAAGACAGCTATGATTGGTGGCTACAGAAAATTTGAATTAAAGGCGATTCGTGTTTAATACTTCAGACATTCTTTTTGACTTTGCATTAAATGCTCTTCAATGCGTTCAGACTGTTGTCTCTTTCGGACGCATTAAATGTTGTCCCATCAGCAATAAATGCTGGTTTAACCGTGAATACTTTCTGACTAAACAAAGTTTATTTTACAATGGTTTAAAGCTAGTCTTCAGACCTGTTAGATGAGTTTTATTTTTACTACAGCAAGATTGATGTATCCAACTTTCTTCACTTCTGCTGTATAATGATGTAGGCATTGTAGGATCGGACTCTGTAGGAAGATCTCTTGCTATATGGATAGGCTGTACGGGGTTTCCTAACAGCTTCCATACTTAGCGAACTGCTGACTCTGAAGACTTCTTGCTGTATAATGGCGATTATCAAAATAGGTTGTGTTTATCCCAACATGAAGTTATAGATAAATTCATTCTTTATACAACAAAAGTTGAGAATCAATTGAACGTAAAGATAAAAACGATAACGAGTGATCGTGAAGGCGAATATGTTGTATCATTCTGTGGATATTGTTCCCATCATCGCACTATTCATGAGGTCATTATCCCATATGCACCACAATCTAGTGGAGTGGCGGAACGTAAGAATCAAACTCTGGAAGAAATGATAAATGCAATGCTACTAAACTCATAGCTATCACAAAATATGTGGGGGGAAGCCATCTCACTGGCTAATTATCTTTTAATTAAGATAATTCGTAAGAAGAAGGATAAAACTCCTTATGAATTGTGTAAATGAGTCGAGCCCTCCTATAATTACATGAACGTGCGGGGATGTCTAGCAAAAATGCTTATACCGATACCGAACAAAGTAAAAATAGGCCTAAAATGTTAACTGTATCTTCATTGGATATGCGCACAATAGCAATGCCTATCAGTTTCTTGTATATAAATTAAAGTGCCTGAGATTCATAAGAACTCAATTATGGAGTGAAGAAATACATCTTTCTTCGAGATTATATTTCTTTGTAAAACTACACTTGAACACCCCATCCCATTCGAGCAGACTTGTGAGTTAGTAGATGAAGATAATGAAGAACATGTTGGAAGTAAAACACAGCGGAAGCGAAGTTTGTGAAAGTTGATGATTGCGTTTTACGCATCCCCGAGCATAAGATCTATTTAGGCATGCTAATTAATTAATTACTAAGACTAATAAGCAATTTAAATATTATTTATTATTTATTAATTAAGTATGTTGGTAATTGAAATATCCTAATCTAGATCTAAAAGATCATAGGATATTACCTTGAAGCGAATTGGTTGCTTTCGTCTTGATCTCCTTGTATTTCTACCTTTAGACCTTCTAGAGTATGATCCACCTTAACCCGGACGTTGTGTGGGCAACGAGCTACCAGATCTTGCTTGGACACAATATGGATCGGCCGAAATTTCTCTTGTATGTGGTCACTCAATTTTTCTTTGCTTTCTAGTATTTTGTGAACACTCTTAGCAAATTAATGTGTTATCTAAATTGTAGAATCAAAGACACAAGTCTAGATCTACAATTAAGCACAAGAGGAAAAATTTGATCTCACAGCCTTGCAAAAGGAGTACAAAATCCCCCCCCCCTCCCTTATTGTCCTATTTATAGGCTATTGGACTACTACTAGGGATCTTAATGAGTATTATGGAAGGACTCCCAATAGATTTCATCTTACCATATTAGGACTCTTCCTAATATAATGAATCTATTAATATTAACTTAGTCCACTAAAAGGTTGATATTGCACTTCCTACCAAAATCTCAAATTACGAAATTGGGCTCCTTATTAAATATATTATTTCCCGTGTTTAAGATATCGAATGTCCATTAATTAATTATAAGCTACTTACAGCTTTAATTAATTAATATCTTATCCAAGAGTAGTACCAATCGAACCTTATTATTATATCAGAATTAAATCCACCTGCAGAATTTAATATAATAATATCGAGCTCCTCAAGTGGACATCAGCAACCCGTATGAGTCGGGACATGATTTCTAGTAATAATAATAACTGTCATATAAATAATATTATTGCCCAAGATACGAAGATTATTGAGTCGATCATTTTGACTCTCACCCATGGTAATCAAAGCAATAAGTATTATAAATACACAATTAAATATTATATACTTAGAATTAAGAAATAATAATTATTCAAGATTTACGTTCTTCTTACAGTCAGTACAGAAGACACTATCTCACCTCGATCCAGTTCAGCGTATGCAAATACGCTAATGTATGTTAATAGTCAAGACCAACTAATCTCAAGCATACACTACAACCTTTCATATAATTTGTCTAATAATTATATAGATTGTGAATTATTATATTATTTTATAAGGTACCGATAATGTGATCTTCTGTAACACCAACAAACCACATTATCTATAATATAAAATAATTAGACAATTCATTTGCATAACCATAACGTGAATAAATATGTAAAATATGTGATCAAATGTAATTAATATTCTCATAGGTAGTTACAGGAAATAAGGTAATACAAGCATAAAGTATGCTTTGCAGTATACAACCCTAACAATCTCCCACTTATACTAAAAGCATTCTTTTAAGTATACTACACTATTACATAGTCTCTCATTTCTCCCACTTATACTCAAAGCAATGCTGCCATACACCGTAATCCCATTCCTTCCGCATGCCTTTAAAAAATTTTGAGTGTAGGCCTTTCGTGAAAGGGTCAGCAAGATTATCTTCCGATGTAACCCTGGCTACAACTACGTCTCCTTCCTTTACGAAGTGTAGTATGATGTGCTACTTGCGTTTGATATGTTTACTTGCCTTGTCAGCTCGTGGTTCCTTCAAATTTGCGACGGCACCATTACTATCACAATAAAGTGTAATACCCTTTGGCAAATCGGGAATCACATCTATGTCCTGCAGGAAGTACTTGAGCCACACCGCCTCCTTGGCTGCCTCAGAGGCTACCACATACTCGTCTTCCTTGTTAGAGTGCAAGATGCATTTCTGCTTCACACTCCTCCAACTAATGGCTCCACCTCCCAGGCTAAACATATAACCCGAAGTAGACTTGGACTTTTCTTTGTTTGATGAAAAATCTGGTCAGTGTGACCCACTGGACACATGTTGTCTGATTGATATACAAGCATATAATCCCTAGTCCTTCTCAGGTACTTGAGCATGTTCTTGACAGCAATTCAGTGTCCTGATCCTGGGTTTGACTGATATCTAGCAGCCATGCCTATGACATGACATATATCTGGTCTAGTGCAAAGCATAGCATACATGAGGCTTCCCACAGCAGATGCATAAGGGACCATCTTCATGTCATCTATCTCCTTTTGTGTCTTGGGACACATATCCTAATATAGTTTAATTCCATGACTCTAAGGTAGAAAACCTTTCTTGGAATTCTCCATGCCAAACCGCTTTAGTACTGTATCGATATAGGATGCCTGGGATAAGCACAACATCATTTTCTTCCGATCACGAAAGATCCTGATTCCAAGGATGTATCCTGATTCTCCCAGATCCTTCATATCGAACTGCTTATATAGCCATACCCATACGTCCGACAATTCCTTCACGTTGTTTCCAATAGAAGGATATCATCTACATACAGTACAAGAAACACCAACACGTTTCCATCGCATTTCTTATACACACAACTCTCACTCGAACATTGGACGAATCCATATGATTGGACAACCTCGTCAAAATGAGTGTTCCAAGATCTAGATGCTTGCTTAAGTCCTTAAATGGATCTCTTAAGCTTGCACACCAAGTGCTCTTCTCCTTCAGCAATGAATCTCTCTGGTTGGCGCATATAGACTTCCTTGTATAGACTCTCACTTAAGAATGCAGTCTTGATCTCCATTTGCCGAATCTCCAGATACAAATGCACAGCTATAGCTAAAAGAATTCGGATTGACTTAAGCATGGCTACCGGTGAAAAGGTTTCATCATATCTGATACCCTCTTTCTGAGTTTAACCTTTTGCAACAAGCCTCGCTTTGAAGGTTTCAACCCTCCCGTCACCTCTTTTCTTTTGCTTGTAGACCCATTTACTCCCATTGGCTTGTACACCATCAGGTAGCTCTACTAGCTCCCACACTTGATTGGAATCCATAGATCCCATTTTTTATTCCATTGCTACTTTACAGGAGTCAGCATCTTTATCTTGGATTGCCTCCTTGTAGGTCCAGGGTTCTGATTCATATTCACCTAGGATTGAGTCCGAAGACTTTCCCACGCCTATGAATCGTTCTGGCTGACGAAGAACCCTCCCACTACGATGAGGTAAATCCTGAGTTGGTGCAAAAGTCTCAACATCGATACGTGGTGCAGTGTTAGTTGGCGGTTGTACGATTGGTATAGACGGAGCTTCGTCCCTCAGCTCTTCCAGAATTATCTCACTCATGGGCTTATGACTAATCATATAATCCTCTTCCAGGAATCGGGCATTGATGCTAACAATGACCTTCTGATCCTGGGGATTATAGAACGAACCACCCTTCGTTCCCTTAGGATATCCTACAAATACTCGCACTTCAGTACGAGTTGCCAACTTTTCAGCTTCCTTATTCAGCACATGTGCTGGAGTACCCCAAATCCGCACATGTCCTAGACTGGTCTTTCGCCCACTCCACAGCTCTGTGGGTGTTTTTGGAACTGATTTCGAAGGCTCCAGGTTTAGAATGTACGCCGCTGTTTCTAAGGCGTATCCCCAAAACGAAATAGGTAAATCCGAATAACTCATCATTGATCAAACCATTTCTAAAAGAGTTCTATCACTTCTTTCAGCCACACCATTTTGTTGTGGAGTTCCCGGCGCAGTGAGCTGGGACGAAATCCCCTCATTCACCAAGAAATCTAAAAATTCTCCACTAAGGTATTCGCCACCACGATCAGATCGTAGTGACTTGATACGCTTCCCATGATGCTTCTCCGTTTTAGCCTTGAAGTCTCTGAACTTGTCAAAGGCGTCAGACTTAAGTCGCATCAAATAGATGTATCCATATCTCGAATAATCATCTATAAATGTGATGAAGTATTCGAAACCACCCCTAGCCTGGATATTCATTGGACCACATACATCTATATGAACCAATTCTAACACATTCTGAGAACGGTTTTCCTTGGTTTTAAAAACCCTTTTGGTCATCTTACCTTCCAGACAGAATTCACAAATTGGAAATGACTCAACTTGGGCATCATCCAATGGGCCATCATCTACCAATCTTTGAATCCTCCCAAGGTTTACATGCCCTAACCATAAATGCCACAGATATGTTTGGTTTATGCTTGAAGGTTCTTTTCTCTTTTTTAGGTTTAGACAAAGAGTTAAGCGATTTACGCATAGGAGTTTGTGCAGTATTAACGACATATAGTCCATCATTAAAAATACATTTGCAAATATATTCACCATTTCTTTTCCTAATAATGGCATCATCATCAAAAGAAACTTAATAACCATAGCATTTTAATTTAGAAACCGAAATTAAATTTATTCTAATATCAGCTACTAATAATACAGTATTGAGGACTAATAATTTATCATTAATCTTCAACTGCACGACTCCCACTGCAACAGCCATAAGCCTGGAATAATCGCCCCAGTTGATGGTAATCTCGCCCGCACTAAGCTTCTTGGTTACCTGAAAACCATGCGAGTCAAAGCAAACATGATCAGTGGATCCTGAATCAACTATCCACGAAGTGGAAGAACAAGCTGCCAAACATGTTTTGACTACTAGTGCACGAGACATACCTTTCTTAAGAGCAGGGCAGTCAGCTTTAAAATGTCCTTTCTGACCGCACTTGTAGCACTTTCTCTTTAGCTTTTTGTTCACCTCGGGTTGAGGAGTCTTGCTTTTCACCTTGAGAGTTGCCACTTGCTTCTGGCCAACCTGCTTTTTCTTCTTTCCCCATTTGGGTTTGGAAGAAGTAGCACCGGTTGCCGCAAGAATCTGATGATAACCTTGTTTGAAGAGACCTTCAGCATATTGAAGCTCTGTTAGAAGTTCCGCCAAAGTATATGTCCTACGATTCATATTGTAGTTAAAGCGGAACTGCTCAAAGCTTCTTGGTAAGCTGTCTAAGATGATATCGACCTGCGATTCCGCATCGATAGTAGCCTCCAGTATGCTCGGTTCATTCAAATGAGACATCATTTTCAGAACATGATCTCTTACTGGGGTCATTTCAGACATTTGGGTTGTCATAAACACCCTCATTGCATTTTATCTAGCTGCCCAGTTCTGATGACCAAACATCTCGGTGAGATTTTTCATCATTTCCGCGGCTGAACCCATCGTCTGATGCTGATGCTGAAATACATTTGTCAGTGAAGCCAAAATGTAACAGCGAGCCATCTCATCAGACTTCTTCCATTTTTGGAATTCATCCAACGCTCCAGGAGTGGCATCCGGTTCTGGATCCAGAGGGCTCTCCTCAATCTTACTGACCCTCATCTTTTTGCAAAAAGCCGCTCCACGGTGGTAAAGTCTCATCTTGTGTGTTGGACGAAGTGACAATAGTCACATTGAACCCTCGAATATGTTCGAAGATCTCGAAATGATCTTCTAGTTCTGGGGAGAATTCGCAAAACTCCGTTTCCATCGAGAATTGAATAGAGTTTTCCCGTATTTCGACTGGAGAATCTAATAGAGACATTACTGTGGAGATGTGAAGATTTCTTTTCCAATCGGCAAAGTTACTGCCATCAAGTTTATTATCTTTGAGAATAACAGCTAGTGGATTGAAACACATCTGAGATAAAAAATCAAAAAAAACATCCATCACATAATGCATAGCAAAATATATCGAAAAACCTCAAAAAACAATATATATGCTAGCAACCAACACCACGAAAAATCCGCATATGCAAAGCCACGATCGTGTGGCCGCTTACACACACATTTTTCAAGTAGAGTTTTACGTCTTTAATTTTACTATCTAGTCAACATACGTTATGACAAGTAAAATTAATAGTTGGTTCCTCTTGGTCATGTATTAATTAACATAGATTCCGATGGGGAGCTTATTAATTAATACACCTAAGTGAATACCATAATTTAACATCCTTAAAATATTATCTTTTAAATAATAGTCCTACAGATGGAGAGGTCCTATCATAAAAAAATAATATTTATCTTATGTTATCATTTTGAAATTTAAAACTAGTGAACCTATAATTAGCACATCCGATATGGAGGAAGACCCTAATGGAAACGCGCATGCTAATTACTTCACAATTTAAATTAATTATGGAGGCCAATTTGATTTTATTTTAAAAAATAAATCAATCTAATCAGTTAGTTATTTTAGCCTTAAGGTTTTTAATTTTCTCGCACTAACATGCAGAAAACATATCACGCATACATTCATATATGACATACATCAAAACAATAAAACCAAAAATAAAGCATGGATAACTAAATTATCCAATTATCATGGTCTTCTTCCTTGAGTTGAACCCGAGAAAATCTTCGACTCGATCTCTCCTACTGAATCAAGCATCTCGTCGCTCCTCCCCGGCCGGGCCGTGGATTCCAAAATTAAAATTTCACTTTTATGCAAAATTAGTTACATAAAAAAAATAATTTTAAATACTGACTCTCCAGTGGACGCAACGAACGACGGCGAAATGGACCGGACCAAAAACTGGACGACCCGAACCGTGAACTGCCCGAGCAGTGTCCGTGGCTCTGGGTACTGCTCGTGACAATGTGTCGCTTTCGGTAGCGCCTGCTCGCTGCTGTCGGCCACGGCTGCCTAGTAGTCCTGGCAGTCCCAGTTCTGCTCTATTTCTTCGTGATCCCGTCTTTTCTGAATCCGATTACAATTTTATACAAAATAAAATAAATTGAAAGTACAGCAAGATTACACAAAAATTAAAATACCTAGAACTACCCGCAGATTTTTTCACGGAAAAAACCATTACATACCTCAAAACCGGGCCAAACCAACAATTGCATAAATAATAAAAATAAATAAATAAATAAATAAACCATTCACATAACCATGATAATTGGATCATATCACCTACAAGAACACATCTAACAAAATATTCCAACATCAAATTATATGAATATTTAAATTGCTTTCAATTAATCACCAAAATTAATTCAAATAGCATAATGCCAAAAAATCCGGCTCGCATACCAATTGTTGGAAGTAAAACGCAGCGGAAGCGAAGTTTGTGAAAGTTGATAATTGCGTTTTACGCATCCACGAGCATAATAAGATCTATTTAGGCATGCTAATTAATTAATTACTAAGACTAATAAGCAATTTAAATATTATTTATTATTTATTAATTAAATATGTTGGTAATTGAAATATCCTAATCTAGATCTAAAAGATCGTAGGATATTACCTTTGAAGCGAATTGGTTGCTTTCGTCTTGATCACCTTGTATTTCTACCTTTAGACCTTCTAGAGTATGATCTGCCTTAACCCGGACGTTGTGTGGGCAACGAGCTACCGGATCTTGCTTGGACACAATATGGATCAGCCGAAATTCCTCTTGTATGTGGTCACTCAATTTTTCATTGCTTTCTAATATTTTATGAACACTCTTAGCAAATTAATGTGTTATTGAAATTGTAGAATCAAAAACACAAGTTTAGATCTACAATTAAACACAAGAGGAAAAATTTGACCCCACAACCTTGCAAAAGGAGTACAAAATCCCCCCCCCCCCCCCTTATTGTCCTATTTATAGGCTCTTGGACTACTATTAGGGATCTTAAGGAGGATTATGGAAGGACTCGCAATAGATTTCATCTTACCATATTAGGAATATAATGAATTTATTAATATCAACTTAGTCCACTAAAAGGTTTATATTGCACTTCCTACCAAAATCCCAAATCACGAAATTGGGCTCCTTATTAAATATATTATTTCCCGTGTTTAAGATATCGAATCTGTAATACCCACGATTTTTGTTCCGTTTATTTTGGATTTTTTTCGAATATTTCCTGGTTGCCGAGCGCTGAAATTATTTTCTCGACAACTGATTTTGGTGTTTATGGCCGTATATGTTGTTTTGTTGTATGTTGTTTTCATTTTGGATCAATGATGTTGCCCACGAGCGTTTTGTCGTGTTCGTTCCGTGTGATTTCGGATAATCGAGTCATCGAGTCATGTTGGTCAGGCACTGGCCGGACGGTTGCGGGCACTGGTCGGACGGTTGCGGGCACTGGCCGGACGGTTGTGGGCACTGGCCGGACGGGTGCGGCAGGAACCGGCGTAGCGCACGCTACGGCCGAAAGGTAGCGCACGCTACGGCCGGGAGGCAGCGCACGCTACGGCCGGTTAGCTGCGCGTGCTAGTCGGCCGAGAGAGTAGGGGCAGAGAGGTTCTGGACTCGGGTGGATCGGCAGGTAGCGCACGCTACTGTCGGACACTACGCACGGTACGGCTGGCAGGTAGCGCACACTACGGCCAGAAGGCTGCGCACGCTACCTAGCCGAGCAGTCTAGTCCAGGAAGTCTCTGGATTGCGGCCCGGGCCGTTAGCGCACGCTAGCTCGGCAGCCTAACGCACGCTAGGCTGCACCAGTATAAATATGGTCGAGCAGTCTAGTTTCAGTCATTTTTCCCATTTCTCTCTTTCTCTTCCGCGGCTGGAGCCTTGGGGATCTTAGAGCCATGATGTTTGTCAACCAATCCACGAAGTTCTGGAGTTCATATCATCAATTTATCATCACATAACATCCTTTAATCCAGCGAATCAAGGTTAGTTTTCCTAAAACCTTAGTTTTTGGGAAATTGGGGGTTTTGCTTGATTTCGCCCGTTTGATCCGTAATAACTTAGAATAGTGATGGATTGATGATTATTAAGTTGTATTATATCGAATCCCTTGTTTTTCCACGGTTGGATTGCCGAGGATTTGTTGTTTTATTGAGTTTCTAAGCGACGCCTTTTAAGTATTCGATAAAATGTCACAAAGGGGGATTCGGGCATTCTACGATTATTCTTCCTCATACGATCGTCAATTTATTCATGGTATGATGTTAAGGTCAGGTTCCTTGCGAAGAACTTGAGTCGGAACCCTTCCATTCACCGTTTCCCGATCGGTTGTGTTACCGTCATTTTCGTCGGAGAGTTGTGGGCGTTCGAGGTTTTCCGGTTGAGCCATGTTCGTTGGAGTGTCCGGCATCGACTATCGAGGCAAGTATCTTGCCCATACATTGCGTGTTTTGTGGATGTAATAGTTGTTTATCGATGATACGTGCTGAATGAATGTCTATAATTAACTTTCAAAGGAAATCGACATGTTTTTCAATATTTCCTTAAAGATGACTCGTATGATTTCGTTGTTAAATGTGCTTGTCTAAGTTTGTGTATTATTGTTGAGTATACGAATATCTTACTTTCGTATGGTATCATTTTGTGTGATTATGTCGTTTGTAGATTTAAAGTCTAACCCTTCGTTGAGGTATGTGTGGGGGAACGTGTGTTTATTGATGATCATGTGATATTGTGTGTTAAAGGTGGTAACTCCTTTATGAGGAGGTTGTGCCATTCGGCGTGGTTGGAAAGGTATTTTCTCTCATTGCTATGTTATTGGTACTAGCTGCATCGTTGAATTCTA
Source organism: Orobanche coerulescens (assembly GCA_033398695.1). NCBI lineage: Eukaryota > Viridiplantae > Streptophyta > Magnoliopsida > Lamiales > Orobanchaceae > Orobanche > Orobanche coerulescens. The sequence continues at coordinate 35,152,732 of CM065807.1, forward strand.
GTGTTAATTTTATCGTTACTTGGTCGTGAGTATGTGTTGGATGAACTGGCCATTCTAGTAAGGTACCTCGACTATATATATACTGTGATTGACTTTCGAGGTTTGTGGTTTGCAACTATGAATTATGATCTTTTGGGTGTGTGAGTTGTTGTCCTTCCACCTGGAGCGTTCGACGGGATGTCTGGGGGTCGATACTAAAGGGTACGGCCGAGGAAGTGGACTCAGGTGCGTGTGTAGTCGAACTTCCACCCGGAGCGTTCGACGGGACGTCTGGGGGTCGATACTAAGGGGTACGGCCGAGGAAGTGGACTCGGGTGCGTGTGTGGTCGAACCTCCACCCGGAGCATTCGACGGGACGTCTGGGGGTCGATACTAAGGGGTACGGCCGAGAAAGTGGACTTGGATGCGTGTGTGGTTGAACTTCCACCCGGAGCATTCGACGGGGCGTCAGGGGGTCGATACTAAGGGGTACGGCCGTGGAAGTGGTTTCCCACCCGGAGCGTTCGACGGGGCGGCTGGGGGTCGATGCTAAGGGGCACGGCCGTGGGTTACCATGTGTGGTTTTCGTGATATTGTTGGTTTCGTTTATGGCGATATTGCCTGGAGTATCACAATGCTTTGTGCTCGGGGTCGAGTGACATTATATATCGAGTCTTGGTGCTTGACTAGAATGGCATAAGAATAATGTATATATGTAATGTGTCCTTGTAAGGCGGTTCGTGGACCCTGTGTTTTGTGACCGGAATAGTTGCGTCGTGGACCCCGTGTTTTGTTAACGGATTTGCATTTTGCAAAATGAACTTTGGGATTGTGACCCTAAGTGGCTTTGGAAGAATTAAGAACTTTTCAATTTCAAATATTTTCAAAACTCCCGAGATTTGGAAGTGTTTTCAAAGTGTTTACTTGTTTCGTTTCTACTTTCAAGACTTAAACTATTTTAACTAAATAATATATCTCGGGAAGTCTATCGTTATATTCTCGGAATGTGTTGTGTATGGCTCGTATTTGCACTTTATACGTGTACTAGCAAAACAGTGGAGTTTTGCTAACCCCCGAGTATTCGAGGGGTGGATGTCTGTTTTGCATCCAGTTACATGTAGGTTTGGGAGCAAAACACAGGATCGGCACGAAGGATGATGGAAGGCAAATGATACTAATCACACAAAGGCCAGTTTTGGATGCAGTTAGTCGGAGTTCGTGTATGGTCTTTTCTTCTGTCGTACTTTTTGTTTGTGAGTGTATTTTACCCTTACATGTGTATGAGTCGAGATAGAAATGTGTATTTTTGACTTGTATGTTAGTGATGAAAGATCAAATTGGATCCTCACGGAGAGGGTCTGCGGCGTGTAATATTCCCGGTTTGATTCTGGGGATGTTACATTTATGGTATCGGAGCTTAGGTTGCGGAAACCTAGGCTTTGGGGTCCAGTCAGGTATTGTCATGTCTTGTCCTATCAAATTATGTCTGTCTAGGTCGTGTCACGATGCGTCGTCTGTGATGTTGGCCGTGATTAGTATCAAGATGCAGCCATCATCTTCGTGCGATCTGTGGATGTAAGTCTCCCTACTATATTGTGCCTTATGTTATACGAGCTTGTATGATTTTATGTTATGACGTGGAGTTTAAAGGTGATTCGTGATTATGTGGCCTATGCATGTTTGATCCTCGTATGGTGCTAGAATGAAAGTGGTGCCAACGTATATATATATATATATCCTGGTATAAGTCGTTTTTACAAGGGTAATGGCCTTGTTGTGGCTACACAAAGAAAAATTCGTCAATGTGATATTTTAAAGCTTTACATGTTTTTGGGGAGTCACGTAAGTTGTTGCTTAAAACATCCTCCAAATGGAGGAAAAAGTTTGATTTTCGTATGATGACCTCAAGGTGGAATTTTTTTTTTGGAGAATTCGAACTACCGATATTTCATTTGCATTTTGTATTATAGGTTTTTAAAAAACTATTTTTTTTGGAGAATTCGAACTACCGATATTTCATTTGCATTTTGTATTAAACACTCAAATGAGGTCTACAAATGTACTCAGGACGTGACTCTTGCTTTTAACTTTTCGGTTTTGAATGACAATTGCCTTTTGATGGTTACTTATGAGGTGTTGTAATTATGTGAATCGATGGATTCGAGATTCAAATGTTGTTCTTGTTTATTTGTGACCTTCGATTCTAGTAATGTCGTATATATATTCGCAATCATGTTGCTTAAATAGAACAGTTAGCGCACGCTAAGTGTGAGGCTAGCGCGCGCTAATGCAGCATGGGTAGCGCACGCTAAATACTTGTTGTAGCGCGCGTTAGTTAGCCTGGACAGATGTTAGAGAACCATATTTCTTTTAACTGTTAGGCCTAACCTTGGCAGTCAATCACCTGTAACTGTATTCTACTTGTGTTGTCTAGTGATGACAACTGTTTTGTGTGAACATGTGTTATGACTTTTCGTTGCGCTAAGTGATAATTGATTTTGTTCAGTGAGTTGATAAATTATGTCTGCTGTGTGTGTGTTCGAAAATGTTTTTCCTAAAACTTTCATAAGTTTGTGCAAGTTGCGATAGAATCAATTTTTGAAACTAATTTGACGTTGCGATTAAGTCGGCGGCTTCGTATGAACTTTAGAAATTGTTTGAAATTTGCGAGCCGGCCTACGATTCTCAAATAAAACATCGACGGTATTTGAAAGAGTTATTTTAAAGTACATTGAACATTTTGTAAAATATTACCGCCGTTGATGTTTGTGTAGTGTTGGGAGAATTTTCGAAAATGATTTTTACGTATTGTTGTATTTTCAAATAATTCGAGTAAATGATTTTCAAAAATCTTTCACATCATAAAAATATTTTATTTCAAAAACCAATATGATTTTTGTTTTCAAAAATATATAGTGAAAGATGGAAAATCTCACTCGATGTAAAGTTCAAACTCGGATTTGGAAATGTTAGAGTATGTAAGAATGGTGTGATGATCTTGCATGGTTAACTTGTTGGTTATTAACGGTGATGATGATGCGTAGAGGCATGATGGTTTTGATAACGCCGGTTACAAGGAATTATTATTTTGCAAATGATTTCAAATGAGACAGTTAAAGTATGTTGTTTACAAGTTTTGATGAAACAATCCGAGGTACCAAAAGTACTTTTAAAGTTAATTTTGAATAGCATATAAATCTAAGGATTTTCAAAAGATTTCCTTTAAAAGAATACATCATGGATTTTCTTATCGAGTGGTTATTGGTTACCTTATGTGATATGTCATGCTAAGTTGGTACTTTAGCATATTGTTTTTGCGAAGTGGTGCAATCGTATTGAGTGAGAATCCGCTTAGTATGCCGAGGGACAGAGGACGCGGCTGTAACCACGGTACAGTTGGTTATGGAGATTAGATGTGGGACCAAGAGGATATGGCCGGGAAGGTTGCTATTCAATCACTTCATTCTCGTTGTTTAGGTTTCAGGACGAAACCTCTTTTAAAGGTGATATGATGTAATACCCATATTTTTTTTTCTCGCTTCCGTTTCGTTCGACCGTATCGATTCGATTGTGTTCGTTGATGCTTATGACCTTGTGTTGTTCTCACCCTTGTCATTCTAGCGAGTTCACATATTGTTCCAAATTGATGTGTATATCGTTGGAATCTTTCCAAGTTCGGATCGATTTCTTGTGAACCGTGTTCGAAATTAACACCTCGTGATTCCTACAAGTTTATTGATGTCTTGAATAGAGGTGTGAACTTCAGAGTTGATCGTTGATGTTCGACCATTGCTATTCATTCGTCGTTGTCCAATCATTATTGTTTGATTTGATACTCGTGGTTATTGAACATGTGGGCCACTTCGTAATTTCCATAAGTGTTGGGAAATTGTCTTCGTATTTGATCTTCCAAATCTTTGAAATTACTGGAATTTCATACCTTTCAGCGTTGGAATCGTGATTTTATTTTTATACTGCTCGGTTTTATCAACCGCAGTGATTCATGCTCGTTGCTTTTCGTAAGCATTCTTGCGTGTTGAATCGGACCGTAGTAGCTTTATACTGCATGGAGCTCTGGTGTGTTGTCGAGAGTTGCCTTGCTTTGTTTTAAGTTTCGGGACGAAACTTATTTTTAGGGGGATAGAATGTAGAACCCACGATTTTCGTTACATTTATTTTGGATTTTTTTCGGATATTTCCTGGTTGCCGAGCACTGAAATTATTTTCTCAACAACTGATTTTGGTGGTTATGGTCGTATATGGTGTTTTGTTGTATGTTGTTTTCATTTTGGATCAATGATGTTGCCCACGAGCGTTTTGTCGTGTTCGTTCCATGCGATTTCGGATAATCGAGTCGTCGAATCATGGTGGTCGGGCACTGGCCGGACGGTTGCGGGCACTGGCCGGACGGTTGCGGGCACTGGCCGGACGGGTGCGGCAGGAACCGACGTAGCGCACGCTACGGCCGGAAGGTAGCGCACGCTACGGCCGGGAGGCAGCGCACGCTACGGCCGATTAGCTGTGCGTGCTAGTCGGCCGAGACAATAGGGGCAGAGAGGTTCTGGACTCGGGTGGATTGGCAGGTAGCGCACGCTACTGTCAGACACTGCGCACGCTACGGCCGGCAGGTAGCGCACGCTACGGCCGGAAGGCTGCGCACGCTACCTGGCCGAGATGTCTATTCCAGGAAGTCTCTGGATTGCAACCCGGGCCGTTAGCGCACGCTAGCTCGGTAGCCTAGCGCACGCTAGGCTGCACCAGTATAAATATGACCGAGCACTTCAGTTTCAATCATTTTTCCCATTTCTCTCTTTCTTTTCCGCGGCTGGAGCCTTGGGGATCTTGGAGCCATGATGTTTGTCAATCAATCCACGAAGTTCTGGAGTTCATATTATCAATTGATCATCACATAACATCCTTTAATCCAGCGAATCAAAGTTAGTTTTCCTAAAACCTTAGTTTTTGGGAAATTGGGGGTTTTGCTTGATTTCGCCCGTTTGATCCGTAATAACTTAGAATAGTGATGGATTGATGATTATTAAGTTGTATTATATCAAATCCCTTGTTTTCCACGGTTGGATTGCCGAGGATTCATCGTTTTATTGAGTTTCTAAGCGACGCCTTGTAAGTGTTCGATCAAATGTCACAAAAGGGGATTCGGGCATTCTACGATTATTCTTCCTTGTACGAATGTCAATTTATTCATGGTATGATGTTAGGGTCAGGTGCCTTGTGAATAACTTGAGTCGGAACCCTTCCGTTCGTCGTTTCCGGATCGGTTGTGTTACCGTCATTTCTGTCGGAGAGTTGTGGGTGTTCGAGGTTTTCCGGTTGAGCCATGTTCGTCGGAGTGTCCGGCATCGACTATCAAGGCAAGTATCTTGCCCATACATTGCATGTTTTGTGGATGTAATAGTTGTTTATCGATGATATGTGCTGAATGAGTGTCTATAATTAACTTTCAAAGGAAATCGACATGTTTTTCAATATTTCCTTAAAGATGACTCGTATGATTTCGTTGTTAAATGTGCTTCTCTAAGTTTGTGTATTATTGTTGAGTACAGTAATACCTTACTTTTGTAGGGTATCGTTTTGTGTGATTAGATTTAAAGTCTAACCCTTCGTTAAGGTATGTGTGGGGGAACGTGTGTTTATTGATGATCATGTGATATTGTGTGTTAAAGGTGGTAACTCCTTTATGAGAAGGTTGTGCCGTTCGGCGTGGTTGGAAAGGTATTTTCTCTCATTGCTATGTTATTGGTACTAGCTGCATCGTTGAATTCTAGTGTTAATTGTATCGTTACTTGGTCGTGAGTATGTGTTGGATGAACAGGCCATTCTAGTAAGTTACCTCGACTATATATATACTGTGATTGACTTTCGAGGCTTGTGGTTTGCAACTATGAATTATGATCTTTTGGGTGTGTGGGTTGTTGTCCTTCCACCCGGAGCGTTCGACGGGAGGTCTTGGAGTCGATACTAAGGGGTAAGGTAGAGGAAGTGGACTCGGGTGTGTGTGTAGTCGAACTTCCACCCAGAGCGTTCGACGGGACGTCCGGGGGTCGATACTAAGGGGTACGGCCGAGGAAGTGGACTCGGGTGCGTGTGTGGTCGAACTTCCACCCGGAGCATTCGACGGGACGTCTGGGGGTCGATACTAAGGGGTACGGCCGAGGAAGTTGACTTGGGTGCGTGTGTGGTTGAACTTCCACCCGGAGCATTCGATGGGGCGCCTGGGGGTCGATACTAAGGGGTACGGCCGCGGAAGTGTTTTCCCACCCGAAGCGTTTGACGGGGCGTCTGGGGGCCGATGCTAAGGGGAACGGCCGTGGGTTACCAAGTGTGGTTTCCGAGATATTGTTGGTTTCGTTTATGGTGATATTGCCTGGAGTATCACAATGTTTTGTGCTCTAGGTCGAGTGACATTATATATCGAGTCTTGGTGCTTGACTAGAATGGCATAAGAATAATGTATTATATGTAATGTGTCCTTATAAGGCGGGTCGTGGACCCTGTATTTTGTGACCGGAATAGTTGCGTCGTGGACCCCGTATTTTGTTAACGGATTTGCATTTTGGAAAATGAACTTTAGGATTGTGACCCTAAGTGGATTTTGAGGAATTAAGAACTTTTCAATTTCAAATGTTTTCAAAACTCCCGAGATTTGGAAGTGTTTTCAAAGTGTTTACTTGTTTCGTTTCTACTTTCAAGACTTGAACTATTTTAACTAAATAATATATCTCGGGAAGTCTTTCGTTATATTCTCGGAATGTGTTGTGTATGGCTCGTATTTGTACTTTATACTTGTACTAGCAAAACAGTGGAGTTTTGCTAACCCCCGAGTATTCGGCAGGTGGATGTCTGTTTTGCATCCAGGTACATGCAGGTTTGGGAGCAAAACACAGGATCAACGCGAAGAGTGATGGAAGGCGAATGATACTAATCACACAAATGCCAGTTTTGGATGCAGTTAGTCGGAGTTCGTGTATGGTCTTTTCCGCTGTCGTACTTTTTGTTTGTGAGTCTATTTTACCCTTACATGGGTATGAGTCGAGATAGAAATGTGTATTTTTGACTTGTATGTTAGTGATGAAAGACTAAGTTGGTCTATTGATTTGGTATTTTATCATGTCGGTATGTAATGTATTGTGTTGTTTCGATGTCTAGCCTGGTGGATCCTCAAGGATAGGGTCTGCGGCGTGTAATATTCCCGATTTGATTCTGGGGGTGTTACAGAATGTCCATTAATTAATTATAAGCTACTGACAGCTTTAATTAATTAATATCTTATCCAAGAGTAGTACCACTCGAACCTTATTATTATATCGGAATTAAATCCACCTGCATGATTTAATATAATAATCATTATCGAGCTCCTCAAGGGGATATCATCAACCCGTACGAGTCGGGACACGATTTCTAGTAATAATAATAACTATCATATAAATAATAGTATTGCCCAAGATACGAGGCTTATTGAGTCGATCATTTTGACTCTCACCCATGGTAAATCAAAGCAATAAGTATTATAAATACACAATTAAATATTATATACTTAGAATTAAGAAATAATAATTATCCGAGATTTCCGTTCTTCTTACAGTCAGTACAGAAGACACTATCTCACCTCGATCCAGTTCCGCATATGCAAATACGCTAATATGTGCTAATAGTCAAGACCAACTAATCTCAAGCATACACTACAACCTTTCATATAATTTGTCTAATAATTATATAGGTTGTGAACTATTATATTATTTTACAAGGTACCGATAATGTGATCTTCCGTGTGACACCAACACACCACATTATCTACAATATAAAATAATTAGACATTTCATTTGCATAACCATAACGTGAATAAATATGCAAAATATGTGATTAAATATAATTAATATTCTCATAGGTAGTTACAGGAAATAAGGTAATAGAAGCATAAAGTATGCTTTGCAGTATACAACCCTAACAGAACAAAGGGTAGAAATTGAGGACGAACCAAGAAAGAGAAAATGACCATGGACGGAGAAATATTATGGATCATATTCTTAATCTATTTGCTCGAAAAGGGACCTCCAACCTTTAAGGAGGTTGTGAGTTCAAATGAGAGACCTCTATGGAAGGAGGTGATCAAGGAAGATATTGATTCTATATTGCAGAATTACACTTGGGAACTAGTGGATTTGTCTCCAAAGTGTAAACCCATAGGATACAGATGGATTTTCAAGAATAAAATGAAGGGTGAAACTGCTGACATATAAGGCTAGAATTATAATCAATGGTTACAGACAACATGAAGTCCTAGACTACTTTGAGACATACTCTCCAGTAACAGGAATAAGTTTCATTAGGATGATACTTGCTATTGCTTCACTGCGTAGTTTAGAAGTTCATTAAATAGACGTTAAGACTATATTTCTCAATGGGGACTTAAATGAGGAAATCTATATGGAACAATCCGAGGGGTTTTCTGCCCCTGGTCAAGAATGGAAAGTTTTGTAAGTTGGTAAATTATTATACGGACTGAAACAGGTGCCAAAACAGTAGCATGAAAAGTTTGACCATACTATGTTAAGAGGTGGACTCAAAGGTAATGAATGTGACAAATGTGTTTATGTGAAAGACACAGAAAATGGCTATGTCATTTTGTATCTATATGTAGATGATTTGCTCATCACTAGGAGTAATGAGAGAATAATCAAGTCCACAAAGGACATGCTGAGATTGAGATTCGACATGAAAGATATGAGACTAGCAGATGTGATTTTAGGTATTAAAGTCACACGGACACCGAAAGGTCTCATGCTTAGTCAAACTCACTATGCGAATAAAATTCTTGAAAGGTTTAACAAAGATGATCTTTAACATACCCAGTAGATATGACATTGAGACTATCCAAGAATAAGGGTGAAGCAATATCTCAACTAGAGTACTCCGGGACAATTGGAAGTCTGATGTCCCAAATGAGATGTACAAGAACAGAAATAGCTTACTCAGTCAGTAGAAGTAGGTACACGAATAATACAGGGAAGGATAACTAGAAAGCGATCACAGTTATACTTAGGTACTTGAGGGATTCTCGTGAGTATGGGATGCACTATACCTGATATCCAGCAGTACTTGAAGGATATACTTATGCGAATTGGATATCTAACATATAAGACTCCAAGTATAAAAGTGGATATGTATTCACACTAGATGGCGCAACAGTCGCATGGAAATCTTCAAAGCAGACGGTTATAGCTCGATCTACTAAAGAATCAAAGTTTATAGCATTAGATAAATACGTAGAAAAGGCAGAATGGTTTCGGAAATTTCTAGAAGGTATTCCTTAGTGGCCAAAGCATGTGAATGCATTCTGCATTCATTGCGACAGTCAATCTACTATTGGTAGAGCACATAGCAGAATGTATAATGGTAAGTATCATCATATACGACGAAGACATAATATCATTAGACAATTGATAACAACATAGGTTATTACCATAGACTATGTACCGTCAAAGGATAATATTGTGGATCCGCTAACCAAAGGATTATCAAAAGACCTTGTTGAAATATCATCATCAGGAATGGGTCTCTTGACATGATCTAATAGTTTTATAGAGGACACCAAACCTAATCTAACTGGATATCCCAAGATCTATGTTCAAAGGGACAACTAATTCATAAAAATGGGCACGATCACTATCATGTTGGGGTTTAACCCAAATCCACCCATTCAAAGTATGAACACAGTGATACTCATAGTAAGAGGTTAAGCTTTGCTTTTAATGATTCTTTTGATGACAATTTAATGTCAGGTGGAGTAACATACGGATTTACTTGACATCGGAAAGAATCACCTATGTTGGAGAGAAGAGGGTCCGCTTCAAAGGAGAATTGTAATTACAATTCTTCAGAATCTCCTGCAGAACCAGGACGGTGTCCACGGCCAAAACAGAAGATCACATTATCGGTACCTTATAAAATAATATAATAGTTCACAATATATATAACTACTAGACAATTTATGTGAAAGGTTGTAGTGTATGCTTGAGATTAGTTGGTCTTGACTATTAGCATGCATTAGCGTATTTGCATACGTTGAACCGGATAGCATTGAGATAATGTCTTCTGTACTGATTGTAAGAGGAACAGAAATCTCGAATAATTATTATTCTTAATTCTGGTTTATAATATTTAATTGTGTATTTATAATAATTCTTGCTTTTATTTACCATGGGTGAGAGTCACCGTGATTTACTCAATATGCTTCATATCTTGGGCAATAATACTATTTATATGAAAATTATTATTATAACTAGAAATGATATCCCGACTCGTGCGGGTTGATGATGTCCCTTGAGGAGCTCGAGAATAATTATTATATTAAATCCTACGGGTGGATATATAATAAGGTTCGAGTGGTACTACTCTTGGATAAGAAAATAATTAATTAAAGCTGTCAGTAGGGTAAATTAATTAATACTTAATAGACATTAGATATCTTAAATACGGGAAATAATAAATTTAAATAAGGAGCCGATTTTGTAATTTGGGTTTTGGGTTGGAAGTGTAATATTAATTCTTTACTAGATTGAATTGATATTAGTAAACTCGATTATATTTGGAAGAGCTTAATGGAAGGTTGGGTTATACTAGGAGTCCTAACTCTATTTCACCTTAAGGTCCCTAGAGTAGCTCATAGCCTATAAATAGGACTTCTAAGGGGATTTTCATCCGTGACATATTATGCACACTCGAGAGTTTGATTTTTTCTTGTGTTTAATTGTAGATCTAGACTTGTATCTTTGATTCTACAATTTAAATAACACATCAATTTTATAAAAGTGATATATATTATTAGAAAATAAAAAAGAACATAGAGAGTTATTTTGTGAAAAGTTCGGCCTCCAAGTTGAAGATGTAACACCCCCAGATTTAACCGGAAATATTACAGCGCCGTGGGCCCCGAGATGGAACCCACAAGGCTAAAAGAAATTTTCGCAAACATTTACAAATGCCCAAGAGGCTAACGACAGTATTATCTATTGAAAATAATCAAAGATTTATAAAATCCATTTATCAAAAACCGTCGTGAAAACTCATTTGAAAACGCAAGGCCAAACAGCCGACACTCAAAAGTTTAGAAAACGATTTCCAAAGTAACCTCAGTTACTAGATACCAAAAGAGCATTTCAAAATACTCACGCAGCGGAAAAGACCAACCATAAAGATACTCTAGCAGCGGAATACAAGAACCAATCAAGAAACTCAATGCACACAACGTGTCCTAGCCAGTATCCTCCGGGAAGCTCATCTCTTCACGACCGCTACAAGCTCGATACCCCGAGAACCTAAAAAGAAATCCCACGACGGGTCAGCCATAATATCCAACAATGATAACCGTCACATCACATTAATAATTACATATCAATGGAAATACTAAGTAAGAATACGACCAATGTAATCTTACCGTTGTAACTTTACGAGAATCCACGATTCGTATCCTTAACAACACATTAAGATAATACCGAAATATCTGTACGGTATGTCAACAATACTCAAGGTTCTCAAAACATTATCATAACTCGCGATACGGAAATTATACCAACTCTGGCCAATTCAATCCATCGGATAACGTCGACAATTCCAATACGATAATCGATTGTCCATCAAAGACAAGTATCAAGGAAAATACGGAACATACCTCAAGATACGAAATACCATTACCATCACGTCAGTCTAATCCGAGATCAGATCCACACAACATACGTACATGGTCCTAACACAAGACCTACAAATGCATACTCATATGACCTCGTCAATATGATCATAACAAGAACAATCATGTATACTCAATGGAAATCCGACGATCCAGCGCCCTCAGCATAGATACCTTTGTTGATCCTATCAGATCAACATAAGGTGGATAACTAACAATACACATGTGAACAACAACACATGATAAAATCAATGATGCGAATTCACAAGATTCCATCAACACAATACTGGTAATCCAACGATCCAGCGCCCTCAGCATAGATCCCCATGATGATCCCGTCGAACCAACGCATGGTGGAAAACCTGTCCAATGATCCAGCGCCCTCAGCATAGATCCCCATGATGATCCCGTCGAACCAACGCATGGTGGACATCCGATCCAGCGCCCTCAGCATAGATCCTCATAATCCCATCGGATTAATTACACAACATGAACAACACAATACGCATACACATATGCAATTCAACACGTTCATCAACATGAACAACATAACATGCACGACAACATGACAATTTACTAGGACGACTCCATGTTCAACAACATGAAAGAAAATGTACGAGACCAAAATAAATAACGCTAAACCATAATCAATATGGAATACCTGCCCCGAGTCCTTCGGGAACAACCTCGATGTCCAATCATCACCGACGATTTATCCGCAACGCTCGACGATCCAAACGTATCATGAACCGTAAATATTCGAATCCTCGTCTTTATCACAATGTAACCTCGATACTCGAACATACCAATAACTGAGATAAATCATATACATTATGATTTACCCCCCCCCCCCAGAATCGAAAGAACGATATGCGATCCGAATACCCAGAGTTCACAATAATAATCATCGCTATATGCATTATAAACGAAATGAAACTGAAACCATTCATTAAACATTATAACTGAGCAAGTAATAACTTGTCTCGATACCGATACGACGATGATGAGGTCGTTACCAATTCCATTGTCATCATTTACAAGTTCCTCGGTCCCGACCAAAGCAATTCACGAACATCCTCGAACACGACCGCAGCATACGGTTATAGACACCGATCAATAAACTTGACCTAGTACAATAATCGATTAAACAACAATCCGATAATAATCAACAACCGCTAAAACCACTTCACAAACCCAACGGCTCAACAATATCTTAGTTAACCACAAGTCTGATCAAACCAACTAAAACGATCACGAATTCATAACCGAAACAGAATATATTACCCGCTGTTGACTTAGCGCACGTTAATCTTTTATCAGTAGCGTGCGCTAAGTTGTTCCCGATAGCGTGCGCTAGCGGTAGGCTTAGCGTGCGCTAATAACGTGCGATTACATGCATTTCGGATACCGATCAACATCGCGATTATCAAAGACTCTAAGTGATTACGAATCATGTTCATAGCTATCAAACAACGAAATCCAATATCCTTTAACATATAGGTAATCATCCGACTTTTAATTCAAGTCATATATTCATATTTCATCTTTCTTAACATCAACAACCTAAACACCAAGAACTCATAATCATGCCATGTTCATCATCATATGAAGGAACCAACAACAACGACATCACAGATCCAAATTGAAGGAAGACATTATCCAACATATCTCTTTGAAGATAACAACTCATTCGAAACCATCTACTTCATATCAATATCTTCATATCGACAATAACATTATCATAATCCGGTAATCCAACTCATAATCATACTTATGAACTTGTTTATATGATAATCATCAGCTCAAGAACATCATATACAATCCAAAACAAAATCTCGAAGTGAAGAGTAATTACCTTTTTGAAGGAATGGATTGATTTCCAAGGTTGAATCCATTTACAAGAATCACCAATGATTTCAAGCTTCAAATGTTGTTATGGATGATTAACTCCATCTTAATCCAGTGTTTGGAACCTCAAATATATCCCAACTCTCTCTCTCTCTCTCTCTCTCGGCTGAAAGAAGAAAGAATGACGAAATGCTTAATAACACCCTTCCGCCCTTTTTATAATATTCATTATTAGCGTGCGCTAACATCTCATGTTTAGCGTGCGCTACCGCTTAGCGTGCGCTAAGCGACTTTGTTAGCGTGCGATATCAAGCCCGAGGCTACCGTCTTGCTTCAGAACTAACTTACGTCGTAATGCCCATGCATTAACGTCGTAAATCATCCTGCTTAGCGTACGCAAGTCATTTACCTTAGCGTGCGCTAATACCAGTTGACTTGCTACAGTCTACACCTACCACGAAGATGCTCATGACCCCACAAGCCGAAATCAACCAATAAAGCCAAGATTCCCTGTTGACCGATATATAGTTAGCGTGCGCTAATAAACATGCATTAGCGTGCGCTAACACTACATTACAACATCCGTTGACTTATCAGAACGTGCGCCGAAAGTGGCCTGGTCCACGCGTAGATTCCTTCTGAGCTGATCTGCACTAGCGTACGCTAACCTATGAACGTAGCGTGCGCTAATCCTGCACGATAGCGTGCGCTATGCATGAATATCAGCGTGCGCTAATAACGCTATACTTAGCCATTTTCAGCTATCCTTGTCCAACATATCGACATATCAAATACGAACATACGACATATCTAATATACATTACTCAACACATTATATCCTTAAATACAATTGTCGACCAAATACGACAATTATACCAATACTGACATCTCAGTCCTTCATTTATTTTATCCCTACCGCATGCATTCCATGCTGTACAATATAACTCGGATAAAATAATATCAAACAACAGTAGTAGAAATTCCGGATATTACATTCTACACCCCTTAAAATAAGTTTCGTCCTCGAAACTTGCAATCCGTCATAGAAAACAAACAAACATACTGTTCAACCCAAAAATATCCCAAAACCATCACGACACTGATCAGTCATCATTATTCTGATTAGCCAAAACCGCATACTTACAAATACGCAGGTCGACGATCTCCGGAGATACTAGCCGATCTCACCGCAGTCTCAATACGCTTACGATCACAATTCCCTGATTCTCAACAAAATATATCATCTTCGGATGAAACAATCTGCCCGAATCAAATCCCGTCTGCCTGATTACATAATCAAGTCCCAATTCTGATAAGACTAATAATACACAATACATCTGCAAAACAACTGCCCAAAACAATGACACGAATTCCGAAACATCAACATAAAATCCGAACGCTCAGATGATCACCAACAATGATCAACAATCAACCGAATTTATCATCGACATGATAAATTCTAATCTGACCAACCAGAGGTCAAAACACAATCGAGAATATCATCAACATGATAAACTCCAATATGACCAACGAACGGTCAACGATAATCGAGAATGCCTTCAAACGGTAAGCTCCAACACGATCAACACAGAACCACAGAAACAGATATACGAAAAAGCAAAATTCTCAAAACGACACACCGATCACATACAGTGGATCTCAATAAACATATCCGACTGGCGAACATACCCCTCGGCATATGAACAACCAATCACAAACTGACGAACATACCCAATCATACACGGAGTGGAAACGACCACTCAATATCCAAAACAACCAGTATGGGGTCACCATCCCCAAATCTACGCTTACAAGGAAATCATTCCAGAATCACTAAGGTAAAATCGCGCTACTACCATACCAATGGAATCACATAGCACATATGTTCCGGTTTCACAAAATCCCAAGTTCCCGAAATAATATTATGTGCATGAATCTACAACACGCAACATATTTCTCTTATCCGATAACTCAACCGATCATCGCCGGATAATCAAACTAACATACCGAAGTTCGAATTCCTTTTTCCATCGTGCCATCAATATGATATGCACTATGCACTAAATGCGTATGTATATCAATCACATTTTCAAAACCAGTTTGAAATCACAAAGTCTCGTCAAGAATACAAATTTTCGAAAGTTCTTTCAAAAATTTCAAAACTAAAAACATAAATTTTGGTAAGACCACAAAATCAATTTTCGAAAAAATTAACTTGGCTCGATGGTGCCAAGTATTCGATAACAGTTTCCTTCGAATCCACACGATTTCGAAGTTTTAAAAATGAAAAGTATGCAAATGCTCGACTATATCCATACTCCTGTATACCAATTCGGTTCGTCACCAATATCCACTGATATTCCATCGGAAAACCACACGATCGAGTTCCAAAATCTCAATATATAAATTCCGACTAAACTCCTTTTCCACACATGACTCGTATCGTCAACCATTTACCCTTCCTGGATCACCTCAAACATGATATGACAAAACGTTGAAACAAATCAACAAATCAAACACGGCGAAAGACTTCCCGAGAAATTCCATTTGAACAAGTAAACCAAAGCCTCGAAAGGCGGAAATAACATAGGTAAACGATTGGTAAAGTGTTTTACAAGTCTCGGGAGTTTTAAGAAAACAGAAAAGCCGTTTGAAACATTAGGGTCTCAGCCCGTAACTCGTTCCGCATTACAAGAAGTTTAAAAAGTAGAAAACCCTTTTTCGAACCCGTGTTCTGAGTTATAAAACCATTTCAAAATCAATTGGGTCTCGACCCAAAAATCATTTTCCGTAAAACATCCGTAAGACATTCATTTTGAAAAGTATCATTTTCAAATGATCAAAAGCAATTCATATATCTCAAAATGAATTAACATGTTATATGTTCTTCTCAACCATGCACAATATTTCTCCCAAATGCACAATTCTGTTCCAAAATCTAACCAACATACTGATTCTAAAAATTATAACTCCTCAAGGTCATCAATCCTGTCCCAACTCTGTCACCTTATACTATAACATATAATATTCTGCTGAATCTCAAAGCATATCAACTACAGAACGGCAATAAATCTCAATGCAATTCAAAAATCCAAATACTTACAGATCGTGAAGCCGACGATTCCCCGTGATACTGGCACATGTCTCGACTCAAGAAAATACTCGACACAGATATTTTCAAAACACACGTTTGCCAAATCGGTTCGACTCAAGAACACAATACATCTCATTCCAGAGAATCTCATTAACACCATTTGGAAAGTTATAACAAGCCCAAGACGATCTTCGCAAATCTGATAACGCACAAGCCTGAGTGAACAGCAAAGACTCACGGCTCTAATATTTGTCAATCGACAACTCGAATGATGCAACAAAAACACGACCCAACTCGACCCAAATGCCTAGGTTTTCTCAACCTAAGATCCGATACCATATTCTGTAACACCCCCAGATTTAACCGGAAATATTACAGCGCTGTGGGCCCCGAGATGGAACCCACAAGGCTAAAAGAAATTTTCGCAAACATTTACAAATGCCCAAGAGGCTAACGACAGTATTATCTATTGAAAATAATCAAAGATTTATAAAATCCATTTATCAAAAACCGTCGTGAAAACTCATTTGAAAACGCAAGGCCAAACAGCCGACACTCAAAAGTTTAGAAAACGATTTCCAAAGTAACCTCAGTTACTAGATACCAAAAGAGCATTTCAAAATACTCACGCAGCGGAAAAGACCAACCATAAAGATACTCTAGCAATGGAATACAAGAACCAATCAAGAAACTCAATGCACACAACGTGTCCTAGCGATATCCTCCGGAAGCTCATCTCTTCACGACCGCTACAAGCTCGATACCCCGAGAACCTAAAAAGAAATCCCACGACGGGGTCACCATAATATCCAACAATGATAACCGTCACATCACATTAATAATTACATATCAATGGAAATACTAAGTAAGAATACGACCAATGTAATCTTACCGTTGTAACTTTACGAGAATCCACGATTCGTATCCTTAACAACACATTAAGATAATACCGAAATATCATGCGGTATGTCAACAATACTCAAGGTTCTCAAAACATTATCATAACTCGCGATACGGAAATTATACCAACTCTGGCCAATTCAATCCATCGGATAACGTCGACAATTCCAATACGATAATCGATTGTCCATCAAAGACAAGTATCAAGGAAAATACGGAACATACCTCAAGATACGAAATACCATTACCATCACGTCAGTCTAATCCGAGATCAGATCCACACAACATACGGACATGGTCCTAACACAAGACCTACAAATGCATACTCATATGACCTCGTCAATATGATCACAACAAGAACAATCATGTATACTCAATGGAAATCCGACGATCCAGCGCCCTCAGCATAGATCCCTTTGTTGATCCTATCAGATCAACATAAGGTGGATAACTAACAATACACATGTGAACAACAACACATGATAAAATCAATGATGCGAATTCACAAGATTCCATCAACACACTGGTAATCCAACGATCCATCGCCCTCAGCATAGATCCCCATGATGATCCCGTTGAACCAACGCATGGTGGAAAACCTGTCCAATGATCCAGCGCCCTCAGCATAGATCCCCATGATGATCCCGTCGAACCAACGCATGGTGGACATCCGATCCAGCGCCCTCAGCATAGATCCTCATAATCCCATCGGATTAATTACACAACATGAACAACACAATACGCATACACATATGCAATTCAACACGTTCATCAACATGAACAACATAACATGCACGACAACATGACAATTTACTAGGATGACTCCATGTTCAACAACATGAAAGAAAATGTACGAGACCAAAATAAATAACGCTAAACCATAATCAATATGGAATACCTGCCCCGAGTCCTTCGGGAGCAACCTCGATGTCCAATCATCACCGACGATTTATCCGCAACGCTCGACGATCCAAACGTATCATGAACCATAAATATTCGAATCCTCGTCTTTATCACAATGTAACCTCGATACTCGAACATACCAATAACTGAGATAAATCATATACATTATGATTTACCCCCCAGAATCGAAAGAACGATATGCGATCCGAATACCCAGAGTTCACAATAATAATCATCGCTATATGCATTATAAACGAAATGAAACTGAAACCATTCATTAAACATTATAACTGAGCAAGTAATAACTTGCCTCGATACCGATACGACGATGATGAGGTCGTTACCAATTCCATTGTCATCATCTACAAGTTCCTCGGTCCCGACCAAAGCAATTCACGAACATCCTCGAACACGACCGCAGCATACGGTTATAGACACCGATCAATAAACTTGACCTAGTACAATAATCGATTAAACAACAATCCGATAATAATCAACAACCGCTAAAACCACTTCACAAACCCAACGGCTCACCAATATCTTAGTTAACCACAAGACTGAGCAACCCACCTAAAACGATCACGAATTCATAACCGAAACGAATATATTACCCTGCTGTTGACTTAGCGCACGTTAATCTTTTACTGTAGCGTGCGCTAAGTTGTTCCCGATAGCGTGCGCTAGCCAGTAGGCTTAGCGTGCGCTAATAACGTGCAGTTACATGCATTTCGGATACCGATCAACATCTGGCGATTATCAAAGACTCTAAGTGATTCTGAATCATGTTCATAGCTATCAAACAACGAAATCCAATATCCTTTAACATATAGGTAATCATCCGACTTTTAATTCAAGTCATATATTCATATTTCATCTTTCTTAACATCAACAACCTAAACACCAAGAACTCATAATCATGCCATGTTCATCATCATATGAAGGAACCAACAACAACGACATCACAGATCCAAATTGAAGGAAGACATTATCCAACATATCTCTTTGAAGATAACAACTCATTCGAAACCATCTACTTCATATCAATATCTTCATATCGACAATAACATTATCATAATCCGGTAATCCAACTCATAATCATACTTATGAACTTGTTTATATGATAATCATCAGCTCAAGAACATCATATACAATCCAAAACGAAATCTCGAAGTGAAGAGTAATTACCTTTTTGAAGGAATGGATTGATTTCCAAGGTTAAATCCATTTACAAGAATCACCAATGATTTCAAGCTTCAAATGTTGTTATGGATGATTAACTCCATCTTAATCCAGTGTTTGGAACCTCAAATATATCCCAACTCTCTCTCTCTCTCTCTCTCTCGGCTGAAAGAAGAAAGAATGACGAAATGCTTAATAACACCCTTCTGCCCCTTTTTATAATATTCATTATTAGCGTGCGCTAACATCTCATGTTTAGCGTGCGCTACCGCCTTAGCGTGCGCTAACTGACTTTGTTAGCGTGCGCTATCGAAGCCCAGAGGCTACTGTCTTGCTTCGTAAACTAACTTACGTACGTAATGCCCATGCATTAACGTACGTAAATCATCCTGCTTAGCGTACGCAAGTCATTTACCTTAGCGTGCGCTAATACCAGTTGACTTGCTACAGTCTACACCTACCACAAAGATGCTCATGACCCCACAAGCCGAAATCAACCAATAAAGCCAAGATTCCCTGTTGACCGATATATAGTTAGCGTGCGCTAATAAACATGCATTAGCGTGTGCTAACACTACATTACAACATCCGTTGACTTATCAGAACGTGCGCCGAAAGTGGCCTGGTCCACGCGTAGATTCCGTCTGAGCTGATCTGCACTAGCGTACGCTAACCTATGAACGTAGCGTGCGCTAATCCTGCACGATAGCGTGCGCTATGCATGAATATCAGCGTGCGCTAATAACGCTATACTTAGCCATTTTCAGCTATCCTTGTTCAACATCTCGACATATCAAATACGGATATATGACATATCAAATATACATTACTCAACACATTATATCCTCAAATACAATTGTCGACCAAATACGACAATTATACCAATACTGACATCTCAGTCCTTCATTTATTTTATCCCTACTGTACAGATTCCATGCTGTACAATATAACTCGGATAAAATAATATCAAACAACAGTAGTAGAAATTCCGGATATTACAGAAGATCATGTAAGATCCCGTAGCTCATTGCCCACACAATGTCCGGATTAAGGCGGAATATACTCTAGAAGGTTTTGTAGAAGAGATCAAAAGTAACAACCACTTCGCTTCAAAAGGTAATATTCTATGATCTCTTGATCTAGATTAGGATTTTAAATTTCACCAATAAAATTATTTAATAAATCATAAATTACATTAAATAGATTTTGATGCGTAAAATACTTTATTCAAATCATTCAAACTTCGCCTCCGCTGCATTTTACTTCCAAAAACACCAACACACCACATTATCTACAATATAAAATAACTAGACAATGCATTTGCATAACCATAACAAGAATTAATATGCAAAACATGTGATAAAATGTAATTAATATTCTCATAGGTAGTTACATGAGAATAAGGTAATACAAGCATAAAGTATGCTTTGCAGTATACAAGCTTAACAATCTCCCACTTACACTCAAAGCATGCTTTTAAGTATACTATGCTCTTACACAGTCTGTCATATCTCCCACTTATACTGATAGCAATGATTCCTTACACCGTAATCCCATTCCCTCCACATGCCCTTCAAAAACTTTTGAGGATAAGCCTTTCGTGAAAGGATCAGCAAGATTATCTTCTGATGCAATTCTGGCTACAACTACGTCTTCCTTCCTTTACAAATTGGCATATGATATGGTACTTGCGGTTGATATATTTACTTGACTTATGGGCTCGTGGTTCCCTCGAATTTGTGACTGCACCAGTATTGTTACAGTAAAGTGTAATACCCTTTGGCAAATCGAGAATCACATCTAAGTCCTGCAGGAAGTTCTTGAGCCATACTGCCTTTTTGGCTGCCTCAGCGGCTGCCACGTACTCGGCTTCCATGGTAGAGTCTGAGATGCATTACTGCTTCACACTCCTCCAACTAATGGCTCCAACTCCCAGAATAAACACATAACCTGAAGTAGACTTGAACTTTTCTTTGTCTGCTGAAAACTCTGAGTCCGTATAACCCACTGGACATAGGCCATCTGATTGATATACTAGCATGTACTCCCTAGTCCTTCTCAAATACTTGAGTATATGCTATACAACAACCCAATGTCCTAGTCCAGAGTTCGACTGATATCTAATAGACATGCCTATGGCATGACAGATATCTGGTCTAGTGCAAAGAATAGCATACATAAGGCTTCCCACTGCTGACGCATAAGGGACCTGCTCTATTTCATCTATCTTTTTTTGTGTCTTAAGACACATTTCCTTAAATAGTTTAATTCCATGTCTGTAAGGTAGAAAACTTTTCTTGGAATTCTTCATGCTAAACTGTTTAGCACTGTATCAATATAGGAGGGATGAGATAAGCACAACATCCTTTTCTTTCGATCATAAAAGATTCTGATCCCAAGGATGTTTCATAGTTCTCCCAAATCTTTCATATCGAACTGCTTAGACAGTCATACCCGTACGTCTGACAACTCCTTCACATTGTTTTCAATCAGAAGGATATCATCTACATATAGTACAAGAAACACCAACACGTTTCTGTCGCATTTCTTATATAGATAACCCTCACTCGGATATTGGACGAATCCATATGACTGGACAAACTCGTCAAATCGAGTGTTCCAAGATCTAGATGCTTGCTTAAGTCCATAAATGGATCTTTTAAGCTTGCACACTAAGTTCTCTTCTCCTTAAGCAATGAATCCCTC
Organism: Orobanche coerulescens; assembly: GCA_033398695.1. Taxonomy (NCBI): domain Eukaryota; kingdom Viridiplantae; phylum Streptophyta; class Magnoliopsida; order Lamiales; family Orobanchaceae; genus Orobanche; species Orobanche coerulescens. The sequence goes on from CM065807.1 coordinate 35,175,045, forward strand.
TGGTTGGCGCATGTAGATCTCCTTGTCTAGACTGCCATTCAAGTCTTGACATCTATTTGCCAAATCGCCAGATCTAAAACCGCAGCTATAGCTAAAATTTGAATATGTCCTAGACTGGATTTCCGCCCACTCCACAGTTCTGTAGGTGTTTTTGGAACTGATTTTGAATGCTACCAAGTTTAGTATGTACGTTGTTGTTTCCATGGCATACCTTAGAACAAAATAGGTAAATCTGAGTAACTCATCATTGACCTAACCATCTCTAAAAGAGTCTTGTTCCTTCTCTCAGCAACACCATTTTGTTGTGGAGTTCCCGACGCAGTAAGCTGGGACGTAATCCCCTCATTTATCAAGAAATCCAAAAACTCTCCACTAAGGTACTCGCCACCATGATCAGATCGTAGTGACTTGATACTCTCCCCATGATGCTTCTCTGTTTCAGCCTTGAAATCTCTGAAATTTTCAGGCTTCAGACTTACGTCACATCAAATAGATGTATCCATATCTCGAATAATTATCTATAAACGTGATGAAGTATTCAAAACCACCCCTAGCCTGAATGTTCATTGGACCACATACATCAGTATGAACCAATTCTAACATATTCTGAGCACGGTTTCCCTTGATTTTAAAAACCCTTTTGGTCATTTGACCTTCGAGACAAGATTCATAAATTGGAAATGACTCAACTTGGAGTTCATCCAATGGGCCATCATTTACCAATCTCTTAATCCTTACAAGGTTTACATGACCTAAGTGTAAATGCCACATATATGTTTGGTTTATGCTTGAAGGTTCTTTTCTATTTTTAGGTTTAGACAAAGAGCTAAGCGATTTATGTTTATACATGGGAGTTTATGCAGTATTAATGACATATAGTCCATCAGTGTAGATACCTTTGCAAATATATTCACTATTTCTTCTAATAATAGTATCACCATCAAAAGAAACTAAATAATCATCACAACTTAATTTAGAAACTGGTTGAATTGCCGGTTTTGAAATGTTGACTGTGGTTCGGTTCGAAACTGGAACCGTCAACCATTTTAAGATGGTTCAATTCCGGTTTGGTATTTTGACGAACTGCGAACCGGCAGTTCAACCGCCGGTTTAATAAAAAAACAAATTTTGAATTTTCAAATTCCGGGGAAAGAATTTTGAACTTCAAATTTGAATTTCATCGTGACCGTTACTCCAAAACCGTCGGTTCAAACTGGGAACTGGCGGTTCAACCGGGAAACGACAGTTCACAACGGTCACGAGCTTTTTTTTTAATACATATTAACACCTATAAATACCACTTTCTCACCCTCTATTTTTCTCACGCCAACTCTACGTATCTATCTATTTTCTTTCTGCTCTCTCAAGTATTACTTTCTTTTATATCAATTGAAAAAAGATGTAAAGTGGCCAATTCAATCGGGAAAAGGGAAAGACTATCACCGGCATTTCTCAACGAGAAAGAGGTAGTGCCAGTGGTAGTGGTACTCCTACTCATACTCCAAGTTCTACTTCTATTACAAATCCGAATTTGGAGTTCCCGTAGAATTAACCGAGGAACAAATCAACTAAATGTTTGAAGCCCCAAAATTGATTCATAATATCGAAGATGGTTAAGATGATGAGCAACCAACAAAAATTAAACAAAAGAAAACTGTTCCAGCTAAAATCTCCATTATTTGTGATGCATTATACAATATTGGACAATGTTGCCTCCGGTGCCGGTCATTTCTTGGCCAAGTGCAACTATTGCAAGAAATCTTACAAGTTTAGAAAATGAGGAGGTTATGGGATACTAAATGGCCATATACAAAGACAAGATCCTAACAAAGTTGGCATAGAGTCTAACCAAACACAACTCCGAGGCACAGTGACGTCGTCTAATGCCATCAATCAAGGTGCCAGTTCTTTATTTAAATTTAGTCCAATTACCATTAGAAAAGAATTAGCTAGATTTGTTTGTGGTAAATCTCTTCCTTTTAACTTTGCCGACGACCAAATGTATGAAAATTTTACTCAACTAAGTTTCAGTCCCGCTAGTAAAAGAGTTTCATGCTCTACCGTAACTCGTGATGTTAGAAAAACTACTAGCAAAGCAAAATTAATTCTAGCTAATTTGTTTTTAAAACTAGATCATAAGATTTGTATATGCTCGGATGCTTCGAATGATCATTGGCCAATAAATTCATATATGGGAATTACTTTTATTTGGATTGATGATTCTTTTACTGTGCAAAAATGTCTAATTGGTTTTAGAGAATTTAATAATGCACGCTAAGGGTAGGAATTAGCGTACACTAACGAAGATCAAATTCAGACCAGTAGGTACTGGAGTACCCGTTAGCGCACGCTAACCGGTACTAGCGCACGCTAGTAATGCTTTTATGTATATCCGGGCAGCAGGTTTTAGATGTCAACTTTCATTTCTTCTTTCGCCACTCGTCGGGTCCATTTCTTTGGGGCGATTGGAGGTGATCCTCTTTATCAAGCCTCATCTTGGGGTGAATTGGTGCAAGTCTAACATCATCAATCATCTTCTTTGCTCGGATCTAAGGTATATTTCACTCAAACCTAATTTCGTTGAATTTGGGGGTTTTTTCCTTGATTTCGTGATTTCTGTCCGAATTCATCCAATCGATTCATGTTATTTGATGTTGTTTCTCATGTTCTATGGGATGTAATTCCATATTTCGGTTCTCCTTGATCCTAATTATGATTTCGCTATTGCGGAACCAAACCCTTGGATTCATGTTGTTCTTAATTCCGAGTTGAATCCCGTTTGGTGTTGATAATTCGTGTGGTGTTATTATCATAGTGTTCGTGGTGCTATCGTGTTCTTGATTGTGTTCGGGAGTTCAGGGCTGTTCGACCGCATCCCATCCATCGTATCGTTGTGATCGTGGTTTCGAGGCAAGTACCTTGTCCATACATTTCTTGTTTTGTGGATACGATGATCGGTGATCGTTTTGGTGTATTTATTTGGCTGTTTGGAATGAACTTTCAAAATATTCGGTTTAGCCTCGTAAAGGCTCATTTTCAAAAAAAAAAATTTCAATGTTGTGCTTGTGAATGATTAAGTGAATCCCATGGATATGTTCGATGTCGGTGCTGTGATTTGATAATATATATATATATATATATATATATATATATATATATATTATCCCATTCGGTGCGTTGTGACTCGACGATTGTGTCGTGCTATGTTTTTGTTGCCTTTGAGTGAATTGTTTAGATATCCTTGGCGTACTGTGTTATGTGTGTGAATGTGAGAATATGGGCAGGTCTACGGTGACACATGGCTTTTGATCATGTGGTCAGGATGCAACAAGTGATTGATCCAACCGTGAGAGCCTAAGAAAACCTACGGTGACACATGACTTGTGATCATCTGGTCAGGAGAAAACAAGCAATTGATCCAACCGTGAGATGACATGGAAAGTGATCACGGTGGTATAAGAAAACCTACGGTGACACTTGACTTGTGATCATGTGGTCAGGAGACAACAAGTGATTGATCCAACCATGAGATGACGTGGCATGTGTTCACGGTGGTATATATATTTGATTTTAGATGTGTCTTGCCAGGTCGAGTACCTTGGATGTGTTCCGAGATTTCGTATCTTGGATGGTTATATTTTCTCGAATTTAGGTCCGTCGAGGACACGTGACGTGAGTTTTGATCCTTGTGAATTGTTGTTGGTTTTTAATTGAGAAAGCAAATCTTTGGGTTGTGACCCCTTTCAGTTTCCATGAAAGGGAAGTATTCGTTAATCCTAAATAGTATTCTTTTAAAACCTCGAGGGCGTTCATTTTAAAAACCTTTTATATATTGTTCTCTTGATTGGTGATGTGTCGAATTTGGAAAGTTTTACGCAAACCCCTTTGCCTCGAGAAGTATTTTCCGCTATGTTTCAAATATTTGAGGATTCCTGGTTATTATTATTCTTGGAATATGATTTGTATGACTCGTATTTGCACTTTGTACTTGCACTAGCAAAATAGTGGAATTTTGCTAACCTCTGAGTAATCAGGGGTGGACGTCTGTATTGCATTCAGTTTTTGGGGAGCATAACACAGGGTTGGCATGAAGGATGATGAAAGATGATCGATACTAATCACACGAGGACCCGTACGATATCGTATTGGTTTAGTTGTACTTTATTTCCACTGCAGTATTTTCCCCGTTGTACGGGAGTGTGTTGTATTTCGAGCCCTACGTGGGCATGTATTGAGATTGAGTTGTATGTATTAATTGAAAGACCAAATCGGTCCAGTGAGTCATTTTAGCCTTAAAGGCAATGTTGAGATGTTTGATTTTAGTTACCAGTATGGTAGATCCTTGAGAGAATGATCTACGGCGTGTAATATCCCTGAGTGGATTGGGGGTGTTACATAAGTGGTATCGGAGCTTAGGTTGTGGAAACCTAGGCTGTTGGGTCAAGTTGTCTCTGTTGAGTCTTGTCTCGTCGGATTTTGTCTGACTGAGTTGTGTCGCGATGCATCGTCTGAGTTCGTTGGTTCGTTGGTCGTGATTAGTATCGTGGGGCGATCATTATCTTCGTGCGACCTGTGGATATAAGTCTCCCTTCTTTGTGTTGTGCCTTGTGTGACGCGAGCCACTTGTATGATTATTTGTTAAGTGATGGAATCTTCACGCAGATTTTTGGATTCGTGATATGTGTTTATTTGACTCTCATATTTTGTGTATATGGGGAGTGCTGTCGCTGCTTATATCTTTTCGACTTCTGTTTTTGTCCGCTGCTAAGGATTTTCAAAATGATTTGCTCATTTTACGAGTACTCTTGGAAACTTTTATGCTTAACATGAGATGGTGATGTATTGGTGTGTGCTTTGCTCACTCCGAGAGGGTCTGACGGAGCCTCGGAGGAATCCAGTGGTTTAGCCCCGGATTCACGAGTTTGTTGGCTAGCCAGTCCGGGAGGGTCCATAGAGACCTCAGATGGGACCAGTGGTTTAGCCCCGATCCTAGGCAAGTTTGAACTATGACAATTGACTGTTGTTTTTCGGAAAAGACATGTCTTTATTTTGTTTCGAATGATTGATGCATGTACTATGAGACGTGTAAGCGAATGTTGATACGTGTGAGTTTTGGGCATTCTCGCCTATTAGATTTCTGAAAACCTTGAGTATCTTAGAAAATAAATTTTGAGACGTACTTTTAAAATGGATTATTTTCTCGCGGTATTTTCAAGGTGCCTACTAGTGCCACTGTATGTTTCAAAAAGTATTCCACTTTGAGGACCAAAATAGTTTGATGTATTTTCAGTGATTTAAAAACGCATTGCTTAGACCCGAAGGTCAAATAATTTTGAAAATTTTTAACTAAAAGAAAGATGTCCTCATTCTTTTTTTTCCTGCCAAATGCAAAACGATTTTCAAAGTCTCGATAACGGTATTTGTATTACTTTTTCGAAAGGTGACACTCAAGATCAACTGGTATTTCCAACATTATTTTCAAAAGCGTGGTTTTCGTTTTTAAAACCTATCATTCCCTGCTTGTGGTCAGAGAAGGTTTGTATGATGTTGGCATTGTCATTAGGGTATTAGCCCTCCGAGTTGTGATTGAATTGGTGGTGTGAGTGTTGAGTCGTTCGCCACGCATTCGTTATGTTATAGCCCTCTGTGAGAGGTGTGATGTTGGTACTAAATGTTTGTCGCTTCGTGGTGATGTGCATGTTATCGCACCTGTGCGAGATATTGGAGCTTGGGTTTGTACGATTATGTACATATATGAATGTTTCATGATGTTTTGTAATGGTGTGCTGGTTATCGTTCGGGCCATTGAAATCGATGAATGATGTCGTCGTTGCTGTGATTTTCATACGTGTGTTGCGTTATGATGGTAATCGTGGTATGTGTTATGTGTTATGATTTTATGTTGTGCCGAGTGGTTACTTATTCAGTATGTCGAGGGGCAGAGGTCGTGGTCGTGGCGATCAGATGCATGATCGGGATCATGCTGCCGGTGATGGTGTTGGTATTGGTGTTGCTACTATTTTGCAGCAGGTAGCTGCACAGATGACTCAGATGACTCAAGCAGTTCAGCATAATACAGATGTGACCCCGAAAATTGGTGCAAATCAGTGGCTTCGAGAAGTGGTTCATATGAATCCCCCACGTTTCGTTGGTGCCGCAGATGCTTTGGGCTGGAGTGGTTGGATTTTCCAGTTGGAAAAGATATTCGAGGTAGTTGATTGTCCCGAAGAGCGTAAGTTTCCAGTCGCTCAGTATCTTCTTGACAAGGATGCCGCTAGTTGGTGGGAGTCTGTTAAGCCTCGAGATCGTGTTGTCACGTGGGCAGAGTTCCAGAGATTCGTGAGAGATGAGTTTTGTTCGGAACCGATCAGAAATCAGAGGATTAATGAATTCTTTTCGGCAAAACCACGAGATGTACTGCTGTTTCAAGCTATTATTTGATTTTAGCAAACCGCTCAATTATGTGCAGGATCAGGTAAGGACAGAGGAAGATAGAATCTGTCATTTTAGTAGGAGAATGAAGCCGGAGATTCGCCAGTACATAGTGGGTCTCACTTGTACTTCAGTGAGAGAGTTTCAGAATAGGGTGTTAGCCTATGAGCTATCCATATTATCGACTGAGAATATGTCTGAATCGAAGAAACAGAAAATTGTTGAGAGCTTTTCAGGAAATCAGAGGAGTGGGCCTCCTGAGGCTGAGACTTCCTATCGTCATCATAAGAAGATATCTTGATCACGTGAACAGGGGAGGAGTATTACCCCTGCATCGCGTAATGTGAGTAGCACGAAGATGTGTTACAACTGTAGTCGAGCGGGCCATACTGCGAAGAATTGTCGTTGACTGTTGGTCAGCTATTTCGATTGCGGTCATTTGGGACACCGAGCCGTACATTGCGAGATGGTAGTTGAGAGGTTCGGGGATCGAGGTTGCGTCCCTGCTCTGAAAGGACACGGAGATGCTTAGTGTGGTTTTTGAGAATTTTGGCGTGGTCGGAGCTCTTCGTGGTTACCTTTGCGGATTATTGTGCGTTTAATTTCTATTTTTCGACTGTGCGTGTTTTCTTCTAATAGGTTCCTTTTATTTCCTGATTGTTCGGATAATTGATTTGTGCTATCTATTTGGTGATACTTGACACTTGTTGGTTTTATTATCTCCTTGCTTGTGACATTGTGATGATTGTCGTTGAGCATGCTTTTGCGTCATATGTCCCTTTGTATTTCTTGTAACGTTTCGCCGATGGGCGTAAGTTGCGCGGTTCTTGTGTATCTAGTTGAGATGTTCCTGGTGGGATATTGCTTCTCCCTACTTGATTTAAGTTTCGGGACGAAACTTCTTTTAAGGAGGGTAGTATGTAATATCTGCAATTTTGATTTTCGGTAAATTTCTTTTTTTGCAGGAGTACGTTTAGACGGCTCGCTTGTGACCGTTTCGTCATTTTGAATGATTATTTCTGAACTCTTTGATGTCCGAGTTCGTTTCGGTGTCGTTTTGTTGAGTTCCATGCTTCTTAGCGACTTTTCCGCACTTGAGTTCGATTCTTATGAATCTCGTTTGAAGCTGTTGTTCCTAGTTTCCCGTAAGTCCGTTTAACTTTGTTAGACGTGTTGTGAACTTTGGTTTGGTTATTGATCACGTATCGTGATTTTCGGGCTTTTTGGGCCATTTTGTAATTTCCCAAAGTTGTGGGTATTTGCATTCGTATTTGTTGTCTCGACCCTTTTCATGGTCGCATGTGAGTTTGATTATAGTTCAAGCTCTTAGTATGAACTTATTCTGGAGCTTTCCGTGCGTATCTTGAACTTGATATTTCGATCGGAGGAGTCTGTTGTTGTACCCGTTTTGAGAGCACTACTGCTGTAGTTTCTGGGTGCATTAGCGCACGCTAAGGGATCTCCTTAACGCATGCTATCGAGCAACAGAGTCAGAGGTCAGTAGCTGGATTCAGGACCGTTAGCACACGCTAAGTGTAGGAATTAGCGTACACTAACGAAGATCAAATTTAGACCAGTAGGTACTGGAGTACCCTGTTAGTGTATGCTACCGGTACTAGCGCACGCTAGTAATGCTTATATGTATATCCGGACAGCATGTTTTAGAGGTCAACTTTCATTTCTTCTTTCGCCACTCATCGGGTCTGTTCCTTTGGGGCGATTTGAGGTGATCCTATTTTTCAAGCCTCATCTTGGGATAAATTGGTGCAAGTCTAACATCATCAATCATCTTCTTTGCTCGGATCTAAGGTATATTTCACTCAAACCTAATTTCGTTGAATTTGGGGGGTTTTCCTTGATTTGGTGATTTTTGTTTGAATTCATCCAATCGATTCGTGTTATTTAATGTTGTTGCTCATGTTCTATGGGATGAAATTCCATATTTTGGTTCTCTTTGAACCCAATTATGATTTCGCTATTGTGGAACCAAACCCTTATATTCATATTGTTCTTAATTCCGAGTTGAATCCCGTTTGGTGTTGATAATTCGTGTGGTGTTATTCTCGTAGTGTTCGCGGTGCTATTGTGTTCTTTATTGTGTTCGGGAGTTCGGGGCTGTTCGACCGCATCCCATCCGTCGTCTCGTTGCGATCGTGGTTTCGAGGCAAGTACCTTGTCCATACATTTCTTGTTTTGTGGATACGATGATCGGTGATCGCTTTGGTGTGTTTATTTGGTTTTTTGGAATGAACTTTCAAAATATTCGTTTTAGACTCGTTAAAGGCTCACTTTCAAAACCGTGTGTGTTTTGTGAATGTTGGGCTTGTGAATGATTAAGTGAATCCCATGGATATGTTCGATGTCGGTGTTGTGATTTGATAATATATATATATATATATATATGCATATATTATCCCCTTCGATGCGTTGTGACTCGACGATTGTGTCGTGCTATGTGTTTGTTGCCTTTGAGTGAATTGTTTGGACATCCTTGGTGTATTGTGTTATGTGTGTGAATGTGCGAATATGGGCGGGTCTACGGTGACACATGGCTTGTGATCATGTGGTCAGGATGCAACAAGTGATTGATCCAACCGTGAGAGCCTAAGAAAACCTACGGTGACACATGACTTGTGATCATGTGGTCAGGAGACAACAAGTGATTGATCCAACCGTGAGATGACGTGGCAAGTGATCACGGTGGTATAAGAAAAACTACGGTGACACATGACTTATGATCATGTGGTTAGGAGACAACAAGTGATTGATCTAACCGTGAGATGGTGTGGCATGTGTTCACGGTGGTATATATATATTTGATTTTGGATGTGTTTTGTCAGGTCGAGTACCTTGGATGTGTTCCGAAATTTCGTAGCTTGGATAGTTATATTTTGTCGACATTATGTCCGTCGAGGACACGTGACGTGGGTTTTGATCCCTGTGAATTGTTGTTGGTTTTTAATTTAGTAAGCAAATCTTTGGGTTGTGACCCCTTTCGGTTTCTTGAAAGAGAAGGATTCGTTAATCCTAAATAGTTTTCTTTTAAAACTCTGAGGTCTTTCATTTTAAAAACCTTTTATAAATTGTTCTCTTGATTGGTGATCTGCCGAATTTGGAAAGTTTTGCGCAAACTCCTTTGCCTCGGGAAGTGTTTTCCGCTATGTTTAATATCTTTGAGGAATCTTGGTTATTATTATTCTTGGAATATGATTTGTATGAATTCGTGGAATTTTGCTAACCCCGAGTAATTGGGAGGTGGATGTCTGTATTGCATTCACGTTTTGGGGAGCATAACACAGGGTTGGCATGAAGGATGATGAATACTAATCACATGAGGACCCGTACGATATCATATTAGTTTAGTTGTACTTTATTTCCGCTGCAGTATTTTCCTCGTTGTACGGGAGTGTGTTGTATTTCGACCTCTGCGTGGGCATGTATTGAGATTGAGTTGTATGTATTAATTGAAAGACGAAATCGGTCTACTGAGTCATTTTAGCCTTAAAGGCGATGTTGAGATGTTTGATTTTAGTTACCAGCCTGGTAAATCCTTGAGGGAAGGGTCTACGGCGTGTATATCCCTGAGTAGATTGGGGATGTTACACATACCGCCCAAAATATTTCGCATAAAATTCATAAAATTTTATCTGAATATAATTTAGCACAAAAAGTTTTTTCAATTTATTTTGATAATGCTAGCTCCAATACAACTAGTTTAGAATCACTTATTTCAATATGTGGGCCATCTATTGGTGGTAAATTTTTTCATGTTGGGTGCATTTGTCATGTTCTTAATTTATGTGTTCAAGATGGTTTAGTTGATTTACAAGAAGCATATGCTCCTAATCATAAAAGAATAATGTATTTAATTAGACATTGTTCTCTTGGTAAAAAATGGAGGAGATATTGCCTAAAAAATCATATGCATCCAATTTTTTTTCAAAAGATGTGTCAAATCATTGGAATTCTACTTACAATTTGCTAAGTGATAGTTATCAATATCGTGTTGCATTATGCAATTTTTATAATGAAAAATAAGTACAAGTTTGCTTATTGTCAAGTCAATGCAATAAGTGCTCTACCTTAATGGCATTTTTAAAATTATTTAAAGAGGCAACTGAGTCTTTGTCCGGTACTTATTATCCCACTTCTATACTTATTGTTGAACATTATGTTAAAATTATACTTATTTTAGTATTTAATTAAAGTTCCTGATTTATTTGATTGTATAAAATAAATGAAAGACAATTGGATAAAATATTTTACCAACATTCCTCCAGTTTTTTTAGTTGCAAATTTTTTTTAGATCCTGAAGTTAGAGAGGAAGGTTTGCTAAAATTAATTACACTTTACTACAATGCTTTATTTCCTATTCCTATTCCTACATTTGTTCCTCCAAATCCTAGCGACTCTGTTCAAAGTGCAAAAAATTCTTTATCTGATCTTTATCGCGAATATGCTTGTAGTAATAATGGTAGTCTTGATCTTGGTACGATCTCCTGATCAGATTCCTTCTAGTAGTAGTATATCTTCTTTTGGTTTTTCTATTCCGGATCTTGTTGAGTGGAATGCCTATTAAGAAGATTTATCGCGAAAACGAATAAGGTACCAAAGTAATGTATATCAAGAACTTGAAAATTATTTAACTACTTTTTATTTGGGAGCTTTAGAACGTGGACCAGATGGTAATAACAATCTTCTTAGGTGGTGGACGAAAAGGTCTACAATCTTTCCTGTAGTTGCCACGATCGCAAAGGAAATACTAGCTGACCCTGCCTCAACAGTTTACGTTGAACAAGCCTCCAGTGTGGGAGGATACATTCTGTATGAACGATGATCTCGATTGACGCCTCAAAATCTTGAAGCTCAAGCATTAATGAATGATTGGGTGAAGGTCGAGTTATGCCAACAAGAACCAAATTATAATAAACAAGAAGACAACGACATATATGATACCGGATCTAGCAATGATTCGGTTGACTTGGATGATTGAACCATCTCCTCTCCGCCTCTGCTCCCGAAGGTAAGTATAAGGTAAATAGACTACGAGGACTTTGATTCCTAAAGTAAGGAGATACGTAGGCAATTTAGACCAAATATTCAAAGTTGAAATTCTTAATTTTAACTTTAAGTATTTGAATTAATCTCAAGTTCATCTTTTCCCCCTTCCCCCAAAATTTAAAAATAAACTACGAGGACTTTGATTTTGGTTCCTAAACTCTAAAGTTACGGATATCTAATACGTAGGTGCTTAATTCAAAAATTTAAAATCAAAAAATTCAATGTTAAGTACTTGAATTAAGCTCAAGTCCAATTTTACCCCATATTTTTTATTTGAACGGCTCAAAATTCAATTAAATTTAACAAAAAAACCGTGAACCGACAGTTTCAGTTTAGTTCGAAACCGGCGGTTCACGGTTCAAAATCGAACCATGAACCGCCGTAAAGCGGTTCAGTTCCGGTTCTGATTTTCGGCCAATCGAAACCGCCGGTTGGTGAACTGCGGGTTCAAAAACCTCTAAGTGGTAGGAGGGGCAGGGGGTCAAATTCCATTTGAATATATATCTTGGGGTCAAAGTGGGAATTAATCACAAAACGGCCGGAGTTTGGGAAGAATTAGCAAGGAGATGAAGAAAATGCTAAGAAAAGCTTCGAGAGAAGGGGAATTCCGCTGGAATAATGAGCTAAAGAAAGTGCGTCTTCTGCAAAGTAGAGGATCTAAATCATTTGTGTTAAAACTGCAAGTATCACATAGGATGTGCACAATATGGTGGCTTAACTAGAAACTGTAAATGGAGCTAAAGATAGTTCTATTTTTCTTTTTCATCCATTCCAAATTATAGCGGCACCCTTCCAGTCACAGCGTCTGGAAGGGTGGTATTATAAGTTAAGCACGTGGCGATGTAGCACAGTAGGCGATGTAGTATATTTTAATATAAAAAAATAGTAGGGTGATACAAAAACACCCCTACTATCAAAACCTTACTACATATACAAAGATCCAGACAACCCCTACAAAGATGGTGTAGATAGTAGTGTTTTTAGATCACCCCTACTATTTTTTATATTAAAATATACTACATCAGGCCTACTGGCGCTACATCAGCCTAATGTAGGCCCAGATAATAACACTCTTCCAGACGCTGGGACTGGAAGGGCTCCGCAAATTATAGTCTCATCTTTTCCTTTTTGATATATTAAAACCTTTCATTTTCCACGAGACCCCTATCAACTATGTCATTTTACTAATTAATATAAACGACCATCATTTGATATAGAGGTATATTTGATTTGACAATATACAACTAAATATTGATTTTCCAACAAAACTAATTACAAATTCCTAAATTGTTTGAGTCAAAACGGGACTATCTTTGTTGGAGAGAAGGAACACTAATTATTTTCAACAGCATTTGACTACGTGCGGTATGGTCATTTTGAAAAGGTAGAAGTTGTAAAAAGGCTAAATGACCAAAACAGGACTTCAACTTTACCAATTTTAGCACTTGAGTACCTAAATTTTGGAAGGTATCAAACTGGGACCTAATCTTTGATCCGTTAGACCACGTTAGGACCTCCGTTAATTTTTGTCCGTTAACTACTAACGGAGTGCTTAGTTGGCAGTTAAATGACACGCGAGATGTTTATTTAGTCAATATATGATGTAATAATAAAAATAAAAATAATATAAAAGTTTAAAAATGATAAAAATCTGAAAAACTTAACTAAAAATCAGAACTTCATTTTTATTTAAAAAATCTGGAAAATTAAAAAAATTGTAACTTCAGTTTTTATATTCGGAATATAATTAATATTAAAAATCAAAATTTTTATTTAAAATTCGAAATAAAAAATTCAAAAATTCGTTCTTATTTATAAATTGTTTTAATAAAAATAAAAACTAGAATATTAGTTTCCACAAAATAAATAAAAATTGAATTATTTTATTTTATTTATAAAAATCGCTAGTAATTTATTTTTATTTATTATTTTTACTTTTCATAGAAATATTGTTTTAGTTTCTAAAAAATCTAAAAATCTAAAAAAAGATAAAAGATTAATTACTTGAAAAACTTCAAGGAGAAGATAATCGATCGATTTTTTATTTATTTTATAGAAAATAATATTTTACTTTTTATTTTTATTCAAATAGTTTATAAATAAGATCCATATTTTTATTAATTTTTTTCGAATTTTGAATAAAAACTCGATTTTTAATATTAATATTCTAAAATTTAAAAAAATACCTCAAGTTCCGATTTTTTATTTTCCGTATTTTTCCATTTTTTAGATTTTTTATATTTTTATTTTTATTTTTATTTTATGTCATATATTGATCACCAATAAGCATTAGCCTAACATAATAATAAGGCTAAATGACATAAAATAATTAAAAGTAAATAAAATATAACAAATCTGGATCTTATTTATAAATTATTTTAATAAAATAAAAACTAAAATATTATTTTCCATAAAATAAATAAAAACCCGATCGATTATCTTCTCCGGTGAAGTTGTTCAAGTAATTAATCTTTAACTGCTTTTTTTTAGATTTTTAGACTTTTTTAGAAACTAAAACAGCTTTTTTATGAAAAGTAAAAATATAAATAAAAATAAATTACCATAGCTTTTTATAAATAAAATAAAATAATTCAAATTTTTATTTATTTTTGGAAAAATAATATTCTAGTTTTTATTTTTATTAAAATAATAAATGTAATTTTGAATTTTTATTTCCGAATTTTAAATAAAAATTTTGATTTTTAATATTAACTATATTCCAAAATTTAAAAAAGAAAATCTGAAGTTACGAGTTTTTTAATTTTGAAGATTTTTTAAATAAAAAAAATGAAGTTCTGATTTTTTTATTAAGTTTTTCAGATTTTTTATTATTTTTAAACTTTCATATTATTTTTTATTTTTTATTATTACATCATATATTGACCAGCCAATAAACATCTGCCACGTGTCATTTAACTGCCAACTAAGCACTCCGTTAATACTTAACGGACAAAAATTAACGGAGGTCCTAACGTGGTCTAACGGATCAAAAATTAGGTCCCAGATTGATACCTTCGAAAATTTAGGTACTCAAGTGCTAAAATTGGTAAAGTTGAGGTCCTGTTTTGGTCATTTGGTGTTGCTTGTTGGGCTCTATTATAGACCCATAGGCACGAGCTGCTTGTGCTTTCGATCACTGTGTCAAAGGGATTACCCGCTGAGTTTAAGCATATCAATAAGCGGAGGAAAAGAAACTTACAAGAATTCCCCTAGTAACGGCGAGCGAACCGGGAATAGCCCAACTTGAAAATCGGGCGGCTTTGCCGTCCGAATTGTAGTCTGGAGAAGTGTCCTCAGCGGCGGACTGGGCGCAGGTCCACTGGAAGGTTCTCTTTGTACAAAGATGAATATACGGATTAGTATATTATTATTAAATTTAATTTCTTATATATTTAAAAATATCTCTTTGAGAATTCATAAAATCAGTAATTATATAATTTAGTAAATATAAGTTTTTTCATTTTTTTTATTTTATATTAATTAAATAAGATTTAAAACTAAAATAGACTAATTGATTTATTCCATAGTTTCTTTTGATTTATTTATAATAATAATTAAATTCATTATTTCTACACTTTCAATAATATTTTTTATAAGGTTTTTTCAATTTATTTAATTGATTAAGACTTCAAGTACCTTTTTAATTATATATATTCAACACTTCGTTTGCAATACTCCAAACATCTTTCATTTGAGTTGATATTTCTTTTATTGATATACCTAATTATAGTGACTAATTAATATAAATTAATTAATTAGTGGAATATATAATATTTGCGCGAGATTTTAGGTTTAAGTTTTTCATATATAGTGCATACTACTATATTAAATTTCTCTTTGTTTTAAATTTTTATTTTTTAATTAATGAAAATATGAAATATTTATGTCAATATAATCAATTCATATTTATTCATAATTCATATTCTTTTATTCGTAAAAATTAATAAGGGAGGTAGGAGTTATTTATGATATAATTATAATATAATTAATGCAATGATGGTTAGGCCAATAATTGATTATGTGTCAGCTGAAGCATGAGAGACCTGACACATAAGCACACGAAGCACCAGCAAAAGACATGTGGCAGCCGAATCATGAGAAGCTGCCACGTAGGCTCAGCGTATTCTGCATTAGTATATAGGGGAGATATAAACATGTATTTTCCGTTTCAAGTAATTAGATATTTAATAAATTTAAACGAATTCAGATAATTAGCATGTATTATTATACGAGTTTGAGATAAAGTGATAGTAAAAAATCAATTTTAACCAGTTTCGGACGAGTACAAGTATATAAATCAATAAATTCTAAATAGATTTTCGTGAATTGTATTATTTCCAAATTAGTAATTTTAATTGAATTTTTAATCTTTTACCATTTACGCTATTTGTTCTTAATGTTGACATTTCAATGTTCACATTTTTATCGAGATGGATAACTAATTAATTACTTATATTTAATTTATTAGATATTTTATAACTTTAAATGAATTTGGGTAATTAACGGGTTATACAATATGGATTTGAGATGTGAACGAGTAGTAAAATCACATCGCAATCTGATATGGTATGAGTACGAGTATATAAATTATAAAGGGATCTGGATGACAGAACCTTATACTAATCATTTGGGGCATTACTATATGGTTAAAACACAAACGAGTAGTAAAGTCACTTTTTAATTGAGTTTGAGATTTGTACATGTATATAAATTCTAAACGGGTTTTGATAGCCGAACCCTAATATTATTATTTCGATACATCCGTCCGCACCGTAAACAATTTTTGATGATTGAACCATAGCTAAATATTAATTAATTTGTTATATTTATACTTATAAATTATAATTTTCCATCGAATTCGACGAGTTGGATACTAGTTCTTTTAGAATTACAAGATTTCATTAAATATACTTAATCACATAAAATCATGACACTTTCACAAATAATCTCCACCACACTAATGTTTTTTATCTTTTTAATCTATATCATATAGACTAAATGACCAAAACAGGACCTCAACTTTACCAATTTTAGCACTTGAGGACCTAAATTTTGGAAGGTATCAAACTGGGACCTAATCTTTGATCCGTTAGACCACGTTAGGACCTCCGTTAATTTTTGTCCGTTAACTACTAACGGAGTGCTTAGTTGGCAGTTAAATGACACGTGGCAGATGTTTATTGGCTGGTCAATATATGATGTAATAATAAAAATAAAAATAATATAAAAGTTTAAAAATAATAAAAAATCAAAACTTAACTAAAAATCGAACTTCATTTTTTATTTAAAAATCTGAAAATTAAAAACATTGTAACTTCAGCTTTTTTATATTCGAATATAATTAATATTAAAAATCAAAATTTTTATTTAAAATTCGGAAATAAAAATTCAAAAATTCTGGTTCTTATTTATAAATTGTTTTAATAAAAATAAAAATAGAATATTAGTTTCCACAAAATAAATAAAAATCTGAATTATTTTATTTTATTTATAAAAACTGCTAGTAATTTATTTTTATTTATTTTTTTACTTTTCATAGAAATACTGTTTTAGTTTCTAAAAAAATCTAAAAATCTAAAAAAGCAGATAAAAGATTAATTACTTGAAAAACTTCACCTGAGAAGATAAGCGATCGATTTTTATTTATTTTATAGAAAATAATATTTTACTTTTTATTTTTATTCAAATAGTTTATAAATAAGATCCATATTTTTATTAATTTTTTTGAATTTTGAATAAAAACTCGATTTTTAATATTAATATTCTAAAATTTAAAAAAATACCTCAAGTTCCGATTTTTTATTTTCATTTTTCCATTTTTTAGATTTTTTATATTTTTATTTTTATTTTTATTTTATGTCATATATTGATCACCAATAAACATTAGCCTAACATAATAATAAGGCTAAATGACATAAAATAATTAAAAATAAATAAAATATAACAAATCGATCTTATTTCTAAATTATTTTAATAAAATAAAAACTAAAATATTATTTTCCATAAAATAAATAAAAAAACGACCGATTATCTTCTCGGTGAAGTTGTTCAAGTAATTAATCTTTAATCTGCTTTTTTTTAGATTTTTAGACTTTTTTAGAAACTAAAACAGTTTTTATGAAAAGTAAAAATATAAATAAAAATAAATTACCAATAGCTTTTTTATAAATAAAATAAAATAATTCAAATTTTTTATTTATTTTTTGGAAAAATAATATTCTAGTTTTTATTTTTATTAAAATAATAAATGCAATTTTTGAATTTTTATTTCCGAATTTTAAATAAAAATTTTGATTTTTAATATTAACTATATTCCGAATTTAAAAAAGAAAAGCTGAAGTTACGATTTTTTAATTTTCCAGATTTTTTAAAATAAAAAAAATGAAGTTCTGATTTTTTTTGTTAAGTTTTTCAGATTTTTTATTATTTTTAAACTTTCATATTATTTTTTATTTTTTATTATTACATCATATATTGACCAGCCAATAAACATCTGCCACGTGTCATTTAACTGCCAACTAAGCACTCCGTTAATACTTAACGGACAAAAATTAACGGAGGTCCTAACGTGGTCTAACGGATCAAAAATTAGGTCCCAGTTTGATACCTTCGAAAATTTAGGTCCTCAAGTGCTAAAATTGGTAAAGTTGAGGTCCTGTTTTGGTCATTTAGCCTTGTAAAAACCTCGAGGCGATAGGCATGAACCAAATTGAGTGATGAATGAAATTAAAGTGAAGGCATAGTCCTTTGATTTCGCTAAAAGATCCATTGGCGAAATATTACTCCCTCCTTATTGGTATCCTCGATCATATTGCCTTATGCGTGCGGTGTTTTTCTGATAGGGAGCTGTGCGCAGAGTCAACCTCTCTTTAGTTAGAGCAGCATTCATCGAGTATATAGTTGCCAAAGTCTCCCTAGGTAAGTCTCATGTGAATTAAACCATGGGCTCAGGTATGGTCGTGAGCTTTTTCGTATCATATGTTTCTTTCTATATACTACTCTATACTTTGCTGTGCACTAAGCTGAGGGTCTTCACGGAAACAACCTCCCTACCGTAAAAAGTAGGGGCATGGTCTGCGTACATCTTACCCTCCCCAGACTCTGCTCTGAGCGGGATATACTGGGTATGTTTGGTTTGGTTTGGTTTTTTATTGGTATCTAGAACATTTGGTTTCTTATGGTGTAAAAAATATAATTTTTTCCTTTCAATTCATCTCTCGTAAAAATTGGCATAGTCCTTGGTTTCGCTAAAAGATCCATTAGCGAAATATTACTCTCTACTTTTTGTTGGTATTTAATGGATTATAATGGAATAAAATAAAATGACTAATTAAATTGGCTGCACTTCTTTTTCTCATGAAGTACTAGTCATTCCATGCAATTCTCGATGCAATTTTCATTTTGGATTATCCGGAAACAGCCTCTCTGTGTTAAGACAGGGGTAAGGCTGCGTACATCCGATCCCCCCTATTAGGCGTATTTTTATGCGCTTATTTATCATTAGTTTATATCCATTTGAGCCTAAAAATGCATAAATGAGCTTTTAATGCACTATCTTTATATATTTGGCCGGAAATTGGAGTCCGGAATCCTAAACGACGAAAAACGGGCGAAAACGACAATTTCTTGCCTGGGGCCGCGGCACGAACCAAGTGAGCCGCGGCACACGAAGAGGACTAGCAAGTGCCGAGCGGACTGTACCCTGAGCCGCGGCACAAGGATCCTAAGCCGCGGCCCAGGAAGAAAATGCAGCGCCCAGGCATTGTAACACCCCCAAGATATTCGAGGTGTATTACAGCGCCGGTGACCCCTACATGGGATCCACCAGGCTAACACAAGAAAACACCTCTCGACTAACCGTCTCGGTTAGCAAGGAAACAATTGTTAACAACAAGAACATAAAACAACACGTCTGGTACAACCGGCATAATAAACATCAACCGACAAATACAGTAACTCCAACGAAGACCAATCACAATCCGAAAGGAAAAGCCTAAGTACTCGCGAGTACAATCTATAAGTTTACAATTTGGAAAACATCCACATCAAAAGAGACAGTAGGAAATAACAAGACTCAATTGCACATGTCAACAACCTTGGCCGACATCCTCGTACCATCCCAGCGCCCGCTCGTCTGGCTGAACATAACCTGAAATCCATAACAAGAATTTCCCCGACAACGGGTCCCCCAACGGGGTTAGCAATTACGCTAGTACAAGTATTCAAGACAAACCAATCGCTTACACATTTCATAGTACATGCACCAGTATCATTTCAAAACCAAAACTAGACATGTCTTTTCCGGAAATAAACAGTCAAACAATTTGCCTTGGGAACAGAGTCATATCATAAATTCCCGCACGAGGCCTCTAAGGACCCTCCCACACTGGCTATATTATAAAGCAAAACACGCACATGCATCGCCTTGGGAACAGAGTCATATCATAAATTCCCGCACGAGGCCTCTAAGGACCCTCCCGCACTGGCTAGCTAAACAAACTCTTGAATCCGGGACGCAAACCTTTGGATTCCCTCCTTGATCCCGTCGGACCAACACGAGGTGAGCAAATCACACACAAAATACATTACCATTCCACGTTAAGCATAAAGGTTTCCAAAAATACTTGCCTTGAATTATTGACGACGCAACGAAGGGAAAGGAAAGTCACCGACGAACGCTAGGAACCAATGAAACCGAACCTAACGATTCGAAGAATACAATCACAACCATTTCTAAATGAATACGGAATTGGAATACACCCGAAAACCCGCCTACGATTCATGTATATTCGTATATAAACAACAACGAGGGCGGACCACAACCAAACCCTCTCGATTCCGTAAAAATCACGAAATATACCATGAATCCGTAGGGAAACTAAGAATACCAACAAGATTAATCATATTCATCATGAATTAATCGACAAAACGGAACGAATCGGACAAAAATGCGAAAAACCCCCAAATCTACCCAAAAGTAGGGTTCTAAAGATCTAACCTTGATTCGCTGGATCGAAGGATGTTATAGGATGATTGATCGGTGATATAAACTCAGAAACTTCATGGATTTGTTGTCCAACAACATGGTTTCGTCTCCTCCAAAACCCCACCATGACCAAGAGAAATGAAATGAAAAATGACGGAAAAAGTCGTTGGTCTGTCATTTATATCTTGGCCGGAACTAGCGTGCGCTAGCCTTCCCGGACTAGCGTGCGCTATCGCCAAGACGGCCGAGCACTCTCGCCATGGCCCGCATGACCCGGCACCACCGACTAATTGCCGACCATGACTCGTCCGCCCGACTCCCGCTAGCGTGCGCGCTACGGCCGAAGCTCGCGCGCTAATTCCGTCCAGAGCTACCGGACTAACAAACTCACCCGGGTAACCTATGCTAGTCGGCCGACGGCGTCGCTACCTGCCGGTTAGCGCGCTACGACCGGCCAAAGAGCGTGCGCCACTGCCGATCCTGACCGAGTCCAACCTCGTAATCCTCTCGCCGGGCCCGATAGCACGCTGGCCGACTCGGCAGCGTGCGCTACACCGCTGAAGCTAGCGCTTGCAGGCCCCGGCCAGTGGCGTGCGCTACGCGGTTCTCGCTTGACTGCCGGCCAGGCCTTAACTTCCGACAAGGCCGCACGGTCCGGCCACGCCACGCCACGACCCGACGCCTCGATTTCCGAAAATGCACGGAACGAATACGACGAAAAGTTCGCGGACGACATCAACAACTCGAAATGAAAACGTAATACCATAATTAATCATACGCGACCAAGAAATGGGTCGAGACAACAATTACAGATACGGATACCCGTAACTTTCAAGAAATTACAAAATGGCCCAAAACGCCCGGAAATCACGATACGTGATCGAATAACCAAACCGAAGTTCACAACACGTCTAACAAAGTTAAACGGACTTGCGGAAACTCAAACAATAGCTGGACGAGATTCGCAAGAATCGAACTCAAGTGCGGAAAAGTCGCTAAAAAGCACGGAACTCAACAAAACAACACCGAAACGAACTCGGATGACAAAAAGTGTAGAATTAATCATTCTCAGAATGACGAAACGGTCATGAGCGAGCCAAACGGACTCGCCAAAAAAAGAAATTTACCGAAAATCGAAAATTGCGGATATTACATTCTATCCTCCTTAAAAGAAGTTTCGTCCCGAAACTTAAAATAAGTAGGGAGAAGCAATATCCCTTGCCAGGAAAACTCGACGAGATACACAAAAACCGAAGACTCGCGCCCGACGGCGAAACGCTGCAAGGAACGCAAAGAGACATACGGCGAGAAAATACGCTCTAGGGCGACTAACACAACGTCACCGGTAGAGACATAATAAAATCAACGAGTGACAAACGTCATTAAACGGATAATACAATCAAGTCAATTATCCGAACAATCACGAAACACAACGAACGAAAATCAATATGATTGACCAACCCAACAGTTCATCAATCAAAATGCGAGCCAAACGCTGAACAAATACGGAATTCCACCACCTAAAGATTAGAAGATCGAAAACGAGACTAATTTCCCGAACTTAATGGAATTACGAAGGAGCCTGAACGCTCAACAATCACGAAACGAGAACAAAAACTGAACAAACAAACGATTGAGACAACAAAAATCGAACAATCATGTCCGAAACACGTAGGATAATAAAATTCAAACAACAACTCCCAGGATGACCTGGTGAGAACAGCAAGACGTGCATTCCCACAATATCCACAGGAAAGGGAATAGCGATTGAAAAGCCACAACGACAAACGAGTTATTCCGAAACAATACCACCCTCGTTCGATCAACAAAAGCAAGGGATAGGGAAAGTTCAGAAATGTTAACGAGCATAAACGAGTTGATAGAGCCACAAATACAGAAGTTCAAAATCCGATCCACTTTGAATAAAAGAACTATTAGAACCAAAAGATGTTACTTCCGAACAAGGTTCACAATAGTCGAACCGAATTCGGAAAAGTCACAGCGATAACCAGATCGACTCAAAATCAGATTATAGCTCGTTCGAATGATGAAACCAAGGTATAGAACAAGTTCAGAAGGTATCAATGAACACGAGCGAATCGATAGACTGGAGAAAGAGAAGATATAGAAGTCAAAATAGTACGGGTATTACCTTTGACCTCGCCCCCGAAACTCACAACAACGGAACCAAGGTAACAATATAACAAGCAATCGACACAACACGGAACAATCACCGATGCACACAATCATACCAACCTGAGCTCTAACAGCTCGCATATATGCGATAACGCATAAACCGCTACGAGGCGACAACATCCAATACCAATATCGCACCCCTCACAGAGGCTACCACGACAACTGTGTGGCGAACTACTCAACGCTCACACCGCCAATTCAACAACAACTCGGGGGTTAACATCCTAACGAGAGCACGAACATCACACATATATTCCTGGACCACAAATAGGAATGATAGGTTTTGAAAACGAAAACCATCTTTTGAAAATAACTTGCAAGCACCAGTTGATCTTGAGTATCATATATCAAAAAGTAGTACAAACATCGTCATCGAGACTTAATAAAAATCATCTTGCGTTTGATAAAAAAATGAAGACACCTTTCGTTAAATTAAAACTTTTCAGCTATATTCGACCTTCGGGTCTAAGCGAATGCATTTCTAAATCATTAGAAATATTTCAAAATATTTTGATCCTCCAAGTAAAATAATCTTGAAACATAGCGTGGCGCTAGTAGGCATCTTGAGAACACTGTGAGAAAATAATTCATTTTAAAAGTACGTCTCGAGATTTATTTATTTTTTCTTTTTTATTTTTTTTTTAAGATACCCAAGGTTTTTCAGAAGTACAATAGGCCAAAATGCCCAAAA
The DNA here is from genome assembly GCA_033398695.1 of Orobanche coerulescens. Classification (NCBI taxonomy): domain Eukaryota; kingdom Viridiplantae; phylum Streptophyta; class Magnoliopsida; order Lamiales; family Orobanchaceae; genus Orobanche; species Orobanche coerulescens. The sequence goes on from CM065807.1 coordinate 35,198,411, forward strand.
TTCGCATGTATCAACATTCACTTAAACACATCATATCACACGCATCAAACCGCTCAAAATCATGACAGTGATATACAATCCTTAGGATATGTTTAACAACAGCGTTAAAACAACAAGCGGTTTATCAAAACTGGATGGAAAACGATATCAAGAACAAAACTCCAAAAAGTCCACTCTAGGGATTCAACAAAATACCTAGATTCGGCGAAGAACAAAGGATTAGATGATGTTAAAAATCATCTAGGATACTCCAAAACACCTTTGGATGGAAGAAAAATCAGCCCAGATGCGAAACCGAGTCGCTACGTCTCAAACTCATAGAGGAAGAAGAAGAAATGAAGAAAATGCAACTCTAGATCGGTGTCCAGATTTATATCGACACAATTAGCGTGCGCTAATCATTAAGGTTAGCGTGCGCTATCACGGCACCAAACAAAACTCGACCAAAAATACACCGTTAGTGTGCGCTAACCCCAAGTGTTAGCGTGCGCTAACGAGAACTGCACTCACCGGTAGCTCTGGATCGCTCGAACTACCGTGTAGCGTGCGCTATCCTCCCCTTAGCGTGCTACCAACGCACTCTGCGCGCTTAGCCGCAAAGCATAGCGTGCGCTAACGACTCCACAGAGACAACAACAACACATCGAAAATTACATGCCGTAAACCTTTCTCACAAGGATTTACCAGGCTAAGCACAATTTCCCATGTCATTTCGAAAATGCTAAAAAGACCAATGACGGTAATATTTTTCCAAAGCTCACAAAATCATTTGTCAAACCATCATGAAATATTCAAGGCCAAAATGCCAAAACTTGATTCAAGGAATCGGTTACGAAATAAAACTCGGTTGCAAAATACCGAAAGCCGTTTGAAAGAACTCACGCAATGGATAAAATACGGTGCGAAAATACATCAAGAAGGATTTACACTCCTCGTATAAACCAAATACGAGAGTCTAATAAACACATATCGTGAAATCAAAATCCACAGAAGGATTCCATCATTCAATCGACTAATCATACAAATAACTCGTGTCACACGAGGCACAACACAAGGAAGGGAGTTTTACATCCATAGGTCGCACGTAAGTGACGACCGCCCCTCGATATTAATCACGACCAATGATCTCAAACGACGCGTCGCGATGCGACTAAGTCAGACAAAATCCGACGAGACAAAACTCAAAAAACACAACTTGACTCGACAGCCTAGGTTTCCCAAGCTAATCGATTTTTAAAATCGTATACTCTAGTTATTCGAAAATAAAACCGATAAGTTAAAAATCGTTTTCAAGACCCTTTCAAACACGACAAGAGCTTAACAGCGGTAGCATTTTATAAAATGTCCTAAACACTTTTATACACGACCTTTAAATACCGACAGAAGGTTTTATTTGAAAATACAAGGCTGGCTCGCCCAAATTCATGTCACTTTTCAAAAACCCACAATACGATCAAGTCTCGTAGATTTTCATGCACGCCGCATGTATTATTATTAATAGAAACACATTGGTTGTAAATAACAATAATTAGCCAAGTACCAACAATTCCCGAACACACGCATATACGGCATTCAAAAATCACCAGTTCAACAAGCGCAACTCGGGAATACTAATTCCAAGCATATGTCAAACTATCTCTTCAAGTTTGACAGCGTAACCAAAGATCACCGATTTGGACGTATGTCGAAACCAGCTATGTGAGTTTCTCAACAAACTCTGCCATCAATACCTATACCGAACATATCAATGTTCAAAACTTCTACATCATACCGCACTTTCTGTCCAACCCATCAGTACATTGGGCTCAACATACATTTAGTATACCGCAATTACCAAACACAGATTCCATCATACAACAAAAGACTAGAGAGTCAAGCCCTCTCACAATATACCACGGAGCAAAACTCGGATCTTTCGATCACCAACGATTCCACCAATGCTAGGAAGTTTAGCGATGGAAGGCTCGCAAAACGACAAACGGTCAAGCCCAGAACGGCGCACATACTCCAGAGAGACAAAGGACGGCGCAATACTAGAATCAAAAGTACACAGACCGGATGGATCGAAAAACAACTCGACGATAAGTACGAGAGAGGCAATCACAGTTCAAGAAGTGGAATTTCAATACGAGAAAACAAGAGAATCGAGTAAGGAAAACTTACGAGCACTGGATGTACTGAGATGCCGGCAGCGGTGTGACAATGTGCAAAACAAAACACAACTAGACCCAAATAACCAACAAGCCTAGGTATCCATAAACCTAGAGCTCCGATACCATTTTCTGTAACACCCCCAAGATATTTGAGGTGTATTACAGCGTCGTGGACCCCTACATGGGATCCACCAGGCTAACACAAGAAAACACCTCTCGACTAACCGTCTCGGTTAGCAAGGAAACAATTGTTAACAACAAGAACATAAAACAACACGTCCGGTACAACCGGCATAATAAACATCAACCGAGAAATACAGTAACTCCAATGAAGACCAATCACAATCCGAAAGGAAAAGCCTAAGTACTCGCGAGTACAATCTATAAGTTTACAATTTGGAAAACATCCACATCAAAAGAGACAGTAGGAAATAACAAGACTCAATTGCACATGTCAACAACCTTGGCCGACATCCTCGTACCATCCCAGCGCCCGCTCGTCTGGCTGAACATAACCTGAAATCCATAACAAGAATTTCCCCGACAACGGGTCCCCCAACGGGGTTAGCAATTACGCTAGTACAAGTATTCAAGGCAAACCAATCGCTTACACATTTCATAGTACATGCACCAATATCATTTCAAAACCAAAACTAGACATGTCTTTTCCGGAAATAAACAGTCAAACAATTTGCCTTGGGAACAGAGTCATATCATAAATTCCCGCACGAGGCCTCTAAGGACCCTCCCGCACTGGCTATATTATAAAGCAAAACACGCACATGCATCGCCTTGGGAACAGAGTCATATCATAAATTCCCGCACGAGGCCTCTAAGGACCCTCCCGCACTGGCTAGCTAAACAAACTCATGAATCCGGGACGCAAACCTTTGGATTCCCTCCTTGATCCTGTCGGACCAACACGGGGTGAGCAAATCACACACAAAATAGATTACCATTCCACGTTAAGCATACAGGTTTCCAAAAATACTTGCCTTGAATTATTGACGACGCAACGAAGGGAAAGGAAAGTCACCGACGAATGCTAGGAACCAATGAAACCGAACCTAACGATTCGAAGAATACAATCACAACCATTTCTAAATGAATACGGAATTGGAATACACCCGAAAACCCGCCTACGATTCATGTATATTCGTATATAAACAACAACGAGGGCGGACCACAACCAAACCCTCTCGATTCCATAAAAATCACGAAATATACCATGAATCCGTAGGGAAACTAAGAATACCAACAAGATTAATCATATTCATCATGAATTAATCGACAAAACGGAACGAATCGGACAAAAATGCGAAAAACCCCCAAATCTACCCAAAAGTAGGGTTCTAAAGATCTAACCTTGATTCGCTGGATCGAAGGATGTTATAGGATGATTGATCGGTGATATAAACTCAGAAACTTCATGGATTTGTTGTCCAACAACATGGTTTCGTCTCCTCCAAAACCCCAGCCGCGGACCGAAGAGAAATGAAATGAAAAATGACGGAAAAAGTCGTTGGTCTGTCATTTATATACTGGGCCGGAACTAGCGTGCGCTAGCCTTCCCGGACTAGCGTGCGCTATCGGCCAGTATCGGCCGAGCACTCTCGGCCATGGCCCGCATGACCCGGCACCACCGACCAATTCTGCCGACCATGACTCGTCCGCCCGACTCCCGCTAGCGTGCGCTACGGCCGGAAGCCTGCGCGCGCTAGCCGACCTGTCCAGTAGCCACTGGACTAACAAACTCACCCAGGTAACGTACGCTAGTCGGCCGACAGCGTGCGCTACCCCTGCCGGTTAGCGTGCGCTACGACCGACAGTAGCGTGCGCTACCTGCCGATCCTGACCGAGTCCAGAACCTCAGAATCCCTCTGCCTGTGCCCGAGAAGCGTACGCTGGCTGACTCGACAGTGTGCGCTACACTGCCGAGCTAGCGCGCGCAGCGTCCCGGCCGTAGCGTGCGCTACGCCGGTTCCTGCCGTGCCTGCTCGGCCAGTGCCCAGCACTTCCGACAGTGCCGCACCGGTCCGGCCAGCTGCTCAGCCGCCACGACCCGACGCCTCGATTTCCGAAAACGCACGGAACGAACACGACGAAAAGTTCGCGGACGACATCAACGACTCGAAATGAAAACGTAATACCATAATTAATCATACGCGACCAAGAAACGGGTCGAGCCAACAATTACAGATACGGATACCCGTAACTTTCAAGAAATTACAAAATGGCCCAAAACGCCCCGAAATCACGATACGTGATCGAATAACCAAACCGAAGTTCACAACACGTCTAACAAAGTTAAACGGACTTGCGGGAAACTCGAAACAGCAGTTTCGGATGAGATTCGCAAGAATCGAACTCAAGTGCGGAAAAGTCGCTAAAAAGCACGGAACTCAACAAAACAACACCGAAACGAACTCGGATGACAAAAAGTGTAGAATTAATCATTCTCATAATGACGAAACGGTCATGAGCGAGCCGTCAAAACGGACTCCGGCCGGAAAAAAATAAATTTACCGAAAATCGAAAATTGCGGATATTACAGGCATTTCGCTGAGCAGTAAGGGCCACGGCACAGACTAAGTGAGCCGCGGCCCACCGGGCGGTTTTGCTGAATATTCCGCGTTCCTGGGCCGTTTTGGAGCCTGTTCTCGACCTAATCACACGGACGCGTTTTAGAGGCTGAAGAGGGTTATAAATAAGCATGGAAGGGCTGAAAAAAGAGGGGAGGCCGGATCATCAAATCGGAGGAAGACATCGCGGGATCGAAGAACACAAGGAGGAGATTTGTGGGCGACGACAAGACCACGGAACCCTACGGTTTTTCTTAATTTTTCCGCATCTTAGTTTCTAGATCTGTTCGAGTAGGGTTGTGATTGTAGCCGATTACATGACGGTTTGATTTATTTATTTTTATTTCAATTTACTCGTTATTCGTATTGAATTGGATTTTTCTCATTGTTCTTAATGCTTTTAAATTGTCTGGCCAACAGTTGAATTATTTTGAATGTCTTTGTGGATTCGGGAGATGAAATTTAGGCATAGTTCTTGTGAGAATAGTCATGATTTTCGTGAGATGTAGATATACTCATGGGAATTGTGAAGCCTATTTATTGTGGGAATTCTTGAACTATTTTAGCTATTAATTATCTAATTCGAATAGGGATATATCGAGTTAATAATTCGTAGTATTTTCTATCGACCTTGGGAAAGGCTTTAGAATAATTTAGGAATTCCTGGCTTACAATCAATTGAATAAAAGTGAATTGGAATTAAATAAAAATCAATCCTGATTGTTTGAGGTGAAAATCATAATCCTACGCCCTTATTATTAGTAGTTTTATTATTACTATTATTATTTGCTATTTATTTTTCTGCAATTAGTTTAGATATAAATTCTATATAATTGTTCTTCAAATAAAATTACGAGTTGACTATATTTTGGTACTTAGTTAAATCAGTCCTCGAGGGAACGATATCTTACTTATCACTTTGTTACTTGTTGACACCGTACACTTGCGGCATAGTGTGAGGGATTTCATCACAATAAGTTTTTGGCGCCGTTGCCGGGGACTGATTTTTTCGCTAATATCATTACCAAGCGACTCTAATTTTAATTTGAAGTTTTTTTTTCTTTAGTATTTATATTTTTATTTTTTTTCATTATGTATTCCTTTGATTATCATGACCCTTGGCATTTCATAAATTTCGATAATCTTAATAATTTGCCTAATAGGGTCAGTCAGCCCCCTCCCCCGAAACAAAAGACCATGTTTGAACATTGGGTAGACGCTCTCGAAAATCCTGATAGTACCCCTCTTGAGCGACAATGTGCAAGTCGTAGTCTTGAGATTCACTATGGTTATTTTCCAGCTCATATATTTAGTAGTGAAGTTGAGGGGGAGGTTGAGAAGAAAGACATGCTAAGTTTTAGGGTAGATCCCCCAGCACCTGATAATTACCTAAAGTGTGATGAGCTTGTAGAAGAAGTTACTATTGATGATGTTTCCAAAGAAATTTCATTAATTTGTCATCAAGCTTCGACTAATAAGGTGAACACTTTTGTGCCTAAAATTTTATTAACGGTGTCATGCATAATTTTCCCTAAATCCATAATGGGAGAGATTGACCCCATTACTCTTGATTTTGTTGAGGCTGATCCCTTGAGTTCTAATGAGGTTGTTCATGATAAGTCTTTCTTATTTACACATTCGAACTCTGCTTATTTTTTCGTGCCTTATGATTATTATATTCTTCCATTATTTTTTAGTTGTCCGCATAATTATTCTTACTCATTATTTTTGGCAACCAGGCATTAACCAAAGCCTCCCTTGTGGAATAAAAGGCTTATAGATTGCAAGAAGGGGGCATTTGGCAATCTCCCTAGAAAGAAGCCACGTTAAATTTTTTTGCCACGTCGTGCTCAAGACGTAAAATAGAGCGCTTGATGGGAGGCAACCCATCATTTTTACTTGCTTTCTAGTTAGTTGTTTTTATTTGATTTTTAGTTAATAATTTTTTTCCTTTGTGTTGTTATTTCGTTTGGATTTGTGTATTCTTGTTGGCCCTTATTTCTCTAATATATTCTTTTTTACCCCAATGAGTTATTATCCTTCATATTCTAGTCTTTCTTGACTTAATGTTTACAGTTATTTCATGACTAGAGACTAAGTTTGGGGGTCCCTGGTGAAGTTGAGCATTATTTGAAGTATGGATTGACAGATGATTCCACTCAGACATGTGCCGGTGTTCAAGAAGACATTTGGAATAAGTTTCACTTTTCCTTATTTCTTTTATTTTTTTCATGAGTTTTATTGATGATGATTTTATGTGTAGTGGAATAAATTGAAGCATGCGATATTCTCTTAATTTTTCTTGGTTATTAATTGCGATTTCATCATTGCTTTATTTTTCTTGCATGCCGTTGATGGTTAAAAACATGAATTTTTTGTGAATTTTTTGTGCTTCCATGTGTAAAACTGATGTGACGACACTGATTTCTCTTGGAAGAAACAGTTGAGTTTAGTCGAGTTGCAGTCAGCGATATCTGTTTCTGTTGAGTATTCAATTAGGTCCGAAATTTTATCGTTTTTGTAGAAATCTTAGCAGATAAGAAATGAGACATACGTGTTTTCAAATCGCCGCCTATATGTTTGGTTATACTTTTCGGTTAGCTAGTCGTCCAGTAACATAAGTCGTGTGGGCACTTAAATTGAGTTTAGAATCGGACAGTTTTTCCCAAAAAGTCGAGATATTATTTGTTCTATGATGGGAAGTCTAGTAACCGGGGGTATTCACATGACCCGTTGTTTACTCTCGCGTAAAACGACAACCCTGATTAGACTAGTGGTTTAGAGATTTCGCATGTGCCGATGATTGGGAGCCTAGTAACCGGGGGTATTCACGTGACCCGTTGTTTACTCTGGCGTAAAACAGCGACCTTGAATCGGACATGCGGGAATAGCTATTCGAGTTGTTTCTCCGCTGTGGGGGGAAACATAGTAACTAGAAGCATCCATGTGCCCCATAAGTGTGTTTTACGTCAAACAGTTCCCCAAGCCATGAGAATGGAATTCCACCCTAGGATTATCCCGATGAAACATTCCGAGATCCGAACCTAGTGGTTAACTCGAATCATTTTATTGATCATATATAAGGGAATACTATCTGAGGGTTATTTTTGATGATGAAACTCTTGAAATTTTTGCCACTAGACTGTGGGACTGGGCGAATTGGCTTGTTTAATCTAACCCTTCATATTGACGGTCGGTTAATTCACGCTTGTTAATCTTTGAGCTTGATTTTCTTCATGAACGGTTGGTTAGGACTGAAAATGATTACTTCTTGGAATCAGTGTCCGTGGAGGTGACTCACTATTACGACACTCGTATTATTCCTTGAGATTTTCAGGGTAGTATTGATTAAGTTGAGTACTACGGACTTGCACGAGTATTCACGATACTTTTTGTTTAAAATTGATTTTTGCTTGAGGACAAGCAAAGGCTCAAGTTTGGGGGTATTTATTAGGCGTATTTTTATGCGCTTATTTATCATTAGTTTATATCCATTTTGAGCCTAAAAATGCACAAATGAGCTTTTAATGCACTATCTTTATATATTTTGCAGGAAATTGGAGTCCGGAAGCCTAAACGACGAAAAACAGGCAAAAACGGCAATTTTTGGCCTGGGGCCGTGGCACGAACCAAGTGAGCCGCGGCACACGAAGAGGACTAGCAAGTGCTGAGCGGACTGTACCCTGAGCCGCGACACAAGGATCCTGAGCCGCGGCCCAGGAGGAAAATGCAGCGCCCAGGCATTTCGCTGAGCAGTAGGGGCCGCGGCACAGACTAAGTGAGCCGCGGCCTACCGGGCGGTTTTGCTGAATATTCCGCGTTCCTGGGCCGTTTTGGAGCCTGTTCTCGACCTAATCACACGGACGCATTTTAGAGGCTGAGGAGGGCTATAAATAAGCATGGAAGGGCTGAAAAAAGAGGGGAGGCCGGATCATCAAATCGGAGGAAGACATCGCGGGATCGAAGAACACAAGGAGGAGATTTGTGGGCGACGACAAGACCACGGATCCCTACGGTTTTTCTTAATTTTTCCGCATCTTAGTTTCTAGATCTGTTCGAGTAGGGTTGTGATTGTAGCCGATTACATGACGGTTTGATTTGTTTATTTTTATTTCAATTTACTCATTATTCGTATTGAATTGGATTTTTCTCATTGTTCTTAATGCTTTTTAATTGTCTGGCCAACAGTTGAATTGTTTTGAATGTCTTTATGGATTCTGGAGATGACATTTAGGCATAGTTCTTGTGAGAATAATCATGATTTTCGTGAGATAGGGATATACTCATGGGAATTATGAAGCCTATTTATTGTGGGAATTCTTGAACTATTTTAGCTATTAATTATCTAATTCGAATAGGGATATATCGAGTTAATAATTCGTAGTATTTTCTATCGACCTTGCGAAAGGCTTTAGAATAATTTAGGAATTCCTGGCTTACAATCAATTGAATAAAAGTGAATTGGAATTAAATAAAAATCAATCCTGATTGTTTGAGGTGAAAATCATAATCCTACGCCCTTATTATTAGTAGTTTTATTATTACTATTATTATTTGCTATTTATTTTTCTGCAATTAGTTTAGATATAAATTCTATATAATTGTTCTTCAAATAAAATTACGAGTTGACTATATTTTGGTACTTAGTGAAATCAGTCCTCGAGGGAACGATATCTTACTTATCACTTTATTACTTGTTGACACCGTACACTTGCGGCATAGTGTGAGGGATTTCATCACAACACCCCCCTTACCTAGCTTTTTGCGGGAGCCGTTAAGGCATTGGGGTAATGTTATTGTTGTGTTTCTGTTGGTATTTAGAACATTTGGTTTCTTATGGTGTAAAAAATATAGGCTCTGTTTGGTAAATAATTTTTTGAGCCAAATTTAAAGGTTTGAAATAAATTAAATATTTAATTTTACAAACTTCTAATTTTGATGTTTGGTTGAGAGTATTTTTAATTAGATAATTGAGCTCAAATCTCTAATTTTTAAAAAGCTCATTTTACGAGTTTTTTCAATTAAATGAGTTGAAAATACTTATTTATCCATATATATTTATAAAATTATAATATTTTCCTTAAACATAAATCTCAAACTAAATTTTAATTAATAAACTAATATAACCTGAATATGATTAAATGGAGGGAATAGATTTCTATCTCAATTTTATAGAGCAGTACATTTACAGTAAATTAGATATTTCATTATTACTACATAAAATTAGATATTAGGAAAAGATTTATGTCACTGAAAAAATAAGTAAAATTTAGATTATTCTAGTCCAATTAATTTTTGTTCAAATTAAATGAAATTTTTTTCTATTCCACTAAAATTCTCAATTTTAAGAAATGATTATATGTTAATGAAATATGTAACTAGATTTATACAATAGTTTTAAGTTATTGTCTTATGTTATTAAAATATGAGTTAATTGAAATAATTTTTTAAGATAAGTGAGAACATAGAAATCGTCAAATTAATAAATTGGGTGAACTTTTTCATTAGTTATTGCCTTGTAGTTATCAGCTATTAGTTATTTACCAAACACTTTTATACAAACAGTTAATACAAAACGCTAGTCAAACCAGCTGATACAATCAACTAGTCAAACAGCTAATCAATCATCTAACAGCTAACAGCTAATGTAACACCCCCAAAACCAACCGGGGATATTACAGCGTCGTGGGCCCCGCGCCGAAACCCACAAGGCTAAAAATTATTTTCGCAAACGTTTCAAACACGCCAAAGAGGCGAAGGCGGTGATATTTTAATACTCAAATCTTTTTCAAACATAGTTCCCAAATACCGTCATAAAATACCATTTAAATGTACAAGGCAAAGATACCATAAGGGGCATTTTGAAAGTGTACACGAGCTGGTAAAATACCGAAGGCCGTCTAAGATACACGCGCAGCGGATATAAACACAGTAGGAAATACATTTGCAGCGGAATCATAACAACCAGAAAAGAATACTCGAATCCCAATAACCATGCCATAGCCAGTATCACCCGGGAAGCTCATCCCTTCACGACCGCTACTAGCTCGATCTCCAAGTACCTAAAATATAAAGCCCACGACGGGGTCAGCCACAATACAATATTCAACAATGATAACAATCACATCAATATAAACAATTACATATCAATGTATCTACAAGGTAAGAATACTTCCCATATACTCTTACCGTAGCAACCTTACCAATTCGTGGTAACTCATATCAAATCAACCTTTATCTCAATCCACATTCCGCATTCTCAAGTGACGAATAAATTCAAATATAACCATCTGGATTGTATTCAAACAATGCCAAGATTCTCAAAACATAGATATATTTCCAATATGGAATAATCCATCCCTGCCCAATTCTGTCCGCTGGACCGCACAATCGAATCTCAATCTGATAAAAATGATAATACACAATACATCTATAGATCAACTGCCTCGAAACAATGACGAGTCCCGGATAACGATACAAAGTATGAATGCTCACACAAGTAATAATAATAAACAACCAATGCATCAAACGAGAATATCACCGACATGATAAACTCCACACAAGATCAACAAAGAACCAACAATGGACGAGAATACCATTGATATGGTAAACCCTAACAAGATTAATAAGAGATCAGCGACGACCGAGAATACCAACAACAAGGCAGGCTCCAAACAAGATCAATAGAGGATCAATAACGAACGGGAATACCAACGATATGGTGAATTCCAACGAGATCGATAAGGATAAATACTGAACGAGATTACCATCGATATGGTGAACTCCAACGAGATCAATAAGAATCAATGACGAACGAGGTTACCAACAATATGGTGAACTCCAACGAGAAAAATAAAGGGTCAACAGCGAACGAGATTACCAATGATGTGGTGAACTCCAAATGAGATCAATAAAGTTCGATAACAAACGAGAATACCAACGATATGGTAAACTCCAACAAGATCAATAAAGTTCGATAACAAATGAGAATACCAACGATATGGTACACTCCAACAAGATCAATAAAGGACCATAGGGCCAGATATACGAGAGAATAAAATCATCAAACACATACATATCACAAATATGGGATCTCGAGATAACCCGAATGTCGAACATATCCGACCATACATGGACTATGAACGACCAATCAATATGACTTAAGATGGACATCACGATACGTCCGATCTGGAAATATGTTCATGCAAAAGCCACCCACGGGTATCGATCGAATACAGATCTGATCTTGTACTTAATTAGTCTCACGAAGTACGTCTCGTGTGCATGGTTCAATGTGAGGTCAAAACCAACACATGACTACACGTGCCCGTCCTGAAAATCCTATACATGACCGATCAGTACGTAGATATAACTCCAGATATGTCACGGTGCAACATGACAATGAAACTCTAAGAAACGCATATCCAATGAGGATCAGAAGACTCCCAAGTGAACAATGATAGCTTGATAAAGAAAGCTCGACACGACCACAATATCGTGTTCCTGTCAGACAACAGTTCATAGAATGCTCAACAATGCATATAATATTAACACATAAACTCCCAAGGTTACAACCAAGGGTCACAGAAGCATCTACTCAGTAATACTCCAGACGTTATCACATAAACCCTCAAGGCCGCATCCAAGGGTCACGGAAGCATCTACTTAGGAATACTCCGGACCGTGGGTGCCATATTCTGGTTTTATCCCTCAACACAGTTCCACACGGATACCATTCAGGTTTTATCCCCAACACATCAGCCCATCAAATTACAGTTCAAAGAAAGAGCACATCACAAAATACACCAAACAATGATGCACACTCATCACATGAAACATCAACACACACATATACAACAATGCAACAGCATAATTATCATAATTCAGTAATACTAAATTACCTCAAAGCCAGAGACACTAACCTTTCCACGACCAACATCCCTAAACGAATACATAGTTATACAAATAGTCTGGAATGAAGTACAATTCATCACTATCAACAATCCACCACCTCGAGATCAATGTCGGTGGCACGGTAAACTGTCCTCGATTGCTATATAGTTATACATCCCTAAACGAATACATAGTTATACAAATAGACCAAAGATAATTCACATCTCTGTTTCCACTAGACATCTTTTCATATACATTATGATTTATCCCAGTCTAAGCATAATATACATACCATCATTCTGACAATTCATATTCATAATATCATTGCTATATGAATCATAAATGAAATGAAATGAAAACTATTTATTAAATATTATGAACTGAGCAAGCATAACTTGCCTTGATACCTATACGACGAAGCCGATACCAATCCTATCGTCTTCATCTACAAGCTCCTCAGCCCCGACCAAGGCAATCCATGCATTCTCCAATCTCAATCGCGGCACAACAGTTAAATATATGATCGCTTATTACAACCTAATGCAATAATCAATTAACAACACGTACGATAACAATCAACAACTGATATAATCAACCAATCAAACTCACGGTTCAACGATGTAACACCCCCAAAACCGTATGGGAATATTACACGCCGTAGACTCTTTCCTCAAGGATCTACCAGGCTAAACATCCATAAACAACCAAATGCTTGCCCGGCCAGGGTCAAACAATATAATAATACAGACCGTTATGGTCACTTACACGTGAATACACAGACCGATGAGGTCACACAACCCAATCAACAAAACTTACTTAAACGACATTACCCACACAGGGGTCGAAATATAATACAGTGGAATACTGAAATCAACTCTAACTACACAACAAAAATAAGAACAACTCTCGACTCATGATTAGTATCGCAGCTCTTCATCCTCTTGTGCCAATCCTGTGGCTGCTCCCCTGAATCTGCATGTACCTGGACGCAAAACAGACATCCACCCCCCGATTACTCGGGGGTTAGTAAAACTCCACTGTTTTACTAGTGCAAGTATCAAATCATACGAAATGTAACAAGCAATTAATAATCGTGAATCAAATATAATAATCAAGTAACAAATATCCCCGGGAGGTTTTCACAAGGAAAGATAAGCTATGAAGCATTCGAAAATAAGATTATCATCTCGGGAATTTTTTTGAATTTCAAAACCTTTCGAAAATCTTAGGGTCTTAACCCAAATCTCAAATTGTATTTCAACAATTTACAGTACGAAAATATTTCATAAATCTCGTGGGGCTCGGCCCAACATTCCTTTCTTAAAACCTTCTTTTCAAAACTTTGATTTGAAAATAATCATGCTCATGACGCCGTGATCCACTGTCACGTGTCTCCGTAGGTTCAACAACCCGCACGGACTACACCACGCACAATTAAACAAACATAATCAATTCCGACACCGTGATCCACTGTCACGTGTCTCCGTAGGTTCAACAACACGCACGGACTATTAACGAGACATAACAAATTCCGACACCGTGATCCACTGTCACGTGTCTCCGTAGGCTTAACAACCCGCACGGACTATATCAATCTCAACAATCACATACACAGTCCTGACACCGTAGTCCACTGCCACGTGTCACCGTAAGCCCCGTCGAGCTCACCCGGTTGGACGTACTGTGTCCGAAACTCATGGTCCACTGCCATGTGTTATCGTAGGCCTTGTCAGACCAGCACGATTGGACCTCAGTACCTCACTAAGTTCTAACCCCGTAGTCCACTGCCACGAATCCTCGTAGGTCCCGTCGAACCAACACGAGTGAACTTAGCGGTCATACACATATTCATATTCACATTCACATTACATACAACAATGAGCAAAATTGATCAACCACATTGATCACCACAAAATCGTACATCACCCGCACATAACACAATCTCAACACTCGCAACAACTATCGTCAATCAACGACACATATCCAACATAACCCACGTTCGGTACACAATACATTTCACAACCAAGTGTACAACCATCCCATATGTACGGCGCAATCCTGCACAAATGGCACAACGCCTAACACGTATACTAATATAACAATATTATCGCACAGCCTTCAAATTACGGAAAACACAACCAACTCAAACGGAACATAATTACGAAGGCAAGCAAAATCATCACACATCTCATACGTAATTACTAGTCGCAAGATACAAGTCGTATAGTAAGATACTTGCCTTAATAACCTCTACCAAATGCTCCGAAGAACACGGTTCGACCGGGAAGCTCGGACCCCGAAGAAGACAATGAACGGAAGGGTTCCGACTCGAGTTCTTCACAAGAATTCGACCCTAACAACATATAATCAATAAATCATCGATCATACGAGGAAGAATAATCGTAGAACGCCCGAAAGCCCCTCTATGACATTTTACCAGACACCTTCAAGGCGTCGGTCAAGAACTCGACCAAAATAACGAATCGATACGATCCAACCATGGGATAACAAGGGAAATGATACAATACATCTAAATAATCATCAATCCATCACAATCCTAAGTTTAATCGGATTAAACGGATGAAATCGAACAAAATACCCAAAATCCCCAAAATTAGATTTCTAGAAAATCTGACCTGATTCGCTCGATCAAAGGATGTTATAGGATGGATGATTGATGATATGAACTCCAAGACTTCATGGATTTATTGACCAACAACATCTCTCCATGATAGGAACAACCCCATCCGCGGAAGTGAAGGATAAGAAGGAGAAAAATGGCGAAAAAAACGACTGCTGGGCCTTAAATAGGCTGACACGGTGTGCCGCGGCCCAGCCGAAGTGTGCCGCGGCATAGGGCCAAATCTGCCGGCAATGACTCGGCAGTGTGCCGCGGCCCTGCCGGCATGTGCCGCGGCACAAGATACAGACGGGTCGGCCAAAGATTGCAATGTGTGCGTGCCGCGGCTCGGCCAAGTGTTCCGCGGCCCTTCCGGCAGGCTGCTCGGCCATAACTGGAACATGTGAGTGACTTAGCTATTTCGACCATAACTCCCTCGTTCCGACTCCGATTGACTCACCGTTTGCACCATTGGAAAGATAACTCGATGCTTTATAATATTGAAAAGATTCAGAATCTTTGGAGTTTCCAAGAATTTATGGCGATTTTACAAATTCAAACTCATACTTGGAAAAGTCGTTTAATAAAACCGAACTCAAGAAAACGAAACCGAAACCCGAACCTGAATACGAACCGAAGATACGGTTAGGAAGTACTCGCAAAGACGAATCTAAGAGCTAATAGAACACACGATTCTGACCACCCGAAGGCTCGAAATTCGACAACAGAAGGTAATTACCCCAAACTTTGGGAAATTACGAAAATGGCCCAAAACGTCCGAAAATCACGATACGTGATCGAATAACCAAACCGAAGTTCACAACATGTCTAACAAAGTTAAACGGACTTATGAGAAACTCGAAACAGTAATTTCGAACGAGATTCACGAGAATCAAACTCGAGTGCGGAAAAGTCGTTAATAAACACGGAACTCAACAAAACAATACCGAAACGAACTCGGATGACAAAAAGTGTAGAATTAATCATTCTCAGAATGACGATACGGTCCCAATAGAGTTGTCTAAATGGACATCCTCCGAAAAAAGAAAATTACCGGAAATCCGAAATTGCGGATATTACATTCTACCCTCCTTAAAAGAAGTTTCGTCCCGAAACTTAAATCAAGTAGGGAGAAGCAATATCCTGCCAGGAAAACTCAACGAGATACACAAGAACCGAAAAAAATCGTGCCCAACGGCGAAACGTTACAAGCAACGCGAAAGAACATACAGCGTGAAAACACGCCCCACGATGACCATAACAACGTCACCGGCAATGATTCAAAACAATAACGAGTAATTAACGACGCATCACATGCACACATTTAATCAAAGAAACGCACGCGACAACAAGTCGCACCCGGCCACAACGACTATGTGGTAGAAACAAATATAATATTATGATAGAATCCACTCCGATTCTCGTCGACAAGAAAATGTCCGACGTCAAGACACAAACAATTCAAGATAACAGAAAACGAGAATACCGGACATTACATTCTATCCTATTAAAAATAAGTTTCGTCCCGAAACTTAAAATAAAACATCATGGTAGAATACAAACAAAACCAAAAAGTTCACGCAACAAATATCAATCTCTTCACGAATTACAGCACAAAGTACGATACACAACTACATCACTGGACACCGCTGGGCCCTACCCGAGTAGGAACGAAAACCCGATTCCCGAACATCTTGGCAACGGTCTCACAATGCACCGCTTGGTGCCCCAGTCGGCCGCACTTAAAATAATTAATCGGTGGCGAACGACAATTCTGTCTCGCATGGCCTACACGACTGCAGTTAAAGCAGGTCTTCACACCGATCGTCTTACTCACCTCTGGAGTAAGGTTCTTAGACTGGTCAACCGAACGAGGAGTGCTTCCAGAAGGAAAATGCGAAGCAACAGGTTCACGGATCTCACTTCTCTGGCCTCTTGAAAAATTTCTCGAGGTCTTCTGTCTCTTACTCTCTGAACTAGATTCCGACACAGAAACAGCCATCTCAATGGCTAAAGCTCGGTCCTGATATTCTTTCAGGGTGGTACACATAAGCGGAGCCATACTCTCACGGATATGGGGTTTCATGCGCATATTGAAGTATCGGACCTTGTCCGCTTCACTTCTCACTTGATCCCGAACATAAGCCAACTGTCGATTATAATCGACTATCGCCTGGGATATTGACACATCCTGGGGCGTAGCCGAGAAAAACTCAACGATTCTGCGTTCACGAACAGGCAACGGGCAATACTCTGCCTCCATGGCAGTCTTAAACTCAGCCCATGTAGGCGTACGATCTGCAGGCACTACAGCGTGCCACCAGTCTGCAGCTTTTTTGTCGAGCAGTTACTGAGCAATGGGTACCCTCCTATCATCCGGACAAGCTACAACATCAAATATTCTGTCCAACAGGAAGAGCCAGTTTTCCCAACCTAACAAGTCAGACGAACCCACAAAATGGGGCGGCTGCATCTTCATCACATCTCGTAACCACTTACTAGTTCTGTTATCCCTATTTGGGTTCTCATCCCGACGTACGGCCTGATTCATCTGCACTAACTGGTCAACCATCTGACGAAGGATGGTGGCGGCGCCAACGTCAATATTAACGCTAGTCGAATGTCCCTGATCTGTACTGAGCTGATCGGTACTCGGCAAGGAGGGAGTCGCCCTCCCACGCTCCTGATCGCGACCACGACTACGACCACGTCCTCGGCCACGACCTCTCGGCATACTGAACGGACGACCAAACAGAATAACGCAACCAATCAAACGTCACAACGTCTACATAGGACGATAATAGCAGCACGATAAAGCATCAACTCCAAGTTATCACACAAGTGCACGAACTAACACTGTAATTTAAGAACTTCATTCAA
The DNA here is from genome assembly GCA_033398695.1 of Orobanche coerulescens. Lineage (NCBI taxonomy): Eukaryota > Viridiplantae > Streptophyta > Magnoliopsida > Lamiales > Orobanchaceae > Orobanche > Orobanche coerulescens. The sequence goes on from CM065807.1 coordinate 35,216,539, forward strand.
AAATAATCCACATAGTCACATCGATAGAGGTGTTTGGATTTTACCAAATCAAACACAGTCAAAACCACACACGTATCGTAGGGATCAAACACTCGCAGCAAAATAAAATATTTCTGGGGTATTATTCAAATGATAAAATTTAAAAATTCTCAAGTTTGAAAAATTTGGTGAAATGAAATTCTTGAAAACACTTTTAATACCCCGATCGTCCAATCAAAACCATGTATCTGAATATTTAGAAAACACTGAAACATTCTCCGGCGAGCACAACAACACCACAAACTTATCACAACCACTTGCCCCAACATGTGGACATATGAAGTTCGAAATTCCGAAAACCAAAAATCGTTCTGCAATATAAAAATTTTTCCAAAATCCTTTAGTTCATAATCAAAACGACGGTAATATTTTACACTGTCCGAAGTACTTCAAAACACATTTTTCAAGTACCGTCTGATTGTGTCATTTGAAAATACATGACCCATTTGTCAAAGTTTAACAAATTTTAAAAATCCATATAAACCGTGGTTTGACCGCACCACCAAAATATTTTCCAAAAATCGATTATTACAAAAATTCTCAAACTGTAAAGTCCTTCAGAGAACACTCTCAAACTTACCCATAGCGGACAAAAATTACAACCTTCCAAAAATAGTCAAATTTAAAACCACATACTCAAATGGCAACCAGGGTCGCCAATTCAATCAAATGCATCTCGTGGTATCAGTTTTAAACACACAGCAAAATCATTCATCGGGGTTTCTCACAAACTTTACCGTAAAACCCATCAAGGTTCACAACTTTCACACCATACCAACCCACATGGTGGTTCAAGGCCCAAACATCAATACATCCAGTTCTATACACATACGGCGTATCCAAGTGTTGAATACAACTTCATTGCACAACACCGCGTAAACAAAATTATGCACTACAAATATCACACATAATTGAAATCATGAACACACATATTATGCATAAAAGAGGAGACTTACGTCCACAGGCCGCACGGAGATGACGGTCGCCCACGATACTAATCTCATCCGACAACATATCCAACGCATTGTGACTACGCACAACTCAACTTGTCACCTGACGACTCGAACGACAAGACAACACATTACTCGACAAATCACGACTCGACTCGACCCGACAGCCTAGGTTTCCGCAACCTAAGCTCCGATACCATAAATGTAACACCCCCAAAATCGTACGGGAATATTACACGCCGTAGACTCTTTCCTCAAGGATCTACCAGGCTAAACATCCATAAACAACCAAATGCTTGCCCGGCCAGGGTCAAACAATATAATAATACAGACCGTTATGGTCACTTACACGTGAATACACAGACCGATGAGGTCACACAACCCAATCAACAAAACTTACTTAAACGACATTACCCACACATGGGTCGAAATACAATACAGCGGAAGACTGAAATCAACTCTGACTACACAACAAAAATCAGAACAACTCTCAACTCATGATTAGTATCGCAGCTCGTCATCTTCTTGTGCCAATCCTGTGACTGCTCCCCTGAATCTGCATGTACCTGGACGCAAAACAGACATCCACCCCCCGATTACTCGGGGGTTAGTAAAACTCCACTGTTTTACTAGTGCAAGTATCAAATCATACGAAATGTAACAAGCAATTAATAATCGTGAATCAAATATAATAATCAAGTAACAAATATCCCCGGGAGGTTTTCACAAGGAAAGATAAGCTATGAAGCATTCGAAAATAAGATTATCATCTCGGGAATTTTTTTTAATTTCAAAACCTTTCGAAAATCTTAGGGTCTTAACCCAAATCTCAAATTGTATTTCAACAATTTACAGTACGAAAATATTTCATAAATCTCGTGGGGCTCGGCCCAACATTCTTTTCTTAAAACCTTCTTTTCAAAACTTTGATTTGAAAATAATCATGCTCATGACGTCGTGATCCACTGTCACGTGTCTCCGTAGGTTCAACAACCCGCACGGACTACACCACGCACAATTAAACAAACATAATCAATTCCGACACCGTGATCCACTGTCACGTGTCTCCGTAGGTTCAACAACCCGCACGGACTATTAACCAGACATAACCAATTCCGACACTGTGATCCACTGTCACGTGTCTCCATAGGCTTAACAACCCGCACGGACTATATCAATCTCAACAATCACATACACAGTCCTGATACCGTAGTCCACTGCCACGTGTCACCGTAAGCCCCGTCGAGCTCACCCGGTTGGACGTACTGTGTCCGAAACTCATGGTCCACTGCCATGCGTTATCGTAGGCCTCGTCAGACCAGCACGATTGGACCTCAGTACCTCACTAAGTTCTAACCCCGTAGTCCACTGCCACGAATCCTCGTAGGTCCCGTCGAACCAACACGAGTGAACTTAGCGGTCATACACATATTCATATTCACATTCACATTACATACAACAATGAGCAAAATTGATCAATCACATTGATCACCACAAAATCGTACATCACCCGCACATAACACAATCTCAACACTCGCAACAACTATCGTCAATCAACGACACATATCCAACATAACCCACGTTCGGTACACAATACATTGCACAACCAAGTGTACAACCATCCCATATGTACGGCGCAATCCTGCACAAATGGCACAACGCCTAACACGTATACTAATATAACAATATTATCGCACAGCCTTCAAATTACGGAAAACACAACCAACTCAAACGGAACATAATTACGAAGGCAAGAAAAATCATCACACATCTCATACGTAATTACTAGTCGCAAGATACAAGTCGTATAGTAAGATACTTGCCTTAATAACCGCTACCAAACGCTCCGAAGAACACGGTTCGACCGGGAAGCTCGGACCCCGAAGAAGACAATGAACGGAAGGGTTCCGACTCGAGTTCTTCACAAGAATTCGACCCTAACAACATATAATCAATAAATCATCGATCATACGAGGAAGAATAATCGTAGAACGCCCGAAAACCCCTCTATGACATTTTACCAGACACCTTCAAGGCGTCGGTCAAGAACTCGACCAAAACAACGAATCGATACGATCCAACCATGGGATAACAAGGGAAATGATACAATACATCTAAATAATCATCAATCCATCACAATCCTAAGTTAAATCGGATTAAACGAACGAAATCGAACAAAATACCCAAAATCCCCAAAATTAAATTTCTAGAAAATCTGACCTGATTCGCTCGATCAAAGGATGTTATAGGATGGATGATTGATGATATGAACTCCAAGACTTCATGGGTTTATTGACCAACAACATCTCTCCATGATAGGAACAACCCCAGCCGCGGAAGAGAAGGATAAGAAGGAGAAAAATGGCGAAAAAAACGACTGCTGGGCCTTAAAGAGGCTGACACAGTGTGCCGCGGCCCAGCCGAAGTGTGCCGCGACATAGGGCCAAATCTGCCGGCAGTGTGCCGCGGCCCTGCCGGCATGTACCGCGGCACAAGATACATACGGGTCGGCCAAAGATTGCAATATGTGCGTGCCGCGGCTCGGCCAAGTGTGCCGCGGCCCTTCCGGCAGGCTGCTCGGCCATAACTGGAACATGTGAGTGACTTAGCTATTTCGACCATAACTCCCTCGTTCGGACTCCGATTGACTCACCGTTTGAACCATTAGAAAGATAACTCGATGCTTTATAATATTGAAAAGATTCAGAATCTTTGGAGTTTCCAAGAATTTATGGCGATTTTACAAAGTCAAACTCATACTTGGAAAAGTCGTTTAATAACAGCGAACTCAAGAAAACGACACCGAAACCCGAACCTGAATACGAACCGAAGATACGGTTACGAAGTACTCGTAAAGACTAATCTAAAAGCTAATAGAACACATGATTCTGACCACCTAAAGGCTCGAAATTCGACAACAGAAGGTAATTACCCCAAACTTTGGAAAATTACGAAAATGGCTCAAAACGTCCGAAAATCATGATACGTGATCGAATAACCAAACCGAAGTTCACAACACGTCTAACAAAGTTAAACGGACTTACGGGAAACTCGAAACAGTAATTTCGAACGAGATTCACGAGAATCGACCTCGAGTGCGGAAAAGTCGTTAATAAACACGGAACTCAACAAAACAATACCGAAACGAACTCGGATGACAAAAAGTGTAGAATTAATCATTCTCAGAATGACGAGACGGTCCCAAGCGAGTCGTCTAAACGGACATCCGCCGAAAAAAGAAAATTACCGGAAATCCGAAATTACGGATATTACATTCTACCCTCCTTAAAAGAAGTTTCGTCCCGAAACTTAAATCAAGTAGGGAGAAGCAATATCCTGCCAGGAAAACTCAACGAGATACACAAGAACCGAAAAAAATTGCGCCCAACGGCGAAACGTTACAAGCAACGCGAAAGAACATACAGCGTGAAAACACGCCCCACGACGACCATAACAACGTCACCGGCAATGATTCAAAACAATAACGAGTAATTAACGACGCATCACATGCACACATTTAATCAAAGAAACGCACGCAACAACAAGTCGCACCCGACCACAACGACTATGTGGTAGAAACAAATATAGTATTATGATAGAATCCACTCCGATTCTCGTCGACAAGAAAATGTCCGACGTCAAGACACAAACAATTCAAGATAACAGAAAACGAGAATACCGGACATTACAAACGATATCTCGATCATATACGAAACCAAACCATTTCAACTCAAACAATATGAATATAAGCTGAAATTCGATAATCAATCAATTCTACCAAATGTCTCAACATTCTCGATTCCGGCTTCAATCTTAATTACGGATTAACAATTTCCCTTCTTGTAAATTAATAGAAATATAATTACCGGTCATCATCATAATAATCTCATCAACTCATAATCATATTCGTACTCCTATATGGATATTACACCAACAATCATATAACTTGTTTCTAGATATGAATATTCCATATTCATATCCAAAATACCAACGCCTTACATATGTTCATCATAGAATTCAAGAATTCCTCAAGAACATGAATTAATCATATCCAATTAACATCACTTATTCATAATCATCAAGATAACATAGTCCAGTGTGTTATCGAACCTCTAATCTATCAAATTCCCCTCATATTCCGATAAATACATACATATCATCATCTCCTTCAACATACACTTCATATATTATCAAGAATCACAACAATACTACCATATTCATCGTCATACGAAGCAAACAATGGTAACAACATCAAGAATCTGAAATAAGGTTTAGAGTTGATCAACATACCTTAAGAACACAATCAAACACCTCAAGAATCCACAATATCTCCATATCTCAAGCTCCACATCCATGCCCTCAAGTTCCCAATCCATTTGGAAGAGCCAAAATCAGCCTCGATTACCTTGTTAACGTACGTAACACTATCCTAGGGGCTACTGCCTCAATTCGTGGCATGCATTACGTACGTAATTTCCTTATCGTAGCGTACGTAATGTAGCGGTTGACTTGCTACAGTGCCATAGTTGTTTACGTACGTAATGGGCTGTCCTTAACGTACGTAAAGCTCGATGTAGACTCGCCTGTCCACATCCGTGCCGAAAGTTTCCGACACCGGGCCCACTCACTGATCACAGCTCGAACCTGTCTGATTCTCTTCATAACGTATGTTATGTACTCTACCTAGCGTACGTTACGATCGCATTGTTACGTACGTAAGCTCCTCTGCTTAGCGTACGCTACGCTCGCACCTTTACGTACGTAAGCCCCTATGCTTAACGTACGTAATGGCTTTTATACTTAGCTGTTTTTGCTCCTGTCTGTCGTCCCAATATACCGAACACGTACACGCGACATACTGAATATATATATTCGATCCGATAACATTCTCATATGGTACACCTGATGCACGATATCCTCAATTGCAATTGTCGACCAAGTACGACAATTATACAAATACTCATACAGTATATCCGACACCGAAGGACATATCAAGCATGTAATATCCTAGAATTAAAAATAACCTTGATAGATATACTGGTACAACTGTCATAGTTCTCAAAATTATTCATCCATACTGCATCGGTCTCACTCTGTACAGTACAAGTCAGGTAAAACATTGCGAAAAATTCGTAACGAAATTCTAGGATATTACAGCTAACCACTGATTGCAGGCCATAATATTTTCCTTTCGATTGATCTATTATGAGACTTAGGGGCTGTTTACTTGTGACTTAATCAGCTTAATGGGTAAAATGTCTTATTCGCTCAGACGTTTGGAGGTGTTTACTTGTGGCTTAATGGCTTATTCGCCCAGACAAAAATGACTTATTCATTAAGCATCAAAAGGAGTGTTGTCCCCATTAAGACAAAAAAATGACCCCCCTACCCCTAATTGAAAACCACACATTTATATATACAATATAAATAATTTAAGACAAAAAAATGACTCTCCTGTCCCCATTATATATACTCATTTATATATACAATATAAAAAATTTAGGTTTTAATATAAATAAATGTAATATATATTATTCATATATAAATAATATACATTATTAATTTAAATATAATATTTGTTACTATATATTATTGTATAAATAAACTTTTGTATCTACAAAATATCATATATATTATGAATATATAACTAAATATTATATATTACTCATATATTAACATTTATTCATTGGTATAATATTTATTATATATGTTCCTATCTATTTAAAATATATTTCTATATATAAATATATATTGTATATTACACGTATTATTTATATATGTATTAAATATTTTATATATTACTTACATATAAAATTGAATCATTTATGTATAATATTTTGTTTAAATTTAAATAATATATATATATATATATATGAAAGATGAGTCAAATTTGATTTTTCAATAATTTTCAAATTTGTCTACTTTGTGTTTGAATTTGGCTACTTTGTGTATGAACTTGACTTCTTTGTGTTTGAAATTGGATTTTTAAGTACTTTATGAATTTTTGGATTATATCATTTATATTGCTTAAAAAATAAACAACGATTTATGTAAGCCTTATAATTCATATTCGCAGAAATCGCTTCATTTCGTTATTCAGAAAGTTTATTTAGATGAAAAAAGTAAACAATAAGATCAATTTACCTGCATGCACACATTTACCTGCATGCAGACAATTTCTTGAGATGCATACAATTTACCCAAACAGATAAATTTGGTAAATAGCCCCTTAGTTTAGATTGAAATAGTCCCTGTAAACACGTTAATAAAAATTCTTTGTACTGATTAAAAAAACCATATATTGAGCTGGATTGGACCTTATTAGAGTTGGTTGATGTTTTAATGCATTTACTTCTTCCAACAATATTGGCACCGGAAGTAGTGAACTAATAGTGATGCATAAGCAGCACAGAGGTTTTAGTCTTTAGATCCTACCCCACTCCGTTGTGTGTGTCTGTGTGTAGGATCGGTCCTCACCCACTCCCTTGTGTGTGTTTGTGTGTAGGATCGGTCCTCATATTTTATAGGTTTAATTCTAGAAATTTTTTGGAGATTTTTCTATATTTATTTTAATATGTTAATTATTTATTTTATACATAACTTTTAGAATGTCTATTTTATATATTATAGTTTTCAACGACCAATTTATATACAAAGACATTTTTTTAAAATATATAATTCAAGAAATATAAAAGCTCAATCAGGATAATTATTATTTAAAGAGGAAAAGAGAATTTTACTGGTAATATATCTATAACTCCTATATTTATACGTATATGTACTCTCTCCATTCAAAATTAACAGAAAGATTTGTGTTGAAATATATACCTTCATGTGGAGTGGTCCCACATGCATTACAAAGTGATAACAAAATATTACATTCACATTAGACAAATGATGGATGCATTAATCACGAGCCTCTTAAAATAAGAAAAGTCTGTCATCCATGTTTGAATAAGAGAAAAGTCATGTCAATCTCACGTGAAGAAAGAAGAGAAAAATGTGGAATGAAAATTGTGTTCAATTTATTCTTCCTTCAGTTACGACTTAAATCAAAGACTTTGGCAGCTCAATTCTTCTATAAATTGAGCTTATTCATGCCAAAGAAAGTGGACCAAGCAGTGCAGAAGAGTGCAATATAGAGAGAGAAAGTAGAGAGTATTGAGAGAAGAAAACGAGAAAAATATAGAGTATTTTTCTATCTCCCTCAAAAAGAGTGTTTCCTATTTTCTTAATGATTCCAAGTTAAATACTTGAGATATTTTGATATTCTGAGAGATATCCTCTTGAGAGATTGTGTATCCCATAATTTATTTAGGGAGAATTCTGTAGGCCTACTATAGTCATAGAGGAAGTTTTTCGGACTAAGGTCCTCCCGTGGTTTTTCCTGATTTGGATTTTCCACGTAAAATTCTTGTGTCTTGTTTAATATTTTAATATCCCGTTTTTAATTCCAGATATTGGAAAAATATTTATCCTAATTCTGCTGTGCAAGTGTTATTTATTTTGACACTATTTTATAAAGAACTGTAATTTTTCCCAACAACTGGTATTGGAGACAGGTTGAGAATACGGATTAAAAATGGAAGAATCATCGTCCCTTGGCGGCATGTTCAAATTGAACGGATCAAATTACTCAATTTGGAAACCAAGCATGTTGGATCTTCTCTACTGTAAGGATCTCTATTTACCCTTACAGGGCGATGATGCCAAATCGAAAGATACAAGTGATGTTGAATGGAAGATCAAGCATGGAAAAACTGTTGGCTACATCCGGCGTTTCATTGAACACAGTATTTTTCATCAATTTTCTAATGAGGAAAAAGTTGATGTTCTTTGAAAGAAAATCGAGTCTATGTTTGAGAGAAAAAATGCTTTAAACAAAGCTTCATCGATTGCGATATTCAGAAGGTGCCAACATGACGGAACACCTAAATGCATATTAGGGTCTTATCAATCAATCCATCAATATGAATGTAACACCCCAAACTAGGCGGCTATTACAGTGCCGTGGACCCCCAACTGGGATCCACCAAGCAAAAAAAATTTAATGAATTAAATAATATAATTGTAGTACCGAACCACATTATATTACTAAGTACTCCGATGAGGAGCTTAAGTACAATACACCCAAGAAATACAGAATACTTGTATATTTTATATGAAAATAAAATACACAACACTGAATAAATGAACATCCCAAAACGGAATCTGCAGCGGAAAATAAAATGAAGAAAACATGAATGACTGAAAGGACTGGGGGCCCCTACTAGTATCACTGGGACTCCTCGCCGTCAACGTTCTCTTCCCGTGCTTTTGCCTTGCCATGACCTGAAAACAATATCCCCCAACGGCCGCCATACGTAACAACAATCCTCAAGAGTTGAATAAACACAATCATGAAATATCCTTTAGTTATGAATTTAAGCTGAAGAGGAGCATCATAGTACGCCCGTAATGGAATGTGCACGTGCACAAGACGAGTGTCCGGGCACACCCGCCCTTGTACCTAATTAGTCTCACGGAGGTACATTACCGTGTGCACAGTCCAATGTGTCGGTGAACCCAACACATGACTATCGTGTAACACCCCCAATCCACTCAGGGATATTACACACCGTAGACCCTCTCCTCGAGGATCTACCAGGCTGGTAACAACATTTAACATCTCGACAATGCCTTCAAGGCAAAAATGACTCAGTAGACCGATTTGGTCTTTCAATAAATACATACAACTCGAATACAACTCATGCCCACGCAGGGGTCAAAATACAACCACACCCGTGCAACGGGAAAAATATAGCAGCGGAAAATAAAGTACAACTATACCAATACGACATCAACGGGTCCTCGTGTGATTAGTATCGTTCATCTTTCATCATCCTTCATGCCGACCCTGTGCTCTGCTCCAAAACCTGAATGCAATACAGACATCCACCCCCCGAATACTCGGGGGTTAGCAAAACTCCACTGTTTTGCTAGTGCAAATACAAAGTGCAAATACGAGCCATATAATTCAAGTTCCACGAATAACAATAACTAGGAAATCCTCAAAGATTCAAACGTAACGAAAAGTACTTCCCGAGGCATGAGTTTGGGTAAAACACTCCAAAACCGATAGATCATAAATCAAGGGAAACAATTTATAAAACCGTTTAAAATGCCATCGAGAGTTTTAATAGAATTTTAGGATTATCGAATCCTTCTGTTTCCAAATATCAACAGGGTCACAGCCCAAAGGTTTTGTTTTCGCAAATAGAAAACCAACAACAATTCACAGGGCCAGAGCCCAACATCACGTGTCCTCGGCGGACATAAAAATCAACACAATGTAATCACGCCCGCGCATCGCCTAGGACCGGGACGAAGCCACAAATCCCACTCGAGGCCTCGAAGGACCCTCCCGAGCTGGCTAGCGAAACAAATCACACACATCTCACGGTTGGATCAATCGCTTGTTGCATCCTGGCCACATGATCGCATGCCATGTGCCACCGTAGATTATCTCAGGCTCTCACGGTTGGATCAATCACTTGTTGCATCCTGACCACATGATCACGTGCCATGTGTCACCGTAGACCTTCAACCATATCCACACATTCACACAAATAACATATCACATCAAGGATATTCAAATAATTCGCCCAGAGGCATCAAACACTTAGCAAAACACCACGTCAATCCACAACACACCGAAATGAAATAATATACGTTCACACACAATGCCAAGTGCAACATTAACACCAAGCATATACATAGAATTCGCATAGTTATTCACAGATCACGCCATTCACAAAACACACGTTGCTTTGAAAGCAAGCCTTTAACAAGGCTAATCGAATCTTTTGAAAACTCGTTTCAAACAATCAAACAAACATATAAATACGATCACCAATTATCATATCCATAAAACAAGAATTATATGGACAAGGTACTTGCCTCGAAATCGGCACGCAAGTATTCCGATGAACACGGCTTAACCGGAAAGCTTCGAAACGCCCGATGTTAACGAAAAGGAAGATAACAACGAACGGAAGGGTTCAACACGGTTTCTTCGCAAGAAACTCGACCCTAACATCATATAATCCATAAATCAACAATCATACGAGGAAGGATAATCGTAGAACGCCCGACAACCCCTCTAAGACATTTTACCGGACACCTTCAAGGCGTCGGTCAAGAACTCGACCCAAATAACGAATCGATACGATCCAACCATGGAATAACAAGGGAAATGATATAATACATCTAAATAATCATCAATCCATCAAAATCCTAAGTTAAATCGGATTAATTGGACGAAAACAACCAAAACCCCCAAATTCCCCAAAACTAGATTTCTAGGAAATCTGACCTGATTCGCTCGATCAAAGGATGTTATAAGACGGATGATTGACGATATGAACCTCCAAACTTCATGGATTCATTGTCCAACAACATCTCTAGAAGATTCACACACCCACATGTAACACCCCCAGGATATCCGAGGTATATTACAGTGCCGTGAATCCCTATATGGGACCCACCAGGCTGAACAACATCACACTCATCGACTCACATAAACGACAGAACCATACCATGACATAAAGACGCAAAACAGAATAATCCACCCGGTTCAACCGGTCAATATAACATCATCATCCAACACAACATAACAAGCAACAATACAATCCGAACGAACAAGAACCCCTTAAGTACTCGAGTACAACTATTAGTTCAAAACCACAAAAGATAAAAAGGTAAAAGACACTAAAACGTCACTCGTGCACAATCATCACGCACGGCCATCATCCGTGTACTGGTCCAGCGCCCGCTCGTCTCGATGAACCTGACCTGAAATTCATAAAACGAATTTCCCCAAAACGGGTCCCCAGAGGGGTTAGCAATTACGCTAGTACAAGTAACCAGATGAACAACTTACATCTTACACATATAGTAAATGTATGCAATAGAGAAAACCGTTCGAAAACACTCATTTCCGGAAATGCCATAATCAAATCACATTTGTAAAATTCACCACAATTAACCGTCGATCCACACCTCCGTGGACCCCTACCGAGACCCCGTCGGATCTAACCCGTAGTGGTTAAAAGCAAAGCTCGTCGATCCACACCTCCGTGGACCCCTACCGAGACCCCGTCGAGTCTAACCCGTAATGAGCATACACACACACAATTTCTCATACAAAACTACTATGTCAAGATTGTAAGTTCATAAGGGTACTTGCCTCGATTAATAGACGGTGACGCGAACGGAACGGAAGAATCAAGCACGACCGTGAGGAACCGACGAATGAACCTAACGATTCGAATAACACAATCACAACCAACTCTAGACGATTACGGAAATGGAATACACCCGGAAACCCGCCTACGATTCATGTATATTCATACCAAAAATAACAACGAGGGCGGACCACAACCAAACCCTTCGATTCCGTAAAAATCCACAAAATATCCATGAATCCGTAGGAAAACTAAAGATACTAACAATATCAATCGTATACATCATGAATCCACCAACCAAAACGGAACGAATCGGAAGAAAAACCCAAAACCCCCAAATTAATCGAAAATAGGGTTTTAGATTATTACCTTAGGAGATTCAAGTACCAAGATCCGTAGAACACGCGCTAGATTGATTTCCTGCTCTACTACAAGAAAAATGGTGAAAATCGACCCCTCAATGGATAAAGATGAAGAACCCTTCCCTCTCTCTCACTCTCTCGCGATGCAGTGAAAATGGAGAAGAAGTCGGCCGATTTCGTCTAATAAAGACGAGCCGCACAATGACCGCCGTGTGCCGCGGCACACCGAAGTGTGCCGCGCACGTGCCAAAAGTTCACTCCTGTGTTTCGGCATTATGCCGCAAGATACCGTGCAGCCGCGCACCTGCTGATTGGGTTTAGGTCGCAGAAGACACACGAGTGTGCCGCGGCACCGGACAGTGTGCCGCGGCACTGGCCTGGCATCGTGCCGCGGCACTGGATGGGTGTGCCGCGGCACACAGTCTGATCGCTCGACCAACAATTGGAGAAATTTGTGCCGCGGCGCACGCACCTTGTGTCGCGGCCCACACCCTCTTTGGGTCCCAAAATGATAAAAATGATCCGGAAAGAGAATAAAACGATAGGAATCAATATTTGGGGACTAATAACACGAAATGGATCCACGGCAACCCCGAAACGGCGGTTCCGCACAACAATAACGAGAATACAGTTCAACAGTTTGACAGGAAGGACACGCTGAGAAGTACACGAGGGTCACTACGGTCGAGAAATACACCAAAAACGAAAATACCAGGGAAAGAAAAATACGGATATTACATTCTACCCCTCTAAAAATAAGTTTCGTCCTGAAACTTAAGAAACAAACAACTCCGGGTACCTAGCACGTATGCTATCCTCGGTTTCCCAAGTTGCTTCCTCGACACCGTGTCTCGACCACTGCACTTTGACCAAAGGGATGGTTTTATGCCTCAGTCGTTTCTCACGATGCTCCAAAATCTTCAAGGGACGCTCCTCAAAAGTAATATCTTCAGCAATATCAATCTCGCCATAATCGATGACGTGACTAGGATCCGGGACATATTTCCTCAACTGGAAAACATGGAAAACGCTATGAACATGACTCAAGGCCGGAGGTAACGCCAAACGGTATGCCAACCCACCTACTCGCTCGAGGATCTCAAAGGGGCCGATAAATATCGGACTCAACTTTCCTTTCTTCCCGAAACGAAAAACTCCCTTCGTCGGCGACACCTTTAGCAAAACGTGGTCTCCCACCTCGAATTCCAAAGGTCGACGACGGACGTCGGCATACGACTTCTGTCGACTCTGGGCAGTCAACATCCGTTCCCGAATTAATTCTATCTTCCGCCTCGTCTCTAGAACGACATCCGGCTCAGTCCCGACCAAATCGGACGCCTCATTCCAACAAATAGGTGATCGACATCGCCGCCCATAAAGTGCCTCATACGGTGCCATCCGAATCGACGCGTGCCAACTGTTGTTGTACGTGAATACTATCCGCGGCAAATTTTCCTCCCAGTCACTTCTCCATTCGAGAGCACATGCACGCAACACGTCCTCGAGCGTCTGGATAGTGCGTTCCGACCGCCCATCTGATCGGGATGAAAAGAGGTACTCAAACGCAACCGGGTACCCAACGCCTTATGCACCGCCTGCCAGAAGTGCGATACAAAACGACCGTCACGATCCGAAACAATAGACTTCGGAGTACCGTGAAGTCTCACGATCTGCGCGATAAACACATGAGCTAACTTCTCCGGGCCCCAAGTGTCCTTGATGCCCAGAAAATGTGCCGACTTGGTCAGGCGATCAACAATCACCCATACCATATTCATGCCCGACCTCGATCTCGGCAAACTCGTAACGAAATCCATCGATATGTCTTCCCATTTCCATTCCGGAACGGGAAGTGACTGCAATAACCCAGCCGGTCGCTGATGCTCGATCTTGACCTGCTGACAAGTCAAACATCTCGCTACAAACTGTGCGACCTCATCCTTCATATCATTCCACCAGAAATTTCTTCTCAGGTCCTTGTACATCTTACTCGAACCAGGATGAACGGAATAGGGTGTAACATGGGCCTCCCGCAAAATACTGTGTCTCAACTCTCGGTCGTTCGGCACACAAAGCCGACTCTGGAATCTCAAAACACCATCCTCGTGAATCACAAATCCAGGAGACTTTCCTTTAAGAACGTTCTCTCGGATTTGAGTAATCATCGGATCTTCTGACTGCTTCAGCTTAATCTCATCGATCAAAGACGACGAAATTTCCAAAGCACGAAATTGTCCGACAGTTCCCGGCAACAGAACCTCAACATCTAACTCGATTAAAGCTCGCCGAAGCTCGGACTGAGACGTAAGGATCTCAAGCGATCGCAATGCAATCGGTTTCCGACTCAAGGCGTCGGCCACGACGTTCGCCTTGCCCGGATGATAAAGGATTTCGAGGTCATAATCCTTAATCAGCTCTAACCACCTCCTCTGCCTCATATTCAACTCCCGCTGAGTAAATATGTATTTCAGACTTTTATGGTCGGTAAAAATCTGACATGTAGAGCCGAAAAGATAGTGACGCCAAATCTTGAGCGCAAATACGACTGCCGCTAACTCCAAATCGTGAGTAGGGTAGTTAAGCTCATACGGCCTCAACTGTCTCGACGCAAAGGCAATGGTCTTGCCGTCTTTGCATTAATACGCACCCAAGACCTTGACCAAGCATCGCTATAAACGGCGAAACCTCGTTGCCACATGGCAACGCCAAAA
Organism: Orobanche coerulescens; assembly: GCA_033398695.1. Lineage (NCBI taxonomy): Eukaryota > Viridiplantae > Streptophyta > Magnoliopsida > Lamiales > Orobanchaceae > Orobanche > Orobanche coerulescens. The sequence goes on from CM065807.1 coordinate 35,231,826, forward strand.
CCGGGTGAAGTCAAACGCTTCTTCGATTCCTCAAAACTCGATCGCCTCTCGTCATTCCGCATTTAACTTCTGATTACGGAGCAAGCTGTAAGTGGTCGAGCCGCCGAGAAACCTCGGCGAACCTACGGTAGTAGCCACCAAACCCAAGAAACTACGGACCTCCTTTACATTTTTGGGCGGTGCCCAATCCAACACCGCCTCGATCTTCTCGCGGATCTACACGAACCCCTACCGAAATCACGTGACCCAAAAACATCACTTCCTTCAGCCAGAACTCACATTTCGAGAACTTCGCATAGAGTTGCTCGGCCCTCAAAATGTCTAACACTATCCGCAAATGATGGGCATGCTCTTCCTCGTTCCTCGAATAAATAAGAATATCGTCGATGAAGACGACGACACACTTATCCAAATATTCGATAAATACTTTGTTCATCAACTGCATGAACACTGCCGGCGCATTAGTTAACCCGAAAGGCATAACTACAAACTCATAATGTCCGTATCTCGTCCGAAAAGCTGTCTTCGGCACATCGGACTCTCTCACTCGGAGCTGATAGTACCCCGATTTCAAATCAATCTTCGAGAATACTGCATCTCCCTGCAACTGGTCGAACAAGTCGTCAATTCTCGGCAAAGGATACTTGTTCTTGATGGTCACCTTGTTTAGTTCACGATAGTCGATACACAAACGTAGTGAACCATCCTTCTTCCGCACAAACAGGACCGGTGCGCCCCAAGGCGAGGCGCTCGGTCGAACATACCCCGACTCAAGAAGCTCACTCAACTGCTTCTTCAACTCGGACATCTCTGAAGGTGCCATGCGATAGGGCGCCTTCGAAATAGGAGCCGCACCCGGCTCTAATTCTATAGCGAACTCAACCTCGCGTTCCGGTGGCAATCCTGGTAGCTCGTCAGGAAATACATCCGGAAACTCATTAACGACTGGAATCGACGAAAGCTCGACTCCACCATCCTCCGCCTTCAAGGCATAACACCAATAACCAGTACACCCCTTTCGCAGGAGACTCATCGCCTTCAAGGCGTTAATGAAGAATTTCTGGTTCCCCCTCTTTCGCCCGGCGAAAGAGTGCTCGGTGCCATCCTCGGCTAACATGGTGATGATCCTCGTGTGGTAGTTCATGATTGCGCCATGCCGCTCGAGCCAATCATCCCCGAGAATCAAATCCTCACCCTCAATATCCACAACAATAAGATTAGAGGGCCAAGTCCTCTCACAAATAAGTACAGAACAGTCTCGAACCTCCTGATCACCAACGATCCTATCACCGCTAGGAAGCTTAACGATGAAGGGTTCAGAAGGCATCAAACAGTCGAGACTCAAATGGCGTACACAATCCAAAGATATGAACGAATGCGTAGCACCGGAATCGAAAAGCACACTGACAGGATGAGAAAGAATATAAACGGTACCTGTCGCCACGGTAGCCGCTGGATCATCGGCTTTCCGCATCTCATAGACACGCGGGTGGGCTGAGCCGACACTGGAAGCTCCCCTTAGAGGGCTGACCCGACCTCTCCCCCGACTAGCACTCGGCGGGGATTGAGGAGCAACGATCTCGATTCACACTTGGTTCCCTAGGCGCTGGAATGGAAGCCCGGCACCAAGAATTTTCTCCTCTCCGCATGAGCAGCCTTTGTGGCCCTGCCACACTGATTACACGTCAGCAAAGGGCTCAAACAAGTACGACTGATGTGGCCTGTACGACCACAATTGAAACACTTCACATCACGAAAAGGAGCACTGGTAGTTCCACGAGGACCCCCAGCGGAACGAGCTGGACCACCGCCGACGGGGAAGTTAGCAGATTGGGATCTCTGCTGACCCCCACTCTTGTGGCCCGAAAAGTTCCCGGCGGACTTCTGCTTCTTACTCTCGCGGGCCGCCTCACTCGCCGTCACAGACATATCATAAGCAAGGGCCCTGCTCTGGTAATCTTTCAATGTAGGGCATACGAGCCCCGACATATAGTCCCGAATCGGCAACTTCATCCGTCTGGAGAAATGGAAAATTTCGTCACTCTCCTCGACAACTTGGGTTTTCACATAACCCAACTCCTTGTTAAAATCAGCAATAGCTTGAGCTACGGGGATATCCCGCGGTTGAGCATCATAAAAAGCATGCACCCGAGCCTGTCTGACTGGCCACGGGCAATATTCGGTCTCCATCAACTCTTGAAACTCAGCCCACGAAGCAGCATGGTCTTTGGGCCCAACGGCCTCCCACCAGTCCGTGGCGTCCCCTGTGAGAAAGTATTGAGCAATAGGGACTCTACGGTCCTCGGGACAGTTAGTGGCAACGAAGGCCTTAGATATCTCCTTGATCCACCCTTTCCAGCCAATCGGGTCTGAAGCTCCCGAAAACTGAGGAGGATGCATCTTGATGACATCTTGGAGCCAACGGTCCGCTCCGCCCCGATTAGCATGGGCCTGATCCGGTTCAATCACCGAGCTATTGCCGCCATTTGGTTCACCATTTGCCGCATAACGGCCGCAATACCAAGATCGCACGCTCTGAGAAGAAGCATGGCTATGACGGTCGCTGCACGCGCCTCGAAGATCGTGACGTGGCCGCCCCACCGGCCGCCCACGCCCCCGGCCATGCCCACGACCACGACCGCGACCACGACCTCTTCCAAAGATCCATACCGGAGTTAAATAAGTAGCAAAAGCCATACGAGGATCGATAATAAAAGAACAATCACAAGTCGAGAATCAAGGGTACGATACAAGGAATTAATGAACAGAGGAAGGAAAACTTACGGACACTGGTAGTACTGGAATCATGGCAGCGTGACGATGATGTGCAAAACAAAACACCACAAGACCCAATAAACCGACAAGCCTAGGTATCCATAAACCTAGAGCTCTGATACCATTTTCTGTAACACCCTGGATATCCGAGGTATATTACGGTCCGTGAATCCCTATATGGGACCCACCAGTGAACAGATCATACTCATCGACTCACATAAACGATGTAACCATACCATGACATAAAGATGCAAAACAGAATAATCCACCCGGTTCAACCGGTCAATATAACATCATCATCCAACACAACATAACAAGCAACAATACAATCCGAACGAACAAGAACCCCTTAAGTACTCGAGTACAACTATTAGTTCAAAACCACAAAAGATAAAAAGGTAAAAGACACTAAAACATCACTCGTGCACAATCATCACGCACGGCCATCATCCGTAATCTTGGTCCAGCTCGTCTCGATGAACTCGACCAAATTCATAAAACGAATTTCCCCAAAACGGGTCCCCAAAGGGGTTAGCAATTACACTAGTACAAGTAACCAGATGAACAACTTACATCTTACACATATAGTAAATGTATGCAATAGAGAAAACCGTTCGAAAACACTCATTTCCGGAAATGCCATAATCAAATCACATTTGTAAAATTCACCACAATTAACCGTCGATCCACACCTCCGTGGACCCCTACCGAGACCCCGTCGGATCTAACCCGTAGTGGTTAAAAGCAAAGCTCGTCGATCCACACCTCCGTGGACCCCTACCGAGACCCCGTCGAGTCTAACCCGTAGTGAGCATACACACACACAATTTCTCATACAAAACTACTATGTCAAGATTGTAAGTTCATAAGGGTACTTGCCTCGATTAATTACACTTCTATAAATTGAGCTTATTCATGCCAAAGAAAGTGGACCAAGCAATGCAGAAGAGTGCAATATAGAGAGAGAGAAAGTAGAGTATTGAGAGAGAAAACGAGAGAAAAATATAGAGTATTTTTCTATCTCACTCAAAAAGAGTGTTTCCTATTTTCTTAGTCATTTCAAGTTAAATACTTGAGATATTTTTGTATTCCGAGAGATATCCTCTTGAGAGATTGTGTATCTCCTAATTTATTTAGAGAGAATTCTGTAAGCCTACTATAGTCATAATGGAAGTTTTTCGGACTAAGGTCCTCCCGTGATTTTTTCTGATTTGGTTTTCCACGTAAAATTCTTGTGTCTTGTTTAATATTTTAATATCTCATTTTTAATTTCAGATAGTGGGGAAATATTTATCCTAATTCCGCTGTGCAAGTATCATTTATTTTGACACTATTTTCTAAAGAAGTGTAATTTTTCTCAACAATTCGAATATTTTTCATATTTCAAAATAAACTTTCCATTTGATTTTTTTTTCCCTGGACTACCTCTACGCATTTTTCTCTCCCTCTCACATTCTAACTCTCTCCCCTTTTATTCTCTCAAATCTTAAATGCGAATTAAGTGTAAGAATTTGTTTTGCATTTTTTTTAAGAAATGTGTGCTCCAAGAAGGTATCAAATTTATTAAAAAACAAAGTTTTACAGCAATTCTTTATTAAAAGTTTCCTAAAATACCCCTCGTAAAAAAAGAGGTAAACCATAAATAAACCCTTCTGAGGTGCAAGATTCATATCCTAAACCATAACTCTTGGTCAGTATTTTCTCACAACATGAATTAGTTGAAGAAGAATAAAAAATAAAAAATGATTAGCCTGATTCTGGATCCAGGGAATCAGAGATTTCTCGTCGGAGAATGATAATAACAATAGATTAAAAAAAAAAAATGAGCAACAGACAGTAAAAGGTAAATCAAATAAGGATCTTATGAACCACTTTATCCTCCCGAGTTCTAAATTTCCAAAGAATTTAGAAATCTAGTCTCAGAATAGTCTTTTCAGCCAAAATTTAATTTAACAATCAGGGAACAATCTAAGAAATAATAGTTAAAAAAAATATAACTGCCATAACCTACAATGACCAATGATGTACAGGAACTTAATCAAAATAAATATTGCAAAAATATTAACATATTGAATAACAGTAATTAATTACATGATTAGAAGAAAATAATTACATTAATAACTGCCGGAATAAAATAAAAATGTATGAAACTAAAAAAAGAAGATACATTCTAAAATGAAGAATACTACAAAAAACTAATTACAAATTAACTATTAAGAAATTGAAATTTTCTAATTTACACAAATAAATAAATTAAAACTTAAACTTTTTATTTTATACAAATAAATAACATAAGAGAACCTGCAAACCAAAAATAGTCAGTATTTTTAATTTTAAAATCATATAAAAAAGCACAAATATAATAAAATTTGTTCGTGCAAGGAAATAAAATTACAAAAAAAAAAAAAAAAAAAAAATTAACCAATCGGTTAGTTCCCACTAACTTTTAGAGTTCTACGTAATAGAGGTTATGGACGGTGTCAATTACAAAAAGAATAAAATAATACAATAACTAATTCACAAAAACAACACTAACCCACTAACTAAAACCACAATGCTCCACAACATATGGAAAATAAATTTAAAAAATTAGAAAGAAAATGCAGACCTATCGGTTACAAAACTGGCATAACTCCACAACCTACTGCATATACGTAATAAATAGGGCACACGGTATCAACCTCATTCAATCTTTGAGTTTCCCTATCAAACTAAATTCTCCTAGTTTTATTCTGCAAATATACCGTTCTTTAAAGCCCAAAAAATTGCCAATTATTTGGAGCAACATTAATGATTTGAAGCCCAGAAATTAAGGGTGGAACATGAGACTTCGACTAGTAAGATCTTACGACATCTCGGATTTCAATGGAAGAGGCATAAAATTAGTCAAGTGCATAAGTCTGAGGAATTGGTGAGATCTATTTGTTATATGGTATATTTTCGATATTTTTTGTAATTTATTCTAATTGAAATCCGAATCGTATAATTTTAGGGTTACAGAATTCATACATAAATAAACAAACCTTGGGCAGCAAAGCATAAGCCTCTTCTCAAAGAAAGAGATTTTTACAGAATATCCAAGTTCTTGGTAACAATCAATGACATGTTCTATACCACTATAGACGCCCCTTTCAAAATTAATATATGCGGCTCCACTTGCGAGGATCATAATGAAGAATTACCGAATCTGAGATTTATACTCAAAAATTTTTGAGATTTTGAGCCAAGGAAAAGCATCGTCATCGAGAAACTTAAAAGTTCAATAGATGTTTAAATTTCAGTAAGACTTTTATTTAACTGCTCAAAGTATGTAAATGAATGCAGATATAACTGGCTTGATCGTCAATCAAGCAAACCTGGAGAATATACAAACAGCAAACGGCACAAGACGAAGTTTTCTGATATTATACTGGAAGACACTGTGTAAGTACATTTTAGTAACAATTTTTTCCAAATTTTAAATTTTTGACTTCATTAAAATTTCCATCAAAATACAATTGTAGGGGATGCGGGTTAACGCATACCCTATGGGCTATGAGGGACACATGTGGACCAGTTGCTGTCGTATATAGCAAAAAAATGGAAAGAATCGAGATGGTCATATATCTAATTCAACTATGCAAAATCATAATATTTGGCGAAAACAACAAAACCGCATATAAATGGAATATGACGCAGGTCTTCATAAATGAAGATTGGTATGTTTTTTTTACTTCAAACAAAGATATTCAGATTTTATTATCCTATACCCATAAATATTTTTGTTAATTTGGCATATAAATCACGGGCTTCTTGAGGTCAACATGTCATCTGGATGTTGCTGAAGAGATCCATCCCTTTCAAACAATACAGATGCTTTTCGAAGAAAGAAGCATGAAAACATCTAATTAGAGGCGTCTAAAAAGCATTCATGTAAGAGAAATCTATTTGGTGATTGACCATTATTTTGATACTTAGAATAGAAAAAGAAATGGGGATCCTTTTGGATTTGTGCCACCATCAGTTATATTGGAAAATATGAAAGGGAAAAAATGAGTTGTTTTTCACGGAACGTAGAGCCTGTAAAAAGGCATAGAGGATATGGATCTCCGATACTTTTGTTACGAATGCAGCAAATAAGTTTATGCTACTACAAAAAGGTGATCAACTTTAGTTATGTCCTGTGTTTAAAAAATATACTAGATGGTTCTTAAAAAGTTTAGATTTCTAAAATATTTTGGCTGCAAGTATAGGCTCTATATGAAGGTTTCAGACTCTACAGCAAGTGCAGAGATAATTGTGTGGGTTAAAGAGTTTTTTCGCAATTTGTAAAAAATATTTTCTTCATTTGTTTCATAAGTAAATCGTACAATTTTCTATTGATCTTACAGCCCGTGCATCGCACGGCAATTACTGTTACAAATGATTTGCCCACTCTACTATTTACTATTTGGGTTTTAAAGGTCATTATCGCATCACATAATATGTCAATGTATAATAGACTACTCCTGCTGTCTCGGCTTTAGGTTGAGAGAGGGCTCTCCTGACTTAAAGTGATAGACGGAGTAAAAGTGCAATAATTCGAGTTGAATGTAGTTCTTTGATTTGTGTAAAAAAAAAGAAACAACGATGGTGAATGTGATGTGGAGATTAAATGGTGTGATTGTGATTGTTGATTTGATAAAAATTATAAACGTAAATTATCTAAGAGAACAAATTCCGGTGAAGTGTCAATGTTTAAGCCAAAAGGAGGGAATAATTGAGTTATAAAAGTGAATTTATAGAGATATTCTTGGCATTAACTACCAACTTAAGCATATTAAACACGATTATTGGCAAGTACGGTTTTCCACTTTTCCTAATAATGGAATAAGTAGCGATTAGATGTTCTACTTTGATATTAGATCCAAAAATTAGGTAGCTTCGGTCGAAACAATGACCAATAATTCCTTAGGGAACCTTCAAAATTGATTCACGTATGAGTGCTCTTCAACGTTTGATCAGAAAATAGTAAAAGGACCACTGATGACGTGAAAGTGAAAGAGGTTTCCATTTTCCATATTTAGGGGGAGGGAGTGGAAGTTTCTTACCCTACTACCCTAAGGGTGCCACATCACCTCTATTCAATAAAAACCTTCCAACTCAAAACTACCCCAATACTATCCTAACACTACCCTAACTAGTGGGAGTGGAACCCTAGTACCCGAATTCAATTTTTTTTTTAAATACATAAAATCACATACAATATTTATAATAAAAACATATCATTTCATTAAAAATAAAAAACATTACATAATACTTAAAAAAAAACATAACATAATACTTAAAAATAACTAGATTAAAATAAAAAAATCCATTAATCATCGAGATGCGGCAAGTCTTCACGTGCTACGTGGTCCGTGAGATCATATCGAAGACATTTTTTTTTGGAGAGATTAGTGTGTTTTTTTTTTGAAAGGTGAGGGTAATTATTTTTTTTTTGGAGAGATTAGTGTGTGTTTTTGAAAGATTATTGTGTGTTGTGGGTTTTTATTTTGAAAATAGAGGTGAAAGATTAGTTTAAATAGGAGTGAGAATTTTTTTTTTTTTTTAATTGGGCCATAGCCGTTGGATAACGGCTCAAATTACCCAACGGCATTTTTTTTGGGCAATCTTCACTCGGGCTCTGAACTCGCAAAATGAAGCCGCCCCCCTTACCCGACCTACACGACACGGTGTAGCCGTGCGGTTTCACGAACCCGCCCCCCTTACCCGCTCCCACTCCGTCCCACCTTATACTATATAAAACTTATTCTCCTTAATTTAATGTGGAAGGGGGATTTATGTCACTTATTCATGTTAAAAGATTACATATGAAGAGACTATTTTAATTGTATCTTTTAATGTAAATAAACTAATTTAAATACAAAAGTTATGATAAACATCACAATGCAAATGCATCTTCTAATACACAAAGTGATTAAAATGAACTTTTAAATGATAGTATAAATTACAAGATGGTTAAATTTTATCTATAAAATCTTAGATACAATCGGTGCATCGCACGTGTTGAATAAACCAAAAACAACCCCGGAGCAACATACGAGTTGGTAAAGCCTCATTTCATATAATTAATTACATCGACTAAAATAAAAGGATAATAACAATAAAAAAACATATAAACTTCTCTAAAAGGTATTTAAATTCTGCTATCTGCTCATTCAACCGTCTGCCCCAACATTACGTACAAAACACGTAGATATTCAACCAAAGACCGTGCATCGCACGAGTTGGATAATGCCTCGTGTCTTCAATTATTATTTCCATTTCTCTATGTGCAAATTATTAACTACAAAATGATCACTATCGGTGGACGAACATTTGTTTGGAAATCAATAAACTTGTGTATAAATTGGTGGATTAGAACGAATGTTTTGGTTAAAATTGATGAACGTTTTTGTTTAAACTAATGAACTTTTACTTACAAACCAATGAACCTTTGTGTTTGGTATGCTAGGCTGCACGTAATACTAATCATTCATATTTGCATCAAAATATTGTGGTGTTCCAAAACTATGAATCTTGGATGCGTCAGTCGACGAACATTTGTTTGAAAATCAATAAACTTGTGTATCAATGGATGGATTAGAATGAATGTTTTGGTTAAAATTGATGAACATATTTCTTTAAACTAATAACTTTTACTTACAAACCGATGAACCTTTGTTTCTCGTATGCTAGGTTGCACGTAATACTGACTGTTCATATTTGCTTCAAGATATTGTGGTGTTCCAAAACTATGAACCTTGGGTGTGTCAGTCGACCAACATTTGTTTGAAAATCAATAAACTTGTGTATAAATAGACGGATTAGAATGAATGTTTTGGTTAAAATTGATGAACGTTTTTGTTTAAATTAATGAACTTTTACTTACAAATCGATGAACCTTTGTGTCTGGTATGTTAGGTTGTACGTAATACTGACCGTTCATATTTGCTTCAAGATATTGTGGTATACTTATGGATCAATGACCCAAAGATATAAATTAAACATAAATTTAACAATAAAAGTATTTATTTTAATCGTGTTACTCAAAGTAGAACTCTTCTAAAATTAACACATAAATTTAATTTCACACTAATTTTTAAATTCGATTCTTACCCTTGTATGTAAACTAATAGAATGTGATCTCTACAATGGTAAAATGGGCCACCGTTGTCAATTGTCGGCCGCCGCAACCACCATCACCTGCGGCTAAAAATTTCTTTTTCCAATTGTCGTCGATCACTGGCGGCCAGTAGTCGGAGATTGGAGGGCCGACCGATCATTTTTTCGTTTCTTCTTTGTCATACCTGTTATTCTTTCTCGTTGTAGTAGTCAATTTCTATTTTCTTTTACCGCTTGGGGGTTGGTATTTTTTAATGGCCATCCGATCTTCTGAATTACCAATTGCTAATTTAAAATACATCTTGGTAATTTAAAGGGTGAGGGTCCCCTGCAGTGCACATCACCTGCTGTGCACTGCTGTGCGTCGGATGGAACACGCACACACACACACACCCGTGCGGGTGTGTGTGATCGAACGGTTGGGATGCAGCACAACACGGTGCTGTGCTGCTGAGGATCCCAACCCTAATTTAAATTACTAAGAGATAGTTTGACATTGTCTGTATTTGCTAGCAGCGATGTCCGAAGAGCAGGATAAACTCTACTCTGACGTGATTTTGTTAATTTATCTTATAATACATTTATATTATTTATTACCATGGGCGGATTTACAGTATGGCTGCACTGGGATTCAGCCCAGTGCAAAGGCAAAACTTTTAGTTATACTTATATGTATGTATAAGGCCCAAATCATTATTAGCCCATCCCCAAGAAAAAAAAAACTAAAGTTGTAGAGTACACACGAAAATCAGACGGCACACGCAGGCGAGAAAAAAGGAGAGCAATCTGTAAATCATTTCTTTCTCTTCCGATCACCACCGCGAACCTTTCACATCGGAACCTGCGCAAGGTTCGGTCTCTTCCACTGTTTGGCTGCTCATCTTCTCATCTCATATATTGGTTCAAGACTTCAACTCAAGATATGGTGTGGCCCTAAATAATAATTGTAGGCAGTAGCTATGAATTCAGCATATCTTCTCTTCCATTTAATGATAATTGTATTTTTTTTTTGTTCTAGATTACGGTGGATTTGAGAGTAGGAAGTATCTATGAACTCTAAACACAAATAATTAATTGAAAATAGAAAAAGAAGTTTAAGAATATTTGGGCGCAAAGTATATGCAGAATTTTATCAAGGAATCATCATTGCTATTTGCTAAAGATACATGCCCTGCTGCTGCCCAACAAAGTATTTTACCAATATTTTGTAAGTTAGAGTCTTGTAGGTCACAAGTCGTCCAGAAACAAGTCTAGAGGGGGGGGGGGGGTGAATAGACTTGTAGAAACTCTTGAACTCTTTTTCTCGAAGAGTGAGTTTCTTCAGCTGATGATCAAACAAATGACTAGGAGTCGTTTGTTCTTGGATATGTGCGGAAGTCAGCTGATGACGAATATAAATTAACTTAATGAAACACTTAACAATGGATGCAGCAGCTAGAGTATGATGCAGTAAAATAGTAAATAACACAGGCGGTTATAGTGGTCTCAGAGGTGGGGTAATCCTCTACTAATCCACTTTTCTCCAAACCAGTTGGAGATGAATTCACTATAATTCTCAACCAGTGATAAATATTACAGTGATTCACTACACACTACAACACTTCCAACCGGTGGAATTAGTGCCGTTGTACACAAACTGATTGCCTTGCACCTCTTGATCCGCGATCCTCGGATGCCTTCTGATCTGCTACTTCAACCAGTGAAGTACCCCGTACTCAAGATTTAAAGACAAGAGTGTTTGTCTTCTCCAACTAAAGAGCTTCCTTGAATATGAACTTTTGGATCTGCTCTTTTTCTCGATGCTATTTGATTGCTTAGGATTGCTTTGTTTGCTTTGATCGCTTAGAGTATATGTTCGCACCGGTAGTTGCTCAGTTTCAAATCTCTGGATATATATAGATCACGATCTCTGAGCTTCTTCCTTGTAGCCGTTGCAAATCTGAACAAATCCGTCCGTTGGAGGGAGACTTCATTGTTTAATCTTTTCTGAACGTTGCAAGGCTGGATTCCCATTATTTAATTTTATCTTCCGACCGTTGTGATGACTTCTGCATGTGAGCGCCGAATCTTTTGAATATAAAAGGATTAAAGTCTTCACGGTGGGTCAGGATGATTTAAATAAATCATATCTCTTGCGGGAATCACTCCAATTTGTCTCTTCACGTTGCATGTGAGCTTTCCGTAATATTTGACTTTTCAAAGCATGCTGACGTGGACTTGGAGTACTAGGCTGTAGTTGAGTAGACTGATGTGCAGCTTACTTCTCTGCAGGTAGGTCGTCTCGGCTGTATACTGTTTGAGACTTGTCTGATCAGGTGACTTCCCTGAGGTACCTTGGCTGCAGTCTGGTCAAACTTCTCTGATAAATTTTAGTTGACTGTGGCTACTCGATTGAGTCGTGTACTTCTCTGATAGACTAGATTGTACTTTAGTACTTAGCCGATTTTCACTTAACTAACTTTGGCCTACGAAGACACTCATTTGGTTCTTCTTTACACTTTGCCAATTTTATACTTAACACATTTTGGCCTATGGAAGATACTCATTTGGTTCTTCCTTACATTTCGCCAATTAATAAACATTTGATTTTAAATTAATGACATCATCAAAATCTAACAAGTATTCCTAACAAATTCCCCCTATTTTGATGATGGCAAAACTAAGTAAGAAATCAAATGGCCAAGTCTGCACTTAAGTGCAAGACAAAGCGAAATCGATCTAATATTGAGACAATGGAAAATTGTCATTCAACAGATCGTTTCATAAAGTTTTCGACTTATCATAGAAATTATACAAGAATGTTTAAGTACGGAAAATAAATTACAAGTAGGAAAGTAGCTAAAATCATCTGCCTCTTCCTCTGCCTCTTCGAATAGGCCGCTTGGCAGTCTGAATGGTTTGGCTCAATGGGTCTTACCTTGGTAGAGCAAGGCCATACTTCCTTTTCACCACTAGAGTGCGAAATCCTGCTCTGCTGCGATCCGAATTTGTTTTCAAGGCGGACTCGCTTGATTTCCTCTGTAGTTGTAGTTCATCAAGTTCACCATCCATGCGGATTGGTGCTTCTTCACTACGAATTTAGGGATCATGGGAAAAGCTTTTTGATCTTTTGCATGCTTCTTTAGAAACCCCAAAGCTTAGGATGAACCTCTTCCATCCAGTTTATGAAAATCTCTGTGGGGAGAGTTTGTCATCTTGAAGTAGTTCCCGGACATAAAAGTCTCGATGAACTTCTTCCTAGCAACTCCCCATATTTCAAGAGCTTCAAGTGGGCGAAATCTTCAACATACCACGGCTCGGACCTTCCCACTCAAGAGTAGGTTCGAAGCCGCCTCTGGTCCTTCTCGCTTCCCTTCAGCCGGCCTTGTCTTACGAATCTACAGTTCCTTCCTCTTCAAGCTAGAGGGTCCTTCAACTGGGACATCCTGCTTTTCTTACTTCGATTTCTCTTCCTTCCCCGAATCCTCTCTTCCCCTTTTGCCGGCATCAATGAGGGTTGTCAATTGTTGCTCCATGCGGCTCATCCGATCGGACATGCCAAAAGGCATTACATTGTTCGTAGGAGGAGGAGGAGGTGAGGATCTGTCTGCAGCAGTGTGTCAATCATGGCATTAATGGTCTGAAGGTCAGGAGTGACCTGTGTTGATAGTAGCTCCCCAATGGTGTCTGTGACAATCTGCTTGATCAGCTCAGTCATGGTAGGAGATAACTGAGCTGATGGGGAGTGTTCTCCTGATCCTTCAGCAATGGAGCCACTAGACTGCAGGCTCTGCCGCAAATGTAGGTCGATTGAGTCTTCTCTGGGTCCCCGACTGAGTCCTCTGCCCGACTCTGCATCTAGGGCCGTGTCTGGGAGGCACAACAATCCTATCTGCAGCTTCGTTGGTAGGCTCTGGCTCCTGCTCTGGCTCCTTTTCTCTTTCTTCCTCTTTCCCTTCTTCTTCATCAGATTTCTCTTTTTCTTTTTCTCCAGATTTTCTTTTTTCTACTTCTCCAGATTTTTCTTTTTCTTTTCCAGTAACCACACCAGCTCCTCCTTCACCTCCATCATCATGATCATCATCATCATCATCCTTAGCATCATCTTTTTCCTTCTCTCCTTCATCATCATCATCATCATCATTCTTAGCATCATCTTTTTCCTTCTCTCCTTCATCATCATCATCATTCTCCTTATTTTCTTCTTCTTTTTCTTGCTCCACTTCTTCTCCTTCTTCTTCATCTTCTTCATCTTCCACTTCTTCTGTTTTTTCAATTTCCTCTGTCTCCTTTTCAACTGGTATGTTTTCTTCTTGTTCTTCTTCATCCTCTTCAACTAAATTGATAATTTCATTTTCTTCATCAACTTCTTCTATCCTAATCTCCTTTTCTACCTTCTCCTCTTCCTCTTCCTTTCCAAAACTACCATAAAAAATACTCAACATTATAGAATGGATAAAATGGTCCATGTTTGTCTCAAAATGTGACATGAACCAGTTATCCTGGAGGAGTAAAGCCAAATCTGACTCTTTGCAAAAATCAGTCAGAACATCCTCCGTGGCTTGGGGGTATTCCCAACCACTAGTTTCAACAAAAATTTGAAAATTTGTAAAGGACATGGTTTTAAGAGTTTTCCACTCCTTAAAAATATTGACAAAGGAATGTTTTTCTGCTTGTGGCTTGACAAGCTGAAGTTGTTCTATGGAAAGATTAAAAGTGTTATTTTCCAAAAGATTGAATGTGTAATCTGCTTCAGGGATAGATATAACAAGACCTGCTTCCTCTTCTTCGGTCATGTACACTGGAGGAGTAATGACAGGTACAATTCGGGTTTCGATTATGCAGTGCAGGTCCGGATGAACTGAGATCGAATCGATGGTGGCATGATGTTCAGCCGCTCTCCTTCACCGAACTGCAGCTTCCTTGGCCTCTTTGGAGAGGGTTCGGGTGATGACCGCAGTTGGAAGGTCCTTCGGGCCGGTCCCCTTCTCTTGAAACGGATGGCGATTGGAGTATCATCGGACTCATTCTCGGACTCGATTGCAGTTCCGATCTCAGTGCGAGTTGGTCCGAGTCGATAGATCGTACCTTGGGCAATAGCTTGAGTCCGGTAAATCCTTCAATATCTCGGGCCGCCTCCCGGTGACTCCAACCTTTTTCTTATCATGGTCCATGTGACCTAACCTCTTGTTTGGGTGGAAAGGGTCAATGTTTCCCTTGCCACGCCTGCCTGCTCAAGAACCAACTAAGATGCGTTAGAACGCCAACTTAGTCTTGAACTTCTTCTCTTCCTCGAGCCATTCGACTTTGTTCACCTCGCGAACAAGTTGCCTAAAAATATAATCGGCCCAATCAACTTCCTCTCACAATTAACGCACCCAACACCATGAATTTTGAGGATGATAGTTGGTCATAGCTTCTGCCATTCCCATGACTATTTTGTTTGTGATGTCGGAGCGACTCGATAGACCCTTTTCAACTCATTTCTCTTATTGTGAACTTTAATTTCTCGGGGACATTTTCGAGCTTAATCGTCTTCCACGTTTCGGCGGGTGATTGTTTGAGTGCTTCACCGCCAAACCGCGATTTTCATCCCGAATACAGAGCGAATCTTCTCTCGTATCTATGGTGACCGGTACTCCACCGACCGTGCTCAATCCCGTCTTGAATCGGGTAAGCGTTGCGGTAAAATTCAACCACATCTTCTTTGAACAAGTGTTGAGGGTTGATTTCGAGAAGCGGGTAGATTCCGTTCGGTTCATCGCCGGATTAAGTCGAGCATATCAAAGTCCTCTAGATTTGCTTCGGTAATCCTTCAAATCGACGACCATGGAGAAGATGACTGGTCCTTCATCGCCTTCAAGTTTGCTCCACAAAAGATGCCATTTCGCAAAAGATTTTAGGATTTAGTGTGTATTTTGCTCTGTAAATTTTAGGGTTTCTGAAAGCGTAAAGAGGAAAGTGAAAGGGTTTTCTTCCTTATAAAGAAGATGAAAAGACGTTTGGATTAGTTTATTATAAATTCAAACGGTGGTACGCCTTTTCATATTCTTTTGAATTTCAAATTTGAATCGGTGGCCCCATTTAAAATTGACGGTTGATTCTGATTGGCCACCGTAGAGGTTAATTAAATGGGCGTGTGACGCGTGTATTTAAAATTGCCACTTGGCTTATAAAATGTATTTTTAAATGCTATTTCTTAAGCCAAAATAATATTATAAATATGGCAGATAAAAATTAAAATTAGAGATCGATTTAGAGAACTTAGCCGATCCGATTCGTTATTGACCGCTCTGCTACAGTGAGTTTGACTTCTCGCCCGGTGTTCTCTGACTAAGTTGCTTCGACCGCCTTCGTCTTCTCGCCGCATCGCCTTAGCCGATTAAGGTGTTCGTCCTTCCTTCAACTTGCTTGTAACTAGATTCCCAATCTAGTAATCCAAGGTCTCTGCTCGGCTCTAGGAATCTCTCTTCTGGCGGGGGTTTGGTGAAGATGTCGGCTATTTGGTAGTCTGTGCGACTCTTTCAACTCTAACCCTTTTGTTAAGCACGTGGTCTCGAATGAAATGGTGCTTAACGTCAATGTGCTTTGTCCTTGAGTGCAAAACCGGATTGTTGGTTATTGCAATAGACTATTGTTGTCACACCATATAGGAACTTCGTTGGCAATAATATTGTAGTCCCTTAATTGTTGTCCGATCCATAGGATCATGTGCACAATGACTACTGCAACTAGGTATTCGACTCAGAGTGGAGATAGAGTTAGAAACACGCTTCTTGCTAAACCAGATATCGATCTGGTTCCTAGGAATTGACACGTTCCACTAGTGCTCTTCCTATTGATTTTGCATCCGTGAAATCCGCATCTCGAGTATCCTGATAGCTCAAGTTGTCATCTTTGGGGTACCACACCCAACATTAATTGTAGACTTTAGGTACTTAATTATTCTCTTAGCCGCATCTAGGTGTGATTGCTTCGGCTTGACTGGAATCTTGCACAAACTCCAACCGCATATGAGATGTCCGGCACGCTTGCCGTGAGGTACGTAAGAGATCCGATGAGTCCTCTGTAGTGGGTTGAGTCTACCGATATTCCCGCCTGCCTCGCATCCGGTGAGTACTTGTGCTCATTGGAATTCTTGCGGGTTTGGTGATTCCATTCCATATCTCTTGATGAGATCTCGGGTATACTTTGCTGGTTGATGAAAATTCCTTTTTCAATCAGCTTAACTTGTAATCCGAGAAAGAAGTTAAGCTTTCCCATCATACTCATCTCGAATTCTCCTTGCATGAGGTTGGAGAATTTCTCACATAGTTCTGGATTGGTTGACCCGAATATGATGTCATCCACATAAATCAACTATTAATATGTGGCCTTCGTGCTCCACTGAATAGGTCTTGTCCACTTTTCCTTTGCAAAATCCATTTTTCTCAAGAAACACAGACAGTGTTTCATACCATGCTCTCGGTGCTTGCTTGAGTCCATCAGAGCCTTCAATGACTTATAGACTTTGTCTCCTTTGACAAAACACAGGGGTTGCTCTACATAGACTTCTTCTTCTAGGATTCCATTCGAAACGCACTTTTACATCCATTTGGTAGACTTCAAAATCCTTGAATGCGGCATATGCGAGGAATAGTCGATGGCTTCTAATCTTGCAACAGTGCATAAGTTTCATCAAAATCTATTCCCTCACATTGTGCATATCCTTTTGCTACGAGTCTGCTTTATTCCTAACAACGGCTCCGTCTTCATCACTCTTGTTTTTATACACCCATTTGGTGCCAATAACTTTCTTGTGATTAGGTGCATGCATTAGTTCCCAAACTTTGTTTCTCTCCATCTGCTCCAATTCCTCTTGCATGGCATTAATCCATGAATAATCTTCCAAGGCTTGTTCATTGCGTCTTGGGTTCAATTTGCGACATGAAACATGAGAACATCGCCATTCCTGTGGTAGAGTTGACTGTCTTGTCTTGACTCCATCACCAACTTTCCGATAATTTGCTGAATTGGATGATCCTTGAGCCATTTGGGGATCTCGTCCTCTTCTGGGTTTGTTCCCCTGTTGGATTGCTCTGGTGGTTGTCTGCATCTGCTGGATTCTCGTGCATCGGATCGGCTACCGCCTTGTCATCTGCAGCTTGGTTCTCGATCGCAGATGAGTCTTTGTCTGCTCCGGCTGGGTCTTCTTCCGCAAGAATCGGATCGGATAGGTTTGGTGATCTGTCGATCTGCAGTTGGGTCTTCATCGGCCGCATTGGGTCATCAGTGATCTGCAGTGAGTCCACCATTCCAGTGTCATGTACAATGACTTCTTCAAGGGTTGCCGACTTGAGCTTGTTCTCAATTTGCTCAAGCTGTTTCGTACTCAACAGTAGATTCATCAAAAACAACATGGGGTGTTTCCTCCACAACTAAGGTTCTTTTGTTGAAAACTCTATATGCCTTGCTTCTTTGGGAATATCCCATAAATAGACCATCATCAGTTTTAGCATCAAAGGCATTTAGTGTGTTTTACCGTTGTTGTGGATGAAACACTTACAACCAAAAACATGAAAGTAAGCAACAGTAGGAGTTCTATTATTCCAAACCTCATAGGGAGTTTTGCCATGTCTCCCTACTATCATACTCTGTGCAGGTGTGACAGTTTGTGTTGACAGCTTCCGTAACCTCTTGGGTAGGTCCGCTTACGCAATCATGGACCTTGCTTCCTTCGTGGTTCTGTTCCTTCTTTCAAGAACACCATTCTCACTGGGGCCCCGGCCGAGAGAGCTCATCTTGGATCCCATTCGATGTTGAAATCGATTATCGCCTTGTTGAGAAACTCTCCTCCTCTCGTCTGATCCGATCTTGATTATGGAGAGGGATTTCTCATTCGATCCTTCTCGGCTCGAGTAACTTGGTCAAGGTTTCACTTTTCTTGTATAGAAAAATGATCCAAGTGTACCTTGAATAATCATCTACAATCACAAGAGCATGCTTTCGCGCTCAAAGTCCTTGGCTTGATAGGACCAAATAGATCCATGTGGAGTAGATCTAAGATCCT
Source organism: Orobanche coerulescens (assembly GCA_033398695.1). Lineage (NCBI taxonomy): Eukaryota > Viridiplantae > Streptophyta > Magnoliopsida > Lamiales > Orobanchaceae > Orobanche > Orobanche coerulescens. The sequence goes on from CM065807.1 coordinate 35,250,754, forward strand.
TGTTGTGAGCGTTGTAGTGCCTGGTTTGAACGACGCCTTGGTCTGCTTTCCCTTCGACATGCATCACAGAGTGCTTCCTTCTTGAATGCTTCATTTGGAAGTCCTCGACCAGCTTCCGAGAGCTAATCTTGTTGATGGCTTTGAAGTTCGGGTGACATAGTCTTTTGTACACGACCATCCATTCTCGGCTATAGTCTTGGATAGAAAACAGGAGTTAGGTGTTCTGTGTTCCAATCAATCATGTATACATCTCTTCTTCTAAACCTTGTAGCTTTATTTCTCCAGATAAGATGTCTATCACCATACACTTCAAGATGGTGAAGACTACTAGATTCTTCTCGTCGCAGAACTGGCTTATGCTCAGGAGGTTGTATTTGAGACCTTTGACATAATGAACTTTGGATATTACAATGTTTCCTCGGTGCAGCTCTCCAAAGCCTTTTGTCTGTCCTCTAGAGCTATCTCCAAAGGTTACATCGGGACCTCTTTCCTTGATATATTTGGTCAGCATCCTCTTGTTCCCGGTCATGTGCCTTGAGCATCCAGAGTCTACAAACTACTCTTCACCTCCAAAATTTGAGCTTGAGGAGATGTGGTTGTAGTCCTTCCACCTTTTCTGCAATTAAACAAGCAGAGATTTAGGTACCCAAATTTGTGTGGGTCCTTTGGGGTTAGTGGGTTTCCTGGAGAATTGATTTCTCCTTGGATTATAGGAATTGTTATTATTATTATAACCCTTATACGGTGCCTGTGGTCGAGGTCTAAATCTCCTGGTTGGATTGTATACCGGATATTCCTCAAAATAGTGTGGGCCATTTCTAAATCTAAGTGAGACCATTTGTTAAACCTTTGTGGTCTCCACACTTGTTCGTTTGGTAATTTGGATAACCTTGAGGTTTCCATCTCCCCTCCCATTATGAAATCTATTTTTAGGGAGTTGTTGGTAATAGTGGGCATGTTGTTATGCAAATTCTTTGCTGCAGGCCATCGCTTAGTCGCTGTCTAGGTGGTACAGTCGTGTAACCCGATCAGCTTTAGACGTTTGACTTGGCATTGCTGTTTTTGAAAATCGGTTTATACAGGCTCGTGATCGAGACCATTGTTTCTCCCTTGATGAAAGTGGTTTTAGAACTAGAGGGAGTGTGGGGATCATATCCAAGGCCTGATCTGGAATATAGTGGCCTCTTGTTAGTACACAATTCGTCCAGAGTTAACGATGCTTTCAGGGAGGTTATTTCCTGCGCCTGAGTTTTATTTATCTGTGCCAGCTTAGTAAACTCAGCTTTGGCATGAGCAAGTGCAGCTGACTTTTCTTTAAGTAAAATATTTAGCCGGTCTATCTCAGCTGTATTGGCACTTGCCTGGTTTTCAAAATCAGCTGTATTTGTCTCAGCCTTATTTAAATCTAGGCTGAGTTTTTCGAAATCATTTTTCAGCTGCCTATTCTCATCTTGCAGCTTAGTATTCTCTGCTGATACAGCTTGGTGTGCAGATTTAAGTGTTTCAAAATCCTTGTAATATGCGTGGTTCATTTAATGGACTTCAGGCATTATTTCTTCGAGATTGTCCATATGCTTATTATATTCATTGATTTGTGCATCATCTACAGTTGGCATTAGTTTCTGCAACAAAGGATATCAGTGTTGTTTGGGAGTTCATTTCTCACTTGGATAATGTTATTAATATTATAACTTCTTCACCAAAGCGTGTCTCGCATTTGCATGCTGCTCAAAGACATGAAACTCAGAGTTTATTGGTTGTTGAGGAAATTGCAACTGGAAGTGGTGCCAATCAAATTGGTAATTTACAGCGAGCTGGAGCTACACGTTGGAGTTCACACTATAACTCCGTGAGGAGTTTGATAGTTATGTATGCAGCAACTTGTAAAGTGTTCGAAACTCTCATTTAACATTCTCAAAATGGAAGATCTAAGGCCGAAGTTCAAGGGGTTCACAAAAATATGGCAAGCTTTGAATTCGTATTCACTCTACACTTGATGCATAGGATCATGAGAATTACTGATTCTCTTTGTCAGATTCTTCAAAGAAAAGTTCAAAATATTTTGGCTGCTATTGCGTATGTCTCTACTACTAAGACCATTCTTCAAGAATTGAGAGAAAGTGGGTGGGAAGCGTTTCTCAAAGAAGTCAAGATTTTTTGCTTGAAGAATGATATTGATATCCCCAACTTGGATTTTCCATATAAGGTTGGTCGTTCTCGTGGGCAAACTACAATTGAACATCATTATCATTTTGATGTTTTTATTGGAGCAATAGATCATATCTTGATGGAGTTAGATACAAGATTTAATGATGTGTCTGTTGAATTGCTTTCTCTTAGTGTGGCCTTAGATCCTCAGAATTCTTTCGAATCATTCAACAGTGATGATATTTGCAAGCTTGCGAGAAAATTCTATCCTGAAGATTTCACTGATCAAGATATTGTTTATTTGGAGTATGAGTTGAGACATTATACGCATGATGTGACAGTGATGCAAGAATTTCAAGTTTCTACACTTGTGGAGTTGTGTCAAATACTTGCAAAGAGTGAAAGGTCAAAAGTCTATGTTATGCTAACTAGACTTATTCATCTAGTTTTGACGTTGCCTGTTTCTACTGCTACAACTGAACGAGCATTTTCTACAATGAACCATGTGAAGACAGCACTTCGTAACAAGATGGGAGATGATTTGCTTGAAGACTCGCTAATGCTCTATATTGAGAGAGATTTTGTTAAAGATATAGATATAGATTCTGTCATTGATGAATTTTATGTATTGAGGTCTCGTAGGGCACAACTTATGTAAATACCGATTTTCTTTAGCATGTATAAAATATAGTGCTTTAAAATTTTTATTTTCAGCCCACCCCAATTACAAATCCTGGATCTGCCCCTGTTTATTACCTCATTTTGTATATTTTAAACATAACCCAAAATTATCCCAGAAACTAAACACGACATGACTCGATGACTAGAGTCACGACACTTGGTGGGCACATTGTTATTACGTTGTGCCAACGCTGTTTATGGATGATTCAGATGAATAACAGTTTGAACAATCACGATGAAATACTCGACTAGCTAGGTGATTAAATCTCGTCTCGGTAGATTATCTTCAACTCGACCATTTAGTCTCGTCTTGTCATAATTCCCATCTAGGTCATTGGACCTTTCCTTGGCTAACAAATTTTATTTTATTTGTTTGATTTCGGGTGAGTCATGGATGACTGAGTCTGAAAGTTCTATAGCAAGTTGAAAATGCATCTGTAGATCAGTTTTGTGTTTAAGGCAATGATTCAACTGCTGCAGGTCCATACAATAAAAATTTTTAACTAAATATTCATTTATTTTTATTCAGTATTCATTATTTTTAACATAATATTTATTGATTTTCCCATGTGTTTGGAAAGTTGCAGCTTTTATTATTTTTACTCAATATTCATTATTTGTCAATTGAATGTTCATTTGTTTATAACTCAATATTCATTTTTCAACAACTAATTCATAAGATTGAAGTGGGTCTCATTAGATTTTGATGCATCTTCATTATTGTTAATTTAGTGTTTATTACTTCATAATTAGTGTTCATTATTAATTAGATAGAATTGTTGGAAATTGGTTTATTAAAATGGGTTTAACTCAAATTTTGACCAATTATTTAAGTGGATTTTATTTTTCATAAATGGAAATATGAAATCATAATCTACATTAATAGTAGATGAGATTAGCATTTAATTCTTCTCAAACTAATTTTGGGTGAATGAGAAATTAATACATAAAGTTAGCCACTTAAATACATGAAGAAATGAAAAGGTGGAAATGTGAAGAGTCACATCGCGCATTGGAAAAAGATTGCATATGTAACTACTTTATAAGGAGTTTCAACAAAGTAAAGAGTAATCATGTGTTACTCCTTATGGTGTACCATAGTGGACCAAGTTTATTTTGACTAGCTCTAGGCTAACACAAAATGCACCGAGGACGCTGCGTAGCACCGTTCTAGACCGCGACCGCGACGTCGCACGTCGCATTGGGCACTTTCGAGGCGCACTTCGCACGAGCGGATCGTCGCGAGGAGCTATGAGGAGCCTTAAATTTTTTATAGCTCGAACCAGGATTCAGTTCATTGGCTCGGTGACGTGGCTAGGCAGTCTGAAAGATGTGACTCGGCTCGTACAAGCCAAGAGGTGCGTTGTGGACGCACCTGTCCACTGATGGGCACCATGACTGGACATGACTATCCAGCATGCAAAGGGTGTCTGCACCGTGATCGGACGCGTCTGTCCACTGATGGGCACCATAACTGGACATGACTGTCCAGTAGTGATCGGACGCGTCTGTCCATTAATGAGATCCGAACCAAGGGGTGCAGCCAGTCCCAAGAGGCACCTGAAACTCTATATAAAGAACCCCATTTGAATGATTAATCGACTGGAGAAAATATCAAATCCAAAATTACTAGAGAAAATATAAAATCCCAAAAAATCATATAGCATTCGATCATCTTGAGATCTTCCGTTCTTTGAATATTCGAAAGTTCAGAACACAAAGTTGTTCGCTGAAAGATTAAGTTTTGCAAGTGCTGCTAACTTAAATTAAGAAGTCCCCCCACCAATTGGTGGAGTGGATACCCCTCCCCTCCTCTAACAAGGAGGTCGAGGGTTCGACTCCAGTGGGAGTCCGGGTGCGTGTGTGTAAAAAAAAAAAACTTAAATTAAGAAGTCGTTGTATCTTAGGGACAATTGCCAAGAACCATGAGCACTTTGTACGGGACAATTTTATCTTATGGAGATGTCGATTTGGTTCAAGAAAACCACCAGATTCAAAAAAAAAAAAAAAATTCCAACCAACAATTTCATCCGCTTGTTATAGATATTCTTTTTTTTTTTTTGTTGGTAGAAAATGGGGCACTCGCCCAGGGCTAAAGTAAACGGAAAACATTGGGACCAGAAAGATCCTCACCCAAAGAATTACAAATGTTATCTAGAGATCCTCCAGTGAAATCAAAGCTAAATTTGGGGAAAGACTCATTCTATAGGGCTTATCAGCTACTCTATTTTGCTCTCTAAAACCACTTTTAATCGAACAACCATCGGATAATAGAGCAAGATCGCAAACAGAGAGGCAACTAGATTAGTAAGATGATTATTCGTCCTGTTTCCGTTGATGAGGTCAGCTGCATTTGACGAATCTGTCTCCACCTGGATCTTGTGGATAAAAAATAATAAAAGCATTATTAACCAAAGGTGCCAGATAATAAAAGCAAATAAACCAACATTATCCTTGGTAAGGTTGTCAGTAACCATCTCCCCCCACGTAGCATTTTTATGCTTAAAAGAATTATGAAAATAATCCCAAACCGAAGAAGCGACATCACAATGACATAAGACATGATTAATATTCTCCCGAGCCGCATCACAAATAGAGCAACTAAGGTCGTGAGCCATACCTCTCCGGCACCGGTTAGCGTTCGTGAGAAGCTTCCCATGAGCCAGTGTCTAGAGAAAAGTAATGATCTTAAGGTGCGATTTAATCCGTCAAATAAAATTCCAATCCCAAGTTGATCGGAATCGTCTGAAGTAATGAGTTTATACGCGCTCTTAGTAGAGAAAATACCCGAAAATCTCACATGATTAGTTTTCGATGAGAGAGAGGCTCCTCCTTCTCTCTAGAAAACTCTCTTCTCCTCCCAATCCTAGGATTAGTGGAGGCCCTCCCCTCCTCTTTGGAGGTCTTCCCCTCCACGATGGAGGCTCCCATCCCCTCCACCATGGAGGCTTTTTTCCCCCCACCGGTTGGGGCTCGTCAATGTCCCCCTCCACCGCCATTCCCGCAACGCCACTGCAACCCACCACCGCCGAAACTCTAAAACCCCTTCGTCGAATCCTCCACCTCTCTTCCCACTGACCTTCGCGAGAAACCACCACCATAACCCTTATGATTCTCGTGATTTGCTCCCCCATCTCAGCTGCATCCGTTCTGTGCCTGCGGAGATCTCGTTTTTCATGACGGCTCCTCCTCAAGTTCTGCGACCACTGTCAGAGCCTCCGCCGCTGGTCCAGTCTCCGATATTCAACGTTACTGAAGCTCTCCCAACTGTAGATCTACCTAAGGATCGTCCTGCTCCGAAACCTCCATGGAAAATTTGTGGCTTAACTCCGCTAGCGATCTGGTTACATGTTAAAGTAGCCTGTGTTGGGGTTGCCTTAAGGGTGTTTGTAAAAATTACTGTGCATCCTTTGCTGTTTGGGACTGGTTTGCTACAACTAGGAACCATTGTGACGGCAACCAATTTCATTATCCTCTCAGCTTCTCAAGTGAGTTTTACACCGGTGCGGAATTTGGCTAATATCGAGACTTATTATAGTCGAAATGTGCTTGAAGTCAAAATAATGATCCGTAATTTTATAGGATTAAAGACTGGTGGTCCTCTTGGTGTTGCTCATTTGTGGATGAATATTGTTTGTGTTAGGCGTATGCCCTCGAATGCCATTCAGGAGATGTAAGAGTGAAGACATTGTATTTGTTATTATGTAATTCATTATCAGAAGACAATTGTATGTTTATTTACTTACTAGTAGTCACTGGCATTCCTGACTCGTAAATATATAAATAGAAACTAGTCTGTGTATTTAAGAGCAAAATATTCCACTCCTTATTGGATAAGGGGATTGACACTGAAAAGGTTTATGGCTCAAATACTTAATGGTAGTCACTGGCATACCTGACTCATATATATATATATATATATATATATATATATAGAAACTAGTCCGTGTATTTGAGAGCAAAACATTCCACTCCTTATTGGATAAGGGGATTGACACTTGAAAGGTTTATGGCTCAAATACTTAATCGTTCGCAAGTTAAGTTTATGTGAAGACTTGTATGACGTGTTCTTTGACTTGGAGAGTGCCTGTCGAACACTAATGGTTAGTGGGAGCACACGTTATAGGTATGATAATGAGATTAGTATACTCGAACCGACTCACCCTCGATTCGTCACACGGATTTCACTCCGGGATAGTCAATGACGGAATCGAAAGGTTGTGATAGGTATTCGTGAAACTTCGACTTGAGATTTAGTAGGGATGTGCTTGTGACGTTAAGATTTTCATTAGAGTAGTTCGACCCAGCAAACCAGAAGGTGGGGGTCAACCTCGACGTGCGTCCTGACGGGCAAGTAGCAGGTTCTACTAAATATCAAGATATGATTCTTTCTCCTATTAGTGAACGGGTTATATGTCATATGCGGTTATTGGCATATGAGATCATAAGTCGTTGGCCAAAGCATTGGAGCTAGTTGTATTGGATACACGAGAGTTCGATGATCTCGATTTGCATTAACCTTGATTTGCATTAAGTCATGCATATTGTCAAGTACAGATAGGTTTTGACTGACCATGACCCTATAACTTGATCGGGACATTTGAAAGAAGGGTTTATACGTATACTGGTATTCACGACAGAAAGGTTTTGGAACGATCCCAATCATTCGTTCTCAGTTAGGGTACAGTGTAGGCTGCCAGGCTGGCTAGGTGGTGCTACTAATCTTTGGTTCCTCCCATTGCTAACTGAGACTGACCTACCGAGTCGCACAATAGAATTGACGACGGAATGAATCGAGCTTATTCTCTCTTTATAAATATTAGACATTGGATATCTAATTTATTGGACATTGGATGTCTAATTAATTTTGGGATATTGGATATCTAAATTACTTTATTGGATAAATTAATTTACGGCTTAATGAATTAAATAAATTATTACGTGATTAATTTAATTCATAGATATAATTATTTCTTAAAGAAATTAATTATATTATTTTGTATTTGATATGATTAATTAATTGATATAATACATCGGAATGGAATTGAGTTTATCTGATTGGACTCGCGGGAGTCCGAAATGAACCAAACTCATCCCGGTTCTTCTAGATGGCCGCCCACTTTCATGTCACCTTCCTTGGTCTTTGTCTCCACCTTAATTGGTGGAAGACATAAGACATTAAGGGGAGATATCTCTTGTGAGATCATGGTAGGTGTGATTTGGTCATGAAAGTGTATAAAGAAGTGAAGACTTCATTTTTCTTCTCCTACACTTGAAACTCACGGTTGATACAATCAAGAGAGAGAGGAAAAAGTTTTCCAAGTCTTCATCTTCATCCTTCATCTTCATATTCTTCTTAGAGAAAAATATAAAGATATAATTGAGAGATATAGATTAAACACTTAGAGTGTTGTAATCTTAATTGGCAAAGCTCCTATCACTTTGTTCTAGCCGTCTCCTTAGAGGAAAATGAAGTGGAAGTCATTCCGATCATTTCTCCGGCACGTGGCAAGTAGAGACGTGGTGTTTACGGCGTTGGATTATCCAAGAGCTTGACGAATCGGATTCGTGGGAAGATCACCTAAAGCTTGGGGAATCGCATACGTGGAGTACACCATCTAATCAATGGACTACGGGGGTATGATTTCGAATCTTCCTTTATTTCGTTTTAATATTCGTATATACGTAGCTTGATTGATTCTCTTAAAGGATTTGGATCGAATTAGATTCCTATATTGCTTTCACTGCGTCTTCGTTTTAGGCACCGAATCCCAACAGTGGTATCGGAGCAAGGTCTTGCGATCGTATATATGATATTTAGCATCTGGAATGCTTGATTTGTTGTTCTTATGATTTGAAATGATCCAAAGTATTAATCATTGATTTTCAATTGTTTATCTAAAAATTAATTTTTCATGATTTTATGTTACAATATAAATCTATTTTTATTTTGAAAAACTGATTTAAATATGTAATCTAAAGATTAGAAAAATATTATTTTTGGATTCGGGGCAAAAACACGATCCGAAAACGTAAACGGACCCGACATTGAGTCGGTCGCGCCGCTTGCGGCCTCGGTGGATCGCGATCCGGCCTTGCGGTCCGGCTTCGCCGATACTGCCGTCATTGCCAGTGATGGATCGCGATCCAGCCGCCTATTGGGCACTTCTGGCAAGATGCCGGCTTGACCCGGCCGTATTGTTCGACTCCGATTTTTATATTTCGTTCGGTAATTAAATTCCCACAAATTAAATTGGATTTAATTTGACTAAGATATAATTATGGTTAATTTTATTCTTAGGAGAATTAATTTAATGAAATATTTTCTCGTCCGAAACAAGTTAAAATTAACGGTTGTTTGAATTGATTGGATTAATTCGTTTGGATGGATTAATTTATATTGATTGGATCAATATTTAGATTAATTATGAATGCCATTTATTTTAATGTGTTTGATGCATTATATTTGAATGGTGATGTGGTTCATGGACCTAGTTTTGAATCGTTCAGTTTTATTCGATTGAGTTGTAAAGGCCATTTTGAGCCTATTTATTTTACTAGAAAAATTTGTATAGGGTGCAATTTTCAAATGTAAAATTTATATGTAATGACGAAGACTGGAGGAAGATCCGTTCGAGAAGAGACTTGTAATTAGATTACGATATTTTTGTTCTAGGAACGGTCCATGAACTACATGTTGGCAGCAACTAGGTTGTGAATGTTTATTTATATGGTATGAATGCAACAAACACGTTTAAATGAATTAATTTGCAAAGTGTAACATTAATCGTGAAAATTCTCCTACAAAAAATTATTAAGTTTAAAAGGTTTCAAAGTTTTCCTTCCCTCCATCGAGCTTTCGGAAACTTAAAATCCAAACCGGATGTGCTATGCTTCTGAGTTATCGAGGTAGTCGTTTGGGGAGGATCGATAAATTACCGAGAGCGCATTGGATGCCTTTGGTTGGAGCAAATTTTATCCCTAGAAACCTGTTCGGTTGCCGGATAAGATTCAATTGTGAAACTGATTTGCATCGATGGTATAAACTTAACTTGTTCACGAACCATAGAAACCATATAGATTGAGGGGAGTGAACAAGGGAAAAAAGAAGATCGAATCATCCATTAGATGGGTTGGTGTTAGACACCACTTTATAAAGATTAATAGACTAGAAACCTGTTCGGTTGCCCTCTATTAAAATTTAAAGAACTCGATCACCACTATGAAGTAAAGCGAATAAATACTCCCGGATTTCACATGGAAGTGTTTTATTACGATAAAAATAGTGGGAGCTGGGTAAAAGAATAGAAAAGACTTTAGTTCTATACTCAGATCATAGTTAAACGAGTCACTAATAAATCTGTCATACTTAATGCAGACAAACACCAACTCTCAATATGACAATGAACCCACTCGCGATACTACTCGAAAATAACACCTTAATTGGACCTAAATTTGTGGACTGGCTCCGCAACCTGATGATAGTCCTCAGTATAGAGACACTGGGATACATCTTGGAGACGGACATTTCGGCGCCTCCGGTGCGGACTAGAGCCAATCAGGAAGAAATTAAAAACCACGAAAGTGGGTTAAGGATGACATAAAAGTCTGTGCCTCTATGATGGATTCTATGTCTAATGAGCTTCAGAGAGACCATGAGAAAATGACTTCTGCTAGGCAGATTTTATCTCACTTAACCGAGCTTTATGGTGAGCACAGTCGAACTGCTAGATATGAGATATCAAAGCAACTCTTCGGTGCTAGGATGAAGAAAGGTGAGAAGGTTGGGGACCACGTCCTCAAAATGATCTCTATGATCGAGAGATTGGAGGCTCTTGTGTTGGATTAAGATTGGAATATGCGCCGTGTTGCGGAAGCGTAAATTAATTGTGCGGAAATTAAATGACGCAAGGATTTATAGAGGTTTGGCTATAAACGAGCCTATGTCCTCTCTCGGTATCTTTTTCTATAGGTTCAATATAAAAACCTCTGCACCTATCTTCTATCAGTCGAGGGATAACCGTTACAATCACGTCTTCTATTGGTCCGTGATAAACCACTCGTACTTGTCTTTGTGTCTGTCCAAGTTAAACCGTTTCCTTTTCTATCGGACAAGGAATCAACCGCTCTAGCTTTCTATCGGTACTAGATAAACCTCACTTAGATATCGGTTGTGATTCTAATAATGCCAGATCCTTGATCCTAATAACACCGAATCCAATCGTATATTTTCTTTTACCTCTCATGTATATGTTGAATGTATAAAAACTCAAACTAACAATATAGGCTCAATATCACAACAACAATGTAAGTATATCAATCTATGATGAATGTATGTTTTGCTTGAAGTTGTTGTATGGAATAATACCAAGGATATGGTATTTATAGGCTCCAAAGCCTCAACTAGCCGTTAGCTCCCTGACTGTTCATTACGGCCGCTATCATCTCCACGTTACGTCCGTTAAGAGGCTTACGTACGTTATATACTCTACGTTACGTACGTTAGCGTAGTCCAGTTTCAGTCCAGTAGCCTCTGTCTTGATCATTATGTACGTTAGTAATTTTCCATTACGTACGTTATACATTGTCAACATATCCGTTGATAGCTGACCTATGGCATGACATCATCTCCTACGTTTATCTCGTTTGAACACAGAAACATCGCATTACGTACGTTATCTTTTATTCTTTACATACGTTAACTTAGCAATATTACATACTTTATGATCATTCTGTTCCGTACGTTATACATGTTCAGAACACCTTTTTGCGACTTCGTCTTCTTCGATGCTTTGCTTCGTCTTGTTGTTGTTTTACTTTGTTTATCAACTTTAATCATCAAAACATTATTAAGCATGTATGGAACAAAATGTTCCAACAATCTCCCCCTTTTTGATGATTACAAAACAACACTTCGTCAATGGGATTTACCTGCAAAAAAATACAAATATATGTATATGTGTATAGACCAAAGTTTTCGACTTTGTCTGTTTCGTTAGTTTTTTCTCCCAATTATTTTTCGACTCCTTCTTTCCTTTTCTTTTTTCTTTTTGAATTTTCAAATTTTCATCATCTTTTCGACTTTTCTTCAATTTTTTCTCCCCCTTTCAGGGTTAATCCCATTCTCCTTTCTCTCCCCCTTTTTGTTTTCATCAAAAAGTGTAAAAAAAAATATAATGATACCAAATATAAAATATGCATGATACCAAATGATAAATATAATTATATGCATGAATAGGGTATAAACTCCCACTCAATATATTATCTCCCTTAAAAAAATTATTACTCCCCCTAAGTAAAATATTTTGATAAAAAATCAATTTTTGAGGATCCAACCGAGAGTTGGTTTTTCATTTGAAACATAGATGATATTTGAAATATTTGTTCCTCTAGGAACCCAAATCTTTTTAATTTTAATCGTCCGGCGTGGGCTTTTACAGTTAGAAATGTGATGCCCAATTTTCAAATATTTTTCACAACGGGGAATATTTAAATTTAAGGATTCGTTTTTAGGACGAGGTATGATTCCCAACCCCTGTTTATTTAGAGTAAACTTTTGCACCGAGAGCATATTTTTAAATTTCTTGTTTCCGAGAGAAAATTTCTTTGTTGAATTTTTGAGCTCGGTTTGAATTTTAACAAGATCACTCTTTAAAGTATTTTCGTTTTCAACGCATTTTGAATGATCGATCTCAACAAATTTTCCCTTTTCCAGAATTTTGGAATTTTCAATTTCCAATGATTTATTTTTAAATTGAAGGGATTTAATTTCAGATAAAGCAATTTGATAATCCGTATGCAATAATTCAAATGCTTCAAAAAGTTCGTTGTAAGAATTACTTACTTGGCTTTCGACGTCGCTATCGTCGAATGAACTCCGAGCCATGAGAGCGAGATTATTTTGACTGATAAAATCATCATCTTCGTCGTCATCGCTCCATGTTGCAACGAGGACCTCCTTCTTGGGTTTAGCTGGGAAATTTTTAGCAAAGTGGCCTGATTTTCCACATAATCGACAAGAGTTGTCGAATTTCTTAGATTCGCTCGTTTGGATGTCCTTCTTTCTCCGGTTTAATAAGTGTTGGAACTTATTAATATTCTTGGCATAATATGCCGATTCTTCGTCGCTATCATCAATCAGGATTTCTTCCTTTTTGGACATTTTAGCCTTGAAGGCTATCAATCTTTCCTTCGGCTTTGGCTTGACACTTCGTGATTTTAAAACTATCTCATAATTAATTAGCGAACCAACGAGTGCGCTAAAATCAAGCGTATTGAGATCTTTAGATTCCATGATCGCAGTCACGGTGCCATCCCATTCGCTAGGTAGTGATCGTAAAATTTTCTTGACTTTTTCACTACTAGATAATGGTTTACCGAATGAAGCTAGTCCATTTGTGATGACCGAAAATCGGTCGAGCATGTTGGTGATGTACTCGTCACCTTTCATCATGAATAACTCGTAGTCATGGAGAAGCATATTGATCTTCGTCTCCTTGACTTGAGTTGTCCCTTCGTGTGTGATTTCAAGGATTTTCCATATTTCTTTAGCACTTTCACACAACGAGATACGATTGACCTCTTCTGGATTTAAGGCACAATATAGAAGTTGAGTAGCCTTACAATTTAGATGGTCATTCTTCCAATCCTCGTCATTATATTCTTCGAAACTCTTAAGAGATCCGTCAGGTTTGATTGGAACTTTTGGGCCAAGACAAATGATCTTCCAAATCTCAATGTCATACACTCGGATGAATATTGACATCTTTTTCTTCCATGTCATGAAATTTGCACTTCAAAAAATGGTGGTCGGTTAAGAGCAAGGCCTTCGACTGGAGCAAATTGAAACGCCATTTGGACCGACTCCTCGGATGTTAAGCCGTGTATTGTAGGTACTGCTCCGATACTAATTGTTGGATCAAGATCGGAATATGCGCCGTGTTGCGGAAGCGTAAATTAATTGTGCGGAAATTAAATGACGCAAGGATTTATAGAGGTTTGGCTATAAACGAGCCTACGTACTCTCTCGGTATTTTTTTCTATAGGTTCAAGATAAAAACCTCTGCACCTCTCTTCTATCGGTCGAGGGATAACCGTTACAATCACGTCTTCTATTGATCCGTGATAAATCACTCGTACTTGTCTTTGTGTCGGTCCAAGTTAAACTGTTTTCCTTTTCTATCGGACAAGGAATCAACCGCTTTAGCTTTCTATCGGTACTAGATAAACCTCACTTAGATATCGATTGTGATTCTAATAATGCCAGATCCTTGATCCTAATAACACCGAATCCAATCGTATCTTTTTTTTACCTCGCGTGTATATATTGAATTTATAAACACTTAAACTAACAATATAGGCTCAATATCACAACAACAATGTAAGTATATCAATCTGTGATGAATGTATGTTTTGCTTGAAGTTGTTGTATAGAATAATACCAAGGATATGGTATTTATAGGCTCCAAAGCCTCAACTATCCGTTAGCTCCCTGACTGCTCATTACGGCCGTTATCATCTCCACGTTACGTCCGTTAAGAGGCTTACGTACGCTATATACTCTACGTTACGTACGTTAGCGTAGTCCAGTTTCAGTCCAGTAGCCTCTGTCTTGATCATTACGTACGTTAGTAATTTTCCATTACGTACGTTATGCATTGTCAACATATCCGTTGATAGCTGACCTATGGCATGACATCATCTCCTACGTTTATCTCGTTTGAACACAGAAACATCGCATTACGTACGTTATCTTCTATTCTTTACGTACGTTAACTTAGCAATATTACGTACTTTATGATCATTCTGTTCTGTACGTTATACATGTTCAGAACACCTTTTTGCGACTTCGTCTTCTTCGATACTTTGCTTCGTCTTGTTGTTGTTTTACTTTGTTTATCAACTTTAATCATCAAAACATTATTAAGCATGTATGGAACAAAATGTTCCAACAATCTCCCCCTTTTTGATGATTACAAAACAACACTTCGTCAATGGGATTTACCTGCAAAAAAAATACAAATATATGTATATGTGTATAGACCAAAGTTTTCGACTTTGTCTGTTTCGTTAGTTTTTTCTCCCATTTATTTTTCGACTCCTTCTTTTCTTTTCTTTTTTCTTTTCGAATTTTCAAATTTTAATCATCTTTTCGACTTTTCTTCGATTTTTTCTCTCCATTTCAGGGTTAATCCCATTCTCCTTTCTCTCCCCCTTTTTGTTTTCATCAAAAAGTGTAAAAAAAATATAATGATACCAAATATAAAATATGCATGATACCAAATGATAAATATAATTATATGCATGAATAGGGTATAAACTCCTAGACCTGGCAATTCGTTCGTGTCGTGTATTTTCGTGTTTCGTGTACCAAAAGTCCAATCCCATACACGACACGAAATAAATTCGTGTCATGTCGTGTCGTGTACTGCGCAAATTCATGTCGTTTCGTGCCGTGTTTTCGTGTCAGGCACATAATATAAAATAAATATTAAAATATTATAAAACATAATAATTTTAATATTTTAATATTATTTTATAGGTTTTAGTAGACGAAATGAAACGAATGGCAACGAAAACACGAATGTTTACACGAAAATTTATGAAAGTTCACATTATATTTTCAAATTTTAAAATTTAGTATGGACAAAATTCATAAAATATATATTTTTATTAAATTAAATATAAAATATTATATACTTATTTATTTATTTATTTATTTATTTCGTGTACCTCGTGTCGTGTCGTGTACCCAAAGGGTAAACACAAAACCGATACTAAATTTCAATCCTGTACTTTCGTGTTCGTGTATTTTTGTGTCGTGTACTCAAAATGCAAACCCAAACACTAAATTTTCGTGTCGTTTTCGTGTCGTATTTTCGTGTCGTGTGGTATATTGCCGGGTCTATAAACTCCCACTGAAAATATTATCTCCCTTAATAAAATTATTACTCCCCCTAAGTAAAATATTTTGATAAAAAATCAATTTTTGGGGATCCAACTGAGAGTTCGTTTTTCATTTGAAACATAGACGATATTTGAAATATTTGTTCTTTTAGGAACCCAAATCTTTTTAATTTTAATTGTCCGGCGTGGGCTTTTACAGTTAGAAATGTGATGCCCAATTTTCAAATATTTTTCACAACGGGGTATCTTTAAATTTAAGGATTCATTTTTAGGACGAGGTATGAATCCCAACCCCTGTTTATTTAGAGTAAACTTTTGCAGCGAGAGCATATTTTCAAATTTCTTGTTTCGGAGAGAAAATTTCTTTGTTAAATTTTTGAGCTCAGTTTGAATTTTAACAAGATCACTCTTTAAAGTATTTTCGTTTTCAACACATTTTGAATGATCGATCTCAACAAATTTTCCCTTTTCCAGAATTTTGGAATTTTCAATTTCCAATGATTTATTTTTAAATTGAAGGGATTTAATTTCAGATAAAGCAATTTGATAATCCGTATGCAATAATTCAAATGCTTCAAAAAGTTCATTGTAAGAATTACTTACTTGGCTTTCGACGTCGCTATCGTCGAATGAACTCCGGGCCATGAGAGCGAGATTATTTTGATTGATAAAATCATCATCTTCGTTGTCATCGCTCCATATTGCAACGAGGACCTCCTTCTTGGGTTTAGCTTGGCAATTTTTAGCAAAGTGGCCTGGTTTCCCACATAATCGACAAGAGTTGTTGAATTTCTTAGATTCGCTCGTTTGGATGTCCTTCTTTCTCCGGTTTAATAAGTGTTGGAACTTATTAATATTCTTGGCATAATATGCCGATTCTTCGTCGCTATCATCAATCGGGATTTCTTCCTTTTTGGACATTTTAACCTTCAAGGCTATCAATCTTTTCTTCGGCTTTGGCTTGACACTTCGTGATTTTAAAACTATCTCATAATTAATTAGCGAACCAAGGAGTGCGCTAAAATCAAGCGTATTGAGATCTTTAGATTCCATGATCGCAGTCACGGTGCCGTCCCATTCACTAGGTAGTGATCGTAAAATTTTCTTGACTTTTTCACTACTAGATAATGGTTTACCGAATGAAGCTAGTCCATTTGTGATGACCGAAAATCGGTCGAGCATGTTGGTGATGTACTCGTCACCTTTTATCATGAATAACTCGTAGTCATGGAGAAGCATATTGATCTTCGTCTCCTTGACTTGAGTTGTCCCTTCGTGTGTGATTTCAAGGATTTTCCATATTTCTTTAGCACTTTCACACGACGAGATACGATTGACCTCTTCTGGATTTAAGGCACAATATAGAAGTTGAATAGCCTTACAATTTAGATGGTCATTCTTCCAATCCTGATCATTATATTCTTCGAAACTCTTAAGAGATCCGTCAGGTTTGATTGGAAGTTTCGGGCTAAGACAAATGATCTTCCAAATCTCAATGTCATACGCTCGGATGAATATTGACATCTTTTTCTTCCATGTCATGAAATTTGCGCCATCAAAAAATGGTGGTCGGTTAAGAGCAAGGCCTTCGACTGGAGCAAATTGAAATGCCATTTGGACCGACTCATCAGATGTTAATCCGTGTATTGGAGGTACTGCTCTGATACCAATTGTTGGATCAAGATCGGAATATGCGCCGTATTGCGGAAGCGTAAATTAATTGTGCGGAAATTAAATGACGCAAGGATTTATAGAGGTTCGGCTATAAACGAGCCTACGTACTCTCTCGGTATCTTTTTCTATAGGTTCAAGATAAAAACCTCTGCACCTCTCTTCTATCGGTCGAGGGATAACCGTTACAATCACGTTTTCTATTGGTCCGTGATAAACCACTCGTACTTGTCTTTGTGTCGGTCCAAGTTAAACCGTTTTCCTTTTCTATCGGACAAGGAATCAACCGCTTTAGCTTTCTATCGGTACTAGATAAACCTCACTTAGATATCGATTGTGATTCTAATAATGCCAGATCCTTGATCCTAATAACACCGAATCCAATCGTATCTTTTCTTTTACCTCTCATGTATATGTTGAATTTATAAACACTCAAACTAACAATATAGGCTCAATATCACAACAACAATGTAAGTATATCAATATCTGATGAATGTATGTTTTGCTTGAAGTTGTTGTATAGAATAATACCAAGGATATGGTATTTATAGGCTCCAAAGCTTCAACTAGCCGTTAGCTCCCTGACTGTTCATTACGGCCGTTATCATCTCCATGTTACGTCCGTTAAGAGGCTTACATACGTTATATACTCTACGTTACGTACGTTAGCGTAGTCCAGTTTCAGTCCAGTAGCCTCTGTGTTGATCATTACGTACGTTAGTAATTTTCCATTACGTACGTTATACATTGTCAACATATCCGTTGATAGCTGACCTATGGCATGACATCATCTCCAACGTTCATCTCGTTTGAACACAGAAACATCGCATTACGTATGTTATCTTCTATTATTTACGTACGTTAACTTAGCAATATTACGTACTTTATGATCATTCTGTTGCGTACGTTATACATGTTCAGAACACCTTTTTGCGACTTCATCTTCTTTGATGCTTTGCTTCGTCTTGTTGTTGTTTTACATTGTTTATCAGCTTTAATCATCAAAACACTATTAAGCATGTATGGAACAAAATGTTCCAACGTCTTGATTTTAAGATGGATACTTCTCTCCAGACCGACCTTATCCTACAATCTCTTCCTGATTCCTTCTCACAATTTGTTATGAATTTCAACTGCAATGAGATTGCTTGCAATTTAGCAGGGTTGATGAACAAACTAGTAACTGCTCAGTCTCAGATGAAGACTTCGGGGGTGAAGGAGTCTGCCCTTGTGATTTCTTCTGTACCTCGGAGGTCCAAGAATAAGAAGAAAAAGACCAAGAAGCAGACGGTACCACAAATTAAGGACCTTAAAGGTAAGGTCAAGGCCTCAATGGTTCCAAAGAGCAAGAACAAGAAGGACACATGTCTCAAACGCGATGAGCTGGGCCACCGGGCTAGAGACTGTCTGATTCTTCATGGAACCTCAGGTACAAAACTTTCAGTTTTGGAAACAAATTGGAAAGGCTTTTCATTTTTCATTGGTGATGGTTCCTGCAAAATTTATTTTAGAAATAAACTAGTAGGCACTGCTACATTGTTAAATGGACTGTATCATCTAAACCTAAGTAACAAAGTCGTTGTGAATACTATGACTAGGAAGCGTGGTAGGGATGAAACTAATCAAGTTTTGAAATGGCATCTTAGACTTGGTCATGTTGGTCAGACCAAGGTTTGCAATATGGAAAAGGATGGACTTATGGGTCCATTTGTTGGAATATAAAACGCAGTGGAAGTGAAGTTTGGGAAAGTTTGATAAACACATTTTACGCATCCACGAGCATAAGATCTATTTAGGCATGCTAATTAATTAATTACTAAGATTAATAAGCAATTTAAATATTATTTAAATTTATTACATAAATATGTTGGAGTTGAGATATCCTAATCTAGATCTAAAAGATCATAGGATATTACCTTTGAAGTGAAGTGGTTGCTTTCATCGTGATCACCTTGTATTTCTACCTTTAGACCTTCTAGAGTATGATCCGCCTTAACCCGGACGTTGTGTGGGCAACGAACTACCGGACCTTGCTTGGACTTTTATGGATCGGCTGAACCCTTTTTGTATGTGGTCATTCGATTTTTCTTTATTTTCTAGTATTGCATGAACACTTTTAGAAAATTTGATGTGTTATCTAAATTGTAGAATCAAAGACACAAGTCTAGATCTACAATTAAACACAAGAAGAAAAATTAGATCTCACAACCTTGCAAAAGAGTACAAAAATCGGCCATCCCATAAGTCATATATATAGGCTTTTGGACTACTACTGGGAATCTTAAGGAGGATTAGGGAATGACTCCTAATAGACCTCAAATTTCCTTATTAGGACCTTTCCTAATATATTGAGTCTATTAATATCAATTCTGTAACACCCCGAGATATTCGGAATAATTACAGCGCCGTAAACCCTTTAGATAAGGATTTACAAGGCTAATTCTAAAAGAAGTGTAAAAATAAACCAATCGAACACTGGAATTCACATACAGATTTGGAATCAAACGATCAAATGTGCTGACTTATACAACCATATCGAAAAGACTTTATTAATACAGACATACTCGATTACTAAACGAACCAAGAAGACAAATCACCATCATAAGAACATCAACCACATCACTGAGCCATCTCATCGTCCTGTCGGTACTGTGGCTGCCTCCCCGCTCCTCGACTACCTGAACATCAAAAACAATGTCCACCCCCGAAGGGGTTAGCAAAACAATGCTAGTACAAGTATCGTCATACAATAAATCATTAATGCATCATAAAACATGCAAACGGACTTACGCCACCAGAATACAAAGATGCGAATCCTCACGATTCCATCTACACAATACATGGTAATCCAAATGATCCAGCGCCTCAAAGATAGATCCCCATGATGATCCCGCGGACCAACGCATGGTGGAAAACCCGGCCCAATGATCCGCACCCTCAGCATAGATCCCCATGATGATCCCGTCGGACCAACGCATGGTGGACATTCGATCCAGCGCCCTCAGCATAGATCCTCATGACCCCCTCGGATCATTTATACCATAATCAATCAATTATGCATACACATATGCATTTCAATATGTTCATCAATACGAACAAACAACAACGAATATCACGCGAATTTCAAGAAATACATCTCATATACAAAAATATGAACAAAACCATAAGCATGATAAATCAAACTCGACATATGATACTTGCCTCGAAAATGGCAAGGACGAAACACTTCAAAGATCTCGACACACTCGAAGGCCGCCTCCTTCGATCAACGTAACAAGCTCGAACCTTAACAAAAGGAACGATATACAAATCATCTCAAGTCGAACGATGGCCTAACAATTCGCCCATGGCCGAAAAGCTCAAAATAACCAATCGCTCGATCGCTTAGCGTGCGCTTACGTACTCTACGTAACGCGTGCGCTAAGCAGCTCATAGCGTGACGCTATCGTGTAAGACTAGCGTGCGCTAGTTATGAACCGGCTTTGAACCGGCCGATACATAACGTACGCTACGTGCGTTTAATACGTTAATCAACCCCGATAGCGCACGTTAACTCACATATGTTAGCGTGCGCTAACGTTGCATGGCGAATCGCTAACGGAAAACTGGGTTGAACAGTGGTGAATTTATGAATTCTATGTTGATACAACAAATCATCCTCAAGTCTGACATGCTAATAAGGTTGTGGAAGTTCCATGATCATGAGGCACAAATATACGGATAATCCTCTCATCAACATATCTTTTCTAAGATCTTCACGAAATATACCAAGTTCCGATTATTCCAAGTCCCAAAACATATGATTCCTTACGTAAAACATACGAACTAGGTAATCTCCGATTACTAACCATAAATCGATTTGAAAACGCTTAGGAGTTCATACTACTAAGATGGTTCAAAGGTTCATACGATGAATAAGTGTCGAAACGTCGAAAATATCCTTCTAACATGTGATGACCGATTATAAACGAAATACCTGCTATCCAAACATGATTCAAACTTCCTTAGGAACATTACTAACATTGGTGAAGAATCACCTACCTCAAGTAGTGAAGAACACGGAGGAAAATGAAGCAATCCGACACCGAAGCTTGAACACCAATCTCCAATGATATACGATCTTAAATCACGAATCGGGATGTTGATATGAAGTGTTTGGGGTGAAGGAAGTTATGTTCTAAGTGTAGGAATTCGGGTAATGAGAGTAGAGAAAATCAAATCTCGAATAGGATGTCATCCTATTTATAATAAATGGCTATTAGCGCACGCTAGACTCGCTCGTAGCGTGCGCTAACGGCTCACGCCTAAATCGTACTCGGCACTTAGTGTGCGCTACGCATATACCAGAGCGTGCGCTAAGGCGTTGACTCGGCTTTTCCCGAAGCCGTCCAGTACATCCGACACAATCCGACAAGGGTCCCCCGGCCGATCTCACCTACCGCACGTCTCAATCGATTTGACCATGCATAGCGCGGCGCTAATGACCCTCTCAGAGCGTGCGCTATGAATCCCCGTTAGCGTACGCTACACTCGGCTGTAGCGTGCGCTACATGTACAATTTCAATCTCTAAAACACATACACGAAATTATACACTCGACAACATCGGATTATGAAATACGGAGAATAGTACTCAGACAAAAGTACAATCATTACAATATCACAAGTTCTAATTACATAACAGAAATCTCGGGTATTACATCCTTCCTCCCTAAAAAGAAGTTTCGTCCCGAAACTTAGGGTGAAAACAACTCCAGATATTTAGCCTTCATACCGTCCTCCGTTTCCCAAGTGGCCTCTTCGACTCCATGTCGTGACCATTGTACTTTAACCAAATGTATTGGTTTATTCCTCAATTGTTTGATCCGGCTCTCAAGTATCTTGATTGGTCTCTCTTCGAAGGTGCCATCATTAGCTATCTTGATATCGTCGAAATCAATGACGTGACTGGGGTCCGGTACATACTTCCGAAGTTGGGATACGTGAAACACATTGTGAACGTGACTCAGCGATGGCGGTAAGGCCAACCGGTATGCTAAATCCCCAACTCTCTCTAGGATCTCAAATGGTCCGATATATCTCGGACTAAGCTTGCCTCTTCTCCCAAAACGGACAATCCCTCGTGTAGGAGACACCTTCAATAGTACGTGGTCCCCAGCATCGAACTCTAGAGGGCGACGACGTACATCGGCATAAGACTTCACGACTGGGCGTCAACAGCCTCTCTCGAATCAAGGCTATCTTCTCTTGAGTCCGAATAATCAATTCGGTTCCGTCCCGATCAAATCCAAGAATCATCCCGGACAGGGCGATCGGCATCTTCTCCCGTATAAAGCTTCAAATGGGGCCATCTTAATAGAAGCATGCCAACGTTATTATAGGTGAACTCGATCAAGGGCAAGTGAACTTCCCAATCACGACCAATCTAATGCACAAGCTCTAAGCATGTCTTCTACTGTCGTATAGTTCTTTCGCATGACCATCCGTTTGGGGATGATAAGTCAGCTAAAGTTGAGCTCAGTCCCCAAAGCCCCGTGAATCGCTTTCCGTAGTGTGACACGAAACGACCATCTCGATCCGAAATAATGGTCTTCGGCCCGTCTGCAACTGACTATCTCCGCAATAAATATTCGTGCCAATCTCTCGGGTCCCCAAGTATCTTTAATTCCCAGGAAATGAGCCGACTTGGTTAGTCGATCAACTACAACCCAAATCATGATCATTCCCGTTCTAGTCCTTGGTATACTAGTAATGAAGTCCATCGAGATATCCTCCCACTTCCACTCAGGGATCGGAAGCGGTCTTAACATTCCTGGCAGTCGTTGATGTTCAATCTTAACCTGCCGACAAGTCAACCACTTTGAAACGTACTCCGCTACGTACTTCTTCATATTCCCCCAACAGAAGTTTTGCTTTAATTCTTTATACATCTTACTACTGCCTGGGTGAATAGAATAGGGCGCGCTATGAGCTTCCTTCAAAATTGTCCGTCTCAAATCATAGTCCTCGGGAACGCAAAGTCGACTCGAAATCTCGAATTCCATCGTCTTGTATCACGAATCCTCGGGCTTTTCCTTTCTTGACTTCGTCATATAATCGAAGAATCATAGAATCGTTCAGTTGTTTAGACTTGATCTCCTCGACTAGTGATGAAGTCGGCCCATCACATAAAGTTGTCCTTGGATTCCCGGTGCCCATACTTCAATCCCTCGCGGATCGGTTCCGTTGAATACTGGTTTGGGATGTAAGTGCTTCCAACACTCGAAGAGAAACGGGTTTTCGGCTCAAAGCATCGGCTACTACATTTGCTTTCCCCGGATGATAGAGAATCTCCAAGTCGTAATCCTTGATCAATTCCAGCCACCTTCTCTGCCTCATGTTTAATTCTTTCATCAAAATGTATTTGAGGCTCTTATGATCTGTAAAGATCTGACAATGAGTGCCATACAAATAATGTCGCCAGATTTTCAAGGCAAAGACCACAGCTGCTAGCTCCAGATCATGAGTCGGATAATTAACTTCGTACGGTTTCAATTGCCGAGAAGCATAAGCAATCACTTTATCCTTCTGCATCAACACACAACCCAAACCCTGATTTGAAGCATCGCTGTATACCATGAATCCATCAGTTCCCTCTGGCAGTGCTAATATAGGTGCTGTCGTCAGTCTCCTCTTAAGTTCGTCAAAACCAGCCTGACATTTCTCATTCTACATGAACTTTTGAGTTTTCTGTAACAGCTGAGTGAGCGGACGAGCAATTTTGGAAAATCCCTCTACAAAGCGGCGATAATATCCAGCAAGTCCTAAGAAGCTTCGGACTTCTTTCACGTTTTTAGGAGCTTCCCACTCCAAGATTGCTTCGACTTTCTTCGGGTCCACCTGAACTCCGTCGGATGATATCACATGCCCAAGGAAGGTTACTTCCTTAAGCCAAAATTCGCATTTAGAAAGCTTAGCATACAACTGTTCCTTTCTCAAGATGCTCAAAACCACACGCAAATGTTCAGCATGTTCCTCTGCGTCCCTCGAATATATCAAGATGTCGTCAATGAAAACGACCACAAATTTATCCAAGTACTCCAAGAATACCCGATTCATCAATTGCATGAACACCGCAGGAGCATTGGTAAGTCCAAATGGCATCACTACAAATTCATAATGCCTGCATCGGATCTCAAAGCGATTTCGTATATCCGATTCCTTAATTCTCAATCGATGGTATCCTCGATCGCAAGTCAATCTTCGAGAATACCCTTGCCCTTGCAGTTGATCAAACAAGTCGTCGATCCGAGGTATAGGATACTTATTCTTGATCGTCATCTTGTTAAGCTCCTCGTAATCGATACACACGGAGGGATCCGTCTTTCTTCCGACAAAGAGAACAGGCGCTCCCAAGGAGAAACGCTAGGTTGAATATAGCCTTCTCGCAACAATTCCTCCAGCTTGTTTCTTGAGTTCATACATCTCGGTTGGCGCCATGCGGTATGGTGCTCTGGAAATAGGAGCTGCTCCAGGCTCTAACTCGATGGTGAATTCCACTTCTCTTTGCGGAGGTAACCACGGTAGCTCGTCGGGAAATACATCTGAGAACTCATTCACAATTGAAATAGACGAGAGCTCTACTCCTTCCTCTTTCCTCATGGCATAACACCAAAGTCCATGACATCCCTGTTTCAGCAATTTCACGGCTCTCATTGCCTTGATCAATTTTCCCGAGCTTCCCGGTCTCCATCCTCGGAATAAGTGTTCAGATCCGTCATCAGCAATGATGGAAATGACTCTCTCTCGGTAATTCAGCACAGCTCCATAACGGTTGAGCCAATCATCTCCGAGAATTAAATCGTCACCGTAGATGTCAACTACAATGAGATGCGATGGCCACTCTCTTCCTTCTATAGATACTGGGAAATCCCTAGCTTCTAGTGTTCCCACAATTTTCTCTCCGCTCGGTAATCCCACAACATAAGGTTCACAATTATACAAGCACGAGATGTTCAAACGATTAACACAGTTCAAAGATATAAAAGAATGCGTAGCTCCCGAATCGAACAAGACACTAACTGGTTGCAAAAGGATCTGAATCGTACCTGATGCAACAGCTGTGTTCTGATCATCAGATTTCCTCATTTCATACAGGCGTGGAGGAACGGACCCAGACTGGATGCCTCTCTCTTCCCAACGCTCAATGAAATCCACTGCTGCGTCTGTTCACACTTGTTTCCTTCGAATCGCGCCGGAGTGCGAGTACCAAAGATCGGGTCGCATTCCCACAAAATGTTGCGCGATGTCCTTCTTGTCCACACTCAAACAGTCACAAGAAAGCGCGAAACAATCCCACAAACATGTCCCGCCTTGCCACGCTTGTAACACTTCTTCCTGTGTCGAAATGCCGCCTTGCCGGAACTTCTTTCCTCCTCGACTAGGATGCGGAGGTCTCCTGGATGAGTGAAAAGAGGACTGACCCCGGCGGGGCCCGCTATTCTTATTCTCCGCGAAGTTGCCCGACACCTTCGTTTCTTTGCTTCCGTCGATTTCTCTCTGCCGCTTCCTTCATATCGTAGGCCAATGCCTTGTCCCGAGCATCGCCTCAAGGTGGTACAATCAAATCCGGACATATATTGTCAATTTCCACTTCATTCGCATGTCAAAATGGAAAATCCTTTCCGCCTCGGCCCCGACTGTGGCGCACATAAGTCATTTGGTGATTAAAAGTCTTAATCACTTCCGTCACAGATGCTTCCGAATTTTGTGGTGAGAAAACTCCCGAACTCGGGCCTCTCTAATCGGGCGAGGACAATATCATGCCTCCATCATCAACTTGAATTCTCGTCTACCAAGATTATGCTCCTCTCGGTCGAATGGCCTCCCACCACCGAAGCCTCCCGGCCAAAAGATACCGGGCGACCGAACCTTCCTATCGTTGGGACGCTTAATCCTCGCAAAATCTTCTCTAATTCCTTCACCAATGCTCCCACGAAAGCGTCTCGGTGGAACCGTCAAATTTCGGAGGATGCAATTTGACCACCTCGGTAAGCCATTTATCTCCCGATTATCCACGTTATTCTGCGTCCCATCGCCGTTTGCATGCGATCCACAACTTGAGCAAACCGGTTTATCTGGCAACCACTGTGAAGCACTCCCGACACGTTAGGATCTGCATTATTATTTGCCGATCCTCGCCGTCCCCTAATGTGAATCCGTTTGACTAGCGGCTATCTCTCGGGGTAGATACCGACTCTTCTTGCCTCACATTACCACGTCGCGTCCACGACCGCGTCGCGTCCACGACCTCCTCTCAACATACCGTAAACATAAATACTCAATATCCAGACAAACTTTCTCAAAGTACATTCATTAATGTTTACAAGACGTGAATTAAATAAAGCAGTAGTATTCGAGATTAGGAAACTTACAACCACAGTCCACACGACGATCTTTGGCTCAGTGATGATGTTACGAACGACCAATAATCAATAACGTAATGCACCCAACTAACCCGATTGCCAAGATATCCATAAATCTTAGCTCCGATACCATATTCGTAACACCCGAGATATTCGGAATAATTACAGTAGTAAACCCTTTAGATAAGGATTTACAAGGCTAATTTTAAAAGAAGTGTAAAAATAAACCAATCGAACAACTGAATTCACATACTGATTTGGAATCAAACGATCAAATGTCTTGACTTATACAACCATATCGAAAAGACTTTATTAATACGTATATACTCGATTACTAAACGAACCAAGAAGACAAATCACAATAATAAGAACATCAACCACATCACCGAGCCATCTCATCGTCACCGCTTGCATCGTGTGCCTCCCGCTCCTCGACTACGAACATCAAAAACAATGTCCACCCCCAAAGGGGTTAGCAAAACAATGCTAGTACAAGTATCGTCATACAATAAATCATTAATGCATCATAAAACATGCAAACGGACTTCCGCCACGGAATCAACGATGCGAATCCTCACGATTCCATCTACACAATACATGGTAATCCAATGATCCAGGCGCCCTCGGATAGATCCCCATGATGATCCCGTCGGACCAACGCATGGTGGAAAACCCGTCCAGCGATCCAGCGCCCTCAAGATAGATCCCCATGATGATCCCGTCGGACCAACGCATGGTGGACATTCGATCCAAGACCCTCAAGATAGATCCTCATGACCCCCTCGGATCATTTATACCATAATCAATCAATTATGCATACACATATGCATTTCAATATGTTCATCAATACGAACAAACAACAACGAATATCATGCGAATTTCCGTAAATACATCTCATATACAAAAATATGAACAAAACCATAAGCATGATAAATCAAACTCGACATATGATACTTGCCTCGAAAATGGCAAGGACGAAACACTTCAAAGATCTCGACACACTCGAAGGCCGCCTCCTTCGATCAACGTAACAAGCTCGAACCTTAACAAAAGGAACGATATACAAATCATCTCAAGTCGAACGATGGCCTAACAATTCGGTCTATGGCCGAAAAGCTCAAAATAACCAATCGCTCGATCTCTTAGCGTGCGCTACGTACTCTACGTAACGTGCGCTAAGCAGGCCTGTTAGCGTACGCTATCGTGTAAGACTAGCGTGCGCTAGTTATGAACTGACAGTTTGAACCGGCCGATACATAACGTACGCTACGTACGTTTAATACGTTAACTGAACCCCGATAGCGCACGTTAACTCACATATGTTAGCGTGCGCTAACGTTGCATGGCAGAATACTGCTAACGGAAAAACTGGGTTGAACAGTGGTGAATTTATGAATTCTATGTTGATACAACAAATCATCCTCAAGTCTGACATGCTAATAAGGTTGTGGAAGTTCCATGATCATGAGGCACAAATATACGGATAATCCTCTCATCAACATATCTTTTCTAAGATCTTCACGAAATATACCAAGTTCCGATTATTCCAAGTCCCAAAACATATGATTCCTTACGTAAAACATACGAACTAGGTAATCTCCGATTACTAACCATAAATCGATTTGAAAACGCTTAGGAGTACATACTACTAAGATGGTACAAAGGTTCATACGATGAATAAGTGTCGAACGTCGAAAATATCCTTCTAACATGTGATGACCGATTATAAACGAAATACCACTATCCAAACATGATTCAAACTTCCTTAGGAACATTACTAACCTTGGTGAAGAATCACCTACCTCAAGTAGTGATGAACTCGGTGGAAAATGATGCTATCCGACACCTATAGCTTGATCACCAATCTCCAATGATATACGTTCTTATATCACTAATCTGGATGTTGATTTGAAGTGTTTGGGGTGAAGTAAGTTATGTTCTATGTGTAGGATTTCGGGTAATGAGAGTAGAGAAAATCAAATCTCGAATAGGATCTTTGTCTATTTATAATAAATGGCTATTAGCGCACGCTAGACCACATTCGTAGCGTGCGCTAACGGCTCACGATCTAAATCAGACTCGGCACTTAGCGTGCGCTACGCATATACATGGCGTGCGCTAAGGCGTTGACTCGGCTTTCCCGAAGCCGCCTGTACATCCGACACAATCCGACAAGGGTCCCCCGGCCAGATCTCACCTACCGCACGTCTCAATCGATTTGACCATGCATAGCGTGCGCTAATGACCCTCTGTAGCGTGCGCTATGAATCCCCGTTAGCGTACGCTACACTCAGCCTGTAGCGTGCGCTACATGCATGCAATTTCAATCTCTAAAACACATACACGAAATTATACACTCGACAACATCGGATTATGAAATACGGAGAATAGTACTCAGACAAAAGTACAATCATTACAATATCACAAGTTCTAATTACATAACAGAAATCTCGGGTATTACAAATTCAATCCACTAAAGAATTAATATTGCACTTCCAACCCAAATCTCAATTTACGAAATCGGGCTCCTTATTTAAATATATTATTTCCCGTGTTTAAGATATCGAATGTCCATTAATTAATTATAAGCTACTGACAGCTTTAATTAATTAATATCTTATCCAAGAGTAGTACCACTCGAACCTTATTATTACATCGGAATTAAATCCACCCGCAGAGTTTAATATAATAATCATTATCGAGCTCCTCAAGGGGACATCATCAACCCGCACGAGTCGGGACATAATTTCTAGTAATAATAATAACTGTCATATAAATAACATTATTGCCCAAGATACGAAGCTTATTGAGTCGATCATTTTGACTCTCACCCATGGTAAATCAAAGAAATAAGTATTATAAATACATAATTAAATATTATATACTTAGAACTAAGAAATAATAATTATCCGAGATTTGCGCTCTTCTTATAGTCAGTACAGAAGACATATCTCACCTCAATCCAGTTCAACGTATGCAAATACGCTAATGTATGCTAATAGTCAAGACCAACTAATCTCAGACATACACTAGAGCCTTTCATATAATTTGTCTAATAATTATATAGGTTGTGAACTATTATATTAATTTATAAGGCACCGATAATGTGATCTTCCGTGTGACACCAACACACCACATTATCTACAATATAAAATAATTAGACATTTCATTTGCATAACCATAACGTGAATAAATATGCAAAACATGTGATTAAATGTAATTAATATTCTCATAAGTAGTTACAGGGAAATAAGGTATACAAGCATAAAGTATGCTTTGGAGTATACAACCCTAACAATCTCCCACTTATACTCAAAGCATGCTTTTAAGTATACTACTCTATTACATAGTCTCTTATTTCTCCCACTTATACTCAAAGCAATGCTGCCATACACCATAATCCAATTCCTTCCACATGCCTTTCAAAAAGTTTTGAAGGTAAGCCTTTTGTGAAAGGATCAGCAAGATTATCTGCCCATGCAACCCTGGCTACAACTACGTCTCATTCCTTTACGAAGTGTTGTATGATGTGGTACTTTCGGTTGATATGTTTACTTGTCTTGTGGGCTCGTGGTTCCTTCAAATTTGCGACTGCACCATTATTATCACAATAAAGTGTAATACCCTTTGGCAAATCGGGAATCACATCTATGTCCTGCAGGAAGTACTTGAGCCACACCACTTCATTAGCTGCCTCAGAGGCTTCCATGTACTCGGCTTCCATGGTAGAGTCCCAGATGCATTTCTGCTTCACACTCCTCCAACTGGTGGCTCCACCTCCCAGGCTAAATACATAACCTGAAGTAGACTTGGACTTTTCTTTGTCTGATGAAAATCTGAGTCAGTGTAACCCACCAGACAAAGGTCGTCTGATTGATATACAAGCATGTACTCCCTAGTCCTTTTGAGTTACTTGAGTATGTGCTTGACAGCAATCCAGTGTCCTGGTCCTGGGATTGACTGATATCTAGTAGCCATGCCTACGACATGACAGATATCTGGTCTAGTGCAAAGCATAACATACATGAGGCATCCCACAGCTGACGCATAAGGGACCATCTTCATGTCATCTATCTCCTTTTGTGTCTTTGGACACATATCCTTAGATAGTTGAATTCCATGTCTGTAAGATAGAAAACCTTTCTTGGAATTCTCCATGCTAAACCACTTTAGCACTATATCGATATAGGATGTCTGGGATAAGCACAACATCCTTTTCTTCCGATAATGAAAGATCCTGATTCTAAGGATGTGTCCTGCTTCTCCCAGATCCTTCATATCAAACTGCTGAGATAGCCATACCCGTATGTCCGAGAATTCCTTCATGTTGTTTCCAATCAGAAGGATATCGTCTACATACAGTGCAAGAAACACCAACACATTTCCATCGCATTTCTTATACACACAATTCTCCCTCGAACATTGGACGAATACATATGACTGGACAACCTCGTCAAAACGAGTGTTCCAAGATCTAGATGCTTGTTTAAGTCCATAAATGGATCTCTTAAGCTTGCACACCAAGTGCTCTTCTCTTTCAGCAATGAATCCCTCTGGTTGGCGCATATAGATTTCCTTGTCTATACTACCATTCAAGAATCCACTTTTGACATCCATTTGCCAAATCTCCAGATCCAAATGCGCAGCTATAGCTAAAAGAATCCGAATTGACTTAAGCATGGCTATCGGTGAAAAGGTTTCATCATAATCGATACCCTCTTTCTGAGTGTAACCTTTCGCAACAAGCCTCGCTTTGAAGGTTTCAACCTTCCCGTCACCTCCATTCTTTCGCTTGTAGACCCATTTACTCCCAATAGTTTGTACCCCATTAGGTAGCTCTAATAGCTCCCACACGTGATTGGAATCTATAGATCCCATTTCTGACTCCATTACTACTTTCCAGGAGTCAACATCTTTATCTTGGATTTCCTCCTTGTAGGTCGAGGGATCTGATTCATATTCACTTGGGATTGAGCCCGAAGACTTTCCCATGCCTATGAATCGTTCCAATTGACAAACAACCCTCCCACTACGACGAGGCTGTAATATCAGCAATTTCGAATTTCGGTAATTTTCTTTTTTTTGGTGTATTTCTCGATCGTAGTGACCCTCGTGTACCTTTCAGTGCGTCCTTCCTGTCAACTGTTGAACTGTATTCTCGTTATTGTTGTGCGGAACTACCGTTTCGGGGTTGTCGCGGATCTATTTCGTGTTATTGGTTCCCAAATATTGATTCCTATCGTTTTATTCTCTTTCCGGATCTTTTTCTTCAATTTGGGACCCAAAAGGGGGTGTGGGCCGCGACACAAGATGTGTGTGCCGCGGCACACAAATTTCTTCAGTTGTTGGTCGAGCGAACTGTACCGTGTGCCGCGGCACACCCATCCGGTGCCGCGCACGTGCAGTCGATGCGGCACACCCGTCCGGTGCCGCGGCACACCGTGTGACATCGCAACCAAAACCGCTGTCTGGGTGCGCGGCACACGCAGCCGTCTTGCATGACACCGCCGAACCCCAGGAGTAATTTTTGGCTGTGCCGTGGCACACCTCAGTGTGCGCGGCACACAATGCGGTCAACCCCTATAATTGCGTTGTTTTGAGCGTAATGCTCATTTCCTCCTTCTTCTTCTGCGACGAGAGAGTGAGAGAGAGGGGAGAGTTCCTCATTATTATCGATTGGGAGTTGATTTTCATCATTCTTCTTCGGTTGTGGCTTGACAATCAATCTAATGCGTGTTCTACGGATCTTAGTACTTGAATCTCCAAAGGTAATATCTATAGAACCCTATTTTCGACTAAATTGGGGGTTTTGGGATTTTCTTCCGATTCGTTCCGTTTTGTTGGTGGATTCATGGTGTATACGATTAATATTGTTAGTATCTTTGGTTTTCCTACGGATTCATGGATATTTTGTGGATTTTTACGGAATCAAGAGGGTTTGGTTGTGGTCCGCCCTCGTTGTTATTTTTGGTACGAATATACATGAATCGTAGGCGGGTTTTCGGGTGTATTCCATTTCCGTAATCGTTTAGAAGTGGTTGTGATTGTGCTATTCGAATCGTTAGGTTCATTTTCGTCGGTTCCTCGCGGTCGTGCTTGATTCTTCCGTTCCGTTCGTTGTCGTCTCCCTTTTCGTTAGCATCGGGCGTTCGGCTTCCGGTTGAGCCGTATCCGTTCGTGGTTCCGTGCTCGTGGTATCGAGGCAAGTACCTTGCCCATACTTTTCTTATTTTGTGGATATGATGATCGGTGATCGTATTAGTGTGTTTGTTTGGTTGTTTGAAACGAAGTTTCAAAAGATTTCGGTTTGGCCTCGTTAAAGGCTTTCTTTCAAATGCGTGTGTGTTTTGTGAACGGTGTGTTTTGGGGATTTATTATGATTTGATTATTTTGAACGTGGAAGGATTTGATGATGATACTCCTATTGTTTAAAGTTATGGAATCGTGTATTCCGTATTTAATCTTGTTATTGTGTTTTGAAGAGTTTGATAATGGTGTCGAGTTAATGGCCATCTCTAGTGAGTATTCTCAATGAACTTACATTCTTAGCATGTTAGTTTTGCATGAGTAATGTGTGTGTGTGTATGCTCACTACGGGTTAGATCCGACGGGGTCTCGGTAGGGGTCCACGGAGGTGTGGATCGACGAGCTTTGCTTTTAACCACTACGGGTTAGATCCGACGGGCTCTCGGTAGGGGTCCACGGAGGTGTGGATCGACGGTTAATTGTGGTGAATTTTACAAATGTGATTTGATATTGGCATTTCCGGAAATGAGTGCTTTTGAACGGTTTTCATGATTGCATGCATTGACTAAGTGTGTAAGAGGTAAGTTGTTCGTTTGGCCTACTTGGCTAGGATGGCTCTAGAGTATTTTGTTGTTTGTGTTAAATCCTTTATTTGTGGATTTTGATGTTGGGAGACGAACCTTGTGGTCGTTCTTGTGTACTGTGAGTTGATGAGATTGGGGCTAAAATCCCAACATTTTTGTAAAGGTCATTTGACGGATTTGGGGCTAAAATCCCAACGTTGTTGTAAAGGTTATTTTTACGGAAAGTAAACTTTGGGGCGGTGACCCCTTTTGTCCTTTCGATTTTGAAAAGTAGGATTTGATAATCCTAAATTGTTTTCTATTAAAACTCTCGATGGCATTCTAAACCGCTTTATAAATTATTTCCATTGATTTATGGTATTTTGATTTTTAAAGGTTTTCTCAAACCCTTGCCTCGAGAAGCACTTTTCGCTTCGTTTGGATCTTTGAGGATTCCTGGTTATTGTTATTCGTGGAATGTGAATTGTATGGCTCGTATTTGCACTTTGTATTTGCACTAGCAAAACAGTGGAGTTTTCTAACCCCGAGTATTCGGGGTGGATGTCTATTTTGCATTCGGGTTTTGGAGCATAACACAGGTCGGCACGAAGGATGATGAAAGATGAACGATACTAATCACACGAGGATCCGTTGATGTCGTATTGGTCTAGTTGTATTTTCTTTTCACGCAAAGATCTTTTCCCCGTTGTATGGGAGTTTATTGTATTTTGACCCCTGCGTGGGTATATGTTGTAATTGAGTTGTATATTTTTATTGAAAGACCAAATCGGTCTACTGAGTCATTTAGCCTTGAAGGCATTGTCGAGATGTTAAATGTTGTTACCAGCCTGGTAGACCTTCGAGGAGAGGGTCTACGGCGTGTAATATCCCTCAGTGGATTGGGGGTGTTACAAAAATGGTATCAGAGCTTAGGTTGTGGAAACCTAGGCTGTCGGGTCAAGTCGTGTTGGTTGAGTCTTGTTTCGTCGGATTTTATCTGACTGAGTCGTGTCGCGATGCGTCGTTTGAGTTTGTTGGTCGTAATTAGTATCGTGGGGCGATCATCATCTTCGTGCGGCCTGTGGAAGTAAGTCTCCCTTCTTTGTGTTGTGCCTCGTGTGACACGAGCTGTTTTTATGATTATTTGTTAAGTGATGGAATCCTTATGTGGATCTTGATTTCACGATATGTATTTAGTCGACTCTCGTACTTGATTTATACGAGGAGTGTCGTCGCTTGTGATGTCTTTTTATTGTTGTTTTGTCCGTTGCTGATGATTTTCGAATCGATTTGCACGTTTTACAAGTTCTCTTGTGGAAGCTTTGTGCTTATACACGTTCGACTTGTTCACTAGCCGATGGAGGGTCCTTAGAGACCTCGAATGGGGTCGATGGTTTTGTTACGAATGTGGTATTTTATCGTTTATTTCCGTTTAAAGACATGTATTGTCTTGATTTTAAACGTTTTGATGGGTGTACTAGGAGTTGTTTTAGTGAACGTCGATATGCGTGAGTTTTGGGCATTCTGGCCTATTGGATTTTTGAAAACCTTGAGTATCTTAGAAAAATAAAATTCGAGACATATTTTTCAAATGAGTTATTTTCTTGTGGTACATCCAAGGTGCCACAATATATTTCAAAATTTTTCTACCTCGAGGACCAAAATGTTTTGAGATATTTTCAATGTTTTAGAAACACTTTTATTTAGACTCAAGGGTCGAATATTTTGAAAGTTTTCACTAAGAGAAAGTGTCCTCATTTTTATCAAATGCGAAATGGTTTTCCAAAGTCTCGATAACAATGTTTCACGTTTGTACTTTTTGAAAGGTGATACTCAAGATCAACCGGTGTTCTTCTAAATTATTTTCAAAATGAGGTTTTCGTTTTTAAAACCTATCCATTCCCGTTTGAGGGCTGGGTATATATGTATGATGTTCGCGTTATCATTTTGATGTTTGCTCCCGAGTATGACCGAATTGGCGGTGTGAGCGTTGAGTCGTTTTCCACACATTTGTTGTGTTAGCCCTCTGTGAGAGGTGGAATGTTGGTGTTGAATGTTGTCGCCTCGTGGTGATTTCTGCGTTGTCGCACATGTGCGAGCTGTTAGAGCTTGGTTGGTATGACCGTGTGCATCGGTGATCGTTCCGTTATGTGTCGGTTGTTTAATGTCTTGTTACCTTGCTTCTGTTTTTGTGAATTTCGTGGACGAGGTCGGAGGTAATGCCCGTACTATTTTGACTTCGGTATTTTCTCTTTCTCCAGACTATCGATTCGCTCATGTTCGTTGATACTTTCTGAACTTGTTCTGTATTTCGATTTCATCGTCTGAACGAACCGTGATCTTGTTGTGGGTCGATCTGGTTATCGTTGTGACTTTTTCGGGTTCGGTTCGACTCTTGTGAACCTTGTTCGGGAGTGACATCATCTGGTTCTATTAGTTCTTTTATTCGAAGTGGATCGGATTTGGAACTCTTGTGTTTTCGACTTTGTCGACTCATCATGTTCATTGACCTTTTCTGAGCTTGTCCTACCCCTTGCTTTTGTTGATCGAACGAGGGTGGTATTTCGGAATTACTCGTTCGTCGTTGTGACCTTTCAATCATTATTCCCTTTCCTGTGGATCTTATGCGAGTGTGCATCTTGTTGTTTTCATCGGATCATGTTTTGTCTCAAGTCGAGGTGTGAACCTCGGAGTTGTCGGTTGAACCTTATTGTTCTTCGTGATCCGAACATGATCGTTCGATTTTTGTTGTTTCGATCTTTTTTGGTTCGATCGTTTGATTGTTCGGTTTTTGTTGATCTCGTTTCGTGATTGTTGAACATTCAGACTCCTTCCAAATTTCCTTAAGTTCGGGAAATTAGTCTCGTTTTCGATCTTCCAACCCCTGGGCGGTGGAATTCCGTATTTGTTCAGCGTGTGGCTCATGTTTTGATTGGTATACCGTTGGGTTGGTCAATCGCATTGATTTTCGTTGGTTGTGTATTGTGATTGTTCGGATAATCGACTTGATTGTGTTATCTGTCTGATGACACTTGTCACTTGTTGATTTTATTATGTCTTTACCGGTGGCATTGTGTTGGTCGCCCTGTAGCGTGTTTTCACGCCGTTTATTCCTTTGCGTTGCTTGTAACGTTTCGCCGATGGGCGTAAGTTACGCATTTCTTGTGTATCTCGTTGAGTTTTCCCTGGCGGGGATATTGCTCCTCCCTACTTGTTTTAAGTTTCGGGACGAAACTTCTTTTAAGGAGGGTAGAATGTAATATCCGCAATTTCGAATTTCGGTAATTTTCTTTTTTTTTGGTGTATTTCTCGATCGTAGTGACCCTCGTGTACCTTTCAGTGCATCCTTCCTGTCAACTGTTGAACTGTATTCTCGTTATTGTTGTGCGGAACTGCCGTTTCGGGGTTGCCGCGGATCCATTTCGTGTTATTGGTTCCCAAATATTGATTCCTATCGTTTTATTCTCTTTCCGGATCTTTTTCTTCAATTTGGGACCCAAAAGGGGGTGTGGGCCGCGGCACAAGATGTGTGTGCGCGGCACACACATTTCTTCGATTGTTGGTCGAGCGAAGCGTCTGCGTGTGCCGCGGCACACCCATCCGTGCAGCGGCACGATGCCGAAGTCAGGCCGCGGCACACCCGTCGGTGCGCGGCACACCCGTGTGACATCTGCAACAAAACCCGCTGTCGGGTGCCACGACACACGCAGCGAGCCGTGCACACCGCCGAACCCCGGGAGTAATTTTTGGCACAGCGGCACACCTCGGTGTGCCGCGGCACACAATGCGGTCAACCCCTATAATTGCGTTGTTTTGAGCGTAATCTGCTCATTTCCTCCTTCTTCTTCCTGCGACGCGAGAGAGTGAGAGAGAGGGGGAGAGTTCCTCGTTATTATCGATTGGGGAGTTGATTTTCATCATTCTTCTTCGGTTGTGAAGCCCGGACAATCAATCCAATGCGTGTTCTACGGATCTTAGTACTTGAATCTCCAAAGGTAATATCTCTAGAACCCTATTTTCGACTAAATTGGGGGTTTTGGGATTTTGTTCCGATTCGTTCCGTTTTGTTGGTGGATTCATGGTGTATACGATTAATATTGTTAGTATCTTTGGTTTTCCTACGGATTCATGGATATTTTGTGGATTTTTACGGAATCAAGAGGGTTTGGTTGTGGTCCGCCCTCGTTGTTATTTTTGGTACGAATATACATGAATCGTAGGCGGGTTTTCGGGTGTATTCCATTTCCGTAATCGTTTAGAAGTGGTTGTGATTGTGCTATTCGAATCGTTAGGTTCATTTTCGTCGGTTCCTCGCGGTCGTGCTTGATTCTTCCGTTCCGTTCGTTGTCGTCTCCCTTTTCGTTAGCATCGGGCGTTCCGAAGCTTCCCGGTTGAGCCGTATCCGTTCGTGGTTCCGTGCTCGTGGTATCGAGGCAAGTACCTTGCCCATACTTTTCTTATTTTGTGGATATGATGATCGGTGATCGTATTAGTGTGTTTGTTTGGTTGTTTGAAACGAAGTTTCAAAAGATTTCGGTTTGGCCTCGTTAAAGGCTTTCTTTCAAATGCGTGTGTGTTTTGTGAACGGTGTGTTTTGGGGATTTATTATGATTTGATTATTTTGAACGTGGAAGGATTTGATGATGATACTCCTATTGTTTAAAGTTATGGAATCGTGTATTCCGTATTTAATCTTGTTATTGTGTTTTGAAGAGTTTGATAATGGTGTCGAGTTAATGGCCATCTCTAGTGAGTATTCTCAATGAACTTACATTCTTAGCATGTTAGTTTTGCATGAGTAATGTGTGTGTGTGTATGCTCACTACGGGTTAGATCCGACGGGGTCTCGGTAGGGGTCCACGGAGGTGTGGATCGACGAGCTTTGCTTTTAACCACTACGGGTTAGATCCGACGGGCTCTCGGTAGGGGTCCACGGAGGTGTGGATCGACGGTTAATTGTGGTGAATTTTACAAATGTGATTTGATATTGGCATTTCCGGAAATGAGTGCTTTTGAACGGTTTTCATGATTGCATGCATTGACTAAGTGTGTAAGAGGTAAGTTGTTCGTTTGGCCTACTTGGCTAGGATGGCTCTAGAGTATTTTGTTGTTTGTGTTAAATCCTTTATTTGTGGATTTTGATGTTGGGAGACGAACCTTGTGGTCGTTCTTGTGTACTGTGAGTTGATGAGATTGGGGCTAAAATCCCAACATTTTTGTAAAGGTCATTTGACGGATTTGGGGCTAAAATCCCAACGTTGTTGTAAAGGTAATTTTTACGGAAAGTAAACTTTGGGGCGGTGACCCCTTTTGTCCTTTGGATTTTGAAAAGTAGGATTCGATAATCCTAAATTGTTTTCTATTAAAACTCTCGATGGCATTCTAAACCGTTTTATAAATTATTTCCATTGATTTATGGTATTTTGATTTTTAAAGGTTTTCTCAAACCCTTGCCTCGAGAAGCACTTTTCGTTTCGTTTGGATCTTTGAGGATTCCGGGTTATTGTTATTCGTGGAATGTGAATTGTATGGCTCGTATTTGCACTTTGTATTTGCACTAGCAAAACAGTGGAGTTTTGCTAACCCCCGAGTATTCGGGGGGTGGATGTCTATTTTTGCATTCAGGTTTTGGAGCATAACACAGGGTCGGCATGAAGGATGATGAAAGATGAACGATACTAATCACACGAGGATCCGTTGATGTCGTATTGGTCTAGTTGTATTTTCTTTTCCGCTGCAGTATCTTTTCCCCGTTGTATGGGAGTTTATTGTATTTTGACCCCTGCGTGGGTATATGTTGTAATTGAGTTGTATATTTTTATTGAAAGACCAAATCGGTCTAATGAGTCATTTAGCCTTGAAGGCATTGTCGAGATGTTAAATGTTGTTACCAGCCTGGTAGACCTTCGAGGAGAGGGTCTACGGCGTGTAATATCCCTCAGTGGATTGGGGGTGTTACAGAGGCAAATCCTGAGTTGGTGTAAAAGTCTGAGAATCGATACGTGGTGCAGTATTAGTTGGTGCTTGTACGATTGGTATAGACAGAGTCTCACCCCTCAGCTCTTCTAGAATTATCTCACTCATGGGCTTGTGACTAATCATATAATCTTCTTCCAGGAATCAGGCATTGGTGCTAACAATGACCTTCTGATCCTGGGGACTATAGAACAAGCCACCCTTCGTTCCCTTAGGATATCCTACAAACACTCGTACTTCTGTACGAGATGCCAACTTATCAGCTTCCTTATTCAGTACATGTACTAGAGTACCACAAATCCGAATATATCCTAGACTGGGCTTTCGCCCACTCCACAGCTCTGTGGGTGTTTTTGGAACTGATTTCGAAGGCACCAGGTTTAGAATGTACGCCACTGTTTCTAAGGCGTATCCCCAAAACAAAATAGGTAAATCCAAATAACTCACCATTGACCTAACCATTTCTAAAAGAGTTATATTCCTTCTTTCAGCAACACCATCTTGTT
This sequence comes from Orobanche coerulescens, assembly GCA_033398695.1. Taxonomy (NCBI): domain Eukaryota; kingdom Viridiplantae; phylum Streptophyta; class Magnoliopsida; order Lamiales; family Orobanchaceae; genus Orobanche; species Orobanche coerulescens. The sequence continues at coordinate 35,290,853 of CM065807.1, forward strand.
GTGGAGTTCCCGGCGCAGTGAGATGGGACGAAATCCCCTCATTCGCCAAGAAATCCAAAAACTGTCCACTAAGGTATTTGCCACCACGATCAGATCATAGTGACTTGATACTCTTCACATGATGCTTCTCCGTTTCAGCCTTGAAGTCTCTGAACTTGTCAAAGGCTTCAGACTTATGTAGCATCAAATAGATGTATCTATATCTCGAATAATCATCTATAAACATGATGAAGTATTCGAAACCCCTCTATCCTGGATATTCATTGGACCACTAACATCCATATGAACCAATTATAAGACATTCTGAGCACGGTTTCCCTTAGTTTTAAAAACCCTTTTGGTCATCTTACCTTCCAGACAGGATTCACAAATTTAAAATGACTCAACATGGAGATCATCCAATGGGCCATCATCTACCAATCTTTGAATTCTCCCAAGGTTTACATGCCCTAACCGTAAATGCCACAAATATGTTTGGTCTATGCTTGAAGGTTCTTTTCTCTTTTTAGGTTTAGACAAAGAGTTAAGTGATTTGTGCATGGGAATTTGTGCAGTATTAATGACATACAGTCCATCATTAAAAATATATTTGCAAATATATTTACCATTTCTTTTCCTAATAATAGCATCATCATCAAAAGAAACTGAATAACCATCGCATTTTAATTTAGAAACCGAAATTAAATTCTTTCTAAAATCCGGTACTAATAATACATTATTGAGGACTAATAATTTATCATTAATCTTCAACTGCAGGACTCCTACTGCAATAGCCATAAGCGTGGAATAATCACCCCAGTTGATAATAATCTCGCCCACACTAAGCTGCTTGGTTACCTGAAAACCAGGCGAGTCAAAGCAAACATGATCAGTGGAGCCTGAATCAACTATCCACGAAGTGGAAGAACAAGCTGCCAAACATGTTTTGACTACTAGTGCACGAGACATACCTTTCTTAAGAGTAGGGCAGTCCGCTTTAAAATGTCCTTTCTGACCGCACTTGTAGCACTTTCCCTTTGGCTTTTTGTTCACCTCGGGGTGAGGATCCTTGCTTTTCACTTTGAGAGTTGCCACTTGCTTCTGGCCAACCTGCTTTTTTTTCCTTTCCCCATTTGGGTTTGGAAAAAGTAGCAGTGGTTGCCACAAGAATCTGATGATAACCTTGTTTGAAGGGACCTTCAGCAGATTGAAGCTCTGTCAGAAGTTCCACCAAAGTATATGTCCTATGGTTCATATTGTAGTTAAGGCGGAACTTCTCAAAGCTTCTTGGTAAGCTGCCCAAGATAATATCGACATGTGACTCCGCATCGATAGTAGAACCCAGTATGCTTAGTTTGTTCAAATGAGACATCATTTTCAGAACATGATCCCTTACTGGGGTCCCTTCAGACATTTGAGTTGTCATCAATACCCTCATTGCATTTTGCCTAGCCGCCCGGTTCTGATGACCAAACATCTCACTGAGATTTTTCATCATCTCCGTGGCTAAGCCCATCGTCTGATGCTGATGCTGCAATACATTTGTCAGTGAAGCCAAAATGTAATAGCGAGCCATCTCATCAGACTTCTTCCATTTTCAGAATTCATCAAACTCTCCAGGAGTGGCATCCGATTCTGGATCCAGAGGGCTCTCCTCACTTAACACAAATTTATGCCCCTCGGCAGTCAGGACAATGTCAAGATTTCTTTTCCAGTCAGCAAAGTTAGTGCCATCAAGTTTATTTTCTTTGAGAATAACAACAAGTGGATTGAAAAATATTTGAGATAAAAATTAAAAACATACATCACATAATGCATAGCAAAATATATCGAAAAACCTCAAAACATAATATATATGCTAGCAACCAACACCTCGAAAAACCCGCATATGCAATCCACGATTGTGTGGACGTTAACACACACATTTTGCAAGTAGAGTTTTACGTCTTTAATTTTACTATCTAGTCAACTTACGTTATGACAAGTAAAATTAATAGTTGGTTCCTCTTGGCAATGTATTAATTAACATAGATTTCGATGGGGAGCTTATTAATTAATACACCTAAGTAAATACCATAATTTAACATCTTTAAAATATTATCTTTTAAATAATAGTCCTACAGATGGAGAGGTCCTATCATAAAAAATAATGTTTACCTTATGTTACATTTGAGATTTAAAACTAGTGAACCTATAATTAGCACATCCGATATGGAGGAAGACCCTAATATCAACGCGCATGCTAATTACTTCACAATTTAAATTAATTATGGAGGCCAATTTGATAAAATTGAATCACTTTAATCACTTAGTTATTTTAGCCTAAGGGTTTTTAATTTTCTTGTCCTAACATGCAGACAACATATCACGCATACATTCATACATGCCATACATCAAAACAATAAAAACCAAAATAAAGCATGGATAATTAAATTATCCAATTATCATGGTCTTCTTCCTTGAGTTGAATCCGAGAAAGTCTTCGACTCGATCTCTCCCACTGAATCAAGCATCTCGTTACTCCTCCCCGACCGGGTCTGTAATACCCGAATTTTCAGTATGAATTTTTCGCGTTATTTTATCAGAGATATACTGTATAGTTTGGTATCTATACAGTATGGATAAAATAAATTGAGAATCGAGACAGTTGTACTGATGTGATTATCGTTTTTGATTGATAGATATATTCAGGATATGTTGTATCAGGTTGAACAGATTTGGATATCAGGTATACCGTATGAGAATATCTTTGGATTCAGTATGTGTATTCAGTATGCCGTATGTTTGTATTTTGTACGTCGAGACGTCGGACAGGAACAGTTGGATTTTTGGCTAAGTATAAAAGCCATTACGTACGTCAAGCCTTGGAGCTTACGTACGTAATGTGTTAGCTTACGTACGTTATATAGTGTACATAACGTACGTAACAAGAGGAATCAGACTTGTGATCGGATAGTGGGGCCCGGTGTCGGCAGCTTTCGGCGCGGATGTGGACAGGTGAGTCAACGGACGGAGTTACGTACGTTATATAGGGTGTATTACGTGCACGTAATGAGTATTATATCTTGTAGCAAGTCAACGTCGTATTACGTGCACGCAATGTAATAAGTGTTACGTGCGTTGCGGGCGGTGGCCGAGTCGTGGCGAGATGACTGGATGGCGAGCATGGCCGGACATGACTCGTCGGAATGGCCGGAATGGCCGGCGGTGATTCGTGGGGTGGCGATCACGGTCGGCGGTGACTCGCGAGGATGGCTAGGGCGGCGATTACGTCGTAAAGCGATGGCGATTCTGGCCGTAAGGGCGATTACGTCGTAAGCGGTGCGATTCGTCGTAAGGGTTCCGGCGTAACTGGCGTGGCGAGCCGTGGCGGTTACATACGTAAAGCGGTGGCGATTCGTACGTAACGGTCCGGCAGGGTCCGCCTATTTAAAGGCCTGGACCGAGTCATCCGGCCATTTTCATGTTTTCTCTTCGTTTTTTGGCGATTTCTTCATCAAAGTGGATGGATTTGAGTAATATCATCATCTAGCAACATGTTTGGAAGTTGGAATCATGGATTAACATCATCTTCCACCCGGATCGAAGGTAAGAACACCTAAACACTCAGTTTTGGATATTTCTTGGAGTTTCTTGATGTTTTGGCCGATTTGATTCGTTTTAACTCAGATTATTGATGGAATCTTGTCGTATTCTTGAGATTATTCGTTGTTATTGAAGTTTTGTGGAAAGAATTCGAGTATTTCTTTGAATAATCGATTGAATTGGACTATGCCTTCAAAGTGTTCGATGAAATGTCTCAATGAGTAGAACTTGGAAAATTCTACACGTTTTCGTATGAATGGTGATGGAAATGATATTGTTGTGATGATTCTTAGTAATTATGGGAATTTTGTTAAAGGAAGATAATGAATTGGTGATCAAATGATTCGATTATGTTGTTATGATTATGGAATCGTAGTATTCTCGATGTTCTTGGTGGTTTGTTGCGATTCATGATGTTATGAGAAGTATATGTTGAAGGACATGATTATATACACCTTGAACTATGATTAAGGGTTGTTTAGATGTTAGAAAACACCGGGTTATGTTGTTTTATGGATTATGAACGTGAATTTGGATAATTCGTGTTCTTAAAGAACTCTTGAGTTACATGTTATGATTTTGGAAGGATTTCAGATAATTTTGGAATGTGATTATTCACGATAATAATCGGTAAATTGTTTTCTACGAATTTACAAGTATGGACAAGAAGGAGTTTTGTCTTCGTATTTGGAGTTGAAGTTGGAATCGAATATGTTATAAAATCCTTAATGTCGAGATGAATTGATCATTGATTTGATGAATACGTTTTAAAGTGTTGGTGTTTTGGATATGAATATGGAATATTCACATTTAGAACTAAGTTATGTATTTGGTACAATATTCGTATAGGAATACGAATATGATTTCGAGTTTGATGAGAATTATTATCCATGTTTGAATTTGGAAATTCATACTTATTGAATAAGTGTTCAATTCGGATAATGGAATTATTTGAAACCTTTGGAATATGGTTATTTATGATGTTGAATTAATCGAATCGTCCAGATTGATAATGATAACCGGTAATTGGTTTATATTATGAATTTACAAGGAGGAAACTTGTATCCGTATTTAAGATTGAATTTGGAATCGGTAATGTTAGACCCTTGTTGGTTTAAATTGATTATTGATATGATCTTCGGATTTTGGAATCGTATTGTGGTTTTGAATTCGTGTTTGATTGGTTCGGGTTGTTTGGATATGTGTTTAATCGGGATATTGTAGAACCGTTGTTGATCGGTTATTGATTGTTATTTGTGATCATCGAGTTACGGCTTGTATCGTGGATATGGGTTCGTATTTGTTGAGTTGGATGATTTGGTATTATGTATATGATCGAGGTTTCGTTGAACCATTGAGTTTGTTAGTTGAGTATGTCGGTTATTGATTTTTATCGAATGTGTGTTAATCGGTTATTGCAATAGGTTGATATGTTTTGATCGTGGATTATGACCGTTGAGTTGCGGTTGAGGCTAAAGAGTTCGTAGATTGCTTTTGGTCGGGGCTGAGGAGCTCGTAGACAAAGGCAATGGATTTTGGTAACGGCTTCGTGGTATCGGTATCGAGGCAAGTTTATACTTGTTCAGTTTATAATATTTGATGAATGGTTTCGTTTTCATTTCATTTATAATTCGTATAGAAATGTTGTTAGAAATGTAAGTTGTCGGGATAATGGTTTGTATATCGTGCTCTGGTTGTATTAAATCATAAGGTATATGATTTAATTGTGTTCAGGGAAGACGTGAGTTATCTTTGGTGAAGGATATAAAATATCGGATATCGAGGATAGGTATCGTGATGACATAAATATCGGGATAAAGGGTTATTGGTATTGAATGGATGGTACCTTATGTGAGATTATTTGTATAACTATGTATTCGTTCAGGAATGTTGTTCGTGGAAAGGATGTTGTCTTCGGCTTTGAGGTATTTTATGTATTGTTCAGTTATGAGATAATTATTATGTTGAGTTGTTGTATATGTTGTATGTTGAGGCTTCGTATATTGAGATTCGTACTGGTTGTTCGTTGAGGGATGTTGATCCCAGGACTATTGTTGGTATTAATGGTTGTGTTGATCGTCTCATTGGGGGATGTTGATGGATATGGTCCTCGGCTTTGAGATAATCTAAGTATTTGTTCAGTCATGTAGATAATTAGTATGTTGAGTTCTTGTATATGTTGAGGTTTCGTGTAATGAGTTTCGTATCGGTTATTCGTTGAGGGATGTTGATCCCAGGACTGTTGTATTGAGATCGTAGATCGTGTTAGTCATTCATTTGGGGATTATGATCCCAGGATTGATGTTTTGGACATTGATTAGTCGTGTCGACTTTTCATTGTCGGCCTGTTGTTGTTCACTTCGGTGAGTCTTTTGATCCTTATTGGATATGTATTTCTTTGAGTTTCGTTGTCATGTTGCATCGTGACATATCTGGAGTCATATCTGCATGCCGATTGGTTATTGTGTAGGATTTTTAGCCGGGCACATGATGGTTATGTGTTGATATTTCCACATTGAACCGTGCACACGAGACGTAGTTCGTGAGGCTAATTAGGTACAAGACCACACATGTATGTGATCAATACCCGGGGTGGCTTGTGCACGGACACATTTCCGGATCGGGCGTACTGTGACGTCCATCTTTTGAGCCATATTGTTGGGTCGTTCATAGTCCATGTATGATTGGATATGTTCGACGGTTTGCGACTGGTTGTTCATACGCCCGAGGGGTATGTTCGACAGTCGGAGTTATTTCTTGAGATCCATTATTGTTGATCATTTGGAGTCTACCTTGTTGAGGGTATTCTCGGTTATTGTTGGTCTTTTGTTGATCATTTGGAGTCTACCTTGTTGAGGGTATTCTCGGTTATTGTTGGTCTTTTGTTGATCATTTGGAGTCTACCTTGTTGAGGGTATTCTCGGTTATAGTTGATCCTTTGTTGATCGTGTTTGTAGTTTACCTTGTTGAGGATACTCTCAGTCATCGTTGATCCTTCGTTGGTCATATTGGAGCTATCATGTCGATGATATTCTCAGTGATGTATTGGTTGATCATTGTTATTGATCGTATGAGCATTCAGACTGTACGTCGATGTTTCGGGATTTGTATTCATTGTCAGGTGGTAGTTGATCTACATATATGTTGGGTACTATTGGTTTATCCAGGTTGAGTTTTGATTGTGTAATCCGATGGACAGGATTTGGCACGGATGAATTATTTCATGATTATTTTATGATTATGATGTTTTGAGTACTTTTGATATTATTTGAATACAGTACAGATAACTGTTGTTAAGTTCATTTCATTATTCGAGGATGCGAAATGTGGATTATGGTAAGGATTGAATTATTATGGATTGGTAAGGTTATAATGGTAAGATTACGTTGGTAGTATTCTTACAGTATTATTACATTCGTATGTAATTATTTATGATGATGTGATCGATATCATTGTTGAGTATTGTGGCTGACCCCGTCGTGGGCTTTATTTTTAGGTACTTGTAGATCGAGCTAGTAGCGGTCGTGAAGGGATGAGTTTCCCGATGTGATACTGGCTGTGGCTTGTTTTCGGAGAATTGAGTATTCTATTCTGGTCATTTATTTCCGCTGCAAATGTGTATTTTGAATTGCATTTATCCGCTGCGTGTGTATGTTTCAAATGGCTTTTCGGTATCTTTATCCGCTGCGTGTGTTTATTTTTAAATGGCCCTTTTGGCACTTTGCGAACTTGGGTTATTTTCGTCAAATGCTGTTTCCCAATTATTTTTCGGTACGTTTAAGTGGCGGCTTAACGTACACTTTGAACTGTCGAGATTTGGCATTTCGCCTTGTATTTTCAAATGGTATTGTATGACGGTATTTCAAAATTATGCTTTTGAAAATATTTGAGTATTTAAAATATTACCGTCATCGGCCTTTTGGCGCTTTTGAATTAGTTTTGTAAACGGTTTTTAGCCTGGTGGGTTCCGGCGTGGGACCCACGGCGCTGTAATATCCCAGATGGTTTTGGGGGTGTTACAGGGTCGTGGATTTCTAAAATTAAAATTTGACTTTTATGCAAATTAATTACATAAAAAAAATTTAATTCTAAATTCCGACTCTCCAGCGGACGCAACGAACGACAGCGAAATGGACTGGACCAAAACTGGACAACCCGAACCGGTGAACCGGCCCGGACCAGGATGCCCGCGGCCGTCGGCAACAGACTCGGCGTTGCTCGGCAGGCAGCCGTGTGCTGCTCGGCAGCGCCTGCTCGCTTCTATTGGCGGCGGCTACCCAGCAGTCCGACAGTTCCGGTTCTGCTCTATTTCTTCGTGATACCGTCTTTTTCGAATTCGATTACACGAAAAAAATAAAATGCCTAGATCTACCCGCGGGTTTTCTCACGGGAAAAACCATTACATGCCTCAAACCGGGCCAAAACCAACAATTGCATAAATAATAAAAATAAATAAATAAACCATTCACATAAACCATGATAATTGGATCATATTCTCTGCAAGAACACATATAGCAAAATACACCAATACCAAATTACATGAATATTTAAATTGCTATCAATTAATCACCAAAATTAACTAAAATAGCAAAAACCTAACATTCCGGCTGCGATACCAATTGTTGGAATATAAAACGCAGTGGAAGTGAAGTTTGGGAAAGTTTGATAAATGCGTCTTACGCATCCACGAGCATAAGATCTATTTAGGCATGCTAATTAATTACTAAGATTAATAAGCAATCTAAATATTATTTAAATTTATTAAATAAATATCTTGGGGTTGAGATATCCTAATCTAGATCTAAAAGATCATAGGATATTACATTTGAAGTGAAGTGGTTGCTTTCGTCTTGATCACCTTGTATTTATACCTTTAGACCTTCTAGAGTATGATCCGCCTTAACCCGGATGTTGTGTGGGCAATGATCTACAGGACCTTGCTTGGACTTCTACGGATCGGCCGAACCCTTTTTATATGTGGTCACTCGATTTTTCTTTATTTTCTAGTATTGCATGAACACTCTTAGAAAATTTGGTGTTATCTAAATTGTAGAATCAAAGACACAAGTCTAGATCTACAATTAAACACAAGAAGAAAAATTTGATCTCACAACCTTGCAAAAGTACAAAAATCGGCCATCCCATAAGTCATATATATAGGCTTTTGGACAACTACTAGGGATCTTAAGGAGGATTAGGGAAGGACTCCTAATAGACCTCAAATTTCCTTATTAGGACCTTTCCTAATATACTGAGTCTATTAATATCAATTCAATCCATTAAAGAATTAATATTGCACTTCCAACCCAAATCCCAATTTAAGAAATCGGGCTCCTTATTTAAATTTATTATTTCCCATGTTTAAGATATCGAATGTCCATTAATTAATTATAAGCTACTGGCTTTAATTAATTAATATCTTATCCAAGAGTAGTACCACTCGAACTTTATTATTATATCGGAATTAAATCCACCTGCAGGGTTTAATATAATAATCATTATCGAGCTCCTCAAGGGGACATCATCAACCCGCACGAGTCGGGATATAATTTCTAGTAATAATAATAACTGTCATATAAATAACATTATTGCCCAAGATACGAAGCTTATTGAGTCGATCATGTTGACTCTCACCCATGGTAAATCAAAGCAATAAGTATTATAAATACATAATTAAATATTATATACTTAGAATTAAGAAATAATAATTATCCGAGATTTACACTCTTCTTACAGTCAGTACAGAAGACCTATCTCACCTCATTCCAGTTCAACGTATGCAAATACGCTAATGTATGCTAATAGTCAAGACCAACTAATCTCAAACATACACTACAGCCTTTCATATAATTTGTCTAATAATTATATAGGTTGTGAACTATTATATTATTTTATAAGGCACCGATAATGTGATCTTCCGTGTGACACCAATACACCACATTATCTACAATATAAAATAATTAGACATTTCATTTGCATAATCATAACGTGAATAAATATGCAAAACATGTGATTAAATGTAATTAATATTCTCATAGATAGTTACAGGGAAATAAGGTATACAAGCATAAAGTATGCTTTGTAGTATACAACCCTAACACCATTGGGATCGGATCCCTTTCCAGCTTGTGAATCTTGCCTTAAAGGCAAAATGACTATGTCCCCCTTCACAGGGACTTTTGAAAGAGCCGCTGATAAACTTGGATTAGTCCATACCGACATATGTGGTGCTTTGGAAGCAGCACGTGACGGATATCAGTATTTCATTACGTTTACGGATGATCATACTATGTATGGTTATGTATACTTGATGAAACATAAATCTGAGGCCATTGAGAAATTCCAGGAATTTTAGGCCCTAGTCGAAAAAGAAACTGGTAATCATATCAAAGCATTTCGGTCGGACCGAGGTGGCGAGTGTAATAGCCGTGCTTTTCTCTTTCGGTAATTTTTCATTTTTGGCATTTTTCCGATTTCCCGAACTTGCTTGCGAGCGTTTTGAAATTTTGATAATGTTTTGTTCTGCATATTTGGTCATCCGAGTTTGTTTCGGGGCTGTTTTACCCGAATCCGTGTTTTGAGCGACTTTTCCGCTATTCGGTTCAATTCGTGTGATGGTGGTTCGAAACTACAGTTTCGTGATTTCTATAAATCCGTTTAACTTTGTTAGACGTGTTGTGAACTTCGGATTGGTTGTTTAATATCGCATTGTGATTTTCGGACGTTTTAGGCCGTTTTGTAATTTCCCAAAGTTGGGGGTAATTACTTCCGTTGTCGTATTCCTAACCTTCGGTTAGTCAGAATTGTGTTTTCTTTTAGCGCTTGAGTTCGTCGTTGCGCACTCTTCGTGTGCATGTCTTCGTCTTGTGTTGCTGTCATTTCGCGGTTTCGTCGCGCTCGTACTCGACGAGCTGAACTTAGTAGTTTGGAACTGCTAAGTGCCTTACGTATGCTATGCGATCAGCATAACGTACGTTAACTTCATACGCCTTACGTACGTTAAGCCCTACTCATAACTTACGTAAGGGTCTTCACAGTTTCGGACAGTAAGTTCTGCCCATCGATTACGTACGTAATCTTGCTTGCCTTACGTACGTAAGACTGCTAACGTACATTAAGCTTCTCCCCTAATGTACGTTAAGCTGGCGCAGGTATATATACCCAGGGGTTGACCGTGTTCGTCATTTTTCATCCTTTCTTCATTCCTCCGCGGCTGTGGCGATTCGTGGGCGATTTGGGGGCGATTTTAGAGTCTTGTAACTCCAAGCTTGCATCTTCCTTGAGTTCTTGGTGTTGATTTACATCATTAATCCGTTTTCTTCGTCTTTGATTCGAGCTAACTTTCTTGAAACCCTTTTCTATGTATTTTGAGAATCTTTAAGATTCGAGTTGTTTTTTATGAATCGTGTTGTTGTATATCATTAATCGGTTGTATTGATTGTATCCCTATGGTATTATTCGTATTTCTTATCGTATTCGGGTTCGGGTGATTTTCTTGTTGTTCTTGGGTAATTATTGAACTCCAAATATTCGACCCTTTGTTTCTATGAATTCTCGTCGAGAATTTTGCATGTTTTCCATCTTCCTTGCGATCGATCTTGTAGTAATTAAGTTGCACTTATGTTTTCGACCTAGTTGGAGGATTCGAGGGTTTCCAGACGAGCTTTCCCGTTGCTTCACGTGCTTTGGACTTGAGGCGAGTATCTCGTCTATATTATTTATACTTTGAGAATGTGATGTGTCGTGAATTTAACGTGGACTTGTTAGTGATTGTATACTTAACAGTAACTTACTTCTAAATGAATATGTGATTCTATGAAAGTAAATACGAATGTAAACTTGAGTTTCATGAAGAATGATAACAACCATTTCATGTTGTATTGTGCTTAAGACGGATATTTAGAAATGAGTAATTATCCGAGGAATTGTAGGTTCGCGGAACATTTGTATTATTCACTTGTAGCTATTCCTGAATGTTAGTGTTGTGTGAATTTTGTGCCTTTGTTGAGGTGTATAATGCGTTAAATTATATTTTACGCAATTGCGATTGTGGTGAATATTGTACCTTTGTTGTTGTGTACCTTGGTGAATTGAGATGTTACCTGGGTAGGGACCCTTGAGGCCTCCGGCGGCGTGTGCTTGCGAGTACGGCCAGTTGTTATGCTACAACCATAAGGTTATCAAATCGGGTAGGTCTGGAGAGGGCTCCGAGAATCGTCACTTGCGAGTGCGATGTCACGATAACTTATGGGCGTGTTTGAGTGATGTTACCTGGGTAGGGACTCATGAGGCCTCCGGCAGCGCGTGCTTGCGAGTACGGCCAGTTGTCATGATTTGACCATAAGGTTATCTAATCGGGTAGGTCTGGAGATGGATCCGAGAATCGTTACTTGCGAGTGCGATGTCAAGATAACTTATGTGTGTGCTCGAGCTTGTTTTCGATAGCTAATTCGGGTGGTACCCTTCGAGGCCACGAAGGAGATTTAACTGTTTGGTTTGATATCTTTAAATTGTGAATGCTTGGATCCTGGATCCCGGTTATATTGGTGAATATGGTTTGTCTTCAAGATTCGATTGAGAATTGAGTCATTATATGATTTTGAAAGAAAACCCTTTTGAAAAGAAGAAATACAAATCTTTCACGATTTTACACTGAGACCCCCAAAGTCTTCAATTATTCTCTTAAATGTGTTTTGGAGTCATCCTTATGATCCTTCCTAAAGGAAACTGTTTTGAAAAGAATTTAGACTCGGGGATCATGTTATTACCTTGTCGAAAGGTTATTTTCATAATGGGTGTATTCTTGATGTATAATTGTATAGCTTGGTTAATTGCGAGCGATTTCCATTGCTAACCCCTCATTGGGGATTTTGTTATACTTTTCAGGTATTACATTTTGAGAGTGAGCAACCACAGGATCGACTTGGAGGATGATGTAAAGCAGTGATACTAGTCACGGTTGTAGTCGGTTGTCTGTCAGTGATCAATCGGTCCGAGTGTTTATTTCTAGTTTTTTTGTCATCCTTAAGAGGATGGACATGTTGTGTATATTGTGATCGAGTTGTATTTTGGTTTATCAGTTGTACTGCTATGTTGTGTTTTGATACCTAATCGGTCTACGATTGATGTTTTGGTCAAATTGACCACGTGTTGGTTTTGTTTTGTAATCTCCTACCTGGTAGATCCTTGAGGAAAAAGGTATACGGCGTGTAATATACCTGAGTGTATTGGGGGCATTACATAAATGGTATCGGAGCTTAGGTTTGTGAAATCCTAGGGAGTTGGGTCTAGTTGGGTCTTGTCGAGTCGTGTCTTGTCGTGTCACCCGGGTGAGCAATTGTGAATAGGTGTGATCATTGTGATCCGTTATGATCAATTGTGATTCGTTGTGATTAGTATCATGGTGCAGCCATCATCTCCGTGTGGCCTGTGGACGTAAGTCTCCTCTTTTATTCGAGGTATCGGTATTTCATGACTTCATTTATGTGCGATGATTGTTGTGCATAATTTTGTTTGTATAGTATTGTCAAATGGAATCCGTGTTTGATATTCGTGGCACACCGTTTGTGTTTGAGTTGAATGTATTGATGGTTAGACACCGAATGGTGCAATACGATGTGAAAACTGTGAACCTTAATGTGTCCCAGAGAATGTATCGACGGTAGAGTTCGTGAGGAACTCAGATGGATGGTTTTGATGTATGTTTGAACTTGGTGTTCATGAATCATGTTTGATTGAATTTGTAATCTCATTTGCCGATTGGGCATGTGGTTTCAAGTTCGATTATTTTTGGATAGTTGTAATTATGTCCGCTGTGTGTAGGTTTGAAAACGGTTTTCTTAATTACAATTATGAACTTGAGTATGTTTGTAAAACAATCGATTTTTGAAAATATTTCAATGGTGCGGTTAATCAACAGTTTTGTATGGATTTTGAAATCGGTTGAACATTGACGAGTTAGTCATGTATTTTCAAATGACACCTTCAGACGGTACATGAAGTAGGCATTTTAAAGTATTTTGGATATTGTAAAATGTTACCGTCATTTTGGTTATGATCGAAAGGGTTTTGAAATTTTTTTGCTAAGATTCGAAAATTTCGCTTCGAAACGGAACGGGATGTTGATTATTTAAAATTTCTTTTTTTTAAGGCTGAGTTCTTTCCGCTTTATGAGGAAAGACAAGTCTTCTAAAATACTTTTCACACTTTTTCAAAATTTTCAAAATAAGAAATCCTTGATCTGTTTCACGAAGAATTGATAATTACAAGCATTTTTGTTGTTTGAGAATAAAATTCCATTTTTTTAATATGTGCATCCGGTAATCATGTTTGAAAGATACGTGTGCTTGCTAATATCATTACTCGTGTTGATTACGCTCGAGTTTGTGGTCGTTAAACTATTTTTCCGTGACTCTTGTTAAAAAGTTTGAACTTTGTTCTTTAACTCAAAATTTTGACTTGGGATCTTCAAGAGTTCAACTGAATTGAGATGTTCTTGGTTATTGGAGAATCGACGAGTTTGTCAACTTAAGTATGGGAGTTAGCGACTATTTTATGAGAGTTCAGTTTTGTTTCAAAAACGGTGGTAGCTGTTGAGAATGGTTCGAAACTTGAATGATATTGTCGCATATGCTGTGATAGCTGCGCTTAATGCCTTGGGCATGTGTTGAATGTTTCGATTGGTTTACCCATGTGCTTGATTCTAATGTGTGATGACTTGATAAATGTTGTTGTCGGAGATATTCATTTCCGAGTCTATGAGAACTATCAGATATGAGTTTATTGTGTGAACGCTCTATGTAACTCTTGTTAGCAAGAATATTTCTGTGCTTCGCAGTGTGTCTTGTATGTACCTCCTTTTGTGATTGATGTTATGTGTTGTTATGTCTCGTTTTAACGAACGGTTGTTCAGCTTAGTATGTCGAGGGCCAGAGGTCAGGGCTGTGGTAATCAGTCGCGCGATCAGGATCATGCTGCTGGTAATGGCGTTGGTATTGGTGTTGCTACTATACTTCAGCAGGTGGCAGACCAGATGACTCATTTGACCCAGGCAGTTCAACGTAACACTGATGTGACTAAGAACGTCGGGTCGACTCAGTGGCTTAGAGAAGTGGTTCGTATTTGTCCTCCTAGTTTTGCGGGCGTAGGTGATACTTTGGGCTGGGACGGTTGGCTTTTCCAATTGGAGAAGATTTTCAAGGCGGTTGGTTGTCCAGAGGAACGGAAGATTCCTATCGCTCAGTTCCTCCTCGATAATGACGCTGCTAATTGGTGGGAGGCCGTTGAGCCTCAGGATCATGCTGTTACTTGGGAAGAGTTCAAGAAGTTGATGGAAGCGGAGTTCTGTCCGTAGCCGATCCAAGAGCAGAGGATCCGGGATTTTTATCTAGCTGAGCCGTAGGATATACCCGTGTCATAGGCTATTATCGATTATAGTCGAAATCTCGCTTACGTGAAGAGGTAGGTGAGGACCGAGGAAGACAAAATCCGTCATTTTAATATGTGGATGAGACCAGAGATTCGACAGTACATGTTGGGTTTCACTTGCACTACCTTGAGAGAGTATCAGAATCGAGCCATGGCATACGAGATGACATCGTTATTCACTGGGCCTTGGCATGATTTGAAGAGACAGAGGACGTCTGGAGATATTTAGGACAGTGTGAGAGTCGGGACTTCTTCCCTTCGAGTTTCGCGTAGTCCTACGGCGAAACCTTCCCTTTCTTCGTTTGGTGGAACCAAGAGTTCAAAGTCATCTTCTTTGACTTGTAGTCAGACTGGGAGGTGTTTCAATTGCAACGCTGTGGGTCATGGGCAAGCTAATTGTCCTTCGCAACCGATTACTTGTTATAACTGTGGACTCGAGGGCCACAAAGTTCAGTATTATGAACTATTCCATGAAGTTTCCCAGAATCGAGCTTCAGCACCCATTATCAGGATCGACTCGTGTAGATCGCTGAGGTTTAATTGTTCGTTCACTTGGTTGTCTGCTTAATTCAACCTTTGTTTTTTAAGTTTCAGGACGAAACTTCTTTTTAGAGGGGTAGAATGTAATAACCGTGATTTTCTCTTTCGGTAATTTTTCATTTTTGACATTTTCTGATTTCCAAAACTCACTTGCGAGTGTTTTGACATTTTGATAATGTTTTGTTCTGCGTATTTGGTCATCCGAGTTTGTTTTGGGGATGTTTTACCCGAATCCGAGTTTTGAGCGACTTTTCCACTATTCGGTTCAATTCGTGTGATGGTGGTTCGAAACAACGGTTTCGTGTTTTCTGTAAGTCATTTTAACTTTGTTAGACGTGTTTTGAACTTCAGATTGGTTGTTTGATTTTGTATTGTGATTTTCGGACGTTTTGGGCCGTTTTGTAATTTCCCAAAGTTAAGGATAATTACTTCCGTTGTCGTATTCCGAACCTTTGGGTAGTCGGAATCGTGTTTTCTTTTAGCGAATGAGTTCGTCGTTGCGCGTTCTTCATGTGCATGTCTTTGTCTTGTGTTGTTGTTGTTGTCGTTTCACGGTGTCATCGCGCTCGTACTCGACGAGCTCAACTTAGCAGTTTGGAACTGCTAAGTGCCTTACGTATGCTATACGATGAGCATAGTGGACATTAACTTTTGGGATTCGGTGCCTAAAATGAAGGCCCAGCGGAAGCGGTAAAACGAAAATTAATTCGATTCGAATCCCTAGGAGGATCGATCGAGCTACGTATATACGAATATAAAACGAAGCACAAGAGATACGAGAAAACATACCTTTGTTGTCCGTTGATTAAATGGTATCCTTCTCTTGAGCTATTCCCCAAGCTTTATATTAATATCTACGAATCCAATCTGCTCCAAGCTCTTGGATGATCCAACGCCGAAAGTACTGCGTCTCTACTTGCCACGCACCGGAGAAACGACCGGAATGATTAAATCTCGTTATCCACCAAGGATACGGCTAGAACAAGATTATAGGAGCTTGAATATAAAGATTATTACACTCTAAGTGTTTAATCTATTTTCTCTCTATTTTTCTCTCAATCTTTCTCTAAGAAAATTGAAGAAAAGAATGAAGAAGATGAAGTTGAAGACCATGGAAATGAACTCTAAGTTCTCTCTCTCTCTCTCTCTCTCTCTCTCTCTCTTCCTCACCAACCGTATGAAAAATGGGAATGTAAGAATGATGGAAGTCTTCACATCTTATTCTAATTCAACCCACATGAAATCAATTCATATCACATGATTGATACCCTACAATGTCTTTGTCATCTATTATAAAAATGGACACAAAAGACTAAAAGGGTAGTAGGTGAATAAAGGGGGCGGCTCATCTAGAAGGGAATTGAAGAGTTCGGTTCGTTCCGGACTCCTGTGAGTCCAAATAAATAAACTCTGATTCCGTTCCGATGTATTTATATTAATTAATTAATCTAATTAATTAATCATATCAAATACATAATAACATAAATAATTTCTCCAAGAAATAATTATATCAATGAATTAAATTAATCACCCAGTAATTTATTTAATTCATTAGGCCGTAAATCAATTTATCTAATAAATCGATTTAGACATCCAATGTCCCAATAAATTAGATATCTAATATCTAATATTTATAATGGGAGAATAAGCTCGATTCATTCCGTCGTCAATCCTATTGCGCGACTCGGTAGGTACGTCTCAGTCAGCAATGGGAGGAACTAAAGAGTAGTAGCACCATCTAGCCAGCCTGGCGTCCTACACTATACCCCAACTGAGAACGAATTATTGGGATCATTCAAGAACCATTCTATCGTAAATACCAGTATACATATAAACCCTTCTTTCAAATGTCCCGATCAAGTTATAGGGTCACGGTCAGTCAAAACCCTATCTGTACTTGACGCTATGCATCCGTTAATGCAAATCGAGATCATTGAGCTCTCGTGTATCCAATACAACTAGCTCCAATGCTTTGGTCAAAGACTTATGATCTCATCTGCCAATAACCGCATAGGACATATAACCCGCTCACTAACGGGAGAAAGAATTCTATCTTGGTATTCAGTAGGACCTGCTACTTGCCCGTCAAAATGCACGTTGAGGTTGACCCCCACCTTCCGGTTTACAGGGTCGAACTACTCTAATGAAAATCTTGGCGTCACAAGCACATCCCTACTAAATCCTCAAGTCTAAGGTTCACGAATACCTATCACAACCTTCCGATTCCATCATTGACTGTCCCGGAGTGAAATCCGTGTGACGAATCGAGGGTGAGTCGGTTCGAGTATACTAATCCAATTAGCATACCTATAACGTGTGCTGCCACTAATTATTAGTGTTCGACAGGCACTCTCCATGTCAAAGAACACGTCATACAAGTCTTCACATAACCTTAACGCCCAGTCAAGTTTCATCGACTTGCGAACGATTAAGTATTTGAGCTATAAACCTTTCCAGTGCCGACCCCCTTATCCAATAAGGAGTGGAACTTTTTGCTCTCAAATACATGGACTAGTTTCTATATGTATATTTATGAGTCAGGAATGCCAGTAACTACCAGTAAATAAAGAAACATTCATTTGCCTTATGATAACGATTTACATAATTACAAGTATAATGCCCTCACTCAACATCCTCTGAGTGGCATTCGAGAGCATACACCTAACAATCTCCCACTTGCACTCAATGCCACACACTATGGTATCTAATACCCATGTTCTCCAGATGAAGCTCTAAGCTAATCTGAGAAAGTGGTTTGGTCAGTGGATCAGCGACGTAGTCGGCTGAATTAACTCTATGCAGCACAATGTATCTCTTTGCGAACGAATTCTGTTACGATGATACTCTCTCTCAATATGTTTTGTACTATTATGAAACCTTGACTCCTAGTCCTGTGCTACCACTCTGGCAGCGCAGCACAAGGTGTCATGTGAAGTTTACCCAGTAACTTCTTAATTCTTCCTTTAGAGGCCTCCGAGGCCGCTTTATACTCAGCCTAATAGGTGGAACCAGCAGTCGCGCTATACTTGGCACTATGCCAAGATACTGCTCCTCTATTAAGAGTAAATGTAGCCAGAAGTATACATAGAATCATCTTTTTATCTTTGGAAGTCTAATACAGTGAATCCCATCACATTCAGTTCTCTACCGCCATATATAAGAACCATATCTCTAGTCATTCTAAAGTACTTGAGAACGTTCTTTACGGTGGTCTAATGTTCCTGAACTGGGTTAGCTCGAAACCTACTTACCACGCTCCCAGCATGCGCAATGTCAGGTCTCGTACACAATAAAGTATATATAAGGCTACCCAAATTCCGAAGCATATGGTATATTACTCATTTTCTTTCATTGTTCCTCACCCAGAGGACACATCTTCGAGGAGAGTTTTATTCCATGTCGCATCGGTAGGAACCTTCTTTTAGAGTAATTCATCTTAGATCGCTTTAAGATTTTATCTATATAGAGAGCTTGGGAAAACTTATCATTCTCTTCGATCTATCCCAGTAGAGTCGACTCCCAAGAATATAGGTTTCTTATCCCAAGTCTTTCATGAAGAAATTACTCGAAAGCCAACCTTTCACAGAACTGAGCATTCCCACATCATTTCCTATAAGTAGAATGTCATCTACATATAGTGCTTAGAATGTGATCTTACTCCCACTAACCCTCTTATATGCACAAGATTTCTCTTTATTTTGCAGGAAGTCAAACTCTTTGACTGTCTCGTCAAAATGAAGGTCCCAACTATATGAAGACTGCTACAGTCCATTTCATGGAGTCTACATCCACCATTGCTAGGTCATTGGTCGAGGGTCGGTCTCTTATTTATCACCTGGAACCTCGTGGAAAACCACTTCCTCCATGTGCATAAAAATACCTCTCAGGTAAATGAGACACCCTACTTGACCTACGAGGTGGTTGTACTTGTGTTATAGAAGGTTCGGTTCCATTTTCTTTCATAGGTGTCTCCTGAGGAGTTTCATTGTATTATTTTAAAGTAATATTTCTACCTTCTCCGCCTTCTTGAATGAACTCTTCTTACAGGAAGTGTGCATGCAAAGCAATAACGATCTTTCGATCTTTGGGCCTGTAGAATACATAACCCATCATCTCAGATGGAAATCCAATGAAAACGTCTCCTCACTATACCCACTTCTGATAGTGACCATCACTTCCCCAGCTCCAAGCTTCCTACTTTGTTCCAGATCCTGATTCACGGTACAAATATGAGAACTAGCACCAAAATCCAGTATCCAAGATGTAGAAAATACAGTAGCAGAACAATTCGTTTCCAAAACTAAAAGTTCTGTACCTGAAGCGCCATGAAGAATCGGACAGTCTCTTGCCCAGTGGCCCAGCTTACCGCACTTGAGACATGCGTCCTTCTTCTTGTTCTTAGGAACCATCGGGGCCTTGCCCTTACCTTTGAAGTCCTTGACTTGTGGTCCCGTCTGCTTTTTGGTCTTTTTCTTCTAGTTCTTAGACCTCTGAGGTCCAGAAGAAATCACAAGGGCAGACTCCTTCATCCGCGGAGTCTTCATATGAGACTGAGCGGTCACGAGTTTGTTCATTAGCCCAGTTAAGTTACATGCAATCTCATTGCAGTTGAAGTTCATAACAAACTGTGAGAAGGAATCAGGGAGAGACTGTAGGATAAGGTCGGTTTGAAGAGAAGTATCCATCTTAAAATCAAGAGCCTCCAATCTCTCGATCATGGATATCATTTTTAGGACGTGGTCCCCAACCTGCTCACCTTCCTTCATCCTTGCACCGAATAGTTGCTTGGATATCTCATATCTAGCAGTTCGACTGTGCTCACCATAAAGCTCGGTTAAGTGACATAGAACCTGCCTTGCAGAATTCATTTTCTCATGAGTTCTCTGAATCTCATTAGACATAGAAGCCATCATGTAAGCACGAACTTTTACGTCATCCTTAACCCACTTTTCATGGTTTTCAATCTCTTCCTGATTGGCTCTTGTCCGTACCGGAGGCGCCGGAATATCCATCTCCAAGACATATCCCAATACCTCTATACTGAGGACTATGATCAGATTATAGAGTCAATCCACAAAGTTAGGTCCGTTCAAGGTGTTCTTTTCGAGTAGAATTGCGAGTGTATTCATTGTCATATTGAGAGTTATGTCTGCAGCAAGTATGATAGATTACTTAGTGACTCGTTTAATTATGATTTGAGTATAGAATTAAGGTCTTTTCTATTCTTGTTACCCAGCTCCCACTATCTTTATTGGAATAACACACTCCCATGTGAAATCCCGAAGTATCATCGCTCTACTTCATAGTTGTGATCGAGTTCTTTATAAATCTTAATAGAGGGCAACCGAAAAGTTTTTTAGTCTATTAATTTTCATAAAGTGGTGTCCAACACCAACCCATATAATGGATGATTCGATCTTGTTTTTCCCCTTGTTTACTCCCCTCAATCTATACGGTTTCTATGGTTCGTGAACAAGTTAAGTTTATACCATCGACACAAATCAGTTTCACAATTGAATCTTATCCGGCAACCTATCAGGTTTCTACGGATTAAATTTGCTCCAACCGAAGGCATCCAATGCGCTCCCGGCAATTTCTCCGTCCTCCCCGAACGACTAACCCGATAAGTCGGAAGCATAACACATCTGGTTTGGATTTTAATTTCCCAAAAGCTCGATGGAGGGAAGGAAAACCTTGAAACCTTGTAAACTTAATAATTTGTTGTGGGAGAATTATCGCGATTAATGTTACACTTTACACATTAATTCATTTAAGCATGTTTGTAGCATTCATACAATATGAACAACCATTCACAACCTAGTTGCTACCAACATGTAGTTCATGGACCGTTCCTAGAATCAAACACTTAGTAATCTAATTACAAGTCTTCGGTCTTGAATCTTCGTCTTCTCGAACGGATCTTCGTCTGGTCTTCGTCATTACATATAAATTTTACATTGAAAATTGCATCCTAGATACAAATATTTCTAGTAAAATAAATAGGCTCAAAACGACCTTTACAACCAAATCGAATAAAACGAACGATTCAAAACTAAGTCCATGAACCACAACCCCGTTCAAAAGCATTCATCCAATAAATACTATATAAATGGAAAGCGTAGAGATACATTGATCCAATCAACAATACGAACCGATCCAATCGATTCACACAACCGGTAATATGAAAAATGTTCAAATAATTCGGTCACCCATAAATATTCCAATTAATCAAATTTTCCCTTATATAATGAAGTACCATAAATAATTTTAATCATATTAAATCCAATTTAAAATGCGGGAGATTAATCAAGAATACACGGAAAAATCGAGCCGGAGCGAAACTGACCTGCCACGGCCGAGTCACCGTCGGCAGCCTGCCGGCCAGACACGGCCCGTGCCGAATGGCACGGTCGGGTCATGCCGGCAGTGTCCTGGACATTCCTTCCAGACACGGCCATGTCAAATGACACGGTCGAGTCACCTCCGGAAGCCTGCCGGCCAGACACGGCCCGTGTCACCAGACACGGCCGGGTCATCCTGCCTAGCATGGCCCGTGTCACCAGACACGGCCGGGTCTGTCTGGCAGTGGCTTGCAGACTGTCGGACACGGCCCGTGTCACCCAGGACACGGCCGAGTCACCCTCGGCCAGATTTGACCCTTTGTCCAAAAAGTCGTCCGACGACGATTCGGGGCTAGATTTTCGACCGGATATCCAATATCTATATTTTCCGACTTTCATATCTTCAATATAAATCATATTTTCCAGAAATTTAAGATTTATATTTAGACATAAACTTACGAAAAATACAACTATTACGAACGAAAAACATATACCACGATTATGACTAAAATTATTCCAAACCATTCACCATCTAATCGAGCATTCCAAATGCCAATATCGTATATACGATCGCAATACCTACGCTCCGATACCACTGTTGGGATTCGGTGCCTAAAATGAAGGCCCAGCGGAAGTGGTAAAACGAAAATTAATTCGATTCGAATCCCTACGAGAATCGATCGAGCTACGTATATATGAATATAAAACGAAGCACAAGAGATACGAGAAAACATACCTTTCTAGTCTGTTAATTAAATGGTATCCTTCTATTGAGCTATTCCCCAAGCTTTATATTAATCTCTACGAATTCAATCCGCTCCAAGTTCTTGGATGATCCAATGCCGAAAGTACCGTGTCTCTACTTGCCACGCACCGGAGAAACGACCGGAACGACTAAATCTCATTATCCTCCAAGGATACGGCTAGAACAAGATTATAGGAGCTTGAATATAAAGATTATTATACTCTAAGTGTTTAATCTATTTTCTCTCTATTTTTCTCTCAATCTTTCTCTAAGAAAATTGAAGGAAAGAATGAAGAAGATGAAGTTGAAGACCATGGAAATGATCTCTAAGTTCTTTCTCTCTCTCTCTCTCTCTCTCTCTCTCTCTCTCTCTCTCTCTCTCTCTTCCTCACCAACCGTATGAAAATGGGAATGTGAGAATGATGTAAGTCTTCACATCTTATTCTAATTCAACCCACATGAAATCAATTCATATCACATGATTGATACCCTACAATGTCTTTGTCATCCATTATAAAAATGGACACAAAAGACTAAAAGGGTAGTAGGTGAATAAAGGGGGCGGCTCATCTAGAAGGGAATTGAAGAGTTCGGTTCGTTCCGGACTCATGTGAGTCCAAACAGATAAACTCTGATTCCGTTCCGATGTATTTATATTAATTAATTAATCCAATTAATTAATCATATCGAATAAATAATAACATAATTAATTTCTCCAAGAAATAATTATATATATGAATTAAATTAATCACCCAGTAATTTATTTAATTCATTAGGCCGTAAATCAATTTATCCAATAAATCAATTTAAACATCCAATGTCCCAATAAATTAGATATCAAATATCTAATATTTATAATGAGAGAATAAGCTCGATTCATTCCGTCGTCAATCCTATTGCGCGACTCGGTAGGTCCGTCCCAGTCATCAATGGGAGGAACCAAAGAGTAGTAGCACCACCTAGCCAGCCTGGCGGCCTACACTGTACCCCAACTGAGAACGAATTATTGGGATTATTCAAGAACCATTCTGTCGTGAATACCAGTATACGTATAAACCCTTCTTTCAAATGTCCCGATCAAGTTATAGGGTCACGATCAGTCAAACCCTATCTGTACTTGACGCTATGCATGCGTTAATGCAAATCGAGATCATCGAGCTCTCGTGTATCCAATACAACTAGCTCAAATGCTTTGGCCAAAGACTTATGATCTCATCTGCCAATAACCGCATAGGGCATATAACCCGCTCACTAACGGGATAAAGAATTCTATCTTGGTATTCAGTAGGACCTGCTACTTGCCCGTCAAGATGCACGTCGAGGTGACCCCCACATTCCGGTTTACAGGGTCGAACTACTCTAATGAAAATCTTTACGTCACAAGAACATCCCTACTAAATTCTCAAGTCGAAGGTTCACGAATACCTATCACAACCTTTCAATTCCGTCATCGACTATCCCGGAGTGAAATCCGTGTGACGAATCGAGGGTGTGTCGGTTCGAGTATACTAATCCAATTAGCATACCTATAACGTGTGCTCCCACTAACCATTAGTGTTCGACAGGCACTCTCCATGTCAAAGAACACGTCATACAAGTCTTCACATAAACTTAACGCCCCGTTAAATTTCATCGACTTGCGAACGATTAAGTATTTGAGCTATAAACCTTTCCAGTGCCGACCCCCTTATCCAATAAGGAGTGGAACTTTTTGCTCTCAAATACATGGACTAGTTTCTATATGTATATTTATGAGTTAGGAATGCCAGTAACTACCAGTAAATAAAGAAACATTCATTTGGCTTATGATAATGATTTACATAATTACAAGTACAATGCCCTCACTCAACATCCTCTGAGTGGCATTCGAGGGCATACTCCTAACATTAACTTCATGTGCCTTTCGTACGTTAAGCCCTACTCATAACATACGTAAGGGTCTTCATAGTTTCGGACAGTGGGTTCTGCCCATCTATTACGTACGTAATCTTGCTTGCCTTACGCACGTAAGACTGCTAACGTACGTTAAGCTTTTCCCCTAACGTACGTTAAGCTCGCGCATGTATATATACCCATGGGTTGACCGTGTTCGTCATTTTTCATCCACTCTTCATTCCTCCGCGGCTGTGGCGATTTGGGTGCGATTTTGGATTCTTGTAACTCCAAGCATGCATCTTCCTTGAGTTCTTGGTGTTGATTAACACCATCAATCTGTGTTCTTCGTCATTGATTTGAGGTGACTTCTTGAAAACCTTTTCTATGTATTTTGAGAATCTTTAAGATTCGAGTTGTTCTTCATGAATCATGTTGTTGTATATCATTAATCAGTTGTATTGATTCTATCCCTATGGTATGATTCGTATTTCTTATCGTATTCGGGTTCGGGTGATGTTCTTGTTGTTCTTGGGGAATTATTGAACCCCAAGTATTCGACCCTTTGTTTCTCCGAATTCTCGTCGAGAATTTTGTATGTTTTCATCTTCCTTGTGATCGATCTTGTAGTAAATAAGTTGTTCTTGTGTTGTCGACCTAGTTGTAGGATTTGAAAGTTTTCGGTCGAGCTTTCCCATTGATTCGCGTGCTTTGAACTTGAGGCGAGTATCTCGTCTATATTCTTTATACTTTGAGAATGTGATGTATTTTGAATTTAACGTGGACTTGTTATTGATTGTATACTTAACCGTAATTTACTTCTAAATGAATATGTGATTCTATGAGAGTAAATACGAACGTAAACTTGAGTTTCATGAAGAATGATAACAACCATTTCATGTTGTATTGTGCTTAGGACGGATATTTAGAAATGAGTAGTTATCCGAGGAATTGTAGGATGGTGGAACATTTGTATTATTCACTTGTAGCTTTTCCTGAATGTTAGTGTTGTGTGAATGTTGTGACTTTGTTGAGGTGTATGATGCGTTAACTTATATTTTACGTAGTTGCGATTATAGTGGATATTGTACCTTTGTTGTTGTGTACCTTGGTGAATTGAGATGTTACCCAGGTAGGGACCCTTGAGGCCTCCGGTGGCGTGTGCTTGCGAGTACGGCCAGTTGTTATGCTACTACCATAAGGTTATCAAACTGGGTAGGTCTGGAGAGGGTTCCGAGAATCGTCACTTGCGAGTGCGATGTCATGATACCTTATGGGCGTGTTTGAGTGATGTTACCCAGGTAGGGACTTGTGCGGCCTCCGGCGGCGCGTGCTTGCGAGTACGGCCAATTGTCATGATTTGACCATAAGGTTATCTAATCGGGTAGGTCTGGAGAGGGCTCTAAGAATCGTTACTTGCGAGTGCGATGTCAAGATAACTTATGGGTATGTTTGAGCTTGTTTTCGATAGCTAATCCGGGTGGGACCCTTCGAGGCCACGGAGGCGATTTGACTATTTGATTTGATATATTTGAATTGTAAATGCTTGGATCCTCGATCCCAGTGATATTGGTGAATATAGTTTGTCTTCGAGGTTTGGTTGAGAATTGAGTCATTTATATGATTTTGAAAGAAAACCCTTTTGAAAAGAACCAAACCAAACCAAACATACCCAGTATATCCCGCGCAGAGCAGGGTCTGGGGAGGGTAAGATGTACGCAGACCATGCCCCTACTTTTCACGGTAGGGAGGCTGTTTCCGTGAAGACCCCCAGCTTAGTGCTAAATCTTTCACGATTTTACACTGAGACCCCCAAAGTCTTCAATTATTCTCTTAAATGTGTTTCGGAGTCATCCATATGATCCTTCCTAAAGGAAACTGTTTTGAAAAGAATTTTAGACTCGGGGATCGTGTTACTACCTTGTCAAAAGGTTATTTTCATAACGGTTGTATTCTTGATATATAAATGTATAGCTTGATTACTTGCGAGCGATTTCCATCGATAACACCTTGTTGGGGATTATGTTATACTTTTCAGGTATTCGGTTTTGAGAGTGAGCAACCACAGGATCGACTTGGAGGATGATGTAAAGCAGCGATACTAGTCACAGTTGTAGTCGGTTGTCGGTCAGTGATCTGTCGGTCCGAGTGTTTATTTCTAGTTTCTTTGTCATCCTTAAGAGGATGGACATGTTGTGTATATTGTGATCGAGTTGTATTTTGGTTTATCAGTTGTACTACGATTTTTTCTTAATTTTACTATGTGTAGTGGAATAAATTGAAGCATGCGATTTTTTCTTAATTTTTCTTGGTTAAAAATTGCGATTTCATCATTGCTTTATTTTTCTTGCATGCTGTTGATGGTTTTTGCAAACATGAATTTTTCGAGCTCCCGTGTGTAAAAATGATGTTACGATATTGATTTCTCTTGGAAGAAATGGTTGAGTTTTAGTCGAGTTGCAGTCAGCGATATCTATTTCCATTGGGTATTCATCTAGGTCCAAAATTTTTTCGTTTGTGTAGAAATTTTAGCGTATAAGAAAGGAGACATACGTGTTTTCAAGCCACCGTCTATACGTTTGGTTACACTTTTCGTGTAGCTAGTTGTCCAGTAACATGAGTCGTGTTGGCACTTAATTTGAGTTTAGAGTCGGACAGTTTTTCCCAAAAAATCGAGAAAATGTTCTATGATGGGAAGTCTAGTAACCGGGGGTATTCGCGTGACCCGTTGTTCACTCTCGCGTAAAACGACAACCCTGAATAGACTAATAGCTTAGAAATATCGCATTACCGATGATGGGAAGCCTAGTAACTGGGGGTATTCGCGCGACCCGTTGTTTACTTTCGCGTAAAACGGCAACCTTGAATCGGACGTGCGGGAATTGCTATTCGAGTTTTTTCTCCACTGTAGAGGGGGACTTAGTAACTAGAAGCATCCATGTGCCCCATGAGTGTCTTTTACGTCAAACGGTTCCCCAATATATGAGAATGGAAATCCACCCTAGGATTATCCCGATGAAACATCCCGATCCGAACCTAGTGGTTAACTCGAATTTTTATTGATCATACATAAGGGAATACTATCCGAGGATTAATTTTGATGATGAAACTCTCAAATTTTTGCCACTAGACTGTGGGACTGGGCGAATTGGCTTGTTTAATCTAACCCTTCATATTGACGGTCGGTTAAATTCACGCTTGTTAATCTTTGAGCTTGATTTTCTACATGAACGGTTGGTTAGGACTGAAAATGATTACTTCTTGGAATCAGTGTCCGGGGATGTGACTCACTATTACAACACTCGTATTATTCTTTGAGATTTTCAGGGTAGTATTGATTAAGTTGAGCACTACGGACTTGCACGAGTATTCACGATACTTTTTGATTAAAATTGATTTTTGCTTGAGGACAAGCAAAGGCTCAAGTTTGGGGGTATTTATTAGGCGTATTTTTATGCGCTTATTTATCATTAGTTTGAATCCATTTTGAGCCTAAAAATGCATAAATGAGCTTTTAATGCACTATTCTTATATGTTTTGCAGGAAATTGGAGTCCGGAAGCTCGAACGATGAAAAACGGGCGAAAATGGCATATTTTGGCCTGGGGCCGCGGCACGAACCAAGTGAGCCGCGACACACGAAGGCAACCAGCAAATGCTGAACCAACTGTACTGTGAGCCGCGGCACAAGGATGCTGAGCCGCGGCCCAGGAGGAAAAATAAGCGTCCAGGTATAGGCGCTGAACAACGTGAGCCGCGACACAGATTAAGTGAGCCGCGGTCCACAGGGCGGTTTTGCTGAGACTTCCGCGTTTATTTGCCGTTTTTGGAGCAGTTTCGACCCAAATCCCCGGACGCATTTTGGAGGCTGATGATAGTTATAAATAGGGGTTTAAGGGCTGAAGACATGAGGATCAAATCGGGGGAAGACATCGCGGGATCGAAGAACACAAGGAGGAGATTTGTGCGCGACGACAAGACCACGAATACCTTACGTTTTTTCTTAATTTTTCCGCATCTTAGTTTCTAGATCTATTCGAGTAGAATTGTGATTGTAGCCAATTACATGACGGTTTGATTTATCTATTTTTATTTCAATTTACTCGTTATTCATATTGAGTTTGATTTTTCTCATTGTTCTTAATGCTTTTTAATTGTCTGGCCAACAGTTGAATTGTTTTGAATGTCTTTATGGATTCGGGAGATGAAATTTAGGCATAGTTCTTGTGAAAATAATCATGATTTTCGTGAGATAGGGATATACTCATGGGAATTGTGAAGCCTATTTATTGTGGGAATTCTTGAACTGTTTTAGCTATTAATTATCTAATTCGAATAGGGATACATCGGGTTAATAATTCGTAGTATTTTCTATCGACCTTGGGAAAGGTTTTAGAATAATTTAGGAATTCCTGGCTTAGAATCAATTGAATAAAGGTGAATTGGAATTAAATAAAAATCATTCCTGATTGTCTGAGGTGAAAATCATAATCCTACGCCCGTATTATTATTATTATTATTATTACTATTATTATTTTCTATTTATTTTTCTGCAATTAGTTTAAAAATAAATTCCATATAATTGTTCTTCAAATAAAATTACGAGTTGACTATATTTTGGTACTTAGTGAAATCAGTCCTCGAGGGAACGATATTTTACTTATCACTTTATTACTTGTTGACACCGTGCACTTGCGGCATAGTGTGAGGGATTTCCTCACAACAAGTTTTTGGCGCCGTTGCCGGGGACTGATTTTTTCGCTAATATAATTACTAAGCGACTCTAATTTTAATTTAAAGTTTTTTTTCTTTAGTCTCTATATTTTTATTTTTTTTCATTATGTTTTCCTTTGATTATCGTGACCCTTGGCATTTCATAAATTTCGATGATCTCAATAATTTGCCTAATAGGGTCAGTCAGCCCCCTCCCCCAAAACAAAAGACCATGCTTGAACAATATGTAGACGCTCTCAAAAATCCTGATAGTACTCCTCTTGAGCGAGAATGTGCACGCTGTGGTCTTGAGATTCACTATGGTTATTTTCCAGCTCATATATTTAGTAGTGAAGTTGAGGGGGAGGTTGAGAAGAAAGACATGTTGAGTTTTAGGGTCGATCCCCTAGCACCTGATAATTACATAAAGTGTGATGAAGCTGTAGAAGAAGTTATCATTGATGATGTTTCCAAAGAAATTTCATTAATTTGTCATCAAACTTCGAACAATAAGGTGAACACTTTTGTGCCTAAAATTTTCTTAACCGTGCCGCGCATAATTTTTCCTAAATCCATAATGGGAGAGATTGATTCCATTACTCTTGATTTTGTTGAGGCTGATTCTTTGAGTTCTAATGAGGTTGTTTATGATAAGTCTTTATTATTTACCCATTCGAACTCTGCTTATTTTTTCGTGCCTTACAATTATTATATTCGTCCATTATTTTTTGATTGTCAGCATAATTATTCTTACTCATTATTGGCAACCAGGCATGAACCAAAGCCTCCCTTGTGGAATAAGAGGCTTATAGATTGCAAGAAGGGGGCATTTGGCAATCTCCCTAGAAAGAAGCCACATTAAATTTGTTTGCCACGTTGTGCTCAAGACGTAAAATAGAGCGCTTGATGGGAGACAACCCATCATTTTTACTTGCTTTCTAGTTAGTTGGTTTTATTTGATTTTTCATTAATAATTTTCTTTTCTTTGTTTTGTTATTTCGTTTGGATTCGTGTATTCTTGTTGGCCCTTATTTCTCTAATATATTTTTTTAACCCCAATGAGTTATTATTCTTTATATTCTAGTCTTTCTTGACTTAATGTCTGCAGTTATTTCATGACTAGAGACTAAGTTTGGGGGTCCCTGGTGATGTTGAGCATTACTTGAAGTATGGATTGACAGACGATTCCACTCAGACATGTGCTGGCGTTCAAGAAGACATTTGGAATAAGATTCACTTTTCCTTATCTCTTTTACTTTCACATGAGTTTTATTGTTGATGATTCTATGTGTAGTGGAATAAATTGAAGCATGCGATTTTTTATTAATTTTTCTTGGTTATAAATTGCGATTTCATCATTGCTTTATTTTTCTTGCATGTTGTTGATGGTTTTTGCAAATATGATTTTTTCGTGAATTTTTCGTGCTCCCGTGTGTAAAACTGATGTTACGATACTGATTTCTCTTGGAAGAAACGATTGAGTTTTAGTCGAGTTCAGTCAGCGATATCTGTTTCCATTGGGTATTCATCTAGGTCCAAAATTTTTTCGTTTGTGTAGAAATTTTAGCGTATAAGAAAGGAGACATACGTGTTTTCAAGCCACCGTCTATACGTTTGGTTACACTTTTCGCGTAGCTAGTTGTCCAGTAACATGAGTGATGTTGGCACTTAATTTGAGTTTAGAGTCGGACAGTTTTTCCCAAAAAATCGAGAAAATGTTCTATGATGGGAAGTCTAGTAACCGGGGGTATTCGCCTGACCCGTTGTTCACTCTCGCGTAAAACGACAACCCTGAATAGACTAATAGCTTAGAAATATCGCATTACCGATGATGGGAAGCCTAGTAACCGGGGGTATTCGTGTAATATCCGCAATTTCGAATTTCGGTAATTTTCTTTTTTCGGCGGAAGTCCGTTTTGACGACTCGCTCATGACCGTTTCGTCATTCCGAGAATGATTAATTCTGCACTTTTTGTCATCCGAGTTCGTTTCGGTGTCGTTTTGTTGAGTTCCGTGCTTTTTAGCGACTTTTCCGCACTTGAGCTCGATTCTTGCGAATCTCGTCAAATCGTTGTTTCGAGTTTCTCGTAAGTTCATTTAATGTTATTATTCATGTTGCGGCGTTGGTTCGGTGTTTCGATCATGTATCGTGTATTTCGGACATTTTGGGCCATTTTTGTAATTTCCCAAAGTTTGGGGTAATTACTTAGTTGTCAATTCACACCTCGGGTGGTCGGAATCGTGTGTTCTCTTAGCGCTTGGATTCGTCTTTGCGAGTACTTCGTAACCGTATCTTCGGTTTTTACTCAGGTTCGGGTTTCGGGGTCGTCCGGGCCGTCGGAGTGGCCACGGCCGAGTCACGGCCGGAGCAGGGCCTGGCCTGGCCGAGTTACGGCCGTAAGGTGCCGGTTACGGCCGTAACGTGTGCCAGTTACGGCCGTAAGGCATGATCGGGTACGGCCGTATGGCGCCTGACAGCTTCCTGACGAAGGCCGGTTACGACCGTAATGTGTGCGAGTTACGGCCGTAAGTGTCCGGCTGGTGCTGGGCAGATATTTGACGAATGCCGGTTACGGCCGTAAGGGACCGAGTTACGGCCGTAAGGCACTGCCGGTTACGGCCGTAACCCTGCCGGCTATATATAGCCTGGGCTCGGCCATACTTCATTTCTTAGGCGTTTTTCTTCCTTTTTCGGCGTCTGGCGACGGGAGGCTCGGGTAATCGAGTTCTTGGCCGATTCTAATCATTTCCAAGGCATTTTGGAAGATTCTTGTTGATTATATCATCATCCAATCCGTGTTCTTCGTCAAATCAAGGTATATTCTTGATTTTCCTTCAAGTTGACTTTTTGGAGAAATTGTTCTTGATTTCGTTTCTAATCTGATTTTGATACATCGATTGGTGTAGTATGATGTTATTAATCGTGTTCTATGGGTTGTATATCCATATATCGAGTTTGTTTAACTCGATTGACGATTCGAGTGTTCTTGGGAATTATTGAACATTTAGTGTTCGATTAAATGTCCCAATGAGTTTCCCTTCGATAGTTTGTTGGGATTTCCGTTGTTTTGGCCTTGATTCTCATCGTAACCATGTGTTATTGTTCCTTCCGGAGGTTTATAGGTGTTCGAGGATTCCGATGTTGAATCCCGTTTGGTGATTGATGATTCGTGTGGTGTTATTCTCGTAATACTCGTGGTGCTATCACATTCTTGATATTGTTCGGGGGTTCGGGGCTATTCGACCGCGTCCTATCCGTCGTCTTATTGCGAACGTGATTTCGAGGCAAGTACCTTGTTCATACTATTCTTGTTTTATGGATATGATAATTAGTGATCGTCTAAATGTGGTTGCTTGGTCATTTGAATTGAACTTTCAAAAGATTCGGTTTAGCCTTGTTAAAGGCTTGCTTTCAAAACGCGTGTGTTTTGTGAATGGCGTGGTTTGTGAATAACTATGTGAATTCTATGTATATATATGCTTGGTGTTAATGTTGCACTTGGTATTGTGTGTGGACGTATATTATTTCATTTCGGTGCGTTATGGATTGACATGGTGTTTTGCTAAGTGTTTGATGCCTCTGGGCGAATTGTTTGAATATCCTTGATGTGATATGTTATTTGTGTGAATGTGTGGATATGGTTGAAGGTATACGGTGACACATGGCACGTGATCATGTGGTCAGGATGCAACAAGTGATTGATCCAACCGTGAGAGCCTGAGATAATCTACGGTGGCACATGACATGCGATCATGTGGCCAGGATGCAACAAGCGATTGATCCAACCGTGAGATGTGTGTGATTTGTTTCGCTAGCCAGCTCGGGAGGGTCCTTCGAGGCCTCGGGTGGGATGTCGGTGGTAGCGTCCCGGTCCTAGGCGATGCGCGTGCGTGATTATGTTTCGTTGATTTTACGTCCGTTGAGAACACGTGATGTTGAGCTCTGACCCTGTAAATTGTTGGTGGTTTCCTATTTGCGAAAACAAAACATTTGGGCTGTGACCCTATTGATTTTTGGAAAGAGAAGGATTTTATAATCCTAAATTGTTTTCTATTAAAACTCTCGATGGCATTTTAAACTGTTTTGTAAATTGTTTCCCTTATTTGCGATCTTTCGGTTTTGGAAATGTTTACCCAAACTCTTGCCTCGGGAAGTACTTTTCTTTACGTTTGGATCTTTGAGGATTACTGATTATTATTGTTCTTGGAACTTGTATTGTATGGCTCGTATTTTTGCACTTGTACTTGCACTAGCAAAACAGTGGAGTTTTGCTAGCCCCCGAGTATTTGGGGGGTGGATGTCTATTTTTGCATTCAGGTTTTGGAGCATAGCACAGGGTCGGCATGAAGGATGATGAAAGATGAACGATACTAATCACACGAGGATCTGTTGATGTCGTTTTGGTCTAGTTGTATTTTCTTTTCCGCCGCAAGATCTTTTCCCGTTGTACGGGAGTTTATTGTATTTTGACCCCTGCGTGGGTATGTGTTTGGAATTGAGTTGTATGTTATTATTGAAAGACCAAGTCGGTCTACTGAGTCATTTTAGCCTTAAAGGCGAGGTTTAGATGTTTGATTTTAGTTATCAGCCTGGTAGATCCTCGAGGAGAGGGTCTACGGCGTGTAATATCCCTGAGCGGATTGGGGGTGTTACATAAATGGTATCGAAGCTTAGGTTGTGGAAACCTAGGCTGTCGGGTCAGTGGTGTCTGTTGAGTTTTGTCTTGTCGGATTATGTCTGACTAAGTCGTGTCGCGACGCGTCGTCTGAGTTTGTTGGTCGTGATTAGTATCGTGGGCGATCATCATCTTCGTGCGACTTGTGGCTGTAAGTCTCCCTTCTTTGTGTTGTGCCTCGTGTGTCACGAGCTATTTTATGATTATTTGATTAGTGATGGAATCCTCTTATGGATTTTGATTTCTTGATATGTGGTTACTTGATCCTCATATTTCGTTCATATGAGGAGTAGTGTTACTGGATTGTGCATATTTGACTTTATTTCTTTTATCCGCTGCGTGAGTTCTTTTGTAATGACTTTCGGTATTTTACCGACGAAGTTTTATTTCGAAAACCGATTCCCTTAACCTAGTTTTTGGCATTATGGCCTTGATCGTTTTGGCGAAATTTTTATGACGGTATTTAACATTTTGTAAATGGCTTCTGTGAGTTTTTGAAATATTACCGTCATCGACCTTTTTGGCATTTTTGTAAATGATTTTTAACCTGGTGGGTTCCGACGCGGGACCCACAACGCTATGATGTTCCGTGTGATTACCTGAAATTTTTGGGCATTCTAGCCTTTTTGGCATCGCCCTTTTTGGCATTGAATTATTTTCGAAAACTTGAGTATCTTAGAAATAAATTTCGAGACGTACGTTTCAAATGAATTGTTTTCTCGCGGTACTTCTAAGGTGCCACAATATGTTTCAAAATTCTTCTACCTCGAGGACCAAAATGTTTTGAGATATTTTCAACGTTTTATAAACACTTTTACTTAGACCCGAGGGTCGAATATTCTGAAAGCTTTTCACTAAAAGAAAGTGTCCTCATTTTTATCAAATGCGAAATGGTTTTCCAAAGTCTCGATAACGATGTTTCACGTTTTTACTTTTTTGAAAGGTGATACTCAAGATCAACCGCTGTTTTTCCTAAATTATTTTCAAAATGTGGTTTTCATTTTTTTAAAAACCTATCAATTCCCATTTGCGTTTGGGAATGTATGTATAATGTTCGCGTTGTCGTAATGGTGTTTGCTCCCGAGTATGATCGAGTTGGTGGCATGAACGTTGAGGCGTTGCCACGTATTGTTGTACTAGCCCTCTGTGAGAGGTGTGAACTGGTATTTAATGGCTGTCGTCTCGTAGTGGATTGCGTGTGCCACGCGAGTGTGAGATGTTGAAGCTTGGGTTTGTACGTTGGTGTACGTATGTGATTGTTTCATGAGGTTTGTAATTATGTGCTGGTTATTGTTCGGGCCGTTAAGGTCGCCGAACGATACCGTCGTCGCTGTAGTGTTTGTGTGTATTACTTTACAACGGTAATCGTTGTATATGATATGTGTTATGATTCCCTGTTGTGCTGAGTTGGCATCTCCGGTATGTTGTTTTGCGGTGTTATGTTCCATTGTATCTAGCACTTGTATTTTCGGTATGCCGAGCTGAGGCATTTCAACCGTGATGTGCCGGGGGAATGTACGTGCAATTTGTCCTTCTCGTCAGTAACACATTTCGAGTGTGGACTCGAGGGTCACCGAATTCGCTTTTGCGGGTGGCTACCGAGACTTTCGGAGTTTGCGCTTCAAAGACGCTTATCAGGATCGGCTCTGAGAGGCCCATAGGAGATTTCTCTGTCGGTTGCTTTTTGTGTTGTTACCTTGTTTCCGTTATTGTGAGTTGCGGGGATGACTTTCTTTTAGAAGAGGTCGAATATAATACCCATATTATTTTGGCTTCTATATTTTCTCTTTCTCCAGTCTATCGATTCGCCCGTGTTCGTTGATACTGTCTGAGCTTGTTCTGTATTTCGGTTTCATCGTTCGAACGAGCTGTGATCTTGTTTTGGGTCGATCTGGTTATCGCTGTGACTTTTCCGAGTTCGGTTCGATTCTTGTGAACCTTGTTCAGAAGTAGCATCTTTTGGTTCTACTAGTTCTTTTATTCGAAGTGGATCGGATTTGGAACTTCTGTATTTTCGACTCTGTTGACTCGTTTATGTTTGTTAACATTTTCTGAGCTTGCCGTGTCCCTTACTTTTGTTAATCGAACGAGGGTGGTATTGTTTCGGAATTACTCGTTCGTCGTTGTGACTTTTCAATTGTTATTCCCTTTCCGGTGGATCTTATGTGAGTGTGCATCTTGTTGTTTTCACCGGATCATGTTTTGTCTCGAGTCGAGATGTGAACCTCGGAGTTGTCGGTTGAACCTTCTTGTTCTTCGTGATCCGAACATGATCGTTCAATTTTTGTTGTCTCGATCTTTGTGGTTCGATCGTTTGATTGTTCGGTTTTTGTTGATCTCGTTTCGTGATTGTTGAACATTCAGATTCCTTCGTAATTCCCTTAAGTTCGGGAAATTAGTCTCGTTTTCGATCTTCCAACCCTTGGGCGGTGGAATTCCGTATTTGTTCAGCGTGTGGCTCATGTTTTGATTGATATACCGTTGGGTTGGTCAATCGTATTGATTTTCGTTGGTTGTGTTTTGTGATTGTTCGGATAATCGACTTGATTGTATTATCTGTTTGATGACACTTGTCACTTGTTGATTTTATTATCTCTATCGGCGACATTGTGTTGGTCGTCGTGGAGCGTGTTTTCACGCCGTATATTCCTTTGCATTGCTTGTAACGTTTCGCCAATGGGCGTAAGTTACGCGTTTCTTGTGTATCTCGTTGAGTTTTCCTGGCGGGATATTGCTTCTCCCTACTTATTTTAAGTTTCGGGACGAAACTTCTTTTAAGGAGGGTAGAATGTAATATCCGCAATTTCGAATTTCGGTAATTTTCTTTTTTCGGCGGAAGTCCATTTTGACGACTCGCTCATGACCGTTTCGTTATTCCGAGAATGATTAATTCTGCACTTTTTGTCATCCGAGTTCGTTTCGGTGTCGTTTTGTTGAGTTCCGTGCTTTTTAGCGATTTTTCCGCACTTGAGCTCGATTCTTGCGAATCTCGTCCGAAACTGTTGTTTAGAGTTTCTCGTAAGTTCATTTAATGTTATTATTCATGTTGCGAGCGTTGGTTCGGTGTTTCGATCATGTATCGTGTATTTCGGACATTTTGGGCCATTTTTGTAATTTCCCAAAGTTTGGGGTAATTACTTCCGTTGTCGAATTCCGACACCTCGGGTGGTCGGAATCGTGTGTTCTCTTAGCGCTTGGATTCGTCTTTGCGAGTACTTCGTAACCGTATCTTCAGTTTTTACTCCGGTTCGGGTTTCGGGGTCGTCCGGGCCGTCGGAGTGGCCACGGCCGAGTCACGGCGGGCAGGCTGGCTGGCGAGTTACGGCCGTAAGGTGCGATTCACGGCCGTAACGTGTGCGATTCTGGCCGTAAGGCGTGATCGAATACGGCGTATGGCGCTGGCGGCTTCTGACGAAGGCGATTCTGATCGTAATGTGTGCGAGTTACGGCCGTAAGTGTCCGATCTTTGGCGGATTTTTGACGAATGCGATTCTGGCCGTAAGGCTGCCGAGTACGGCCGTAAGGGACCGAGTTACGGCCGTAAGGCACTTTGCATTACGGCCGTAACCTGCCGCGGCTATATATAGCACAGGCTCGGCGACTTCATTTCTTAGGCATTTTCTTCCTTTTTCGGCGTCAGCGACGGAGGCTCGGGAAATCGAGTTCTTGGCGATTCTAATCATTTCCAAGGCATTTTGGAAGATTCTTGTTGATTATATCATCATCGATCCGTGTTCTTCGTCAAATCAAGGTATATTCTTGATTTTCCTTCAAGTTGACTTTTTGGAGAAATTGTTCTTGATTTCGTTTCTAATCCGATTTTGATACATCGATTGGTGTAGTATGATGTTATTAATTGTGTTCTATGGGTTGTATATCCATATATCGAGTTTGTTTAACTCGATTGACGATTCGAGTGTTCTTGAGAATTATTGAACATTTAGTGTTCGATTAAATGTCCCAATGAGTTTCCCTTCGATAGTTTGTTGGGATTTCCGTTGTTTTGGCCTTGATTCTCATCGTAACCATGTGTTATTGTTCCTTCCGGAGGTTTATAGGTGTTCGAGGATTCCGATGTTGAATCCCGTTTGGTGATTGATGATTCGTGTGGTGTTATTCTCGTAATACTCGTGGTGCTATCACATTCTTGATATTGTTCGGGGGTTCGGGGCTATTCGACCGCGTCCTATCCGTCGTCTTATTGCGATCGTGATTTCGAGGCAAGTACCTTGTCCATACTATTCTTGTTTTATGGATATGATAATTAGTGATCGTCTAAATGTGGTTTGTTGGTCATTTGAATTGAACTTTCAAAAGATTCGGTTTAGCCTTGTTAAAGGCTTGCTTTCAAAACGCGTGTGTTTTGTGAATGGCGTGGTTTGTGAATAACTATGTGAATTCTATGTATATGCTTGGTGTTAATGTTGCACTTGGTATTGTGTGTGGACGTATATTATTTCATTTCGGTGCGTTGTGGATTGACGTGGTGTTTTGCTAAGTGTTTGATGCCCACTACTAGAAAAATACCCTTATAGTGACACTTTTT
The DNA here is from genome assembly GCA_033398695.1 of Orobanche coerulescens. NCBI lineage: Eukaryota > Viridiplantae > Streptophyta > Magnoliopsida > Lamiales > Orobanchaceae > Orobanche > Orobanche coerulescens. The sequence continues at coordinate 35,329,276 of CM065807.1, forward strand.
TTATGACACTTTTAAACAAGTGTTGCTATATGTACCTATAATGACACTTTAATGTCTTATTAATTTTATAATCATATTTTGTGACGCTAAACATAATTTTCTTTTCCATTTCACCGCTCTTAATCGTGTATCAAAACCTATCTGCTGCCTCCAGCTCCATTACCTCTCAAATCTCCCATCTCTATCTCCGCTCCATTACCTCTGAAAAAATCGGTCCATATCAAGAATCGTTTCTTCTTCGGTAGGCCTCTAATTTCCGCGCGTATCTTCATTTGTCTTTGAACTCGGTCACGCCCACGAGGAGGAAGGATTTCAGAATCTTGCTGGTGGCACGGATATGAAGGTACGTTGATACTTCCATTTACACGGCAATTAGGTTTTTCCTATGTAGACATTTTCGCGTTGCTGTACGTCGGCGATTTGATTGCTTGAAACCGGTCGAATATTCAATATATATACATACATACATACACCTATATATATATATATTTTGGAATCGAATCAAAGTTTAATTGATTTGTTAAAATGGGAGGATCGCAGAAATCAAAAAGGGTTACTTAGGCTTCCGACGTTAATCTTTGTCAGGTATATCCTTATAGAACTCAACTCCTAGTAAGTTCTTGTTTTCGTTGACTGCTTTTTCGTAAATAATTATACTACGGAACTGAAAATGCATGGGGGAGAATGATTGAATTTGCTTACTGAACGGAATTACCTGAAATACATAACATTGGAAATGTAGAAAGATAAATGAGTGGATTGGTAAACTGAAACTTGTCTTTCGACAAGTTAAATGTCCATCTGTGTTAAGTGTTCTTAAGAGATGGGTTTTGCGTAAATGCATCTGCTGATTACTATGAAGTTCAAGTCGGATCGAGATATGGGTATTGCCACCTTATCGATGCATTGCATTTATGAATTAAGTTGAGTTGAATAAGGAATAGAATAGAACTTAAGTAATCTGTGATAGAACAGCAAGACAATTTTCAAGTTATCTTGAAAGGTATTTGTAGTGCCTATATGTTCTAGCGATTTTCAATTGTGTCTTGCACTCTTTTATCATACGCATTCGCCATCTCTTAGATTCTGCAAGGTTCACTTTTGAGATACATTGTTTGGGCTAAAACCCTTTTGTGATAGGGTTTGGAGGCCATTCTTAAGAAGGTTGTGGATCTAGACGATGGAGCAAATATCACAAGGTATATCCGTAGTACTAAAAAAATGAGATTTTGTGTAGTTGGGAGAACAACTTATAAACTCAATTGTTTGATTCCCGAAGTCTGATACAAAATCATACAGGGGATTGTAAGGATCAAAATTTGGAGTATCTTTATCTTCGTCTTCTGAGAAAGTTCACTTACAGGATCTCAATTTGCTTACTTTTAATTTATACCTATCTTCTGCCGTAAAATTGCTAATCTCTTTCGGAGTGCAGCTCCTAGTCTATGACTGTTGAACAATGTGATGCTTTACTTGTTTTCCACACTCTCTGTAAGGTTTGTATCTCCGGTTTTTTCTATACATTCTATTTCTAAATACAAATTGATTTATTAAATAATGTGTTCGCGGATGGGTATGAAGGAGGGCAATGATGAAGTTACTACCAAAACTCGTATTCTGTCTTTTGAGCTTCTTTAGATTGTTTGATATATTTATATATGAATCTTTAATGTGATGGCTGGGTGAATGAAAAAACTCTTTTTAGTTTCATCTCCACATTTCAGGACCTGAAATACGAATTTCAGTGTAAGACATATTTGTCTAAAATCTGATTTAGTTTCACTGTTCTAAAAATTGGCCTAGGCGGCCGCCTAGGCGTTAGAAGGTCGACCTTCGCCCCTCTTAGACATGTTGTGGTTACTGCTTGCAAGTGTCATATTTGTGCCTATTTTCCAAAAAATACCTGGAGGTAAGTGGAACTTGAGTGTGTTTGCCCCTAAAAACTTGAGGGTTTGTTGGAAAGGAAAAGGGTTTCCTCAGGCTGCAAGTAGCTCAATCTTCATATAACCAGTTGATTCATATGTAAAACTTGGTTCCGATTACAGTTTTTGCATTGCTGGTGCATATTATCTAGTATTCATAAAAAAGGTGGAGCATATTTATTGACGATTTGTTATTGTTTTGGTCCCATTTGTCTTATTTTCGTGGTATACATTTGTGTCGAAGTATCTCTGTGTGTCTTTAAATTTTGTATATACCATGATATAAGTTATTTTCTTTGTGTTGCAATTATGTGATCCTGTTCTTGGATATTTGGTCTTTGGAATTTTAATTGGACCTTTTGATCTCTCTATTATTCGCAATGTACATGGAACTAAGACTATTCTTTGAATTCGAGTTGTTTTCTTGCTATTTAATATTGGCCTTGAGGTAGAGCTGATAAATTTTCAATTTGGACTTAGAAAAAACCATTTGATCTCCACCTTACACTATATGAGGTGATAGGTGACCTTTAATTTATTCTTGTACTATAGCTCTGTTGAAAGACTAAGTTCCATGAAGAAGTATGTTTTTGGTTTGGGCTCTGCTCGGTGGTGGAAGCTGCTATCAAGTGCATGATATCAGAAAGAGATTGCTTCTTCTTTTTCTTCTTCCTTTTTTTTTGGGTAAACCTAACTTTTAATTGCATGTTAATTGCAGGTCTTTGTGACAGCTGTTGTCATTGGCTTGCTTGCTTATTATGCTGCTGGGCTTGCTGGTCCTGCTGCAATTGTCATAGGCAATGGCCTTGCATTATCTTCAACTGCTGTTGTCCTTCAGGTACAAATTAATGATTCTTGTGTAGTTTGTTCAGGAAGTGATTCCCCTATTTTTTCTTTTGGTTCTTCATTTTGAACTTTGTGTCTTATGGGTTCGTCTATTTTCCTTAATGTTTTATAATTTACTAATAACTTGCCAGGAGTACCTATTTTTTTAGCACCAGAGCAGTTAATATAATCTATCTGGGGTTTTATAGGTATTGCAGGAACATGGTGAGAGTACATTACGCCATTGGCGAGCTACATTTTCCCTATTACTCTTCCAGGTATCTGTGCACTTGGGTACTGCATGTCTTCCCTCCGCCCTAATTTGGCGCTATTATTGTTATGTGTCATTAAAGATTACTTTTTGTTAGGACCATTTTTGTAATCTCTCTAATAGGATTTGGCTGTCGTGGTTTTGCTTATACTGATACCTCTTATTTCACCTAGTTCATCTAAAGGAGGGGTAACAATTTTATTCCGGATTCATTTTAACTCAGCCGAATAGTCTTTTTTGTATGACATGATACCTGTATGTGCTATTTTATAGTTTCATAGTTTGTTCCTATGCTAATTGAAGAAGGTTTATGACATGCTAGATTGGTTTAACAAGTGGATGCTACTTATATTGTTGTTTCTCACAATTGTACTAAGTCAGAAATATTATATTGGTGTTCTTTTGGATTAATAACCAACATTTCAATGGTTTCAGGTGGGTTTCCATGCCATTGCTGAAGCTCTTAGATTGGTGGCTGTAAAGGCAGTTGTTGCCATCTCAGCCATGCTTAGGAAGTATTCTAATTCTTTACATTGCTCGACATCCTCTACTCCTATGGGATCCTGCTTTTCACTAGAGTCACTTCGACAATATTTTTTGTTTATGATTTTGTGCTATCTAAGGTCAAGGAAACACAAGTTTGTACCTTTTGATACACTCCGTGTTTTTACTTCCATAGTAGAAAAGTATCTAATTTTTTATTCTATAAAATACCAATTTCACGTTTTTTCGTGCAGCTGATTCGCCCAATTTATAAGCAAATTACTGAAAATAAAAATGAGAAATATTTTCTGCAAATACTCTTCTTGTTATCTTAGGTACTAGTCTCCTAACTGCCAGGGTAAGAAAACTCATCTTATTGTATTTATTGATATTATTTGCACATTTTGGTTAACTAGTTCTTTCATTTGTCACCAATAGTGTTGATACGATTCATTCTTTATCTGATAACAGGCTAGCCTTTCCCTGGCTTTAGGAGCATTTTTGGCTGGCTTGTTTCTTGCGGAAACCGAATTCTCGTTGCAGGTTGAATCTGATATTGCTCCATATCATGGACTTCTGTTAGGTCTCTTCTTTATGATGGTATGGTGGTGTTGATGACCTTTTTTTTTGTTGAAGTTCAAAACCTTAATCTCTTGAGCTCTTCAAAAGATCTTTGATAATTAGTACTCAGGTACATATCTATTTAACTCTTGCTTTTTGTAACCATAGCTTCAGAATTCTCCATCTGTATAGGTGCATCTTTCTGTTGAATGATTCATTTGATTTATTGATTACACTTTTCCATGAAAATGGTTTTATTGCCCCTGATTAGTGTGAACTTCCACTTTATAGTGACTACTAATATTGTTCTCTATTGTTTATTGCTTACAGTAAGCACTATTTGTTTCACATGTTGGAATGTCCATCGATCCAAAACTTCTAGTTTCAAATTTCCCAGTCATTTCAGGGACATCAGGGCTTCTTCTTGCTGGCAAGACCATCTTGATTGTTCTTGTTGGCTGACTATTTGGTCTTTCAATGGTATCAGCAAGAAGAGTGGGTCTTCTACTTGCACCCGGCGGAGAATTTGCTTTCATAGCTTTTGGTGAAGTCATTAATCGAGTTTATCCGAATCTTGCCATTATTATATTGCTTGACTCTGATATTTGCAAATAAAGTTTGAACTCCTACAAGCTGAATTGTATGCCAGCTCCGTACATTGTTCGTACGATTTAAACCCTTTCTTTATCTCACAAATAAATTCAGGTTAGCAATGCTTGCTGTTGAAAATGACCACTCTTTTTATACAATGCTCAACTTTTGAGTGGAACCAAATCCAATCTGACGGCTCTAGTATCTTTGGAGTTTTAAATGTCATTTTCTCCAGTTCATCAGCAATGTATTTGCTTCGTACTTCTCTTCTTTTTTTGCGGCACTATGATTGAGCCGAGAGTTTATTGCCCACTATCATTTTACTTTGTTCAACTACAGTGCTTTTTTTTTAATAGCATGAGTTTCTATGTAAGTTTTTTTTCGTGTGTTAGTTGAGCTTCAGTGATAGTGTACCAACTTCTAAATTAATGAGGTCTGAAAGTAATATTCCAAACATATTTTCAAGACTTCCCCTTCTTTGCAGGCTATAATGTCCTCGCAGTTGTCATCGCTCCTTTTTCTTGCATGGACCTATATACGATGATGTAGAAGAATATGACTCGAATGCTAATGCTGACAGGCGTGCAGAATATTATGAAGAAGCTCATTCATTACTTCCCCGAAGGATCCTGATGTTAGCTTGACTATAACAGTTATGTGATCTCATAGGCTTCAAATGCTAGGCATTATAGTTATCATGTGCTAGGTATAAACAGCTCTAGTTGTCTCCACCCCTTTAAGTGCATTGTGTCATCAACCATATGTATCAATCACTTTATTATATAACAGTTAGAACTACCTATTAAAGAGTAATTGACCAGAAAATTGTTTTTCTTGTACATACTACTAAACATCTTCGTTTCATATTTTGCTATTCTTATATACTATTGTGTCGCCAAAAAGTGTCACCATATGACTCCAGAAAGTGTCACCATAGCATACTATTGCGATGCCAGAAAGTATCGCCATAGCAATACTATTGCGATGCCAGAAAGTGTCGCCATAGTATACTATTGCGCCGCCAAAAAATGTCACCATAGCATACTGTTACGACGCCAGAAAGTGTCACCATAACATACTATTGTGACGCCATAAAGTGTCACCAGAATGCGAAAAGAGCGTCACTAAATCTAACTGATTTGATGCAAAAAAAGTGTCACAATATATAAAAAAGTGTCACAATAGATATCTGTTGTGACGCCTTGAAAGTGTCACAATAATGGGCTATTGAAACGCCAAATCAGGTGACGCTTTTTAAAAGCGTCACTATACCAAAAGCGTCACAATAGACTACATATTGTGACGCTTTTGAGCGTCACTATAGGCATTTTTTCTAGTAGTGGCCTCTGGGCGAATTGTTTGAATATCCTTGATGTGATATGTTATTTGTGTGAATGTGTGGATATGGTTGAAGGTCTATGGTGACACATGGCACGTGATCATGTGGTCAGGATGCAACAAGTGATTGATCCAACCGTGAGAGCCTGAGATAATCTACGGTGGCACATGACATGCGATCATGTGGCCAGGATGCAACAAGCGATTGATCCAACCGTGAGATGTGTGTGATTTGTTTCGCTAGACAGCTCGGGAGGGTCCTTCGAGGCCTCGGGTGGGATGTCGGTGGTAGCGTCCCGGTCCTAGGCGATGCGCGTGCGTGATTATGTTTCGTTGATTTTACGTCCGTTGAGAACACGTGATGTTGGGCTCTGACCCTGTAAATTGTTGGTGGTTTCCTATTTGCGAAAACAAAACATTTGGGCTCTGACCCTATTGATTTTTGGAAAGAGAAGGATTTTATAATCCTAAATTGTTTTCTATTAAAACTCTCGATGGCATTTTAAACTGTTTTGTAAATTGTTTCCCTTATTTGCGATCTTTCGGTTTTGGAAATGTTTACCCAAACTCTTGCCTCGGGAAGTACTTTTCTTTACGTTTGGATCTTTGAGGATTCCTGATTATTATTGTTCTTGGAACTTGTATTGTATGGCTCGTATTTTTGCACTTGTACTTGCACTAGCAAAACAGTGGAGTTTTGCTAACTCCCGAGTATTCGGGGGGTGGATGTCTATTTTTGCATTCAGGTTTTGGAGCATAGCACAGGGTCGGCACGAAGGATGATGGAAGATGAACGATACTAATCACACGAGGATCTGTTGATGTCGTTTTGGTCTAGTTGTATTTTCTTTTCCGCTGCAGTATCTTTTCCCCGTTGTACGGGAGTTTATTGTATTTTGACCCCTGCGTGGGTATGTGTTTGGAATTGAGTTGTATGTTATTATTGAAAGACCAAGTCGGTCTACTGAGTCATTTTAGCCTTAAAGGCGAGGTTTAGATGTTTGATTTTAGTTATCAGCCTGGTAGATCCTCGAGGAGAGGGTCTACGGCGTGTAATATCCCTGAGCGGATTGGGGGTGTTACAATTCGCGCGACCCGTTGTTTACTTTCGCGTAAAACGGCAACCTTGAATCGGACGTGCGGGAATTGCTATTCGAGTTTTTTCTCCATAGTAGAGGGGGACTTAGTAACTAGAAGCATCCATGTGCCCCATGAGTGTCTTTTACGTCAAACGGTTCCCCAATATATGAGAATGGAAATCCACCCTAGGATTATCCCGATAAAACATCCCGAGATCCGAACTTAGTGGTTAACTCGAATTTTTATTGATCATACATAAGGGAATACTATTCGAGGATTAATTTTGATGATGAAACTCTTAAATTTTTGCCACTAGACTGTGGGACTGGGCGAATTGGCTTGTTTAATCTAACCCTTCATATTGACGGTCGGTTAAATTCACGCTTGTTAATCTTTGAGCTTGATTTTCTTCATGAACGGTTGGTTAGGACTGAAAATGATTACTTCTTGGAATCAGTGTCCGTGGATGTGACTCACTATTACAACAGGGTAGTATTGATTAAGTTGAGCACTACGGACTTGCACGAGTATTCACGATACTTTTTGTTTAAAATTGATTTTTGCTTGAGGACAAGCAAAGGCTCAAGTTTGGGGGTATTTGTTAGGCGTATTTTTATGCGCTTATTTATCATTAGTTTGTATCCATTTTGAGCCTAAAAATGCATAAATGAGCTTTTAATGCACTATTTTTATATGTTTTGAGGAAATTGGAGTCCGGAAGCTCGAACGATGAAAAACGGGCGAAAATGGCATATTTTGGCCTGGGGCCGCGGCACGAACCAAGTGAGCCGCGGCACACGAAGGCAACCAGCAAGTGCTGAACCAACTGTACTGTGAGCCGCGACACAAGGATGCTGAGCCGCGGCCCAGGAGGAAAAATAAGCGTCCAGGTATAGGCGCTGAACAACGTGAGCCGCGACACAGATTAAGTGAGCCACGGTCCACAGGGCGGTTTTGCTGAGACTTCCGCGTTTATTTGCTGTTTTTGGAGCAGTTTCGACCCAAATCCCCGGACGCATTTTGGAGGCTGATGATAGTTATAAATAGGGGTTTAAGGGCTGAAGACATGAGGATCAAATCAGGGGAAGACATCGCGGGATCGAAGAACACAAGGAGGAGATTTGTGGGCGACGACAAGACCACGGATCCCTTACGTTTTTTCTTAATTTTTCCGCATCTTAGTTTCTAGATCTATTCGAGTAGGATTGTGATTGTAGCCGATTACATGACGGTTTGATTTATCTATTTTTATTTCAATTTACTCGTTATTCGTATTGAGTTGGATTTTTCTCATTGTTCTTAATGCTTTTTAATTGTCTGGCCAACAGTTGAATTGTTTTGAATGTCTTTATGGATTCGGGAGATGAAATTTAGGCATAGTTCTTGTGAGAATAATCATGATTTTCGTGAGATAGGGATATACTCATGGGAATTGTGAAGCCTATTTATTGTGGGAATTATTGAACTGTTTTAGCTATTAATTATCTAATTCGAATAGGGATATATCGGGTTAATAATTTGTAGTATTTTCTATCGACCTTGGGAAAGGTTTTAGAATAATTTAGGAATTCCTGGCTTACAATCAATTGAATAAAGGTGAATTGGAATTAAATAAAAATCATTCCCGATTGTCTGAGGTGAAAATCATAATCCTACGCCCTTATTAGTATTATTATTATTATTACTATTATTATTTTCTATTTATTTTTCTGCAATTAGTTTAAAAATAAATTCCATATAATTGTTCTTCAAATAAAATTACGAGTTGACTATATTTTGGTACTTAGTGAAATCAGTCCTCGAGGGAACGATATTTTACTTATCACTTTATTACTTGTTGACACCGTGCACTTGCGGCATGGTGTGAGGGATTTCCTCACAACAAGTTTTTGGCGCCGTTGCCGGGGACTGATTTTTTCGCTAATATCATTACCAAGCGACTCTAATTTTAATTTGAAGTTTTTTTTCTATAGTCTCTATATTTTTATTTTTTTTCATTATGTTTTCCTTTGATTATCGTGACCCTTGGCATTTCATAAATTTCGATGATCTCAATAATTTGCCAAATAGGGTCAGCCAGCCCCCTCCCCCAAAACAAAAGACCATGCTTGAACAATGTGTAGACGCTCTCAAAAATCCTGATAGTACCCCTCTTGAGAGAGAATGTGCACGTTGTGGTCTTGAGATTCACTATGGTTATTTTCCAGCTCATATATTTAGTAGTGAAGTTGAGGGGGAGATTAAGAAGAAAGACATGTTGAGTTTTAGGGTCGATCCCCCAGCACCTAATAATTACATAAAGTGTGATGAAGCTGTAGAAGAAGTTATCATTGATGATGTTTCCAAAGAAATTTCATTAATTTGTCATCAAACTTCGAACAATAAGGTGAACACTTTTGTGCCTAAAATTTTCTTAACGGTGCCGCGCATAATTTTTCCTAAATCCATAATGGGAGAGATTGATTCCATTACTCTTGATTTTGTTAAGGCTGATTCTTTGAGTTCTAATGAGGTTGTTTATGATAAGTCTTTATTATTTACCCATTCGAACTCTGCTTATTTTTTCGTGCCTTACAATTATTATATTCGTCCATTATTTTTTGATTGTCAGCATAATTATTCTTACTCATTATTGGCAACCAGGCATGAACCAAAGCCTCCCTTGTGGAATAAGAGGCTTATAGATTGCAAGAAGGGGGCATTTGGCAATCTCCCTAGAAAGAAGCCACATTAAATTTGTTTGCCACGTTGTGCTCAAGACGTAAAATAGAGCGCTTGATGGGAGACAACCCATCATTTTTACTTGCTTTCTAGTTAGTTGGTTTTATTTGATTTTTCATTAATAATTTTCTTTTCTTTGTTTTGTTATTTCGTTTGGATTCGTGTATTCTTGTTGGCCCTTATTTCTCTAATATATTTTTTTAACCCCAATGAGTTATTATTCTTTATATTCTAGTCTTTCTTGACTTAATGTCTGCAGTTATTTCATGACTAGAGACTAAGTTTGGGGGTCCCTGGTGATGTTGAGCATTACTTGAAGTATGGATTGACAGACGATTCCACTCAGACATGTGCTGGCGTTCAAGAAGACATTTGGAATAAGATTCACTTTTCCTTATCTCTTTTACTTTCACATGAGTTTTATTGTTGATGATTCTATGTGTAGTGGAATAAATTGAAGCATGCGATTTTTTCTTAATTTTTCTTGGTTATAAATTGCGATTTCATCATTGCTTTATTTTTCTTGCATGTTGTTGATGGTTTTGCAAATATGATTTTTTCGTGAATTTTTCGTGCTCCCGTGTGTAAAACTGATGTTACGATACTGATTTCTCTTGGAAGAAACGGTTGAGTTTTAGTCGAGTTGCAGTCAGCGATATCTGTTTCCATTGGGTATTCATCTAGGTCCAAAATTTTTTCGTTTGTGTAGAAATTTTAGCGTATAAGAAAGGAGACATACGTGTTTTCAAGCCACCGTCTATACGTTTGGTTACACTTTTCGCGTAGCTAGTTGTCCAATAACATGAGTCATGTTGGCACTTAATTTGAGTTTAGAGTCGGACAGTTTTTCCCAAAAAATCGAGAAAATGTTCTATGATGGGAAGTCTAGTAACCGGGGGTATTCGCGTGACCCGTTGTTCACTCTCGTGTAAAACGACAACCCTGAATAGACTAATAGCTTAGAAATATCGCATTACCGATGATGGGAAGCCTAGTAACCGGGGGTATTCACGCGACCCGTTGTTTACTTTCGCGTAAAACGGCAACCTTGAATCGGACGTGCGGGAATTTCTATTCGAGTTTTTTCTCCGCTGTAGAGGGGGACTTAGTAACTAGAAGCATCCATGTGCCCCATGAGTGTCTTTTACGTCAAACGGTTCCCCAATATATGAGAATGGAAATCCACCCTAGGATTATCCCGATGAAACATCCCGAGATCCGAACCTAGTGGTTAACTCGAATTTTTATTGATCATACATAAGGGAATACTATCCGAGGATTAATTTTGACGATGAAACTCTTAAATTTTTGCCACTAGACTGTGGGACTGGGCGAATTGGCTTGTTAAATCTAACCCTTCATATTGACGGTCGGTTAAATTCACGCTTGTTAATCTTTGAGCTTGATTTTCTTCATGAACGGTTGGTTAGGACTGAAAATGATTACTTCTTGGAATCAGTGTCCGTGGATGTGACTCACTATTACGACACTCGTATTATTCTTTGAGATTTTCAGGGTAGTATTGATTAAGTTGAGCACTACGGACTTGCACGAGTATTCACGATACTTTTTGTTTAAAATTGATTTTTGCTTGAGGACAAGCAAAGGCTCAAGTTTGGGAGTATTTGTTAGGCGTATTTTTATGCGCTTATTTATCATTAGTTTGTATCCATTTTGAGCCTAAAAATGCATAAATGAGCTTTTAATGCACTATTCTTATCTGTTTTGCAGGAAATTGGAGTCCGGAAGCTCGAACGATGAAAAACGGGCCAAAATGGCATATTTTGGCCTGGGGCGGCGGCACGAACCAAGTGAGCCGCGGCACACGAAGGCAACCAGCAAGTGCCGAACCAACTGTACTGTGAGCCGCGGCACAAGGATGCTGAGCCGTGGCCCAGGAGGAAAAATAAGCGCCCAGGTATAGGCGCTGAACAACGTGAGCTACGGCACAGATTAAGTGAGCTGCGGCCCACAGGGCGGTTTTACTGAGACTTCCGCATTTCTTTGCCGTTTTTGGAGCAGTTTCGACCCAAATCCCCGGACGCGTTTTGGAGGCTGATGATAGTTGTAAATAGGGGTTTAAGGGCTGAAGACATGAGGATCAAATCGGGGGAAGACATCGCGGGATCGAAGAACACAAGGAGGAGATTTGTGGGCGACGACAAGACCACGGATCCCTTACGGTTTTTCTTAATTTTTCCGCATCTTAGTTTCTAGATCTATTCGAGTAGGATTGTGATTGTAGCCGATTACATGACGGTTTGATTTATCTATTTTTATTTCAATTTACTCGTTATTCGTATTGAGTTGGATTTTTCTCATTATTATTAATGCTTTTTAACTCTGGCCAACAGTTGAATTGTTTTGAATGTCTTTATGGATCCGGGAGATGAAATTTAGGCATAGTTCTTGTGAGAATAATCATGATTTTCGTGAGATAGGGATATACTCATGGGAATTGTGAAGCCTATTTATTGTGGGAATTCTTGAACTGTTTTAGCTATTAATTATCTAATTCGAATAGGGATATATCGGGTTAATAATTCGTAGTATTTTCTATCGACCTTGGGAAAGGTTTTAGAATAATTTAGGAATTCCTGGCTTACAATCAATTGAATAAAGGTGAATTGGAATTAAATAAAAATCATTCCCGATTGTCTGAGGTGAAAATCATAATCCTACGCCCTTATTAGTATTATTATTATTATTACTATTATTATTTTCTATTTATTTTTCTGCAATTAGTTTAAAAATAAATTCCATATAATTGTTCTTCAAATAAAATTACGAGTTGACTATATTTTGGTACTTAGTGAAATCAGTCCTCGAGGGAACGATATCTTACTTATCACTTTATTACTTGTTGACACCATGCACTTGCGGCATAGTGTGAGGGATTTCCTCACAACAAGTTTTTGGCGCCGTTGCCGGGGACTGATTTTTTCGCTAATATCATTACCAAGCGACTCTAATTTTAATTTGAAGTTTTTTTCTTTAGTCTCTATATTTTTATTTTTTTTCATTATGTTTTCCTTTGATTATCGTGACCCTTGGCATTTCATAAATTTCGATGATCTCAATAATTTGCCTAATAGGGTCAGTCAGCCCCCTCCCCCAAAACAAAAGACCATGCTTGAACAATATGTAGACGCTCTCAAAAATCCTGATAGTAACGCTCTTGAGCGAGAATGTGCACGTCGTGGTCTTGAGATTCACTATGGTTATTTTCCAGCTCATATATTTAGTAGTGAAGTTGAGGGGGAGGTTGAGAAGAAAGACATGTTGAGTTTTAGGGTCGATCCCCCAGCACCTGATAATTACATAAAGTGTGATGAACCTGTAGAAGAAGTTACCGTTGATGATGTTTCCAAAGAAATTTCATTAATTTGTTATCAAACTTCGAACAATAAGGTGAACACTTTTGTGCCTAAAATTTTATTAACTGTGCCGCGCATAATTTTTCCTAAATCCATAATGGGAGAGATTGATTCCATTACTCTTGATTTTGTTGAGGCTGATTCTTTGAGTTCTAATGAGGTTGTTTATGATAAGTCTTTATTATTTACCCATTCGAACTCTGCTTATTTTTTTGTGCCTTACAATTATTATATTCTTCCATTATTTTTTGGTTGTCCGCATAATTATTCTTACTCATTATTGGCAACCAGGCATGAACCAAAGCCTCCCTTGTGGAATAAGAGGCTTATAGATTGCAAGAAGGGGGCATTTGGAAATCTCCCTAGAAAGAAACCACGTTAAATTTGTTTGCCACGTCGTGCTCAAGACGTAAAATAGAGCGCTTGATGGGAGGCAACCCATCATTTTTACTTGCTTTCTAGTTAGTTGTTTTTATTTGATTATTCGTTAATAATTTTCTTTTCTTTGTTTTGTTATTTCATTTGGATTCGTGTATTCTTGTTGGCCCTTATTTCTCTAATATATTTTTTTAAACCCCAATGAGTTATTATTCTTCATATTCTAGTCTTTCTTGACTTAATGTCTGCAGTTATTTCATGACTAGAGACTAAGTTTGGGGGTCCCTGGTGATGTTGAGCATTACTTGAAGTATGGATTGACAGACGATTCCACTCAGACATGTGCTGACGTTCAAGAAGACATTTGGAATAAGATTCACTTTTCATTATCTCTTTTACTTTCACATGAGTTTTATTGTTGATGATTCTATGTGTAGTGGAATAAATTGAAGCATGCGCTTTTTTCTTAATTTTTATTGGTTATAAATTGCGATTTCATCATTGCTTTATTTTTTTGCATGCTGTTAATGGTTTTTGCAACCATGAATTTTTCGTGAATTTTTCGTGCTCCCGTGTGTAAAATTGATGTTACGATACTGATTTCTCTTGGAAGAAACGGTTGAGTTTTAGTCGAGTTGCAGTCAGCGATATCTGTTTCCATTGGGTATTCATCTAGGTCCAAAATTTTTTCGTTTGTGTAGAAATTTTAGCGTATAAGAAAGGAGACATACGTGTTTTTAAGCCACCGTCTATATGTTTGGTTACACTTTTCGCGTAGCTAGTTGTCCAGTAACATGAGTCATGTTGGCACTTAATTTGAGTTTAGAGTCGGATAGTTTTTCCCAAAAAATAGAGAAAATGTTCTATGATGGGAAGTCTAGTAACCGGGGGTATTCGCGTGACCCGTTGTTCACTCTCGCGTAAAACGACAACCCTGAATAGACTAATAGCTTAGAAATATCGCATTACCGATTATGGGAAGCCTAGTAACCGGGGGTATTCGCGCGACCCGTTGTTTACTTTCGCGTAAAACGGCAACCTTGAATCGGACGTGCGGGAATTGCTATTCGAGTTTTTTCTCCGCTGTAGAGGGGGACTTAGTTACTAGAAGCATCCATGTGCCCCATGAGTGTCTTTTACGTCAAACGGTTCCCCAATATATGAGAATGGAAATCCACCCTAGCATTATCCCGATGAAACATCCAGAGATCCGAACCTAGTGGTTAACTCGAATTTTTATTGATCATACATAAGGGAATACTATCCGAGGATTAATTTTGACGATGAAACGCTTAAATTTTTGCCACTAGACTGTGGGACTGGGCGAATTGGCTTGTTTAATCTAACCCTTCATATTGACGGTCGGTTAAATTCACGCTTGTTAATCTTTGAGCTTGATTTTCTTCATGAACGGTTGGTTAGGACTGAAAATGATTACTTCTTGGAATCAGTGTCCGTGGATGTGACTCACTATTACGACACTCGTATTATTCTTTGAGATTTTCAGGGTAGTATTGATTAAGTTGAGCACTACAGACTTGCACGAGTATTCACGATACTTTTTGTTTAAAATTGATTTTTGCTTGAGGACAAGCAAAGGCTCAAGTTTGGGGGTATTTGTTAGGCGTATTTTTATGCGCTTATTTATCATTAGTTTGTATCCATTTTGAGCCTGAAAATGCATAAATGAGCTTTTAATGCACTATTCTTATATGTTTTGCAGGAAATTGGAGTCCGGAAGATCGAATGATGAAAAACGGGCGAAAATGGCATATTTTGGCCTGGGGCCGCGGCACGAACCAAGTGAGCCGCGGCACACGAAGGCAACCAGCAAGTGCCGAACCAACTGTACTGTGAGCCGCGGCACAAGGATGCTGAGCCGCGGCTCAGGAGGAAAAATAAGCGCCCAGGTATATATAGGCGCTGAACAACGTGAGCCGCGACACAGATTAAGTGAGCCGCGGCCCACAGGGTGGTTTTGCTGAGACTTCCGCGTTTCTTTGCCGTTTTTGGAGCAGTTTCGACCCAAATTCCCGGACGCATTTTGGAGGCTGATGATAGTTATAAATAGGGGTTTAAGGGCTGAAGACATGAGGATCAAATCGGGGGAAGACATCGCGGGATCGAAGAACACAAGGAGGAGATTTGTGGGCGACGACAAGACCACGGATCCCTTACGGTTTTTCTTAATTTTCATGTTGCGGTATTTCGTTAACGCAAGTGCACGTTATCGTAGACAAGTAATAAAGTGATGAGTGAGTATCGTTCCCACGAGGACTGAATCACTAAGTACCGATTTATATGTATTCTAATTTTATTTGAACAGTCGATATTTGGGTTGCAATTAATGACTAAAGGAAATCAATAATAAACAGAAAAACGATCGCTCTAAGAAAGAAAATCAAATAATGAAAAAGTCTAGGATTGTGAATCCACCTCGGTTTATCCAAATTTACTCTCGATTATCTGAAGTTAACGATTTCCCTAATTTATTGAAGGCGAAGATTGCTAAAATACTCTATCGCCTCTCCCGAGGTCAATAGATTTTTCTAAAGGCGAATAACGCACTCTATCCCTAGGTGAATTAATTCGACAATAGGCAAAAAGCACAAAATCTTCAAAAGGCCACGTAGTTCCTATGAGTATATTCCTATCTCACAAGATAAAATGGTTCTCACCAATAGTTCCTCACCAACTCTCCTCTCCCGATTCGAGTTGTGTAATTAAAACAATCCAGTTATTGGCCAGATAATTGAAAGCATTAAAAACGATTGGGAAAACTCAACAGAAAAGGGACTTATATAGATAATCAAAAGCAAATCCGTCAAAACTTTGGTTTCATCAAAATCCTAGAACAGGGTTTTAGCCTGACATGCTAAAAATAAAAATACAGAATTAATGAATGAAAGCATCGAAATCAAACGCAGATGAAGACTCGGATTCCTCCGTTCTTCTGGCTTCCGCCCTCTGCTCTTGGTGTCTTCTGCTTCTTGTCTTGATTCCTCTTCTCTGCGATCCTCCTCCGATTCCAAGATGATCTCCTTATGACCTTAAACCCTTATTTATAATCCTCTTTTGCCTTAAAAATGCGCCCGTGTAATTAGGTCGAGAACAGGCTCCAAAACGGCCCAGAAACGCGGCACTTTCTGTCAAAACCGCCCTGTGGGCCGCGGCTCACTTAATCTGTGCCGCGGCTCACGGGGCACAGCGGGATGCCTGGGCGTTATTTATTTCTTCTGGGCCGCGGCTCACTATACTTGTGCCGCGGCTCAGAGTACAGTTTACTCGGGGCTCACTGGTCCTCTGCGTGTGCCGCGGCTCGCTTGCCTTGTGCCGCGACCCCAGGCCAAAAATCACCGTTTTCGCCCGTTTTTCATCGTTTCGGCTTCCGGACTCCAATTTCATGCAAAACATAAAATAATAGGGCATTAAAGGCTCATTTATGTAGATTTACTCATGAAAAGAATACAGAATAATGATAAATAGGCATATAAAAATACACCTAACAAATATCCCCAAACTAGAGCCTTTGCTTGTCCTCAAGCAAAAATAATCAATTTCAACAAAAGAATATCGTGAATAATCGTGCAACTCATAGTGCTCAACCTAATCAATACTACCCTGAAAATCTCAAAGAATAGTACAAGTATCGTAATAGTGAGTCACATCCAGGATACTGATTCTACAAAGTAACCAACTTCAGTCCTAATCAATCGTTCATGAAGAAAATCAATCTCAAAGATTAACAATCATGAGTTTAACCGACTGTCAATATGAAGGGTTAAAAATAAATAAGCTAACTCGCCCAGTCCCACAGTCTAGTGGCCAAAATTCCAAGAGTTTCATTAAAAATAACCCTCGGACAGTGTTCCCTTATATATGATCAATAAATTGATTCGAGGTGACCACTAGGTTCGAATCTCGGGATGTTTCATCGGGATAATCCTAGGGTGGAATTCCATTCTCATGTGTTGGGGAACCGTTTGACGTAAAAGACACTCATGGGGCACATGGATGCTTCTAGTTACTAAGTTTCCCTCCACAACGGAGAAACAACTCGAATAGTTATTCCTGCATGTCCGATTCAAGGTTGCTGTTTTACACGAGAGTAAACAATGGGTCACGTGAATATCCCCTCGTTACTAGGCTCCCCATCATCGGCACATGCAAAATCTCTAAACCACTAGTCTAATCAGGGTCGTCGTTTTACGCGAGAGTAAACAACGGGTCACGTGAATACCCTCGGTTACTAGACTTCCCATCATAGAACAAATAATATCTCGACTTTTGGGAAAAACTGTCCGACTCTAAACTCAAATTAGGTGCCCACACGACTTATGTTGCTGGACGACTGGCTATGCGAAAAGTGTAACCAAACGTATAGACGGCGATTTGAAAACACGTATGTCTCCTTTCTTATCTGCTAAGATTTCTACAAAAACAAAAAAAAATTCGGACCTAAATGACGACTTAACAGAATCAGATATCGCTGACTGCAACTCAACTAAAACTCAACCGTTTCTTCAGAGAGAAATCAGTATCATAACATCAGTTTTACACAAAAAGAAGCACAAAGAATTCATGAATGCAGTTAAAAATACGGCAAGCAAGGCTAGCAACAACAGGATAACTAAAGTGCACACGAATAAATACAGCAATAATAATAGCAACAGAAAGTAAACCCCCCAAACTTAGGATGTACATTGACCTCAATGGACAAAATGTAATATGCAATAAAAGAAAAAGGTCAAGTACTCCCCTACAGTCAGCTCACGAACTGGTGCCGGCGTCGTCCGACGAGCCTGCACGTATCCCGACTACACCATGCGGAACGTGAATGAGTGAGCTTGCAACAACAAAGAGGAAATTTAGGATGAGCTCTTAAGTTTAAACATGATGTAAGGGTTGGGAGACAATATAATCCGATAAAGCGATTCGTTGCATATAGTTTGAAAATGCTTGCCTTAACAATTTTTCATTGCTGCAATTTATCAAAAACTTGGTATGCACAAGTCAAAATGAAGAACAAGAAGTTTAATGTCTAACTCCAATTCCCAAAAATTAATAACACAGATATATAGCCATGAAAAACGACAACTAACATCACCAATTCGTTCATAATCACCAATACCATCACAATCAAATACCATATTCATCATATTCCAACTCCATTTTTGAGAAAACTTTGAAGAACAACTAGCAACATATAACTTCAATTCACTTTTCAAATCACGTATCAATTATGATTAAGAGATCGAGAATTACCTGACTTGGAATGAAGAATGTAAGAAGAAGGAGCAGAAAAAGATATCGGCCGAGTGCTTGTGTGAAGGAAGGAATGGAAGAAGTTTACCTGAATCCCGACCGATCGAGTATAAGAAGGATACCTGGGCTTTCCTATTTGCGACGGGGGCCGCGGCACAACCTAAGTGAGCCGCGGCCCATAGTACAGTCGGCCTGGGTCTTTTTGTGATGTCGCCGGGTGCCGCGGCTCAGCATACGGGTGCCGCGGCTCATAGTGTTAATGTGCCGCGGCTCAGCACATGTGTGCCGCGGCACAGAGTACAGCCTCCTGGGCAGATTTTTGGCAATTGGTGTGCCGCGGCTCAGCAGCAACGTGCCGCGGCTCATAGGTCCGGTGTGCCGCGGCTCAGTAAGATCGTGCCGCGGCACAGAGTACAGTCTGGTTTGGCTTTTTCCTGCAACTGGTGTGTGCCGCGGCTCACTATTCTTGTGTCGCGGACCATCATTGATTTCTTCCCCTGGGGTGATTCCTGCACAGAAATTTCAAAGGAACACATCAAGAACGAGAGGGATAAGCAAATCAAAGCCAAAATGACGAAAAATAAAGACTCTAAAATGCAAGAAAACACTAAAAAATAAAAAGTCTACAACTAATACTCGGGTTGCCTCCCGAGAAGCGCTAAGTTTATAGTCTTCAGCCGGACTTTTCTAGCACTCATCCGGCGGTGGATAAGACGACACTCGTCTTCTGCGCGTCTATTGGATTTCCCAAATAGGCCTTCAACCGCTGTCCATTAACTTTGGATTTGCGGTCATCTTTTTGTACTTCCACCGCACCATGTGGGAACACTTGAACTACGGTGAACGGTCCCGACCATCATAAACGCAATTTCCCGGGGAATAACCTTAAGCGAGAATTAAATAAGAACACTTCTTGACCCGGGACAAACTCTCTCTGTGTGATGTGCTTATCATGCCAAATCTTTGTTCGCTCCTTATAAAGTTTCGCATTTTCGTATGCGTCGTGGCGAATTTCCTCCAACTCGTTCAGCTGTAAACAACGCTTCTCACCCGCAGACTTCAGATCAAAGTTTAATTTCTTTATCGCCCAATAAGCACGATGTTCCATCTCTACGGGCAAATGACAACTTTTCCCATAAACTAATCTGTAAGGCGACATCCCGATAGGTGTTTTATACGCAGTACGGTACGCCCACAGTGCATCATCGAGTTTAAAAGACCAATCTTTTCGAGACGAGCTAACTGTTTTTTCTAGGATCCACTTCAGCTTTCGATTTGATATCTCGATTTGACCGCTCGTCTGAGGATGGTAGGCTGTAGCAACACGATGAGTGACTCCGTATTTTCTCAAGACCACATCAAGGAATTTGTTGTCGAAGTGTGAACCGCCATCACTGATAATAGCACATGGAGTCCCAAAACGCGTGAAAATGTATTTTTTTATAAATTTGATTACGACATTTGAACCATTTGTTGGTAGTGCCACCGCTTCAACCCACTTTGAGACGTAGTCCACAGCTACCAAAATATAGAGATTCTTATTGGATGGAGGAAATGGACCCATGAAGTCGATCCCCCACACGTCGAACAATTCAACCTCAAGTATGGTGTTCAACGGCATTTCGTGTTGTCTTGAGATGTTTCCTGTCCGTTGACACCGATCACATGTGGACATAAAGGAGTGAGCATCCTTGAATAATGATGGCCGATTGTAAGACCTTTGCCGCTGTTCTATTTCCACTAAAATGTCCACCGTAGGGTGATGCATGACAATGGTTCAGCACACTGTGGATTTCCTCATCCGGAATACATCTGCGAATGATTTGATCGGGGCATCTTTTGAATAGAAAAGGGTCGTCCCACAAATAATACTTAGCGTCTGAGATTAGCTTCTTCTTTTGATGGCGTGAGAGGTCGTTTGGAATTGTTTTGCTTGCCAAGTAATTCATTACATCAGCATACCAAGGCGCATGTTGCGAACCCAACTTGTAGAGCTGCTCGTTGGGAAAGGTTTCCATGATTTGCGGATGATTTCTCCTCGCTCGAGGGGACTCTCTAACCGTGAAAGGTGATCGGCTATAACATTCTCAGTCCCCTTTTTATCCGGAATTTCCATGTTGAATTCTTGGAGGAGAAGCACCCACCTAATCAACCTTGGTTTAACACCCTTCTTTTCCAAAAGGTATTTTATTGCTGAATGGTCGGTCCACACTATCACTTTAGTCCCTAGTAGATACGCCCGGAATTTATCAAATGCAAAGATTACCGCCAACAATTCTTTTTCCGTTGTGGCATAATTTCTTTGGGCGTCGTCAAGTGTTCGGATCGCATAATACACGACGTGGAACACTTTCCATCGTCTTTGTCCCAAAACAGCCCCAATGGCAAAATCACTCGCATCACACATTAATTCGAATGGAAGGTCCCAGTCTGGAGCGACTATCACCGGTGCCGTGCTTAGAGCTTCCTTCAATAAATCGAAACTTTCTTTACACGACTCGTCAAAATTAAACGGAACATCCTTCATGAGTAGATTGCACAACGGCTTCATGATCTTCGAAAAATCCTTAATAAATTGGCGATAGAAACCGGTCCCAAAAAGCTTCTAATCCCTTTAACCGAAGTAGGTGGAGGCATCTTCTCGACTGTTTCAATTTTCGCCCGGTCGACTTCAACTCCATGTGAGGATATTCGATGGCCAAGTACTTGTTAGGAGTATGCCCTCTAATGCCACTCAGAGGATGTTGAGTGAGGGCATTGTACTTGTTATTATGTAAATCATCAATAAATAAGGCAATGGATGTTTTCTTTATTTACTGGTAGTTACTGGCATTCCTAACTCGTAAATATACATATAGAAACTAGTCCGTGTATTTGAGAGCAAAACGTTCCACTCCTTATTGGATAAGGGGGTCGGCACTGGAAAGGTTTATAGCTCAAATACTTAATTGTTCGCAAGTCGATGAAACTTGACTGGGCGTTAAGTTTATGTGAAGACTTGTATGACGTGTTCTTTGATAAGGAGAGTGCCTGTCGAACACTAATGGTTAGTGGGAGCACACGTTATAGGTATGCTAATTAGATTAGTATACTCAAACGACTCACCCTCGATTCGTCACACGGATTTCACTCCGGGACAGTAAATGATGGAATCGAAAGGTTGTGATAGGTATTCGTGAACCTTCGACTTGAGGATTTAGTAGGGATGTGCTTGTGACGTCAAGATTTTCATTAGAGTAGTTCGACCCTATAAACCGAAAGGCGGGGGTCAACCTGGACGTGCATCTTGACGGGTAAGTAGTAGGTCCTACTGAATACCAAGATAGAATTCTTTCTCCTGTTAGTGAACGGGTTATATGTCCTATGCGGTTATTGGCAAATGAGATCATAAGTCTTTGGCCAAAACATTGGAGCTAGCTGTATTAGATACATGAGAGCTCGATGATCTCGATTTGCATTAACGCATGCATAGCATCAAGTACAGATGGGGTTTGACTGACCGTGACCCCATAACTTGATTGGGACATTTGAAAGAAGGGTTTATACGTATACTGGTATTCACGACAGAATGGTTCTCGAATGATCCCAATCATTCGTTCTCAGTCGGGGTACAGTGTAGGCCACCAGGCTGGCTAGGTGGTGCTACTTGTTGCGATTTTTCTTTAACGCAAGTGTACGTTATCGTATACAAGTAATAAAGTGATGAGTGAGTATCGTTCCCACGAGGACTGAATCACTAACTACCGATTTTTATGTATTCTAGTTTTATTTAAGCAATCGAATTTTGGGTTTGCAATTAATTACCAAAAGAGTTAATAAAAAATTAGACAGTAAATATGATCGATTGGAGAAAGAGAATCAAATGATAAATAAGTCTAGGATTCTGAATCCACCTTGGTTTATCCGAATTTACTCTTGATTATCTGAAGTTAATGATTTTCCCAATTCATTGAAGGCGAAGATTGCTAATATACTATACCGCCTCTCCCGAGGTCAATAGATTTTTCTAAAGGCGAATAACGCACTCTATCCCTAGGTAAATTAATTCTTCAATAGGCAAAAAGCATAAAATCTCCAAAAGGCCACGTAGTTCCTATGAGTATATTCCTATCTCACAGAATAAAACGGTCCTCACCAATAGTTCCTCACCAACTCTCCTCTCCCGATTCGAATTGAATGATTAAAACAATACAACTATTGGCCAGATAATTGAAAGCATTAAACACGATTGGGAAAACTCAACAAAAAGGTAATTAATTAGATAATCTCAAGCAAATTCGTCAAAATGTAGGTTTCATCAAAATCCTAGATTAGGGTTTTAGCCTGACATGCTAATAAATGAAAATACAGAATTAATAGATAAAAGCATGAAAATCAAACGCAGATGAAGCTCGGATTCCTCCGTTCTTCTGGCTTCCGCCCTCTGCTTTTGAAGTCTTCTGCTTATCTTCCTCTTCTGCTGTCTCCTCCAAGATTCTCTAATTCCAAGATTCACAGACTCAAGATGATTAATTAGGGTCTTAAACCCTTATTTATAGCTCTGCACAGTCTCCAATTCGCGTCCATGTGAGTAGGTCGAGAACTGGCTTCAAAACGGCCCAAATCCGCGCGGAGCTCACCATAACCGCCTAGTGTGCCGCGGCTCACTAAATCTGTGCCGCGGCACATGGTCTTCAGCTGGAAGCCTGGGCGCCTTTTAATTCATCTGTGCCGCGGCTCACCTGGACTGTGCCGCGGCACAGAGTACAGTCTACTTTGTGCCCGCCGGTTGCCTTCCTGTGCCGCGGCCCACTTGCCTTGTGCCGCGGCCCACAACCAAAATTCGCCGTTTTCGCCCGTTCGCCTCGTTTTAGCTTCCGGACTCCAATCTCCTGACAAACATACAAAATTAAGGCATTAAGAGTTCATTTAAGCAAATTCACTCTCCAAAATAATACAAAATAATGATAAATAAGCGTATACAAATACGCCTAATAAATACCCCCAAACTTAAGCCTTTGCTTGTCCTCAAGGAAAAAGAATTAATTTCAACAAAAGAGTGTCGTGAATAATCGTGCAACTCATAGTGTTCAACCTAATCAATACTATCCTGAAATTCTCTCTGAATAATACGAGTATCGTAATAGCGAGCTACACTCAGAACACTGATTCTACAAAGTAACCAAGTTCAGTCCTAATTACTCGTTAATGAAGAAAATCCAGCTCAAAGATTAACAAACGTGAATCAAATCGATCGTCAATATGAAAGGTTAAAATAAACAAGCTAGTTCGCCCCGTTCCACAGTCTAATGGCAAAATTTTCACGAGTTTCATAAAAATAATCCTCGGACAGTATTACCTTATATATATATGCTCAAGAAATTGATTCGAGTTGACCACTAGGTTCGGATCTCGGGATGTTTCATCAGGACAATCCTAGGGTGGAACTTCCATTCTCATGTATTGGGAAACCGTTTGACATAAAAGACACTCATGGGGCACATGGATGCTTCTAGTTACTAAGTTCCCTTCTACAGCGGAGAAACAACTCGAATATATAATTCCCGCATGTCCGAATCAAGGTCGCCATTTTACGCGAGAGTAAACAACGGGTCACACGAATACCCCCGGTTACTAGGCTCCCTATCATTGGCACATGCAAAATTTCTAAATCACTAGTCTAATCAGGGTCGTCGTTTTACGCGAGAGTAAACAACGGGTCACGTGAATACTCCCGGTTACTAGACTTCCCATCATAGAACAAAAATATCTCGACTATTTGGGAAAAACTGACCGACTCTAAACTCGACTTATGTATCTCGACTATTTGGGAAAAACTGCCAACACGACTTATGTACTGGACGACTAGCTAACCGAAAAATATAACCAAACGTATCGACGGTGATTGTAAAACAAGTATGTATCCTCTCTTATCCGCCAAGACCTCTACAATCACGAGAAAAAATTTGGACCTAAATGACGACTTAGCAGAAACAGAAATCACTGACTACAATGCGACTAAAACTCGACCGTTTCTTCAGAGAGAAAAATAGTGTCGTAACACCAGTATCACACAAATAGAAGCACAAAAAATTCACGAATAGAGTCAAATCAAGACAAGCAAGGCTATCGACAAAAATAACTTAAAGTAATAAAAAGTGCAACGAAAAAAGTACAGCAATAAATGTAGCGACAGAAAGTAAACTCCCCCAAACTTAGGACGTACATTGACCTCAATGGACAAAATATAATAAGCAATAGAATAAGAAGGTCAAGTACTCCCCTCCAGTCCTCTCACGAGCTGGTGCCGGCATCATCCGGTGAAGAGGGTGGTGTGGCTGGCCGAGCAGGTGCAATAAATGGCCCGTCTGGGTACATGATATGGGCCGTCGAAGCGGCAAGGTGCTCCTGATGGTAGGCGTCCCTCGCTTCCAGACGCCTCGCCTCACGCTGGTTGGCCCGGCGGGCCTGCTCTCGCATCTCACCCCTGACGGCAGCAATAATGCTCTCTCGCTCCGTCTGCTGCTCCTCTCGCATGGCAGCCAGCATACTCTCCCTCTCTCTCCTCATCTCCTCTCTCTCTCTCTCCTCATGTCCTCTCTCATATCCTCTCTCTCTCTCCTCGTCTCCTCTCTCTCTCCTCATATCCTCCCTCAGCCCATCGAACATAGCCTGAAATCTCTCTCTGTCGGGCGGCGGGCCGGCATCTGCCTGCCCCTGTGTCAGCAAAAGAGGCTCGGGGGACCCTTCGTGGGCCTCATCCAGTAGAAATCCTCTCCCCCGAGCGTGCGCCGGCGCTCCTCCCCACTGGTCAAAATGTGAGATGATGCGGTGGTCGATCGGGGCCTGGGGAGCAAGCATCGGCTCGTCGTCTGACCACGTCAGCCCCGACTGCCGGCACAGAGCGCAGATAAGAGAGGGGTGCTTCAACCCCGTTTTGGCCCCTCTCCGAATGCACTGGAATATAGAACGGACCAAGAGAGGGGCCACATCGAACCGCAGCCCGGATATGATAGCATATAGTGTCCGGGCGCGGGAGAGAAAAACAGTGCGGATCTGAGATGTGGGGTCTATACGAGCGCAAATAAAGTATAGCCAGGCATGCCCGAGCCGACTGAGGCGCGAGCTCTTGAAATGGAAAGTGTAAGAACCCGGTGCGCGCTGCTCCTAGTCGGAGTCGGGCTGCGTGATAGTCTCGAGCAGAGCCTCCTTCGTGAGGCTAGTCATAACTCGGTCAGAGGCCGTCTCATCTACCACCGGAAGCCCAAACAACCTCCGAATAGCAGCTGTGGAAAAATCAACCGTAATACCTCGGACATCGACCTGAGTCCGAGTGTCTGACTGCTGCAACATCTGGCCTGCTCGAATGTGCTTCAATAACGCACTGGCATAGAACTCCTGCACTATCGATATCACCGCTGGCTCGGGGGGTGCAGCGAATCGGGCCCACCCCATCTCGTCTATCATCATAAGCAGTTCCCCATCTTGGGGGGCTGGAGTAAATCCCCTTTCCGGGATAAGAGGTCGCGGCCGAATCTTCTCATTGAAGATTTTGTGGATCTCAGGGTCAGAAAACTGGTTCCCCTCAGACTCGGCGCGGCTACGAGAGGTTTCCCCTCGAGTGGGGGATGACTGAGTCCTGGATCTCTTGCTCAGCTTCTTCGTCCTAGCCATAGTCAGTCCTGAAAAAAATTTAAACACCGAAGGTTACTTACTCAACAAATAACGAGAATAATCATCACTCGGCTAAGGATATCCGGCCATAAATCATAAATCTTTACGAGATAGCACAACCGTGAGAGAAAAATGAAATTGAACCATAACATTTAAACTAGACGTACGGGTTGGGGTTGCTGTAATTCCAGAACGAATACGTTGCACAAAGATTCAAAATATTGCCTCAACAAAGAAATTTTTTTTCATTTAGACATTTCATTGAACACCTAAAGGGCAAGAGTTTACTTGAAGAACAAACATGGCAATAGCTCGATTAAATCCCCAAGAACAAAAACACGAATCATTCACCATCAAAACGACATATTCAATTCATTCAATATCAAAAATAATCATGAAAAATCGATCAAAACATCATGTCCTCACTTAACTATCCTAGAACTTTTCAAGGAAATAAGAATATTCAACCATCAAATGCACTACACAACTTCACATTCAAATTCATGGAACAATTTGAGATTAGGAATTTAGACATACCTTGCTTGGATTGTGGAAAATGCAAGAAAATCGCAAGAAGAAGGAGAAGGAAAAGTGTTCGGCCGATCGCGCGCAAGGGGAGGGAAGGAAGAAAGGGAATTGTACCTGGAGTGGCCGGCCGAATGCAGGTTATAAGGTACCTGGCTGTTCGAATTCCGCATGGTGTGCCGCGGCACAGCTCAAGTGAGCCGCGGCACCGCGTACAGTCCCTTTTTACCTGTTCGCATGTTTTGTCGTGGGCCGCGGCTCAGGTTTCGTGTGCCGCGGCTCAGTGCTCAAGTGTGCCGCGGCTCAGTAATGTTGTGCCGCGGCACAGAGTACAGTTTGTTTAGCCCTCCCTTTCGATCTGTGTGTGCCGTGGCTCACAATACTTGTGCCGCGGCTCAGTAATGAATTTCTCCCCTGGGATTTTTCCTGCACAGAATTTTGAGAAGAACACGTCAAAAGCGAGAGGTGGAAGCAAATCAAAGCACAAAATGATGAAAAATAAAAATTCAAGAATGCAAGATAAAATCAGAAACTCAAAAATCTACAACTACGAACTCGGGTTGCCTCCCGAGAAGCGCTAAGTTTATAGTCTTCAGCCGGACCTATTTAAAAAAAATCAGTTCGCTTTTCGCAAATTCCATTTGGTTTCTACACCGTTCATCGAACTGTTAATATGGTTTTTAAAATTTTGACCATCGGTCATTAACGATTCGATTTTTGGTTCGGACACCCAATGTTGGTTGCGGAAAGGTTTTGACGTGAACAACTTCCCGAAACACCCGTTTTTCTCATGACTAGATGTCCGTTTGATTTCCGGCTTCTTTCCCTCTTTCAAAAATGACTTTATGACCGCAGCAGACTTGTCCGCATGCTCGAGAAATGCTACTCGTTCTACATCTTTCTTAAAAATTGGATCATCTGACACAGAATCTGAATTTTTCGACCGACGATGTTTTCGGTGTTTTTCTTTTTCAACGGCATCTACACTTTCAATTTGTGAGCTTTTATCAACACCTCCCGGACATGGAAAAGATTTGAACACTTGGAACGTGACATGCTCCTCTTGAACCCGCAGAGTTAATTCTCCTTTTTCCACGTCAATAAGAGTTCTGCCGGTCGCCATAAATGGTCGTCCTAAGATAATCGGGATATCTTCATCTTCCTCCATGTCGAGAACTATAAAATCCGCTGGAAAGATAAATTTATCCACTTTTACTAGCACATCCTCAATCACTCCTCTCGGATACTTAATAGATCGATCCGCTAATTGCAAGGAGACCGTCGTCGGCTTTGCTTCTCCAATTCCCAGCTTCTTGAAAATAGACAAAGGCATGAGTTTAATACTAGCACCAAGATCGCACAATGCCTTGTTAAAAGAAAGATTCCCCATGGTGCACGGTATGTTGAATCTTCCCGGATCTTTCAATTTTGGTGGGAGCTTCTTTTGAAGAATTGCGCTGCATTCCTCTGTCAAGGCGACTGTCTCAAACTCCTCGAGTTTTCTTTTCTTCGACAATATCTCTTTCATGAATTTAACGTAGCTCGGCATTTGTTCCAACGCGTCGGCAAATGGAATGTTAATATGAAGCTTTTTGAACACGTCAAGGAACTTAGAGAATTGTTTGTCCGCCTTTTTCTGCTGTTATCTCTGCGGAAACGGGACGGATGGCACATATGCCTTCGGGTTATCCGGAAACGTTATCGAAGGTCTCCAATCTTGTGACTCCTCTGTCTCTAAATTATTCTTCTCCTCAATTTCACTGCTCTTTTCACACCTCTCGGGCTGGTCACATACATCCTTCCCGCTTCTCAAATTGATTGCATTTAAACTCTCTCTAGGATTTGTCTCGGTTGTACTTGGCAATGCTCCCTCCGGGCGGGCCGTCAACACATTAGCAATTTGGCCCAGCTGGACTTCCAAGTTGCGAATGGACGCGGAATGATTCTGCAATGTCGCTTCAGTACGGGTCATGAATTGACTCGTATTCGCTGCCAATTTCGCAATTGCTTCATCGAGAGAAACTTTTGGAGCGGGAGGGGGCTGCTGTTGGTTCTGAGCGAACGGAGGCTGGTTTGAGTTCTGTCCGTTTCTCCACGAAAAGTTGGGATGATTACGCCACCCTGGATTATACGTGTTGGAGTACGGATGATTTTGCTGGTTTCCGTTTCCTACAAACTGAGCTTGTTCAATTTGGGGCTGCTCGAACGGATTTCTGACTTGACACTCCGCGCTAGGGTGAGATCCGTTACACCAATTGCAAGTCTCAATGGTAACGGGGGAAGGAGCATGCAAAAATGCTTGAAGCTGCTGAGTCAAGGCTGCGACTTGGGCTGATAATGTAGATATCGGGTCATTACTCGAAATTTCCATCACTCGCTTCGGCGTTATTCTTTCAGATGGCCATTGATATGCATTTGCGGCCATAGCTTCCAACAACGAGTGTGCCTCGGCCATAATCTTTCCCATCAAAGCCCCACCGGCGGCTGCATCCACGAGAGTGCGTGTAGAGGCACTCAATCCATTGTAGAACGTCTGAATTTGAAGCCAGTCTGGAAGGCCATGATGTGGGCATCTTCGTAACAAATCTTTGTATCGCTCCCACGCCTCGTGGAGCGATTCCATATCATACTGACCAAAGGTGGTGATCTCGTTTCTCAATCTCGCCGTCTTAGAAGGTGGGAAGAATTTAGCAAGGAAGGCTTGCGCTAACTCTGCCCATGTAGTGATCGACCCGTGAAGGAATTCACAAATTTCGCTTTATCCCTCAAAGAGAAAGGGAAAAGCCGTAATCGGATAGCATCGTCGGTGACACCATTGTTCTTGAACGTGTCACATATCTCAAGAAAAGAAGCAATATGAGCGTTGGGGTCGTCATTCGGTAATCCACAAAACTGGCTAGCCTGCACCATCTGAATGATCGCAGGCTTGATCTCGAAGTTGTTCGCCTGGATAGTGGGGCGCCGAATTCCCGAAAAATTAGCATTAATTTGCGGCATGGCATAGTCTCGAAGAGCTAGTGCAGTTGAACTTCTTTGCACATGGTTATCTCCTCCTTGAATTTCGATATTTTCAGCCATGTTGACCGTTGTCGGTAGCTCTCGTTTCTCCTTCTTCTTTCTCCTAAGAGTGCGCTCGAGTTCGGTATCCAAAGGTAGTAGGCCTTCGTTACCGAATTTTCTCATGCACTACGCGAAAGATCCTGAAAGGAAAAACAAATAAATAAATAAAATTAAATACACAAAAATAATAAAATAAAAACGTTCAAACTAAGACTAGAAATACTGTAATCGATATTAGCAAAAATTTCAGTCCCCGGCAACGGCGCCAAAAACTTGTTGCGATTTTTCTTTAACGCAAGTGTACGTTATCGTATACAAGTAATAAAGTGATGAGTGAGTATCGTTCCCACGAGGACTGAATCACTAACTACCGATTTTTATGTATTCTAGTTTTATTTGAACAATCGAATTTTGGGTTTGCAATTAATTACTAAAAGAGTTAATAAAAAATTAGACAGTAAAGATGATCGATTCGAGAAAGAGAATCAAATGATAAATAAGTCTAGGATTCTGAATCCACCTCGGTTTATCCGAATTTACTCTCGATTATCTGAAGTTAATGATTTTCCCAATTCATTGAAGGCGAAGATTGCTAATATACTCTACCGCCTCTCCCGAGGTCAATAGATTTTTCTAAAGGCGAATAACGCACTCTATCCCTAGGTGAATTAATTCGTCAATAGGCAAAAAGCATAAAATCTCCAAAAGGCCACGTAGTTCCTATGAGTATATTTCTATCTCACAGAATAAAACGGTCCTCACCAATAGTTGCTCACCAACTCTCCTCTCCCGATTCGAATTGAATGATTAAAACAATACAACTATTGGCCAGATAATTGAAAGCATTAAACACGATTGGGAAAACTCAACAAAAAGGTAATTAATTAGATAATCTCAAGCAAATTCGTGAAAACGTAGGTTTCATCAAAATCCTAGATTAGGGTTTTAGCCTGACATGCTAATAAATGAAAATACAGAATTAATAGATAAAAGCATGAAAATCAAATGCAGATGAAGCTCGGATTCCTCCGTTCTTCTGGCTTCCGCCCTCTGCTCTTGAAGTCTTCTGCTTATCTTTCTCTTCTTCCGTCTCCTCCAAGATTCTCTAATTCCAAGATTCACAGACTCAAGATGATTAATTAGGGTCTTAAACCCTTATTTATAGCTCTGCACAGTCTCCAATTCGCGTCCATGTGAGTAGGTCGAGAACTGGCTTCAAAATGGCCCAAATCCGCGCGGAGCTCACCATAACCGCCTAGTGTGCTGCGGCTCACTAAATCTGTGCCGCGACACATGGTCTTCAGCTGGAAGCCTGGGCGCCTTTTAATTCATCTCTGCCGCGGCTCACCTGGACTGTGCCGCGGCACAGAGTACAGTCTACTTTGTGCCCGCTGGTTGCCTTCCTGTGCCGCGGCCCACTTGCCTTGTGCCGCGGCCCACGTCCAAAATTCGCCGTTTTCGCCCGTTTTGCCTCGTTTTAGCTTCCGGACTCCAATCTCCTGACAAACATACAAAATTAAGGCATTAAGAGTTCATTTAAGCAAATTCACTCTCCAAAATAATACAAAATAATGATAAATAAGCGTATAAAAATACGCCTAACACTACTACTCTTTGGTTCCTCCCATTGCTGACTAAGATGGACCTACCGAGTCACGCATTAGGATTGACGACGGAATGAATCGAGCTTTATCTCTCATTATGAATATTAGATATTGGATATCTAATTTGAGACATTGGATGTCTAAATCGATTTATTGGATAAATTGATTTACGGCCTAATGGATTAAATAAATTACTGGGTGATTAATTTAATTCATGAATATAATTATTTCTTGGAGAAATTAATTATGTTATTTTGTATTTGATATGTTTAATTAATTGGATTAATTAAACAATATAAATACATCGGAACGGAATTGGAGTTTATCTGTTTGGACTCTCGGGAGTCCGAAACGAACCGAACTCGTCCGATTTCTTCTAGAGGCCGGCCCCTACCTTGATTTCCTACCTTGAACATTGTCTTGTTTTCTTGTTGGAAGACTTTTGACATATGAGATTTCATATCTCTTATTATAAGGTTAAAGGTGATTTTGTGGGTGTAATCTTATCTTGTGAATGAATATTAAGACCAAAATAAAAACTCTCCTTCTCACCTCCTAGCAACTCATTCACGGCAGCATCATTGTAGTAAGGGGGAAGAGAAACTTTGTTTTGTGTTCTTCCATCATTCATATTTTCTTAGAGAAAAAATTATTGAGAGATATATTATACACTTAGAGTGTAATAATAAAAGCTTCATCACTTGATTCTAGCCATAACCTTAGAGGTTAATCAAGTGTTGTTATTCCGATCGTTTTTCCGGCGCGTGGCAAGTAGAGACGCGGTGCTTTCGGCGTTGGATCGTTCAAGATCTTAGAGCGGATTGGATTCGTAGAGATCAAGAAAAGCTTGGGGAATAGCTCAAGAGAAGGTTACCATTTAATCAACGGACTTCGAGGGTTAGTTTCTTACGACTCTTGCTATTCGTTTTTGATATTCGTATATACGTAGCTCGATCGATCCTCGTAGGGATTCGGATCGAATTAATTTTCATTTTACCGCTTCCGTTGGGCCTTCGTTTTAGGCACCGAATCAACAGTACTATGCCCTCCTGAACCATAAAGTGGCACTTCTCCCAGTTCAAGACCAAATTTGTCTCTTCGCATCTTTTTAGGACTTTCTGCAAATTTTGCAAACAAATGTCAAACGAATCACCGAAAACAGAAAAATCATCCATAAAAATCTCAATTCAATGCTCTACCATGTCAGAAAAAATATCCATCATACACCGTTGAAAAGTAGCCGGCGCATTACATAATCCAAAAGGCATGCGCCTATAAGCGAAAATGCCGTATGGACATGTAAACGTCGTTTTCTCTTGGTCTTCTGGGGCTATATAAATCTGATTATACCCAGAATAACCATCAAGAAAGCAATAAAAATCGTATCCGGCTAATCTATCTAACATTTGGTCAATAAAAGGTAAGGGGAAATGGTCTTTTCTAGTGGCTTTATTTAACTTCCTATAATCTATGCACATACGCCACCCCGTGACAGTCCTAGTGGGAATTAATTCATTATTATCATTTTGAATAACCGTTATCCCACCCTTCCTTGACACAACTTGGACCGGGCTTACCCACTTGATATCAGAAATTGGAAAGATCATACCTGCATCGAGGAGTTTTAAAACCTCGACTTTTACCACCTCCTTCATGTTTGGATTCAAACGTCGTTGATGCTCCACGGATGGTTTGTAGTCTTCCTCCATCAAAATCTTGTGCATGCAAATGGACGGGCTGATCCCCTTTATATCCGCAATAGACCATCCAAGAGCAGATTTGTATTCCCTCAAAACTCTCAATAATTTCGCCTCTTGATCCCCCGCTAAAGTGGCCGAAAGAATAACTGGCAAGGAATCGTCGGGTCCCAAAAATGCATATTTTAAGTGAGACGGCAGCTTCTTGAGTTCCAACTTTGGAGGTTTCTCGATTGAAGGGACGGGTCGAGTTAGTGAATTTCCGAGTTCCTCATACGGTTGACGAATGACAATTGGCGGGGAAGCATCCATGTGTCGTACATAGGCTGCATGCTCTGAATTTAATTCGGAATCAAACCCCATCAAAACGGACTCCAGTGGATCGGGCGGATAATTCTCTCGAAAGGTTCTACTTACACACGAGTCAACGGCGTCAATTTGGAAACAATTTTCAGCATCACTCGGATATTTTAAGGATCGAAAGATATTGAACGTTACTTGCTCCTCTTGAACTCGTAGAGTAAGCTTCCCCTTTTCCACATCGATCAAAGTTCAGCCGGTTGCCAAAAATGGTCTTCCCAAGATAATTGGGATGTCGTGGTCCTCCTCCATGTCAAGCACAATGAAATCGGCCGGAAAGATGAACTTATCGACTTTGACTAAGACGTCCTCTATCACTCCCCTCGGATATTTGATGGATCTATCGGCTAATTGTAAGGAGACTGTCGTCGGCTTGTCTTCCCCAATATCCAGCTTTTTAAAAATAGAAAGGGGCATAAGGTTTATGCTGGCTCCGAGATCGCATAGGGATCTTTCAAAAGACGAATTCCCAATGATGCAAGAAATGGTAAAACTTCCCGGATCTCTCAATTTAGGTGGGAGCTTCTTTTGTAAAATAGCGTTGCACTCCTCCGTCAATGCGACTGTCTCATACTCCTCGAGCTTTCTTTTGTTTGACAAGACTTCTTTCATGAATTTTACATAACTCGGCATTTGCTCCAACGCGTCGGCAAATGGAATGTTTATGTGCAGTTTCTTGAAGACGTCGAGGAACTTGGAAAATTGCTTGTCTAATTTTTGCTTTTGCAAACGCTGTGGGAATGGAATTTGAGGAGTGGGCTGAGTAGTCGACACTGCCTTTGGCTTAGGCGCCTCGTCTTTTTCTTTCTCACTTTGCTCGATTTTGTCTTTGTCATTGATAGGCTGCACTTTCAACTCCTTTCCACTTCGTAGTTGGATTGCTTGCACGTTTTCCTTGGGATTTAATTCGGTTGTGCTGGGTAATGCACCTTGAGGTCGAGCGGACAATAGACTTGCAATCTGCCCCATTTGTGCTTCCAAGTTTCGGATGGATGCAGAATGATTTTGAAGGGTAGTCTCAGTGCGGGTCATGAATTGGCTCATGTTAGCCGCCAATTGAGCAAGAGCATCTTCCAAGGAAACCTTTTGTGATTGAGGGGGCTGCTGTGGGGGTTGTGTGAATTGAGCTTGTGGAGGTTTTAAAGGTTGCCCGTTCTTCCATGAAAGTTTTGGTGATTTCGCCATCCTTGATTAAAAGTGTTGGAGTACGGGTTGTTCTGCCAATTCCCATTCCCCACGAACTGGGATCGCTCTATCGGGTGTTGCTCGAAAGGGTTTCCGACTTGGCACTCTGCGCTAGGGTGAGATCCGTTACACCAATTGCACGATTCAATGGTAACGGGAGAAGGGGCATGTGAAAAGGCTTGAAGTTGATGCGTCAATGCTGCGACTTGGGCCGAAAATGTAGAGATCGGATCATTATTCGAGATTTCCATAATTCGCTTCGGGATTACTCGTTCAGAAGGCCATTGATACGCATTTGCGGCCATAGCTTCCAACAAAGAGTGTGCTTCAGCCATCGTTTTTCCCATCAAGGCTCCTCCAGCGGCTGCATCCACAAGAGTGCGTGTAGAATCACTCAATCCGTTGTAAAATGTTTGAATTTGTAGCCAGTCCGGAAAGCCGTGGTGTGGGCATCTCCGTAAAAAATCTTTGTACCGCTCCCAAGCTTCGTGAAGCGCCTCCATATCAAATTGACCAAAAGTAGTAATTTCGTTTCTTAACCTCGCTGTCTTCGAAGGTGGGAAGAATTTAGCAAGGAAGGCTTGCGCTACTTCCGCCCATGTCGTGATAGAGCCCGGCGGTAAGGAATTCAACCAAAATTGTTCTTTATCCCTCAAAGAGAAAGGGAAAAATCTTAGACGGATGGCATCATCGCTGACACCATTGTTTTTAAAGATGTCACAAATCTCGAGAAAAGACGCGATATGCGCGTTGGGGTCATCGTTCGGCAGACCACAAAACTGGCTCGCTTGCACCATCTGAATGATCGCATGCTTGATTTCGAAATTGTTTTCCTGAATTGTCGGACGCTGAATCCCCAAAAAGTTCGCATTAATTTGAGGCATAGCATAATCGCGGAGTGCTAATGCCGGTTGAGCTTGTTGTACAAGATTATCACCTCCGTGATTTTCGGTATTTTCGGCCATGGTGACTGTGGTTGGTAACTCCCGTTTCTCCTTTTTGTTTCTCCGAAGAGTGCGCTCGAGTTCGGTATCCATAGGTAGTAGGCCTTCGTTACCGAATTTTCTCATGCACTAACCGAACAATCCTGAAAGGAAAAACAAATAAATAAAATTACACAAAAACAATAAAAAATGTTCAAACTAAGAATAGAATACTGAAATCGATATTAGTAGAAAAATCAGTCCCCGGCAACGGCGCCAAAAACTTGTTGTGGTATTTCGTTAACGCAAGTGCACGTTATCGTAGACAAGTAATAAAGTGATGAGTGAGTATCGTTCCCACGAGGACTGAATCACTAAGTACCGATTTATATGTATTCTAATTTTATTTGAATAGTCGATATTTGGGTTGCAATTAATGACTAAAGGAAATCAATAATAAACAAAAAAACGATCGCTCTAAGAAAAAAATCAAATAATGAAAAAGTCTAGGATTGTGAATCCACCTCGGTTTATCCGAATTTGCTCTCGATCATATGAAGTTAATGATTTCCCCAATTTATTGAAGGCGAAGATTGCTAAAATACTCTACCGCCTCTCCCGAGTTCAATATATTTTTCTAAAGGCGAATAATGCACTCTATCCCTAGGTGAATTAATTCGACAATAGGCAAAAAGCACAAAATATTCAAAAGGCCACGTAGTTACTATGAGTATATTCCTATCTCACAAGATAAAATGGTTCTCACCAATAGTTCCTCACCAACTCTCCTCTATCGATTCGAGTTGTGTAATTAAAACAATCCAATTATTGGCCAGACAATTGAAAGCATTAAAAACGATTGGGAAAACTCAACAGAAAAGGGACTTATATAGATAATCAAAAGTAAATCCGTCAAAACTTTGGTTTCATCAAAATTCTAGAACAGGGTTTTAGCCTGACATGCTAAAAAATAAAAATACAGAATTAATGAATGAAAGCATTGAAATCAAACGCAGATGAAGACTCGGATTCCTCCGTTCTTCTAGCTTCCGCCCTCTGCTCTTGGTGTCTTCTGCTTCTTGTCTTGATTCCTCTCCTCTGCGATCCTCCTCCGATTCCAAGATGATCTCCTTATGACCTTAAACCCTTATTTATAATCTCTTTTGCCTCAAAAACGCGCCCGTGTAATTAGGTCGAGATAGGCTCCAAAACGGCCCAGAAACGCGGCACTTTCTATAAAAACCTCCCCGTGGGCCGCGGCTCACTTAATCTGCGCCGCGGCTCACGGGGCACAGCGGGATGCCTGGGCGTTATTTATTTCTTCTGGGCCGCGGCTCACTATACTTGTGCCGCGGCTCAGAGTACAGTTTACTCGGGGCTCGCTGGTCCTCTGCGTGTGCCGCGGCCCGCTTGCCTTGTGCCGCGGCCCTAGGCCAAAAATCACCGTTTTCGCCTGTTTTTCATCGTTTCGGCTTCCGGACTCCAATTTCCTGCAAAACATAAAATAATAGGGCATTAAAGGCTAATTTATGCCGATTTACTCATGAAAAGAATACATAATAATGATAAATAGGCGTAAAAAAATACGCCTAACATTTTTCGCATCTTAGTTTCTAGATCTATTCGAGTAGGATTGTGAATGTAGCCGATTACATGACGGTTTGATTTATCTATTTTTATTTCAATTTACTCGTTATTCGTATTGAGTTGGATTTTTCTCATTGTTCTTAATGCTTTTTAATTGTCTGGCCAATAGTTGAATTGTTTTGAATGTCTTTATGGATTCGGGAGATGAAATTTAGGCATAGTTCTTGTGAGAATAATCATGATTTTCGTGAGATAGGGATATACTCATGGGAATTGTGAAGCCTATTTATTGTGGGAATTCTTGAACTGTTTTAGCTATTAATTATCTAATTCGAGTAGGGATATATTTGGTTAATAATTCGTAGTATTTTCTATCGACCTTGGGAAAGGCTTTAGAATAATTTAGGAATTCCTGGCTTACAATCAATTGAATAAAGGTGAATTGGAATTAAATAAAAATCATTCCCGATTGTTTGAGGTGAAAATCATAATCCTACGCCCTTAGTATTATTATTATTATTATTATTATTACTATTATTATTTTCTATTTATTTTTCTGCAATTAGTTTAAAAATAAATTCCATATAATTGTTATTCAAATAAAATTACGAGTTGACTATATTTTGGTACTTTGTGAAATCAGTCCTCGAGGGAACGATATCTTACTTATCACTTTATTACTTGTTGACATCGTGCACTTGCGGCATAGTGTGAGGGATTTCCTCACAACAATGGACGTAAAGATGGATTCCTCAAGGAGGAAATCTATATGGAGCAGCCTAAAGGCTTTGTGTCCGAAGTCGATATTCAGAAAGTGTGCAAGCTTCAGCATTCCATTTATGGACTGAATCAAGCATCGCGTAGTTGAAACCTTCGTTTTGACGAGGCGGTCTAAGAGTTTGACTTCGTGCAAAATGAGGAGGAACCTTGTGTATACAAGAGGGTTAGTGGGAGCAAGATCGCATTCTTAGTACTATATGTAGATGATATTCTACTAATAGGAAGTGATGTGGGAATGCTCAGTTCTGTGAAAGCTTGGCTTTCGAGTAATTTCTCCATGAAAGACTTGGGAGAAGCAACCTATATTCTTGGAATTCGACTCTACTGGGATAGAGCGAAGATAATAATAGGTCTTTCCCAAGCCCTCTATATAGATAAAATCTTAAAGCGATTTAAGATGGATGATTCTAAAAGAGGGTTCCTACCGATGCGACATGGAATAAAACTCTCCTTGAAGATGTGTCCTCAAAGTGAGGAACAACGAAAGGAAATGAGTAATATACCTTATGCTTCGGCCGTGGGTAGCCTTATATATGCTATGTTGTGTACGAGACCTGACATTGCGCATGCTGTAAGCGTGGTGAGTAGGTTTCAGTAAAAACCAAGTAGGGAATATTGGACTGCCGTAAAGAACATTCTCAAATACTTAAGAAGGACTAGAGATATGGTTCTGCTGTATGGCGGTGGAGAACTGGATGTGGTGGGATTCACTGATTCGGATTTCCAAGGACTGAAGGACGACTCGATGTCTACTTCTGGCTACATATTTACTCTTAATGGAGGAGTAGTATCTTGGCGTAG
This sequence comes from Orobanche coerulescens, assembly GCA_033398695.1. Lineage (NCBI taxonomy): Eukaryota > Viridiplantae > Streptophyta > Magnoliopsida > Lamiales > Orobanchaceae > Orobanche > Orobanche coerulescens. Next base: position 35,368,263 of record CM065807.1, read on the forward strand.
CACCAAGCAAAGCGCAACTGCTGATTCCACCTATCAGGCTGAGTATCAAGCAGCCTCGGAGGCTTCCAAGGAAGGGTTCTGGATTAAGAAGTTTCTGGGAGAACTTCAAGTGATACCATGTCTTGAAATTGCTGTTTATTTGTCTTTGCGACAACGACGGAGCTGTAGCACAGGCCAAGGAGCCCAGGTTTCATAACAGTACCAAGCATATTGAGAGGAAGTATCATCTCGTAAGAGAATTTGTTCGCAAGGGATATATTGTGGTGCATAGAGTAGACTCGGCCGACAACGTCGATGATCCACTGACCAAGCCACTTTCTGAGACTAGCTTGGAGCGTCATCCGGAAAACATGGGTATTAGATACCATAGTGTATGGCATTGAGTGCAAGTGGGAGATTATTAGGAGCATGCCCTCGAATGCCACTTAGAGGATGTTGAGTGAGGGCATTGTACTTGTAATTATGTAAATAATTAATAATAGGGCAATGGATGTTTCTTTATTTACTGGGAGTTACTGGCATTCTTAACTCGTAAATGTACATATAGAAACTAGTCCGTGTATTTGAGAGCAAAACGTTCCACTCCTTATTGGATAAGGGGGTCGGCACTGGAAAGGTTTATAGCTCAAATACTTAATCGTTCGCAAGTCGATGAAACTTGACTAGGCGTTCTTTGACATGGATAGTGCCTGTCGAACACTAATGGTTAGTGGGAGCACACGTTATAGGTATGCTAATTGGATTAGTATACTCGAACCGACTCACCCTCGATTCGTCACACAGATTTCACTCTGGGATAGTCAATGACGGAATCGAAAGGTTGTGATAGGTATTCGTAAACCTTCGACTGGAGGATTTAATAGGGATGTGTTTGTGATGTCAAGATTTTCATTAGAGTAGTTCGACCCTATAAACCGGGAGGTGGGGGTCAACCTCGACGTGCATCTTAACGGACAAGTATCAGGTCCTACTGAATACCAAGATAGAATTCTTTCTCCCGTTAGTGAGCGGGTTATATGTCCTATGCGATTATTGGCAGATGAGATCATAAGTCTTTGGCCAAAGCATTGGAGCTAGTTGTATTGGATATACGAGAGCTCGATGATCTCGATTTGCATTAATACATGCATAGCGTCAAGTACAGATAGGGTTTGACTGACTGTGACCCTATAACTTGATCGGGACATTTGAAAGAAGGGTTTATACGTATACTGGTATTCACGACAAAATGGTTCTTTAATGATCCCAATCATTCGTTCTCAGTTGGGGTACAGTGTAGGCCGCCAGGTTGGCTAGGTGGTGCTACTACTCTTTGGTTCCTCCCATTGCTGAATGAGACGGACCTACCGAGTCGCGCAATAGGATTGATGACGGAATGAATCGAGCTTAATCTCTCATTATAAATATTAGATATTGGATATCTAATTTGGGACATTAGATGTTTAAATCGATTCATTGGATAAATTGATTTACGGCCTAATGAATTAAATAAATTACTGGATGATTAATTTAATTCATAGATATAATTATTTCTTGGAGAAATTAATTATGTTATTATGTATTTAATGTGATTAATTGATTGGATTAATTAATCGACACAAATACATCGGAACGGAATAGGATTTTATCTGTTTGGACTCACGGGAGTTCGAAATGGGCCGAACTCGTCCCGGCTCCTTCTAGATGGCCGCCCATTTTCCCTCCCTTTTCCTTTGGTCATAGTCTCCACCTAAATTGGTGGATGACTTGTAGTGTCAAGGGGACAAGATCTTTTAGTTAATTCATATTAATATTTGGTCTTGATTTGGGGAGGATATGATGAAGAATAAAAGGAAGACTCCTTTCACTCCTTGCATCAAGGCTTTCATACATGAGTTAAGAAAAGAGAGAGAGAAAATTATTCTTCTCAAGTCTTCATCATCTTCTTCACCTTATTCTTGAGTTCTCTTGGAGAAAATTCAAGAAATATTCAGAGTGTGTGATTTATACACTTAGAGTGTTGTAATCAAAAGCTTAATCATCCTAGCTCTAGCCGTATCCTTAGAGGATAGCAAGGTGATAGTCATTCCATTCGTTTCTCCACCGCGTGGCAAGTAGAGACGCGGTATTTCGGCATTGGATCATCCAAGAGCTTCAAGCGGATTGGATTCGTGGAGAGCAACTAAAGCTTGGGGAACAGTTCAAGAGAAGGATACCATTTAATCAACGGACTACAAGGGTATGTCTCTCGTATCATCTTATGTTTCGTTTTTATTCCTATATATGTAGCTCGATCGATCCTCGTAGGGATTCGGATCGAATTAATTTTTGTTTTACCGCTTCCGCTGGGCCTTCGTTTTAGGCACCGAATCCCAACAGAACTACCTAATGGGGTACAAACCATTGGATGTAAATGGGTCTACAAGCGAAAGAAAGGAGGTGACAGGAAGGTTCAAACCTTCAAAGCGAGGCTTGTTGCGAAAGGTTACACTCAGAAAGAGGGTATCAATTATGATGAAACCTTTTCGCCGGTAGCCATGCTTACGTCAATCCGGATTCTTTTAGCTATAGCTGCGCATTTGGATTTGGAGATTTGGCAAATGAATGTCAAGACTGCATTCTTGAATGGGAGTCTAGACAAGGAAATCTATATGCGCCAACCAGAGGGACTCATTGCTAAAGGAGAAGAGCACTTGGTGTGCAAGCTTAAGAGATCCATTTATGGACTTAAGCAAGCATCTAGATCTTGGAACACTCATTTTGACGAGGTTGTCCAGTTATATGGATTCGTCCAATGTCCGAGTGAGAGTTGTGTGTATAAGAAATGCGATGGAAACGTGTTGGTGTTTCTTGTACTGTATGTAGACGATATCCTTCTGATTGGAAACAACGTTAAGGAATTGTTGGACGTCCGGCTATGGCTATCTGAGCAGTTCGATACAGTGCTAAAGCGGTTTAGCATGGAGAATTCCAAGAAAGGTTTTTCTACCTTACAGACATGGAATTCAACTATCTAAGGATATGTGTCCCAAGACACAAAAGGAGATAGATGACATGAAGATGGTCCCTTATGCGTCAGCTGTGGGAAGCCTCATGTATGCTATGCTTTGCACTAGACCAGATATCAATCAAACCCAGGACCAGGACAATGGATTGCTGTCAAGCACATACTCAAGTACCTAAGAAGTACTAGAGAGTACATGCTTGTATATCAATCAGACGACCTGTGTCCGGCGGGTTACACTGACTCAGATTTTTCATCAGACAAAGAAGAATCCAAGTCTACTTCGGGTTATGTGTTTAGCTTGGGAGGTAGAGCCATTAGTTGGAGGAGTGTGAAGCATAAATGCATCTTAGACTCTACCATGGAAGCCGAGTACGTGGCAGCCAAGGAGACAGTTTGGCTCAAGTACTTCCTGCAGGACTTAGATGTGATTCCCGATTTACCAAGGGGTATTACACTTTATTGTGATAATACTGGTACAGTCGCAAATTCGAGGGAACCACGAGCCCACAAGGCAAGTAAACATATCAACCGCAAGTACCACATCATACGACACTTCATAAAGAAAGGATACATAGTTGTAGCCAGGGTTGCATCAGAAAATAATCTTGCTGATCCTTTCACAAAAGGCTTACCTTCAAAAGTTTTTGAAAGGCATGTGGAAGGAATGGGATTACGGTGTATGGAAGCATTGCTTTGAGTATAAGTGGGAGAAATGAGAGACTATGTAATAGAGTAGTATACTTAAAAGCATGCTTTGAGTATAAGTGGGAGATTGTTAGGGTTGTATACTGCAAAGCATACTTTATGCTTGTATATCTTATTTTTCTGTAACTACATATGAGAATATTAATTACATTTAATCACATGTTTTGCATATTTATTCACGTTATGCTTATGCAAATAAAATGTCTAATTATTTTATATTATCGATAATGTGGTGTGTTGGTGTCACACGGAAGATCACATTATCGGTGCCTTATAAAATTATATAATAGTTCACAACCTATATAATTAGTAGACAATTATACGAAAGGTTGTAGTGTATGTTTGAGATTAGTTGGTCTTGACTATTAGCATACATTAGCGTATTTGCATACGTTGAACTGGATCGAGGTGAGGTAGTGTCTTCTGTACTGACTGTAAGAAGAGCGTAAATCTCGGATAATTATTATTTCTTAATTCTAAGTTTATAATATTTAATTGTGTATTTATAATACTTATTGCTTTGATTTACCATGGGTGAGAGTCAAAATTATCGACTCAATAAGCTTCGTATATTGGGCAATAATGTTATTTATATGACAGTTATTATTATTACTAGAAATCGTGTCCCGACTCGTGCGGGTTGATGATGTCCCTTGAGGAGCTCGATAATGATTATTATATTAAACCCTACATGTGGATTTAATTCTGATATAATAATAAGGTTCGAGTGGTACTACTCTTGGATTAGATATTATTTAATTAAAGCTGTCAGTAGCTTATAATTAATTAATAGACATTCGATATCTTAAACACGGGAAATAATATATTTAAATAAGGAGCCCGATTTCATAAATTGGGATTTGGGTTGGAAGTGCAATATTAATTCTTTAGTGGATTGAATTGATATTAATAGACTCAATATATTAGGAAAGGTCCTAATAAGGAAATTTGAGGTCTATTAGGAGTCCTTCCCTAATCCTCCTTAAGATCCCTAGTAGTAGTCCAAAAGCCTATAAATAGGACTTATGGGATGGCCGATTTTTGTACTCTTTTGCGAGGTTGTGAGATCAAATTTTTCTTCTTGTGTTTAATTGTAGATCTAGACTTGTGTCTTTGATTCTTCAATTTAGATAACAAATCAAATTTTCTAAGAGTGTTCATGCAATACTAGAAAATAAAGAAAAATCGAGTGACCACATACAAAAAGGGTTCAGCCGATCCATAGAAGTCCAAGCAAGGTCCGGTAGTTCGTTGCCCACACAACGTCCGAGTCAAGGTGGATCATACTCTAGAAGGTCTAAAGGTAGAAATACAAGGTGATCAAGACGAAAGCAACCACTTCACTTCGAAGGTAATATCCTATGATCTTTTAGATCTAGATTAGGATATCTCAACTCCAACATATTTATTTAATAAATTTAAATAATATTTAAATTGCTTATTAATTTTAGTAATTAATTAATTAGCATGCCTAAATAGATCTTATGACTGTGGATGCGTAAAACGCGTTTCTCGAACTTTCCCAAAACTTCACTTCCGCTGCGTTTTATATTCCAACAGAAACTAGTCTGTGTATTTGAGAGCAAAAAACTCCACTCCTTATTGGATAAGGGTATTGGCACTAGAAAGGTTTATTGAGATTAGTATACTCGAACCGAATCACTCTCGATTCGTCACACGGATTTCACTCCGGGACAGTCAATGACGGAATCGAAAGGTTGTGATAGGTATTCGTGAACCTTCGACTTGACAATTTAGTAGGGATGTGCTTGTGACGTTAAGATTTTCATTAGAGTAGTTCAACCCAACAAACCGGAAGGTGGGGGTCAACCTCGACGTGCGTCTTGACGGGCATGTAGCAGGTTCTACTATATGCCAAGATATGATTCTTTCTCCTGTTAGTGAACGGGTTATATGTCCTATGCGGTTATTGGCGGATGAGATCATAAGTCTTTGGCCAAAGAATTGGAGCTAGTTGTATTGGATACACGAGATCTCGATGATTTATATTTGCATTAACTCATGCATAGTGTCAAGTACAGATAGGTTTTGACTGACCGTGACCCTATAACTTGATCGGGATATTTGAAAGAAGGATTTATACGTATACTGGTATTCACAAAAGAAAGGTTTTCGAATGATCCCCATCATTCGTTCTCAGTTAGGGTACAGTGTAAGCTGCCAGGCTGGCTAGGTGGTGCTACAACTCATTGGTTCCTCCCATTGCTAACTGAGATTGACCTACCGGGTCGCATTATAGGATTGACGACAGAATGAATCGAGCTTATTCTCTATTTATAAATATTAGATATTGGATATCTAATTTATTGGACATTGGGTGTCTAATTAATTTTGGGTCATTGGATGTCTAAATTAATTTATTGGATAAATTAATTTATGGCCTAATGAATTAAATAAATTATTGGGTGATTAATTTAATTCATAGATTCTTGAAGAAATTAACTATATTATTTTATATTTGATATGATTAATTAATTAGATTAATTAATTGATATAAATACATCGGAACAGAATTAAGTTTATCTGATTGGACTCGCGGGAGTCCGAAATGAACCAAACTCGTACCAGTTCTTCTAGATGGCCGCCCCACTTTCATGTCACCTTTCTTGGTCTTTGTCTCCATCTTAATTAGTGGAAGACATAAGACATTAATGGGACATATCATCGTAGGTGTGATTTGGTCATGAAAGTGTATAAAGTAGTGGAAGACTTCATTTTTCTTCTCCCACACTTGAAACTCACTCTTGATACAATCAAGAGAGAGAGGAAAAAGTTTTCCATGTCTTCATCTTCATCCTTCATCTTCATATTCTTCTTATAGAAAAATATAAAGATATAATTGAGAGATATAGATTAAACACTTAGAGTGTTGTAATCTTAATTAGCAAGCTCCTATCACTTTATTCTAGCCGTGTCCTTAGAGGACAATGAAGTGGAAGTCGTTCTGATCGTTTCTCCGACGCGTGGCAAGTAGAGAAACGGTGTTTTCGGCGTTGGATCATCCAAGAGCTTGAGGAATCAGATTCGTGGGAGGATCACCTAAATCTTGGGGAATCGCATACGTGGAGTACACCATCTAATCAACGGACTACGAGGGTATGATTTTGGATCTTCCTTTGTTTCGTTTTAATATTCGTATATACGTAGCTTGACCGATCCTCTTAAGGGATTCAGATCGAATTAGATTCGTATATTGCTTCCGTTGCGCCTTCGTTTTAGGCACCGAATCCCAACAGTTTGGTTGTTAGGGTTCTGTTGTCGGTCTGTCTATCAGGAGCTGTTAACGATTATGAAGTGCAAGGTCAGAGCTACGATTCTCATCAACCTCATTTTCTCTTGTGACCGGCAAGCAACTATCATGCTTGTGTTGGTTGTGGGCCAATTTGAGACCTGTTATAGTCGATGTGTGCCTCCATTAGTCCAGAAAATGATCCGTAATTGGATAGATTCAAAGTTTGTGGTCTCTTCTCCTCATTTGGCCTCTAACCTTGTGCGGAAGAAGCTTGCTTTGTTGACAATATTCGATGTTTGGTTTGATGTAATTTTACTTTGGCCTAAACTTCTATGTAATGTTACCATTAATCTGGATGCTGAGACAATTAGGATCATCTCTAAAGTGTGGATAGGGAATGTCCTTCATTATCTAAGTTTTAACTTGTTTTATTTAATCTGATGAATGAAGATGTTTACCTTTAAAAAAAAGGAAAATACCCGAAGAATTATGCCTCCAAATACATTTATCCTCGCCGTTGACTAATTTTCCCCCATAAATTGCGGCCACACGAATATCAAGAGGTAGAACCGCACTTAATTAAAATTTCGCATAATCCCAGCCATAGACCGTGAGGTAATTTTCCACCCTATCAAAATAATCCGACTCAGGGATCGGATAAATAGCTAAAAGCAACAGATGGCCGCACTCCATCCAATTGTCCAGCCAAAAATTAATTTTATTTCCCCTTCCGACCGTCCAACTCATGCCTCCATTCATTAGCTTCGCTCCATGGCAAATGCTTTTCCATACATGCGACGTCGTCCTCTTTTTCTTGTAATTTAGAAAATTAGTACACATAAGATACTTGCTGCGGAAACAAATCAGCCCAAAGCACCATCATGAATTTTAAAAGCCGATTTTTCTAAAATGGCTTGATTCATATGTCTCAAATTTCGGATACCAAGCCCCCCATCTTTTTTGCTGAGACAAACCGTATCCCAATTCACCAAATGCACCTTCTTTTTATCACCATCATGCACCCACATGAAATCAGGGTTAGTTTATCCTTGGGTCTACACGAGAAGGGCGGCCGTGACCGACTTGATAAGCGTTAGTCTACCCGTAAAAGAAAGCGTTTTGTTGGGCCGCAAGCGCACGCATTAACTCCATAGTAGTATGATATTGTCCGCTTTGGGCTAAGCCCGCACGATTTTTGTTTTTTGGGCATATCCGATAAGGCTTCATACTAATGGAGTGGTGGACTTTATTATATAGAAGACTTCTTTTCTTCTCCCTTCCAATGTGGGATGGGTTTGCCAACCCCAACAATCCTCCCCTCAAACCAAGGACCACCACAATATCAGTAAGACTTTCGACACAAAGTACCAGCAAAGATGTTGCGAGGTCACACCGGGAGCTTCTCCACCATCGTAAAGGCAGTCTCAGCTTAGGCTCCACCACTGGGCCCAGTCGAACCATCGTCTCCGATACCACTTTTGGGAAAAACACCGACAAACGTCACGTCACAACGAATAAAGCGGAACCTCGTTTGACAAATTTACACTCTTCAATCGTAACTTTGTGGTTACCGATGAGTAGAGCAACAATTACAACTCGATAAAAATAATACAAATGATATTCGAAAGCGATAAATAACGAGACACAATTTTAGCGTGGAAAACCCCTCAAGACGAGAGTAAAAACCACGGGACCGAAGCCGCTTAAATCCACTATCACCAATACACACAAATACACAATCTTCCATAATACAAACTAGGGGTACACACCAATCATCAAATACTTGGTAATAAATGTTCTTCAAGTATTTGGAATCAACAACAACAAGATCGAGAAAAGAAACAACTGTAAATAGCTTACACAAAGAGCTAAAGAAATACCCGAACTTCCGGACTCAAAATCTCGATCTACACCGGTGAAAAGATTTGCCCAATAGCTACCAAACTCTTGTCAAAAGATCACGACGATCCGACCGATAAATCTCCGGAAAAATAAAGAAATATATTTCTCTATCTTGTTTCTCTCTCTATCTCTCGCTCTTGTTCTTCACAAAGTGTGTGTGATGAAAGTGTAGGATCCCGTCTGAAAAACTGCATAAAAAGATCCCCTTTAGCAAGGTTGACCCGTGTGCCACGGCCCGGCCCAAGTGTGCCGCGACACACAGCGCAAAATCGCGCCTGTGCATCGCGGGGCGCGGCCGGTCAGGGGCCGCGACCCAGTCTGAGCGCGCAGCCATGCCAGGCAAAATGACGGGGCCGCGGCTCGGCAGGATGTGCCGCGGTCCCAGTGATCGCGGCAGCTCGACAGGATGTGCTCGCGAGGGGCAGCGGTGTGCTCAGCGAGGCCGCGACCCAGTACGATGGCTCGCGGCGCCAGAGTTTCAGGGGCCGCGGCTCGGCGATTGTGTCGCGGCCCAAAGGTCTTAGTGAGGAAAAATGTCTTTTCAAGCGTAGTGCCACGGCCCGGAGGGTTTGTGCCGTGGCCCGGAGTCCAGTCGACTCCGAAAAGCCTACATTGCGGAAATTACTCCTACAAATCTCCCCCTTTCTGGAATATAGGAAGAGTTCGCCATTCCGGCGATCGAACAACACACTTTCACCTTATCTCTACTTAACGCCTTGGTTAACATATCGGAACCATTATCATCGGTATGAACTTTATCAAGTTCAAACAAACCATCCTCCACAAAGCATCTCGGATCCAATGATACCTCACATCGATATGTTTCGTTCTCTTGTGAAAAGTCGCACTCTTAGCCAAATGAATCGCACTTTGACTATCACAAAGAACTACGTAACGTCATTGTCGGAAGCCTAGCTCTCGTAAAAACATTTTCAACCATAAGAGCTCTTTGCTCGCTTCCACCGCCGCAATATACTCGGCCTCCGTTGTAGATAAGGCAATGCACTTTTGCAATCTTGATTGCCATGACATGGCTCCCCCTGCAAACGTCATCAAATAGCCAGAAGTGGATTTTCGGTTATCTTCATTACCGGACATATCGGAATCGGAATAACCAACAAGCATTGCTTTCCCATTTCTAAACGTAATCCCCAATTTGGAAGTACCCCGCAAATATCTAAATATCCATTTTACGGCTTCCCAATGCTTCTTACCCGGATTTGATAGAAACCGGCTCACCACTCCACGGCATGAGCAATATCGGGACTAGTACATACCATAGCATACATCAAACTCCCGACCGCCGAGGCATATGGAATTTTATCCATATCCTCAATCTCCTCCTTCGTCTTAGGGCAATCTTGGCTCGTCAATTTAAAATTGTTAGTAAGAGACGAACTAACAAATTTAGCTTTGTCCATGTTGAAACGTTTAAGCACCTTCTCGATATATTGCTCTTCCGACATGTGCAATTTCCGGGCTGCTCTATCCCGAGTGATTCTTATTCCAAGAATTTGTTTAGCCGCCCCAAGTCTTTCATGGCAAAAGACTTACTCAATTCTTCCTTCAAGTTGGCAATCCTCTCGGCATTCTTGCCAACGATCAATATGTCGTCCACATAGAGCAATAAGATGATAAAGTCATCATCTCCAAATTTCTTGAAAAATACGCAATGGTCGAGAGTCGTCTTCCGGTAGCCTTGCTCCCCCATAACCGACTCAAATTTCTTGTACCATTGCCTTGGTGCTTGTTTCAACCCGTATAAACTCTTCCGAAGTTTACACACATAATCCTCTTTTCCTTCGACCTCAAATCCTTCGGGTTGCTTCATATAAATTTCTTTGTCAAGATCTCGGTGAAGAAAAGCCGTCTTGACATCCATTTGCTCAACCTCAAGATCAAGGCTAGCCGCAATACCAAGGACCAATCAAATCGATCCTATCTTCACAACCGGAGAAAAAATCTCGTCAAAATCAATGCCCTTCTTTTGACTAAATCCTTTCACTACGAGTCTAGCTTTGTATCGGGGCAATGAGGTATGCTTCTCCGACTTCACCCGATACACCCATTTGTTTCTCAAAGCCCTCTTGCCTTTCGGCAACTTCACCAACTCGTAAGTGTTATTCTCATGCAAGGAAATCATCTCGTCTTGCATGGCATCCATCCATTCCTTCTTCTTTTCATCCTCCATAGCCTCCGCAAAATATTCGGGCTCTCCCTCTTCGGTGAGTAAAACGTACTCATCGGCCGAATAACGAGAGGAGGGATGACGGTCCCTTGTCGACCGCCTATGTGGAACAAAAGATGGCATGTTCGTCACGGGTAGCTCGGGATGAGCTCCATCAGTGTCATCTTGCCTCAATTCATCGTTCTCACCGTTATCATGTTGTTCATTATTTTGGACGTCATCTCCAACGGGTGTCTCAATATTTTGTGGAGGAACGGGGTCCAAATCAATAAGATCATAGTCGTGTTGTGGAGCCGACTCTCCATTCTCAACATCCTTCATTGTTTGATCTTCAACAAAAATAACATCTCTTGACCGAACAAGCCTCTTTGTCACCGGGTCATATAATCTATACCCGAACTCATCAAGCCCGTAACCAATAAAAATACACGGCTTCGTCTTGGAATCAAGCTTTGATCTTTCATCATTCGGAATGTGAACAAAGGCTTTACATCCGAAGACCATCAAGTGGCGGTACGAGATTTCTTTACCGCTCCACACCTTATCCGGCACATCAAATTCCAAAGGAACACACGACGTCAAATTAATAACATGAACCGCCGTGTTCAAAGCTTCTCCCCAAAACGACTTTGGCAATCCGGCATGTGAGAGCAAACAACGAGCTCTCTCGACCAAAGTCCGATTCATTCTCTCCGCCAAGCCATTGAGTTGCGGAGTCTTCGGGGGCGTCTTTTGATGTCGGATCCCTTGCTCTCGGCAATATTTATCAAAGGGTCCGGTGTACTCTCCACCATTGTCCGTCCGGATACACTTTAGCTTCTTCTCGGTATCTCTTTCCACCGAGGCATGAAATTATTTGAAAGTGTCTAACACTTGATCTTTGGTCTTCAAGGTGTAAGCCCACACCTTCCTAGAGTGATCGTCGATGAATGTGACAAAATATCGCAACCACCGAGCGTCCTAGTCTTTATAGGACCACAAACATCGGAATAAACAAGATCAAGCACATTTTCCTTCCGTGAAGGAGTATGACTCTTAAAAGTAACTCTCCTTTGCTTCCCGACTAGACACTGAGAGCATCTTTTAAGGTGTACCTTGTGAACCCCAGACAACGCCTCCTTCTTCGACAATAGCGCCATTCCTTTTTCACTCATGTGACCGAGCCTCTTATGCCATAGCTTGGCCATGTCATTATTGTCGATTGTGTTCACGAAATTAGTCGTGACCTTTGGAAGTGTCACGTATAATTTTCCTTCATTTTGTCCTCTCCCGACAATCAAGGAACCTCTAGTGAGTTTCCACAACCCCTTGCCAAAACCGCTATGATAACCGTCATCATCGAGTAAACCAATGGACATAACATTAAGCCTCATATCCGTAACATGTTTTACATTCCGTAAAACAAGTTCCATTCCGGTGTCGAATCTCAAATGCACATCTCCCACTCCAACAATCTTGGATAGCCCATCGTTACCCATCTTGACTATACCAAAGTCGCCCGGAGTATAAGAGGAATAAAAATCGCTACGTGATGTAACATGACACGTAGCACCACTATCGACCACCCAACTCGAATCATCTCTCGTAAGGTTGACCATATCATAGTCGCAACATACAAAGAATTCTTCGACAGTAGTATTAACTTCGGCTTTATCATTACTACCGCTTTCCTTCTTTTGTGAATTTTCTCGGCCTTGGCGATTCTCCTTCTTAAATTGTCGGCAAAATTTCTTAGTATGCCCTTTCTTACCACAATGGTAACATTCAATGTTGGCATACTTCCCCCGAGAACTACTCCTTTGTGGCCCTCTATTACTCGGACCTCTACTTTGACCTCTCCCCTGTCTTTCGGTAACTAGAACATCCGACCGTGACGAAGATCCTTGTGCTTTTCTTCGGACCTCCTCATTCAACATGTTCCCTTTAGCTAATTCCATCGAAATGACTCCATCGGGGGCGGAGTTAGACAACGACGTTCGAAACGTCTCCCAAGAATCCGGCAATGTGCCTAACAACCACAAAGCTTGCACCTCCTCTTCGAATTTAATTCCCATTCCGGCAAGTTGATTAATTATGCATTGGAATGCATTTAAATGATCCGATAGAGGAGTCCCGTCTCGAAACTTCAAATTTATCATTTGTTTAATGAGGAATAACTTATTATTCCCCGTCTTCCGAGCATACAATTGCTCGAGCTTGTGCCATAACTCTCGAGCATCCTTCTCTCCACTAATATGGTTCAAAACGTTGTAATCAACCTATTGTCGAATATATCCGCAAACTTGGCGATGCAAAATAGTCCACTCCGCGTCGGACTTCCCTTCCGGTTTATCTTTGCTAAAAAACAGCAAATAATAATCATTCACGTATAGACGGTCTCCCATCTTTCCCTTCCATACATGGTAGTTTGAACCGTTCAAGTTAACCATTCTACTCGTGTTGGCTTCCATCTTACAATTGAGATACTTAAACAACCACGAAACAAACAAATCCCGTGGCTCCGATACCACTTTGTTGGGAATAACACCGACAAACGTCACGTCACAACGAATAAAGTGGAACCTCGTTTGACAAATTCCCACTCTTCAATCGTAACTTTGTGGTTACCAATGAGTAGAGCAACAATTACAACTCGATAAAAATAATACAAATGATATTCGAAAGCGATAAATAACGAGACACAATTTTAGCGTGGAAAACCCCTCAAGACGAGAGTAAAAACCACGGGACCGAATCCGCTTAAATCCACTATCACCAATACACACAAATACACAATCTTCCCTAATACAAACTAAGGGTATACACCAATCGTCAAATACTTCGTAATAAATGTTCTTCAAGTATTTGGAATCAACAACAACAACAAGATCGAGAAAAGAAACAACCGTAAATAGCTTACACAAAGAGCTAACGAAATACCCGAACTTCCGGACTCAAAATCTCGATCTACACCGGTGAAAAGATTTGCCCAATAGCTACCAAGCTCTTGTCAAAAGATCACGGCGATCCGACCGATAAAACTCCGGGAAAATGAAGAAATCTATTTCTCTCTCTTGTTTCTCTCTCTATCTCTCTCTCTTGTTCTTCACAAAGTGTGTGTCATGAAAGTGTAGAATCCCATCTGAAAAACTGCATAAAACGATCCCCTTTAGCTGGGTTGACCCGTGTGCCGCGGCCCGGCCTAAGTGTGCCGCGGCACACAGCGCAAAATCGCGCCCAAGCATCGCGAGGCCGCGGACAGCCTTGCAGCCATGCCGAGCAAAATGACAGGGCCGCGGCTCGCGAGGATGTGCCGCGGCCCCAGTGATCGCGGCGCTTAGCGAGATGTGCTCGCGAGGGTGTGCTCGCGAGGCCACGGCCCGGCGGCAGGGGCCGCGGCCAGTCTGATGGCTCGGTAGCGCCTAGGAGTTTCGGGGGGGCCGTAGCTCGGCAGCTGTGTGCTGCGGCCCAGCAGTGCTGGTGAGGAAAAATGTCTTTTCAAGCGTAGTGCCACGGTCCGGAGGGTTTGTGCCGTGGCCCGGAGTCCAGTCGACTCCGAAAATGCCTATATTGCGGAAATTACTCCTACACGTTTTGCTATTCCATGACTTGATAAGCGTTAGTCTACCCGTAAAAGAGAGCGTTTTGCTATTCCACGAGGCGAGACGCTTATTGACCTTATCAACAAGCTGAATATACGTATCTCTATTAATTCTTTGATGGATAACAGGAACTCCCAAATACACCCCAAGATCATCAGTCAATTTAGAATTACAACCTGAGCAATTTCCCTCGCCCTCTGACCCGCAATATTAGGCGAAACAAATAAACAAGATTTTTCAAAATTTACTTGCTGTCCAGAGATGCGGCAGAAAGTATTAAGACAGTTCTTCATAATATTCGCTTGCTCATAGACGCTTCCCCAAATAGAATGAGATCATCCACAAAGAAAATATGAGATAGACCTGGACCACCTCGAGAGATAGAAACTTCTCGCCAATCACCATTGTCCACGGCTACTTTAATAATTTGCGACAACTTTCCCATAGCAAGAACGAACAGATACGGAGACAGATGGTACCCTAAACCACACTTTGGTACAAAACTGTCAGTAGCTTCACCATTCACCAATGCTTTAAAAGAAACAGAAGTAATGCACTGGGACATAAGCTCAAATGCACGGCCTTGGATACCAATCTCAGAGAGAATTTCCTGAATAAATTTCCAACTGAGGCGGTCGTAAGCTTTTGATAAATCAATTATTCAAGATATAAACTCTCTCTTACCCTTGGTGAAACGAAACTTATGAATCATTTCCTGGAGGATAAAAATATTATCAGTGATTTGATGCCCTGGGACAAAACTAACTTGCGTAGGGCTGATGAGATCAGCAAGGAGCGGCTTGATCCTATTCACCATAATCTTCATAATCAGCTTGTACAACGTGTTACACAAGCTAGTCGGTCTGAGATCCTTCATAGTCGCCGGGCCTTCACACTTTGGAATTAGCGCTATAAGAGTGGCATTGAGCTGGTCCAGGAAATTGCCATGCCGAAAACAATTGAAGACAAACTCCTTAATCGCTTCCCCACAGGCTTCCCAAGCCTTCTGATAAAAGTGTTGGGAATCGATAAATAAAAATTACGCAGCGGAAAAAATAAAAAATGTCTAATCGGATGAAAACCGAACGCCTAAGAGGATCGATCAAGCATTGAATATACATATATTTGAAAATTAAAAGTCAGAGTTAAAGGAGTAATATACCCTCGTAGATCCTTTCATAATTTCTCCTTGATGATGACGAGCCTAGCTTTGATAGTTCCCGACCGCCGAAAATTTTTGTTTCTTTTTGTATCACCAACACTATCACGAATCCAATTCTTCCAAACTTACCGGATGTCTCTACGTCATCACGCCGCGAATATTGATCGAAAAAGTTTAATATCAATTCGTTCGCTAAGAACACAGATAGGAATTGATATAGAAATTTTTCTCTCTTCTTTTCTTCTTCTTTCTTTCTATCTAAGATGAACAAGAAATCTAGAAAAAGTTTTCCTCACCTCTAAAGCTCGGCTCATCCTTGTATTTTGGTGGTGCGAGAGATGTTTTAATTTATCACTAGTAGAATAAACATCAAAGACTTCGGTACATCTCACTTCGGTAATGTATATTAGCAAAGTAAAAACAAACAACAACTTCGCTTTTCAATTTACTGAAGTAAAAAACCCACATAGACTTCAAGAATGGTACCAAACAAAAAATAGAAGCTAGTTAGAAATTTTAAGTTACAAAGACTTCGCTAATTTGATAATTACTGAAGTAAAAGGTGTGAAATTTTATTTTTTACCAAAAAAATTTTACAATAGCGAAGTGTATGTCTTGAGACCGGGAATTAATATTTTGAGGTTCAATTTTTTTCATTTGAGCTCAAAAAAACACTAAGCTTATGGAAACCAATACGTTACTTTATTAAATGGTAATACAAAGTTTGAAATATTTTGCTTCATCTTGCTTTAATTTGATTTTAGGGATTTAAATTTTGCTATTCTAATTAATTAATGATACAACATTGGAAAAAATGATACCGTTAATTGAGTAGAACTTTTTAACATGCAAAAATTATATTGTTAATTGAGCGTAACTTTTAACATGGGACCGAGAAGTCTGCAAAACTTCCCTTCACACAACACACCACGACCGACAACCCTCACTTCTCTCCTTTCTCCCCGTGAACTCTCTCTCCTCCGAAGTTTTTCTCTATAAAAGTTCAATTGCAAAACCCGATTAATCTCTCCCCAAAATCGATCTCTCTCCTCTACATACACCAAAGCACGCACACACTCAAGATTACACGCATGGATTAAAGAAGGATGATTAAATAGCATCCTACCGAGCGGCGAGGACTTGCGACGGCCGACGCCGGTGAGCTCGGGTTACGAGCTTCCACCCGAGAGATGTGGTTCCTAATTTCGGGCCGAGTTGGGTTGTTGGATCTTTGGTTTACGGTGGCCTCGATTGACTATAGAGGGGAATTAAAGTCGACTGAAAGTCCAGCAGAATTAGGGTTCCTCCATAACGGATGAAAAATTTCATCTTCTCGTAAGGATTTGAAGAACTTCTTTTTTATTCTGTTTAGTTTGAGTGCTTCCGGGCTCGAATCGGGCCCGATGAGTTCGTGTTAGTGAGTCTTCGTTAGGGTAAAATTGGGTTTTGGTTGATTTGAATGGTTTTTGAATTGGTGATTAGGGATTGACAAAATAAGTATACGGGAAGATACAAGTGTGGAGAACTTTATGTGTAAGTGGAATGGTGAAAAGCCAACCAAGTTGAAGGTGATTTACAATGAAGAGAATGGACGAGAATTGATTTAAATTGGGATACTAGTTTGTTATAAGTGTAATGAAGAAATGTGATGATAAGGTGCAACTTTTTGATTTTGGATGATATTTTCCATATAAATGGAAAAACCTATGATGTTGACGGTTTTTTAATTTCGTTCTATTTCACATACATATGATGTTTGCGACCGTAAGGGAATCCGTATTAAAAATTTTCCACTTTTTTATTTGCATGAGTAATGGTGTTAACTAATTTTAGAAAATTAAACGACACTATAATCTTCATGCCACCGACCCAAACATAGTTGGGATTAAGGTGTTGTTGATGATGATGATGATGATGTCTTTTGGCTTGCGAGTTCGGTATGCGAGATTTTACAAGTTTCCAATCGGCGGACTAAAAGCAAGGAGAGGCAAATTGTGTTACCTTGTCGGGAAAAGTCGAGGTACCGGAGGGGTTGAACAGTTGGGTGAGACGTCCATTTGAACTTTCTTTGAGTCGATCGGGATCATGATTGGGTGACGAACGCCGAGACGGACTTCCTTGCTTTCTCGTCATGCTCATTCTTTCTTTGTTGTGCAGAGGGAATCCATTGCAAACTTATTGTGAAGAACTCAAGTTTTATCTCTTTTATTTAGTATCAAGTTTCTTGTCGATGTATGTAATTTCAGATTGAATTAGGCTGTTAAAAAGTTTCTGCCGGGAGATTCTTACAGCTGTTGAAATTTAATTATTGAAATTCATGGGGATGCTGGATCTTTGGAGGAGTGTTTGGATCAGTTCACCGCCAAAGAATGGCTTCATGGGGATAATTTGTATAAATGTGATGGGTAATTGTTTGTTTTGTAGCATGAAGGCTACATATATTTCACCGCTTTTCAGCCTAGCTCAATTTTTTTTAAGTACTATGCTTTTGAGCATCCTGAATATGAACACATTAGTCGGAAATTATTGTTTTTACCGTCTCTTGGATGGTTGCTGAGTGTGTGAATTAGTTGTCTTTTGTTGCTGCATTATTATAATTCCTGCATCTATTGTGTTGGGTGGCTCGCTTACTCAACTTGATTCCTTGACTAGCAATATTATTTGATGCTTGTGTTATTCTTTTGTTTCATAATGAGTGCTCTTAGATTATAATCTACTTATAGTGTAGAAACTCTTATATTTAATGTTAATTGTGTTGCTTTAACAACTCTGATTGTGTTGTCCTTGCAGTTGCAATGCTTATGTCATGGCATGGAAGCGCCTAACCATCCAGCTGGTTCCATACATTCTTACAATTGCCCTAAAAGATTTCAGGTATGCTCTTTCAGTTACTGAGCACAAGGTTTTCCGAGCAATGTTTATGTGTTATTCTTGTAATCGTTTGCTATCAAATTTGAATGTTATATTATTTTGTGGATGGAGTTTGCTGAATTGTTGGTTGGATTGGCTGGAATATGTGATGTGTTGGCTGGAATCATGTTCAGGTTGGGTACTTTATTTCGGTTATCATATCCGATGCGTTTGTTTTTAATTGTTGATGTGTTACGATTTTTAAGTTGATATAATGGATTAATCAACCTATAATCAATATTTTACCTACTGAAATTTGTTGTTCTTGTTCATGTATTCTATAGTAGAATCAGAAATGGCGTAGGGTTAGGGTTTCATTTTGTGGTGCAGCTTTGCTTGTAAAGGTGATGGATGCGGTCTGTTCTTGCATGCGCATATGTATCAGAATCGGGATATCGACTTACGAATTGTGCTATTCTTTTTAAGTGTTCCGGTGAAGCTAATTATCTTCATGTTTTAAGAGTATGGTGGGTTAGGGCGGATAAGGTTGAAGGCTCTCCCTGATCTTCTTGTCTTGTTGCATTATGGTGTATCTGGAGTGCCTATAGAGATTTGTATTTCTTTATTTTTGTTGAAATCTACATCATGCCAACTATTGATGGGTCGTCAAATTATACGTCAAGGGCATGTATTTATGTGTGTAAGAGGTATTGTTATATTCAATGTATTCAAGTTTTATGAGTCGAAATTGATTGAGTCAAGATGTTCTGCTCAATATGTCTACATAGATGTCTAGATTGTCACTTTGTTGGTTTTAATGAACCATGTCGGTGCATATATGCTTAAGTTATGAAGAATTATCACATATTGTCGCTATATGAGATAGTGCAACTAACTACCCGCATTATATTCAGAATTTTCGTGAAGACTCGGGAACTCTATGCGCTTGTCTTCTTGGCTTGGTACCTCGATTTGTTTATCGACTTCATTTCGCAGTATGACACTATAATGAAACCGTGTTCATTGGAAGCTCGGCAATTGTGTGGTGCATGAGGTTTCATCGATTGTGAGGCGATCTTATGATCGTGAGTCGACACCTTTAGGCATTACTTTCTTATGGGAAATAGTTTTCTTTTGGCACTTATTATATCTTATCATGATTCGAATAGGAGTATAGGTAACTTTTGATTTCGCAGAAGCATAAGAGGGTACTTCTGTTTCTTCGCTTCGATCCGATCCGAGTTCTTAGAAAATTTCCTTTGTGTCTCGATTATTCTAAATTTTTTTTTTTGGTTATTGTTTCGCGGATCGACTGTAGATGGGTGAAGTAGTATCAACTATTCCGAGTAAGTGTGTCCTTTTGCATACTCAATTATTTCCTGATATAACGAATCTAGAATGATGGGAGCACTGCATTGTTTCTAACATTTGGTCCTGTTTCGTATGAAAGAGATTTTTTCCGACTACAACTTCCAGATCGTTATTGTTCTTACTGAATTCTGATCTCATACTCGACTTTAAATTTTTGGTATGTCTATTTGAAGTAGAATGAATTAATGTGGATATATTCCAGAAAGAGAGATGCTTATGGTTGATTTTATGTATATATATTTTCTTTTAATTGCAGCAATTGGATTCAATGTGGAAACTCTGCAGATAACAACATAAAGTTTCAAGTATGGGATCTAGGTAGATTTATCTCGCGCTTGGTTTTGTGTTTTTTTGCACGAGAAATATGTGTTATTCATGAGCGATGACACCTGTGGCAAAAGAACAAAATAAGCTTTCATTCTTGCATATAGGTGGAATGTGTAGTCTGGGTGCATTATTCATATCAATGCTCCTTTGAATGATCCTAAGGAAGATCATGCAGAGACTGTTGCCTCCGTGTTCACTTTTACCATTTTACTATTGTTGAAAATCATGCTAGCTTACTTGCTATCCTTGTTCATATGGAACTTGTTGATCACTTTATGGAATGGCAATGGAGAATAATGTGATAGTGTTTGGTTTCATAGGCTTTGAGTAAGGTTTATAGGCATTTATTTTTCTTTTAACCTAAACTTTCAGCTTGGGTATTGGATATGTGGAAACCCTGGAGGGAAGGTTTTAACTGATCTTGCTGGAAACGGTCTAAAAAGCAGTGGTTTTTTTGGGGTAATTTTGAAAGACGGTTGGATTTGTTTGTAATTAGACTAAACCTCAAGGATATATTTCGTAACCTTGTGTCTATATGCTTGGTGGCTGTGCCCCACATTTGATGGTTTTGTCTTCTTGACTTATCCCCCAAGATTCTATAAATTCAGTTTGTTATTTTTTTTTTTTTTTTTTGTAGTTTATCAAGCTTAAACTCCATGCGCGATGTTCTTGATCTCTTGACTGATATGTTGCAAGCTGTTGATCCAATAGACCGCTCGGTATTTAAAATTTCGGTAGCTACCTACTTATCCATGACAAGAATAGTGGTATATGTTGATTAATATTTTTCCGATTACCTTTGTAGTCTGTAAAAGATGAAGTGATAATCGAACTTGTTGAACAATGTCGTGCAATCAAAGGAAGTTGATGCGCTTGTTGGGGACCACCGGGTTAGCCTTTCTCGCTTGCCTTTCATTCATGTTGCCCGGTGTACTATTTCAAAATTGTGCATTCCGTTTCCCCTAGGGTTAATTACAAAAATTACCACCGGATACATTTCAATTTTAAATAGAAAGGAAAAAAATATCTTCAATTTACAAATATTCCTATGACATTTGTTACTCCTTTAACAAATTGCGAAAATCGGGTATTTATAAAGTAAATACGTACATGTTTGCGACACTTTTAAGGGGGTATTTCTAATTTCCAAACATAATGGGAGTTTTCTCGTGATTAGGCTAAACTTTAGGGGTAATTTTAATTTTAATTTTGACAGGATGAAGAACTTCGTGTCGTGGTCTTGAACTAAATGACACCTGCAGAGTGCGCTCGCAAAACACGACTCGGTAGCTTCTGTGCGAAAATTTGTGATGTTGATGCATCTTTTATGAACGTACTTAATCTATTTTTTTGTTTCAATGTGATTTGCTCAAGATCCTGGTTCATCAAAGACCAATACCGCACTCGATGAAGTCGAACGAGTGGAGCAAGTTCGTCTACACGCTTGTCGATGGTGCTTAGCCGCTTCATTGTCGTGAAGTTCTTTGTCTAGTTTCAAATCAGTACTATATGTGTATGGTCTTGGTTGCAACACTACCGTACTCGTGCATATCTGTTGGTATAGTTAGATCGTAACATGTCGTTTGATCGGGTAAATATGGTGAATGTTTTGTTAATGTGCACCCATTAGCTAGACCTATGCATGTGTCTCGTAGACATTGTGGAAGTTTATTTGATGTTGGCATATTATAGTTATGCCCAATGCAAACTTGTGAATCACGCGAATCTGAATATTTGGCATTTTTGTACGACAGTCCGCCATTTATATATGAAATTGTGGTTTATTACTATTATCAATGCTTATGATCTTGTGTTATTGAATTGGGATCTTGTGATTTGAGTTTGTTGGATTTTTAATGAGGTTGATTGATGTATTTGAGGTTGTGTTGTTGAGATCTTGTGAATTGAGGTTTTTTATTGGATGGATCATGTTTTTGTACAACAGGGATTCTATATTTACAAATTGAAAAGAAATATGCAATGTGGTTATTTACTTTGGATAAAAAATGAAGTCAGAGATATATAATTAGCGACATAAAATAGAATAAGCGAAGTAAAAAGGAGTGTAATGCTTCGGCTAAACAAATAAAAGTGAAGTAAATGTGGTATCTTTAACTTCGTTACCTATTAATAAGCGAAGTCGATAACATTATTTCACTTCATCTGTATATATTTTACTGAAGCGAATAGGAAATATACACTCCAGCGATTATAAAATAAGTGAAGTGGAAGGACCTTTTTTACTTCGCAAACCCCCATATTCGGGTTCTAAAAACCGAGATAGACTTCGGTTATTACGATATTAGACTTCGTCTAATAAGCGAAGTCTAAAGTATACCTTTAACTACACGAACATAGACTTCGGTAATTATAACATTTTTACTTCGGATATTATCCGAAGTCTTTGACGTTTATTCTTATAGTGTATACACCATAAAGTAATGATAGGGGTGTTCAAAAATATCCGATATCCGATATCCGATCCGAAATATCCGAAAATCCGAAATTCCGGATATCCGGAACTTCGGATTCGGATATCGGATAGTACTTTTCAGAAAAATCGGATATTCGGATATCCGAAATATCCGAAAATCCTAAATTTTTTATTTTTTTATATTTTAAATAATAGAAAATACTCGGATATTCGGATATCCGATATCCATATCCGAAGTTTTTTTCGGATATTCGGATATCCGATATCCAAATCCGAATATTTTTTTTCGAATATAAGGATATCCGAATAAAATTCATATTTTTTCCGGATATTCGGATATCCGATATCCGTATCCGAAATTTCGGATATCCGAAAATCGGATATCCGAAATTTCGGATACGGATATCGGATATCAAAATCTACTATCCGAACTTTCGGATATCCGAAATTTCGGATATCCGAAAGTCCGGATATCCGGTTTTGAACACCCCTAAGTAATGATATGATATAGATCAACCTATCTAATTACTTTGTACACAAGTGTAAGTTAATACACTACACCCCATATGACAACAAAACAAAATAAAAACACATGGAAAAGATATGAGAGGATGGTGGCTACATTATGGTGAGAAAAAGAGCCGAGCCACTCTGTTCGAATACCGAATATGCGTATCTAGTCCGTTAAGTAACCTTCAATTTATCTCAAATGTATTTATACTTAATTAATACAATTAATTAATTACATCAAATACAATATTATTATTATCTTTCTCCAAAAAATAATTATTTATGAATTAAATTAATCACACAATAATTAATTTCAATTCATACGACTGCATCGATTTATCCAATAAATCAAATTAGATATTGTAATATCCGCCTAAATTCTCGTCTTTACTGTTGTATTTTTCGGATGATTCGAGTATTGTCGTATCATATCCGTATTTATGGTAATGAGTATATTGTTGAGATAGACTAAATCGAATTGTTTATCTTTGTTGTCCACTCTATAGTTGGCTGTTAGATGTTGTTTGGAGAATTTCATTTTTGACTATGCGTTTGGACCTTAGTGTACGCTACGATGTTAGCTTTACGCACGCTATGTGTGTAATATTACGTACGTAACACTTCAATGTTAACGTACGTAATGTGGTGTATCAGTCAGCATCTCGCCTTTCGGCGGGTGGGACCAGGCGTGAGCGGGGGTTGGTGATCCGATCGTGACAGCCTAGTCAACGGCCATTACGTACGTAATGGCTATGTGTTAGCGTACGTAATGTACATGAGCTTTACGTACGTTATCTTGGCAACATACGTAATAGTATATGTGATTTGAGGCAGTAGCCTCTGGGGACTCGTTGCGTACATAACATCCGCAGGATTACGTACGTAATGTGCTTAACGTACGCTATGCTCTGGCGATAGCGTATGTAATGCTAGATGCAGATTATAAAGGCATGACTTGCCTTTCATTTCTGCACGATCCTAACTCGGTCTATCTCTCTCAAAACTGTTACATGTTATTTTTGTGTGCTTCATTGTCATTATTCTATCTTTAATTTGGTTTAATTCTGTGAAAATGAGCTCCTAATGCATGAAATTTGCATATTATGAAGGAAATTAGAGTCTTGAAGCTCGAACGTAAAAAAAATGGGCCAAAAACGATATTTTTTGGTCGAGGGCCACGGCACACTTGTGACGGGCTGCGACCCGTAATGAAATTTCTCCCAGACCTGGGCAGCAACATGGCTAGGGCCGCGGCACACTTATTCCGGGCCGCGGCCCGCGGCGGCGGGAAGCCTGTTTTCACCTCGTGATTTTGGCCATTTAGGAGGCAGACAAGACCTAATTCTCGGGACGCGTTTTGGAGGCATGAAAGGTTATAAAAACAGAGGCAAGGACAGAAAAGAAATCATCGAAGTAAGAAGAGAAGAATACCTAGCAGCAGATAACGAAGGCCAGAGAACGAAAGAAGACAAGTTCTTCAATCATGTTTGAATTTCTTCATCTTTATGTCTAATTCAAGTATTTGTGTATTATTTTCTAGAGTGTCGGGCTAGACCCCTTTATTCTAGGATTGAGATGAAATCGAGATTTTGACGAATTTATTCTTGATTTTATATTATTGAAAGTTTTCCCTTTTCTATTGAGTTTTCCCCGATTGTTCTTAACGATTTCAATTGTGTGGCCAATAATTGAATTATTCAAGCTGCTTTACTTGCGTCGGAAGAGAATAGTGAGTAGTGATTATTGGGAGAAAACCGTTTTGTCTTGTGAGATAGGAATATACTCATAAGAATTATGAAGCTGATGTTTTGAAGATTATAGAACTTTTTGGCTAATGTCGAATTAACTCACCTAGGAATAGAGTTTATTCGCTTTGGAAAATTCTACTGACCTCGGAAGGGGCATTAGATTAAATTAGAATCTTCGCATTCAATTAATTGGGATATTACATAAATTATATAAATCAAGATTAATTTGGATTAATCGAGGTGAATTCTTAATCCTAGATTCTTCTTTTATTTGATCTCCTTTTACCAAATAATTGATTTCCTTGTTTATTATAGTCTTTCATTCTGTTTCAATAGCTAATTAAACACAAAATTTTCAGTCGTTCAAATAAAATTTGAAATACTAATAAATTGGTACTTAGTGCATCAGTCCTCGAGGGAACGATACTTTACTCATCACTTTATTACTTGCTTACAACAACGTGCACTTGCATTCACAGAAAATACGTAACAAGTTTTTGGCGCCGTTGCCGGGGACTCATTGTTTTTACTAATATCAATTTCAGTATTTTTAGTCTTAATTTGAACATTATTTTATTTTTGTGTAAATTTGGTTTCATTTGTTTCCTTTTAGGAATTCGTTTAGTGCATGAGAAAATTTGGTAACGAAGGTTTATTTCTTTTGGATACCGAACTCGAACGCACTCTGCGGAAAAACAGGAAGGAAAGACGTGAGCTATTGAGCACGGTTATCATGGGAGACAACACTGGAAATCAAGGAATTGATAACCCAATTCAGTAGGTTCAACCATCATTGGCTCTCCGTGATTATGCACTACCACAAATCAATGTAAATTTTTCGGGGATTCGGCGCCCGACCATTCAAGCAAATAATTTTGAAGTCAAGCCCGCTATCATTCAAATGGTGCAAGCGATAAAATTCTATGGATTGGCTAATGACGACCCCAATGCTCACATTGCTTCATTTCTCGAGATTTGTATCACGTTCAAGAATAACAGTGTTACTGATGATGCCATTCGTCTACGACTCTTCCCATTCTATTTAAGGGACATGGCCAAGTTCTGGTTGAATTCACTCCCGCTAGGTTCTATCACAACTTGGGCGGAGTTAGCACAAGCTTTTCTGGCTAATTTCTTTCCACCGGCGAAGACAACAAGACTCAGAAACGAGATAACCACTTTCGGATATGGAGTCGCTACATGAGGCATGGGAGCGATATAAAGAATTGCTAAGGAGATGCCCCCACCATGGTCTACCGGATTGGCTGCAAATTCAAACATTCTATAACGGGTTGAGTGCTTCTACATGCACTCTAGTGGATGTAGCAGCTGGGGGCGCGTTAATGGGCAAAACTATGGCCGAAGCTTATTCATTATTAGAAGCTACGGCTGAGAATGCTTATCAGTGGCCTTCTGAGTGTTTGAATCCGAAACGAGTTATGGGAATTTCTGATAATGATCCAATATCTACACTATCGACTCAAGTTGCAGCTCTAACTCAACAACTCCAAGTTTTGTCACACACTCCTTCTACCGGTACCACAGAAACATGTAATTGGTGCAACGGGACTCATCTTAGTACTGAATGTCAAGTCGGGAATCCATTTGAGCAATCTCATATGGAACAAGCTCAATTTGTGGGGAATGGAAATCATCAAAATAACCCGTATTCTAACACTTACAACCAAGGGTGGCGAAATCATCCAAATCTTTCATGGAGGAACGGGAAAGCATTGAACAACCCCCCACAAGCTCAAGTCACTCAGCCACAACAGCAGCCCCCTCAACCACCGAAGGTCTCTTTAGAAGATGCAATTGCTCAAATGGCGGCTAACATGAGTCAATTCATGACTCGCACAGAAACTACTCTATAGAATCATTCTGCTTCTATTCGGAACTTGGAGGTTCAAATGGGGATGATTTCAAATCTATTATCATCTATATCCCAAGGTATCTTACCAAGTGCTACTGAAATGACTCCCAAGGAATATGTGCAAGCTATTGAGTTACAAAGTGGAAAGAAACTACACGAGCAGTCCAAGAGTAGGAAAAAAGAGAGTATTCCCATTGAGAAAGTCAAGGATGAGGAGCCCACTCAAGTAGAGACCACCATGTCCTCAAAGCCCAAACCTAAAGGAGTCTCGGCCACACATCGTACTTATGTATCACCAGTCCCGTTTTCACAGCGTCTCCAAAAGCAAAAGTTAGACAAGCAGTTTTCTAAGTTTCTTGATGTTTTCAAGAAATTGCACATTAATATCCCATTTGCCGACACTTTGGAACAAATGCCTAGTTATGTGAAGTTTAAGAAGGAGATATTATCTAACAAAAGAAAGCTCGAAGAATATGAAACGGCGGCATTAACTGAAGAGTGCAGCGCTATTTTACAAAAAAAGCTTCCACCTATATTAAAAGATCCAGGAAGTTTCACTATACCTTGCAATATTGGGAACTTGTCGTTTGATAGAGCTTTGTGTGACCTTGGCGCCAGTATTAATCTTATGCCTGTTTCTATTTTCAAGAAATTAGGTATTGGGCAAGCCAAGCCTACTACAGTCTCTTTACAACTAGCATATCGATCCATTAAGTATCCTAGAGGGGTGATAGAAGATGTCCTGGCCAGGGTTGATAAATTCATTTTCCCCGCTGATTTTATTGTACTCGATATGGAAGAAGATCATGACATTCCGATTACTTTGGGTAGACTGTTTTTAGCCACTGGCAGGACCCTTATTGATGTTGAGGAGGGTGAATTGAGCTTCGGGTTCAAGATGAAAAAGTAACATTCAAAGTGTTTCGATCTCTCCCGTATCCAAGCAATGTCGAGAAGTGTTCTCAAATTGAAAGCTTAGATATTTTTGTGGAAGACACACTCCGAAATAGTTCTCTGTCAGAAGCTGTTGGGCCAACATCTAAGAAAAATTTAGAACGAGTCGCGTATCTTGGGCATTCAGACTTGTCGTCTTCATCATCCATTCCCCCACCATTAAAAAATTCTAATGCCGCTGTAAATTCATCTGTTGAGAAGAAAACTAAGCCGGAAGTAAAACGGTTGCCAAGTCATTTGAAACATGGGTGTTTCGGGAAGTTACTATTGTTCAAGTCTTTTCGCAAAAAATGTTGGATGTCCAAACTAAAAGTCGAACAGTTAAAAACTACAATAACAACATCTAAGCCTTAGTCCCAAAATGATTTGGGGTCGGCTAACATGAATCAAACTTTGAAACTGTCAATAATCGTTATATAAATAACATAAAAGGAAAAAAGAGGGGAAAAAATAGATAAAAAAGCAAATAAAAAAAGAGAATGAATGTTAAAAAAAGAAAAAAAAGAAAAAAATGAAAAATCCTGAAAAATAAATTAAAAGATAACATGGAATAAAAGAAAATAGGAATAAAAATACAGATTAAAAAAAAGGAATCAGATTCCATCCACCATCCGTATTCTTTCCCGTCGAACATTTAAAAACTAATGGTCAAAAATTTAGAACACGTAATAACGGTTCGATGGACTTGGCGGAGTCCAAATGGTGTTTGCGAAAAGCAAATTGATTTTCAAAAGGTCCAGCTGAAGACTATAAACTTAGCGCTTCTCGGGAGGCAACCTGAGTATTAGAAGTAGATTTTAGTTTTCGTTGTTTTTCCATTTTAGAAGTCTTATTTTTTGGTATTTTTGCTTTACCGTGCTTCTCACGTGTTTTATGTGATTTCAGTTGAAAAACCTTCGCAGGAACCTCTCCAGGGCAGATTTTCAGTTAGGGCCGCGGCGCATTAAGAGCGGGACGCGGCACGCAAAAGATTCAAATTTCGGCACAACCCACTGTACTGGGGGCCGCGGCGCGCTAGTTCTGGGTCGTGGCACACTCGCCCAGGAGCCGCGGCACGCTTTGAACAGGCCGCGACACCCCTATGACCCAAAATCACGCCCAGTTAACTGTACTATGTGCCGTGGCACGCATGTGCTGAGCCGCGGCACACTTACCCAAGAAGCCGCGACACCGGTACTTCGAGCCGCGGCACGCTGCGAAGACACCCCGAACCCATAACAAACTATACTGCGGGCCGCGACCCACTTGCTACGTGCCGCGGCCCCTGTTGAAAGTTTTTAAACACACGGGAAGGTTAAGAAATCATTCGGCCGAGACAAAGATATCACTCCCTAAACCCTTCCTCTTCTGCGGCGCAGGTCACCATCTTCAAATCAATTCTTCTTCTCATCTTCTTCGATCCAACACCAGGTAATCCATATTCCTTAAGTTTAATTGAAAGAAGGATTGAGAAGTGGGGTAATGTTTATTTAGTTCATTGATGAATTTGTCTTTCTTTTCTAAGTTCTATCAAGATTTTGATCGGAATGTATTTAAATATTGATTGATGCTGATTATGTTTCTGTGTTGTCATGAATTACCTAGAAGTTAATTCTTGTTGGTGACTGAACTCACAAATAATTCTTTTTCTCTTGATTTGAGTTTATGCATACCAAGTGTTTGATGTAATGCCCCAGAGAAACTTGATTAAACAAAAAAATCATCAATCTTATGAAGCGAACACGATTATCTGAAGAGAATTTGCAATGGCCCGAAAGAGAAAGTTGAGCTCCACTAAGACTAGGACTCGATCATCCCCCTCGAGAGAGGAAACCTCTCAAAACCCGATGGATGGGCAATTCCAGCAATTCTCCGACCAGGCCACCTACACCACCGACTTCACCTAACGAGGCTGATGCCAGTGCCTGAGCTTACTTTCATTCAGGGGAGTACTTGAGCTGTCCTTTACTTATACTTATTTGTTGTCCACTGGGGTCAATGTACTTCTGAAGTTGGGGGGGGGGGGTAATTTTTAGTTGTTATTTAGTTTGTCTTGCTTGTCTTCTTTGGTATTTTTGATATTTCGTGTGTATATCGTGCAACCATGTGAAAGACTGATTATATAATTCTGAATTCTATTGGAAAAACTAGATAAGTCTAGTCGAGTTCACATTATGCTATTTTACACTCAAGTACTCATTTTGGTCTGATTTTTGCGTCATTGTGGTAACCTTGGGATTCAGGAAATGAGACAGACATGTTTATAGTGTTCACATTACTCGAGCCCCCGTATATATGTTTGATTGCACTATTCATCTGGCTAGTCGCGTGGTAACATTGGCCTTTTAATCATGAAACTAAGTACCTACGTTTAGACATTGGTTCAGACAATTTTAATTCCCAAATATATATACAGCCTGACATGTTCTAGGATTGGAAGTCTAGTAACCGAGTGTATTCACGTAACCCATAGTTTACATTCGCGTAAAACGACGACCTTGAATAGACATGTGTAAGAGATTGAATTAGTGTTCAGAAATATCGCATCTCGGATGATAGGAAGCCAAGTAACCGGATGTATTCACGTGACCCATCATTTACATTCGCGTAAAACAACAACCTTGAATCGGACGTGCAAGTGAAGGTACTTAAGTTTTTTCTCCGCCGTAGAGAGAGACTTAGTAACTAGGAGCATTCATGAGCCCCATGAGTGTCTTTTACGTCAAACGGTTCCCCAATGCATGAGAATGGAAATCCACCCTAGGGTTCTTCCGATGAAACATCCCGGGAGTCAAAACCTAGTGGTTAACTCGATTCATAATAGATATTATATAAGAGGGAATTCTGTCTGGGGAATGTCATTTACACTGCAATTCTTATGTTTGTGTCATGAGCCACTCTGTTCGTATACCGAATATGCGTGTCTAGTCCGTTAAGTAAACTTCAATTTATCTCAATGTATTTATACTTAATTAATTAATGCCATTAATTACATCAAATAAAATATTATTATTATATTTCTCCAAGAAATAAATATTTATGAATTAAATTAATCACACAGTAATTAATTTGAGTTCATAGAACTGTATCGATTTATCCAATAAATCAAATTAGATATTGTAATATCTGCCTAAATTCTAGTCTTTACTGTTATATTTTTTGGATGATTCGAGTATTGTCGTATCATATCCGTATTTATGGTAATGAGTATATTGTTGAGATAGACTAAATCGAATTGTTTATCTTTGTTGTCCACTCTATAGTTGGCTGTTAGATGTTGTTTGGATAATTTCATTTTTGACTATGTGTTTTGACCTTAGCGTACGCTACGATGTTAGCTTTACGCATGCTATGTGTGTAACATTACGTACATAACACTTCAGTGTTAACGTACGTAATGTGGTGTATCAGTCAGCATCTCGCCTTTCGGAGGGTGGGACCAGCGTGAGCGGGGGTTGGTGATCCGATCGTGACAGCCTAGTCAACGGCCATTACGTACGTAATGGCTATGTGTTAGCGTACGTAATGTACATGAGGTTTACGTACGTTATCTTGGCAATGTACGTAATAGTATATGTGATTTGAGGCAGTAGCCTCTGGGGACTCGTTGCGTACATAACATCTGCAGTATTACGTACGTAATGTGCTTAACGTACGCTATGCTTTGGCGATAGCGTACGTAATGCTAGATGCAGATTATAAAGGCATGACTTGTCTTTCATTTCTGCACGATCCTAACTCGGTCTCTCTCTCTCTCTCAAAACTGTTACATGTTATTTTTGTGTGCTTTATTGTCATTATTCTATCTTTATTTTGGTTTAATTCTGTGAAAATGAGCTCTTAATGCGTGACAGTTGCATATTATGAAGGAAATTAGAGTCCTGAAGCTCGAACATAGAAAAACGGGCCAAAAAACGATATTTTTTGGTCGAGGGCCGTGGCACACTTGTGACGGGCTGCGACCTGTAATGAAATTTCTCCCAGACCTGGGCAGCAACATGGCTAGGGCCGCGGCACACTTATTCCGGGCCGCGGCCCGCGGCGGCGGGAAGCCTATTTTCACCTCGTGATTTTGGCCATTTAGGAGGCAGACAAGACCTAATTCTCGGGACGCGTTTTGGAGGCATGGAAGGTTATAAAAACAGAGGCAAGGACAGAAAAGAAATCATCGAAGTAAGAAGAGAAGAATACCTAGCAGCAGATAACGAAGGCCAGAGAACGGAAGAAGACAAGTTCTTCAATCGTATTTGAATTTCTTCATCCTTATGTCTAATTCAAGTATTTGTGTATTATTTTCTAGCATGTCGAACTAGACCCCTTTATTCTAGGATTGAGATGAAACCGATATTTTGACGAATTTATTCTTGATTTTATATTATTGAAAGTTTTCCCTTTTCTATTGAGTTTTCCCCGATTGTTCTTAGCGATATCAATTGTGTGGCCAATAATTGAATTGTTCAAGCTGCTTTACTTACATCGGAAGAGAATACTGAGTAGTGATTATTGGGAGAAAACCGTTTTGTCTTGCGAGATAGGAATATACTCATAAGAATTATGAAGCTCATGTTTTGAAGATTATAGAACTTTTTGGCTAATGTCGAATTAATTCACCTAGGAATAGAGTTTATTCGCTTTGGAAAATTCTACTGACCTCGGAAGGGGCATTAGATTAAATTAGAATCTTCGCATTCAATTAATTGAGATATTACATAAATTATATAAATCAAGATTAATTTGGATTAATCGAGGTGAATTGTTAATCCTAGATTCTTCTTCTATTTGATCTCCTTTTTCCAAATAATTGATTTCCTTGTTTATTATAGTCTTTCGTTATGTTTCTATAGCTAATTAACCACAAATTTTTCAGTCGTTCAAATAAAATTTGAAATACTAATAAATTGGTACTTAGTGCATCAGTCCTCGAGGGAACGATACTTTACTCATCACTTTATTACTTGCTTACGACAACGTGCACTTGCATTCACAGAAAATACATAACAAATTTTTGGCGCCGTTGCCGGGGACTCATTGTTTTTACTAATATCAATTTCAGTATTTTTAGTCTTAATTTGAACATTATTTGATTTTTGTGTAAATTTGGTTTCATTTGTTTCCTTTTAGGAATTCGTTTAGTGCATGAGAAAATTTTGTAACGAAGGTTTATTTCCTTTGGATACCGAACTCGAACGCATTCTGCGAAAAAATAGGAAGGAACGACGTGAGCTATTGAGTACGGTTATCATGGGAGACAACACTGGAAATCAAGGAATTGATAACCCAATTTAGCCGGTTCAACCAGCATTGGCTCTCCGTGATTATGCACTACTACAAATCAATATAAATTTTTCGGGGATTCGGCGCCCGACCATTCAAGCAAATAATTTTGAAATCAAGCCCGCTATCATTCAAATGGTGCAAGCGAGCCAATTCTATGGATTGGCTAATGACGACCCCAATGCTCACATTGCTTCATTTATCGAGATTTGTGTCACGTTCAAGAATAATAGTGTTACTGATGATGCCATTCGTCTACGGCTCTTCCCATTCTATTTAAGGGACAAGGCCAAGTTCTGGTTGAATTCACTCCCGCCAGGTTCTCACAAGTTGGGCGGAGTTAGCACAAGCTTTTCTGGCTAATTTCTTTCCACCGGCGAAGACAGCAAGACTCAGAAACGAGATAACCACTTTCGGACAGTATGATATGGAGTCGCTACATGAGGCATGGGAGCGATATAAAGAATTGCTAAGGAGATGCCCCCACCATGGTCTACCGGATTGGCTGCAAATTCAAACATTCTATAACGGGTTGAGTGCTTCTACATGCACTCTAGTGGATGCAGCAGCTGGGGGAGCGTTAATGGGCAAAACTATGGCCGAAGCTTATTCATTATTAAAAGCTATGGCTGAGAATGCTTATCAGCGGCCTTCTGAGTGTTTGAATCTGAAACGAGTTATGGGAATTTCCGATAATGATCCAATATCTACACTATCGGCTCAAGTTGCAGCTCTAACTCAACAACTCCAAGTTTTGTCACACACTCCTTCTACCGGTACCACAGAAACATGTAATTGGTGCAACAGGACTCATCTTAGTACTGAATGTCAAGTCGGGAATCCATTTGAGCAATCTCATATGGAACAAGCTCAATTTGTGGGGAATGGAAATCGTCAAAATAACCCGTATTCTAACACTTACAACCAAGGGTGGCGAAATCATCCAAATCTTTCACGGAGGAACGAGAAAGCATTGAACAACCCCCCACAAGCTCAAGTCACTCAGCCACAACAGCAGCCCCCTCAAACATCGAAGGTCTCTTTAGAAGATGCAATTGCTCAAATGGCGGCTAACACGAGTCAATTCATGACTCGCACGGAAACTACTCTACAGAAACATTCTGCTTCTATTCGAAACTTGGAGGTTCAAATGGGGCTGATTTCAAATCTATTATCATCTAGATCCCAAGGTATCTTACCAAGTGCTATTGAAATGAATCCCAAGGAATATGTGCAAGCTATTGAGTTACAAAGTGGAAAGGAACTACATGAGCAGTCCAAGAGTAGGAAAGAAAAGAGCATTCCCATTGAGAAAGTCAAGGATGAGGAGCCCACTCAAGTAGAGACCACCATGTCCTCAAAGCCCAAACCTAAAGGAGTCTCGGACACACATTGTACTTATGTATCACCAGTCCCGTTTTCACAGCGTCTGCAAAAGCAAAAGTTAGACAAGCAGTTTTCTAAGTTTCTTGATGTCTTCAAGAAATTGCACATTAATATCCCATTTGCCGACACTTTGGAACAAATGCCTAGTTATGTGAAGTTTATGAAGGAGATATTATCTAACAAAAGAAAGCTCGAAGAATATGAAACGGCGGCATTAACTGAAGAGTGCAGCGCTATTTTGCAGAAAAAGCTTCCACCTATATTAAAAGATCCAGGAAGTTTCACTATACCTTGCACTATTGGGAACTTGTCCTTTGATAGAGCTTTGTGTGACCTTGGCGCCAGTATTAATCTTATGCCTCTTTCTATTTTCAAGAAATTAGGTATTGAGGAAGCCAAGCCTACTACGGTCTCTTTACAACTAGCATATCGATCCATTAAGTATCCTAGAGGGGTGATAGAAGATGTCCTGGCCAGGGTTGATAAATTCATTTTCCCCACTGATTTTATTGTGCACAATATGGAAGAAGATCATGACATTCCGATTATTTTGGGTAGACTGTTTTTAGCCACTGACAGGACCCTTATTGATGTTCAGTAGGGTGAATTGATGCTTCGGGTTCAAGATGAAAAAGTAACATTCAAAGTGTTTCGATCTCTCCCGTATCCAAGCAATGTCGAGAAGTGTTCTCAAATTGAAAGCTTAGATATTTTTGTGGAAGACACACTCCGAAATAGTTCTCTGTCAGAAGCTGTTGGGCCAACATCTAAGAAACATTTAGAACGAGTCGCGTATCTTGGGCATTCAGACTTGTCATCTTCATCATCCGTTCGCCCACCATTAAAAAATTCTAATGCCGCTGTAAATTCATCCGTTGAGAAGAAAACTAAGCCGGAAGTAAAACGGTTGCCAAGTCATTTGAAACATGGGTGTTTCGGGAAGTTACTATTGTTCAAGTCTTTTCGCAAAAAACGTTGGATGTCCAAACCAAAAGTCGAACAGTTAAAAACTACAACAACAACATCTAAGCCTTAGTCCCAAAATGATTTGGGGTCGGCTAACATGAATCAAACTTTGAAACCGTCAATAATCGTTACATAAATAACATAAAAGGAAAAAAGAGGGAAAAAATAGAGAAAAAAAGTAAATAAAAAAAGAGAATGAATGTTAAAAAAAGAAAAAAAAAGAAAAAAAATAAAAAATTCTAAAAAATAAATTAAAAGATAACATGGAATAAAAGAAAATAGGAATAAAAATACAGATTAAAAAAAAAGGAATCAGATTCCATCCACCATCCGTATTCTTTCCCGTCGAACAGTTAAACACTAATGGTCAAAAATTTAGAACACGTAATAACGGTTCGATGGACTTGGCGGAGTCCAAATGGTGTTTGAGAAAAGCAAATTGATTTTCAAAAGGTCCGGCTGAAGACTATAAACTTAGCGCTTCTTGGGAGGCAACCTGAGTATTAGAAGTAGATTTTAGTTTTCGTTGTTTTTCCATTTTAGAAGTCTTATTTTTTGGTATTTTTGGTTTACCGTGCTTCTCTCATGTGTTTTATGTGATTTCAGTTGAAAAACCTTCGCAGGAACCTCTCCAGGGCAGATTTTCAGTTAGGAGCGCGGCACACTAAGAGCGGGACGCAACACGCAAAAGACTCAAATTTCGGCGCAACCCACTGTACTGGGGGCCGCGGCGCACTAGTTCTGGGCCGCGACACACTCGCCCAGGAGCCGCGGCACACTTTGAACAGGTCGCGGCACCCCAATGACCCAAAATCACGCCTAGTGAACTGTACTATGTGTCGCGGCACGCATGTGCTGAGCTGCGGCACACTTACCCAAGAAGCCGCGACACCGGTACTTCGAGCCGCGGCACGCTGCGAAGACACCCCGAACCCATAACAAACTATACTGCGGGCCGCGACCCACTTGCTACGTGCCGTGGCCCCTGCTGAAAGTTTTTAAACACACGGGAAGGTTAAGAAATCATTCGGCCGAGACAAAGATATCACTCCCTAAACCCTTCCTCTTCCGCGGCGCAGGTCACCATCTTCAAATCAATTCTTCTTCTCATCTTCTTCGATCCAACACCAGGTAATCCATATTCCTTAAGTTTATTTGAAACAAGGATTGAGAAGTGGGGTAATGTTTATTTAGTTCATTGATGAATTTGTCTTTCTTTTCTAAGTTCTATCAAGATTTTGATCGGAATGTATTTAGAATATTGATTGATGCTGATTATGTTTCTGTGTTTCTGTGTATTGTTTTCTAGCATGTCGGGCTAGACCCCTTTATTCTAGGATTGAGATGAAATGGAGAGTTTGACGAATTTATTCTTGATTTTACATTATTGAAAGTTTTCCCTTTTCTATTGAGTTTTCCCCGATTGTTCTTAACGATTTCAATTGTGTGGCCAATAATTGAATTGTTCATGCTGCTTTACTTGCATCGGAAGAGAATAGTGAGTAGTGATTATTGGGAGAAAATGTTTTGTCTTGTGAGATAGGAATATACTCATAAGAATTATGAAGCTCATGTTTTGAAGATTATAGAACATTTTGGCTAATGTCGAATTAACTCACCTAGGAATAGAGTCACTATAAGAATAAACGTCAAAGACTTCGGATAATATCCGAAGTAAAAATGTTATAATTACCGAAGTCTATGTTCGTGTAGTTAAAGGTATACTTTAGACTTCGCTTATTAGACGAAGTCTAATATCGTAATAACCGAAGTCTATCTCGGTTTTTAGAACCCGAATATGGGGGTTTGCGAAGTAAAAAAGGTCCTTCCACTTCACTTATTTTATAATCGCTGGAGTGTATATTTCCTATTCGCTTCAGTAAAATATATACAGATGAAGTGAAATAATGTTATCGACTTCGCTTATTAATAGGTAACGAAGTTAAAGATACCACATTTACTTCACTTTTATTTGTTTAGCCGAAGCTTTACACTCCTTTTTACTTCGCTTATTCTATTTTATGTCGCTAATTATATATCTCTGACTTCATTTTTTATCCAAAGTAAATAACCACATTGCATATTTCTTTTCAATTTGTAAATATAGAATCCCTGTTGTACAAAAACATGATCCATCCAATAAAAAACCTCAATTCACAAGATCTCAACAACACAACCTCAAATACATCAATCAACCTCATTAAAAATCCAACAAACTCAAATCACAAGATCCCAATTCAATAACACAAGATCATAAGCATTGATAATAGTAATAAACCACAATTTCATATATAAATGGCGGACTGTCGTACAAAAATGCCAAATATTCAGATTCGCGTGATTCACAAGTTTGCATTGGGCATAACTATAATATGCCAACATCAAATAAACTTCCACAATGTCTACGAGACACATGCATAGGTCTAGCTAATGGACTGCACATTAACAAAACATTCACCATATTTACCCGATCAAACGACATGTTCTGATCTAACTATACCAACAGATATGCACCAGAGTACCAGTAGTGTTGCAACCAAGACCATACACATATAGTACTGATTTGAAACTAGACAAAGAACTTCCTGACAATGAAGCCAGCCTAAGCACCATCGACAAACGTGTAGACGAACTTGCTCCACTCGTTCCTGACTTCATCAGAGTGCAGTATTGGTCTTTGACTGAACCAGGATACTGAGCAAATCACATTGAAACAAAAAAAAATAGATTAAGTACGTTCATAAAAGATGCATCAACATCACAAATTTTCAAGACTTACCACTGAGTCGTGTTTTGCGAGCGCACTCTGCAGGCTGTCATTTAGTTCAAGACCCTGACACAGAAGTTCTTCATCCCTGTCAAAATTAAAATTAAAATTACCCCTAAAGTTTAGCCTAATCACAGAAAACTCCCATTATGTTTGGAAATTAGAAATACCCCCCTTAAAAGTGTCGCAAACATGTCTGTATTTACTTTATAAATACCCGATTTTCGCAATTTGTTAAAGGAGTAACAAATGTCATAGGAATATTTGTAAATTCTGAAAGATATTTTTTTTTTCCTTTCTATTTAAAATTGAGCCGTATCCAGTGGTAATTTTTGTAATTAACCCTAGGGGAAACGGAATGCACAATTTTGAAATAGTACACCGGCAACATGAATGAAAGGAACGAAACGAAAGGCTAACCCGGTGGTCCCCAACAACCGCATCAACTTCCTTTGATTGGCACGACATTGTTCAACAAGGTCGATTATCACTTCATCTTTTACACCTACAAAGGTAATCGGAAAAATATTAATCAACATTTACCACTATTCTTGTCATGGATAAGTAGGTAGCTCCCGAAATTTTAAATACCGAGCGGTCTCTTGGATCAACAACTTGCAACATATCACCAAGAGATCAAGAACATCGCGCATGGAGTTTAAGCTTGATAAACTACAAAAAAAAAAAAAAATAACAAACCGAATTTATAGAATCTTGGGGATAAGTCAAGAAGACAAAACCATCAAATGTGGGGCACACCACCAAGCATATAGACACAAGGTTACGAAATATATCCTTGAGGTTTAGTCTAATTACAAACAAATCCAACCGTCTTTCAAAATTACCCCAAAAAAACACCGCTTTTAGACTGTTTCAAGCAAGATCGATTAAAACCTTCCCTCCGTGGTTTCCACATATCCAATACCCAAGTGAAAGTTTAGGTTAAAAGAAAAATAAATGCCTATAAACCTTACTCAAAGCCTATGAAACCAAACACTATCACATTATTCTCCATTGCCATTCCATAAAGTGATCAACAAGTTCCATATGAACAAGGATAGCAAGTAAGCTAGCATGATTTTCAACAATAGTAAAATGGTAAAAGTGAACACGGAGGCAACGATCTCGCATGATCTTCCTTAGGATCATTCAAAGGAGCATTGATATGAATAATGCACCCAGACTACACATTCCACCTATATGCAAGAATGAAAGCTTATTTTGTTCTTTTGCCACAGTGTCATCGCTCATG
The DNA here is from genome assembly GCA_033398695.1 of Orobanche coerulescens. Classification (NCBI taxonomy): domain Eukaryota; kingdom Viridiplantae; phylum Streptophyta; class Magnoliopsida; order Lamiales; family Orobanchaceae; genus Orobanche; species Orobanche coerulescens. The sequence continues at coordinate 35,407,731 of CM065807.1, forward strand.
AATAACACATATTTCTCGTGCAAAAAAAAAAACTACCAAGCGCAGATAAATCTACCTAGATCCCATACTTGAAACTTTATGTTGTTATACGCAGAGTTTCCACATTGAATCCAATTGCCGCAATTAAAAGAAAATATATATACATAAAATCAACCATAAGCATCTCTCTTCTCGAATATATCCACATTAATTCATTCTACTTCAAATAGACACACCAAAAATTTAAAGTCGAGTATGAGATCGAATTCAAGAAGAACAATAACGATCCGAAGTCAGTAGTCTAAAAATCTCTTTCATACGAAACAGACCAAATGTTAGAAACAATGCGGTGCTCCCATCATTCTAGATTCGTTATATCAGAAATAATTGAGTATGCAAAAGGACACACTTACTCGGAATAGTTGATACTACTTCACCCATCTGCAATGATCCGCGAAACAATAACCAAAAAAAAATTTAGAATAATCGACACAAAAGGAAATTTTCTAAGAACTCCTGGATCGGATCGAAGCGAAGAAAGCAGTACCCTCTTATGCTTCTGCGAAATCAAAAGTTACCTATACTCCTATTCGAATCATGATAAGATATAATAAGTGCCAAAAGAAAACTATTTCCCATAAGAAAGTAATGCCTAAAGGTGTCCACTCACGATCATAAGATCGCCTCACAATTCGATGAAACCTCATGCACCACACAATTGCCGAGAGCTTCCAATGAACACCGGTTTCATTATAGTGTCATACACCGAAATGAAGTCGATAAACAAATCGAGGTACCAAGCCAAGAAGACAACCGCATAGAGTTCCCGAGTCTTCACGAAAATTCCGAATATAATGCAGTAGTTAGTTGCACTATCTCATATAGCGACAATATGTGATAATTCTTCATAACTTAAGCATATATGCACCGACATGGTTCATTAAAACCAAGAAAGTGACAATCTAGACATCTATGTAGACATATTGAACAGAACATCTTCACTCAATCAATTTCGACTCATAAAACTTCGAATACATTGAATATAACAATACCTCTTACACACATAAATACATGCCCTTGACGTATAATTTGACGACCCATCAATAGTTGGCATGATGTAGATTTCAACAAAAATAAAGAAATACAAATCTCTATAGGCACTCCAGATACACCATAATGCAACAAGACAAGAAGATCACCGAGAGCCTTCAACCTTATCCGCCTAACCCACCATACTCTTAAAACATGAAGATAATTAGCTTCACGGGAACACTTAAAAAGAATAGCACAATTCAAGTCGATATCCCGATTCCCGATACATATGCGCATGCAAGAACAGAATCGCATCCATCACCTTTACAAGCAAAGCCGCACCACAAAATGAAACCCTAACCCTACGCCATTTCGATTCTACTATAGAATACATGAACAAGAACAACAAATTTCAAGAGGTAAAATATTGATTATAGGTTGATTAATCCATTATATCAACTTAAAAATCGTAACACATCAACAATTAAAAACAAACGCATCGGATATGATAACCGAAATAAAGTACCCAACCCGAACATGATTCCACCCAACACATCACATATTCCACCAATCCAACCAACAATTCAGAAACTCCATCCACAAAATTATATAACATTCAAATTTGATAGCAAACGATTACAAGAATAACACATAAACATTGCTCGGAAAACCTTGTGCTCAAGAATCGAAAGAGCATACCCAAATCTTTTTAGGGCAATTGTAAGAATGTATGGAACCAGCTGGATGGTTAGGCGCTTCCATGCCATGACATAAGCATTGCAACTGCAAGGACAACACAATCAGAGTTGTTAAAGCAACACAATTAACATTAAATATAAGAGTTTCTACACTATAAGTAGATTATAATCTAAGAGCACTCATTATGAAACAAAAGAATAACACAAGCATCAAATAATATTGCTAGTCAAGGAATCAAGTTGAGTAAGCGAGCCACCCAACACAATAGATGCAGAATTATAATAATGCAAAGAACAAAAGACAACTAATTCACACACTCAAAGAACCATCCAAGAGACGGTAAAAACAATAATTTCCGACTAATGTGTTCATATTCAGATGCTCAAAAGCATAGTACTTAAAAAAATTGAGCTAGCCGAAAAGCGGTGAAATATATGTAGCCTTCATGCTACAAAACAAACAATTACCCATCACATTTATACAAATTATCCCCATGAAGCCATTCTTTGGCGGTGAACCGATCCAAACACTCCTCCAAAGATCCAAAGATCCCCATGAATTTCAATAATTAAATTTCAACAATGTAAGAATCTCCCTACAGAAACTTTTAATGTTCTAATTCAATCAAATTACATACATCGACAAGAAACTTGATACTAAATAAAAGAGATAAAACTTGAGTTCTTCACAATAAGTTTGCAATGGATTCCCTCTCGCACAACAAAGAAAGAATGAGCATGACGAGAAAGCAAGGAAGTCCAGTCTCGACGTCACCCAATCATGATCCCAATCGACTCAAACAAAGTTCAAATGGACGCCTCAACCCAACCGCTCATCCTCCGGTACCTCGACTTTTCCCCGACAAGGTAACACAATTTGCCTCTCCTTGCTTTTAGTCCGCCGATTGGAAACTTGTAAAATCTCGTACCAACCTGCAAGCCAAAAGACATCATCATCATCATCATCAACAACACCTTAATCCCAACTATGTTTGGAGTGGCATGAAGATTATAGTGTCGTTTAATTGTCTAAAATTAGTTAACACCATAACTCATGCAAATAACAAAGTGGAAAAGTTTTACACCGATGCCCTTCTGTCGCAACCTTCATATGAAGGAGAAATAGAACGAAATTCCAAAACCGTCAACATCATAGGTTTTTCCATTTATATGGAAAATATCATCCAAAATCAAAAAGTTGCACCTTATCATCACATTTCTTCATTACACTTATAACAAACTAGTATCCCAATTTAAATCAATTCTCGTCCATTCTCTTCATTGTAAATCACCTTCAACTTGGTTGGCTTTTCACCATTCCACTTACACATAAAGTTCTCCACACCGTATCTTCCCGTATACTTATTTTGTCAATCCCTAATCACCAATTCAAAAACCATTCAAATCAACCAAAACCCAAATTTTACCCTAACGAAGACTCACTAACACGAACTCATCAGCCCGATTCTCGAGCCCGGAAGCACTCAAACTAAAATGTAATAAAAAAGAAGTTCTTCAAATCCTTACCAAGATGAAATTTTTCATCCGTTATGGAGGAACCCTAATTCTCGGACTTTCAACGACTTTAATTCCCCTCTATAGTCAATCGAGGCCACCGTAAACCAAAGATCCAACAACCCAACTCGGCCCGAAATTAGGAACCACATCTCTCAGACCGAAGCTCGTAACCCGAGCTCACCAATACGACTGCCGCAAGTCCTCGCGCCACCGGATGCTATTTAATCATCCTTCTTTAATCCATGCGTGTAATCTTGAGTGTGTGCGTGCTTTGGTGTATGTAGAGGGAGAGAGATCGATTTTGGGGAGAGATTAATCGGGTTTTTGCAATTGAACTTTTATAGAGAAAACTTGAGGAGAGAGAGTTCACGGGGAGAAAGGAGAGAAGTGAGGGGTTTTCGCCGTGGTGTGTTGTGTGAAGGGAAGTTTTGCAGACTTCTCACCCCATGTTAAAAGTTCTCGCTCAATTAACAATATAATTTTTGCATGTTAAAAAGTTCTACTCAATTAATGATCATTTTTTCCAATGTTGTATCGATTAATTAATTAGAATAGCAAAATTTAAATCCCTAAAATCAAATTAAAGCAAGATGAAGCAAAATATTTCAAATTTTGAAATACCATTTAATAAAGTAACGTTTTGGTTTCCAAAAAAGAAAAAAACTAAGCTTAGTGTTTTTTTGAGCTCAAATGAAAAAAATTGAACCTCAAAATATTAATTCCCGGTCTCAAGACATACACTTCGCTATTGTAAAATTTTTTTGGTAAAAAATAAAATTTCACACCTTTTACTTCAGTAATTATCAAATTAGCGAAGTCTTTGTAACTTAAAATTTCTAACTAGCTTCTATTTTTCTGTTTGGTACCATTTACTGAAGTCTATGTGGGTTTTTTACTTCAGTAAATTGAAAAGCGAAGTTGTTGTTTGTTTTTACTTTTCTAATATACATTACCGAAGTGAGATGTACCGAAGTCTTTGATGTTTATTCTACTAGTGAGTGAATTATTCACTTTGGAAAATTCTACTGACCTCGGAAGGGGCATAAGATTAAATTAGAATCTTCGCTTTCAATTGATTGGGATATAATATAAATTATATAAATCAAGATTAATTTAGATTAATCGAGGTGAATTTTTAATCCTAGATTCTTCTCCTATTTGATCTCCTTTTACCGAATAATTGATTTCCTTGTTTATTATAGTCTTTCGTTCTTTTTCTATAGCTAATTAACCAAAAAAAATTCGGTCCTTTAAATAAAAGTAGAAATACTAATAAATTGGTACTTAGTGCATCAGTCCCTGAGGGAACGATACTTTACTCATCACCTTATTACTTGCTTACAACAACGTGCACTTGCGTTCACAAAAAATACGTAACAAAAACTAATCCCCTACCTTGCTAAATCACATTTTGCCCCTCCAATCTTGTGTTGAGCTCCGTCACTTGGATTATAGCTTGGTAACTAGAAGTTTGGAGTGTATTCTTGGAGTTTTGGTGCTAATCTTCATTCCTTTTTGAGGTTGGTTATCTAAACTCACGTGGTTTCATATTGTTGATGATGTTAGTAAGGAAGCAATTCATGTAGTGTTAGATTAATCAAGTACAACATGATAGTTATTGGATTTATGAACAAACTAAGTATAGAACATGACAATATTGTTAGTGTTACCTCTTGAATTGTTAGAGAAGTTGTAAGAATAATATGTTGCTATTAATGCTTATGAAATGATGATTATGGTTATGAGTATGTTGTTGTGCTAAAAGAATCCTATGATGTTATAACCATACATCTTAGAAGGTTTAACAAAACCTTTGTTCTTGTCCTAGAAGTGTTCTTCTTAAGTTGCTCTAAACTCTTGATTTCTGAATCCTTGATGTTATGATGATATGATTAGGCATGTTTTAGAATATTCAGGTGCTATGAAAACTATAAACCTGTTTAAAAGATTATGTTGAACGGTTAAGGCTTTGGATATAGATTGAAGATTATTATGCCTACTACCTTGTCAAATCCATTTTGGTAGGATTTTGTTGATAGGATGTTAGAATTCACATTGGTATGTTGGTCATGATGATAATATTATGTTCTTGGTGATGTTGAGAAAATCAAAAGTATTTTAAACTTGAAGAACCAAGTAGGAATGATTATGTAAATGAGTCAGAATCATGAACTTAGAACTTTCATTATCATGCTAATATATCATAGATGGGATGCTCTTGATATTGATGATATTCGTAGTGTTCTTGATATTCTTGATATCCTTGGAAGGATTAATTAGAATCACCAATCATTAACTTAATTATAGTAACCCATAAATTTCGAATATGAGGAAAGGATTCTTAACCTTAGGCTTCGTAAACTTGTTATGGTTGCTTGATCGATTTTCATTAAATCAAAAACTAGTTAGCATTGTTATGATAATCATTATAGTCGGATTTGGGTCGTTGAATGAATTATATTTCATTCAAGGTTGATCGAGTGTTGTTGCTTGGTGAAGAATGTCGTCCTTACGGCCGTCGCGTTCCGGAGAAGACGAATCGATTGAATTCGACACCTGAGGAAAGTTATCTTGCTTGGTTATAATGATGATTGAATTCTTGTGAATATTATTCATTTCGTGTATGCGTAATGCTCTATGAATCTGTGATTCATGATGTGATGACATTCTTGATCGTATTACCGTTTTGTGGTGGGATCATATTCCCAAGTCTATCGTCTTTGATACCATTGGTCTCATTTAGCATTGTTGTCATTTTGATGAGTCCTCTCGATTCTTGGATGATTGTGTAATTTGTTGAGTTTTGTTGTCATGTTGCATCGTGACATCTCTGAAGTCATATCTCCATGCCGATTGGTTATGTGTAGGATTTTTAGCCGGGCACGTGATGGTCATGCGTGGATGTTTCCGCATTAGACCGTGCACAGGAGACGTAGTTCGTGAGGCTAATTAGGTACATCGTCCCACGTATATTCTGGATTCCGTGTATGGAGTGGACATGTGCACGGACACATTTCCGGATCGGGCGTACTGTGACGCCCGTCTTGAGCCATGTTGATTGGTCGTGCATGTTTCGTGTACGATTGGATATGTTCGACAGTTTGGGACTGACTATTCATACGCCCGAGGGGTATGTTCAATAGTCGGTTGTTTCTTTGAGATCCTGTATATATATGATTGTATAATGTCATGAGAATTATTATCATGTATAGTTGACCCTGTGGTTTGGGCGAAATACTTGTATTTCTGGGCGAGGCAATGGCAAGGCATAGGAAGAGCACGATGACGGCGAAGGGTATTGAAGGATGCTAGTTCGGGGGCCCGAGTCTTTTTGGTCGGTTATGTATAACCTGTGAAATTCCATGTCTTTTTCGATTTATATAAATTCGGACGAATGTATTATTATTGTTTTGGGTATATTCATTCTCCATATGGCTTATACCGGATGTGGATCCTGTGTACTGTTGTATAAGTTGATATATATATATATATATACGGTATAAGCTCCTCCTCGGGGTTATGATTAATATTGTGGTTCGGTACCACATTTATGGGGTGTTTAAATTATGTTTTGATATCGCCTCGTGGGTCTTGGTGGTGGGGGTCCACGTACTGTAATAGCCGCCATTTCGGGGTGTTACAGAATATGGTATCGGAGAGTCATTTTCTTTTTGAGTCATTGTGGATTGAACTAGCATCAAGAAACCTTCGTGCCATGTGTGACCTGTGCAAGCGCCTAACCCTACGATCCGAATACGGTATGTTCTTCATGAGCCATGATTTAATTACTGGCATGATATTGATGACAGAATCAATCTCTTTGTTGATCTTGGTATTTCGAGAATCTGTGGTGGGATTCATCTATTTGATTTTCTGAGAAAATTCTAAATTGATTATATGATTGAAATTTTTCGACTTGATGTCGATATGATATTTTTTATGGCACTCTCGGTGCCTATAATTCATTATGAACTGTTTTCTTGAAAATATAGTTTCATTGTTGCTACTAACTGAGCATAAATTTGTAATCTGGCCGCAAAGACGTATATTGAAATGTGCTTACGATTATTGTTTGATTCTTTCAGTACGGAACGGAATTTGAGGGGCCGTGGTAGAGGGGGCCGAGGCTGCGGTAGGGGCCGAATCTCGAGGCCACGCGCTAATACGCATTCGAGTATGGGTGTGGTTCGCCAACTAGGAGCCAGTCTCACCACGCCGAATGACATGAGGCTGCCCATGTCGACCCTTATGTGATTATGCAGGGCATGATGACCCAGACGACCCAAATGGGTCAGATGATGGAAGCTATGCATAGAGCTGCTACTACTAGCCAACAGCAGGGACAACAGCCTCTGCCTCCGGTGCACGGCGGAATCGTGAGCCGGATCATTAGTGACATATCGCGACAGCGACCTCCGACCTTTGAAGGCTCTTCTGAGCCTGCTGATATTGTACACTGGATAGAACATTTCGAGAAGCTGTTCGAGATGGTGGAATGCCCAGAAGAGAATCGAGTTGATGTGGCGGCTTACTACCTTTGTAAGAGCGCTCATACTTGGTGGTTTTATGTGAGGCCAACTGACTGCGCGAGTACTTGGCAAGAATTCAAGAACCTCATGTTGGATCGTTACTATCCAGACCCACTCCGTGAAGCCAAATTGTCAGAGTTGTTGAATCCCGATCCACCTGAGGACGAGGACGTGTTAGCTATTGCTCAGAAATTCCAGGCACTTATTCCGTTTGCTACGTCAGTTGTTCGTATGGAAGCTGATAAGATCAAATATTTCCTTAAGAGTCTTAAACCCCGGATGAGGATGCAGTTACTTAACCACCACTGTACGACCCTACTGGAGTTCATCGAGAAAGCTCTGGAATACGAACTCACTGCGAAGAAGATTTCCAAGAAACAACCACAGTCCTCCAACAAGAGATCCAGGAACCAGACCCAGGCTGACAGTAACCGAGGGACGCTCAGGAAGCCCCAGTCTGTACCGAATCCTTCTCGAGCGATCGGCTCATCTGTTGTGTGCTATAACTGTGGGGACCAGAGGCACATCAGATCTAAATGCCCGAAGCCGGCCGTCACATGCCATACTTGTGGGAAGAATGGGCATCATGCTCGTTATTGCTGGAGTGAACTGGGACATGCTCTAGTAACATCTCATGCTCCAGTTCAGTCTTCTGTTCAAGACCGTGTACCTCCGTCCACTTCTTATCAGACTACCGGGGCAAACAGAGGGATGGGACGTGGAAATCAAGTTGGTACTTCTGGTACCGGAGCTGCAAAACCCAGAGTCTACGAGATGAAAAAGGCCGACGATCCCGAATCCAGCATGATTGCAGGTACTCACGAGATCCGCTCTCAGCCCGTCTGTGTTTTTTTGATACTGGTGCTTCACACTCATTTTTATATGCTTCTTGTTTGAGTCGTTTGTAATTAGATCATGTTACCGATTGTGAACCTTATGTTATTGGTTTACCCGATGGTAGAAGAATTGTTGGGAATCATGAAATGCAGAACTGTTCGATTCGCATGAACGACCGTGAGTGGTTGTCAGACTTGATTTTGGTCGATTTACCTAAAGATGATGTGATCTTTGGTATCGATTGGATGGATTGTCATGATTCCATACTTAGCGTCCGCAAGTGGATAGTGACCGTGACATCTGATGATGGTGTTAGTGGATTTTTCAGGGTGATAATCCCAGTCATTCCGGGGGAGTCATCAGCGTAATGAAAGTAGTGAAACTGCTTAATCAAGGATGTGTTGGTTATTGGTGTTACATGACCAAGACAGCAGACCGACCAGTTGAATTGGCCAATATTTCGATAGTTCGAGACTACCCAGATGTACTTCCACACGAGTTGCCAGGCTTACCCCCACATCGTGAGGTAGAGTTCACCATTGAGTTGGATCCAGGAACGTCCCCACTTTTTCGAAAGCACCGTATCATATGGCACCGACTGATATACAAGAGTTGAAGAGCCAGCTTGAGGAGTTGACTGAAAAGGGATATATATGACCTACATCGTCCCCTTGGGGAGCACTGGTGTTATTTGTTCGGAAGAAACACGGATCTCTGCATTTGTGTATTGACTACCGTGAGCTGAACAGGGTAACAATCAAGAACAAATATCTGTTACCTCATATTGATGATTTGCTGGATCAACTCCAAGGCGCCGCTGTATTTTCCAAGATCGACTTAAGATCCATATATCATCAGTTGAGGATTCAAGAGTCTGACATTCCGAAGACAGCTTTTCGTACTCACTATGGGCATTATGAATCCGTGGTGATGCCATTTGGACGGACTAATGTACTAGAAGTATTCATGGAGTTGATGAATCGAGTTTTTCTTAATTATCTGTATTGTTTTGTAGTCGTTTTTATTGACGACATTCTGATTTACTCTCGTGACCATGAAAAGCACGAGTACCACCCCCGTCAGGTTCTCGATGCGTTGAGGCGGGAACAGCTTTATGGAAAATTTTCTAAATATGAATTCTGGATGCCTGAGGTTATTTTTCTTGGACATGTGATATCAGCCGATGGGGTGAGAGTAGACGCACAGAAGACAGAAGCTATCCGAGACTGCCTACCTCCGAAGAACGTGAAGGAAGTTCGCAGCTTCCTGGGTCTAACAGGTTATTACCGACAGTTCATGGAAGGTTTTTCCAAAATTGCTCAACCGATGACTAACCTGTTGAGGAAGGATAAGAAGTATTTGTGGTCAGAGGCATGTCATAAAAGTTTTGATGAACTCAAGAGTCGATTGATTTCAGCACCTGTTTTGGTTCTACCAAAAGAAACAGAAGGATTCATGGTGTATAGTGACGTGTCGAGACAGGGCCTTGGATGTGTGTTAATGCAGAATGGGAAGGTGATTGCCTATGCATCAAGACAACTGCGACCTTACGAGGTCAACTACCTGACCCATGATTTGGAGCTAGCAGCCGTGGTGTTTGCTTTGAAAATCTGGCGTCACTATCTGTGTGGAGTTACCTGTCAGATTTTTATTAATCACAAGAGCCTGAAGTATATTTTTACTCAGAAGGAGTTGAACATGAGGCAGAGAAGGTGGCTAGAACTAATAAAGGACTATGATATCGAGATCTTTTATCATCCAGGCAAAGCAAATGTACAGGAGCAGATGCTTGTCCGCTTGACAGTTCAGAGAGAATTGCAGTTAGAGTTTGCAATGTCGGAGATTGAGATCTGGTTACAGCGTGTTCAGGGTCAACTTTTCACGCTTGAGATTTCATTGTCCCTTGACGATATAATCAGGGCGAAACAAGTGACAAACCCGTTCTTATCTAGAATTCGGGGTGAAGTAGGTCAGGGAAAAGCCCCTAGATTTGTGATTCACGAGGACGGACTGATACACTTCAAGAATCGAGTATGTATACTGGCGGATGAAGAGTTGAGGAACACTATTCTAAAGGAGGGCCATGTTACCCATACTCCATTCACCCGGGGTCGAACAAAATGTATAAGGATTTGAAGCTTCATTATTGGTGGGGTAATATGAAACGGGAAGTTGCAGAATTCATTTCGAGATGTTTGACCTATCAGCAGATCAAGATTGAACATCAGCGACCAGCAGGTGTGCTGAAACCACTCCCGATTATTGAGTGGAAATGGGAGGACATATCGATGAATTTTATTACTAGATTTTCGACGAGTCGTCGAGGTATGAATACGATTTGGGTGATCATGGATCGTCTGACCAAATCGACCCACTTATTGGAGTTTAAGGATACGTGGGGTCCCGAGAGGTTGGACCAGCTATTCGTTAAAGATATTGTGAGGCTGTGTGGTACCCCCACGAGCATTGTATCAGATCGTGACAGATGGTTCGTGTCACATTTCTGGAAGGCAGTTCATCATGCGATGGGTACACAGTTGAACTTCAGTACGACATTTCATCCTCAGACCGACGGTCAGTCTGAGAGGACTATTCAAACTCTGGAGGATATGTTGAGGGCATGTGCTCTCGATTGGAAGTACGACTGGGAAGCCCAACTACCGTTGGTGGAATTCACCTATAATAACAGTTGGCATGCTTCGATTAAGATGGCACCTTATGACGTATTGTATGGCCGCCATTGTAGGTCCCCTTTGTGTTGGGACAACTTGTCTGAATCCCTTGGTACGGAGCCTGATATGTTGTTAGCAGCTCGTGAGAAGATTGCCCTGATTAAGAGTCGTCTATTAACGGCTCAGAGCCGCCAGAAATCATATGCAGATAATCATTGGCAACCACTTGAGTTCGAGGTTGGTGATCATGTACTGGTAAAAGTGTCCCCTAGTGGAGGTGTTTTTCGTTTTGGGAAGAGAGGTAAGCTGAGCCCGAGGTATATTGGTCCATTTGAGATTTTGGAACGTGTAGGTGATCTAGCCTATCATTTGGCATTACCACCAGCTTTGAGTCGGATTCACAACATATTTCATGTATCTCAATTGAGGAAGTATGATGCTGATCCGATCCATATTATTCAATTCGAAGAGGTCGAGATAGCCGATGATCATTCTTATGAAGAACGTCCTATGCAGATACTCGAGAGGAGGATCAAACAGTTGAGGAACAAGACGATTCCCTTATTGAAGATTCAGTGGTCCAGACACGGAATCAAGGAGGCTACATGGGAAACTGAGGACAGCATGCGGGAGAGATATCCGAGTTATTTACCCCTTAGTTTCGGGGATGAAACTTCTTTTAAGGGGGGGGGGGTATGCAATATCAGCCTAATTTATCGTCTTTACTGTTGTATTTTTCGGATGATTCAAGTATTGTCGTATCATATCCGTATTTATGGTAATAATTGTTGAGATAGACTAAATTGAATTGTTTATCTTTGTTGTCCACTCTATAGTTGGCTGTTAGATGTTGTTTGGAGAATTTCATTTTTGACTATGTGTTTTGACCTTAGCGTACGCTACGATGTTAGATTTACGCACACTATGTGTGTAACATTTCGTATGTAACACTTCAATGTTAACGTACGTAATGTGGTGTATCAGTCAGCATCTCGTCTTTCGGCGGGTGGGACCAGGCGTGAGCGGGGGTTGGTGATCCGATCATGACAGCCTAGTCAACGGCCATTACGTACGTAATGGCTATGTGTTAGCGTACGTAATGTACATGAGCTTTACGTACATTATCTTGGCAATGTACGTAATAGTATATGTGATTTGAGGCAGTGGCCTCTGGGGTGTGTACGTAACATCCACAGTATTATGTACGTAATGTGCTTAACGTACGATATGCTTTGGAGATAGCGTACATAATGCTAGATGCAGATTATAAAGGCATGACTTGCCTTTCATTTCTGCATGATCCTAACTCAGTTTCTCTCTCTGAAAACCGATCCCCTACTTTGCTAAATCACATTTTGCCCCTCCAATCTTGTATTAGAGCTCCGTCATTTGGATTATTGCTTGGTAACTAGAAGTTTAGAGTGTATTCTTGGAGTTTTGGTGCTAATCTTCATTCCTTTTTGAGGTTGGTTATCTAAACTCATGTTGTTTCATATTGTTGATGATGTTAGGAAGGAAGTAATTCATGTAGTGTTAGATTAATCAAGTACAACATGATAGTTATTGGATTTATGAACAAACTAAGTATAGAACATGATGTTGACTCAAAGTATTTTGATGATGATTAGATTCAAAACATTTAAACAAAATCTATCTCAACGAGCTTTTTCATTGAAGTAAAAACTTGTTCCTAGCACACGCTATAGGATGCATAGTAGCGCACGCTATCGAGGGTACTATGCAGACAGGCAAGTCAGCTGCAGTCAAGTTGGAATTCTACCTGATGGATAGCGAACACAAAGTCTATATTACCAGCGCACACTAAGTTGCCAAACTTAGCGCACACTAACATCTCTCCAGCGCACGCTATCGCGTCCCACTTAAACAAGGCAGAGAGATAGTGAGGTCTGGACAGAAAAAGGGCAATCATTTGCGCACGCTACGGAAGAATATTTATGCATGCTATTCAGAAGTATTTGCGCACGCTATATGGAATTATTTGCGCATGCTACTGGAAACATATTGGAGGTCCAGTAGCCACTGGACTCAAATAAGAAAGCGTTTACGTACGTTTTACAAGCTAACGTACGTTATTTGGAAAATATGTAGCGCGCGCTACAAAACACTTGTTAGCGCACGCTAAGCGTTCAAATTCCTACCATTGAACTTTTTATCCGTTGGAACGCCGAGGTCAAAAAGGAGATCCAGAAAATCTGGAAAGCTAATATTAGATAATACTAGCGCACGCTAAGTACAATTTTATCCGTTGGAAAAGCGACATTGGTGAGACAAACCGACATGATTCAAAGTCAAAGGTGAAGACCTGTTGACCAACGTTAACACACGTTACAAGAGACGGTCTAGCACACGCTAGACATGTATTTTAACGTTGGTACAATTTTCAGACCATTCAGATCAGCCAAGTCAAAGCCCGATAAAGCACGTTATGAAGAATTATTAGCGCACGCTAATAATACATTTTTCAACATATGAAGAAGGACTTGACACTATAGATACCCATATCACTTGGGTATCTTAATACACAACTTCAAGCATTCAAGAATTCAAATCATTCTTGAGCTCAGATCTCTATTTATTATTGCATTCTAAGTTGTGACAAGAAAAGATACAAGAGTGATACACATTGTAACATTTATTATACTTTGTATTCTTTTCATTGTAACATTTATTATACTTTGTATTCTTTTCATTAGGATTACACTCCAACATTCGTAAGTGAGGATTGTCTAGTTCCGATAGAACACTAGATACAAAAAGTTTATTTTGGAAGTGGTTGTGCTTGGACCAATATAAGACAAGCGGTTGTAACGGTTGTTGTGCTCGGACCAATAGAAGACGAGACAAGTGTGTGTGGTTATTCTTTAGACAATAGAAAAAGAAGTCGGAGAGAGGATGTAGGCAAGTTTCCGAACCTCTATATATCTTTGAGTCTTTTACTTTCCGCACATTTTACCTTTATTCGCGAGAAAGTTTGATATTCCGCAGTACCACTATTCAACCCCTTCTTCTAGTGGTGAATTTATCTCTTCAGTTGGTATCAGAGTGGGTCTCTTTTTAAGGGTTTAACCACCTAAGTGGAGAAGATCCACAAATAGCTCTTCTAGGCCAAATCGAAGGAAATGCTCTCAACCGTCCTCCTTTCTTTGCGGTTCCAAATTCAAGACATGGAATAAGAAAATGGCTATATTCGTTCAAGCCTATGATATTGAAATTTGGAAAGTCATTGCCCTTGGTCCGAAACTTGCCAAGAAAGAAGATCGATCGTTCAAAAAGTTCGACGAGTTCAACGACGAGGTCTGGAGGAACACGGACATCAATTCACGTGCTACTCAACTTCTATATCGCGCCCTTAATCCTGAAGAACTCAATAGGATATCCTCCTACGAAAGCACAAAGGAAATTTGGGAAATCCTCGAAGTAACTCATGAAGGAACCACCCAAGTCAAGGAGACTAAAATAAACATGCTTCTTCATGACTACGAACTCTTCTCCATAAAGGACGAGGAAACGATCACAAATATGTTGGATCGGTTCTCGGCTATAACCAATGGACTTGCGTCTTTCGGAAAACCTATATCTAGTAGTGATAAAGCTAAGAAAATTCTCCGCTCATTGCCACGTGAATGGGATGCCACGGTTACCGCGATAATGGAGTACAAAGACCTCAACAAACTCGAGTTTAGTGCCCTCATCGGGTCACTCATCAACTATGAGATCGTTCTCGAGTCTAGAGGTACTAAACCAAAGACTCATGAAAAAGTAGTCGCATTCAATGTTGATAGCGATGTTGAGGAAGATGTTCCCGAAGATGAAGATGACGAGGAATTTGCTCTCTACGCCAAGAATTTTAGAAGGTATAAAAATCTAATTCAAATAAGGCGAAGTTTTCTTGTTCGGGATGGCAAGGCGGAACAAAAGAAGAATGGCTATGTTCCTATAAAGAAGTTCGACAATAATTGTCGTAAATGCGGTCAAGCCAGTCACTATGCCAAGGAATGCCGAGGATCTTCTTCAAAGCCTCAAATCGAAAGATTCAAAAAGAAGGAGGTTCTAATCGCTTCTTGGAGTGATGACGAGGAGGTGATTGAAAGATCTCTTGACGCAAATCTCACATTTATGGCTCTCGACTCCGAAAGCAATATCGAGTAAGTTCTAAACTTAATGATGATGAATATGATACATTTGGTTTTTGCGATTCACAATAAGTTCATCATGATGATGAGTTATTAAGAGCGTTTGAATCTTTGAACATAGAATACGACGAGATGGTTAAATTAAATATGTCTTTAAATAGGAAAATAAAATCTTTAGAACTCGAAAAATTCTCTCTTCAAAATAAAGGTAAAACTATTGAAATTGATCACACATTATGCCTTGAGAAGGAAAATATTTTGAAAATTGAGTTGACGAAAACTCAAAAGGAGTTAAAATACATTTTGAATAAATTTACTCTAGGAAACGAGAAATTCGAAAAACTTTCATCTATTTAAAAATCCCCATTGCTAAAACATGGTCTTGATTTCGACTCTTTTAAAAGAGAACAATCTCTTATCATCTTGACAAAATAAAGAAAACCGAAACCGAGAACTCAAAAACTCCTCCCGAACAAAGAGTTCATAATGTTAACGACCGTTCAAAATTAAGAACCATCAAAGTTAAACAAATATGAGTTCCAAAAGAGCCAATTGTTCCAAATGCTATAAGTATCGTTAATTTTGGAGGACCCAAAAGGGCTTGGATACCGAAACAACCGAGAAACACTATTTTTGTAGGTACCGGCACCAAAGAAAAGTAAGTGGTACATTGATAGCAGATGCTCAAGGCACATGTGCGGCTCCGAGGACTTGTTTGAAGACCTCGAATATCAAGAACAAGGACATGTGACCTTTGGTGACAATCAAAAGGGAAAGATTAAAGGCATCGGAAAAGTCGGTAAGGAACCTTCTCCTTCTATCAACAAAGTATTATTTGTTGAAGGTTTGCATCATAATGTACTTAGCGTTTCACAACTATGCGGTGAAGGTTTTAAAATTCTCTTTGAACAAACGCATTGCACGACATTTAGAAATAATAAAATTGCATTCATCAGTTTGAGATGTGGAAACATTTATATTGTTGATCTTAATGATAAAAGCTCATTTAATGAAAAATGCCTTATTACATTAGATGATAATGCATATTTATGGCATCGTAAATTGGGGCATACATCTCTACCCATCATTTCTATTTTATCGAGACACAATCTTGTCCGTGGTTTACCCAAACTCAAATTTGATCGGAAACATTTGTGTGAATCTTGCATAAAAGGGAAACATACTCGAGATTCTTTCAAACCAAAATTCGAAGTTTCCATTAGTCGCATTCTTGAACTTGTGCATATGGATTTGATTGGACCATCTAGATATGTTAGTCTAAATGGTAAACTTTACACTTTGGTTATTGTTGATGATTATTCTCGTTTTACTTGGGTTAGATTTCTAGCTCATAAAGATGATACATTTTCCGAGTTCTCTAAATGGTGTCATTTGGTACAAAATGAGAAAAATCTTTCTATAATATCTATTCATACCAATTACGGAGGTAAATTTGATTGCACTCCGTTTGAGCTTTTGTGTGACAAATATGGTATTAATTTTAATTTTTCGGCTCCTAGAACGCCTCATCAAAATGGGGTTGTTGAAAGGAAAAATCGATCTTTAGAGGAAATGTCAAGGACTATGCTTAACGAATACTCTTTTCCACAATATTTTTGGACTGAAGCAATTTTTACGGCATGTTATGTGATCAATCGAGCTCATCTTCATAGAACTCATCTTAAAACCCCGTATGAATTATGGAAGGGCAAAAAGCGAAATATATCTTACTTTCATCCTTTTGGTTGCAATGTATTCATTTTAAATAATGGTAAGGATATAACTTGGGGAAATTTGATGCTAAATCCGACTCCGGAATATTTCTTGGTTATGCTGCAAATAGCAAAGCATATCGTGTTTATAACATTAGAACTAATAAAGTTGAATAATCCATTCATGTTAAATTCAACGATATGATCTCACCCCCGAGAAAGATAGAATATTTTGATGATGCAGGTATTTATCCGGATTCTCATCCCTCAAATGAAATGGAGAAAATTTCGGAAATCCAAAAGAAGACAATTGAGGGATTACCAAAAGATTGGAGGCATATCAAAGACTATCCAAAAGATCTCGTGATTGGAAATATTGAAGACGGTGTTCAAACTCGAAGGAGAACCACCGAATATATTGCTCATTGTGCCTTCGTATCCGAAATTGTTCCCAAAAATATTTCCGAGACTCTTGATGACGAAAGTTGGATGATGACAATGCAAGAGGAACTTTTTCAATTCATGTACAATAACATATGGAATTTAGTTCCCGCTTCTAAAGATAAAACAATTATCGGGACTAAAATGGGTGCACAAAATCAAGTGTGACGAAGACGGCTATCCCATAAGAAATAATTCTCGTTTGGTCACATAAGGGTATAGTCAAGAAGAGGGTCTTGACTTTGAAAAAAGTTTTGCACCCATAGCTCGACTCGAAGCCATCCGTTTGTTATGTGTATTTGCAGCTCACAAGAAGATCAAGCTATTCCAAATGGATGTGAAAAGTGCATTCTTGAATGGCTATATTCAAGAAGAAGTGTATGTCAAGCAACCTCTCGGTTTCAAAGATCACCAATTCCCGGATCACGTCTACAAATTCAACAAGGCGCTCTACGGTTTGAAACAAGCACCCCGAGCATGGTATGATCGTTTCAGTCAATTCTTAATTGCTAATGATTATAAAAGAGGTAAAGTCGATAATACCTTGTTTGTAAAAATATTGGATAATGATATACTCGTTTGCCAAATTTACGTTGATGACATTGTTTTTGGGGCTACTAATGAATCTTTGTGCCAAGATTTTTCTAATATTATGAAGGGAGAGTTCGAGATGAGTATGATGGGAGAATTAACATTCTTCCTCGGGCTTCAAATTAAACAATGCGAAGATGGAATCTTTATCCATCAAATGAAGTACTCACGCGATCTCCTCAAGAAATTCAAAATGGAGAGTAGCAAAGTGATTTCAACGCCAATGTCTCCATCGTTGAAATTAGAAAAAGATGAAAATGGCAAACACGTGGATCAAAAATTATATCGAGGTATGATTGGATCTTTGCTATATTTAACTGCTTCTAGGCCAGACATAATATTTGCTACGTGCTTATGTGCTCGATTCCAGGCTAATCCTAAGGAATCCCATTTAATTGCTTGTAAACGTATCGTTCGTTACTTGAATGGGACCATCGGTTTAGGTCTATGGTATCGTTCTTGCTTGGATTTTAATTTGATTGCATACAGTGACGCCGATTTCGGCGGATATAAAATTGATAAAAAGAGTACTAGTGGTACGTGTCACTTCATTGGCTCATGTTTAATATCTTGGGGAAGTAAAAAGCAAACCAGTGTAGCATTGTCTACAGCTGAGGCCGAATATGTTGCTGCAGGGAGTGCCTGTGCTCAGGTATAATGGATTAAAATTCAACTCTGCGACTACGGCATTTATTTTGAAAATACCCCTATTTTATGTGATAATACTAGTGCAATTAATTTGAGCAAAAATCCCGTGATGCATAGTAGGACTAAGCATATAGATATTAGACATCACTTTTTACGTGATCATGTGCAAAAGAAAGACATTTGCTTGATTTTTGTCGGGACAAAAGATCAACTTGCTGATATATTAACGAAACCTCTTCCAGAGGAATCCTTTAATACTATTCGTTTGCAACTTGTTATGGGACATCTTGACAATTTTTGAAATTAGTTATCCACTCGAGAAATCAATTTCTTAGAAATGTTTCATTCGCTAGCGCGCGCTAGCTTTATCCCTTTAACATGCGCTAAATACCCATTCCTGAATGATTTTTTCTTCGATAGCGTACGCTAACCCATATTTCTTGCGTACGCTAACTAAAATAACTCTTATTCCGATATATGCTACTGGACAGTCCAGTATGCAACATATAAATTCATAGCGCACGCTAAACCTATATTTCTTGCGTACGCTAATTAAAACCTTTCATTTCCCTATATAAAACTGAATAGTCCAGAAAGTCAACCATTCTTTCATAATGGACACAAGCTCCAGATCCCCTTTCTGAGAAAGAACCCTAGCTAAATCCGGTTCCTATACTTCTGATAATCTTCATCAAATCTTTCAAATCTCTACTCAAAATCATGTCGAGCAAAGTAAGAGTTGCTATGGAAAAGACACACAACAGCGTAAAACGTACGCGTGGTCCAGATTTTGATGCTTCTCGTTTCATGTCTTCTACTGCATTCAAGGTATTTTTGGAAATCCTCCCTCAAGAATACCTGCGGATTGCTATTACTTCAACTTCCATAGTCTGGAACGGGCGAACATTGCTATTTCTGAATTCTTTTCTTCAATTAGCATATCTCATTTTGTTGAGTGTAAAGAACCTATTTTTCCTGAATTGGTTCGTGAATTCTACGCGAATCTATATGTTGCTAAGAGTTAAGGATCTTCGTCCTTAGTTCTGGGAAGTTTGGTTCGAGGTACAGTGGTGAAAGTCTCCTCGGAGATTTTTAATCAATTGTTTGGGTTATCTTCGGATGGTTTTGCTTGTTCGGGGAAGTCTATTACTGAAGAATCTGGTGTGACTGAGCTTGACGTCAAGGAGTTCTTAAGCTCGAAAGCTGTCATCGATATCACCGATGAGGTCTTCGAGAATAATGACTTCGGCATTAATATTCGGCTCTTATTGGTCGCGCTCACCAAGTGCATCATGCCTAAGGTCAACACACAGCATAAATTGGTTGGGATCGACAAGCATGTGGTATATCGAGTGCTGAATGATGATAGGATTGATTTTGCCGCCATTGTTATGGGTTGGATGAAAATCAAAGGCGATCTCTTTCGATCCAAAAACTACGCCTCAAGGTCCCGGAAGGATGGAATGCCATATGGCTCCATCATAACGGCGATTTTTAAGTTTCATAAAATGGATTTATCAAAAGACAAGGCCGTTCCTGTGTCCAGTGGCCATGAGATTTCCGACTACTCGCTCAAGGCCATGCATTATGTGAGAACCGTCAACCAGGGCTGGATTCTTTCAAATTGCCGTTGATACGTTTGGTTACATTTTTTGGTTAGCTAGTCGTCCAGTAACATAAGTCGTGTTGGCACTTGAGTTTAGAGTCGGACAGTTTTTCACCAAAAGTCGAGATAATATTTGTTCTATGATGGGACGTCTAGTAACCGGGGGTATTCACGTGACCCGTTGTTTACTCTCGCGTAAAACGAAGACCCTGATTAGACTAGTGGTTTAGAAATTTCGCATGTGCCAATGATAGGGAGCCTAGTAACCGGGGGTATTCACGTGACCCGTTGTTTACTCTCGCGTAAAACAGCGACCTTGATTCGGACATGCGGGAATTAGCTATTCGAGTTGTTTCTCCGCTGTGGAGGGGAACTTAGTAACTAGAAGCATCCATGTGCCCCATGAGTGTCTTTTACGTCAAACGGTTTCCCAATACATGAGAATAGAAGTTCCACCCTAGGATTATCCCGATGAAACATCCCGAGATCCGAACCTAGTGGTCAGCTCGAATCAATTTCTTGAGCATATATATAAGGGAATACTGTCCGAGGGTTATTTTTTATAAAACTCGTGAAAATTTTGCCATTAGACTGTGGAACAGGGCTAATTAGCTTGTTTATTTTAACCTTTCATATTGACGGTCGATTAGATTCACGTTTGTTAATCTTTGAGCTGGATTTTCTTCATTAACGAGTGATTAGAACTGAACTTGGTTACTTTGTGGAATCAGTGTTCTGAGTGTAGCTCGCTATTACGATACTCGTATTATTCAGAGAGAATTTTAGGATAGTATTGATTAGGTTAAGCACTATGAGTTGCACGATTATTCACGATATTCTTTTGTTGAAATTAATTCTTTTTGCTTGAGGACAAGCAAAGGCTCAAGTTTGGGGGTATTTGTTAGGCGTATTTTTATACGCTTATTTATCATTATTTAGTATTATTTTGGCGAATAAAATTGCATAAATGAGCTTTTAATGTCTTATTCTTGTATATTTGACAGGAGATTGTAGTCTGGAAGCTAAAACGAGGCAAAACGGGCGAAAACGGCGAATTTTGGTCGTGGGCCGCGGCACAAGGCAAGTGGGCCGCGGCACAGGAAGGCAACCAGCGGGCACCAGAGTAATGCAGGCCGCGGCACGTACTAGGTGAGCCGCGCCCGTAAGAAAATCACGGCGCCTGTGTTTTGACTGACGCCATGTGTCGCGGCACGTATTAAGTGAGCCGCGGCACACAGTGGCTTTTGGTGTGCTCCGCGCGGATTTGGGCCGCTTTGAAGCCGCCTCGACCTACTCACACGGACGCGATTTGGAGGCTGTAGGGAGCTATAAATAAGGGTTTAAGACCCTAATTAATCATCTTGGAGGCTTGGGAAAAGGAGGATCATAGAAGACTATCGCAGACGAGAGAAGCAGAAGACATCAAGGGCAGAGGGCGGAAGCCATAAGAACGGAGGAATCCGAGCTCTTCATCTGCGTTTGATTTTCATGCTTTTATTTATTAATTCTGTATTTTCATTATTTAGCATGCCAGGCTAAAACCCTTGTTCTAGGATTTTGATGAAACCTAAGTTTTGACGGATTTGCTTTAGATTATCTATATAATTCCCTTTTCTATTGAGTTTTCCCAATTAATTTTAATGCTTTCAATTGTCTGGCCAATAATTGGATTGTTTTAATTACCTTACTCGAATCGGGAGAGGAGGGTTGGTGAAGAACTATTGGTGAAGACCGTTTTAGCTTGTGAGATAGGAATATACTCATAGGAACTACGTGGCCTTTTGGAGATTTTATGCTTTTTGCCTATTGACGAATTAATTCACCTAGGGATAGAGTGCGTTATTCGCCTTTAGAAAAATCTATTGACCTCGGGAGAGGCAATAGAGTATATTAGCAATCTTCGCCTTCAATAAATTGGGAAAATCATTAACTTCAGATAATCGAGAGTAAATTCGGATAAACCGAGGTGGATTCAGAATCCTAGACTTATTCATCATTTGATTCTCTTTCTTCAAGCGATCGTTTTAACTGTTTAGTCTTTTATTAATTTTCTTTAGTAATTAATTGCTACTCAAAGTTCGATTGTTCTAATAAAACTGGAATACACAAAAATCGGTAGTTAGTGATTCAGTCCTCGTGGGAACGATACTCACTCATCACTTTATTACTTGTATACGATAACGTGCACTTGCGTTAACGAAAAAAAGCAACAGCACTCTTGAAATTACTTCGTCCTTAGTCGACGACATCAAAGGGAAACAGTGGAGTGACTTGATGATCTTTCAACTGAAGGAAGATGTAATTAAAGGAAAAGCCCTTGGCTTTATGGTCCATGAGGATAGTATTCTGAGATTTCAAGGCAGATTGTGTGTTTCAAATGATCCAGAGTTGAGACAGAGAATTATTCGAGAAGCTCATGCTACGCCTTACTCAATTTACCCCGGAACGAGTAAGATGTACAAGGACTTGAAGCGAAATTTTTGGTGGAATAATATGAAGAAAGATGTTACGGAGTTTGTACTACGGTGTTTGACATGTCAATAAGTCAAGATTGAACATCAACGACTGGCGGTGTTGTTGAAACCGCTTCCCATTCCCGAGTGGAAGTGGGAAGACATCTCTATGGATTTTATCACGGGGATTCCGAGAACTAGATCCGAAATGAATATGATTTGGGTAATCGTCGATCGGTTGACCAAGTTTGCACACTTCCTAGGTATTAAGGACACTTGGGGACGGGAGAGATTGGCTCGAATTTTTATATCTGAGATCGTGAGATTGCATGGTGCCCCTAAGACCATTGTTCCCGACCGAGATGGTCATCTCGTATCGCATTTTTGGCAGGCCGTTCATCAGGCCTTGGACACTGAGTTGAAATTGAGCACGTATTTTCATCCTCAGTCAGACGGTCAGATGGAACGAAGGATTCAGACGTTGAGGATATGTTGCGGGGTTGTGCCCTCGACTGGAGTAATGATTGGGAACTTCACTTGCCGTTGATCGAGTTTGCCTACAACAATAGTTGGCATACGTCGATCAAAATGGCACCGTTCAAGGCACTTTAAGGTAGGCATTGCAGGTCGCCATTATGTTTGGACGAGGCTTCGGAGCTAGTCGAAACAGAGCCGGATATGTTGATGGAGACTAAGGAAAAGATTTCTATTATCCGGGACCGGTTGTTCACTGCCCAGAGCTGTCAGAAATCTTATGTTGATACTCGCCGTCGACCTTTAGAGTTCGAAGTGGGAGACCATGTTCTACTCAAGGTGTTGCCGACCAGAGGAGTTTTCCGCTTCGGGAAAAAAGGGAAACTTAGTCCAAGGTATATTGGACCTTTTGAAATTTTAGATAGTGTTGGAGATTTAGCTTATCGCTTGGCGTTGCCTCCAGCCTTGAGTCATGTCCATAGTGTTTTTTATGTATCTCAGTTGAGAAAGTACGTGCCGGATTCAAGCCATGTTATCGACTATAGTGAGATTTACCTAGCCAAGGATGTTACCTTTCCGGAGAGACCAGTGAAGATCCTAGAACGTCGCGAGAAACAGCTCCGGCACAAAACCATTCCGTTGGTTAAAGTGCAATGGTCGACACATGGAATCGAGGAGGGGACTTGGGAGATGGAAGAGAAGACGCGATCAGAATACCCCGAACTTTTTATTTCTTAAGTTTCGGGATGAAACTTCTTTTTAGAGGGGGAGAATGTAATACCCGTACTTTTTATTGATTGTTTGACCTTTCCGTTCTTCCTCTTTTGTCGCTCTGTAAACACTTTGAGATGTGGTCGATGTTGATTTAGAGTTTCGTACCTTGTTTGAATCATGATCGTGTTGTTTGGACCTTTCGGAAATGTTCTGGGTCAGGGAGATAACGCACGCTAGGCAGCAGCAAGCGCACGTTAAAGGTGTTGCGTAGCGTGCGCTAATGCCCAGTCATAGCGCACGCTATCGGAGTTGGGCAGTGAACTGGAACTTTGGTAGGACAACAGTTAGCGCACGCTAAGGTGTGGTAGCGCGCGCTAACGCCTCAGGACTGAAGCCACCAGACTACCGGGTGAGCCCGTTAGCGCACGCTAAGCCCCGATTCTTAGCGCGCGCTAACTTGGCAGACTATATTAGGGACAGTCAACCCCTTCACTTCTCAGTTCTCATCTTTTTCACTCTTTGCGATGGGAGCAGCGGGATTTGGGCGATTCGGAGCGTTTGGAGGCTATCCTTCTTCAGATATTGGATAACAAATATTACACAACATCTAATCCATTTCTATCTTCCAAATCAAGGTAAAATCCTTAGAACCCTAGTTTTGGGAATTTTTGGGGATTTTTTTAGATTCGTCCGATTTATCCATTTTGGTGCTTGAGATATTTGAGATTATGATGTATCTACCCTATACCCATGTTTCCCCTACGATTATATGGACTGTTATGTGCCGTATTCGGACTTGAGAGGGTTTGGGTGATTTTCCAACCTCTAGATGTTTACCCTTGTAGTTTCGTGAATCGTAAGTGGGTTTCGGGAGTTTCTTCGTGTGATTTGAGTATGGATTATTGATTATCTTGTTCCTTACGAATCATTTAGGTGCCGGAATTGCGTTCTTGGACCTACCGAACTTATATTCTTTTCCTTTCGATTTCTCGATGTCTCAAAAATATATGTTTATTATTGTACGTTCTCGACTTTGAAAGTAAGATATATGATTGGCATGATTGTTTATATCCACTCTGGGATGAGCCGATGGGTCCTCTGAGGGTTTCGTAGCCTCTGGTGCGATTCTGCGGATATTTTGGGTTAACCACTCTGGGACGGACCGATGGATCCTCTGAGGACTGAGGGTTCCATAGCCTCTGGTGCGGTTCCACGGTTAATCATGTATGTATTGATGTGATGCTATGAGATTTAGTTATTCCAGAATACTAGTCTTAGATTGATGAGATGATGATTACTTTTAATTTATTATCGAGTAGTATTGTGTTTCATATTCGATATACTTGCGCTAGCTATTCGACGGCTAACATCTTTATGGGAGAAATACTTTTCATGTATTTCAGGTTCCAGGAGAGCGGATAAGCATGTATCGGGTCGGCACGAAGATGATGGGCAAGTGTGATGATGTGTCTTGTCTTTGGTTATGTTTTGTATTTCCTCCATTCAGCGTTGTTGTACCCGAATGGTTTTTGAATACTCGAGTACTGTTTTCAGTTTCCTTGATATTCCGGCCTGTGTTGCCAAGGTATTGAATTGTGATGTGTTGTATTTGGATATATTGGATATGGTTTGAATACCATTCGTATTGTCCTTCATTTCATTGTATTGCACCTCCTCGGTCAAAGTTCATAGTTCCGCGTATAATTAGCCTAGTGGGTCCTACGGCGGGGCTCACGACGCTGTAATATACCCTGAATAACTTGGGGGTGTTACACAACTGAGGATGAGCCTTTTGCGGAAGGATAAGAAATACACGTGGTCTGACGCGTGTCAACAGAGTTTTGAGGAACTCAAGAGCCGTTTAACTTCAGCGCCTGTCCTTTCTTTACCTCAAGGGACGAAAGGATTCGTGGTTTATAGTGTCGCATCCAGAGACACGGTCTCGGATGTGTATTAATGCAGAATGGGAAAGTGATTGCCTATGCTTCGCGGCAACTGAGGCCTTATGAGGTCAATTATCCTACCCACAGCTTGGAGCTAGTGGCCGTGGTATTCGCATTGAAGATTTGGCGTCATTATCTTTATGGCGTCACCTGTCAGATTTTCACCGATCATAAGAGTTTAAAGTATATATTTACTCAGAAAGAGTTAAACATGCGACAGAGACGGTGGTTGGAACTGATTAAAGATTACGATATTGAGACACAATACCACCCGGGTAAGGCAAACATTGTCTCCAATGCCTTGAGCCGTAAGTCCGTTCAGGAGCAAATGCTTGCTCGTTTGACTGCTCAGAAGGAACTTTAACAAGAGTTCCTAAGGCTTGAGATCGAGGTATAGTTACAGCAAGTGCAGGGGCAACTTTACATGCTAGAGATTTCATCGCCACTGGAAGAGGCGATCAGAACGAAACAGGGTTCAGACCTATTTTTGTTGCGCATTCGAGAGGATGTGGCTCAGGGGAAAGCCCCTGGATTTGTGGTCCACGAGGATGGACTTTTGCGATTTAAGAACCGGTTATGCGTTCCGGCGGATGACGAGTTGAAAATCTCTATTTTGAGAGAGGCTCATGCTACCCCTTATTCCATCCATCCGGGGTCGAGCAAAATGTACAAAGACTTGAAACAAATTATTAGTGGAGTAATATGAAGCGAGAAGTCGCAGAATTTGTTTCGAGATGTTTGACCTGTCAGCAAGTCAAGATAGAATATCAGCGACTGGAGGGTATGTTGAAACCGCTTCCTATCCCAAAATGGAAGTGGGAGGATATTTCAATGGACTTCATCACGAGTTTGCTAACGAGTCGTCGTGGCATGAATACGATTTGGGTAATTGTGGACCGTTTAACTAAGTCAGCTCATTTCCTTGAGATCAAGGATACGTGGGGTCCCGAGAGACTTGTTCAGTTGTTTATTAAAGAGATCATGAGATTGCACGGCACCCCTAAGAGTATCGTTTCTGATCGTGACGGGCGATTCGTGTCACATTTTTGGAAATCCGTTCATCGTGCCATGGGAACTCAGCTAAATTTCAGCACAGCTTTTCACCCTCAGTCTGATGGACAATTAGAGCAAACTATTCAGATGTTAGAGGACATGTTGAGGGCATATGTTCTCGATTGGAAAGATGATTGGGAAGCCCAACTACAGTTGATTGAGTTCACGTACAATAACAGTTGGCATGCTTCGATTAAGATGGAACCTTACGAGGCCTTATACGGTCGTCGTTGTCGATCTCCCTTGTGTTGGGATGACTTATCAGAATCAATCGGAACTGAGCCCGATATGCTTATAGCCGCCCGCGAGAAGTTAGCCTTGATAAAGAGTCGTTTGTTGACCGCTCAGAGTCGACAAAAAACTTATGCAGATAATCGTCGTCGACCATTAGAGTTTGAGATAGGTGACCACGTTTTGGTCAAGGTATCCCCGAGTCGAGGTATCTTCCGTTTCGGGAAGAGGGGAAAGTTGAGCCCGAGATTCATTGTACCATTTAAAATTTTGGATCGAGTAGGCAGTCTGGCTTATCGATTGGCTTTACCTCTGGGTTTAAGCCGAGCTCATAATGTGTTTCACGTCTCTCAGTTGAGGAAGTATGTTGCCGACCCGAGTCATATACTGCAGTTCGATGAAATCGAGATCGTGGATGATCATACCTATGAGGAGAGTCCTGTACGAGTCTTGGAGCGGCGAATCGAACAGTTGAGGAACAAGGTGATTCCTTTGGTTAAATTCAGTGGTCTAGACACGGTGTCGAAGAGGCTACTTGTAAAACCGAGGATAGTATGCGGGAGAGTTATGCCGAATTGTTTGACCCTTAGTTTCGAGGACGAAACTCTTTTTAAGGGGGGAGTATGTAATACCCGGTTATGAATTCATTTATTATCATTCAGTAATTATCACTCAGTAAATTTTACTCTTTAATAATCATTCATCATTCATGTTCATTCATTTGTGTTCATTATTGGCGCACTTTGAGCCGTGTATCAGTATCGTTCATCGTTCAACCCTGTTGAGAATCGAGACGAGAATATTATCATTATCATCATTTTTTGTAGCCTGTGTGAGGTCTAGGACACGCTACGTACTCTTTATAGTGCACGCTATTTGAGTACTGGTAGCGCACGCTATATGTCAACATTAGCGCACGCTAATAGTGTATTTGAGGCAGACAGTCCAGTAGGTACTGGACTGAGTTGGAGATTCGTAGTGCACGCTATGTGTAGGAGGTAGCGCACGCTAAGTCATCGTAGTAGCGCGCACTAAGGCTCGAGCAGGCGGAGGACAGTAGGTTCTAGACTCCAATATTATGGACACCAACTATCATGTAGCGCGCACAACACTCGGTTAGCGTACGCTAAGAGTAAGGCGTTAGCGCACGCTACGAAGTATACATAGCGCATGCTAACGAGGCAGGCAGAGTTCGCTGGGCTACCCGGTGAACCCGCTAGCGCACGCTATTCTCAGAATCTAGCGCGCGCTAAGCTGGGTTTAGTATAAATAGGACATTTCAGCCCCATTTCGTCATTTTTCCTTTTCTCCTCCTTCCTTGGGCGATTTTGGGCGATTTTGGGTGATTTGTGAAGATCTCTTCGATCTACTATCATCTATCAACATCTTCAAGCTTCTAGTTTGGATTATTCAACATTTAATCCTCTCTACCACTCCAAATCATGGTAAACTTTGTTTAACCCTAGAATTTTAGGATTTGGGGGTTTTCTTTCCGATCTCTTCGAGTTAGATTGCTATTGTGTTGGAATATGTTGAGTATGGATTATCTACCTTGGATACATGTGTTGCTATGGACTTATTGGTGTATTTTCCGGAATTGTTGAGTATTTGGGATGGTTGAGTGTGATTGACCATCTAGATGTTTTCTTACCGGAAAACATGTATCGTGGGTAGTATTTTTCGGGTTGATTCCAACTTATTTTCCTACCGATGGGTTATTTATAGTTGATTACGAACTTGTCTAGGTCTGGAGTTGTCAATTCCTTCAACCTTGGTACCTCGTCGTTTGTACCCTATCCTCTCATACCAGGCAAGTAAATTCTTGCTCAGTTAAAAGGATAATAATTCCTTTCGTTGTTGTTCATTCATACATATAATTCATTCATAGTATATCAATCATGTTGGGACTTGTAATTATCAAGCTAATCATTCAATTCACGAGGAACGGTTCCAATCATTTCATGGAGCTATTATTCACTACATTATTATTTCACCTCGGTGAGTCATTCTTGACCCTTGTCGGATTTTATTTTATCATTATTCATTATGGTCATTTTTCTTCTTGTGACCTTTCGGGATCATATTGCGTGGCTGGGTGGTTATGTGTGGAATTTTTAGTCGAGCATACGATGGTCATGTATTATGCGGGTAATCTGATACATGGACCGTGCACACGGTAATGTGCCTCCGTGAGACTAATTAGGCACAAGCACGTGTATATGCGGGTTTCCGGTCACTCGGCGACTTGTGCACTTGCACGTCCCATTACGGGCGTACTATGATGCCCCTCTTCAGCTTAATTTCATAACTAAGTCATGTAATCATTGTGTTTGTTCAACTCTTGATGATTGTTGTTTTGTGTAACTGACCCCATTGGGGATGTTGTTTTTAGGTCATGGCAAGGCAAAGGCACGGGAAGAGCATGATGATGGCGAGGAGTCCCAGTGATACTAGTAGGGGGCCCCAGCCTCCCCAGTTATTCATGTTTCTTTCATATGTATTTTCCGCTGCAGTTCCGTTTGGATTTTCATTTTCATTTGGTGTTGTATATTTCATCTTCATATGGAATATATAAGTATTCTGTATTCCTGGGTGTATGGTACTTGAGACTCCTCATCGGAGTGATTGATAATATAATGTGGTGCGGTACTACAGTTATATTATTTAATTCATCGTATTTCATTCGCCTGGTGGGTCCCAATTGGGGGTCCACGGCACTGTGATAGCCGCCTAGTTTGGGGGTGTTACAGCCATATTTTTCCTTTTAGATACTAGAAAATTTTAAAAGGTGGCAGTTGTTTTCCTGTTGGACACTGAAAATTTAGAAAAGGTGGCCGTTGTTTTTCTTTTGGACACTGAAAATTGTAAAAGGTAGTCGATGTTTTCCTTTTGGACACTGGAAGATTGTATGAAGTGGTTGTTTATTTTCTTTTTGGTAACTGAAAAATTATAAAAGGTGGCTGTTTTTTTTCGTTTGGACACTGAAAAATTGTAAAAGGTGGCCATTGTTTTCCTTTGGACACTTAAAAATTGTAAAAGTTGGTCGTTGTTTTCCTTTTGGACACTGAAAAATTATAAAAGGTCGCTGTTATTTCCCTTTTGGACACTGAAAATTTGTAAAAGATGGTCGTTGTTTTCTTTTTGGACAATGAAAAATTATAAAAGGTGGTCGTAGTTTTCCTTTTGAACACTGAAAAATTGTAAAAGGTGACCATTGTTTTCCTTTTGAACACTGAAAAATTGTAAAAAGTGGCCGTCATTTTCTTTTTGGACATTGAAAATTTGTAAAAGATGGCCGTTGTTTTCTTTTTGGACACTGAAAAATTGTAAAAGGTGACCGTTGTTTTCCTTTTGGACATTGAAATTTGTAAAAGGTGGTCGTTGTTTTCCTTTTGGACACTGAAAAATTGTAAAAGATGGCCGTTGTTTTCCTTTTGGACACTTAAAATTGAAAAAGATGGTCGTAGTTCGTCCATTGGCCACAGTTTCACATCTAAAAGGTGGTCGTAGTTATCCATCGGCCACGTTCATATCTAAATGGTGGTTGTATTTCATATTCAGCCACAAGAATGCATTATTGGCCACCTATTTTATCGAGTCTTTAAGGACCTATTTGCCACCTACTTCTAATGTGTAACATAAACTCATTAACAACCATTGATGCAAAATTGATCTAATTTTTATTACTCATATGATAAAAAGTTAAATGTCTTGATCAGATAAATGAAAAATGTTTAAAAAACAATAAATCAACTGTTTTGATTCAAAAGAATTAAACATTCAATGTCTACAGAAGCACGAACGCTAATGGTGTAGTAGCGCACGCTGAGTTTTGGATGTAGCACACGCTATCTCGAGCAGGTCAGAGGACAGAAGGTTCTGGACTCCAGTACTGGGCATCACATATTCAGTTAGCGCACGCTAACATTTTGAGTTAGCGCACGCTATCGGGGAGGCATTAGCGCACACTACTAAGTTCGTAGCGTACGTTAACGAGGCAGTCAGAGTTCACTAGACTATCCGGTTAACCCGCTAGCGCACGCTAAACATCATGTCATAGCGTGCGCTAATCTGGGAACAATATAAATTGGACAGTCCAGCCCAGTTTCATCATTTTCATTTCTCAATTCGTTTTTGGGCGATTCCGGGCGATTTCGGGCGATTTGGAAGAATCTCTTCGAACTGTACTCACCTATCATCATCTTCAAGTTTTTGAGTTGGATTAATCATCATTCCATCCTTTCCAATACATCGAATCAAGGTAAATGATTCTTGAATCTAGAATTTTGGATTTTGAATCTTGTTCCTTCTGACCTCTTCGTGTAAGATTGTTATTAAGTTGGAATATGTTAGATATGGATTATCTACCTTGGATAAATGTATTCCTACGGATTTATTGGCGCATAATTCAGATTTCATGAATGTTGGGGTTTGATTCAAGAACACTTTAGAGTTGACTTTGATATTTTTGGGTATTTCCGATTATAGTTGTCGTAACCTTGAGTTGTGGATTCCCATTGGATTATTGATATCATTGAAGGTGTGTTATTGGATTGTACTACTCATTTTGGAGTTTGGTTCCGATATAGTTGGAGTTGATTATAATCAAAGGATAAATGTTTGCTAAGTGTTTGTCATAATGCCCCAATGAGTTTGGATATTGTTGTTTCGACTTTTGAAGTGGGTTGTAATCACATTTGAATCATTTATTAAGCGGATTACTGGTAATTTTGTTATTCAAGGTTGTTCTAGCGACCGACATCTCTTTTAGGACGTTTGTTCGAGGAAGGACATTCTTCACCGGTGTTGTGTAAGTAAATTCTTACTCGGTTAAAGAAATATTCATTCCTTACGTTGTTGTTCATTCATACATGTAATTCACTCATAATATATGATTCATGTCAAGACTTGTAATCATCAACTAATCATGTAACTCACGAGGAACGACGGTTCCAAATTATTTTCATTGAAGCTATCACTCGTTGTATTATTATGTCATCTCGGTGACTCGTTCTTTATCCTTAACGGATTTTATTCATTACCTCTCATCTTGGTCGCTTTTGTTTTTGTGACCTTCCGGGATTGTGTTTCGTGGCCGGGTGGCGTATGTGTGGAATTTTTAGTCGGGCACACTATGGTCATGTGTATAGGCGGGACTCTGGACACATTTGAACTGTGCTCACAGTAAAGTACCTCCGTGAGACTAATTAGGCCAAGTTGTGGGTGTATATGCGGGGCTCCGGACACTAGGCTACTTGTGCACTCACACATTCCATTCGGGTGTACTGTGATACTCATCATTCAACTCTATTACTTAATCCATTCATGTGATTGTTTTATATTCTTCAACTCTTGCGGATTGTTGTTCTGTGTAACTGACCCCGTTGGGGATATTGTTTTTAGGTCATGGCAAGGCAAAAGCAGGGGAAGATAACGTTGATGGCGAGGAGTCCCTGTGATACTAGTAGGGGTCCCTAGTCTCTTCATTTCATTCACATTTTCTTATTATGTATTTTTCCGCTGTACTTCCTTTTGGATTGTCATTTGTTCAGTGTTGTATATTTTATCTTCATATAAAATATACATGTATTCAGTGTTTCCCTGGGAATGAAACTTCTTATCGGAGTAATTGATATTGTAATGCGGTTCGGTACTACATTTGTATTGTACAATTCATTAATTTTCATTCGCCTGGTGGGTCCCAGTGGGGGGTCCACGACACTGTAATATCCGCCTAGTTTGGGTGTTACAGATGATCCCGTCGGACCAACACGAGGTGGACATACAACGACATATATGCACACCAATATGTATAACATCAATACATAAAATAATTAAAGTACTTGCCTCGATTCGATGACAAGAATAATACTCCCACGAATATCAAACCGCTCGAAGATCGCTCCCTTCGATCAATCACGTTGCTATGCTCGAACCTTAACAAAAGAAATAATATAGAAATCAACTCAAGTCGTGCGAACGCCTAACAATCCAAAATACGGTCGGAAGTTCATAAAACATAACCTGTATGACCTGCTTAACATATGTTACGTACCCTTGGTAGCGTATGTTAACCCTACTCGTTAGCGTACGTAAGCTACAAGGTCTAGCGTACGCTAACCATGTATCGACAGTCCCTCTCTGATCAGTCAACTTGACTCGCTTGATGATATAACGTACATTACGTACCAAACGTAGCATACGTTAACCTTGCCCGTTAGCGTACGTAAGCTTTAGAGCATAGCATACATTAATCAAGCATCCGACAGTCTCTCACTGAACAGTCGACTGTACTGATTTATGATGAAGCGTACGAAATCCTCAGTGATTAACGTACGTTACTCTTCTACATATCATGCTCATTCAATTGTGAATGATCTTACGGATTAAAAAGTCTTTGAAAGTCAAGGATACGTCTATCATCACAACATCATATTCAATCTCGATTACTACTCTTATGCGAAGTTCGGTGATCTAAGGTTGATGCGCTAGATTCCATTATCATCATTACATTCAGACTTTGTTTCAAAGATGAACTAACAATTCCAACTCATAAGAAAGGATACAACCTACGATGATTCTTTCTTAAGTGCGTTTAACAAAAGTGATATCAACTCCAAGTCTACGATCAATATGGCAGTGCTATTCAATACAGATAATCTAAGAACACTTCCTTTACTTGTTCATCATAACAAGATTAAAATTATGATGTTCTTAACCAAGATACTTAAAGCATAATCATCTCAATTTCCTAAACATGATGTCCGGTTAAATAATTCATCAATGGAACTTAATATCTTGATAGCATGATCATCATATCCTTAAGAACACGAATTCAAGGTTGGAGATAGTATAACATTCCTTAAGATGAAGAAAACACCGAGACAATAGGTAGAATCCGACTCCGATTGCTTGTGTACCAATCCAAGATGATTCTCCACTTCAATGATCAAACACAAGTGACATCCAATCTTCAATGATCAAGTAGAGATGGTCTAAATGTTTTTAGGGAGGCTGGGATATCTCTGGGAACGAAGTATGTCGAAGGCTAAGTGAAATAAACGAGTTGAAATGAAATGGGGTGATGTCTTATTTATAACTTTCTGACCTTAACATACGTTATCCTTCATGCATAACGTACGTAAGTCACTTGGCATACGCTACCCAGCAATATATAGCGCACGCTATCATCGTCATAGTTCACTGTCCTGATTCTGACCTTCATTACGTACGCTATACTTACCATATTACGTACGTAACCAATACTATTAGCGTACGCTACATCCTTACCTTAGCATACGTTAATACCCGTTGACTTGAAAAGTGTCCAGGTTCATCCGCGGGAATCTTATGTGGACCAATGTCCGGCTGGCGCATGTGACAGCCGCCCAGCTCAATTATTGATTGTCTAACGTACGCTACCCTTCATTCATAGCGTATGCTAACTCTAGCCGATAACGTACGTTAAGCTACATTCTTAGCGTACGTTATCACGTATTTTCATGGGAAAATTTACATGTTTCCATACTCATGTACAATGATACAAATACGAGAAATATCATACTTGAATGATTAATATCACAATCCCGAATAATACAGGGTTCAAATACAGATGAAATACTCAATAATAAATTCGGATATTACATACTCTCCTACTAAAAAGGAGTTTCGTCCCGAAACTCAAGAGGAAAATAACTCTGGATATCTGGACCTCATGCTATCTTCCGTTTCCCAAGTGGCTTCTTCCACTCCGTGGCGCGACCACTAAACCTTAACCAAAGCGATCGGTTTGTTCCTCAATTGCTTAACTCAACTCTCAAATATCCTGATCGGTCTCTCTTTAAATGTGCCATCCTGAGCGACTTCGATCTCGCCGAAATCAATGACATGACTAGGATCCGGTATATATCTCTGCAACTGGGATACGTGGAACACGTTATGAACATGGCTCAATGACGGCGGTAATGCCAATCTGTATGCCAACTCTCCAACTCTCTCAAGAATCTCGAACGGTCCGATATATCTCGGACTCAACTTCCCCTCTCTTCCGAAACGAAAGATTCCTCGAGTAGGAGAAACCTTTAAAAGTACGTGATCTCCAGTGCTGAACTCCAATGGGCGACGGCGCACGTCTGCATAGGATTTCTGTCGACTCTGGGCAGTCAACAGATTTTTGCGAATCAAGGCTATCTTCTCTCGTGTATGCACGATCAATTCCGAGTCTGTCCCGATCAAGTCTGATGAATCGTCCCAACATAGGGGTGATCTGCATCTCCTCCCATATAATGCCTCAAACGGTGCCATCTTAATGGAAGCATGCCAACTATTGTTGTAGGTGAATTCAATCAACGGCAGATGAACTTCCCAATCAGCTGACCAATCTAAGGCACAAGCCCTTAGCATGTCTTCCACCATTTGAATAGTCCTATCAGATTGTCTGTCTATCTGCAGGTGATAAGCTATGCTGAAGTTCAATTCGGTTCCCAAGGCCTTATGAACTGCTTTCCAAAAATGAGACACAAATCGTCTGTCTCGGTCAGAAATAATGGTCGTCGGCGTACCATGCAATCGGAGTATCTCTGAAATAAATACTCGTGCCAACCTCTCGGGTCCCTACGTGTCCTTAATGCCTAGAAAATGAGCTGATTTGGTTAGACGATCAACTATCACCCAAATCATGTTCATTCCTATCTTGGTTCTCGGCATATTAGTGATAAACTCCATCGATATGTCCTCCCATTTCCATTCAGGAATCGGGAGCGGCTTCAGCATTACAGCAGGTCATTGATGCTCGATCTTAACCTGCTGACAAACCAAACATTTCGAGACATAATCGGCTACCTCTTTCTTCATCTTGCCCCACCAGAAATTCTGCTTCAAGTCCTTATACATTTTACTGGTGCCCAGGTGGATAGAATAGGGCGTGCTGTGAGCTTCCTTCATAATTGTCTGCTTCAGAACATCGACATTGGGAACGAAAAGTCGGTTCTAAAATCTCAAAACTCTATCACCATGAATTACGAATCCTGGGGCCTTTCCCTTGATCACTTCATCACGTAACCGAATCATCAGAGGATCATCTACTTGCTAGATTTGATTTCTTCGGTTAACGATGAAGTTAATTCCATCACACATAGTTGTCCTTCGACTCTTTGCAACCATACTTCAATTCCTTCGCGAATCATTTCTCGTTGAATGCTGAGCTGGGAGGTTAGAGTCTCCAACATCTGAATAGAAACAGGCTTGCGGCTAAGTATATTAGCCACTACATTTGCTTTGCCCAGATGATAAAGAATCTCCAAGTCGTAATCCTTAATCAGTTCCAGCCATCTTCTTTGCCGCATGTTTAATTCTTTTTGACTGAAGATGTATTTGAGACTCTTGTGATCCGTAAAGATTTGACAGTGAGTCCCATACAGGTAGTGTCTCCAAATTTTCAAAGCAAAAATTACCGCTGCCAGCTCCAAGTCGTGCGTTCGGTAATTCACTTCATAAGGTTTTAGCTGTCGTGATGCATAAGCGATCACCTTCTCATTCTGCATCAATACACATCCGAGTCCTTGGTTCAAAGCATCACTATATACTATGAATCCTCCAGTTCCCTGTGGGAGTGCTAAAATCGGTGCCGTCGTCAATCTCTTCTTCAATTCATCAAAGCTATTTTGGCACATATCATTCCACTCAAACTTTTGAGTTTTCTGCAGTAGTCGAGTAAGTGGGCAGGTAATTTTGGAAAACCCTTCCACGAACCGACGATAATATCCAGCAAGTCCTAAGAAACTCTGGACTTCTTTCACATTCTTAGGAGGCTTCCAATCCATAACTGCTTCGATTTTCTGAGGGTCTGCTCGGACTCCTTCTGCTGATACCACATGACTGAGGAACATTACTTCCTTTAGCCAGAATTCACACTTAGAAAGCTTAGCATACAATTGCTCGTTCCTCAGAAGGTGTAGAACAATCTGCAAATGCTGCGCATGCTCTTCCGGACTCTTAGGATATACCAGAATGTCATCAATGAACACAACCACAAACTTGTCCAAATACTCTATGAACACTCGGTTCATCAATTGCATGAATACAGCAGGTGCGTTAGTGAGACCAAACGGCATCACTACAAACTCATAGTGTCCATAGCGAGTTCTGAATGCTGACTTCGGAACATTAGATTCCTTAATCCTCAGCTGATGATATCCTGATCTCAGATCGATCTTAGAAAAAACCGTTGCTCCTTGTAGTTGGTCAAATAAATCATCGATACGTGGCAACGGATATTTGTTCTTGATCGTCATTTTGTTCAGCTCTCGATAGTCAATGCACAATCAAAGCGATCCATCCTTCTTCCGAATGAAAAGAATGGGTGCACCGCAGGGCGAAACGCTTGGCTGGATATAGCCTTTGTCCACTAACTCTTCCAGTTGCTTCTTCAATTCATACATCTCCATAGGTTCCATATGATACGGCTCCTTAGAAATTGGTGTAGCTCCTAGTTCCAGCTCGATAGTGAATTCTACATCCCGTCGTGGAGGTAGTCCAGGCAATTCGTCAGGAAACACATCCGGAAATTCGTCCACAACAGGAATGGATGAGAGTTCTACTTTTCCATCTTCTTTCTTTATTGTGTAACACCAGTATCCGATACAACCATGTTTCAACAATTTGACAGCTTTCATCGCCTTGATCATCTTTCATGAGCTTCCTGGTTTCCATCCTTCAAACAATATTTCGGAACCATCGCCAGCTATCACTGAGATATTCCTCTTCCGGTAGTTTATAACAGCTCCATATCGATTAATCCAATCATCTCCGAGTATCAGGTCATCTCCTTGCATCTCTATCACAATCAGATTTGAGAGCCACTCTCGGCCTCCAAATGATACAGGGAAATCTCTAGTTTCTAAGTTTCTCACAATCCTCTCTCCACCCAGTAAACCCACAACATAAGGCTCACAATTATGAAAACCATAAATATTCAAACGATTTACACAAGATAAGGATATAAATGAATGCGGAGCTCCTGTATCGAATAAAATGCTAACTGGCTGGGAAAGGATCTGAACAGTACCTGATGCGACAGCAGCATCCTAATCATTTGTTCTTATCATCTCGTACAGACGTGGGGGAATAGATCCAGCACTCGATGTTCCCTTTCGGTCCCACTGTCCTCTGCCTCGTCCGCGGCCAACTTCTGAGACAGCTGAACACTTTTCTGTGTCTGTTGGATACTGGCTTCCTTCTAAACTGGCTGTGGTGTACAGGCTCTAAAAGACTTCGCAGGCTCTTCACAGAACACCGCACGATGTCCCTCTCGACCACAATCAAAACAAGTCACGACAGGTAGGGGGCAATTTCGTCGATAGTGCCCCGTCTGGGCACAGTTAAAGCACTTCCTGGTTACATCTGTCGTGGCTGATGCTGCTCTGAAGTTCTTTCCGCTCTTATATGGGTGCGGAGATTTCTTGAAAGAATGAAAGATGACTGGGCCTTGCGGGGACCACTACTGTTCTGCTCCGTGAAACTACCGGAGACTATCTGCTTCTTGGATTCTGCAAACTTCTCCATTGCTGCTTCCTTGATTTCATAAGCCAACTCTTTATCCTGGTATTGACGGAGAGTGGTACATTCAAAACCGGACATGTACCTTTGGATTTCTAGTTTCATTCTCATATCAAAATGGATCATCATTTCTGCATCTGTTCTGACCAGATGTCGAACAAATGCTAGCTGCTGGTCAAACATCTTAATCGCCTGAGATACTGGCACATCTGAAAGCTGAGCGGAGAAAAACTCCCGGACTTTGGCTTCCCTCACGGGACGAGGGCAATACTGAGCTTCCATCATCAATTTAAATTCTGTCCAGTCTTCATCATGATCTACAGGCCGGATGCCCTTCCCACCACTCGGATGCTTCCCCTATCAGGAAGTACTGAGCAATAGAGGCTCTCCGGTCATCTGGGCAATTAATCCTGGCAAAAATTTTCTCCAATTCCTTCAACCAATGATCCCAGGTGGGAGTCTCAGAAATACCGTCGAATTTAGGTGGTTGCATCTTTGCCACCTCTTGGAGCCATCGGTCGCCTCGATTTCCCATGTCCGGGATACCTTGCTGTCGATCTCCATGTTGTAATCCTACTGCCACCTACATTCGGTCCACGACCTGGGCGAACTGAGTCATCTGGTTCACCACCTGACGAAGGATTTCGGGCACAGCAGGTTCCGGTTCATTATTAATAGATCTCTGTGGCTCGCCTGAGTTGTGGCTGGCCTAATTAGAAGGCGAAACTTCTCTTTCAACATTCCTTCTTCCACGTCCGCGACCGCGACCACGTCCACGTCCACCTCTCAACATACTGTAAGCATAAATTCTCAATATGCAGGAAACAATATCGTTCAAATGTTCAAGTATAAAGAGGTATAACAGGTAAAGGACGAGATAGAGTTTAGGAACTTACAACCACTGTTCGCACGAAGACGTTGCAGTACAGTGATGTTTTTCACGGCCGGTTACCTCAAAAGACATATACGACCCCTATTTTAAGCCAACGGCCAAGATATCCATAATCTTAGCTCCGATACCATATTGTGTAACACCCCCGATATATTCAGGAATATTACAGCGCCGTAAATCCTTTACATAAGAATTTACAAGGCTAAAGAAACGAAAAGACAATAACCGATACCAACGTATGAAAGTAACTGAAATAAAATATAAACAGTTCTGGCCAATACTGAGAATACAGTATCCAAAGGAAAAGTATTAATACATCACCAAATCCAAATCATTACAAACGACGACGTACTCGAGTATTTATTAAAACAATACAATCACCAGACAAATAAACCCGGCCGGAACATCACTCTGCACCCTCGTCGTCATGTAGCTCCAGTGGTTGTTTCCCTGCTCTCCTGGATCCTGAACATAAACAAATGTTCACCTCCGAAGGGGTTAGCACAACGATGCTAGTACAAGTACCACAACATATTATTCAATATCTCACGAAGAATAATGATAACATGAATGTCAAAAATACCAACGAGTCTCTTCCTGCGAGAAACTCATAAATAACATACACAAATGATAATCACAACATGATATCACATCATACACATGGTAATTCCGACGATCGAGCATTCACTGCCTCGAACCCACGATGATCCCGTCGGACCAACACGAGGTGGACATACAACAAC
Source organism: Orobanche coerulescens (assembly GCA_033398695.1). Lineage (NCBI taxonomy): Eukaryota > Viridiplantae > Streptophyta > Magnoliopsida > Lamiales > Orobanchaceae > Orobanche > Orobanche coerulescens. The sequence continues at coordinate 35,448,207 of CM065807.1, forward strand.
GACATATATGCACAACAATATATATAACATCAATACATAAAATAATTAAAGTACTTGCCTCGATTTGATGACAAGAATAATACTCCCACGAATATCAAAACGCTCTAAGGTTGCTCCCTTCGATCAATCACGTTGCTAAGCTCGAACCTTAACAAAAGAAATAATATAGAATTCAACTCAAGTCATGCGAACGCCTAACAATCTAAAATACGGTCGGAAATTCATAAAACGTAACCTATCTGACCTGCTTAATGTAAGTTACGTACCCTTGGTAGTGTACGTTAAGCCTACTCGTTAGCGTATGTAAGCTACAAGGTCTAGCGTACGCAAACCATGTATCGACAGTCCCTCTCTGATTAGTCGACTTGACTCGCCTGATGATATAACGTACGTTATGTACCAAATGTAGCATACGTTAACCTTGCCCGTTAGCGTACGTAAGCTTTAGAGCATAGCGTACGTTAATCAAGCATCCGACAGTCTCTCACTGAACAGTCGACTGTACTGATTTATGATGAAGCGTACGAAATCCTCAGTGATCAACGTACGTTACTCTTCTACATATAATGCTCATTCAATTGTGAATGATCTTACGGATTAAAACATCTTCGAAATACAAGGATACATCTATCAACACAACATCATAATCAATCTCGATTACTACTCTTATGCGAAGTTCGGTGATCTAAGGTTGATGCGCTAGATTCCATTATCATCATTACATTCAGACTTTGTTTCAAAGATGAACTAACAATTCCAACTCATAAGAAAGGATACAACCTACGATGATTCTTTCTTAAGTCCGTTTAACAAAAGTGATATCAACTCCAAGTATACGATCATATGGCAGCGCTATTCAATACAGATAATCTTAGAACACTTCCTTTACTTGTTCATCATAACAAGATTCAAATTATGATGTTCTTAACCCAGGTACTTAAAACATAATCATCTCAATTTCCTAAACATGATATTCGGTTAAATAATTCATCAATGGAACTTAATATCTTGATAGCATGATCATCATATTCTAAAGAACACGAATTCAAGGTTGGAGATAGTATAACATACCTTAAGATGAAGAAAACACCGAGATAATAGGTAGAATCCAACTCTGGTTGCTTGTGTACCAATCCAAGATGATTCTCCACTTCAATGATCAAACACAAGTGACATCCAATCTTCAATGATCAAGTAGAGATGGTCTAAATATGTTTAGGGAGGCTGGGATATCTCTGGGAACGAAGTATGTCAAAGGTTAAGTGAAATAAACGAGTTGAAATGAAATAGGGTGATGTCTTATTTATAACTTTCTGACCTTAACGTACATTAGCCTTCATGCATAACGTACATAAGTCACTTAGCGTACGCTACCCAGCAATATATAGCACATGCTATCGTCCTAATAGTTAACTGTCCTGATTCTGACCTTCATTACGTACGCTATACTTACCATATTACGTACGTAACCAATACTATTAGCGTACGCTAAATCCTTACCTTAGCGTACGTTAATACCTGTTGACTTAAAAAGTGTCCAGGTTCATCCGCGGGAATCTTATACGGACCCATGTCCAGCTGGCGCATGTGACAGCCGCCCAGCTCAAGTATTGACTATCTAACGTACGCTACGCTTCATTCGTAGCGTACGCTAACTCTTGCCGATAAAGTGCGTTAAGCTACATTCTTAGCATACGTTATCACGTATTTGCATGGGAAAATTTACATGTTGCCATACTCATATACAAGGATACAAATACGAGAAATATCATACTTCAATGATGAATATCACCATCCCGAATAATACAGGGTTCAAATACAGATGAAATACTCAATAATAAATCCGAATATTATAGTTTTGTGGTAGTTGATCTACATATATGTTGTATGTTATTGGTTTATCCAGGTTGAGATTTGATTGTGCAATCCGACGAATAGTATTTGGCACAGATGGTTCATTCCATACTTATGAGTTATTATGATGTTTTGAGGATACTTGGTATTGTATGAATACAGTACAAATGATTGTTGTTGAGTTCATTTCGTCATTTGAGAATGCGAAATGTTGATTATGGTAAGGATTGTTTTGGTATGGATTGCTATGGATTGGTAAGGTTATGACGGTAAGATTACGTTGGTAGTATTCTTACTTTGTTATTACATTGGTATGTAATTATTTACGATGATGTGATCGATATCATTATTGAGTATCGTGGCTGACCCCGTCGTGGGCTTTATTTTTAGGTACTCGGAGATCGAGCTAGTAGCGATCGTGAAGGGATGAGCTTCCCGGGTGATACTGGCTGTGGCATGTTTTTAGAGAATTGAGTATTCTTTCTGGTTGTTTTATTCCGCTGCAAAATGTGTATTTTGAACTGTGTTCTTATCCGCTGCGTGTGTATATTTCAAAATGGCTTTCCGGTATTTTTTTACCAACTCGTGTATAACTTTCAAATTGCCCCTTTGGGTGTCCCGTAAACTTGGTTATTTCGTTAAACCCTTTTTCCTAAACTATTTATTTTGTCAGTACGTTTAAGTGGTGGCTTAGCGTACATTTTAAAACTGTCGAGATTTGGCATTTCGCCTCGTATTTTCAAATATAATTTTATAAAGGTATTTGGTATTTGGAAAATGACTTTTGTGAGTATTTGGAAAATATTACCGTCATCGGCCCTTTTGGCGTATTTGAACGTTTCTGAAATGGTTTTTAGCCTGGTGGGTTCCGGCGCGGGACCCACGGTGCTGTAATATCCCGAATAGTTTTGGGGGTATTACAGTTGGGGGAAGGAAAAAAGTGAATCATGTGAAGGATGTCTGTTGTCTTTTTTGCGTGCCAGGTTTTTCTCACGTGAAGGAGATCTGTGGGTGTGTCTGGTGTGTTTTAGTCCTTTTTTATGTTTTTTTAATTTTTTCCTGTTCCCCGTGACTGTGAGTGTGTGTGTCTGGTGTGTTTTAGTCTCTTTTTTTATTTTTTTAACCTTTTCCTTTTCCCCATGACTGTATGTGTGTGTGTCTGGTGTGTTTTAGTCTTTTTTTTATTATTTTTTTAACTTTTTCCTTTTCCCCATGACTGTTGGTGTGTGTGTGTCCGGTGTGTTTTAGTCTTTTTTACTACTTTTTTAACTTTTTCCTTTTCCCCATGACTGTGGGTGTGTGTGTCTGCTGCCTCGGTCCATCCGCTCTGTCAGATTCCCATGTTTTCTTTTTTTTTTTTGGTATGTTTAGCAACATCCTTTTTTTTCCTCCCACCCCCTCCCCCTTTACTTTAATTTTTTTTCCTCCCCCCTCCCCACTCCATAATTAATTTATTTTTTTCTTTTTTATCCTTTGTTTTACTTTTTATTATTTTTTGTTTTTATCAATTTTATTTATTTTATCTTAATATATTTAACAATATATTTTTATATATGTTATTATAAAAATATAAATAAATACATAAAAACAAAAATATGAGACCAAAAATAAAATCATTTAACAATCCTTTGTGAATACATAAACACAAGAATTAGAGACCCAAAATAATACCATTTAACAATCCTCTATAGTTATAAAAGGTGCTTCGGGATTACAAAATTTCAGTTGTCTATAAAGTTCCAGACGTGACATGAATATAGTTTCCCATCCAGCTGCACACAGGGCTTTGTGGCGGATCCAGTAAGCCGAAATGATAGGCATCGGACAATCTCCTTCTAATTGTACCATCACATAATGACTATCATATACAAGAGATATCGTAATAATATGATGGTACAAAAATTCTTCCGGACCTTTCCAAAGAGGAAAGAAAGTGATAGAGCCTTGCTTGGTTAAAAAAGTAAGGACCACACCAAACCTGTTGGCAATCAGGATACCTGTTTCAGGCATAAGCATCCAGTGTTTTGTAGGTGCAAAGCATCGTAAGAAATTCAGTGAAGTATGTAGTTCATCGATTCCATCACTGAAACTCTAGCATAGGCATGGTATGAACTCAGTAACTCGTCTAGCAGTCGACGTCGAACATAGAGCCACTCATCATCGCCATACCCAAGACAAACAGATATTGCTCGAAATCCACAGTTTCCATCACCTCTGACATCTTGAATATGTGTGATGTAAGGATGAAACATCAATGGAATTTCATCCATTAGTCAATGAATGTAGCATGATTGAGCCTCTTCATTCAAGTGTGGAAGTGTGGTTACGCATGAACTATGTCTTGCCAGTTCCTTGTTCAACTCAACAGATTTTGACATGGTTGAAAAGCTGCGTCTTCTAGGAGCTTGATTTATAGAACTATGTCTCGCCGAATCTTCATTTAAATCAACAAATGACCTATGTCTCGCTGGCTCTTCATTTAAATTTGGGATCGGATCGCGATCGTAATTTGTTTGATAGTTCGTGTAAGAACTATGCCTTGTCGGTTCGATGTTCAAATCAATCCCAAAAAACCTCGTTGGCTAACTGCATGTTCCCGGATCTTTACTTTTAGGAAAAACATGTTTTTTTATTGTTTTTTTTTTCAAACCCGGTCGTTCGCGGGTGTTTTTTTTTAACCGTGGGCGGTTTAATGGTAGTTTTACTTGGATTGAATATATCAACCAACTTTCTTAAGACACTTCTTTTTCCAGCATCAGAGTGCTTGTTGAAGTGTTCTTTAACATGGTTTCATTCAGTATCACAACAAATATCGTCACTTGGCAAAGATGTTGTTGGTGAAAGATCTAGCATTCTCCAAAATATATCTATTGAATCCAAGGGAATACACTCACCTACATATATTTTCTTGTCTCAAATGTTGAAAAATAAAGACTTAATATTAAATCAATCAAGAGTAAATGTATATACGGACCTGAAGTCATGTATAATGAAAGTCTGCAAGCACACGATAACCCACAACTATTATGTAGTTGACAACCACAAGTTGAGGAATCTAGTTGAAAACAATTCGACCGATTAATCTATTTCACCATTAAATCGAGAGCTTCATTTGAGGTGAAACCCCATAGCAAATTGAAGCATGGTATATTGTGTTTATGATAACGAGAAATTTCACTTTTCCCAAAAGTTTCTTTGATTGCCGTGAGTTGTGACTTTGCGATCTTATCAATACAGCGAACAAATTTATCCAAAGTATAATTTTGAGTATACATGTACTTCTTCAACTTGGCATGTTGGCTCTCAACTATGTTGGATGTGCGATTTCCAAAGTTCAAAGACTGGTTAATCAAGGCAGACACAAAATATTTTTTATATTTGTCTAATCAGTTATCATTTACGTATCTTAAAACACCTGAAAGAAAATAAAAATAAATATTGGATAGGATGTATGAATAAAATTCTCGAGCTATAAATATTAATGTAAAAGACTTACGGGGGTATTTTGACAATAATATTCGAAGTTTCTCGTAGTTTTTCGTGTACGATATCCACGTTGGAGAAACTTCTAGTAACTTCCACGTCGATTAGAAAAGGTGTAATATCCATGTATTTTATGTGTGTTATTTTGGATGTATCTTGTAGTATTGTGGTTATTTGCAGATGAGTGTATTGAAGATTGATATTGTAATGTTCATGGTTGGTAATCGTTGAGTTTTGTAATTTTCGGATTGTGTTTGTTCTTGCCGGACTTCGCAAATTTTATGCTGGAAAGTAGCAGTTAACGCGCGCTAGACTGCACTGATAGCGCACGCTAACCAGGTGTGAGTAGCGCACGCTACTCTTGCGCGTTAGCGCATGCTAGGCCTACTGAGCAGTGAGTTTTCTGGACTCTGGATTGAGGCATTAACGCACGCTAGTGGCAGACTAGCGTACGCTATTTTGATGCGCTAACACACGTTAATAGTGTGGTAACGCGCTTTGTCGGTAGGACAGTGAGGGAAGAACATTTCTGGACTGCAGGTGCTAGCAGGTAGCGCACGCTATTATCATGGATAGCGCGTGCTAAACAGTATTGGTAGTGCGCGCTAACTTATGTGTAGCGCACGCTAACGAAGTTAAACAGAGGGTTCTGGATTTGCCGACATAGCCGATAGCGCGCGCTATTCTTCGACCATAGCGCACGCTAAGAGTACCCAGTATATATGGGCAACATGTTATAGACTCGTCATTTTTCTTCTCTCCCTCTTCTTCTCCGGCAGTTGGGTGATCTTAAACATAAGGAAGTGTAGATTTTGGTCGGATTTCATCGTCCAACAACGTTTCTAAGTTCCTAACATCATGTTAACAACATCTCATCAACTTTCACCGTCCAAATCAAGGTAAAATTCACTCGAACCCTAGTTCTTCATATTTTGGGCCTTATGCCAATATCTTCAATTCTAATCTATTTTAGCTCTGATTTGTATTAGATTATGATATTGTAATCATAATCCTTTGTTTTTTCTCTGAAGTTCATGGATTAAATTCCAAATTTTCTTCCATAGTTGGAACCCAAACCATGTTGTCTTTGTAGTGTTTGATCAAATGTCCATAGGGGTAAAACTTAGGGTGAATCCTTTCGTTTTCATGGTATGGTATTTGATTTGGTATTTTGTTGAACTAGGATCGAATTGTTGAAGGAGTTTGGACCTTACGTCTTTTCATTCGTTATTCTTGTATTGTTTCCAATCAAAGCAAGTAATTTGATTTCGTTTATTGTACTTCGCGTGAATATGTGGAATTGTGATTTTGCGAAAATGTGATTTGTGCCATATGTTTATTGAGTGTGTGCGAGCCGAGTAAAACTAGCGAGGGTCCCCTGGGATCTGTTAGACTTCGAGTTCTACGGATCACTCGGTTGGGTTGTACACTGGGGAGGGCCTAAGGAGGACTCTCTGGGGTGTGTATCCTGTGTGGGTACAGGGACAGTACAACTCGGGAGGTTGTTTTGTGATGATGATTATGGTATTGTATTCCGGAATATATGTGATGGCATAGTGATTTCTATTGAACATTCATTTGTTGTACATATTCTGGAATCATTATACTTGCACTGGCATCGTGCTGACCCCTTCGGGGGTGGATATACTTGTTGTGTATGTAACACCCCCAAGATATTCAGGGTATATTACAGCACCGTGGATCCCTACATGGGACCCATCAGGCTAGACGACCAAACATACTCATGAACTCGCGGAATCAACATAAAAATATCTCGTCATAAAGACGCAAAGTGATAATAATCCACCCGATTCAACCGGTCAACAACATCACAATCACTCAGCACAAATATAATAGATGAAACGTTCAATCCGAACAAATAAAAACTCCTAAGTACTCGAGTACTTCTATTAGTTTACAAATTGACAAACAATCAAACGGTAGAAAATAATTAAACACCACTCATGCACAATCATCACGCACGGCCATCATCCGCATACTGGTCCAGCGCCCGTTCGTATCGATGAACCTGACCTGAAATTCCTAAAACGAATTTCCCCAAAACGGGTCCACAAAGGGGTTAGCAATTATCTAGTACAAGTGTTACGTAATTTAGTGAACGCAAATGCACGTTGTCGTAATCAAGTAATAAAGTGATAAGAAAGATATCGTTCCCTCGAGGACTGACGTACTAATTACCAATTTATTTGTATTCTAGTTTTATTTGAACGATCGAATTTTGTGGTGGAAGAATTATCAAAAACTAAATAATGCAATAAACTAAAAATAGCTAGTAAAATTAATAGTATGATGAAAAGAGATCAAATAAGAGAAGAATCTAGGATTGAGAATCCGCTTCGATTAATCCGAATTAATCTTGATTTATATAATTTATGTACTTTCCCAATTTATTGAAAGCGAAGACTTCTAAGATAATCTAATGCCTCTCCCGAGGTCAATAGAATTTTCTAAGGTGAATAATTCACTCTATTCCTAGGTGAGTTAATTCAACAATAGCCAAACAAAATAAAATCTTCAAACGAGCTACGTAATTCCTATGAGTATATTACTATCTCATAAGACAAAACGATTCTCACCAATTTTGTACTAACTCTCCTCTCCCGATTCGAGTTGCGTAATTAAAACAATTCAATTATAGGCCACATAATTGAATGCATTAAGAACAATTGGGAAAACTCAATAGAAAGGGAAATATATATAAATAATGCAAAATCAAGAGTTAATATGTCAACATCTCGATTTCATCACAATCCTAGAAGAAGGGTTTAGCCTAACATGCTAGAAAACAATATACAAATATTCAAATTCAACATAAGAAAAACCAAACACAATTGGAGACTGGCTTCTTCTGTTCTCTAGCCTTGTTTTCTGCTGCTAGGTATTTTCTCCTCCTCTTCGATGATTATTTTTCTGACCTTCAATGCCTTTTTAGAACTTTTCTTCCGCCTCCAAAACACGTCCTAAAATTAGGTCGAAAACGGACTTCAGAACAACCGAAATCACGGGCTGCAGTCACAAATCCCACATTGCGGGCCGCGGGCCGGCTTTAGTGTGCCGCGGCCCCTGCCCTTGTGTGGCCAGGCCTAGGCGCCTTTTTTTCTTACAGGCCGTGGCTCAGGATGAGCGTGCCGCGGCCCCCAGTACAGTTTGTACGAGCGTGCTTCTGGATGTTTCTGTGCCGCGGCTCTAGCTCGTTGTGATGCGGCCCTTGGTCAAAAAATGTCGTTTTGGCCCGTTTTTCTTCGTTTAAGCTCCCGAACTCTAATTTCCTTCAAAACATATAAACATAAAGCATTAAAAGCTCATTTATGCAGATATAAACATAATATGGAGATAAAATAATGATAATTAAGCGCACAAAAATACATCTAACAAATACCTCCAAACTTAAGCCTTTGCTTGTCCTCAAGCAAAAATCAATTTCAAATAAGATGACAAGTATCGTGGACAATCGTCCAAATCCATAGCGCTTAACTGATCAATACTACCCTAAAAATCTCAAAGAATAATACGGATATCGTACCATTGAATCACAGTACGGATAATGATTCACAAGTTAAACATTTCTAGTGCAAATCAATAGCTCATGAAGAAAATCAAGGCTCAAAGATTAACAAACGTGAATTCAGCCGACCGCCAATATGAATGTTTATATTAAACAGGCCAACACGCCCAGTCCCAAAGTCTCGTGGCAAAAACACAATGATCATCATAATTTTCCTCGGACAGCGCTCCCTTAATATAATCATTATAATAATTCGAGTTAAAGACTAGGTTTCGGCTCCAGGATGTTTCATGAAATAACCCTAGGGTGGATTTCCATTCTCATGTATTGGGGAACCGCTTGTCGTAAAAGACACTCATGGGGCTCATGAATGCTTCTTGTTACTAAGTCTCCCTCTACAGCGGAGAAAAAACTCGAATAGCTATTCCCGCACGTCCGATTCAAGGTTGCTGTTTTATGCGAGAGTAAACAATGGGTCACGTGAATACCCCCGGTTACTAGGCTTCCCATCATCGGAGATACAATTTTTCTGAACCATTAGTCTATTCAGGGTTGTCGTTCTACGCGAGAGTAAACAACGGGTCACGTGAATACCCCCGGTTACTAGACTTCCCATCATAGAACATGTATAATTTCTCGAATTTTTGGGAAAGACTGTCCGACTCAATGCCGAAACTCAAATTAAATGCCAAGAAGACTCATGTTACTGGACGACTAGCTATGTGAAAAATGTAACCAGACGTATAGATGGCGGTTTGTAAACACATATGTCTCATTTCTTATGTGCCAAGATTACCACAATGATGCAAACAAAATTCACACCGAAATGAATACTCAAGGGAAACAAAAATCGCATAATGCGAACTCGACCAATACTCATCCATTTCTTCAAAAAGAAATCGGTATCATATAATCATTCTTACACAAGGCAGCGCGAAATATTCACGAATGCAAATAAAGTCCAGAATATAGAAGACAAGGAAGGCTAGAATTAAAAACAACGAAAAATAAATAAATACTAAAAAGTACCCCCCCAAACTTGGGATGTACATTGACCTCAATGGACAACAAATAATAATACGCATTAAGAGAAAAGTCAAGTACTCCACTAGATAAGCTCAAGCATCGGCCTCGTCTGGTGAAGAGGGTGGTGCAGGTGGCCTGATCGGAGGAATGAAAGGTCCGCCCGGGTGAAGGATGTGGTCCGTACAAACAGCCAAGAAGTCTCGGTCATAGGTGTCCCTCGCGGATAAACGTCTCTCAGCACGCCGGTTGGCCCGGCGGATCTTCTCTCGAATGGCTGCGAGGACACTATCTCTCTCGGCTCGCATCTCCTCCCTCAAGCTATCAAACATCGCCTGAAGGTGCTCTCTCGCTGGCGATGGACTGGACTGAGTCTGATCCTCAGTGTCGGCCGCCGGCTCATGCGTCAAAAGAAGTGGCTCGGGGGAGTGCTCATGTGGCTCATCGAGAAGAAATTATCGCCCCCGCACGTGTGCCACCCCACTGGTCGAGATGGGAGATAATGCGGTGGTCGATCGGACCCTGGGGCGCTATAGAAGGCTAGTCGTCGGACCAAGTCACACCCTACTGGTGGCATAGGGCACAAATCAGAGAGAGATGTTTTAATCCCGTCTTTGCCCCTCCCTGGATGCACTGAAATATAGAACGGGATAGACGTGGGGCTACATCAAATCAGAGTCCTATCGTGATGGCATACAGCAATCGGGGACGAGGAAGCAAGACCGAGCGGATCTGCGATGTAGGGTCGACTCGTGCACAAAGGAAATAAAGCCAAGCACGACCGAGTCTACTGAGACGGGAACTCTTGAAGAAGAAAGCTATGGACCCCGGTACACATGTTTCCCAAACGGAACCTGACTGAGCAAGTGCCTCCAGTAAAGCCTCCCTCGTGAGGCCACTCATAGCCCGTGTGTACGCCGATTCGTCCACCTCCGGTAACTCGTACAACCTCCGAATTGTGGTTACCTAGAAGTCCACTATTTGTCCTCAGACGACGACCTCAGTACGTGTATCTGGTCGTCCCATCATCTGCCCCGCCTGGATTTGTCGTAATAATGCACTGGCGTAGAACTCTTGGACAATAGAGATTACCGCCGGCTTGGGTGGCGCAGTGAATTGAGTCCATCCCATTTCATTGATCATTGCTAATAGCTCGCCGTCTTGGGGGGCGGGAGTGAATCCCCGCTCAGGAATTATTGGACGAGGTCGGATTCTCTCGTTAAATATTCTATGGATGTCAGGGTCAGAGAATTAGTGGGATCCGACTTCCGTCCGGTTTTGTGACGTTTCCCCTCTTGTGGGGGATGATCGCATCCTGGCCCTTGTGCTCAACTTCCTTTTCCTAGCCATAACGATGTCCTTCTGTTGGATCGAAGAAGGTGAGAAGAAGAAGAAGAAATTCAAAGGTAGAACTACATCGCCGTGCAGAAGAGGGAAAGAATTTATGCTACCTTATGTTTCAGCCGATTGAATTCTGAGCATCCCAGCCCTTCTTATATTTTTGGCAGGGGCTGCAGCACATAGGAAGTGATCTGCGGCCCATAGTACAGTTAAGTTTGGGCACTGGGGTATCTCGACGTGTGCCGTTGCTCATTGAACGGGTGCCGCGGCTCCTGGTTAGTGTGCCGCGGCTCAGAGCTTGCATGCCGTGGCACATAGTACAGGCTCCTGGGCACATATTTTGGTTTTTGGCATGCCGCGGCTCAGCTTCAACGTGCCACGGCTCTTTAGACAAGTGTGCCGCGGCTCAGCTTCTTCGTGCCGTGGCACATAGTACAGAAAGTTTTCCAGAATTTTGGACTTGTGTGTGCCGCGGCCCTAGACTTGAATTTTTGCCCTGGGGAGTTCCTGCACAGAATTTTCAAATGAAAGCACCTAGAACATGAGAGAGAAGCATATCAAAGCAAATATGACGAAAAAATTAGACTCCTAAAATGAATGAAATCAACGAAAAAATTAACATCTACAACTAATACTCGGGTTGCCTCCCGAGAAGTGCTATGTTTATAGTCTTCAGCCGGACTTTTGAAAATCAGTTTGCATTTCGCAAAGACCATTTGGACTCCGCATAATCTATCGAACCGTTATTACGTATTTTAAATTTTTGACCATTCGTTTTTAACCATTCAACTTTTGGTTTGGACATCCAACGTTCTTTGCAAAACGACTTAAACAATAGTAACCTCCTAAAACACCCATTCTGCAACTGACTTGGCACTCGTTTCACTTCCGGCTTAGTTTCTCTTTCCACAGGCGAACTTATGATGGTATGAGAACTTTTTAATGGTGGGTGAACGGATGATGACGACGAGAAAACGGAAGATGAAGACGACATGTCCAAATGCCTAAGATATGCGACTCGTTCTACATCTTTCTTATACGTCGGAGCAACTAAAACATATTCTAAACATTTCGACTGACAACTCTCCCGATGTGTGTCTTTCACAAAAATATCAAAAATATCAAAACTCTCGATTTGAAAAACATTTCGACCTTGCTAGGATACGGGAGAGATCAAAACACTTTGAATGTGACTTGTTCATCTTGAACCCGAAGCATCAATTTACCCTCCTGAACATCAATGAGAGTCCTACCAGTGGCCAAAAATGGTCTACCCAGAATAATCGTAATATCATGATCTTCTTCCATATCAAGCACGATAAAATCAGCGGGGAAAATAATTTTATCCACTTTGACCAAGACATCTTCTATCACCCCTCTAGGGTACTTGATGGATCGATCTGCTAGTTGTAAGTAGACCGTAGTAGGTTTGGCCTCCCCAATGCCCAGTTTCTTGAAAATAGAGAGGCATAAGATTCACGCTAGCTCCAAGGTCACACAAAGCTCTATCAAACGACGAGTTTCCGATCGTGCATGGTATGGTGAAGCTTCCTGGATCCTTCAACTTAGGTGGGAGCTTTTTCTGCAATATAGCGCTGCACTCTTCAGTTAGAGCCACTGTTTCGTATTCTTCGAGCTTCCTTTTATTAGATAAAATCTCCTTCATAAATTTAGCTCGGGATTTGTTCTAAGGCGTCGGAAAATGGAATATTGATATGTAATTTCTTGAAGACGTCAAGAAATTTGGAGAATTGCTTGTCTAATTTTTGCTTTTGCAAACGCTGTGGAAACGGGACTGGTGGTACATATGTAGGGTGCGTGGTAGAGATTGCTTTTGACTTGGGCTCTTCGTCATTAGTTTTCTCAACGGGGCTGCTCTTTTCCTTGCTACTCTTGGGCTGCTCGTGTAGATCCTTTCCATTTCGTAACTCAACAGCTTGCACATATTCCTTGGGATTTGTTTCGGCAGCACTTGGTAAGACTCCTTGGGATCTAGAGGATAATAGATTTGAAATCTGCCCCATTTGAACCTCCAAATTCCGAATAGAAGTGGAATGATTTTGTAGAGTGGTTTCCGTGCGGGTCATGAATTGACTCGTGTTAGCCGCCAATTGAGCAATTGCATCTTCTAAAGAAACCTTCGGTGGTTGAGGGGACTTCTGTGGTGGCTGAGTGACTTGAGCTTGTGGAGGGTTATTCAACGCTTGCCCATTCCTCTATGAAAAATTTGGATGATTTCGCCACCCTTGGTTGTAAGTGTTGGAATACGGGTTATTTTGGCGATTTCCATTCCCCACAAATTGAGCTTGTTCCATATGAGTTTGCTCGAAAGGGTTTCCGACTTGACATTCAGCACTAGGATGAGACCCGTTGCAACAATTACATGTTTCCATGGTATTTGTAGAAGGGGTCTGTGAAAAAGCTTGCAATTGCTGAGTTAGCGCTGCAAATTGGGCGGATAGTGTAGAGATTAGATCATTGTCGGAAACTCCCATAACTCGCTTTGGATTCACCCGTTCGGAAGGCATCGTCTTTCCCATTAAAGAATGAGCTTCAGCCATCGTCTTTCCCATTAAAGCTCCTCCGGCGGCTGCATCAGCAAGGGTGCGTGTAGAAGCACTCAGTCCATTATAGAATGTCTGAATTTGTAGCCAATCCGATAGACCATGGTGTGGGCATCTCCTTAGCAAATCCTTGTATCGCTCCCAAGCTTCATGAAGCGACTCCATATCACATTGCCCGAAAGTAGTTATTTCGTTCCTAAGTCTTGCTGTCTTCGACGGTGGAAAGAACTTAGCCAGAAAGTCTTGTGCTAACTCCGCCCAAGTTGTGATAGAGCCAGGCGGGAGTGAATGCAACCAAAACTTGGCTTTGTCCCTTAGAGAGAATGGGAAAAGCCGTAGACGAATAGCATCATCGGTAACAGTGTTGCTCTTGAAGGTGTCACAAATCTCGAGAAATGAAGCAATGTGTGCGTTGGGGTCATCGTTCGCCAGTCCGCAAAATTGGCTCGCTTGCACCATTTGGATTATAGCTGGCTTAATTTCGAAATTGTTTGCTTGGATTGTTGGACGCCGAATCCCCGAAAAATTCACATTGATTTATGGCAGTGCATAATCACGGAGTGCCAATTCCGGTTGAGCTTGCTGAATAGGTTGTCAACCCATTGATTTCCATTGTTATCGGCCATGATATCCATAGTTGACAACTCGCGTCTTTCCTTCCTATATTTCCGTAAAGTGCGCTCGAGTTCGATATCCAAAGGGAGTAGGCCTTCGTCACCAAATTTTCTCATGCACTAAACGAAACTCCTGACAGGAAAACAAATAATTTTAGACAAAAATAAAATAATGTTCAAATTAAGACTAGAAGTAGTGAAATTGATATTAATAAAATAATCATCCCCCGGCAACGGCGCCAAAAACTTGTTGCGTAATTTAGTGAACGCAAGTGCACGTTGTCGTAATCAAGTAATAAAGTGATAAGAAAGATATCGTTCCCTCGAGGACTGACGTACTAATTACCAATTTATTTGTATTCTAGTTTTATTTGAACGATCGAATTTGGTGGTGGAAGAATTATCAAAAACTAAATAATGCAATAAACTAAAAATAGCTATTAAAATTAATAGTACGATGAAAAGAGATCAAATAAGAGAAGAATCTAGGATTGAGAATCCGCCTCGATTAATCCAAATTAATCTTGATTTATATAATTTATGTACTTTCCCAATTTATTGAAAGCGAAGACTTCTAAGATAATCTAATGCCTCTCCCGAGGTCAATAGAATTTTCTATGGTGAATAATTCACTCTATTCCTAGGTGAGTTACTTCAACAATAGCCAAACAGAATAAAATCTTCAAACGAGCTACGTAATTCCTATGAGTACATTCCGTTCTCATAAGACAAAACGGTTCTCACCAATTTTCTACTAACTCTCCTCTCCCGATTCGAGTTGCGTAATTAAAACATTTCAATTATAGGCCACATAATTGAATGCATTAAGAACAATTGGGAAAACTCAATAGAAAGGGAAATATATATAAATAATGCAAAATCAAGAGTTAATCCGTCAACATCTCAGTTCCATCACAATCCTAGAATAAGGGTTTTAGCCCGACATGCTAGAAAACAATATACAAAGATTCAAATTCAACATCAGGAAGAAAAACCAAACACAATTGGAGACTGGCTTCTTCCATTCTCTGGCCTTGTTTCCTGCTGCTAGGTATTTTCTCCTCCTCTTCGATGATTATTTTTCTGACCTTCAATGCCTTTTTATAACTTTTCTTCCGCCTCCAAAACGCGTCCAAAAATTAGGTCGAAAACAGACTTCAGAACAGCCGAAATCGCGGGCTGCAGTCACAAATCCCGCATTGCGGGCCGCGGCCCGGCTTTAGTGTGCCGCGGCCCCTGCCCTTGTGTGGCCAGGCCTGGGCGCCTTTTTTTCTTACGGGCCGCGACTCAGGATGAGCGTGCCGCGGCCCCCGGTACAGTTTGTACCAGCGTGCTTCTGGATGTTTCTGTGCCGCAGCTCTGGCTCGTTGTGACTCGGCCCTTGGTCAAAAATGTCGTTTTGGCCCGGTTTTCTTCGTTTAAGCTCCCGGACTCTAATTTCCTTCAAAACATATAAACATAAAGCATTAAAAGCTCATTTATGCAGATTTAAACATAATATGGAGATAAAATAATGATAATTAAACGCACAAAAGTACATCTAACAACAAGTAACCAAATGAACAACTTACATCTTACACATATAGTCAAAGCATGCAATCATGAAAATATCGGTTGAAACACACATTTCTGGAAATGCCAATAATCCAAAACACATTTATAAAATGCACCACAATTAACCGTCGATCCACATCTCTGTGGACCCCTACCGAGACCCCGTAAGATCTAACCCTTACTGGTTAAAATCATGCTCATCGATCCACGTCTCTGTGGACCTCTACCGAGACCCCGTCGGATCTAACCCGTAGTGAGCATACACACACACACACACCATTTCTCATGCAATACTACCATGTCAAGATTGTAAGTTCATAAGGGTACTTGCCTCTATCGAAAGACGGTGACACGAATGGAAGGAAGAATCAAACACGACTGCTAGGAACCGGTGAAACCGAACCTAATGATTCGAAGAATACAATCACAACCATTTCTAAACAAAAACAGAAATGGAATACACCCGTAAACCTACCTACGACTCATGTATATTCGTACAAGAACAACGATGAGGGCGGAACACAACCAAACCCTCTCGATTATGCAAATACCACGAAAGATACCATGAATCCGTAGGGTAATCAAGAATACCAGCAAGATTAATCATATTCATCATGAATTAATCCAGAAGACGGAACGAATCGAACAATAAAATCGAAAACCCCCAATTACGGTAAATGCTCCTCCCATTCGCTGCTCCAATCGAGAGCACAAGCGCGCAACATATCCTCCAATGTCTGGATAGTACACTCCGACTGCCCATCCGATTGAGGATGAAAAGAAGTGCTCAGATGCAAACGAGTACCCAATGCCTTATGCACCGCCTGCCAAAAATGCGATACAAAATGGCTATCCCGATCCGAAACAATAGACTTCGGAGTACCGTGAAGTCTCACAATCTGCACAATAAACACCAGCGCCAACTTTTCTGGTCCCCAAGTATCCTTGATGCCCAGAAAATATGCCGACTTGGTCCGACGTTCCACAATCACCCAAACCATGTTCATGCCCGATCTCGATCGTGGCAAATTCGTGATGAAGTCCATCGAAATATCCTCCCAATTCCATTCCAGAACGGGAAGCGACTGCAATAATCCAGCCGGTCGCTGATGCTCGATTTTGACCTACTGACAAGTCAAACATCTCGCTACAAACCGTGCGACCTCCTACTTCATGTCATTCCACCAAAAATTCCTCCTTAGGTCTTTGTACATCTTACTCGAACCAGGATGAATGGAGTAAGGCGTAGCATGGGCCTCTCGCAAAATACTCTGCCTCAATTCCAAGTCGTTCGGTACACAAAGCCCACTCTGAAATCTCAACACACCGACCTCGTGAATCACAAACCCAGAAGACTTTCCCTTAAGCACATTCTCTCGGATTTGAGATCGGATCCTCCATTTGCTTCAGTTTAATTTCATCGAACAACGACGACGAAATCTCTAAAGCACAAAGTTGCCCGACAGCTCCCGGCAACACAATCTCAACACTCAGCTCAATCAAATCCCGCTGAAGCTCAGATCGAGATGTAAGCATCTCGAACGTCCGTAACACAACTCTTTTATCAACTCAAACCATCTCCTCTGCCTCATATTCAACTCCTGCTGAGTGAATATGTACTTCAGACTTTTATGATCGGTAAAAATACGACAGGTGGAGCCAAACAAATAGTGACGCCAAATCTTGAGCGCAAAGACAACTTCCGCTAACTCCAAATCGTGAGTAGGGTAGTTGAGCTCGTACGGCCTCAACTGTCTCGACGCATACGCAATGGTCTTGCCGTGCTGCATCAATACGCACCCAAGACCCTGACCGAAGCATCACTATAAACAACAAAACCCTCGTTGCCACACGACAACGCTAACACTGAGGCGGAAGTTAAACGCCTCTTCAGCTCCACAAAACTCGCATGTCTCTCGTCATTCCAGACGAATGTCTCGGACTTCTGGAGCAACTGTGCAAGTGGCGGATCTAGTTTCGAGAAACCCTCGACGAACCTATGGTAGTAGCCAGCCAATCCCAAGAAACTATGGACCTCCTTCACGTTCTTAGGCAGTGCCCAATCCAACACTGCCTCGATCTTCTGCGGATCCACACGGACTCCCTCGGCTGAAATCACGTGACCTAGAAACATCACCTCCTTTAGCCAGAACTCACATTTCGAGAACTTCGCATATAGTTGCTCGGTCCTCAAAATGTCTAACACCACTCGCAGATGATGCGCGTGCTCCACATCATTCCTCGAATAAATAAGGATATCGTCAACGAAGACGATGACACACTTATCCAAATACTCGATAAAGACCTTGTTCATCAACTGTATGAACACTGTCGATGTGTTAGTTAACCCGAAGGGCATGACCACAAACTCATAATGTCCGTATATCATCTGAAAAGCTGTTTTCAGAACATCAGACTCCTTCACTCGAAGCTGATAGTACCCTGATCTCAAGTTGATCTTCGAGAATACCGCAGCTCCCTGCACCTTGTTTAGCTCGCAATAGTCAATACACAAACGCAGTGAACCATCCTTCTTTTGCACAAACAGAACCGGTGCACCCCAAGGCGAAACGCTCGGTTGAATATATCCCGACTTAAGAAGCTCACTCAACTGCTTCTTCAACTCAGCCATCCCTGAAGGGGCCATCCGATACGGTGCCTTCAAAATCGAAGCCGCACCCGGCTCTAACTCGATAGCAAACTCTACCCCATGGTCCGGTGGCAACCCCGGTAACTTGTCAGGAAAAACATCAGGAAACTCACTAACAACTAGAATCGATGATAGCTCGACTCCACCACTCTCTGCCTTCAAGGCGTAACACCAATACTCAGTACACCTCTTCCGCAGGAGTCTCATCGCCTTTAAAGCGCTAATAACAAACTTCTGGTTTCCCCTCTTTCGCCCTGCGAAAGAGTGCTCGGTGTCGTCCTCGGCTAACATAGTAATGATTCTCGTGCGGTAGTTCATGATCACACCAGGCCGCTCGAGCCAATCATCCCCGAGAATTAACTCCTCACCCTCAATACCCACAACAATAAGATCAGAGAGCCAAGCCCTCTCGCAAATAGTCATAGGATAATATCGGATCTCTCGGTCACCAACGATCCTATCACCGCTAGGAAGTTTAACGATGAAAGGCTCGCAAGGCGACAAACAATCAGGACCCAAACGGCGCACACATTCCAAAGAGACGAACGAATGCATAGCACCAGAATCGAAAAACACACTGATATGATGCGAATGAATATGAACGGTACCTGTGGCTACGGTGGTGGCTGGATCATCGGTCCTCCTCATATCATAAACACGCGGTTGGGCGGAGCCGACACTGGAAGCTCCCCCTCTAGCGGGCTGACCCCGACCTCTCCCTCGACTAGCACTCGGTGGAGACTGAGAAGCAAACGATCCTTGATTCACACTTGGTTCCCTAGGCGCTGGAAGAGAAGCCTGGGCACCAATAATTCTCTCTCTCTCAGCACAAAAAGCAGCCTTGTGGCCCGGCTGGCCACACCGATTACATGCCAGCAAAGGACTCAGACAAGTACGACGGACGTGGCCTCTATGGCCACAATTAAAACACCTCACATCACGGGATGGAGTACTGGTAGCCCCGCGGAAACCTCCAGTAGAATGAGCTGGACCACCACCAGTGGCTAAGTTAGCAGACTGAGATTTCTGCTGACCTCCACCTTTGCGGCCCGAAAAATCTTCGATGGACTTCTGCTTCTTGCTCTCGCGAACCGCCTCACTGGCCGTCACAGACATATCGTAAACGAGGGCTCTACTCTGATAATCCTTCAAGGTAGTGCAGAGGAGCCCAGACATGTAGTCACAAATCGACAATTTCATCCACCTGGAGAAGTGGAAAATCTTGTCGCTCTCCTCTCTAACATGGGCCTTCACGAGGCCCAACTCCCGGTTGAAGTCAGCAATAGCTTGAGAAACAGGGATATCCTGAGTCTGAGAGTCAAAGAAGGCATGGACTCGAGCCTATTTGACCAGCCACGGGCAATATTCGGTCTCCATCAGGTCCGTAAATTCATCCCATGTAGCAGCGCGGTCCCTGGGCTCAACGGCCTCCCACCAGTCAGTAGCATCCCCAGTGAGAAAATACTGGGCAATAGGGACCTTACGGTCCTCAGGACAGTTGGTGGCAATAAATATTTGGATATCTCCTTGATCCACCCCTCCCAGCCAATCGGGTCTGAGGCTCCCAAAAACTGAGGAGGATGCATCTTGATGACATCCTGAAGCCAATAGTCTGCTCCGTCCAGCAGCATGGGCCGGATTCGGGTTCTGAACCGCCTGAGCTATCGCAACCATTTGGTTCACCATTTGTTGCATAACAGCCGCAACACCAAGGTCGGCGCCATCTTGAGTAGAAGCATGGCTATGACGGTCACCGGTACTGCCGACTCCAGAAGAATGCGACGTCGCCACCCCCACGTCCCCGTCCGCGTCCACGACCACGACCACGGCCTCTTCCAGCATCCATACTAATGTTAAATAAGTAGCAAAAGTAATTCGATGGTAAGTACGAGAGGAAAAACAATCACAAATCAAGAATCGAAGGTGCGATACAAGGAATAGAGTAAGGAAAACTTACAGACACTGGAAGTATCGGAATCCTGGCAGCGTGATGACGATGTGCAAAACGAAATACAACAAGAGCCAATAAACCGACAAGCCTAGGTATCCATAGACCTAGTTCTCTGATACCATTTTCTGTAACACCCCCAAGATATTCAGGGTATATTACAGCGCCGTGGATCCCTATATGAGACCCACCAGTCAAGACGACCAAACATACTCATCAACTCACGGAATCATCATAAAAATATCTCGTCATAAAGATGAAAAGCGATAATAATCCACCCAGTTCAACCGGTCAACAACATCACAACCACTCAGCACAAATATAATAGATGAAATGTTCAATCCGAACAAATAAAAACTCCTAAGTACTCGAGTACTTCTATTAGTTTACAAATTGACAAACAATCAAAAGGTAGAAAACAATTAGACACCACTCATGCACAATCATCACGCACGGCCACTACACCATATTTGGCTTTCAACAACATTTTTTTTATGTTACAAGCAAAAGTGTAGCCTTAGATGCCTTAAAGTTGGTCAAATTTGATTTAAGGCTACACATTTTTCTAACGTTATTATTGATACAAATTAGTGTTACCGTAGACTAAATTGAATATCTACGCTAACACAAAATTTTGGTGTAGCCGTTGCTATTTAAAAAAGTGTAACTAAACACAAAGAAATAGGCGGACTTGCTAAAATATATTAGGCGGTCCAAATAAATTACTCTCAAAACGACCCGATTTTTTAAAGTTATTTTATGAATATACTTTTTTATAATAAAGAAAACTTGTAGAAATTTCATGTTATTACGAAACATATATTTTCTAAAATATTTGCGGAATTTAAAACGATTTCAAACCTCCAATACAACCGTAAAATCCAGCAGCGGAAAATAATTATCAAAAACAAGGTTAAATTGGAATGCTTATGAATTGTCCTAACCGTGATCTTGATTCTCGTATCCTACAATTGGAATATAAACATATGCATAAAATCTAGGTAAAATTAGAGATATTAAACTGGCCCGGGTCCGTCGAGCCAGCCCGTTTAACCCTTTAGAAAACGAGATTATGGCCAATATTTCGCAACCCATTTAAATTCGGGCCCTTTTCACCAGGTGGGCTGACTTAATAATATCTCATCGGTCCACTTTTACACTTAATATCTTGCCTTACGAGTCTAACCCTAATATCTCATTAATATCTCATCCGTCGTTGATTGTGAAAGAAAATACTATTGACGAAGATGGAGCGGCGATCCATCTCAATCTCAGTGAAGGTGACAGTGTTGGTGGTAATACTGGCTATGGGGGTTTGTCGTGCTGCGGTCGTAAATAAGTCGGTGTCGGTAGGTTCCATTCGATCCACTGCGAAAGAGGCACGCGATCTCTTGAGATTGAAACCAGAATCCGACGGTGGTGATTTGAGGGAGGAGGAGGAGAAACACCATTTGGATGGCGGCTTCTCTTCCCTGGAAGGAATGTTACAGTGGGCTATTGGTACTTTCTTCGCTTCTCGTTTCTCTATTGCTGGTTGATTACTCCCCGACTTCGTTATTTGAGAATTAATATGTTGTCGCGTTAAAAACCTTCTATGAGGTTCTAAGGTGTGGGTTTGGTACAGCTAATCTAGAAAGATTAAAGTATAACTGGATTAGATAAACTTGAAAAATACTCGATTGAGGTTTAACGATTAAAGCTACTCAAGGGTCAGAATCTAAAATAATTCGCAAGCTTTAAGCGAGTTCCGTCTGACTACCGCTCTTCCAAATGTGATTCAAGGTGTTTTCTAGCTTTTAACCATCAATGTGTTAAAAATTTGAGAAATGTTGAGCTGTGCATTCTTGAAAGCCATATAATTGGGTATTCGTTGGTGGGGCTTAATATGTGCTATGTTGTTAATGTGTTAGATAGGGAAAACACAGTCGTGAAGGTATTTTTGGAACTCGGTGATTCTTAACCAAGAATTAAATTCAATTTGGGGAATATAGGTAACACAAACTAATAAAGTAATTAGATAGTTGTTAGTAGAAGAGAGAAAATGTATTACATTTTAACTTTTTAGCTTGCTACAGTGTCTGAATAAAAAATTGCCAGCATAATTAAACATTCAACAGAGGAATCCTCAGGTTCGAGTATTGGGAAACAATGAGACTCACATAGCAGCATTTACAAAAAGCAAGTATATAACAATGCCAAAATAAAGCTCATTCAGACCTCGATATATGACCAGGCTAGCTTTTCATTGTGCATTTAATTGCACGTGTTGTGTATGTTCGTGAGGCATGAGTTTCTAACGTAGACTAGCTTAGCGAATATGTGGGTAGTATTATAGGTCGTGGAATGAGTACGTGTTTGCTGGTTGATTGAGATAGGTTTTTATATGCTTTACTTCATGCCTGTATACATGTTCACTCGCTCCTTTTTTTTGTTTCATTTCTTATGTTTTCAGCTGATGTTATGAAGTCCTTGAACATTCCTAAGGGAGTAGAAAGAGTACTTTTTTAGAACACTTAATACGGAGAGGTAATTATATCAACAACGATCTTCTTATAGCTTGCATTTGTAACTGGTTCAGTAACAAGATGTACATGCTGTTAACGGTGCTCTGGTTTGTCAGTTCAAGCTTAAAGTTATGGTAGAATTTTGATTGAGCATAGGGATATTAGGAATCTATAGATAATGCTTATGGATATGCTTTGTCTAAGAGCCTGAAACAAACCTGAGAGGGGTTATATCTTTAATGATCATGAATCAGAACGTTATAACGTTAACAGACTGTTCAATGACATGAAATTATGGAGACTTGAGACTCGTCGTACCGATCAAAATTCCATCAAATGCAAAAGATAATGTATTCTCCTACCTAAAATGAAAGCTAACTGCCAATTCAGCTAAACATGACTTATGTTGGCATGACACGGTTATTTCGAATCACTTTTTGCTGTAAAGACAATAATTCTTTGGTTGAATCGATTTAAGTCTGCTATGTTAGTAGTTTTGAGTATTCAACGTTCCTAATGGTCTGCTTTAGATAGAATAAAATTAATGTATCTGTGAGAGACTTTCGTATTGTGAATATCTTATACTCCTACGAATCAATTTCAGGGGTCTCATGTATAAGAATGCATTTGACACAAGTTATGTGGGATTCATGAAAGATGGGACCCAATGGCTTGTAGAGAACACCGACATCAAACTCGTTCGTAAGACGTAAAGTATTGTTTTCAGATTCTTGTGTTTTGATAGCTTATAATGTCATTAAGTAGGTTTTCTGATAAAACATGCCATTATAACCAGCAGCAATAATTTGTGACATTTTTGCTCAAATTCGAT
Source organism: Orobanche coerulescens (assembly GCA_033398695.1). Taxonomy (NCBI): domain Eukaryota; kingdom Viridiplantae; phylum Streptophyta; class Magnoliopsida; order Lamiales; family Orobanchaceae; genus Orobanche; species Orobanche coerulescens. The sequence continues at coordinate 35,472,100 of CM065807.1, forward strand.
TGTAATTTGCTATGAACATTTTTAACATTTTGATGCTTCTTGTCTGTGTGTGCTTAGTTTTTCCACCCCCATCTGTTTATCCTTTTTGTTTTTTGCAGGAGTTGATTACTTGTCTGTTGCTGCTTTTGATGATTTAATTCCTTCTCATCTTGTTTTTCTTGAAGGCAGGGTAAGAATTTCCCTTCTTATCGCTTTAAATCTATGCACCAATATATGAACTGAAAGTTTTGTTCTGAAGCAGAAGGTACAAATTCAAATAGATGATGAGAAAACTTTCTGGAACATAAAGGAAAAACTTCAGTAGGCAACTTCATATGAAATGCAACCATATTACGTAATGAATCACGTACCATATTTTAGTATTTTCGCATATACAAGAGCTATAGATTTATCATGTCTGCCACTTAACAAGCTTCACAGATGATTGTTTCTCATTGCAGCATTTCTACTGATTGATTTATTGTACATATAAATGCAACGTTAGACTTGAAATTCAGATCACATTGGTTGAATTTAGATAACTAATTAGTTCATCGAGCTACTGAATTAGAATCCAGCATCCAATCACCTGTGTCTACTCCTCGAACAAGTATATAATTATTTCTTGAGTTTTTTAGTTATTCTTATAGGATAATAGATATTCTAATTTTTGACGGACCATCATATTGTTATAACTTGATAAAGCTATTTTTTGCATGCTGACAGGATATAATGGAGAAGCTAAAGGCACCGTCAGATGCAAAGTTGATGAAAATTGCAATAGATGATTTGATTAACTTATCTCTACCTTTGGAGGATCTCCATCGTGCACTTCAGGATCTCTTGATACTTGTTGAGCCAATCGACAACGCAAATGGTTTGTGTAGTTTGCAGTTTTTGGCCATTGATTTATCTTGGGGATACTTTCTGTTCAAGGTGACTAGTGACATTATGTGTGGATTATTTAATTTTATTTTAATAATGTTATTTTATTGTTCATAAGAATAGATTAGGTCTTTGACTGAAACTCAGTGGATTTGTACTATTGGTTTTACTCTTATCTTTACATGAAGGAACAAATCCAAGCACTCTTGATTAATGTCCTATTGATCTTTCTCACTTTCCACTTCTATGCTTATAATCTACTTGTTTCTCCTTTTTTCAGTCGATGCTTGCTGCTGCTAGAGCGGAAATTTTTTATTATCCAGCAAAAGGGACTCCAGATCAGGTATGTTTACTAAGAATTATAAATTACATAGATGCAAACATGCATGCCGAATATTAAAGTCAATGTTCTAGAATCAGGTACATAGATGCAAACATGCCGAAATTTTTTACTATCCAGCAGAATGGACTCCAGAATAGGTATGTTCACTAAGAATTATAAATTACATAGATGCAAACATGCATGTTATTTTTCTGTCTTGAAAAGAATGTTATACTACTTTAATATTTTTTATTTAAAAATCAGTGTTGTGTTTTTACATTCAAATATTGGTTGCTTATAATGATAGTTTTTCACGCTTTAGTTCTAGTTTATCATGATCATGGTATATCCTGTGTTTTGTATTAGAATTTAACTAATGTACTCTGTAGTATTTTTTGCTAATTGTTGTACTTTCTAGTTAACTGTTGATTCGTTTGGTGATTGGTAATAATGGGCCACAAACTGGCCAGCATAGCATTGGAGGCTGGGAACTTGCTTCAAATGAGGGAGATAATGCGGGCTCTTCTCAAATACAACAACATACTCTGCAACTGAGAGTGCGAGGAAAGAAGTCGGAGACGCAAAATGTTCTGCTCGACGTAGACCATGAGGCAACTAGAGCTGTCATTTTGGGGGGGGGTTGAGATGATGAAATTTTTCTAAGTGACTCAAGTAGTTTTGTTGTATTTATGGATTGTGATGGTAACTTGTATTTAGATGTTTGGTTATGTAAGTGCATTTGGCTGTTTGATTATAGATTAAATATTTGGCAGTCATGTATTTTGGATGTTGTTATGGTTGATAATATTTTAATGGTATTTACTTTTATGGTAATATTTATTTTCCAATATAACTGCTTTTTACCATGAAAAATGTTGGTAAAAACCTACAAAAATGTAGCTATATACTCTAATTTATAATTCTTCACGTTAGCAAAATATAAAAATTGTGTTGGCAAAGATTAAAAGTGTGTTGGCAAAAGTTAGAACTGTTCATATATAAGTGTAGCCATAGTGTTAAAGTTGTTGGTAAAGATGTCAAAGTGTTTCACAATTTAATGTTACACTAGACCTCATGAGTGTTAGCATAGGTCTATAGCTACGCAAATATTTGTGTCACTAAATATATAAAAGTGTGGCCTTAAGTGTACAGCAACACAAAATCTAGTGTAGGCACAGAGAAAAAATGTGTTGGCATAGGGGTCTGTTGTTACACTTTTTTCGCATGTTACCAAAAACTAGAAAAGTGTTACCTTAGACCCCTATGGTTGCGGCCATTTTTGTAACACCTTCAAATTTGGTCAAAGTGTAGCCGTAGCTTGTTTTTTTGCCTTCAGCAACACTTTTTGGACTTTTGAACACAGTTTTTCAGGTGTTGCAGAAACCCATATATGGTGTAGTGGGCCATCATCCACATATTGGTCCAGCGCCTGTTCGTCTTGATGAACCTGACCTAAAAATCATAAAATAAATTTCCCCAAAACGGGTCCCGAAAGGGGTTAGCAATTACGCTAGTACAAGTAACCAAATGAACAACTTACATCTTACACATATAGTCAAAGCATGCAATCATGAAAACATCGGTTGAAACCCACATTTCCGGAAACGCCAATAATCCAAAACACATTTGTTGGGAAAAACAAACACCCTGTATCGAATCAGCCGGGATACCCGATCCCTGTATCGATTGTTATTTGTTATTGAGAAGGTTTTGACATATGCCAAATATACAGTAAGGAAACTGTATCGAGGATTCAAGGCTTTATCCTATATCGAAAACCTGCCTCGAATCAGCATCAGTGAAGCTCGTCAAGACTGAAGAAGACTTGTAAAAAGATCAAGTATGGAAACTGTCTCGATGCTCTAAATACAGTCATCTTCCATACAGTTCACAAAAGGACAAGAAAGAACACAAGTCAAGTCCCGTTGAACAAAGAAGTATTTAAATACTCTAGGATAAAGTATTTAAATACTGTCAGTCTTCAGATCTTCAGAATCCCGCGAAATCCGGATCATGTCATATTCCCGTTGAAGGAAATCTTACTCAAACGGACATCTCAACGGATACTTTCTTCAGAGACTATATATATATCCTTGAAGACATTGAAGATTAGTTACCAAAAACACACGAACTGAACGACCTCCAGTAACATAACTCTCAAAGCTATCAAAGTTATCATCTGAGCAAACATATCTCCAGAGCATACTGCAAGTTAGAACGAAAGAGATATACAGTGCTCAACATCAAGAACAGCTATCATCAGCTCAAGAACGTGATATTCAAAGTCTGTTCTTACAGTTACCTACCTTTTACCTCGTGTAAAAACCGAGCTCTGTGAACTCAACAAGTTATTCGACTGTGTGGGACGAATAAGGACGAAGCTTTGGGCGTGTGTGAAGAAGCTAGTCAAGAAGGAAGCTTTAACCAACTGTGTGAACGGTTGAAAGCGACATTCTTTGTATCAATCATGTGAACGATACAAGGATAGGTTTGTTTATAATTACGTAGTTGTACGCAGAATTATATAATAAACTTTTACTCTGTGTGGAGGACCGGTGGACGTAGAGGGGTTTACCTCGAACCACTTAAATTACCGTGTTATTTACCTTCGCTTTCTTGTTTGAAATAAGCGTGATATATTAAGTATACACCTAATACGTCGTTCTTGTATCCACGGCAACTAATCGTATCAAGACTTCGCTACGCACTCGATTTAGATTCCATACGGTTTGTTGTTTAAACGATTTCCCAAAGCGTATCCAAGATACTTAAGTGGCCAACAAGTGGTATCGAGAGAGGTTGATTCTAAAAAGAATCGGTCGTATTTCTTTTTAACCGAATCGATTCAAATCACTTATTTTCAAAAGCAGTTTCCTTCATTCCTATATTATCAGTATGGATACTTCTATGATTAACAAAGTCCCTATGTTCTCTATTAACGAATTTGACGACTGGAGAATTAGAATGGAAGCTCATCTTGCAGCAATGCACGAAGAGATGATTTTTGTTATACAGATGGTCCGATCAAGATCATGAAGGTCAATCCACCGCAAGGATTGAGGGCCAAGCCCATGCCGAAATGCTCGAGAAAGAACGCGAGCAATGGACAACCGATGAAAGGAAGCGATCCAATCTCGACAACGTGGCTAAGAACGCGTTATTTGTCACTCTTGACAAAGGCACGTTCTCAAAGGTAAAGAGCCGCAAAGCGACAAAGAAATCAGGATAAACTCAAGTTAATTTGTGAGGGAACCGGCTCTCAAAAGAAAACAAGATTTCAAAACTTACTCAAGAATTTGAATCTTTTGAAATGAAACCAACGGAAACACTTGAGGAACTTGACCTCAGTTCTTGGTATTGTTGGTGAACTTGAAGCGTTGGGCAAGATTTACACCCAAAAGGAGAAGAACTTAAAAATTTTCAGATCTCTCCTGCCCAGATGGGACATTAAGACCACAGCTATGCGTGTATCCTGTAATCTTAATGAAATATCCACTTTTGATCTCTTCTCGACCTTAAAGCATTTGAGTATGACATTGACAAGAGAGAAAGTCAAGAATCTCCTTCAAAAGTCACACCTCGTCAGTATCGAACCGTCGACACAGCATGCCTAGCTCGTCGAAGCCCGGTCACAAGAGCGCTGACAGTGACGACGACATCCTGTCACAAGATGAAATGGCGCTTCTAATGCATAAATTCAAAAAGTTCATTAAACAGTCTGGAAAGACTCCCTACAGGCCCAAACCTGTCAACAAGGTAAGTACCGAAACATCATCTGGTGATGCTAACCTGTGCTATAACTGCAGGAAACCAGGCCATTATGCAAACAAATGTCCTCATCCCAAAGTCCAAAGATTGCCTGAGGCCGAGCAGCAAGAGAGAGATGAAAGAAGACGTGCTTGGAAAGACAAGCTCAAGGCCCTGATTGGAGAATCAGAAGCCTCCCCCACACCTTCTGGAACATCTTTGGCCATAAAGCACATGTATGCTTTATCATCGAACTCATCGTCAGATGAATCACTTTCAGTGACCACCTGAAGACATTCTGCTGATTTGGATGGTGTGGGGCAAGAGGATGTCTCACGTCAACTTCAAGACGATCAACAAGCTTTCAAGACAAGGTATGGTTAGAGGTTTGCCAGATGTGTCATTCAAGAAGGACAACGTCTGCGGTCCATGCCAGAAAGGCAAGCAAATCAAGTCAACCCTGAAAAGCAAATCCTACCTTTCAACCCAAAGAGTGTTGGAAATGCTACACATGGATCTCTACGGTCCTGTAGACCCAGTAAGTTTGGGAGGTAAGAAATATTGCATGGTTGTTGTTGATGATTATTCCAGGTATGCTTGGACGATCTTTCATAGCAAGAAGAAGGAAATAGCATTAAAGCTACCCGAGCTCCTGAGGATGTTGCAGAATGAAAAAGCATCGAGTATCGTGTGCATTCGTTCCGACAGAGGTACTGAATTTACTAACCGCTTTATAGAGCAATACTGTTCGGAGAATGGAATACAGCACGAATACTCAGCTGCCCGTACACCTCAACAAAATGGTGTTGCCGAGCGAAAGAATAGGACGTTGAAAGAAGCAACAAGGACAATGATTGCCGCAAGCAAATTGCCACAGCGTTTCTGGGGTGAAGCAACCAATACAGCGTGCTACACTCAAAACCGCTGTATCGTCAACTAGCACCACAACAAAACAGCTTACGAGGTATGGAATAACAAAACTCCATTAGTTTCGTATTTTCACATTTTTGGATGCAGGTGTTATGTTTTGAACAATGGGAAGGACCAACTTAGAACCTTTGATGAAAAATCAGATGAAGGAATATTCGTAGGATACTCCTCCGTCGGCAAAGCTTTAATCTTTAATAAAAGGAGGTGACGATCGAGGAATCGATTCATGTAGTGTTCGACGAACCACACCATGACCCTACAGGAGTAGATGATATCACTCAGGACATTCACCATCTATCTATCTTGGATCCACCTACACCCATAGAACCTGTAGTTGATTTAGAAATCAACCCCGCAGCTGTAAGAATCGATGTGGATGAAGCTGATGCTATTCAAGCTGAAGCTGTACCCACAGAAACTTTCGATACAGTACGGGATCCTGAACTAGAACCCGACCGAAGATGGTTGAGAGATCACCCACAAGAGCTGATCATTGGAAGCATTAATGCCGGTGTTTCTACTCGTAGGAGAATACAGAGTACACAAGGAAATGTACTTTGTGCACAAGAAGAATCTAATGCTGAAGTCTCACAGTTTCCTGAATGGAAATCTCAATCCGAACTTAGGAGACTCAATATGTGCACTATCGCTGTATTCTTAGCCCAGTCCGAACCTGTTTCGACCATAGACGCTCTTAACAACTCTCATTGGATAACATCTATGGAAGAAGAGCTTAACGGTTTCGAAAGAAACAATGTATGGTATCTTGTACCCAGACCGACACACCAATCGGTTATAGGAACCAAATGGGTATTTCGAAACAAAAAGGATGGAAATGGACTTATCATAAGAAACAAATCCAGACTAGTAGCACAAGGCTATTGTCAGGAAGAAGGAATCGACTATGATGAAACCTTCGCCCCTGTAGCGAGACTAGAAGCCATTAGGATATTTTTAGCCTTTGCCGCCCATAAAACTTTTATCGTATACCAAATGGATGTCAAGAGTGCTTTCCTGAATGGAGAGCTTACAGAAGAAGTTTATGTTGAACAACCACCAGGGTTTGCCAACACAGACGGTATCGATCTAGTTTACAGGCTAAGGAAAGCCCTGTACGGACTTAAACAAGCCCCTAGAGCCTGGTACGAATCCCTGTCCCAGTATCTAATCAACAATGGATTTGAGAAAGGTGCTGTCGACAAAACCTTGTTCAAGATACAGGAAGGTGATGACCTTCTAATGGTACAAATCTATGTCGATGATATTATTTTTGGTTCAACTAACCTTGCTCTATGTCAAAGGTTCTCACATCTCATGCAAAGCAAATTTGAAATGAGTATGATGGGGAACTTAGTTATTTCCTAGGTTTGCGGGTAAAGCGGTTGCCTACGTGTATATTCATCAACCAGAGAAATACGACAGGAGCTTCTCAACAAATTTGGAATGAACAATTCCAAATCTTCGCTAACCCCATGAGCACTTCCGTGCAAATTAGTGCTTATGAATCCGGAAAGCAGTTTGACCAATCACTCTACAGAAGCTCATCGGTTCGCTCCTGTACCTAACGGCTAGCGAGCCCGATATCCAGATTCTTTGTTGGAGTGTGTGCGAGATACCAAGTTGCACCTAAGGAATCACACTTCAATACAGCTAAACGAATCCTGAAATACGTTAAAGGAACAGTCGATGCAGGACTGTGGTATCCTAAGGAAGGCGGATTCGATTTAGTTGGATACAACGACTCGGATCTCGGAGGCTGCAAGCTAGATAGGAAGAGTACAAGCGGAACTTGTCACTTTCTCGGACCTAGACTCGTATCTTGGTTCAGTAAGAAGCAATTGGCAAATTCTCTTTCCTGTTGCAGTCTTATTCTCCTTGCAGCTTCTCGTTGAATCAGAGTACTATGCTGCTGGTAGCTGCTGTATGCAGATCCTTTGGATGCAGCAACAACTGTCAGATTATGGAATCGATGCTAGAGAGACTCCAATCATGTGTGATAGCACGAGTGCAATTGCAATCACGCACAATCCTGTTTTGCACTCGCGCACTAAGCATATCAACATGAAGCATCATTTTATCAGAAATCATATCGAGAACAAGGATGTTCGCCTGGAAAAGGTTCATACAGACATCCAGTTGGCCGACATTTTCACCAAGCCTCTCGACACAGCAAGATTCAACATGCTAAGAACAGAATTGGGGATACTACAGCCAGACTCCCTGTAAGTAAATTTACTGTTTTTACTCAACAATTGAGGGGGAATGCTGTAAGACCCGTGAATACAGTATCCAACATTAATTATCTATACACTCAGAAACATCAATACAGTACTGTAGCGAACGAAGGCATATGAATCCTACAGCTGATGTGTGCAATAATTAAGGGGGAATACTGTAGGACCCATGAATACAGCATTAATCCAAATATTGCTGTATGGAATTCAAAACCTATTAGTACCTTTTTAAGGGGGAACGCTGTATCGACGCGGAGAACAGCACATACTATAGGATTTCGATTCAGTATGTAATATAATATTATTTCCTTTTTAAAATAATTTTTGTCCACGTGCCCTGTTTTTATGTCAAACGTCATGTTCATTAAATGCCTTACACGACATCTGGACAACTGAATCTCAAAAGCCGCGATGTTTTTAAATTGTTTATTATTTTTAAACCCGCGTTTTAGGCATTTAGGGTAATCAACCAATGTCGGAAGTGGGACCATTGTATTTTAAAACCTTTTAATGGATTAGCGTACGATTACACTAAATCCATCCCGACCGTCGATTTCAAAACCGGTTCCCATCCCTTAAAATCGACCATTCGTACTCTGCAAACCCTATTTCGCGCCCAAGTATAAAAGGATCAGATTCGCCATTAGAGACTCTTTACGCTTTCTGCAATTACAAGAGATCTCAAGCAAACAACCTACATATTTTCTGCATAATCACTGCAAATTTCTACTGTTTTCTTCCACCTTCGTTTTAAGAAAACATCCATGGCTAGTCAATCTTCTTCCCCTGTTCTGAAGAAAACCTCCAACATCATTGATGGCCGGATCTTCTCGAAACCTGTTATCATCGAACGTATCATCTCTGAAATCAACGACACCGAACCAATGGAGTATATTATTACTCGTCTTGAGCAACAAGGTCTTTATCGCTTCGGGAGCAAAACCGCCGACAAATACGACGCCCATCTGGTTGAGGAATTCTACCTCAACGCCGCCGTTCGTTTTCTGTCACTAGCCCAGGGAGGACATGTTGCTGACATCACTGCAACAGTCCAAGGAGTGCAAATCTGCATCAATAGCGACCTACTCCAGAAAATCTACAGGCTGCCCGCCGACGGCCTGACCATGGACCAGCTTGAGACGTTCGGGTCTCAAGAACTGATTACCAAGTTTTATGGACTTTTTACAGGGTCCAAAGTGGTTGGCATGGTGACAACCACCTGTCACAAGAAAAATTTTCTTCTTTATTTTGTTTATCTGCATGACTTCTGTTCCAGAATCATTGAAAATCGAACCGGTGCGTTCGAGATGTGCACGAATCTAAGGTTCAGAATGATGGTAGCTATTTTGACCTGTGAAAAGGTCAATTGGTGCCAAATCATTTTGAAACGACTTCAAGAAGAGGTGTGCAAGCCTGCCACCCAAAAGAAATCATTTGGTTTAATGCTGAACTACATCCTGACGAAGTGCGGAGTGATGCAATCCGCCGATGCCAAGAAAAATAGCTCACGGATATATTTAGGAGGTGTCAAGCCCACTGCTTATAACCAGAGCACCATGCATGCCAACCATCCGCAAACCAGGCACATGCCTATTTCTGACAACCCCAGAGATGTAACCGTGAAGGTCCCAGAAATGGAATCTTCAAAGAAGAAGCGCAAGCGTTCTCACGGAAGAAGCACTCTGTGGTGAGAAGTCCAAGAAGAGACTCCGGAGGCTCTCAAAAATCAAAACCAAGCACTCCGAGGATGTCTCGCCCGTGGCGCAACCCACTGAAGAACCCCAGGGCCCAACCCCTGCGGAAGAGGTGTCTCCTACTGCATCGACAGTAGATCCCGAGCCCTTGGCGGCTACGACGGATATAGAGACATCTGCCAACATTCAAGACGTTAGCACGTCGGCTGCCCATTTGGAGCCAAAAGCTACTTCTCCTCTACGGGATTCCACACCCGTGCAGATCCAATTTCCTTCGGCACCATCCCCTGCAAGGAGTCCATCTTCCGTGCGGGATCCCATACTGCACTGGAATCCTCGAAACAGCGTCTCCAGACGTGATTCAAAGTCCCTCCCCTGACTCAATCATAAATCAAACACTTCTTTCGGTTCAAATTGAACAAGCGTACGAAAGATTCCTGCAATGGAAAGGCTATAGGCTAGCTCCGTACGACACACTGTACAATTGGAGCGAATGGAGCCACGAAGAGCGATTTATCTCCGAAGTAACAGACTCATCAAATTGAGGCCTCCTTTACGATGGGACAACGCCTCTTGCAAAGACCTCATTGAAAGCCACCGCCGCACAAATCGCGCAAGAAGAAAAGGAAAGAAGAAGTCAGAGGACTCTCCCATAAATCCAAAAACTGACGACGATGCCGACTCAGACGATGACGACTATGCTCTTCAAGCAGGTCTGAGATTGAGCCGTGAAGAGGCTGAAGCCAGAGACGCCTCTCCACCCAGAAAAGACGAAGGGCCATCTACCCTAGCCAATCCACCTTCGCCACAGCCGGAGAACATTCCCGACCAGGAGGAATCAGTCCCTCCAGTCGAGGAAGATCAAGAAATTTTGGAACAGGCACCCGAGCCTGTTGCGACCGAAGAAGCCATTCCTGCAAGCCAACAGGAGGATTCAGTCCCTCCTGCATCCATATCTGCCGAAGAACCTTCGCCACAGGATGCTTCTGAACCCACTGTCGCCGTACCACAAGAAGCTACTCCCGCCCCTGCAACCTTGGAATCCGAGGACGGTAACGAACCTGAGGATGTCCAACTTACTTCACGTCCATCCGTGAACGTAAGGAGGTTGAACTGCACTGAAGACTTCGCCCAGCCTGACTCTCCTATCTCTGCTGCACGTAAAGAGCGCCTGCGAGCTCTTGGCCTTCAGACTGTATTTATCCAAGACGCAGTAAACGCTCTATCTTCTGTTGAAAAGGCACTGAATTGGATGCACACCTCTGCAGTAGAAGAAATGACCACTCTTCAACACGAAGTATCTCGAGTTGTCGACGCATTCATCCTTCTGCCAGAAGTTTTCAAGCAAGCCTTGAAGATCATGGAGGATAAACAGGAGCAACTGCTGAAGGAGGAAGCTTCAAAGACAAGAATTGCTGAAGCCAAGACCGCCTGTGCAATGATTGATAACAGCTCTCAGCTGCGTGCGCACGACAAAAGCATTCAAGAGATGTCGCAGACTCTTTCCTCCCTTTTTGAAAGAATAAACAGCATCGAGACCAAACAGGACGCCGCTCTTGAAATCCTGCAAAGTCTTGATGAAGCCAAAAAGGGGGAAGAGGCACGAGAAGCTGCAAGAAGAATAAGACTGCAACAGGAAAGGGAATTTGAGGTCGCTCGCAGCAAGATCATTGCCGAATTGAACAAGCTAGCACCTCAATCCCAAAGCTTTAGAATTTCAGGCTCCAGACCAGAATTCCATGACCCAAATGTCCCTTGGCAAAATCTTATCCAAAGACCTTCGGAAATACGTCTGCCGACCAACCGCAACCCGCCGAAGAAGTGAAGCACTGGAGGAAGAATGAACTGATGAGATATTTTGTCAGACTCATCAGGGAATCCGCCATCTTCAAAAATTATAAAACATTGGCGGAAGCGGCAGACAAGTTTTCAAAGATGCTAGAAGAAGGTAAGCTCCCTCTCCAAGTCCAGATGAAATCAAAACATAGAAGAGGAGATCGAGTCACCCATCCAGAAGATTGGATACTTGCCTTTGGTCGTTCATATGAAGGAAGAGCGATTTACCAGGAACGAGGCAATGATTCACTTCAAAACTGGTGGCGCGGCACCGAGAATGAGCCAGGAAAGAGACCTTGGAGGCATGCGGATTATAGATGAGGAGATGAAATTTATGTATATTATTTTTGTTTTTGTAATTTCTATTCGAAACAGCAAATTTTGTACTCAATCATTTTGAATATCAATAAAATAGTTTGTTTGTCTTGAAAGATTACAACTCGTAATCTACTGTGTTTATGTATGATTACTTAAAATTGTTTGATAGGAATCTCAAGTTAGATAAACTTGATTGAAAAATAAGCTGTACGAACTAGTCTACGAACAGTTCATAGTTTCAGTTGTAAACTTAGAATACATTGTAAGATTGTGCCTGCGCGCCAATCATAAAGCTTAAGTTGTAATAAATCTCAAACTGTATCGAACATGCCTGCGAGCAGTTCATTATTGTAGACTAAGTCACTAAGTCAGACCTATTGACAAAAGACCAAGAAATCTGCCAGAAGTCATCGAAGAAGAATGCTTCATGAAGAAGGTTTTGGCATCATCAAGAAGACTCGAAGAGTTGAAGTAAGTTAGTCTTGGCAAATTGTCAAAAAGGGGGAAATTCTTAAATTACTGTGTTATTTACCTTCTGCTTTTACTGTTTGAAATAACTGTGATATATTAAGTATACACCTAATACGTCGTTGCTGTATCCACGGCAACTAACTGTATCCAAGACTTCCGCTACGCACTCAGATTTAGATTCCATACATTTTGTTGTTTAAACGATTTCCCAAACTGTATCCAGTATACTTAAGTGGCCAACAATATTTATAAAATGCACCACAATTAACCGTCGATCCACGTCTCTGTGGACCCCTACTGAGACCCCGTCGGAGCTAAAACCCGTAGTGGTTAAAAGCAATCTCGTCAATCCACATCTCTGTGGACCCCTACCGAGACCTCGTCAGATCTAACCCGTAGTGAGCATACACACACACACACACCATTTCTCATGCAATACTACCATGTCAAGATTGTAAGTTCATAAGGGTACTTGCTTTGATCGAAAGACGATGACACGAACGGAAGAAAGAATCAAACACGACCGCTAGGAACTGGCGAACCGAACCTAATGATTTAAAGAATACAATCACAACCATTTGTAAACGAAAACGGAAATGGAATATACCCGGAAACCCACCTACGACTCATGTATATTCGTACAAGAACAACGACGAGGGCGGACCACAACCAAACCTTCTCGATTACGCAAATACCACGAAATATACCATGAATCCGTAGGGTAATCAAGAATACCAGCAAGATTAATCATATTCATCATGAATTAATCAACTACACAGAACGAATCGAACAATAAAATCAAAAATCCCCAATTTACCCAAAAGTAGGGTCCTTAGAAGATTTACCTTGATTCGGATGGAGGAAGATGATTATGATGATGATAAACTACACTAGGAACACAATACTCGATCTCCCAAGAATCTCCATGGGAAAAACTTGAAGAATCGCTCAAAAACTCTCCAAAACTCTCGCTGCAGACGGAAGGAGGAAAAAGGAAGAATGTCATGAATGCAAGGTCAACTCAGGTTTATTAAACTTGCCCTCTCATTACGTACGTTAACATGCAGCGGTTAACATACGTTATGCTCATTATGTACGTAACACACAGGTGTTAGTGTACATAATGACTCGGCAGAACAATGTGCCCAAATCGTTGATGCCTTTAGCGTACGCTACATCAGACAGCTAGCGTACGCCATAAGGAGGTATTACGTACGTAACATCAGCAAGTTTACGTACGTAAGGACTCGACCAAATCCGGGAGCTCGTGTGAATAACCGCGCGAACGTGAGGGATGTCATCAGTTCAATAGGTAAAGATTCTGCTAACTCAGCTGACGATGCTACTCATTCACCGGGAGATAATCATTCACTATCAGGGAGTCGTACCCGAGATGCAGCCCAATCGAAAGGTGTTCGGGTTGACCTATTCATATTTATGCAGGGCATGATGGCCCAGATGACACAGATGGCACGTCTGATGGAGACGATGCAGAATTCAGCCACTCAGACTCAACAGGCTCCTCTGCCGTCACCTCAGAGGCAAGAGAGGAATGTGAGCAGTATAATCGGCGACATCTCTCTCCAGAGGCCACCTACTTTTGAGGGCTCATCTGAGCCGGCAGATATTATTCACTCGCATGAGCATTTCGAGAAGCTATTTGCTATGGTGGAGTGCCCCAAAGGGCACAAAGTTTCAGTCGCGGCTTACTATCTGGGTAAGGGTGCTCACTCATGGTGGCTATCTTTGAAACCCACCGACTGACCTTGCACTTGGGACCAGTTTAAGACATGTGGGAAAGGTATTATCCGGCTCCACTGAGGGAGGCCAAGTTATCATAATTACTCAGTCCCGACACCTCAGCGGAAGAAGATGTTCTCGCCATCGCCGAGAAGTTTCAGGAGCTACTTTCCTTTGCCTCATCCATTATCCACTCCGAGGCGGATAAAATCAAGTACTTCAGTAAGAGGTTGAAACTTCGTATACGGATGCAATTGCTTAATCATCATTGCACCACCCTACCCGAATTCATCGAGAAAGCTCTTACTTATGAGCTTACCGCTAAGGAAATTGCTAAGCAACAAACTTCATATGCTGGCAAGAAATTGAAGAATCATAATCAATCCAAAGGTAGTCGGGCAATCTTCAAGAAGCCTCGCACAGGCTCTACTTTTTCAGAGAGACCTCCTATGGCGCCTAAACCTGCAGAATCTCAGTCCCGAGCAGCCAGCTCGGCCATCACCTGTTTCAACTGTGGATAACAGGTTCATTACAGCACTAAGTGTCCGAGACAGACTATCACATATAACATCTCTGGGATTGTCGGGCATAAGACCCGTTTCTACCGAAGGGATTCCAGGCCTGCTCCGACGGCATCTCGGACCCCGAAGCAGTCAGATGTTCAGAATAAGGCTACTCAGTCCGCGTCGTATAAGACTACGGGAGCGAATAAAGGCAGAACCCATAATTATCAGACAGGGGCATCCGGTTCAGGGACCGGCAAGCCCCGAATTCATGAGATGAAGAGGACCAATGACCCGGAGGCCCAAATGATCTCAGGTACACTCCAAATTCTATCTCAACCTGTGTGTACCCTTTTTTATGCTGGCACATCACATTCATTCATTTCCGAGTCATGTTTGAGTAAACTACACCTGGATAGTTCTACTAGTTGCGAACCTTATGTCATTGGTCTACCAGACGGTAGAAGAATTATCGGAAATCATGAAGTTAAGAACTGTCCAATTCAGCTTAATGGCCGTGAATGGTTGGCGGACCTAATCGTGGTAGACTTACCTAAAGACGACATAATCTTGGGTATTGATTGGATGGATCGTCATGATGCCATCCTTAGTGTCTGTAAGTGTATGGTCACTATCATTTCAGACGATGGAGTCGAGTGTGTATTTCAGAGGGGTAACCCTAGCCATTCCGGAAGAGTTATTAATATGATGAAAGCAGTGAAATTACTCAATCAAGGGTGTGTCGGTTATTGGTGCTATATGACCAAGACCAAGAAATCATTAGTGACATTGGCGGATATCCCAGTAGTGAGAGACTACGCCGACGTGTTTCCAGACGAGTTACCCGGTTTACCTCCACAGAGAGATGTTGAATTCACGATAGAGTTGGAGCCTGGTACATCCCCAATATCGAAAGCACCGTATCGTATGGCCCCGACCGAAATGCAAGAGCTAAAGAATCAACTGGAGGAATTAACTGAGAAGGGTTATATCCGACCGAGTGCATCCCCGTGGGGAGCACCAGTGTTATTTTTCAAGAAGAAAGATGGTTCATTTTGCTTATGTATTGATTATCGGAAGCTGAACAGGGTAACGATCAAGAATAAGTATCCCTTATCCCGCATCGATGATCACTTAGATCACCTCCAGGGAGCTTCAGTATTTTCTAAGATCGATTTAAGATCTTGTTATAATTAGTTGCGGATTCGAGAGTCGGATATTGCAAGAATGGCGTTTTGAACACGCTATGGGCACTACGAGTTTGTAGTGATGCCATTTGGACTAACTAATGCACCTGCGGTATTCATGGAATTAATGCACCGATTTTTCATCGACTATTTAGATCAGTTTGTGGTGGTTTTCATTGATGACATTTTGATTTCTTCTCGTGACCGTGAGGAGCACAAACTTCACCTTCATTAGGACCCCGACGTGTTGAGACGAGAGCAACTCTATGGAAAATTTTCCAAGTGCGAGTTCTGGATGTCCGAAGTGATGTTTCTCGGACATGTGATTTCATCAGATGGGGTACGTGTCAACCCTCAGAATATGGAGGCTATTTGAGATTGGAAACCTCCGAAGAATGTTAAGGTAATTCGAAGCTTTCTTGGATTAGAAGGCTATTACCGGCGATTTGTGGAAGGGTTTTCTAAAATCGCTCAACCTGTAATACCCGTACTTTTTATTGATTGTTTGACCTTGACATTCTTCCTCTTTTGTCACTCTGTAAACACTTTGAGATGTTTTCGATGTTGATTTAGAGTTTCGTACCTTGTTTGAACCATGATCGTGTTGTTTGGACCTTTCGAAAGTGTTCTGAGTGATGGAGATAACGCATGCTAGGCAGCAGCTAGCGCACGTTAAGGGTATTGCGTAGTGCGCGCTAATGCCCAGTCGTAGCGCACGCTATCGGAGTTGGACAGTGAACTGGAACTTTGGCAGGACAACAGTTAGCGCACGCAAAGGTGTGGTAGCGCGCACTAACGCCTCAGGACAGAAGCCACTGGACTACCGGGTGAGCTCGTTAGCGCGCGCTAACCTGATAGACTATATTAGGGACAGTCAACCCCTGCACTTCTCATTTCTCATATTTTTCACTCTTTGCCATGGGAGCAGCGGGATTTGGGCGATTCCGAGCGTTTGGAGGCGATCCTTCTTCAGATATCAACATATTTGGTCGGATAACAAAGATTACAAAACATCTAATCCATTTCTATCTTCCAAATCAAGGTAAAATCCTTAGAACCCTATTTTTGGAAATTTTTGGGGATTTTCTTAGATTCGTCCGATTTATCCATTTTAGAGCTTTAGATCTTTGAGATTATGATGTATATACCCCTTACTCATGTTTCCCCTACGATTATATGGATTGTTTTGTGTCGTGTTCGGACTTGAGAGGGTTTGGGTGATTTTCCAACCTATGGATGTTGACCCTTGTAGTTTCGTGTATCGTATGCGGGTTTTGGGAGTTTCTTAGTGTGATTTGAGTATGGATTATTGATTATCGTGTTCGTTGCGAATCGTTTAGGTGCCGGAAGTGCGTTCTTGGACCTACCGAACTTATACTCTTTTCCTTCCGATTTCTCGATGTCTCAAAGGCAAGTATATGTTTATGATTGTACATTCTCGACTTTGAAAGTAAGATATATGATTGGCATGATTGTTTATATCCACTCAGGGATGGGCCGACGGGTCTTCTGAGGGTTTCATAGCCTCTGGTGCGATTCTGTAGATATCTTGGGTTAACCACTGTGGGACAGACCGACGGGTCCTTTGAGGGTTCTGTAGCCTCTGGTGCGGTTCCACGGTTAATCATGTATGTATTGATGTGATGCTATGAGATTTAGTTATTTGGGAATACTAGTATTGGATTGATGAGATGATGATTACTTTTACTTTATTGTCGAGGAGTATTGTGTTTCATATTCGATATACTTGCACTAGCTATTCGACGGCTAACCTCTTTATGGGGGAAATACTTTTCATGTATTTCAGGTTCCAAGAGAGCGGGTAGGCATGTATCGGGTCGGCACGAAGATGATGGGCAAGTGTGATGCTGTGTCTTGTCTATGGTTATGTTTTGTATTTCCTCCATTCAGCATTGTTGTACCTGAATGGTTTTTGAATACTCGAGTACTGTTTTCAGTTTCCTTGATATTCCGGCCTGTGTTGCCGAGGTCTTGAATTGTGATGTGTTGTATTTGGATATATTGGATATGGTTTGAATACCATTCGTATTGTTCTTCATTTCATTGTATTGGACCTCCTCGGTCAAAGTTCATAGTTCTGCGTATAATTAGCCTTGTGGGTCCCACGGCGGGGCTCACGGCGCTGTAATATATTTCATATTTTAGGTTAATATCTATTTTTTATGGGATTTCATATTTTTTAGTCGTTCAAATATTTTATATTTTTGGTGTATTTATTTTTATTTTTTTAAAAGCTAACATTATCTTTTTTTTCTATTTGATTTTTATTTTTAAAAATCGGAACTGTTGTGCTAACTATTTGTTTTGTGTGTGCTGCAAATTGGAAAACAGAGTGCGGTTCTGGTTATATTCCAATTATGTGATTTTTTTGTTATGATTTATTGTGTACAATACAGTCAATTTTGATACAATGTGTTGTGCTTTATTTTTTTGGAAAATAAATAATCATACTCATTTTCAAGTATAGGTACAAAATGATTTTCGCGTCATTTACTAAAAAATACAATAAATACAATAAGACTCCATTTGTAAATCCCATAAATTGCTATGCAAGCATTACATACCATATATGCTTGTATTACCTATTAAATGTGCTAATACAAATAACATTTTAATGCTAAACTCTACTATTAAAACATTAACAGAAATAAAATGTATTAACAATGCAAAATTTTACAGATTTAAGTGCTAACTATCACACAAATGACATCACAATAATTATCAAAATAATATTATCAAAGGTGCTAAAATTTGGGAAGAGATAAGAAGTGGGATATGAAATCCCATGATTGTAGGAAATACCAAACATAAAATCTGTATAATTACAAAAATATCCCCTCAAAAATATTCCGCGTAGTACACTTAGGCTAACTCTTTAGCACAACGTGCACAAATCGCAGCCATTAATCACCAAAGATCAAGGGCCCAGAATCATTCTTATTTCTTACGGAAAAAAGCTTTCCTACCTGAACCTATCCCTATATATATATATATATATATATATATATGTGGGTGGGTGGGTAGGGTAAGATTTCAGTAGGAACTATGTTTTTTTTTTTTTTGGCTACGCAAGTTTAAAGAAGAAAAAGAAAAAAACCAACTAATAACTGGAAAAGCAGCATCTAAAAGGAGGCTCTGTATATCTCCTGGAAAAGCATCAAGAAGCACAAATTGATCCTCCAGCAGCAGCATCTAAAAGGAGGCTCCGCATATTTCCTGGAAAAGTATCAAGAAGCACAAATTGATCCTCCATCAAGGCCCCCCGCTTCGCAAGGAAGTCGGCACATCAATTTCCCTCTCTGAGGTTGTGAATAATTTGGCAGCGCCAGTCTCTTCTCATCAGTGAGGTCTCAATCTCATTTGCAAACCGATGTTGATAAGGAACACCCTGCTGAACAAAGGTCACAGTGGTAAGTGAGTCAGAAACACAACACACATCTCGGAATCCAAGATCCCTACATAAGCTAATGCCCTTCATCAAAGCCGAAATCTCCACCATTATTTTATCCACCGAATCAATATTCCCGCAGAATGCCTTAATGAAGTCTCCATTGGACTCACGAACAATTCCTCCAAAACCAGCTCTAGAGGGGTTCTGCATGACACTACCGTCAACATTGAGTGTGATATTCCCCGTGGGGGGTCTGAACCACGACACCAAATGGTGAGAAGATGTCGAACTGGTGTGCTGTTCAGGGGAGGTAACACCATAAGCTAGGTTGATCGCATGAACGAGTGAGGTAAATTTAGCTCGCATACTGTGAACAGTGGGTACTACTCCATTAAAGACACAAAGATTACGTGAGCACCAGATTGTGCATAATGCTGTTAAGAAGGACGGTCCATACTTATTGTGAGTTGTATGCATCCCCTTCAGCAAGTAGTTGGTATTAGTGCAATCCATACTCTCAAAAATGCCAACACCCCTCAAGAATTGTCGTGCGACAGAGCACTCAAAAAGGCAATAATTTACCGTTTCATTGTTCTCATGACAAATCGAACTGAATATTAGCACGGAACTTTGTTTTCCACAGCCAAGTCCATAAAGTATCAAAACCAAACCAAATCAAACCAAACATACCTAGTATATCCCGCTAAGAGCAGGGTCTGGGGGTGAGATGTAAGCAGACCATGCCCCTACTTATTACGGTAGGGAGACTGTTTCCGTGAAGACCCTCAGCTAAGTGCACACAACATATTGAGTGAAAAATACAAAGGGAAGCATATGATACGAAAAAACTCAATACCATACCTGAGCCCATGGCTTAATCCACATGGGACTTACCTAAGAGGAATTTGGCTAATTCACTCCTGATGAACGCTGCTCAAACAGAAGAGAGGTTGACTCCGCGCACAGCTCCGTGTCAAAAATACACCACACGCAAAAAGCAATAGGATAAAATATACAATAAATGTAAAAAATGCAATGCTCTAGGTCAAAGCTAACCGAGACAACCCAACCCTGAGGCTCTCAACTACAGCACCACTCCCAACTAAAGAATCCACAACTCAGATCTGGCGCCTCCAAGCGCACCTATCAACAGTCATGGTCTCGGAAAGGTTTAAGGCCTTCAAATCTAATCTCAGCTGCTCCTCCCACGTCCTCCTGGCCCGCCTCCTCCTCTCCCCGACAACTACTAAACTCTCGACCCTTCTCACCGGAGCAGATGCCTGCCTCCTGCGGACGTGGCCAAACCATCTCAATCTCCCTTCCCTAACTTTTGCTGAAATGGGCGCCACTTCTAGCGCGTTCCTGAAGACCCCGTTCGAGATTCTATCTAACATTGTGCGACCACACGACCAGCGTAACATTCTCATTTCAGCCGCTTCCAACTTGCTCTCAAGCGACTTCTTCATCGCCCAACATTCAGAGCCATACAACATTGCAGGTCGGATCGTCGCTCTATAAAATTTACCCTTCAACTTAAGAGGGGCTTTCTTGTCACACAGGACCCCTGTCGCTGCTCTCCACCTTAGCCACCCCACCTTGATGCGATGAGTGACATCATATTCACACTCACCTTCTTTCTGAATGATCGAACCCAAATACTTGAACTTATCCGTACGGGGAACGATCTGATCCGCAATCATTACCTCTACATCTTCCTCGTTGGCCTCACCACTAAAGTTACACCAGAGATACTCTGTCTTAGACCGTCTCACATGCAAGCCCTGGGGTTCTAACTTAGACCTCCACAGCTCCAACTTCGAGTTCACCTCCCTCCTCGACTCCGCCACTAACACAATGTAGTCAGCAAAAAGCATGCACCACGGGACGCCATCTTGTCTCCCCCACGAAATGACGTCAAGGATCAGAGCGAAGAGAAGAGGGCTTAGCGCCGACCCTTGGTATAGCCCTATCTCAACCGGAAAATACTGGGTGTCACCAGCTGGGGTCCTAACGCACGTCCTAGCTTGGGAGTACATGTCTTAGATCGCCCTAACGAACGGCAACGACACCCTCCTCTCTACTAGGCTCCTCCAAATAACATCGCGCGGAATGCTATCATAAGCTTTCTCTAGATCTATGAACACCATATGGAGGTCCTTACGCCGCTCTCTAAACTTCTCCATAAGGCGTCTGACGAGATGAATGACCTCAGTCGTGGACCTCCCCGGCATGAAGCCAAATTGGTTCTCTGAGATCTCAACTTCTCTTCTAACCCTGCATTCCACCACTCTTTTCCAAAGTTTCATAGTAGACTGAGGAGTTTAATACCCCTATAGTTGCTACAACTATGAGCATCGCCTTTGTTCTTGAAAAACGGCACGACAATACTATGCCTCCACTCCGTCGGCAACTTAGAACCTCTGAGGAGGATGTTGAACAGCTTTGCTAGCCACTGAACTCCGACTTCCCCCAGACAAAGCCAAACTTCAATAGGGATATGATCCGGGCCTACCGCCTTAGCTCTACCCATTTTCATTAGAGCACCCTTTACTTCCTCCTTGCTGATGCTTTCACATGAACTAAACGAACGGGCAGAAGATAGACTAACTCCTTGCACCACCGAGTCACTACCCCTAGCCGCATTGAAAAGTTCAAAAAAATACCTATTCCATCTTTCCTTAATAGCCACATCGCTCACTAAAACTTGGCCCAAATCATCCTTAATAAACTTAACGGGACCCAGGTCGCGCTGCTCTCTTTCCCTAGCTTTCGCTAGTTTAAAAATA
The DNA here is from genome assembly GCA_033398695.1 of Orobanche coerulescens. NCBI lineage: Eukaryota > Viridiplantae > Streptophyta > Magnoliopsida > Lamiales > Orobanchaceae > Orobanche > Orobanche coerulescens. The sequence goes on from CM065807.1 coordinate 35,494,144, forward strand.
GCATTCGCTCCTTCTTTGGTGTCTAGGCACTTGCACATCTCCTTGTAAGCCTCCCCTTTAGCCTTAGCCACTGCCTTCTTAACCTCTCTTTTCGCCACCTTGTACGCTACAATCTTCAAGATTCTCTCCTCCCCAACATTAACCGACAAAAGCTCCTTAAATAGCACTTGTTTAGCTTTAACCTTCTTTTGGACCTCCTCATTCCACCACCATGCATTCCTAGGTCCACTAGACCTGCCCGAAGAAACCCCCACCACCTTCTCGCCCACCCTCCTAATAGCATTGGCCATGCTGGTGCACATAAGGTTAGCATCGCCCCCTTTTAAAAAACCTCCTTCGCGGGTCAGAGACTCCTTGAATACTGCCGCCTTCTCACCCTTCAGATCCTTCCAGAGAATCCTAGGTCTAGCTTCTCTAGCCCTGCTAACAACACGACCTCCCATGGATAAATCCATAGCCAGTAGCCGGTGTTGAGAAGCACAGGCCTCGCTCCGGAACACCTTGCAGTTCACGCACGCCCGAGCATCACGACTGCGCAAAAGAAGGTAGTCAATTTGGGTGTTGTGCCCCCCACTACTGAAGGTGATGAGGTGCTCAGCTCTCTTTTGAAAGACAGAGTTTGCAATTACCAACTCATGTGCAGTGGCGAACTCCAACAGTGCGGAACCTCCTGCATTCCTAACTCCAAAACCGAAACCCCCATGCGCACTATGGTAACCATCCAACCCCTCACCAATGTGCCCATTGAAATCGCCCCCCAAAACAATAAATTGATCGTTCGGAATACACCCGACCAACTCATCTAAACAGACCCAAAAAGCTTCCTTAACAAGCTCACCCAAACCAACATGAGGGGCATACGCACATACCACGTTAACCACCTTCTCCCCAACCACCACTGCAACGGACATAATCCTATCATTACACCTCTTCACTTCCACGACGTTGTCCTTAAACTCTTTAGACAAAAGAATACCCACACCATTACTCGAGTTAGCAAGGCCTGAATACCACAATTTATAACCGTTCGCCTCCCTGGACTGCGCCCCCTTCCACCTAGTCTCTTGTATACAAGCCACATCAACCCTTCTCTTACCCAAAACATCCACGAGCTCCAAAAGCTTACCCGTCAAGGTACCCAAATTCTAACTACCAACCCGCAAACGGCACGACATCAACCAACACAAAACAACAAACGCACTGCGAAAATAAATAAAATGTGGTAATGTGTAACAAAAGTGAAAATACGATGAGAATGTAAAAAAGCAATTTAAGCAGGAAAAACGCAGAGAAAGCACAGTAAGTAATAGATATATATAAAAAAATAAAATATAACGGACAAGTACAATGATACCAGCCTTCGAGACGACTTGGAAAAGAGGAAGCCTTCGAGAGGATTCCGAGCAGCTTGAAAAATCGGCAAGGGAACCTGCAATACAACCAGCTATATGCTATACTATTGTTAGATTGAAGGGGATGAAATGAATGCAGCGTTGTATTATTAATTTTCCGGTGATACGCCGGCCAGAAATGGCCAATGCCGGCACAACAGAAATTAGGGTTCGCGGTTCACCGGTTAACATGGAAGGTGCTTACCGTCGATCCTAATCAAAAGTGCTTACTCATGGCTCAGTATCACTACTTTCCAAATGTGTTGTTGCTTTACTGAGCCATGAGTAAGCACTTTTGATCGAATAACATCCAGATATATCATGCTTCCACACCCACATGTCCCAAATATTAGGAGTAATGATGGACTTAGGCAGTAGCGGAACCAGAATTTCTTGATACGGGGGGCAAAATTAAAATCTTTTTCGACACAATGACATTAAATTTTTTTAGATGAGTTATTAACAATAAAAATCACATTAAATAAACGAATCCATATTAATACGTAAAATCATACTAATAGAACTCAGAAAAATACATTCGTTTATTGAGTTTGACTGACTAGTTTCCTTACTTTGAGGTCAATATTTTTTAAATAACAAAAATACAATAATAATAAAAAAATATTAATAGAATTTTTTTTGGGAGGGGGGGCCACAGCCCCTACCGCCAGCCCCCTCCCTACGCCCCTGGGCTTAGGAATAGTCTCCAAGAGTTGTATAATAGGTCGTAATTGAGTATATATGATATCCAACTTCCACACTCTATTACCAGGATCCCAAATGTCTTTGATGCATAAGGCAGGTCGTGTATTTAGACCACCTGTACCACCTCACTCAACCGACGGTGACCGAGCCAAGGTGTATACCATATATTGGTGTTGCGACCATCCTTTAGCTCATCAAACACAGAGAGGATATTCTTCCAAGTGCATGAACCACGTCTCGGCATGCCGTCCACCAGGTGACCAGTAGGTAAATATTTAGATGAAAGCAATTGGACCCAAAGCTTCTCAGGATTGCTAATCACATTCCAAACCAATTTCCCTAACAAGGAGATATTTTGTTCTTTAGTACGTCTCACTCCAAGTCCTCCATATTTCCGAGGCTTAGTCAGCTTCTTCCAACTAACTAAATGCATACCATGATCTCCATTCCACTTCCAGATGAACTTCCTAATCGAGGCATCAATACTGTCACAAACGGAGGCCGAAAATTTATAAAACTGCATATTGTATGAGGGCATGCCGCTAAGATGGAGTTTGCAAGCACCACACGACCAGGTTTGTTGAGAAGTCGGCCCTTCCAAGAAGCAAGCTTCGTGTTGATTCTATCCAGCACCAACTCAAAATCCTCCCTCTTAGGACGTCCTTGGAACATGCGAAATCCAAGATATTTGGATATGCGGTCAGTGTATCACATGTTGGGGACATGGATCAGCTTAATGTGGATCTCTCGGTTGAAACCTTTGGAAATATGAAAATGGGATTTTTCACTGCTAATTTTTAGGCCTGACATATTGCAAAACTCACTGAGTACCTTGGTCATGAGGCGAGCACTAGCAGGAGTTGCGGTGGAAAACAAGAGCACATCATCGGCAAAAAAAGGTGGGATATTCCTGGGCCATTTTTCACTAGACGGAGCGGTTTCCAAGAGATCTCAGCCACCTCCTTGTTGATCATAAACCCCAATCTTTCCATGCACAACACAAACAAGTAGGGGATAGGGGATCACCTTGGCGTAAGCCTCTCTTTGGAAAAAAGCTAGGCATCCGACTACCATTCCAAAGAAGAGAGATGTGAGAAGACTTAATTCTATGCATGAAGCCACTATAAATTCCAATCCAGTCGATCATAAGCCTTCTCCAAATCTAGCTTCAACACCATATCACCTTTCTTTTTATTTTTCGACCGGTGCATGTGGTCCAACACTTCCTGGAGAATAATGGCGTTATATATCGTGCCTCTGCCCGGGATAAAGCTACTTTGCAACGGACTTACAGTACGGTTGAGAACAAGGCGAAGTCTACCCACAAGACACTTGGATATAATTTTGAAGAGAACATTGCAAAGGCTTATGGGTCTAAAATCCTTAAATGAGGTAGGTGTCTCTCCTTTGGGAATAAGTACAAGAAGGATCTCTATAATGCTCCCATCAAAGTGACCTTCCTCAAAAGCTTTCCACTACTACGAAAAGAGGATTCAACATCATCCAATTTACATCGATTTTCAAAAAAACCGATGTAAAAAAGAAGGCGGTGGTGAAATTGTAATTTTCTTTGATGTTCACATCGGTTAAAAAAAATAACCAATGTAGAAGTTACTATTTTAACACCGGTTATTTAATAACTGATGTGAATAGTACCAGTTTCACATCGGTTATTTAGCAACCGATGTGAGTTGCACTAATTTAACATCGGTTACCTTAAAACCAATGTGAATTTCAACGTTAACATCGGTTTCCTTATAACCGATGTGGAAAGCGATTATACAAAATACCCAGCACCGATGGACCTTTCCTTTACTCCCTTTGCGTCTCTCTCTCTCTCTCTCTCTCTCTCTCTCATGGCGAAATCAAAGAATAACGTACCTCTTTCCTCCGTATCAAGCTTCCATTAGTGGAAATCTTCACCCGATTCAAGCTAGAAACCGTCTGTCACCACTGGATAGTTCAAGACTGACCCGGGCGCACGAATATTGGGGTGAATACAGACCTGCCCTCCATATCTGTCTCCGTCCTTTTCCAGTTTTTTCCATTTTTGTAGAAGTCGGCTTGCTCCTATAAGATGCATGGTCTTCTCTTTGTGGAATTCTGGAAAATGGTGATATAATAAGATTTTATTTGGTCTCCCCCCTCTGTTCGATAAATTGAATCCAAATTTTTTCTTTTGTTTTATTATTCTGATCATAGAAGTTTGTAGTTCTAGAAAAGCCATGTAATTTATGAAGGAAAACATTTTCTTGAACTATTTGTGTTGCTGAAGCTGAAACAGGCCTCCCTGGTGTTGGAGGGACTTCCAAGAAATTTCTTTTTGTGCTCCCATTATGTGATGAAATTTCAGAAAAGCCCCTGATTTCTGTGCCACTGTTTCCCACTGGGAAAGATTTTCCAAAATCTGAGGTTTCTTTTAGGTTCAGTTTACAAAAGGGTCACGAATTCATGCTTGTTTTGTCCAATCTGCGCAATCTGCGTTTCCAGATTTTTAATCGAAGCCTCAGTGTTTCTTTGATATTCTTCTTGACTCTTCGAGAGGGCTTCAATTTGGATTTGAGTAGTCTTCATGTATTGGGCAAGAGTTTCCTTGAGACTTTTCTTAGGCTGCTGTGAATTGGTGGCTTGAGGTGGTTGAAAATTATTGTTCCCACCTCAGAAGAAATTTTGACATACGATTTGGCCAACCAGAAATAAAATTATTAAATAAAAGGATACCTTTGTTGTCTAGCAACAACTTACAAAAAATTGTATAGAGGTGGTGATTTTCATATATTGTAGAAAGAACTCGTTAGCTTTCCTCCAAGTCCCACTTTGTTAACTATGATATAGTATTGAATTAATGTCATACTGTAATAATTTTTCATGTAAAAATATAATAAAAGCCATGGATATCGAGTAACATAGTACTCACTGGTCCGTGCTGAACTACTAGTCGCGCTTCAACCTTCTTAAGGTTGTATTGTTAGAATGTTCAGTCACTTGTACAAAGAAAGAGGAGTTAGCAATGTATATGAAGTGAAGTTTTAATACTTAAATCTTTTATGCATGCTACATTGCGAGTGAATATAGACACCATTTTCCCCCATTTGCTTCTGGTATTTACAATTAAGTGCCTCAGAACTGTTCCTCTAATCCATCTGTTTGGAGAGTGTATGTTCATAGAGGAAAGAGAATGGGGAAAAGTTCTGCTATTAACGTGGCTAAGGATATCCCTGAATCATACGAACAATTCTGTTAAGGATGATATCACTGAAGTGTAGGGAAATTGTTAGCTAATAGTGAGTAATATATTAGGGAGAGTAAGGTCTGTTATCTGGAGGACACGTTTATTGTTATCTTTGTGATAGGAGAATAATTGCTCTAGATATGTAATATAATTAATTCCATCAGCTTCTATTAATACAATCAATTCCAATTTCCATTATTCACACTCTTTCGTTATATATTTTCCATCTATATAATATTCTCTAAATGTCATAATATGAAGTCCATGGTTACTTCTTAATGATCTTCTCCCTTTGGGATAGATGTTAACTTTCGTCTTGAATATCTTCTCGTCAGTTGGTTTTGAAACTATTTTTGTCCAGATTGATCTTACAGTCTTAAAATGGATCGAATATGGATGAACGCTAGTCGAATAAGTGACGAATATGAGAATGGAGTTGATCAATTTCTAGAATTCGCACAATAAAATCGACCAGAACCCCATAAAAAGTTTTATTGTCCTTGTATGAATTGTGTGAATAGAAGAAGGCATGAGTTGGCAAGATTCGAGAACATCTTCTTTGTGATGGAATTAACAAGAATTATAAAATATGGACATGGCATGGTGAATTGGTGAACTTTTCAAGTGAGCACTTGTTGTGGATTTCGTTTAACGCAAGTGCACGTTATCGTAGACAAGTAATAAAATGATGAGTAAGATATCATTCCCACGAGGACTGACTTACTAATTATCGATTTATATGTATTCTAATTTTATCTGAACTGTCGAAATTTTAGGTGCAAGAAATAATTAAGGAAAATTAACAAAAGCAAAGAATAGAAAAATCGATTATGCAAGGGAAGAAGTTCAAATATGGAATCAATCTAGGATTGTGAATCCACCTCGGTTTATCTGAATTTACTCTCGATTATCTAAAGTTAATGATTTCCCAATTTATTGAAGGCAAAGGTTGCTAAAGTACTCTACCGCCTCTCCCGAGGTCAGTAGATTTTTCTAAGGCGAATAATACACTCTATCCCTAGGTGAATTAATTCGACAATAGGCAAAAGGCACGGAATCTTCAAAAAGGCCACGTAGTTCCTATGAGTATATTCCTATCTCACAAGATAAAACGGTTCTCACCAATATTTCTTCACCAACTCTCCTCTCCCGATTCGAGTTGCGTAATTAAAACAATTCAATTATAGGCCACACAATGGAAATCATTAAAAACAATTGGGAAAACTCAACAGAAAAGGGACTTATATAGATAATCAAAAGCAAATTCGTCAAAGCCTCGGTTTCATCAAAATCCTAGAACAGGGTTTAGCCTGACATGCTAAAGAATAAAAATACAGAAATAATTAATGAAAGCATAAAGATCAAACGCAGATGACGAGCTCGGATTCCTCCGTTCTCTAGCTTCCGCTCTCCGCTCCTTGGTGGTTTCTGCTTCTCTTCCTTGATGATGATCGATCCTCCGATGATAATCCCTGATAATTATGACCTTCAATGATTATTTATAATTCTCATCAGCCTCCAAAACGCGTCCGTGTGATTAGGTCGAGAACAGGCTCCAAAACGGCCCAGAACGCGGCAATTTCTATCAAAACTGCCCCGTGGGCCGCGGCTCACTTAATTTGTGCCGCGGCTCACCCTGTCTTCAGCGCATACCTGGGCGCCTTTTTTCCTTCCTGGGCCGCGGCTCAGCATCCTTGTGCCGCGGCTCAGGGTACAGTTGGTTCGGCACTTTCATTTCACCTTCGTGTGCCGCGGCCGGCTTGCCTTGTGCCGCGGCTCCAGGTCAGAAATCGTCGTTTTGGCCCGTTTTTCATCGTTTCGGCTTCCGGACTCCAATTTCGTGCCAAACATATAAGAATAGTGCATTAAAAGCTCATTTATGCAGATTTAATCATGAAAAGAATACAAAATAATGATAAATAAGCGTATAAAAATACGCCTAACAAATACCCCCAAACTTGAGCCTTTGCTTGTCCTAAAGCAAAAAGAATTGATTACAAATAAAAGAATATCGTGAATGATCGTGCAAATCCATAGTGCTCAACTTAATCAATACTACCCTGAAATCCTCAAAGAATAATACGAGTGTCGTAATAGTGAGTCACACCCAGGACACTGATTCTATATAGTAACCAATTTCAGTCCTAATTAATCGTGCATGAAGAAAATCAAGCTCAAAGATTAACAAGCGTGAATTTAACCGACCGCCAATATGAAGGGTTTAAAATAAACGAGCCAACTCGCCCAGTCCCACAGTCTAGTGGCAAAAATTTCAAGAGTTTCATCATCAAAAATAACCCTCAGACAGTATTCCCTTATATATGATCAATAAGATGATTCGAGTTAACCACTAGGTTCGGATCTCGGGATGTTTCATCGGGATAATCCGAGGGTGGAATTCCATTCTCATGTCTTGGGGAACCGTTTGACGTAAAAGACACTCATGGGGCATATGGATGCTTCTAGTTATTAAGTTCCCCTCCACAGAGGAGAAACAACTCGAATAGCTATTCCCGTATGTCCGATTCAAGGTCGTTGTTTTACGCGAGAGTAAACAACGGGTCACGTGAATACCCCCGATTACTAGGCTCCCCATCATCGGCACATGCGAAATCTCTAAACCACTAGTCTAATCAGGGTTGTCGTTTTACGCGAGAGTAAACAACGGGTCACGTGAATACCCCCGGTTACTAGACTTCCCATCATAGAACAAATAATATCTCGAATTTTTGGGAAAAACTGCAAGACTCTAAACTCAATTTAAGTGCCCACAAGACTTATGTTACTGGACGACTAGCTACGCGAAAAGTGTAACCAAACGTACAGACGGCGATTTGAAAACACGTATGTCTCCTCTCTTATCTGCTAAGATTTCTACAAAAACGAAAAAATTTCGGACCTAAATGAATACTCAATAGAAACATATATCGCTGACTACAACTCGACTAAAACTCAACTGTTTCTTCAGAGAGAAATCAGTATCGTAATATCAGTTTTACACAAAAAGAAGCACGAAAAATTCACGAATGCAATTAATATCACGACAAGCAAGGCTAGCAATAAAAAATAACGAAAAATGTAAACGAATAAGCACAGCAACAGAAAGTAAACCCCCCCAAACTTAAGACGTACATTGACCTCAATGTACACAAAATGTAATATGCAATAAAAGAAAAGGTCAAGTACTCCCCTACTATCTGCTCATGAATTGGTGCCGGCGTCGTCCGGCGAGGAGGGTGGCGTGGCTGGCCGAACGGGTGGAATGAATGGCCCGTCCGGGTGCATAATGTGGGCCGTCCATGCAGCAAGGTGCTCCTGGTGGTAACCATACCTCGCTGCCAAGCGCCTCGTCTCACGTTGGTTGGCCCGGCGTGTAACACTCCCGAGATATTCGGAGTATATTACAGCGCCGTGGACCCCTACATGGGAGCCACCAGGCTACAACAAGAAAACGCCACTCGACTAACCATCTCGGTTAGCGAGGACACATATTTAAATAATACAACAAATAAAGACACGCCCGGAACAACCGGCGAATTAAGCACCAACCGACAATGTAGCAATTTAGGGTAATAAAAACGGAGTTCGAAATGAAAAGCCTAAATGCACATGTCAACGACCCTGGCCAACATCCTCGTATCGTCCCACCGCTCGCTCGTCCGGATGATCATAACCTGAAATCCATAACAAGAATTTCCCCACAACGGGTCCCCAAAGGGGTTAGCAATTACGCTAGTACAAGTAATCAAGGCAAACCAATCGCTTACACATTTCTTAGTACATGCACCAATATCATTTCAAAACCAAAACCAGACATGTCTTTTCCGGAAACAAATAGTCACAATCAATTTGCCTAGGACCGGGACGAAGCCACGAATCCCACTCGAGGCCTCTAAGGACCCTCCCGAGCTGGCCACATTTATAAAACAAAACAAGCACCACACGTCACCTAGGACCAGGACGAAGCCATGAATCCCACTCGAGGCCTCTAAGGACCCTCCCGAGCTGGCTAGCGAAACAAACTCATGAATCCAGGATGAAGCCATAGATTCCCTCCGTGATCCCGTCGGACCCTCCCTAGGTGAGCAAATCACACACAATATACATTACCATTTCACGTTAAGCATAAAGGTTTCCAAAAATACTTGCCTTGAATAATTGACGACGCAACGAACGGAAGGAAAACACCGACGAATGCTAGGAACCAACGGAACCGAACCTAACGATTCGAAGAACACAATCACAACCAACTCTAGATGAATACGGAAATGGAATACACCCGAAAACCCGCCTACGATTCATGTATATTCGTATCGAATTAACAACGAGGGCGGACCACAACCAAACCCTCTCGATTTCGTAAAAACCACAACATATACCATGAATCCGTAGGAAAACTAATGATACTAACAAGATTAATCATATTCATCATGAATCCACCAACAAAATGGAATGAATCGGACCAAAATCCCAAAACCCCCAAATTATCCAAAAGTAGGGTTCTAAGAGATTTACCTTGGATTAGGATGAAAGATTCGTGTTGATGTTGTTATAATACACCAAGAACTCAAGGAAGATGTTGGATGAGATGATTGGAGGAAGAAATCGCCAATAAGATCGCCCGGAATCGCCTTAGCCACGGAGAGGAGGAAGAAATGAGAATTTGTGTTCATCTCGGTCAACTCCCTGGTTTATATAGCCAGGGAGTGTTAGCGCGCGCTAATCCTCAAGGTTAGCGTGCGCTAACAGGAAAAAACTAAAGGCCATCCAGTTAGCGTCCCAGCCTAGTAGCCAGACTTCTGGCCGTTAGCGTGCGCTACTCGAAACGTAGCGTGCGCTAATAACCTCTCAGTAGCGCGCGCTATCGACCAATAGCGTACGCTACCTGGACATCAGCCGAGTCCAAAAGTTAACTGCCCACTACTCACCTGACCCGTTAGCGTGCGCTATCGTACAAGCATAGCGTGCGCTACCTGGCACCTGACCGAGTTCAGTAGTAAACTGTCCAGTACTGGACACTCACGCTAGCGCACGCTACCGGGTATCTCAGCGTGCGCTAGCCTCCCGACATTCGCGTGCGCTAGTCTACGTAGCGTATGCTAATACGCCAGTCCAGAAGGCTGGAAATAGCACTGCCACTCCCAGGGCTTGCTCTCTAGCGCGCGCTACGAATCAGTCGTAGCGTGCGCTACTAAGGGACCCCTAGCGTGCGCTATGCAGAAAAGATAGCGTGCGCTAGGTCAGGAAATATAAACGGTTCACAACACCGGAATATGAACGAAACATCAAACGGAACACCTCAAAGCGCATCATAACATAGAATGGATCCACGACAACCCCGAAACGGCAGTTTCGTACAACAATTACGAGAATCAGATCAATAGATGACGGAAAAGATACATTGAAAGATACACGAGGGTCGCTACGATCGACAAATACACCGGAAATGAAAATACAAGGGAAAGAAAAATGCGGATATTACATTCTACCCCGCTAAAAATAAGTTTCGCCCCGAAACTTAAGAAACAAACAACTCAGGGTACCTAGCACGCATGCTATCCTCGGTCTCCCAAGTTGCTTCCTCGAAACCATGTCTCGACCATTGCACCTTGACCAAAGAGATGGTCTTATGCCTCAGTCGTTTCTCACGACGCTCCAAAATCTTCAAAGAATGTTCTTCAAAAGTAATATCCTCGGCGACATCAATCTCACCATAATCGATAACGTGACTAAGATCCGGTACATATTTCCTCAGCTGGGATACATGAAAAACGCTATGAACATGACTCGGGGCCGTGGTAACGCCAAACGGTATGCTAACCCACCGACTCGCTCGAGAATCTCGAAGGGTCCAATAAATCTCGGACTCAACTTCCCCTTCTTCCGGAAACGGAAAACTCCTCTCGTCGGCGACACCTTCAGCAAAATGTGGTCTCCCACCTCGAATTCTAAAGGTCGACGACGGACATCGGCATACGACTTCTGTCGACTCTGGGCAGTCAACATCCGTTCCCGAATTAATTCTATCTTCCGCCTCGTCTCTAAAACGACATCCGGCTCGGTCCCGACCAAATCGGACGCCTCATTCGAACAAATCGGTGATCGACATCGTCGTCCATAAAGTGCCTCATACGGTGCCATCCGAATCGACGCGTGCCAACTATTGTTGTACGTGAATTCGATCAATGGAAAATGCTCCTCCCATTCACTGCTCCAGTCGAGAGCACAAGCACGCAACAAATCCTCGAACGTCTGGATAGTGCGTTCCGACTGTCCATCTGACTGGGGATGAAAAGAGGTACTCAAATGCAAACGGGTACCCAACGCCTTATGCACCGCCTGCCAGAAGTGCGATACAAAACGGCCATCACGATCTGAAACAATAGACTTCGGAGTACCGTGAAGCCTCACAATTTGCGCGATAAACACATGAGCTAACTTCTCCGGGCCCCAAGTGTCCTTGATGCACATAAAATGTGCCGACTTGGTCAGACGATCAACAATCACCCAGGCCATATTCATGCCCGACCTCGACCTCGGCAAACTCGTAATGAAATCCATCGATATATCTTCCCATTTCCAATCTGGCATGGGAAGTGGCTGCAATAACCCGGCAGGTTGCTGGTGCTCGATTTTGACCTGTTGACAAGTCAAACATCTCGCTACAAACTGCACGACCTCCTCCTTCATATTATTCCACCAGAAATTCCTTCTCAGGTCCTTGTACATCTTACTCAAACCAGGATAAACGGAGTAAGGTGTAGCATGGGACTCACGCAAAATACTCTGTCTCAACTCTGAGTCGTTCGGTACATAAAGACGACTCTGGAATCTCAAAACACCATCCTCGTGAATCACAAACCCAGGAGACTTCCCTTTAATAACGTTCTCTCGGATTTGAGTAATCATCGGATCCTCCAATTGCTTCAGCTTAATTTCGTCGATCAAGGACGACGAAATCTCTAAAGCACAAAGATGCCCGACAGCTCCAGGCAACAAAACCTCAACATCCAACTCGATCAAAATTCGCCGAAGCTCAGACTGAGACATAAGGATCTCAAGCGTTCGCAACGCAACCGGTTTCCGACTCAAGACATCGGCCACGACGTTCGCCTTGCCCGGATGATAAAGGATTTCGAGGTCATAATCCTTAATCAACTCTAACCACCTCCTCTGCCTCATATTCAACCCTCGCTGAGTAAATATGTATTTCAGACTTTTATGATCGGTAAAAATCTGAAATGCAGAGCCGAAAAGATAGTGACGCCAAATCTTGAGCGCAAAAACAACAGCCACTAACTCCAAATCGTGAGTAGGGTAGTTAAGCTCATACGGCCTCAATTGTCTCGACGCGTAGGCAATGGTCTTACCGTGCTGCATCAATACGCACCCAAGACCCTGATCCGAAGCGTCACTATAAACAGCAAAACCCTCATTGCCATACGACAACGCTAAAATCGGGGCTGACGTCAAACGCCTCTTCAGCTCCTCGAAACTCGACTGCCTCTCGTCATTCCAGACGAACTTCTCGGATTTCTGGAGCAACTATGTAAGCGGCCGAGCCAGTTTCGAGAAACCCTCGACGAACCTACGGTAGTAGCGAGCTAAACCCAAGAAACTACGGATCTCCTTCACATTCTTGGGCGGTGCCCAATCCAATACTGCCTCGACCTTCTGCGGGTCCACACGAACCCCCTCGGCTGAAATCACGTGACCTAAGAACATCACTTCCTTCAGCCAGAACTCACATTTCGAGAACTTCGCATACAGTTGCTCGGTCCTCAAAATGTCTAACACTACCCGTAAATGATGGGCATGCTCTTCCTCGTTCCTCGAATAAATAAGGATATCGTCAATGAAGACGACGACACACTTATCCAAATACTCGATAAAGACCTTGTTCATCAACTGCATGAACACCGCCGGCGCATTAGTCAACCCGAAAGGCATAACTACAAACTCATAATGTCCGTATCTCGTCCGAAAAGCTGTTTTCGGCACATCGAACTCTCTCACCCGAAGCTGATAGTATCCCGATCTCAAATCAATCATCGAGAATACCGCAGCTCCCTACAACTGATCGAACAAGTCATCAATCCTAGGCAAAGGATACTTGTTCTTGATGGTCACCTTATTTAGTTCGCGATAGTCGATACACAAACGCAGTGAACCATCCTTCTTTCGCACAAACAGGACCGGTGCGCCCCAAGGCGAGGTGCTTGGCCGAACATACCCCGACTCAAGAAGCTCACTCAACTACTTCTTCAACTCGGACATCTCTGAAGGTGCCATGCGATACGGCGCCTTCGAAATCGAAGCCGCGCCCGGCTCTAACTCTATAGTAAACTCAACCTCACGATCCGGTGGCAATCCCGGCAACTCGTCAAGAAATACATCAGGAAACTCACTAACGACTGGAATCGACGAAATCTCGACTCCACCATCCTCCGCCTTCAAGGCATAGCACCAATAACCAGTACACCCTTTTCGTAGGAGTCTCATCGCCTCCAAGGCGTTAATAACGAACTTCTGGTTTCCCCTCTTTCGCCCTGTGAAAGAGTGCTCGGTGCCGTCCTCGGCTAACATAGTGATGATTCTCGTGCGGTAGTTCATGATTGCGCCATGCCGCTCGAGCCAGTCATCCCCGAGAATCAAATCCTCACCATCAATATTAACGACAATAAGATTAGAGATCCAATCTCTCTCACAAATAAACACAGAGCAGTCTCGGACCTCTCGATCACCGACAATTCTATCACCGCTAGGAAGTTTAACGATGAAAGGCTCGCAAGGTGACAAGCAGTCGAGACTCAAACGGCGTACACACTCTAGAGAAATGAATGAATGCGTAGCGCCCGAATCAAAAATCACACTGACAGGGTGGGAATGGATATGAACGGCACTGCCGCCACGATCAGCCGGATCATCGGCCCTCCTCATCTCATAGATACGCGGCTGGGCAGAGCCGACACTGGAAGCTCCCCCCTTAGCGGGCTTACCCCGACCCCTACCTCGGCCGGCACTCGGCGGTGGCGGCGGAGCAAATGGGCCCTGGTTCACACTCGGCTCCATAGGTGTTGGGTGAGAAGAACGGGCGCCGCGAAACTGTTTGAGCTTTTCACAAAAAGAAGCCTTGTGGCCCGACAGGCCACAAGTATGACAAGTCAAAGGTGGGCGAGAACACTCCCGGTTCACATGGCCTCGCTTGCCACAGTTAAAGCATCTGGGGTCCCGGACAAAGGTTCCAGCGGCACTTCAAAAACTCCCAGAGAAACGTGCCGAACCACCCGAAGAAATATTTGCAGGTTGAGATTTCTGCTGACTTACGAACACTGGAAGTACTGAGATTCTGGCAGCGATGTGACAATGTGCAAAACAAAACACGACTAGACCTAAATAACCAACAAGCCTAGGTATCCATAAACCTAGTTCTCTGATACCATTTTCTGTAACACTCCCGATATATTCGGAGTATATTACAGCGCCATGGACCCCTACATGGGACCCACCAGGCTACAATAAGAAAACGCCACTCGACTAACCATCTCGGTTAGCGAGGACACACATTTAAATAATACAACAAATAAAGACACGGCCGGAACAACCGGCGAATTAAGCAACAACCGACAATGTAGCAATTTAGGGTAATACAAACGGAGTTCGAAATGAAAAGCCTAAGTACTCGCGAGTACAATCTATAAGTTTATAAATATGGGAACAACCATATCGAAATGGACAAAAGAAATAAGTAGACCCAAATGCACATGTCAACGACCCTGGCCAACATCCTCGTACTTTCCCAGCGCTCGCTCGTCCGGATGATCATAACCTGAAATCCATAACAAGAATTTCCCCACAACGGGTCCCCAAAGGGGTTAGCAATTACGCTAGTACAAGTAATCAAGGCAAACGAATCGCTTACACATTTCTTAGTACATGCACCAATATCATTTCAAAACCAAAACCAGACATGTCTTTTCCGGAAACAAACAGTCACAATAAATTTGCCTAGGACCGGGACGAAGCCACGAATCCCACTCGAGGCCTCTAAGGACCCTCCCGAGCTGGCCATATTCATAAAACAAAACAAGCACCACATGTCACCTAGGACCGGGACGAAGCCACGAATCCCACTCGAGGCCTCTAAAGACCCTCCCGAGCCGGCTAGCGAAACAAACTCATGAATCCAGGACGAAGCCATAGATTCCCTCCGTGATCCCGTCGGACCCTCCCGAGGTGAGCAAATCACACACAATATACATTACCATTTCACGTTAAGCATAAAGGTTTCCAAAAATACTTGCCTTGAATAATTGACGACGCAACGAACGGAAGGAAAACACCAATGAACGCTAGGAACCAACGGAACCGAACCTAACGATTCGAAGAACACAATCACAACCAACTCTAGATGAATACGGAAATGGAATACACCCGAAAACCCGCCTACGATTCATGTATATTCGTATAGAATTAACAACGAGGGTGGACCATAACCAAACCCTCTCGATTCCGTAAAAACCACAACATATACCATGAATCCGTAGGAAAACTAATGATACTAACAAGATTAATCATATTCATCATGAATCCGCCAACAAAACGGAATGAATCGGACAAAAATCCCAAAAACCCCAAATTATCCAAAAGTAGGGTTCTAAGAGATTTACCTTGGATTAGGATGAAAGATTCGTGTTGATGTTGTTATAATACACCAAGAACTCAAGGAAGATGTTGGATGAGATGATTGGAGGAATAAATCGCCAAGAAGATCGCCCGGAATCGCCTTAGCCTCAAAGAGGAGGAAGAAATGAGAATTTGTGTTCATCTCGGTCAACTCCCTGGTTTATATAGCCAGGGAGTGTTAGCGCGCGCTAATCCTCAAGGTTAGCGTGCGCTAACGGGACAAAACTACAGGCCATCCAGTTAGCATCCCAGTCCAATAGCCAGACTTCTGGCCGTTAGCGTGCGCTACTCGAAACGTAGCGTGCGCTAATAACCTCTCAGTAGCGCGCGCTATCGACCTATAGCGTGCGCTACCTGGACATCAGCTGAGTCCAAAAGCGAACTGCCCACTACTCACTTGACCCGTTAGCGTGCGCTATCGTACAAGCATAGCGTGCGCTACCTGGTACCTGACCGAGTTCAGTAGTAAACTGTCCAGTACTGGACACTCACGCTAGCGCACGCTACCGGGTATCTCAGCGTGCGCTAGCCTCCCGACATTAGCGTGCGCTAGTCTACATAGCGTATGCTAATACGCCAGTCCAGAAGGCTGGAAATAGCACTGCCACTCCCAGGGCTTGCTCTCTAGCGCGCGCTACGAATCAGTCGTAGCGTGCGCTACTAAGGGACCCCTAGCGTGCGCTATGCAGAAAAGATAGTGTGCGCTAGGTCACGAAATATAAATGGTTCACAACACCGGAATATGAACGAAACATCAAACGGAACACCTCAGAGCACATCATAACATAGAATGGATCCACGGCAACCCCGAAACGGCGGTTTCGTACAACAATTACGAGAATCAGATCAATAGATGACGGAAAAGATACATTGAAAGATACACGAGGGTCGCTACGATCGACAAATACACCGGAAATGAAAATACAAGGGAAAGAAAAATGCGGATATTACAGGGCGGGCCTGATCTCTCATCTCATCTCGGACGGCTGCGAGGATGCTCTCTCTCTCTGTCCGCACCTCCTCTCTCCAAGCACCCAGATGGCTCTCTCTCTCTCTCTCTCTCTCCTCATCTCCTCTCTCAGGCCGTCGAACATCGCCTGCAAGTGCTCTCTATCGGGCGGCAGGCTGGACTCCGCGTGCCCATGCGTCAGCAGAAGAGGCTCGGGGGACTGCTCGTGTGCCTCATCAAGAATAAATCCTCGCCCCCGAGCGTGTGCCGGTGCTCCTCCCCACTGGTCGAAGTGAGAAATGATGCGATGATCAATCGGACCATGGGGGGCCAGCATCGGCTCATCGTCCGACCAAGTCATGCCCGACTGGCGGCATAGAGCGCAGATAAGAGAGGGGTGCTTCAGCCCCGTCTTGGCCCCTCCTTGAATACACAGCAGAATAGATCGGACCAGGAGAGGGGCCACATCAAATCTTAGCCCAGAAGTGATGGCATATAGTGTACGGGCACGAGAGAGTAAACCAGAACGAATCTGCGAGGTAGGATCTACATGAGCGCAGATGAAATACAATAAGGCTCGCCCAAGGCGACTGAGGCGCGAGCTCTTAAAGTAGAAGGCCGAGGAACCCGTGGCACGCATCTCCCAGATGGAGCCGGGCTGTGTAAGTGTCTCGAGTAGTGCCTCCCTCGTGAGGCCACTCATAGCTCGCATATAAGCCGTCTCATCCACCACAGGCAGCTTGAATAATCTCTGAATAGCAGCCACCGAAAAATCCACTGTAATGCCTCGGACGACGACTTGAGTCTGAGTATCTGACTGCGATATCATCTGCCCTGCTCGGATATGCTTCAGCAGAGCGCTAGCATAAAACTCCTATACAATGGAGATCACTGCCGGCTCGGGAGGTGCAGCGAAACGGGCCCACCCCATCTCGTGTATCATCGTCAGAAGCTCCCCGTCCTGGGGGGCTGGAGTGAATCCCCGCTCCGGTATCAAAGGTCGAGGACGGATCTTTTCATTGAATATTTTATGGATTTCCAGGTCGGAGAATTGGTGCGACTCCAACTCGGCTCGGCTTTGTGAAGTTTCCCCTC
Source organism: Orobanche coerulescens (assembly GCA_033398695.1). Taxonomy (NCBI): domain Eukaryota; kingdom Viridiplantae; phylum Streptophyta; class Magnoliopsida; order Lamiales; family Orobanchaceae; genus Orobanche; species Orobanche coerulescens. Next base: position 35,512,202 of record CM065807.1, read on the forward strand.
GTGTGGTGGACGATTGCATCCTATCCCTTGTGCTAACCTTTCTCTTTCTGGCCATGGCGAGTTCCTGAAAAGATAAACACCGGAGTTTACATAAGCTATAAGTAAAACAACACCACTTGACTAACGATATGCAAAACGTGAATAAAGAGTTTAACGAGCTAGCACCGATGTAAGAGATCATTAAAATTGATCTTTTGTTTTAAACTTGACGTAAGGGTTGGGGTGTGCTGTAAATCCATAAACAATTTCGGTTGCACATAGTTTCAAAATATTGACTTAACAAAGAAAAATTTTCATTCATGCATTTCATCAAACACCTTGAATGCATGAGTTCCAATGAAGAACAAACATTGTAATAGCTTGATTTAATCCCCAAAAATAACATCCTCAATTCGATCATCATGACAAACGATATATAACATGCACAATTTATTCATAATCGGCTCATAACATCAATAATCAATAAAAAACTTCCTATTCCCAACTCAATTCTTGATAGGACTTTGAAAAAAAAAACTAACAATATAATCATAGCCATACCTTACTTCTCAAATCATGTATGAATAAGGATTAAGGGATTGAGGCTTACCTAACTTGGAATGAAGAATGCAAGAAGAAGGAGAAGAAAAGGATATCGGCCGATCGCTTGTGCAAAGGAAGGGGAAGAAGTTACCTGGGGAGCCGGCCGATCCGTGTTATAAAGGTACCTGGGCCTTTGAACTTCCGAACGGGGGCCGCGGCACAACTTAAGTGAGCCGCGGCCCAGAGTACAGTTAGCCTGGGTGTGTATGCTATGTCGCCATGTGCCGCGGCTCAGAATGCGGGTGCCGCGTGTCACACCCCCTTGAAGTTGACTTTTAGATACCGGATATTAAAAATATCCTTATTACATATTACAGCACAGCGGAAAACTTAAAACCTTTAAGAGGAAACTCCTTGACACACCAAAAGTCACTTTTACACATCAGCCGACTATTATATTACAATCAAAAGAAAACATCGACTGTATAGGTTTATAAGCAAACTTAGACTTAACACACACAGAGAACACTCCACAGGTTTGATGTTCATATACAACGGCTCGTTGGTGTAGAGAAGCGTCCCATATGTCACCCTATGCCTGATACCCCGAATTATTACCTATATCACAAGAATTCAACTAAATGAGCGAAAGCTCAGTAAGTAGTGACGCACAATGCATGAATGCATTTATGAATGAGTTTGTGAAATGCAGTTTTATTTTCCTTTAACTTTCAAAAACTCTTTTATAGCGCGCTGCTATGTACACCTCGAGTTCCTGGCCCGGGACAAAAGTGTGCATGTCCAATCATATCCAGAACAAACTGCCCAATCATAACACATGGGTCAGCCTGGCGTGTCCCAGACTCCACCAGGATCATGGCTATAAGGTGCCTAATCATACACATGAGTCACCACGGTGTGTCCCAGACTCCACCGCAAAACATCACACAAAGTGTCCAATCATAACACATGGATCACTATGACGTGCCCCAGGCTCCGCCACAAAATAGCCCCTTACCAGTAGCCCGCGATGCACATAACCAAAACAGTTTGTTCTGATCACCTTTAGAACGCCTGTACTATGATCAATGCATGCGACAACCTCCAATGCTATGCTATGATCATATGCATCATGATAATACCACATATATAAATGCTCTATGGGACATATCACACAATAAGAATAGAGCAATATGTTATCCACATATACACAAGGTATAAGCAATATCCAAAACATCAATCATTAGCACATATTTCAGACAAATGCTCTTGTGATACAGTTTTGCAATCAGTTACTACTTACCTTGATCAGGTGATACCTTTGCTTTTATACCAATAAGAGTTGGTTGTGATGATATATCTTCAAATCCTGTTTCAAGGAGTGCCTTTAACGAATCTATATGGTATACACAAGGTTTAACTCACTGCGTATCCGAAGGGTTTTACCAATTTCACATAATTAGTATTCTACAAATTTTATGTGCGCATTTTGTTATATACGAGCATAATACTCTATCATTTTTGCACTCCTAACTCATTATGAAGCCTATTACTTTCTGTTCATATTGTTATATAAACTCTTATAGGCCACAATTCTAGGATTCTACAACAAGACAATGGTTTAGGGGAATTTATCAAGATCTTGAAATCACTAAATTTGTCCCACGTATATCCACTTAATTATAAGTCGGATTTGCATAAATTTTTGATATAGTATACCTAATATACTTAAGAACATGTATATAGCAACCTATGCCCCTGAATCACACGAATTCAATACTATCCACACATATTTTCAAAAGGTGGCAGAATTGATTCTTTTGTTGTCTTAGTGAGTTTTAAGCCCTACAAATCCACCTTAAACACAAGTTTAGGCCATGTATGAGTTATAAACACCATTAGAATGTATATAAGCACCTAAACCAGCTCTCACAACTTCATATCATACAATCAATATAGCAAGAACAAGAGTAAAACAAAGATGACTCACCTTGATTGTGAACTGAATTGAGGTGTTGATGTTTTTTGTGATTTCTCATCAATTTTTTGATGTATTTTCGAAGTGTGGAGCTTATGGATCGAGTTCAGAGTGTCTAGAAGAGTTTAGAATCCGTTTCCTCCCTTATCTAAGTGAAAGAGTCGGTTTATAAGGGTGAAAGTTCTAAAATACCCCTCAATGGCCTCCAGAAGTCAGGTTTAGAAGAATGGACCGGTTGAAGTTGTTATAATCCGGTTCTTGGATGTTTTAAAACGGTTCTTAGTAGGTATTGATCATATTTAGGGTATGGATGTATGGTCCAAGGTTTTTTAATAAAGTTTAATATGTATTTTTATTGTTTAAACTCAGCTACTTTTGCGAATACATTCGAAAGTGGTAGAAACTGAGTTTGTTGTTATCTTTATGAAATTTTATATAATTAACCCTAGAAATAAGAGTCCGAGTACTCACTTAGAAATATGACGTTATTGGACAATGAACTAAAGGACAAATTCCATTCTACCCAACCGTATTTGGGACGAATAAGATACGTACAAATCGAATGACTTAACAAATGTTATCACTGAGACTTTGAATTTCATCATTGATGGTATTCACCAGTATCAAGATGTTTGACACGTGTTATCGGAATAAGAAAGGGTTATTCACTTGAATCATCAATCCAAATTGACTCAGCATACCCGCCGACTATAGCCCCGAGACCAACCGATAGACACGTCACTGATATTACTTACTGCTTATAGGCTTACCACTTGAACTTGGGGTTATGTTCAATGCTTAGCCACTTCAATGCCGTTAACTTAACTATCAAATAAGGTGAATCATGAAATTCCAAATAATACTTAATAACAAGTAATGTATGAATCATATTATTCAAATAGCAGTTTCATGTCACACCGTCACATTTTTATACGATTAAGCATGAAGTCTTGCATGTTTTAAGATTAATATGTTATTATTGACTAGACCTTATGTGTTAGAGTCTTTGGGCATCACAATCTTCCCTCCTTATAGAAATTTCGTCCTCGAAATTTACTTACCGAATAGAGCCGGATATTTATGCCTCATTTCATCTTCCTTTTCCCACGTGGCTTCTTCAACTGAGTGATTCTTCCACAACACCTTAACAAATGATATCTTTTTGTTCCTCAATTCTGTTTGCTTACTATCCAATATCTTGACCGGTGTCTCTTCATAATTCAAGTCCTCACTTAACGGCAATTGCTCATAGCTCAATATATGTGATGGATCGGAGACATACCTCTTCAACATTGAAACGTGAAAGACGTCGTGAACATTTGTTAGTGATGGCGGAAGTGCTAACCTGTATGCCACTTCTCCAATTCTTTCCAGTACCTCAAATGGGCCTATGTATCTTGGATTTAGTTTCCCTTTCTTTCTGAATCTCATAACGCCCTTCATTGGTGCCACCTTGAGAAATACTTTGTCCCCGACATCAAACTCAAGCATTCGTCGTCGGTTGTCCGCGTAGCTCTTCTGCCGACTCTGAGCTGTAAGCATTCTTTTTCTAATTTTCTCAATGGCTTCTTTGGTTTTCTGCATCAATTCTGGTCCAAGAAACTTCCTCTCACCCAGCTCATCCCAATGAATCGGTGATCTGCACTTTCTGCCATAAAGAGCTTCGTAAGGGGTCATGCCAATAGTAGAGTGGAAGCTATTGTTATACACAAACTCTATCAAAGGCAGGTAGGTATTCCACCACCCTTGGAAATCTAGTACGCACGCTCTTAAGATGTCCTCCAGAGTTTGGATAGTTCTCTCCGACTGACCATCAGTTTTTGGGTGAAACGCTGTACTGAACGCCAACTTTGTTCCCAGGGATTTGTGTAAGCTCTTCCAGAATGATGAAGTAAAACGGGGATCTCTGTCTGATACAATTGATAAAGGTACACCATGCAATCTTACAATTTCTCTAACGTATAAATCCGCCAACTTATCCATGGAATACGTAGTATGTACCAGAAGGAAGTGAGATGATTTTGTTAGGCGATCAACTATAACCCATATGGCATCGTGGCCTTATTTGGTTCTTGGAAGTCCAACTACAAAGTCCATAGTGATGTCTTCCCATTTCCATTTAGGAACATCCAGTGATTGTAATGACCCTGCGGGTCTTTGATGTTCTGCCTTTACTTGTTGACAAGTTAGGCACTGAGCCACAAATTTAACCACATCGTTCTTCATCCCAGGCCATGAATAGTGCATCTTTAGGTCCTTGTACATCTTGGTGGTTCCAAGATGTACTGTATATGGAGCGTTGTGAGCTTCTGAGAGTATCTCCTTCTTCAGGTTACTATTGTCCGGTACACATAGCCTCCCCTTGAAGTTGATAACTCCATCTGGTGTAATTCCGAAATCCTTGGATTTGCCTGTCTCAACCTCTTCCTTCAAATGAGACATATAAGGATCTGTACGTTGATCCTGTTTAATGGTCTCAAGTATGGTAGGTTGCAGCGTCATTGAAAATAGTTTTCTGACATGCCCTTCTTGCATAATCTGCAATCCCCACTTCTCCAACTCTCGTAATAATGGTTTCTGAGTCCCTATTAATGCCGATACGCTAGCATTAGACTTTCTACTTAAAGCATCTGCAACAACATTTGCCTTACCTGGATGATAATTTATTGTGCAATCATAATCCTTAACCAATTCCAGCCATCGCCTTTGCCGCATATTAAGTTCCTTCTGTGTGAAATAATACTTCAAGCTCTTATGATCCGTGTAGATTTCACATCTTTCTCCATAAAGGTAATGTCGCCACATTTTCAAGGCAAATACTACGGCTGCCAATTCAAGATCATGAGTTGGATAGTTTTTCTCGTAATCCTTCAGTTGTCGTGAAGCATAAGCAATTACTCTTCCCTCTTGCATAAGCACAACTCCCAATCCTGACTTTGACGCATCGCTATAAACAACAAATATTCCCGCAGTTGTTGGAATCGAAAGGATCGGTGCAGATGTTAACCTCTGTTTCAGTTCTTCAAAGCTCTTTTCACATGCGTCAGACCACTGAAACTTAACGTTCTTTCTCGTCAATTGAGTAAGCGGTGAGGCTATCTTGGAGAATCCTTCAACGAATCGTCTATAATAACCTGCTAACCCCAAGAAACTGTGTACCTCATAAACATTCTTCGGTCTGGGCCACTTACTCACGGCTTCCACTTTCCCTTGGTCAACTGAAATTCCTTCCTTCGACACTACATGCCCAAGGAATGCCACTTGTTCCCTCCAGAATTCGCATTTCTTAAACTTATCATATAGCCGTTTATCCTTTAGGATACCCAACACTATTCTTAAATGTTCCTTGTGTTGATCCAATGATCGAGAGTAGATAAGGATGTCATCAATAAATACAATGACAAACTTATCCAAGTACTCTCTAAAGACTCGATTCATTAAATCCATGAAAGCAGCAGGGGCATTGGTTAAACCAAAAGGCATCACCAGAAATCCATAGTGCCCATACCTGGTTCGAATAAATCATCAATCCTTGGTAAAGGATATTTGTTCGTGATGGTCACCCTATTCAATTCTCTATAATCGATACAGAGTCTCATGGTACCATCCTTCTTCTTGACGAAGAGTACTGGGGCTCCCCATGGTAAAAAACTGGGTCGTATGAATCCTTTATCAAGCAATTCCTGCAACTGAATTTTTAATTCTTTCAATTCTATAGGAGCCATTCTGTACGGTGTTTTCGATATTGGGGCCACTCCTGGAATCAGCTCAATGTTGAATTCAATTTCTCTATCTGGAGGTAGCCCTGGTAAATCCTATGGGAATACTTCTAGAAATTCCTGTACCACAGGTACATCTTCGGGTTTCTGGATCTGCTCCTTCTGTTTGTCCACCACACTGGCTAAATAACCGACACATCCATTTCTAAGTAATTTTTGTGCCCTCATTGCTGAAATTATTCTTGTTCTCAATTTGATGCTACTCCCAACAAACACAAACTCCTCTTCATTTGGTGGTTAGAATGTAACAATCTTCTTTTTACAATCCATGGTAGCATGATGCTTGGATAACCAATCCATCCCTAGAATTACTTCATAATCCGACATGTTGAGCACAATGAGATCAGCATCCAGTTCCCGGTTATTGATTACTACACTACAATATCGGAGAACTTTGTCCGAGGTCAAGAGTTCTCCTGAAGGGGTAGACACATTAAACTGCCCACCACACTCTTCCAGTGGTTTGCCCAACCTTCTCACATACTTGGTCGATGCAAATGAATGTGTTGCTCCTGGATCTAACAATGCATATGCAGGAATACCATAAATGAGTATGTTACCTGAGACGACTGCAGGGTTGGCATCAGCCTCTGCCTGCGTGATTGCAAATACTCTTCCTTGTACTTTCTTCTGCTCGAAGTCATTAGAGGTACACTCCTTCGCAAAATGACCCATCTTTCCACATTTGTAGCAGGCTCCGGGTCCTTCCATGCAGACGCCAAAGTGATATCTTCCACATTTTGCACATTTTGGTTTTTGTTTACCTCCAGTGGATGGTTGTCCGTTGTTGTCCTTAAACCGTTTCTGGCCATTACCTTTGTAGAACTGGCCTTGCCTCTTGTTACCCTTGTTTGAGTGCTGCCACTTGCCTTGGCCCTGCTGATAATTCGGCTGATTCTGCTTTTCTTTAGCCTCTTTTTCCTTTCGTTCCTCCATGATTTTTCTTTGAGCCATTTCTGCATTTAGAGCTCGCTGAACCACTGCCACATATTTTGAGCCTCCGGTTTCCCCGACTTGCACATCTCTATATATCTCTGGTTTCAGACCCTCGATGAATTGCTCGACCTTTAGCTCATCCGTGCTTACCATGTGTGGCGCATACCTTGAAAGCTCCTCAAATTTTCTGACATATTCATCAACTGACATGTCACCTTGTTTCAAGTTTGAAAATTCCTTCCATTTTGCAGCTCGTGTAGCTTTTGTAAGGTATTTCGCCTCGAAAAGCTCTTTAAATTCCTCCCATGTCAGTCTACGAACATCATATATACCCATCATGGTGTCCCACCAGTAACTAGCATCATTACGGAGGTAAAATACCGTACATGAAACCTTGGCCTCATCAGGGATTCTGCCGTAGCTGAACATCCTTTCCATAGTTCGGAGCCAATTCTCATAGACGCTCGTATCGAGCCCACCTTCAAATGTGGGAGGTTTTAGTTTCTGGAACCTCTCACTAACCAGATCAATGGCATCATTTCGAGGAGGTGGAGAACGACGAGCCTCGGCTTCACGTCTAACATCCCGTTCTATAAGCCTTTCCACAAGATCCGTCAGTCGGTCGATACGGTTATCCCTCGCTCCTTCAGCACTACCTTGCATTCTATTCTCTTCCATGATCTCTTAATAGCCTTCACTTCTCACACAAGGATCTTTTATTAGCCAATATTAACATAAACATGCAAATAGCAAGTAAAAATAAATAAATAATTAAAACCATTGACTAATGGGTTGCTTCTCTCCGCCAAGCCATTGTTGTATATGAACGGTCTTCAGAAACGCTTTAAACCTTTGCTCCGATACCAAATCTGTCACACCCCCTTGAAGTTGACTATCAGATACCGGATATTAAAAATATCCTTATTATATATTACAGCACAGCGGAAAACTTAAAACCTTTAAGAGGAAACTCCTTTTACACACCAAAAGTCACTTTTACACATAAGCCGACTATTATATTACAATCAAAAGAAAACATCGACTGTATAGGTTTATAAGCAAACTTAGACTTAACACACACAGAGAACACTCCACAGGTTTGATGTTCATATACAACGGCTCGTTGGTGTAGAGAAGCGTCCCATATGTCACCCTATGCCTGATACCCCGAATTATTACCTGTATCACAAGAATTCAACTAAATGAGCGAAAGCTCAGTAAGTAGTGACGCACAATGCATGAATGCATTTATGAATGAGTTTGTGAAATGCAGTTTCATTTTCCTTTAACTTTCAAAAACTCTTTTATAGCGCGCTGCTATGTACACCTCGAGTTCCTGGCCCGGGCCAAAAGTGTGCATGTCCAATCATAGCCAGAACAAACTGCCCAATCATAACACATGGGTCAGCCTGGCGTGTCCGAGACTCCACCAGGATCATGGCTATAAGGTGCCCAATCATACACATGAGTCACCACGGTGTGTCCCAGACTCCACCGCAAAACATCACACAAAGTGTCCAATCATAACACATGGATCACTATGACGTGCCCCAGGCTCCGCCACAAAATAGCCCCTTACCAGTAGCCCGCGATGCACATAACCAAAACAGTTTGTTCTGATCACCTTTAGAACGCCTGTACTATGATCAATGCATGCGACAACCTCCAATGCTATACTATGATCATATGCATCGTGATAATACCACATATATAAATGCTCTATGGGACATGTCACACAATAAGAATAGAGCAATATGTTATCCACATATACACAAGGTATAAGCAATATCCAAAACATCAATCATTAGCACATATTTCAGACAAATGCTCTTGTGATACAATTTTGCAATCAGTTACTACTTACCTTGATCAGGTGATACCTTTGCTTTTATACTAATAAGAGTTGGTTGTGATGATATATCTTCAAATCCTGTTTCAAGGAGTGCCTTTAACGAATCTATATGGTATACACAAGGTTTAACTCACTGCGTATCCGAAGGGTTTTACCAATTTCACATAATTAGTATTCTACAAATTTTATGTGCGCATTTCGTTATATACGAGCATAATACTCTATCATTTTTGCACTCCTAACTCATTATGAAGCCTATTACTTTCTGTTCATATTGTTATATAAACTCTTATAGGCCACAATTCTAGGATTCTACAACAAGACAATGGTTTAGGGGAATTTATCAAGATCTTGAAATCACTGAATTTGTCCCGCGTATATCCACTTAATTATAAGTCGGATTTGCATGAATTTTTGATATAGTATACCTAATATACTTAAAAACATGTATATAGCAACCTATGCCCATGAATCACACGAATTCAATACTATCCACATATATTTTCAAAAGGTGGCAGAATTGATTCTTTTGTTGTCTTAGTGAGTTTTAAGCCGTATAAATCCACCTTAAACACATGTTTAGGCCATGTATGAGTTCTAAACACCATTAGAACGTATATAAGCACCTAAAACAGCTCTCACAACTTCATATTATACAAAAAATATAGCAAGAACAAGAGTAAAACAAAGATGACTCACCTTGATTGTGAACTGAATTGAGGTGTTGATGTTTTTTGTGATTTCTCTTCAATTTTTTGATGTATTTTCGAAGTGTGGAGCTTATGGATCGAGTTCAGAGTGTCTAGAAGAGTTTAGAATCCGTTTCCTCCCTTATCTAAGTGAAAGAGTCGGTTTATAAGGGTGAAAGTTCTAAAATACCCCTCAATGGCCTCCAGAAGTCAGGTTTAGAAGAATGGACCGGTTGAAGTTGTTATAATCCTGTTCTTGGATGTTTTAAACCGGTTCTTAGTAGGTATTGATCATATTTAGGGTATGGATGTATGGTCCAAGTTTTTTAATAAAGTTTAATATGTATTTTTATTGTTTAAACTCAGCTACTTTTGCGAATACATTCGAAAGTGGTAGAAACTGAGTTTGTTGTTATCTTTATGAAATTTTATATAATTAACCCTAGAAATAAGAGTCCGAGTACTCACTTAGAAATATGACATTATTGGACAATGAACTAAAGGACAAATTCCATTCTACCCGACCGCATTTGGGACGAATAAGATACTTACAAATCGAATGACTTAACCAATGTTATCACCGAGACTTTGAATTTCATCATTGATGGTATTCACCAGTATCAAGATGTTTGACACGTGTTATCGGAATAAGAAAGGGTTATTCACTTGAATCATCAATCCAAATTGACTCAGCATACCCGCCGACTATAGCCCCGAGACCAACCGATAGACACGTCACTGATATTACTTACTGCTTATAGGCTTACCACTTGAACTTGGGGTTATGTTCAATGCTTAGCCACTTCAATGCCGTTAACTTAACTATCAAATAAGGTGAATCATGAAATTCCAAATAATACTTAATAACAAGTAATGCATGAATCATATTATTCAAATAGCAGTTTCATGTCACACCGTCACATTTTTATACGATTAAGCATGAAGTCTTGTATGTTTTAAGATTAATATGTTATTATTGACTAGACCTTATGTGTGAGAGTCTTTGGGCATCACAGTACAAGGTTTTAGTATCATTTTGATAAAAAAGACTAAAATGTCCTCCCAAAAGTTGTAATGTTGAATTTTTTTTTTTTGTATTTTATTTAATTTAAACTATTTTTCTTTTATTTTTTCTTTTTTATTTTCCTCATCTGCTCAAAACCGATCGATATTAATGTCCAACAACCAAAATTTAACTACAACCTACATATCAAAACAACACAACCATTTTTTACAGAGGGTCTCTCAAAAATCATATAAAAATCACAAAATTATTCGAAAAGAAAAGTTGACGTTCAAAATAGGAATTTATTTGTCGTGCTTCTCGGTTCATACACAAGGTATGCATCAATATTTTACCGCTGGAATTTTTTTTCCGACAAGTTCTTCCGGACACGATCGCTGCACACGATGGGAAGCAACCGTGTGCAATGATCGTGTGCAACGGTCGTGTCCAACGGCCTTGACATCATGTGCACAACTAACGTGTTCACGACCGTTTAACACGATCGTCACAATCATGTGCAGCGATCGTGTTCATGGCCAGAAACGTGCACACGGTAGCATACGACCGTGTGCATCGGTCGTGTCCAGGCAGACCGTTTTAGAATATTATTCGCTCAGTTTTTTGAATAATTATTCATCTTTTTGTAATCAGATGTCGTGGCAGCGTATTTTGATACATCACGGTGGTCATTGGGAGCGATCGACATATGTATACGGGGACTCCTTTTTTGTCTACATCAACACAAGAAAAGTTAGTCGTGCAAACCTCGTGGGGTTATCAGAGAGGGTTTGGGTGGTCCAAATGAGTCCGATTACAAATTATGGTACTTGACACACATGGCCAAGGGAAACAAAGTAAAAGTCCTAGTACGGAGCGATACCGAGATACTTCGATTACAAGTAGAATACAAGGAGGATCCTGAGTTCTATGTTGAGAACGGCAGCTCCTCCACTCCCGAGGTTAATATGGGATGTAGAAGCTCGAGAGTAGAGCCCGGCAACATAAATTATGACATGCCTTCCAAAGATTATCAATACGAGGAAGATGAGGAAGACGAGGAAGATGAGGAGGTGCATACATCCGAAGATGAAGATTGTTGTAAAGACTTGCTTGAGTCACTATCTGTGGAATTTCTTGCTTGGGTTCGCCAACCAGTCCAAATGGATAGGATTATGAGTCGTCGGAACTTCTCATCCGACCATCAATCTGCGAGCGAGCATGAGCATCTACATTCAATGCGTAACTAGATCATTCCATTTCCGGACCCCGGTAGTGCCAGGACTTTGGGTTGGGTCGAGCAGCCTCCACCGGTCACCGGTCAGCTTGAGGTGGGGTCTATCTTTCGGTCCAAGACAGAGTTGAGGATAACTTTAGGAATGTATCATTTGGAAAACACGTTACAGTGTATCACTGATCGTTCCGCTGATAAACGTATAGTGTTGGTCTGTAAGAGTGGGCGAAACAATTGTCAGTTTAGGTTGTGTGCTATTAAAGGTGCAACTATTTGGAGAATTACTAAGTTGACCTTGGAGCACAGCTGTCACCCTGATTTGAACCGTGCTGCCGCACGGTCGGTCACTTCTGAGGTTGCCGCCCATTATTTTGCTAAAAGATTGACCGGTGAGGGGGTCACTTTGAGGCCAAATGAGATAATTGCAGTGATGTATAGGGAGTACGGCATTGACATGCTATACAGTTTTGCTCTCCGGACGAGGAATATAGCGATAGAGAATACATATGGCGGCTTTGATGAGTCGTATCATAGGCTCCCATCCTATCTGTATTTGTTAAAAAAGCGTAATCCAGGGACAATTTATGATTTGCAGACGATTCGTGACGAAGTGCTTTGCCACATGTTCGTTGCACTCGGACAGAGTATTAGGGCATTTGATACGTGCCTTCAACCGGTGATTATAGTTGATGGACCCACGTGAAGGGAAAGAATAAAGGAACTCTATTTGCGGCCGTCACATATGACGGGAACGAGCAAGTATTTCCTCTTGCAGTTGGTCTCGGTCCGATAGAGAACGACGAATCATGGACTTATTTTCTGTATAACCTGCGCAGATAGTACAATCCGATGGAAGATTTACTGATTGTGAGTGACCAACATAAGAGCATTTAGAATGCTGGCCGTCTATCTGAATGCATTCCACGAGTTGTGCTATCACCATCTTGCAAATAATCTGACCTCCTACGGTGCTCATGCTATAGGACTCTTTAGAACTGCTGCCTACACGCATCGTGAAGAAGTTTTTGAAGACTACTTTTCGAAACTACATCTTGAAATCCCTAATGGGGCTCACAGGCGCCTTTCTGAAATTGGGCTAGAGAGGTGGGTTAGGTCGAAGTGTCCAGTACGATGCTATAACTTCTTGACATCCAATGCTGTTGAATGCTTTAATAATCGTCTGTTGTGGGCGGGGTGTTTACCTATTTGCTCGTTACTTGAGATATTTCGCCTAATTTTAGAGAACTGGTTTGATGAGAAGCATGGAGAATCTACACAGAGCTGGTCTGGATTTACCAACTGCACCATAAACCATTTTACGTGTGATTTAACAACACAACACATCAATCTTGCCAAAATATATCTGAATTAAAATTAAAATATGTACTCATCAGTATCAAAAATATATTATCCTACACTACGTCTAACAACAACCTAAAGATTTTAGCACCTAAATCATATTGGTATTTCTTAATATATTTCTCACTAAGTTCCTTGATTTGGTGCCTTCCTGCTGGGTTTGCAGAGATGAGTCGATCCAAGTACATGCATGCGAAGGGGCCACAATTGTGATTGTCATTTTGTTTGAACTGTAGTTCTCGTGGCATAATTTTGAAACTCATCTCCATGTCATACTTTTTCTTCGATTGGTTGTTCAGCCAGTACCCGGATTGAGCTAGCACACAAGGTATCAGACGAGTAATGGGCCGCAGTTGGTTGAATCGGTATCGACCATCTTGGTGTTGGTGTGACAAGGAATCGTACAACTCCACGGTCCATATTATGATGTTAATCTTGATAGTCACCCAGTGGCTCTGGTCGAGGCAACAAATGGCAATGATCTATTGAAGCAAAATATGTAATCATATAAGATCATCACATCAAACATAGCGAATCATTTATAAATATCAATTTCAAACTTACTTCATCGCAATTTGACCATGGAACCGTATTTGGTGTATCAAGACCTGTCATGTAGTCCTAGATGGATTTAGGAATTTTCCAATCCTTATAAACCGGCTTCCCTATCACCTTGATACCAAGTGGATCATCCGAATGGAGTCTTGCAAACTCGTTGGCCATAACTAACTATAAAAAGCCAAACCACAAAATAAAGAAAATCCACATCACACTAATGATATACAAGCGAGTAATTTATAGAACTTACGTAAAATTGGGAGCCGGCAAGTACAGTGCCAACTCTACCGACACCAACACTACGGACTCCCCTCTGAAGCCTCGCTCGAGTCGCAAGCACATAACAATCTATCACCTCGGCATCAAAGTCTTCACGGCTAGACTTTATCCGATCAAATAATGCCTAAGTGAGAGCATGCCCAGTCTCCAAACACCGGACAATAGCATCACGTGGCTGCTCCCTAAACTGTAGGTACAACTTCTTCAGAGCCTCACTATCTCTTGGAGGCGCCACCACAAAAGGCTCCCGAAGAGCAGCAGAGGGTTGACTCACTCGCGGTGGAAGACTACGCTCACCCAAATGTTGCTTCCCGGCACTCTCACCAACTTCATCACCCTCAGCATCCCTCTCACAACTATAAACGATCAGAGACCTGTACAATCGGTTGCTCGATCTCATAAACTGGATGCTCAATCTGAAATAGAGGATGCTACTAAAAACTACTACTATGCTCGGGAAACATCGTACTATAATGATGCTCGTCCTGAAACCAATCGAACATCGTCCCATACTACTGAAACGGCGCATCAAATGGCTGATACTGATGCTCATAATCCAGAAACCGCAGAGTCGGCCCAAGGGGCTGCTCAGTCCGCTCAAAACAATGATGAATCTGAGAATGATGGCTGCGCTGGATCTCAGAATGGTGATTGTGCTGGACCTCAGAATGGTGACTAGGCTGATGCTGAGAATGGTGACTAGGCTGACGCTGAGAATGATGACTAGGCCGACGCTGAGAATGGTGATTGTGGGCTGCACCAGAGACTGAGTGACATGGAGGGTCAGGAATCCTCCGCTGGGCGCTGCTAACAGATGCAGAATGACGAGGCCTATCGGGAAACCTATCATGGCTCCCAGCTGAGTAGTGCACCGGGCTCCTAGAACGTCTATGCGTAGGTCCAAAGAAATCCACGATCCTAGGAAGCACCCAGCGAGAAACTCGAGCAATAAATCCTGTCTCAGACTCATCATACAAGATCGCCTTCAAACGGCGATCGAAGTACTCATCTCTGCTCGCATCCTAGGTGTGGTCCGTACAAGGAAGTCTGTGGATACAACACACCCTCTCTGGCTGCCTCTCTCGGTCCGATGTCTCTGCACCATCTACTGGTGGGGTACTCTGCCGGTGTAGCTTCGACACTTTATGTGCCGACTCATATGTAATCAATTTCCCAGCAGCCTTCTTCAATCTATCCATAACATTCTTTCTCGGCATCGGCGCAGGCTCATCCTCCTTGTTCTTCATAGCTATTCTTATAGGCTTTATGAACTTAACGTCATATGGCGAGCCATTCTCAAAACTCAGGTAGTAGTACTCAGTCTCATCCTCCTCCAGATGCGGTAAAAAGGGAAGTATTTTGTGCTGCAAAAGTATTCATTAAAGCATACCATTAGATGGGCAATCACATAACGTTGAAGAGATGAGTGAAGTCAGGAGAAAATACTTTTATAAATTTATGTACCTTATCATTGAAGAAATGAGTGAAATCACAGAACATCTTCCTCGTAGTCCACATCAAACACCGGGGGACTTGGACAGATTTATCTCGAATTCCACACAATTCTCCCAATGAAGGAATCATCTCATATGACCATATCTGTAAAGCCCAAACAGGACCTTAGAAGTGATATAGTCCTTATGTTCATGTCCCTCCTTCATGGCAACATTGTCTATGTAGTAAGACAAAACCCCAAAGGCATAAGAACCCCAAAGAAACATAGCCCACTGCTTAAAATCCTCAACTAATGCCCATGCCCATATCTCGACCATCATGTCGTCACGGCATAGGATAAAGTAGTAGTATATAAGTAAATTGGCAACCTTCACATAATCTCTTATGTCTCTACCAAATCTCGAGCATTGAACCTCTTCCGCAGAACACTAACCTTAATATTTTTCCATGGAGTATTCTGTGGAAAATACTGTCAGGACCGAAGGAGATGGTCGTCCTGTGGATGGAATGTAGAGTTTCCAAAATGTAGTTCAGTGATCATGGCAAAATCACGGGCTGTAAAACGAATGGTCCTCCCGCAAACCTAGAACCACGACTCATCCGGGGGGATTTGATCACCCTCCAACTGACGGGCAATCAAGTGATGTAGGGCAGTATTTGTACTCTCATTTCTTCTAACTTTAATCAAACGCCCCAAGACCCCCCTCGGTCAAGCTCTCGATAGCTCGATCACCAACTGCATAATTGCGGCCCATACTTCTTAGTGTCTCAATAATCTTTTTAAATACCGTCTCCCGTATGTAAAGATTCACTTGTCGTGTAACAAAGCGCAATGTAGGTCTCTTCCATACGCAACCAGTCTTCAATATAGACATACAAATCATAAGAATATGATAGGATGCTTAATAGAACGAAAAAAAATGACGCTACTTGCACACGATGGCCTGCACACGATAGATGCCCGTCGTGTGAAAACCATCGTGTGCAACACGACGACTCACACGACGGGCATCGATCGTGTGCAAGGCACAGGCCTTTGGTCTTCTTGCCCACGAGGGCTCACACGATCGATGATCGTCGTGTGTAAACCATCGTGCCCATGAAAGACCATCGTGCACACGATGGTGTCATCTTCTTCAGCACCATTGTGAGACGATGAACAACCGCCGTGGCACGATCGTGTGTGAATAAAAATACACTAACCGGCGGCTCATTGACGAATTCCTCTTCAGATGGAGTGTCACTAGCGTGTGAGGAACTTCTGGCGTCTTTAGATTCTTTGTCGTAGTCGGAGTTCGACATTTTCTGGCCGGCGAAAGGGTTTCACGACGGGGGGTTTTCGGTTTCACGAGAGATACAGCGAGAGAATTTTTTTGCAAGAGAGAGAAATATTGGGTTGTGGGACCATTTAGATTATTGTTGTTTGCTTTTAATAACTTTTTATTTTTTTTATTTTTTATATTTTAATGGTAGACTTTAAGGGTAATAATGTCTTTTAACACATTTTGATATCAAAAATTTATATATAACTTATTAGTTTTATAGTCTCTACTCAAAAGGAGAGATCCTTGTTAATAAAGTAAAACTCGTACCATTTTTGAGATTCTAGCATCCGTCGTGCTTTTGATTTGACATATAATTTTTTTTTCTTCTATTTGCCGTAAATACTATTTTTAAATTATTTTTTCTCACGGGGACTTGGGATTGAAACACTTTTTTGTCAGCCAAGTTAACTTTGCTAAACTACACCTTCACCTATGATAGTTTAAATATGAAAATATTAAATAAATTTATAATATAAAATTATAGTAAGACCAAAGGAAATTATAAAAATATCGTACCTGGATGTATTTGTTGATAATGATTGATGAAACATCTAAACAGCAGCCATACATTTTAATTAGTAACAGAAATATTGCAACTCTTGATGGAAATAATAGTCGTAGCTAAAAAAATTAGGGTGGCAAAATAAATCAAAATTCCGTCCCATTTCGGTCCTGTCTCAAAATTAAAGGAATGATATGGGACATAAACTTAAAAAATCCCGACCCATCCTATCCCACAATCAACAGGACTTGACATGGGACGAAAAAATTCTATCCCGCTAGGCACGTCTCGTCCCGTCTGAAATAATACCTCATTTTTAATAACTATATACCATTAAACTACAAATAAATTAGAAGAATATGATAGCTTTTGATAAAATAATTCTTGAAAAATACAAAAGGATCGATAACATAATCAACAACAACAACATCTAAGCCTTAGTCCCAAAATAATTTGGGGTCGGCTAACATGAATCAAACTTTGAAACCGTCAATGATCGTTACATAAATAACATAAAAGGAAAAAAAAAGGAAGAGAAAAACGCACAAAAAAAAGGAGAATGTTAACCAAAATAAAATGAAAAATCCTGAAAAATAAATTAAAAGGTAACAAGAAATAAAAAAAATAGAAAAAAAAAGAATCAGATTCCATCAACCATCCATATTCTTTCCCGCCACATTTGCCTCTCCATCGCCATACTTTCTCTAATTTCAAGAAACCGCATATCATTTTCGATCATCTTTATCCAAGTTTTCTTGGGTCTTCCTCTACCTTTCACGATATTACTTGTTCCCCAACTTTTTAGCCTCCTCACTGGGGCATCAACAGGTCTTCTACTCACATGACCAAACCATCGTAATCGATTCTCCATCATCTTGTCCTCTATAGACGCAACTCTTACCTTCTCTCTAATCACCTCATTTCTGAGCTGATCCTTTTTTGTATGACCACACATCCATCGTAGCATACGCATCTCCGCCACATTTATCGAACGTGACACTGTTTTACAGCCCAACACTCGGTGCCATATAACAGTACAGGCCTTATTGTCGTGCGGTAAAATTTACCCTTTAGTCTATGAGGCATGTCAGAATCACATAAAACCCTTGTGGTACTCTTCCACTTCAACTACCCTGCCTTTATTCTGTGAGCCACATCGCCATCTAGCTCTCCATCCTTTTGGATAATAGATCCAAGATACCGAAAGAAAGTGGATCCATGAACAACTTTCCCATCAAATGTGATCATCCCCGCCTCTCTATCATTGTTTTCGCTAAACCTACACTCCATATATTCAGTCATACTTCTGCTCAGCCTAAAGCCTCGAGCTTCCAAAGTATCCTCCAAAGTTCCAATTTCTATTGCACTCCAACCTTCGTTTCATCAATCAACACAATATCATCTGCGAACATCATACACCATTGTCAATTCGTCCATGACTATGGCAAAGAGAAAAGGACTAAGAGCAGATCCTTGATGCACCCCAATCGTAATAGGGAATTCTTCTGTCCTCCCAATATTAGTACATACACTTGTACTAGCTCCCTCATACATGTCCTTTATAATGTCAATATATTTCCGCGATACTCCTTTTTTTGCTAAGGCCCACCAAAGTACTTCTATTGGTACTTTATCATATGCCTTCTCTAAATCAATAAAGACCATATATAGATCTTTCTTTTTATCTCGATAATGTTCCATCAACTGCCGGATAAGATAAATTGCTTCCATGGTCGATCTTCCAGGCATAAATCCAAACTGATTTTCCATTATCTTCACATATTTCCTGATCCTTTGTTCAATCACTCGTTCCCACAACTTCATTGTATGACTCATTAGTTTAATTCCGCGATAATTAGAACAATCTTGAACATCACCTTTGTTCTTATACAAAGGGACGAGAATACTTTTCCTCTATGCTGATTGCATCTTATTGCTTCTCCAAATCTTATTGAAAAGCATAGTTACCCATTCGATCCCTCTCTCCCCCAAACACCTCCAAACTTCAATAGGTATATCATCTGGTCCTTCTGGTTTCTTTGACCCCATCTTCTTCAATGCCATTGTCACTTGACCCTTTTAAATTCTCCTCTTAAACTCTCGATTAACCATACTTGAGGGGATGTTTAAATTCCTAATATCTTGTTCTTGATGGCCATTGAATAGGGTATCAAAGTATGACCTCCATCTTTCTTTTATCTCTTTATCTTGAACCAAAACTTTTTGGTCAGAATCTTTCACAAATTTAACTTTTCCAATATTTCGCGTCTTCTTCTCTCTCATTCGAGCAAGTTTATAGATATCTTTTTCCCTTTTTTTTGTATCTAATCTTGCATATAATTCTTGATTGACCTTTGATCGGGCATTTCGCACTGCCTTTTTAGCTTCTGTTCGAGCTTTCTTGTACTTCTCATAATTCTCATCACTCGAGCATTTACCCATTACCTTATAGCATTCACGTTTGGTCTTTATCGCTTGCTTAACTTCATCATTCCACCAAGATGTGTCCTTACTTAATGGTCTGTTTCCTTTAGATTCTCATATGACTTCTTTTGCAACTTCCTGTATGTTATGCTCCAACAAGTTCCACATCGAATCTATATCCATCTCCGTGCAATCAGACCAAATACCACTATCAGCAATCTTAGCCACAACAGTATGTCGACTCTCCCCTTAGAGCTTCCACCACTTAATTCGAGGGTCAACTTGTGGTCTTCTCTTTCTTAATTGCCTCTTACCTCGAAAAGTATGTCGACTCTCCCCAAGTAACGTTTATAAACATATCAAGATGTGTTCTTATAGACGTATGATTCGATCATTCCACAATAAATTTGTCTGTTTTGACTTTGACCGGTCTTCCCAAATACACTTTTGGCCATTAATAATTTCAATTATATATGAATAAAAATTATAAAAAAAATATTTAGAAAATATACATTAAGACAAATCACACAAGTATTTACATCACTATAATTTTTTATATAATGATTGCAATTTATGGTCAAAGTTCATAAATTTTGACCAATAAAAGTCAAAACAGGCAAATTTATTATGGACGGAGGGAGTATAAGATTATACATTTCTTACTTTCTTTTACATTTATATTTTGAACTCTTTTATGCGAGACTAAACCAATCCCGTCCCGTTCCTCCCCGTCCCAACCGGAATAAAGCCCGCATGGGATGAAATTCCGAAATCACCAATCATGTCCAACTCGTTCCACTTGTTATTACACGGGATGGGACGTGGGATGCCTCAAGGACTGTCTCGTCCCGTCCCATGCCCATCCCTAAAAGAAACATTGCACTTGTAATTAAAACAAGTCTTCAAGTTCGAATGAGCTTGAAAATAACCAAAATTATAAATTTGAAAATAAGTTTTGCTATATATTTTTATAAATATTGTTGCTATTCTAAATAAACACTATCAATTGTAAACTATAATAAGTGACCAACTTCGAGTGAGCTTGAAAATAAGTATAGATATATATTAAAAATTATATCATGTTTTGCTATATTTTTTTATAATATTATGGATAAATACTACCAATGGGTACATCACACAACTTTGCACCAAAAAGATTTGCTGGTGCACATGAATGTTATGACAATTTGAAACAAGAGAAATATGAGATTTCGTGTTTTTAATCAATTCTAATGTTAAAAACACACACACACACACACACACACACATATATATATATATATATATATATATATATATAGGATCATATAAGAATGATTTTTATGTTGTGAATTGAGAATAAATCTGAATCATTGATCTGTGTGTGATGTACGGTCCAAATTGGCTTATGCATGCAATATATGCATTTCGTGCATCAAACTTGCAATGCATAAAAATTCTGCATTATATGCATCAAAATATCGATACACAAGAATATTACATTCTATGCATACGGTTTTGTGAGAATAAACCTAGAGCATCCAGTTAATCAAGATCTATGGATCAAATTCATTCTTATTTCGTAACTTAAGTATCATTCTCACCAGAACCCACCCCTATATATATATGATCATATGAGAATGGTTTTTATGTTGTGAATTGAGAATAAATCTGAATCATTGATCTGCGCGTGATATACGGTCCAGATTGGCTTATGCATACAATATATGCATTTCGTGCATCAAACTTGCAATGCATAATAACTCTGCAGTATATGCATCAAAATATCGAATTACATTCTATGCATACGATATATATATACACACACACATATCGTTTTTTCATGCCCCGAGGAAAGTAACTCCTTTAAAAATACTACTAGTTTTTCATGCCCTGAAGAAAGTACTTGTTTAGAAGTACTACTAGTTGGTCATTTGTTCCATATGCCAGTAAATATTAGATTTACTCAAATAAGCATTCTTTCTATATAAGCTTGCTCCAAAATGACATTTTTGTTATAAAACTGTAATAAGATAAGGAGAATACAAATAGAATAGAGAGAATATAGAGAAGGTATTTCTCTTGGAATGAATTTTCATTAAGCACTGAAGCCCTATTTATATGAAAACTTCAGATGGCACAAACGTAATTACATAATTTTATCAGGGGCATTATAGTCATTCACATGTTATAATATATTATCTTGTTACGCATTACGAGAGGTGATATACTTCAACACTCCCCCTTAAATGACTATGCCTTATAGCTGCCTCATTAAAAACCTTATCAAGAAAACCTTGTGGGACAAAACCATGATAAGGGAAAAAGAGTACAGCTATATACCTCCCCCGCAAGTTAACAAGAGGGAGTATCTTCATAAATCTCGGAGATGTCGCATCCCAATATTGTGAACATGCTTTCTGAAAACTGAGGTTGGGAGCGTCTTTGTAAATAAATCTGCAACATTGTCACATGATCGAACATACTGAACGACAATCTCCTTTTTCTCTTCACGTTCTTGAGTGTATGCGAAGAACTTTGGGGGAATGTGTTTGGTTCTGTCGTTCTTGATATATCCTTCCTTGGTCTGTGCAACACATGCAGCATTATCTTCAAATAATATTGTTGGATCTTTATTAACCGGTAATCCACTGGCTTCCTTAATGTGTTGAGTGATAGATCTAAGCCATACACATTCTCTACTTGCTTCGTGAAGAGCAATAAATTCAGCATGGTTTGAAGATATAGCAACTAGTATTTGCTTTTGGGAACGCCAGGATATTGCAGTACCACTGATCATAAAAATATAACCAGTTATTTCATCTTTTGAATCTTTGGGATAAAATAATCCCAAATCAACTGTTCCTTGGAGATAGCGAAGTATGTGTTTAATCCCATTCCAATGTCTCCGTGTTGGATATGAGCTATATCTTGCTAATATATTCGTAGCAAATGCTATATCTGGTCGCGTATAATTTGCAAGAGACATAAGAGCTCCAATTGCACTTAAATATGGTACTTCAGGACCAAGTACTTTTTCGTTATCTTCACAAGGACGAAATGGATCATTTTCAACATTAAGTGTCCTGTTTATCATTGGGGTACTAAGTGGATTTGCCTTATCCATATTAAAACGTTTTAAGACCCTTTTTGTATAATTGGATTGATGTACAAATATTCCACTATGGAAGTGTTTAATTTGTAAACCAAGGCAATATTTGGTCTGTCCGAGGTCTTTCATTTTAAATTCACCTTTTAGATAATTAACCGCTTCTTGAATTTCATTAGGAGTCCCAATGATGTTTAAGTCATCAACATAGACATCAATAATCACGAACCCAGTCGTAGTTTTCTTGATAAAAACACATGGACACAATCTAATTATTTACATACCCATTTTTCACTAAAAAATCCGTTAGACAATTATACCACATGAGCCCAGATTGTTTTAGCCCATACAATGATTGATGTAGTTTAATTGCACATAACTCCCTCGGTTTTGATTTTAGTGCTTCAGGGAGTTTGAATCCTTCAGGAATTCTCATGTAAATATTAGTATCCAATGATCCATATAAATAGGCCGTTACAACATCTATGAGGCGTATTTCTAGATTATTTGAAACTGATAAGCTGATCAAGTATCTAAAGGTAACAACATCCATGACAGGAGAATATGTCTCATCATAATCAATTCTAGGTCTTTGGGAAAAAACTTGTGCAACAAGACGAGTTTTGTACCTTATAATATCATCTTTATCATTTCGTTTACAAATGAAAACCCATTTGTATCCAATAGGTTTCACATCTTCAGGTGTGACAACAATAGACCCAAATACCTTTCGCTTATTAAGTGAATCTAATTCAGCCTGTATGGCACCTTTCCAACTAACCCAATCATGCCTCTTCTGACATTCAGATATGGATGTTGGTTCTGGATCTTCATTCATGTTATCAATTTCTCGTGATATGGAATAACAAACATGTCATTGATATCCTTCATTTCATTTCGGTTCCATATTTTTCCATTATTGATATAATTAATGGAGATCTCATGATTTTCTTCTTGAAGGTTTTCTTCATCATTATGTGTTCCCTGATTTATTTCTTCGTGCGTTTCTTCTGGAACACATACACCTAATATGGCTTCATCAGGTTTTCCATATTTATTCTTATT
The DNA here is from genome assembly GCA_033398695.1 of Orobanche coerulescens. Lineage (NCBI taxonomy): Eukaryota > Viridiplantae > Streptophyta > Magnoliopsida > Lamiales > Orobanchaceae > Orobanche > Orobanche coerulescens. The sequence goes on from CM065807.1 coordinate 35,536,250, forward strand.
TCGAGGAATTTTATCTTTGGAACCAACAGGTCTTCCACGCTTCAGGCGTGTTTTAGATTCATTTGGTATATTTTTATTGGACTGCTATTTTGGAACCTCAACCCGAGCAAGAGTATTTGCAGCGGCTATATGTAACTTTGTCACTCTTTTTGTGTCTGTAAATGTATCTGGTAATTGATTCGCTATATTCTGCAAGTGTATGATCTTTTGAACTTCTAGTTCACGTTGTTTTGTGGGAGGATCAAGATGCAATAATGACGATGTACACCACTGAATTTCTTTTTCCACTTGTTTCTCCTTTTCAACTAAGAGTGGAAATTCTTCTTCATTAAAATGACAATCAGCAAACCGAGCAGTGAAAACAACACCTGTTTTTGGTTCAATATATCTGATTATCGAGGGTGAATCATATCCCACATAAATTCCCAATCTTCTTTATGGTCCCATTTTTGTACGTTGCAGTGGGGCAATTGGTACATATACAGCACAACCAAAAATTTTAATATGTGAAAGATTTGGTTCTTGACCAAATGCCAGTTGTAATGGGGAATATTCATGATATGCACTTGGTCTAATACGAATTAGTGCTGCAGCATGCAAGATAGCGTGTCCCCATATAGAGATGGGGAGCTTTGTTCTCATTATTGTTGGTCTTGCAATAAGTTGTAGACGTTTGATTAACGATTCAGCCAAACCGTTCTGTGTATGAACATAAGCTACTGGATGTTCAACATCGATGCCCACCGCCATACAATAATCATTAAAGGCTTGAGATGTAAATTCCCCAGCATTATCAAGTCGAACTCTCTTAATCATGTAATCTGGGAATTGTGCTCTCAATTTGATTAATTGGGCAAGAAATCTGGCAAATGCCAAATTGCAAGTTGATAAAAGACATACAAGTGACCATCTGCTAGAAGCATCAATTAATACCATAAAGTATCAAAATGGTCCACAAGGTGGATGAATAGGCCCACATATATCACCATGAATTCTTTCAAAAAATGTTGGCGATTCATTCCCAACTTTAGTTGGTGATGGTCTTATATGTAATATCCGCACCTCTACCACTGTATTCTTCGTTTAAATTAAGTATTGTCGCACCATATCTGTATTTGTTGTAACAAGTATATTGATGAATTATGTTAAGTTGGAATCATGGTCATTCATACTATATTGATTGTTGGGTGATATTGAGAAAATTCCATTTTTGCTTGTTACAGAACTTAACGTACGTTAGCCTATCTTCTTTACGTACGCTATGTACGTAGCCTTAGGTACGTAACATTCATATGTTAACGTACGTAATGCGGGGTATCCAGCAGCAGCCCGCCTTTCGACGGGTGGGACCGAACGTGGGTAGGTGGTCGGGAGTCGATCGCGACAGCCAAGTCAATGGCTATTACGTACGTAATAGTTCTATATTTACGTACGTAACGTTTTGTGTATTTCAAGACAGAAAAATCTGATAAATTGACTACGTACGTAATGTTCATGAGATTACGTACGTAAGGGATTTAACGTACGTTAACCCCCTCTCTTTAACGTATGTAATGCTGAGTTCAGGTTATAAAAATATGGCTTGCCTTTATTTTTCTGCTCGACCCATTCAACCTTCCCTCTGAGAAAACGATCCACCACCTTGCCAAATCGATTTCTATCCTTTCTATCTTGTGTTGGAGCTTCAGCACTTGGATTTTTGACTTGGAGATTAAGAGATTGAAGTGGGTTCTTAGAAGTGTTGGTGTTGTTCTTCATTTTGAGGTTGGTTTTTCTTTAACTCATATTAAATCTATGCTTGTATTGATACTAGTATATCAATACTTCACATAATGTTATTTCAATCTAGTATTAAACATGGTAAATTATTTGAATCATGCTAAAACTAAGTGAAGAACAACATTAGGAATGTTAGTATCACTTGTTGATGTATGGTAACTTCATAATATGGTTGTGTTGTTAATAATAGATAAAACCTGATTTATAACATGATAATCGGAAGCTGATTATAGTCTCAACACTAAGAACATGTAAGAAATGAAAACCTTAATTATTAGAGGTGGGAGATACTAATCTTGTCTTGAACACTCAATTGATTCTTGATAGGTAACATGGAATCATATTTTTGGCCCTCTAGAACCGATACCTTTGTGATGAATTGTTTGAAGAATTATGTTAACCATCTGAAGATAATTTTCACAAGATGGGATGAAGTTATATTTAGAATTCCAAATATCCAATGATATAACTAGGTTTTTAATAACTTCTTCAAAAGTAAACCAATGGATTTTGATAGAATACACTCGTAATCTTCATATGTCCAAGTTAATCGATTTCGTTGATAAGTTAAAGAGGTGTTAATCACTACATTAATATGTTGATAATGTTTTTAGGAGGGTTGTAGTGAGTATGGTGATACAAATGCGGTAGAGTGAGTAACCGAATTCTATTTCATTAATCCGTGTGTATTAAGAGACGTTAATTAAAATGATGTTCTTAGTTTACTAAAAACTTAAACTTATGATTTCATATAGGAATCGGTTTTAATGAAATCATTGGTAAGATAATGAAGAACGTAATTAAACACAAACTTATATCATAATCGGAAGTGCCAGTGATTTGAAAAGATGTTTTCACAATGTTACATTGGTAATATTCTGGACTTCAAGTGTTCGACATTAATGCTAGAATATGTGAATGAACATAATAAACATGTTATATGATGATTCGTAATTGGAACATTAAAATGATCAATAGGATAATTGATCTATTCAAGTAAATTTACGAATATTGTTTCTATGTAATGATACCGTTATCGTACGAATGTGTTGTTGAATGAATTACATTTGATTCAAGGTTGCTTGTTCACGTGAGTATTGTTAGACGGGGATACCGTTCGTTTGATCATTCAAAGAAGGATTATTCATCTACGGAATTGAGCCAAGTTATCTTGCTTGGTTATAATGATGGTTGAATTCTTGTGGTTATTATGCGTTTCGTGTATATGATATGTTCTGAGAATCTATAACTCATGATAAGGTGATGTCCTTGATCGTGTTATCATTTGTGGTGGGATTGTATGCCCGAGTTTACGTTCTTGTTACCGTTGGTTCTAATGAGTTTTGTTGTCACTTCGGTGAGTTATTCGATTCCTTGATAAAGGTGTAATTCGTTGAGTTTCGTTGTCATGTTGCATCGTGACATCTCTGGAGTCATATCTGCATGCCGATCGGTTATGTGTAGGATTTTTAGTCGGGCACTTGATGATCATGCGTGGATGTTTCCGCATTTAGATCGTGCACACGAGACGTAGTTCGTGAGGCTAATTAGGTACATCGTCCCACGTATATTTTGGATTCCGTATACGGGGTGGATGTGTGCACGAACACATTTCCGGATCGGGCATACTGTGACGTCGGTCTTGAGCCATATTATGTGGTCGTCCGTATAATTGGATATGTTCGACAGTTGGGACAGACTGTTTATACGCCTGCGGGGTATATTCAGTAGTCGGTTGTTTTCTTTGAGATCCATATATATATGAATTGTATAATGTCATGAGAATTATTATCATGTATAGCTGACCCTGTGGTTTGGGCGAAATACTTGTATTTCAGAGCAAGGAAAGGGCAAGGCACAGGAAGAGCACGATGGTGACGGAGGGTTTTGAAGGATGCTAATTCGGGGGGGGGGGGGGCAAGTCTTTTTATGTTCGGTTATGTCTTATTGTGATTTTCATTTTGTTTTGTGTCGGATGAATGTGCTATAATTTGTAAGGTATTGCCCATCGTCATATGGTTTGTACCGAATTTGGATCCTGTGTACGATTGCTCGTATTAAAGACATGTATAATTTATACTCCACATCGGGGTTTTGATAAATATTGTGATACGGTGCCATGTTGTCGGGTTGTAGGTGTATATCGTGATATCGCCTGGTGGGTCCCGGTAGTAGTCCACGGAACTGTAATAGCTGCCGTTTTCGGGCTGTTACAGAAGATGGTATCAGAGAGTGTGTTTTCTTTTGAGTCATTGTAGAATCGAATTAGCATCAAGAAACCTTCGTGCCACGTGTAACTGTCTGGCGCGACCGTCGAATACGGTATGTTTCTCATGAGCCATAATTTGATTACTGGCATAATATTGATGACGTATTGGTCTCTTTACTGATCTTGGCATCTTGCTAACATGTGTTAAAATTCATCTGTTTGAGGAAAACCTAAATTAATTATGTGATTGAAATTGTTTCGACTTGATGATGATATGATATTGAGTGTGTAGCACCTGCGGTGCCAGTGATTCATTACGAACTGCTTTGTTGGATATGAAATTCTTTGTTGCTATTAACTTAGCATGAATTATGATTGATAACTTGAACTGTACTTATGACTTGATTCTTTCAGTATGGAAAGAAATCTGAGAGGCCGTGGCAGAGGGGGGCGAGGCCGCGGAAGGGGCCGAATCCCGATACCACGAGCCAATAGGTGCGCGAATGTGGAGCAGAGTTCCGCAGGCAGCGATTCGCCTTCTAGGGACCAATCGCATCACACTGGAGAGAATGCGCGTGTCGATCCTTATGATGTGATGCAGGGCATGATGGCCCAGATGACCCAAATGGGCCAGCTAATGGAAGCTATGCAGAGGAATACTACTGGTCAACAGCAGGGGCAGCAGCCTCCGCCTCTGGTGCATGGCGGGATCGTAAGCCGGATTATTAGTGACATATCACGACAACGACCTCCAACTTTTGAAGGCTCATCTGAGCCTGATGACATTGTACACTGGTTAGAGCATTTTGAGAAACTGTTCGAGATGGTGGAGTGCCCAGAGGAGAATCGAGTTGCTGTGGCAGCCTACTACCTTAGTAAGAGTGCCCATACTTGGTGGCTTTCTGTGAGGCCTGCTGATGGCGCGAGTACTTGGGAGGAATTCAAGAATCTTATGCTAGAACGTTACTATCCTGCACCCCTTCGTGAGGCCAAACTGTCCGAATTACTAAACCCCGATCCATCAGAGGACGAGGATGTGTTAGCCATTGCTGAGAAATTCCAAACACTTCTCCCTTTTGCTACGTCAGTTGTCCGTTCGGAAGCTGATAAGATCAAATACTTCCTCAAGAGGCTTAAACCCCGAATGAGGATGCAATTGCTTAATCACCAATGTACGACCCTACCAGAGTTTATTGAGAAGGCTTTGGAGTATGAACTTACTGTGAAGGAGATTTCCAAGAAACAACCTCAGTTTTCCAACAAAAGATCCAGGAGCCAGGCCCAGGCAGAAAGTAACCGGGGGATGTTCAAGAATCCCCAGCCTGTACCAAATCCTTCTGAACGGCCACCTACGGCGCCGAAGCTGACAGGAACGCACTCTCGGGTAATCAGCTCACCTGTCGTATGTTATAACTGCGGGGACCAGGGACATATCAGCTCCAAGTGTCCGAAGCCGGCCGTTGCCTGTCACACTTGTGGGAAGAATGGACATCGTGCTCGCTATTGCAGGGGTGGACCCGGGCATGCTCCAGTAGCATCTCTTGCTCCAGTACAGTCTTCTGTCCAGGACCGTGCTCCTCCGTCCGCTTCTTACCAGATTACCGGGGCAAACAAAGGGATGGGCCATGGAAATCAAGCTGGTACACCTGCTTCCGGGGTTGCAAAACCCATAGTCTATGAGATGAAGAAAGCCGATGGTCCCGAAGCCAGCATGATTGCAGGTACTCTCGAGATCCACTCTCAGCCCGTTTGTATTCTTTTTGATACTGGTGCTTCACACTCCTTTTTGTCTACTTCTTGTTTGAGTCGTTTGTAATTGAATCATGTTACCGATTGTGAACCTTATGTAATTGGTCTACCCGATGGTAGAAGAATTATTGGGAATCGTGAAGTACAGAACTGTCCGATTCACATGAACGACCGTGAGTGGTTGTCCGACTTGATTGTGGTTGATTTACCTAAAGATGACGTAATCTTGGGTATCGACTTGATAGATCATCACGATGCCGTACTTAGCGTCCGTAAGCGAATGGTGACCATCAAATCTGATGATGGCGTCGAGTGTATTTTTCGGGGTGATAATCCCAATCATTATGGGAGAGTCATCAGCGCTATGAAAGTTGTGAGATTATTGAACCAGGAATGCATTAGTTATTGGTGTTACATGACCAAGACAACTGACCGACCAGTCGAATTGGTTGATATTCCGGTAGTTCGAGACTATCCAGATGTATTTACAGAAGAGCTTCCAGGACTACCCCCACAGCGAGAGGTAGAATTCACCATTGAGTTGGAGCCAGGGACGTCCCCGCTTTCGAAAGCACCGTATCGTATGGCCCCGACGGAGACGCAGGAGTTGAAGAGACAACTTGAGGAGTTAAGTGAGAAAGGATATGTTCGACCCAGTGCATCCCCTTGGGGAGCGCCGGTGTTATTCGTATGGAAGAAAGACGGATCGCTGCGTTTGTGCATTGATTACCGTGAGCTGAACAAAGTTACAATTAAGAACAAATATCCTTTACCTCGCATCGATGATTTATTGGATCAGCTCCAGGGAGCCGCTCTATTTTCCAAGATCGACTTGAGATCCGGGTACCACCAATTGCGGATTCGAGAGTCTGACATTCCGAAGACAGCTTTTCGCACTCGCTATGGGCATTATGAGTTCGTTGTCATGCCATTCGGACTGACTAATGCACCGGCAGTATTCATGGAATTGATTAATCGGGTTTTTATTAATTATCTGGATCGTTTTGTAGTCATTTTTATTGATGACATTCTGATCTAATCTCGTGATCATGAGGAGCATGAGTGTCACCTCCGCCAGGTTCTCGATGCGTTAAGGCGAGAACAACTCTATGGAAAATTTTCTAAATGTGAATTCTGGATGCCTGAAGTTATTTTTCTGTGACATGTAATATCAGCAGATGGTGAGAGTAGACCCATAGAAGACAAAAGCTATCCGAGACTGTCTACCTCCGAAGAACGTGAAGGAAGTTCGTAGTTTTCTGGGTCTAGCAGGTTATTACAGACGATTCGTGGAAGGTTTTTCCAAAATTGCTCAACCGATGACTAATCTGTTGAGGAAAGATAAGAAGTACTTGTGGTCAGAAGCATGTCAGCAAAGTTTTGATGAACTCAAAAGTCGATTAATTTCAGCAACTGTTTTGGTTCTACCTAAAGGAACGGAAGGATTCGTGGTATATAGCGATGCATCGAGACAAGGCCTTGGCTGCGTATTAATGCAGAACGGGAAAGTGATCGCCTATGCATCTAGACAGTTGCGTCCTTACGAAGTCAACTACCCGACTCATGATTTGGAGTTAGCACCTGTAGTGTTTGCTTTAAAAATCTGGCGCCACTATCTGTATGGAGTTACCTGCCAGATTTTTACGGATCACAAGAGTCTGAAGTATATTTTTACTCAGAAGGAGTTGAATTTGAGACAGAGGAGGTGATTAGAGCTAATCAAACACTATGATATCAATATCCTTTATCATCCAGGCAAGGCAAATGTGGTTGCCGATGCCTTGAGCTGTAAGACCATGCAGGAGCAGATATTGGCTCGTTTGACCGCCCAGAGGGAATTGCAGTTAGAGATCATGAGACCAGAGATTGAGGTCTGGTTACAGCGCATTCAGGGACAACTTTGCACGCTCGAGATTTCATCATCCCTGGATGAGATGGTCAGGACAAAACAGATGACGGACCCGTTCTTATCCAGAATTCGAGGAGAAATCGATCAGGGAAAGGCCCCTGGATTTGTGGTTCACGAGGATGGACTAATACGCTTTAAAAACCGAGTATGTGTACCAGCAGACGAGGAGTTGAGGAATACTATTCTGAAAGAGGCCCATGCTACCCCGTATTCCATACACCCCGGATCGAACAAAATGTATAAGGATTTAAATCCATACTATTGGTGGGGTAACATGAAACGGGAGGTTTCCGAATTCGTTTCGAGGTGTTTGACCTGTCAGCAGGTCAAGATTGAGCATCAGCGACCAGCTGGCATGATGAAACCACTCCCGATTCCCGAGTGGAAATGGGAAGACATATCGATGGATTTTATTACTAGCTTGCCGACGAGCCGTCGAGGCATGAATACGATTTGGGTGATTGTGGATCGACTAACTAAATCAGTCCACTTCTTGGAGATTAAGGATATGTGGGGCCCTGAGAGATTGCCCCAGATGTTCATCAAAGAGATTGTGAGACTACATGGTACCCCTAAGAGTATTTTATCAGATCGTGACGGACGGTTCGTGTCACACTTCTGCAAGGCGGTCCATCGTGCGATGGGTACACTGTTGAATTTCAGTACGGCTTTTCATCCTCAGACCGACGGTCAGTCTGAGAGGACTATTCAAACTCTAGAGGATATGTTGAGGGCATGTGCTCTCGATTGGAAGTACGACTGGGAAGCCCAACTACCGTTGGTAGAATTCACATATAATAATAGCTGGCACGCCTCGATCAAGATGGCACCTTATGAGGCATTGTATGGTCATCGTTGTAGGTCCCTTTTGTGTTGGGATGATTTGTCTGAATCTATTGGTACGGAGCCTGATATGTTATTAGCAGCCCGCGAGAAGATTTCCCTGATCAAGAGTCGTCTTTTAACGGCCCAAAGCCGCCAGAAATCATATGCAGATAATCGTCAACGACCACTCGAGTTTGAGGTTAGTGATCATGTACTAGTCAAAGTATCTCCTACTCGAGGTGTTTTCCGATTCGGGAAGAGAGGCAAGTTGAGCCCAAGATATATTGGTCCGTTTGAGATCCTGGAGCGAGTAGGCGACCTAGCCTATCGTTTAGAATTACCACCAGCCTTGAGTTGGATTCACAACGTATTCCATGTATCTCAGTTGAGGAAGTATGTTGCGGACCCAAGCCACATTATTCAATTTGACGAGGTCGAAATAGCCGATGACCATTCGTATGAAGAGCGCCCTGTGCGGATACTTGAGAGGAGAGTCAAACAGCTGAGGAACAAGACGATTCCCTTATTAAAAATTCAGTGGTCGAGACATGGAGTCGAGGAAGCTACGTGGGAGACTGAGGATAGCATGCGAAAAAGATACCCCGAGTTGTTTACCCCTTAGTTTCGAGGGCGAAACTCCTTTTAAGGGGGAGTATGTAATATCCGCACCTCTACCACTGTATTCTTCATTTAAATTAAGTATTGTCGCACCATATCTGTATTTGTTGTAACAAGTATATTGATGAATTATATTAAGTTGGAATCATGGTCATTCATACTATATTGATTGTTGGGTGATATTGAGAAAATTCCATTTTTGCTTGTTACAGAACTTAACGTACGTTAGCGTATCTTCTTTACGTACGCTATGTACGTAGCCTCACGTACGTAACATTCATATGTTAACGTACATAATGCGGGGTATCCAGCAGCAGTCCGCCTTTCGGCGGGTGGGACCGAACGTGGGTAGGTGGTCGAGAGTCGATCGCGACAGCCAAGTCAACGGCTATTACGTACGTAATAGTTCTATATTTACGTACGTAACGACTTGTGTATTTCAAGACAGAAAAATCTGATAAATCGACTACATACATAATGTTCATGAGATTACGTACATAAGGGCTTTAACGTACGTTAACCCCCTCTCTTTAATGTACGTAATGTTGAGTTCAGGTTATAAAAATATGGCTTGCCTTTCATTTTTCTGCTCGACCCATTCAACCTTCCCTCTGAGAAAACGATCCCCCACCTTGCCAAATCGATTTCTATCCTTTCTATCTTGTGTTAGAGCTTCAGCACTTGGATTTTTGACTTGGAGATTAAGAGATTGAAGTGGGTTCTTGGAAGTGTTGGTGTTGTTCTTCATTTTGAGGTTGGTTTTTCTTTAACTCATATTAAATCTATGCTTGTATTGATGCTAGTATATCAATACTTCACATAATGTTATTTCAATCTAGTATTAAACATGGTAAATTATTTGAATCATGCTAAAACTAAGTGAAGAACAACATTAGGAATGTTAGTATCACTTGTTGATGTATGGTAACTTCATAATATGGTTGTGTTGTTAATAATAGATAAAACCTGATTTATAACATGATAATCGGAAGCTGATTATAGTCTCAATACTAAGAACATGTAAGAAATGAAAACATTAATTATTAGAGGTGGGAGATACTAATCTTGTCTTGAACACTCAATTGATTCTTGATAGGTAACATGGAATCATATTTTTGGCCCTCTAGAACCGATACCTTTGTGATGAATTGTTTGAAGAATTATGTTAACCATCTGAAGATAATTTTCACAAGATGGGATGAAGTTATATTTAGAATTCCAAATATCCAATGATATAACTAGGTTTTTAATAACTTCTTCAAAAGTAAAATAATGGATTTTGATAGAATACACTCGTAATCTTCATATGTCCAAGTTAATCGATTTCGTTGATAAGTTAAAGAGGTGTTAATCACTACATTAATATGTTGATAATGTTCTTAGGAGGGTTGTAGTGAGTATGGTGATACAAATACGGTAGAGTGAGTAACCGAGTTCCATTTCATTAATCCGTCTGTATTAAGAGACGTTAATTAAAATGATGTTCTTAGTTTACTAAAAATTTAAACTTATGATTTCATATAGGAATCGGTTTTAATGAAATCGTTGGTAAGATAATGAAGATCGTAATTAAACACAAACTTATATCATATTCGGAAGTGTCGGTGATTTGAAAAGATGTTTTCACAATGTTACATTGGTAATATTCTGGACTTCAAGTGTTTGACATTAATGCTAGAATATGTGAATGAACATAATAAACATGTTATATGATGATTCGTAATTGGAACATTAAAATGATCAATAGGATAATTGATCTATTCAAGTAAATTGACGAATATTGTTTCTATGTAATGATACCGTTATCGTACGAATGTGTTGTTGAATGAATTACATTTCATTCAAGGTTGCTTGTTCACGTGAGTATTGTTAGACGGGATACCGTTCGTTTGATCATTCAAAGAAGGATTATTCATCTACGGAATTGAGGCAAGTTATCTTGCTTAGTTATAATGATGGTTGAATTCTTGTGGTTATTATGCATTTCGTGTATATGATATGTTCCGAGAATCTATAATTCATGATAAGGTGATGTCCTTGATCGTGTTATCATTTGTGGTGGGATTGTATGCCCGAGTTTATGTTCTTGTTATCGTTGGTTCTGATGAGTTTTGTTATCACTTCGGTGAGTTATTCGATTCCTTGATAAAGGTGTAATTCGTTGAGTTTCGTTGTCATGTTGCATCGTGACATCTCTGGAGTCATATCTGCATGCCGATCGGTTATGTGTAGGATTTTTAGCCGGGCACTTGATGATCATGCGTGGATATTTCCGCATTTAGATCGTGCACACGAGACGTAGTTCGTGAGGCTAATTAGGTACATCGTCCCACGTATATTTTGGATTCCATATACGGGGTGGACGTGTGCACGGATACATTTCCGAATCGGGCGTACTGTGACGTCCGTCTTGAGCCATATTATGTGGTCGTTCGTATAATTGGATATGTTCGACAGTTCGGACTGACTGTTTATACGCCTGTGGGGTATATTCAGTAGTCGGTTATTTTCTTTGAGATCCGTATATATATGAATTGTATAATGTCATGAGAATTATTATCATGTATAGCTGACCCTGTGGTTTGGGCGAAATACTTGTATTTCAGAGCGAGGAAAGGGCAAAGCACAGGAAGAGCACGATGGTGACAGAGGGTTTTGAAGGATGCTAGTTCGGGGGGGGGGGGGGGGCAAGTCTTTTGATGTTCGGTTATGTCTTATTGTGATTTTCATTTTATTTTGTGTCGGATGAATGTACTATAATTTGTAAGGTATTGCCCATCGTCATATGGTCTGTACCGAATTTGGATCCTGTGTACGATTGCTCGTATTAAAGACATGTATAATTTATACTCCACATCGGGGTTTTGATAAATATTGTGGTACGGTGCCACGTTGTAGGGTTGTAGGTGTATATCGTGATATCGCCTGGTGGGTCCCGGTACTGATCCACGGCACTGTAATAGCCGCCGTTTTCGGGCTGTTACATAATTTACCTTGAGAACAAGCAACACAAGATAGTTTATGAGATTGAAAAATCTTCTGGTTTTTCAATGGATGACCACTAGAATTTCCAATAATTTTCCGCATCATTATCGAACCGGGATGTCCTAACCGATCATGCCAAACTCTGAATGTTTCAGCAAACTTCGAGTTTACTGTGTTATACGATTCAAGTATTTTTATATTAGTATAGTACAACCCAGATGATAGAGCGGGTAGTTTTTCCAACACACACTTAATTCCGGAAGTGTTTGAAGTAACACAAAGATATTCATCATTATTTTTATCCATGGTTTCAACATGGTATCCATTCATACGAATATCTTTGAAACTTAATAAATTTCTTTGGGACTTGGGAGAAAATAATGCATTTCTTATTTTGAAGTTCGTGCCTCGTGGCATCAGAAAATTGGCACTTCCAAATCCCTCAATTATTTGTGCACTGTCAGATATGGTTTTGACACTTGCTTTGACAATTCTCAATTGCTGGAAGTATTTCTTATCTTTCAGTATAGTATGTGTAGTAGCACTGTCTGCAAGACATAAGTCATCGTCTTAAATTTTGGATTGAGACATATCTATGATCGTGGAAAGAGAAAGTTATTAAATTGTTGAAAAAAAAGGACTATAAGATATGACATGAAATGCATATTTATATTATTTCAAACAAACTATCACACACATAGAACACTCGTACATAATGAAATTTCACAACACTCTTGCAAACGGAAAACATAGAACTAGTTCATTTTTCTGGCAATCTGTTTTCATCTTCAGGATTGATCAATCATTTCCATGGTAGCAACATCAGCCATGTCCATCATATCATCGAGGCCATAATTAGAATCATCGGAATCATTCGTAATGAGATTTGTTTCAACATTTTTCCCTTTATTTTTCCGTGATCCCTGATAGAGGTCAGCAAGATGTTTCGGCGTACGACATGTACGCGACCAATGGCCTTTCATACCACAACGGTAACAAATTTCTTCCCTTTTTCTTTTGTTCAAACCACCATTATCCTTTTCTTGTTTTTCATCCTTATTTGCCTTATTATAATAAGGTTGAAAACCTCTCCCTCTTCCTCGCCCACGGCCACGGCCACGACCACGACCACGAATATAATCACGGCCGCGACCGTAGTTGTGACCAGATGATGTATTCACTTCAGGGAATGGAACAGATCCAGTGGGACGAGATTCATGATTTCTCATTAACAACTCGTTATTTTGTTCGGCCAAAAGAAAACACGAAATCAGTTAAGAATATTTTGTAAATCCTCTCTCACGATATTGCTGTTGAAGGATTATATTTGAAGCATGAAATGTGGTGAATGTTCTTTCTAGCATATCACCATCAGTAATATTTTCACCACATAATTTTAGTTTTGAACTGATTCGGAACATTGCCGAATTATATTCGCTGACGGATTTAAAATCCTATAAACGGAGTTTAGTCCAGTCATAACAAGCTTTTGGGAGAATAACTTTTTCTGATGATCATATCTTTCTTTCAATGATTGCCAAAGATCTGCATGATCCTTGATAGTGAGGTACTCAATTTTCAGTCCCTCATGAAGGTGGTGACGAAGAAAAATCATAGCCTTTGCTTTTTCTTGTAATGATACTTCTTTTGATTTGATTATAGTATCACCGAGGCTTTTAGCATCAAGGTGGATCTCAACATCCAATATCCATGATAAGTAATTATTGCCAGTGATATCAAGTGCTTCAAATTCGAGCTTGACAAGATTTGACATGTTGAAGAACTATAAGAAAATGAAACATACATGACATTAATATCAAGAAACATAAAAGATTTTATTCAGATATAAAAGTGGTATTATTACATATTAAGATTTATCAGGAGTCCAAGTATAGGATAAAAGAGAAAAAGACTTGTGATGAAGATCAAAGATTCCTCTTCTGTGTTATACTTTACATAAACAACTAATACAGTATGCTGCGACCAACGTAGCGTAGAATGCCAAAAACAGTTGATGAATCGTCTTGAAGAACCCTTTTGTTTTTGAAAACTTGTAAGAATGTGAAAGAAAGTGAGTGAATTGTTAAATGAAATGTAATGTATTTATAGTGTAAAATAGCTATTAACCAGCCGTTGGGGAGGGGAGAGAAAATAAAATGTGATAATTATGAATGATTTAGTAAAACATTACTTTTATTTTATATGCAAGATTTGAAATAAGAATTTTATTAAAAATAATCAACCACGAATAACTTACCCTTTTGGTGCTAAGTAAATATTTCAAATGGTACAATATACACAGTTTATAGCTTGGGGTTATACGGCTTTAAGCATTAATAATAATATATACGATACATAGCTTGGGGTCATACCACTCAAGCGTAATAATAGTATATAATGTATATAGCTTGGAGTCATATCACTCAAGCATAATAATAGTATATAATATATATAGCTTGGAGTCATACCACTCAAGCATAATAATAGTATATATATAACTTGAGGTCATACCACTCAAGCATAATAATAATATATAATATATATAGCTTGGGGTCATACCACTCAAGCATAATAATAGTATATAATATATATAACTTGGGGTCATACCACTCAAGCATAATAATAGTATATAATATATATAGAATAAAATCATAAAGAAGTTCCTATCGTGGAAACTCTATAGTAAGGATTAGGGCCTTCGTGCTGATAACGTGTTATAAAACTGTAATAAGGTAAGGAGAATACAAAGAGAATAGAGAGAATATAGAGAAGGTATTTCTCTTGGAATGAATTTTCATTCCCTATTTATAGAAAAACTTCAGATGGCACAAACGTAATTACATAATTTCATCAAGGGAATTATAGTCATTCACATGTTATAATATATTATCCTGTTACGCATTACAAGAGGTGATATACTTCAACATTTTTATAACTAATTTTAATTTTGAGTAGCTCTTTGAGATATGTATGTATTGTTAAAAAATTGGTGTAATGTCCACAATGGAATGAAATTAAATTGATACAAGTGTTTTTTTGTTGTATAATTGGTAGTCCATTATGCAAGTGTTGTTTTGCAAGATACCGATTGCTTAAGCATGCATGTAGTTATTTAATTCAGCTAATTAAAAAGTTAGTGTAAAATGACAAACATATTAAGCAACGTACTTTTTTTCTTTTCTCGCGTGTATCCACCTTGATGGGCAAGCTTGCGCCATCAAAAACTACAATGGGTATTTCATTTGCCGCAAAGCTAATAACATTTAAAATTTACAAGTCTAATTTAAAGGTCACGTCGTTTTATGAAAACTGAATTATAATTTCCTATTAAGAAAATAATAGTTTTATACCTGTTCAAGATATCAACAGCATCGCTAGCAATGTATCCAAGATATCAACGTCACCAATCTCAGGGGTCAAAAAATAGCGATAGAAGAATCACTCGTAATCTACAGGTGCGCCAAAAGTCTTAATGTTGAATACATAAAAGATTTGTATGCGGGAAGAGGTATAAAACAAATATTTTCTTAATAAAAAAGTATAATTCGATTTTCGATAAAATGATGTGACATTTGAGTTAAACGTGTAAAGTTTTAAATGTTTTCAGCTTTACTGAACATTGCACAACAAGAATAGAGAAATTGACTGCGGCAAATGCAACATCCATTGTAGTTTTTGATGGCGCAAGTTTGCCCATCAAGGCGGATACACGCGAGAAAAGAAAAAAGTACATTACTTGATATGTTTATAAACGTTCCTCATTTTACACTAGCTATTTTTTAATCAATTGAATTAAATAACGGCACGCATGCTTAAGCAATCAATATCTTGCAAAATAATACTATTGCATGATGGACTACAAATTATACAACAACGAAATCACTAGTATCCATTACACCAATTTTTTGACAATACATACATATCTCAAAGAGCTACTCAGAAGCAAAATTGAAATTAGTTATAAAATGTCATTTTGGAGCAAGCTTCTATAGAAAGAATGTTTTATTCGAGTAAATCTAGTATTTTAGGCATATGGAAATCTTATATAGAAAGAATGTTTATTTGAGTAAATCTGACATTTTCATGCATATGGAACAAATGATCAATGTCGTTTTTTCCAATATGACATTTTGGTCATCAGTTTTACTTGAGCAACTCGTTTTTTCATGCATTGAAGAAAGAAATATCAATCAGATATCTGACACACTGACTTTACTAATTTATTGCCATCAAACCAAACCCAACTGACTTAATAGTAATAGCTTCAAACAAAAATAAGGTAAAGAGCAAATCCAGGTACCAAAGGCCTGAAACTCTATGGCAGGTGTTAAACTAGAGAGGCCCCGGGAAAGTTCCATTCTCCCTCTGCTCATTCCACTTATCAATCTGCAAAAAGCAACGTGAGCAACGAAATCAAACAGTCGAATGTAAATATGAACATTTCATGTACAACATTTAGCAGATCAAGCAAATGATATGAAAAAAAAAAAAAGAAAAAAAAAAAAAGAAAAAGGTAACTCTCGTAGGCATAAAAGCGGTACTGCCAAGAACCATGGTTTGCAAAACGTAATATCCAATGATGTATGGCCATGGCAGGGAGTGGATCCAGACACTTTGCTACATTAGTAGAACCTCCGAAGATCACGTTATCTCTATCATGTAATGGTCATATGGAAACATTTGTGAAGAATTACAAGTGAGCAGTTAACTCCCATAAAAATGGGAAAAGATGCTAAAGGGTAATGGTGACTATGGAGCAATAAGAGGACGAAACTACATGATACAAGTGAAACATATACTTCAACTGAATATTGGGTGTCTTAGAGGCGCATCAACATTTTGTCCTCATCCGAATAAAACACTTCATTGACATTCATTTCATACACAAACAAACCTACAATAATGGTTGAGAAGGACAAAGTTTGTTTGCATGCCCGCCTATCCCAATAGAGATTGTGGACTACAGAACCTCATGTTTAAACTTCATATAGTCACTTCAAGACTCCTAGATACAACTATTTTAAATTTACAGCTATTTCAGGGGGAGCGGTACAATGAAGCGGAAAGAAAATTTCCTCCGTCAATGGCAGAATACAGCCAAACATCCCTATAACCCATGCTAGGGGACTCGTCATTTCACCTCAAGTACCTGTGTCGGATCCTTAACACCTCTACATTGATATGACAATTTGACACTTCATTAAAGGCCAAATTCATGGAATTTTTTCACAAAATAGGCCATCGTACACTTGGACACGTACCCATATCCGACACGAGTACCCGAGTCCGTGTAACATGGCATGTAACTATTTCTCTTAAAAGTGCTGAAATACGAGTATACGACAACATGTAAATATGGTATTTGAAGTTTTCTTACAAATGAGTAGAAAAAAAAAACATTAAAAAAATTAAATGG
Organism: Orobanche coerulescens; assembly: GCA_033398695.1. Lineage (NCBI taxonomy): Eukaryota > Viridiplantae > Streptophyta > Magnoliopsida > Lamiales > Orobanchaceae > Orobanche > Orobanche coerulescens. The sequence continues at coordinate 35,553,740 of CM065807.1, forward strand.
TTAACATGCAGATTTACACATTAAAGCAGCAACAATAATTTAAGTTATTTTGATCGCGAAGCAAGGATTTGTAATTACGTTCCTTAACAATGGAGATGTTTATGATCAAATTCATTTAATGTCAAAGACAACTTAGTCCTGAAAATAAAAGGAAATCGTGTAAGAAAAATTCTAAGGAAACTTGTAATGGAAATTATATCCCAATTCAGAACAAACTGTCCGGCCCTGTGATTTCAAGAGCCTGATGCGAGATCCGGGAAATGGGCCCCTGTAGTTCTGATAATTTATTCGGGGCCTCAAGTCCCTTTGGGGAATCTGTTTGACGCATTATTTTCCTTTATATTTTATATTTTTTGCTTTTCCAAACTGCCAAGAGGACACACATCAATCTAAATTTCATTTTTTCTTTTTTGGAGGGGGGGGCAATGCTGTAAAACTTGGTCTTCAATTTGGATCCTTAATTATGTCTTTTTTAGGGCTCTAAAACTTTGAGAAAATATAAAACACATCAATGGGGGGGGGGGGGGGGGGGCAATGCTGTAAAACTTGGTCTTCAATTTGGTTCCTTAATTATGTCTTTTTTAGGGCCCTAAAACTTTGAGAAAATATAAAACTTTCATTTACAATTGGACTGAGGAATAACACACAAAAAATGGGCCAGGAGATTTTGTGGGCCTGAGGTGACAGTCTCATTAGCCTCACAAACGGGCTGACCCTTAAAACAGTTTAGAGTTTCATCATCATCCACCAAAGAAACCATATATATGTATAACAAAAGATTAAATCATTATTCTCTATTTTCAACTCACATTGGCTTTTTGTCCTTGAAACTTCTCGCTACTCTTAACACAAGAAGACATATATATATATCATCTCTAATCAAAGATTTCGGAACCGTACCATATCCAATTTGCTAGCAACACTAAACCACGTGCTTTTGCATGTATACATGTTAAGCATGAAGCCTTTTCTTACTCCATTAAGCATTGAAAATCATGAAACACAATGTATTTCTTCCATTAGAAAATATAATCTATGAGCACAAAATTCTTTCAATAGCTGGAACCCATTAGAAGCCAGTCAAATAAATTATATAAACAAAATTGAAAAGACAAGCTCGCATATCAACTTACCCATTCGCCAGGGCAAAGGGAACGGTAGTATTTAGCAAATTTACCACAATCATTAGATTCTTCACCCTTAGCAGCCACACACCTAACAACCAAATATGAATTTATTTATAACTGAACAATTACATTGAAATTGGTTCGCCAAGTCTCGCATAGCTACAAGTACCCCAATTGTCAAACTGTACACTATAAATATAATTTATCTTCCTGATTTGTAAGCTTCTTTGCAGTTTCTATATTTACAAACTACATAAAAAGTCAATTTTTAGGACATATGATCATGCCAAGACACTTAAACAGAACTAGACTATGTAGTTACCTAAGCTTGACTTGGGAAATTTTGTACAAAACTACTCTCCTCCCCAGCCTTACCACGGACCGCCCCTGTTACTCGACACGGACTATTAAAAAACTTTCATTATTCATGTAAATATTTCGCAGAACACAAAATTTCATTGCAAACTTTGATATTATAAAAACTAATCTGCACTAAAATTAAAATAATTTTAGGTTCTATCTGGTCTAGCATATGCACATCTGCACTAGTCTATGATTGTTCCACAACTGTAAAAGTAAACTGATGATTTAACTAACAAAACAAGAGACTCATATTATAATTGAATGGCACTTGAACACCCTAGCATGGCAATGAATGGAATAAAACACAAAACTGGCCAAATAGTGATGGCAATATCAATAAAGAGAAATATGAAGCCAAAGACAACAGCATTCATCTTAAGCTCATCCCATGAATTATCTCACATAAGCTTTCCAATTCTGTGTCACGTAATATCGTACTAGTTCAAAAATGCATTTCCATTCATAATAACTTCTCAAAATTTATAACTTAGTCAAAAAGAAAACAGAAAAAAGGAAAGGGAAAAAAAATTATAGACAAAATGTCTCAATGCAACAAAAAATAGTCCACTAACCTGTGAAATTCAATATAACGGGTGAAACAATGCCGGGTTTGATTGGTAGTTGGGAATCGGAAATCAGCAGGAGCAGTTTTTATTTCAATCTGAAACAGCAAGCTTACAAAATCAACCACAAGAAAGTCGGGATCATCTGTTTCAAAATGGTATTTTGTCTCCTATTCTACTACCTGGATGATTGCAACATGTATGAACATCATTTATAAAAAAAAAAAATAACGATTTATGCAATCATCTGTGCAGTGGAATATTAGGCGAGTCACCATTTTCAAACATAAGACCGAATGAAAGTACTAAATTCAGAAAAACAACAACTAGGATTTACCCTATCAGAAACAAAAGGTTGTCGTTCAAACCCAATAGCCCAAATCAAAGATTATACAAATAAGGCCATTATACGGAAGTGCGATTATCATTCCACTCAAGATTATTACAGACACCGACACAGGAGCACAGGCACAGAAACAAAAAAGAATTATCGTTATGAGGAATAGATTTGTAAATTCATCACGAATCGCACTATTTGAACTTAATTGGAAAATCTTGCAATGATTTGAGGAATGTGAATCCGCGCTGTAAATCGAAAAATAAAAAAATAAACATCGGTATGTTGTAAAATATTGTAGATTGTGCATTTACCTCTGCCATCGGAGATAGGATCGATGAGACAACTCTCTAAAAGAAAGAAAAAAGCTTAGCGAGTACTAATAATTGTGCGTATTTTTGGGCTTATAATGACCAGTATCCCTCTGAATAAGGGACTTTGGGAGCATGGAATAACGATTTTTTCCATATAGAAGGGGTGCAGTGCACCCCCTCCATTCTTCATAAATCACTCCCCCCTTTCTCCACAAATTACGGCACGACACATGTAATATATGCTACACGTGTTGCGTCGGGAATGATTGAGAAGGGGGGGAGTGCACTGCATCCCTTTCTCCATGAAAGCACTCATGGAATAACAAAGGAACGGTAATATCTATGCAATTCGTTCAGTTATCACAAATGTCGTCCCCAGTTTTAAATCTTTGACTTTTTAGATCTTAATTGAACAAGAAATGAAAATGCAGTGATTAAAGTTTATTTGATACTCTTCGTCCCTTAACTATAGATACTTGGGTGATTGGCACAAATTTTAATAAAATGTGTGTTGAGTGAAAAGAGTATGACTTTATAGAAAGAAGTGGTGTGTTGCGTGGAGATAGAGTAGGACTTTATAAAAAGAAAGAGTAAAGTGAATTTACTAAAAATAGAGTGTGCATACTCTTTGGAGACAGACGAAAATGGTAAAGTGTCTATACTTAAGGGACGGAGGGAGAATAAAATTGTAAAATGACAGAAATTTATATAGACGGTCAAACACTGTTTATTTTTTTTTATAAGAAAAGATCAAGGACTGAGGAATTCCCTAGTATGATTGGGGTGCATCAAGGCTCGACTCTTAGTCATTTCCTCTTTGCCGTAGTCATGGACGAATTGACAAGGTCAATTCAAGACGATATTCCTTGGTGCATGATGTTTGCAGATGATATAGTATTGGTTGATGAAATGAAGGACGGGTTCTAAAGAAAGTTGGAACTCTGGAGAAATACGCTAGAAACTCGTGGTTTTAGGCTGAGCAGAAGTAAGACTGAATATTAGGATTGTAGCTTTAGTGGAAATGAAAGTAGAGAGGCGAGTACAATCACTTTTGATGGGAATGTTATACGAGGATCGGGGTTTTTTCATTATCTTGGGTCTAGTCTTCAAAATGATGGAGATTTAGACGGTGACGTGGCCCATAGGATTAAGGCAAGATGGTTGAAATGGAAGAGTGCAACGAGGTTACTGTGTGATCAAGATGTACCTTACAAATTAAAAGTTCAATTTTATCGAGCAGCAATTAGGCCCGCACTTTTATATGGCACTGAATGTTGGGCTGTAAAGCATAGCTATGTGCATAGGATGAATATGGCAGAAATGCGTATGCCAAGATGGATGTGTGAATCAAGACGTCCACGGAGGGAAGAGGTTCAGGACTATACAAGAAAGGATCGACTTAGAAATGATGTGATTAGGAAAAAAGTACGAGTGGCCCCTATAGAGATAAGATGTTAGAGAGTCGGTTAAGATGGTCCGGGCATGTGAGACGGAGGTCATTGATGCACCGGTGTAACACCTCCAGAAACTATTCGAGAATATCACACGCCGCAGACCCTCTCCGTGAGAATCTACCAGCCTAAACAAGGCATCACATATCATGCCGACATGGCTAAATAACGAACTATTAGACCGATTTGGTCTTTCATCATTAACATACAACTCAAACATACATAACTCTGTCAGGACTCATACCCATGCAAGGGTCAAATACACTCACAAATAGAAAAATACGACAGCAGAAAAGGCCATACAATGAAATCCAACTAACTGCACCAGAACTGGCCTTCATGTGATTAGTATCATTCGCCTTCCATCATCCTTCGTAACAATCCTGTGTTTAGCTCCCCAAGGACCTGCATGTACCTGGACGCAATACAAACATCCACCCCTGATTACTCGGGGGGTTAGCAAAATTCCACTATTTTACTAGTGCAAGTATTCAAGTCATACCAAATATACCACGCAAATATCAGTCATATCAAACCAACAACAACAACAAGATTTAAGAGGATTTTCCGAGGGTTTTAATATTTGTAAAATATTTCACGTCTTTAAAATATGAATTATCACCTCGACATTTTAAAGAAAAATCTGAAAAGTCTTTTAGGACCTCAAGTCCGGAGTTGTAAAACCTTTCCAGAACCATTAGGGTCTCCACCCAAAATCATCTTCCGCAAAACAATCTTTACTAAATCGTTAGGGTCTCAGTCCAAAGATTGTTTCCCATTCCAAGAGTTTAACAAAATAGAAACAAACCTTTTGGAAATTATCGAGATCGTAACCCATTTTCTTTTCAAATCACGATACACGAAAATATTCACAAGTCCATGCCCAATCACCAATACCTCACAACCTAGGACAACTATATGCATACGTTATTCTCGTACCATTCTAGCCTAGTACCAAAACCTTATATATATATATATTGTAACATAACATCGAGAACAAACATTGTGATATTCCAGACATATCACAATTAATCATCAATAAAATCTTTTGAAGGTAATCTCCGTGACAAGGCCCGTTAGCCAAGTCCCCGTGTGACCCCGTCGAGTCATTCCCCAGGTGGGAATACCACGCCCTGATGGTAATTCTCGTGACAAGGCCCCTTAGCCAAGTCCCCGTGTGACCCCATCGAGTCAATCCCCGGGTGAAAATACCGCGCACACACAAAAATCAAAATTCACATTTTCACAATTTGCAAAACCACAGTCCCCGAACATTAATTCCAATATATATAGTCAAGGTACCTTGCTAGAATGGCCAGTTTATATGACACTTACTCACAACCAATAAATAACACATTCAACACTATCGACATGACTTCACAACAACCTAACAATCCTGGACGCATCAATACCTATCGATATAGATTTTATCAATCTCATAGCAACACCACATTACCTATTTACACCATTCTGGACTATAATCACATAGATATGACCGATGACTATACACAATTTAATTTACACAACATAGTGATCCTTAAAACATTTCTACACACGTCTAAATGTACTACCTAACCGACATCATGTCTTTCTTGACATGTCTCTACGACAAGTAACAAACTTACACTAACCTAACACAATAACATAACACATACGACGATTCATATAACACACAATCGACGAGAATGAACAACCATCACAATTTCATTTAACAACTTCAATTCACACGATATAAATCGTCTAGACAAGAACACTTGCCTTGAAATCAATTTGTGAAAGAACACTACGAGAATAACGACCAATACCGATGGAAGACACACCCATCCACCGAAAGAACTCATTGAAATATTTAATCGGACATTAGATGTTCAAGGTTTCCCCAAGAAAACATAAAACATCAACCGGGTCGAATGAATTGAAAATATAGATATACAATCCATAGAATACGATTAGCAAATAACATCAACTGATTCACCATAACCGGACTAGGATGGAAATCAAGAGTGAAACCTAAAAATTAAAAAAAAAGGAGATTTCCAAAGGATTACCTCAATCCGGACGAACAAATGATGATGTTAAACATGATCAAGACTTCAATATATGATGATAAGCTACTCAGGGATTGAAACCCTCGACAAATCGCCCAAAACCGAGAGAAAGAAGTGAAATGGGGCTGAAAAACGCGATTGTCCTATTTATACACCTGAACAAAATGGCCCAGAACACGGCTCAAACATCACCGTGTTTAGCGTCGTGTTCTAACAGTTGGCAAAAACCTGAAGGAAATGGCTCAACAAAATGGACCAATTTAGCATCGTGTTTAGCGCCGTGTTATAAATGGCTCAAAAAAAGGGACAAATTAGCATCGTGTTTATCGTCATGTTCCTCCAGAATTGGAGGAAACATCTCCGCAAGTCGACAAACTGATATGAAGATGAACCAACGACAACACACAACATACTATAACATGAATACACATACAAATCATCACAGAACTAACTTAAGAGAATTCCTATTAAGCGCCAAACATGAAAACAATATACACAGTCAACGAAGAAAGATTCACCAAATCAAGGAACATTAAACACAAAAATGACAAATAATCTGAGACAACCAAAACAAAAATCTCAAATATTACATTTTACCCCACTAAAAATAAGTTTCGTCCCGAAACTTAAAACAAACATTAACAAGAAGAAAGCAACAAATAGCAAGAAAACAGTCGTCAAGGGTCTCTACTAGTCGACTTTGCCATCGGTGCAGAAGTTTGAGTCTGAAACGTATTAGATACTATCTCACAATACTGAACTCGATGCCCCTCTCGTCGACAATTATAGCAAATCACCGGTGGCTTCTTACAGTTCGCACGTACATGACCGGGAGCATTACAGTTGAAACATCTTGGTAAGTTACCAACAGTTAACGATACCGACCTGTATCTCTTAGATCCTCCATCTGACCTAGAAGGCTCTGCAACCGATTGGTACGAGGGTTGTAGTTGAAGAACCCTAGTTTCCTTACTTCCCAATGAATCATCAGAAGCCTTCTGCTTATTTTTCACGGGCATAGGTTCCATGGACAATAGAGTCATCTTAAATGCTACAGTCTCGCAATATGCCGCTCGGTGTCCCATCAATCCACACTTGAAACAGTTAATCTGTGGCGAATGACAATTCTTCCATATATGGCCAATACGATTGCACTTGTAACAGGTCTTCACACCGCTCACCTTACTCGCTATAGGGGCAAGACCTTTAAGCTGATTAAATGAACGAGAAGTCCCTCCTAAAGAATGACATGAACCAACTTGCTCCGGGAACTCACTCCTTTGTCCCACAGAAAAATTATTCAAGGTCCCCCGTCTTTTGCTCTCAGGACCAACCTCGGTCACGGAACTAGTCCTTACAAGCATTGTACTAGGCTGTTCAACATTCGATAAGGGATGAGTCACCTCACCATGCTCACGGTTACAACCTCGACCAAGATCTCGGCCTCGACATCTCGACATACTGAACAATAACCTCTCAGTACAATGAAACATAGCAATCATATAATTAATATACCAAATACATATCCCACGGAACATAACGATATATATCATCAACTAATATCGCAGCAAAATGTCCAACTACATCGGTAACAACAAAATATACAGACGTAACAACCGTAAACATACGGCCGCATCAACAAGTACATCCAGCCGTATACTTGCTGTAGAATAATAGAAAATAGTTCAGTAGTTCCAAAATGACTCCGAATGATAGCTGTAATATCCTGAATTTCTACTTTGGTTGTTTAATGTTATTTTACCCGAGTTATATTGCACAATGTAGAATCTGTACATTATGGATATAACAATTAAAGGACTCAGACAATTGTGTTGGTATAATTGTCGTACTTGGTTGACAATTGCATTTGAGGATATTGCGTATCAAGTGTATCGTATAAGAATGTTAGTGGAACGAATATGTGTATTCAGTATGTCGTGTATATGTATCTGGTATATTGAGACGACAGACAAGAACAGTTGGAATTGGATTAGTATAGCCTGATTAATGTACGCTAAAGTAAGGACTTATCATACGCTAATGCACAAGGCTTACGCATGTTAAGAAGGATAGTTAACATATGTAATGTCATATCAGGCAGGATCAGGCTGTGATCGATGGGTGGGTCACGTGGTCGGCAACTTTTGGTGCAGATGTGGACAGGCGAGTCAGCATAAAGATTTACGTACGTTATGGATAGCCCGTTACGTACGTTAAATGAGTATCATACTATAGCAAGTCAACTCGGAGTTACGTATGCTATGGCATGGGCCTTACGTACGTAAGCCATCGAGCGAATTGAGGCAGTAACTTCTGGACTGTCGTTACGTACGCTATCGAGGTCGGATAACGTACATAATGATTGTTACGCTATATATATATATATATATATAAGACCTCCATCACTTCGGCATTTTGAGAAGGTCATCTTCATTTTTCGTCCCTCAACCCTCCCAGATCGATTTTAGTCTCTTTCAATTTGGTTATGAGCTTGGGAGGACAGATTGGAGTTGTTCTTAGAGTTGATAATGATTCTTGGAATTAGTTCAATTGTTCTTCATCGTAATTCATCAATACAAGGTAACATTCATATCCCTCTGATTGTAGCTCGAGTTTGGAAGGATGTTTACATGTTAGGAAACATGTTGGTCTATCTTAATGTTTATTATGATGTTATACATGAATAAATGGAATTGTGACAAGATATTGACGATATTGGTTAAGGTTATTCATGTTTTAAGAATTGCGCTTCATTCAAACATGCTTGTAAGATGGATTATCGGATTTTGTTGATGTTGTGGTTGATACATGGGTATTGATATGATTTTTATGATTTCGGATATAAACATAGATTTGATAATTAGAACCAATATTATATTGATTGTAGTGGTAGATTTCGTATGTTCTTGGTGAAATATGCATCATGATATGAGGATGAATCCAGAAAGATGATGGTTGATCTTAAAACATGATTATCAATGGTATTGAACTATTTGGATAGTTCGAGTTGTCGATTATGTCGGTAGTATTATTTTACCGTGAATTTATAATTATGAACAAGGAGGAATCTTGTTAATTCATATATGTAATATCCGGATTTCTTATTGTGTATCTCATCTGTATTCGAACCCTGTATCATTCGGATTTATGATCTCGATAATTGGAGTATGTTATTTCTCACATTGGTATCTTTGTACATAAGTATATCTTCATGCAAATTTTCTCATGCAAACTCATGATAGCGTACGCTAAGAAGGTAACTTAACGCACGCTATCGGCTACTACTAGCGCACGCTATGAATATAGGACTTGCGTGCGCTAGGTAATCAATTATTGAGCTAGGAGGCTAACACATGCGCCAGCCGGACGTAGGACCAGATAAGATTACCGCGGATGAACCTGGACAGTTTTAGAGTCAACTCTTATTAGCGCGCGCTAAGGATGTATAGGTAGCGTGCGCTAATCTGCTTTTGTACAGAAAGTTTATATATGGGCTAGCACTCCATTTTGTTCTCACTTCCTTCGTTCATCTTTCGTTTTTGAGAGACCAGAGGGCATATCATCTTCCTTAGACACACTTATAACACATCCACTTGATCATTGGGCATTGGATACCTCCTGTTATTGATCATTGAAGAGAAGTAGCACCTTGGAGTGACATATAACCAACTGGAGTCAGATTCTACCTTTGGAGTTCAGTGATTTCGTCATATTAAGGTATGTTGATTCTATCTCCAACTCTAGATTCGTGTTATGGAGAATAAGATGATCATGCTAGCAAAATAATGAGTTTCTTGAGTGATTTATCCAAACCACATCATGTTTGGAATATTGAGATGATTATGCCTTAAGTACCTTGATTATGAACATCATGATTCGAATCTTATTACAATGAACAAGTAGAGGAAGCTTCTATAATTGGTAATCCGAATCTAGTAGGTGTTTTCATAGTAATCATGTACTTGACTTTAGCATCATTATTGTTAGACGAATCTAAAGGATCGATCATGGAAGGATTTATCTTGTAAAGATGGAATTTTAATCAAACTATAGAATGATAGTTTTTGATTGATATAAAGGTGTTGATATCGACCATTAAGCCTTCCGAATTATCGCATGAAGAATTGTAATCGAAATGGAATATGGTTTCATAATAGTATACATATTCTTGAATCCGAAGTTGTTATTATCCGTAAGAGCATTCATAACCGTATGAACATGATATTCATGGAGGTAACATGAATTAACACTGAAAATTTCATTTGGTTTGATCATGTTGAGATCAATCTACTGCCCAGTAGTAAACTGCCATGCACAGTTAGCGCACGCTAAGATATGTAGATTAACGTGCGCTATCGAGCATGAGTTAACGTACGCTACATTTGGTACGCAACGTACGTTAGGCCATCAGACGAGTCAGTCGGCTGATCAGTGAAGTACTGACCATGCATAGTTAGCGTACGCTAGGCTTTGATGTTTACGTGCACTATCAAACAGACTTAACGCACGCTACACAAAGTACTTAGTGTGCGCTAAGAAGTTCAGGCAGATTACATTTTATGAGATTTTGGCCGTAAATCGAATTGTTAGACATTCTTACGACGTGAGATAAATTCTATATTATTTCTTTTGTTAAGGTTCGAGCTTGTTACGTGATTGATTGAGGGGGGCGATCTTTGAGTGTTCGTTTTCGTGGAAGTATTGTTCTTGTCTTCGAATCGAGGAAAGTACCTTATTTGTTTTATGTATTGATGTTATACATATTGTCGTGCATATATGTCGTTGTTGTATGTCCACCTCGTGTTGGTCCGACGGGATCATCGGGGGATCTATGCTAGCGTGCGCTGGATCATCGGACGGGTTTTTCCACCACGGGTTAGTCTGACGGGATCATCGTGGGTTCTAGGCAGTGAACGCTGGATCGTCGGGATTACCATGTGTATGTTAGGATATCTTGTTGTGATTATCAGTTTTGTATGTCATTTATGAGTTTCTCATAGGAGAAGACTCGTTGGTATTTTGTCGTTTACATTATTATTCTTCGTGAGATATGAATAATATGTTGTGGTACTTGTACTGGCATCGTTGTGCTAACCCCTTCGGGGGTGAACATTTTGTTTATGTTCAGGATCCAGGAGAGTGGGAAAACAACCACTAGAGCTGCATGACGACGAGGGTGCAGAGTGATGTTCCGGTCGGGTCTATTTGACTGTTATTTGTTGGTTATTTCAATAAGTACTCGAGTACGTAGTCGTTTATGATGAATTTGAATTTGGTGATATATTAATAAGTTTCTATTGAACAATTGTATTTTCAGTATTTGGTCAGAACTGTTGTATCTTAATTCCGTTACTTCCATTCATTTGTACCTGTTAATGTCTATTCAATTCTCCAGCCTTGTAAATCCTTATGTAAAGGATTTACGGCGCTGTAATATTCCTGAATATATCGGGGGTGTTACAGAATATGGTATCGGAGCCAAGATTATGGATATCTAGGTCGTTGGGTTAAAATAGGGGTCATTTATTTCTTTTGAGGTAACCGGCCGCGAATAACATCACTGTACTGCCTACGTCTTCGTGCAGGCGGTGGTTGTAAGTTCCTAAACTCTATATCGTCCTTTGCATGTTATATTTCCTTGTACTTGAGCATTCGAACGATATTGTTTCCTATATATTGAGTATTTATGCTTACAGTATGTTGAGAGGCGGACGTGGACGTGGTCGCGGTCGCGGACGCGGACGAAGGAATGCTGAAAGGGAAGCATCGCCTTCTAATCAGGCCAGTCATAGCTCAGACGAGCCATAGAGATCTATCAATAACGAACCGAAACCTGCTGTACCAGAAATCCTTCGTCAGGTGGTGAACCAGATGACTCAGTTCGCCCAAGTCGTGGACCGAATGCAAGTGGCGGTGGGACTATACCAGGGAGAGAGACATCAAGGGATCCCGGACATGGGAAATCGAGGTAACCGGTGGCTGCAAGAGGTGGCGAAGATGTAACCACCCAAATTCGACGGCATTTCTGAGACTCCCACCTGGGACCATTGGTTGAAGGAACTGGAGAAAATCTTTGCCGGAATTAACTGGAGAAAATCTTTGCCTGTATCGCTCAATATTTTCTGATAGGAGAAGCATCCGAATGGTGGGAAGCCATCCGGCCTGTAGACCATGATGCTGATTGGACAGAGTTTAAATTGATGATGGAAGCTCAGTACTGCCCTCGTCCTGTGAAGGAAGCCAAAGGTCGGGAGTTTTTCTCCGCTCAGCCTTCAGATGTGCCAGTATCTCAAGCAATTAAGATGTTTAACCAACAGCTGGCATTTTTTCGACATCTGGTCAGAACAGATGCAGAAATGATGATCCATTTTGATATGAGGATGAAACCAGAAATCCATAGGTACATGTCCGGTTTTAAATGTACCACACTCCGTCAATACCAGGATAAGGCGTTGGCGTATGAGATCAAGGAAGCAGCTATGGAAAAATTTACGGAATCCAAGAAGCAGAAAGTCTCTGGTACTTTTACAGAGCACAAGAACAGCGGGCCCCGCAAGGCCCAATCATCCTTTCACTCTTTCAAGAAACCTCTGCACCCAGTTAGGAGCAGAAAGAACTTCGGAGCAACATCAACTATGACTGATGTTATCAGGAAATGCTTTAACTGCGCCCAGACGGGGCACTATCGACGGAATTGCCCCTACCTGCCGTGACTTGTTTTGATTTGGTCGAGAGGGACATCGTGCGGTGTTCTGTGAAGAGGCTGTAAAGTCTTTTAGAGCCTGTACACCACAGCCAGTCCAGAAGGAAGCTAGTGTCCAACAGACGCAGCAAAGTGTTCAGATGCCTCACAATTTTGGTCGCGGGCGAGGCAGAGGACAGTGGGACCGAAAGGGTACATCAAGTGCCAGATCTGTTCCCCCACGTTTGTACGAGATGAGGAAAATAGACGATCAGGATGCTGCTGTCGCATCAGGTACTGTCCAGATCCTTTCCCAGCCAGTTAGCGTTTTATTCGATACAGGAGCTACGCATTCTTTTATATCCTTGTCTTGTGTAAATCGTTTGAAAATTTCTAGTTTTCATACTTGTGAACCTTATGTTGTTGGTTTACCGAGTGGAGAGAGGATTTTCGAGAACTTAGAAACCAGAAATTTCCCTGTATCATTTGGAGGCAGAGAGTGGCTCTCAAATTTGATTTTAATAGAAATACAAGGAGACGACCTGATACTCGGAGATGATTGGCTTAATCGATATGGAGCAATTTTAAACTACCGAAGGAGGAATATCTCGCTAATCGCTGACGATGGTTCCGAAATACTATTTGAGGGATGGAAACCGGGAAGCTCAGGAAAGTTGATCAAGGCGATGAAAGCTGTCAAATTGTTGAAACAGGGCTGTACCGGATACTGGTGTTATGCAATGAAGGAAGAAGACGAAATTGTGGAACTTTCATCCATTTCTGTTGTGAACGAATATCCAGATGTATTTCCTGATGATTTACCTGGACTACCTCCACGAAGGGATGTGGAATTCACCATTGAGCTGGAACCCGGAGCTACACCAATTTCTAAGGTGCCGTATCGTATGGCACCTACTGAGATGTATGAACTGAAAAAGCAACTGGAGGAGTTACTGGACAAAGGCTATATTCAGCCAGTTCTTTTTGTCCGAATGAAGGATGGATCGCTTCGACTGTGTATTGACTATCGAGAGCTGAACAAGATGACGATTAAGAACAAGTATCCGTTGCCACGGATTGATGATCTGTTTGACTAGTTGCAAGGGGCAACAGTATTTTCTAAAATCGATCTGAGATCAGGATATCATCAGCTGAGGATTAAGGAATCTGATGTTCCGAAATCAGTATTCAGAACTCGCTACAGACACTATGAGTTTGTAGTGATGCCGTTTGGTCTCTCTAATGCACCTACTGTATTCATGTAGTTGATGAACCGAGTGTTCATCGAAGATTTAGATAAATTTGTGCTCGTGTTCATTGATGACATTATGGTGTATTCTAAGAACCCGGAAGAGCATGCACAGCATTTACGGATTGTATTAGAACTTTTAAGAAGCGAGCAACTATACGCCAAACTCTCTAAGTGTGAATTCTGGCTAAAGGAAGTAATGTTCCTCGGTCATGTGGTATCAGCTGAAGGAGTCTGAGTAGATCCTCAGAAGATCAAAGCGGTTTTGGATTGGAAGCCTCCAAAGAATGTGAAAGAAGTCCGAAGTTTCTTAGGACTTGCTGGGTATTATCGTCGGTTCGTGGAAGGGTTTTCCAAAATTTCTCGCCCACTTACTCTACTCCTACAGAAAACTCAAAAGTTTGAGTAGAACGAATTATGTCAAATTAGCTTTGATGAATTGAAGAAGAGATTGACAACCGCACCGATTTTAACACTTCCACAGGGGACTGGAGGATTCATAGTTTACAGTGATGCTTCGAACCAAGGACTCGGATGCGTATTGATGCAGAATGACAAGGTGATCGCTTATGCATCGCGACAGCTGAAATCTTATGAAGTGAATTACCCAACACATGATTTGGAGCTAGCAGCAGTAGTTTTTGCTTTAAAGATCTAGAGGCATTATCTGTATGGGACTCACTGTCAGATCTTTACGGATCACAAGAGTCTCAAATACATCTTCAGTCAGAAAGAGTTGAACATGCGGCAAAGAAGATGGTTAGAACTGATTAAGGACTATGACTTGGAGATTTTGTATCATCCAGGTAAAGCGAATGTAGTGGCCGATGCACTCAGCCGCAAGCCTATTTCTATTCAGATGCTGGAGACGCTGACCTCCCAACTTAGCCTTCAACGAGAGATGATTCGAGAAGGAATTGAAGTGTGGTTACAAAGAGTCCAAGGACAACTGTGCGTGATGGAAATAACTTCATCATTTACCGAAGAAATCAAATCTAGACAGGCAGATGATCCTCTGATGATTCGGTTACGTGATGAAGTGATCAAGGGAAAGGCCCCCGGATTCATAATTCATGATGATGGAGTTTTGAGATTTCAGAACCGACTCTGCGTTCCCGATGTCGATGTTCAAAGCATAATTATGAAGGAAGCTCACAGTTCGCCCTATTCTATCCACCCAGGCACCAGTAAGATGTATAAAGACTTGAAGCGGAATTTCTGGTGGGGCAACATGAAGAAAGATGTAGCGGACTATGTTTCGAAATGCTTGACTTGTCAGCAGGTTAAGATCGAGCATCAACGGCCTGCCGGAATGTTGAATCCGCTCCCGATTCCTGAATGGAAGTGGGAGGACATATCGATGGACTTTATCACTAGTATGCCAAGAACCAGGACACGAATGAACATGATTTGGGTGATAGTTGATCGTTTAACCAAATCAGCTCATTTTTTAGGCATTAAGGACATGTGGGGATCAGAGAGGTTGGCACGAGTATTTATTTCGGAGATAGTTCGATTGCATGGTACGCCGAAGACCATTGTTTCTGATCGAGACGGCCGTTTTGTGTCTCACTTTTGGAAAGCAGTTCATAAGGCCTTGGGAACCGAATTGAACTTCAGCACAGCTTATCACCCACAGACTGATGGACAATCCGAGAGGACTATTCAAACGGTGGAAGATATGCTGAGGTCTTGTGCCTTAGATTGGTCAATTGATTGGGAAGTTCATCTACTGTTGATTGAATTTACCTACAACAATAGTTGGCATGCTTCCATTAAGATGGCACCGTTTGAGGCATTATACAGGAGGAGATGTAGATCGCCCCTATGTTGGGACGATTCATCAGACTTGATCGGGACCGAACCAGAGTTGATCATACAGACTCGAGAGAAGATAGCCTTGATTCGTGAAAGGCTGTTGACCGCCCAGAGTCGCCAGAAATCTTACGCAGACGTACGTCGCCGCCCTTTGGAGTTCAATACTGGATATCACGTACTTTTAAAGGTTTCTCCTACTCGGGGAATCTTCCGTTTTGGAAGAAGGGGAAAGCTGAGTCCGAGATATATCGGACCATTTGAGATCCTTGAGAGAGTTGGAGAGTTGGCATACAGATTGGCATTGCCTCCGTCGTTGAGCCATGTTCATAACGTATTCCACGTATCCCAGTTACGGAGATATATACCAGACCCTAGTCATGTCATTGATTTCAGGGAGATCGAGGTCGCTCAGGATGGGACGTTTGAAGAAAGACCGGTCAAGATACTCGAGAGTCGAGTGAAACAGTTGAGGAACAAACCAATCGCTTTGGTCAAAGTTCTGTGGTCACGTCATGGAGTGGAAGAAGCCACATGGGAAAAGGAAAATAGTATGAAATCCAGATATCCAGAGTTATTTTCGTCTTGAGTTTCGGGACGAAACTCCTTTTTAGTCGGAGAGTATGTAATATCCGGATTTATTATTGTGTATCTCATCTGTATTCGAACCCTGTATCATTCGGATTTATGATCTCGATAATTGGAGTATGTTATTTCTCACATTGGTATCTTTGTACATAAGTATATCGTCATGCAAATTTTCTCATGCAAACTCGTGATAGCGTACGCTAAGAAGGTAACTTAACGCACGCTATCGGCTACTACTAGCGCACGCTATGAATATAGGACTTGCGTGCACTAGGTAATCAATTATTGAGCTAGGCGGCTAACACATGCGCCAGCCGGACGTAGGGCCGGATAAGATTCCCGCGGATGAACCTGGACAGTTTTGGAGTCAACTCTTATTAGCGTGCGCTAAGGATGTATAGGTAGCGTGCGCTAATCTGCTTTTGTACAGAAAGTTTATATATGGGCCAATACTCCATTTTGTTCTCATTTCCTTTGTTCATCTTTCGTTTTTGAGAGACCAGAGGGCATATCATCTTCCTTAGACACACTTATAACACATCCACTTGATCATTGGGCATTGGATACCTCTTGTTATTGATCATTGAAGAGAAGTAGCACCTTGGAGTGACATATAACCAACCGGAGTCAGATTCTACCTTTGGAGTTCAGTGATTTCGTCATATTAAGGTATGTTGATTCTATCTCTAACTCTATATTCGTGTTATGGAGAATAAGATGATCATGCTAGCAAAATAATGAGTTTCTTGAGTGATTTATCCAAACCACATCATGTTTGGAATATTGAGATGATTATGCCTTAAGTACCTTGATTATGAACATCATGATTCGAATCTTATTACAATAAACAAGTAGAGGAAGCTTCTATCATTGGTAATCCGAATTTAGTAGGTGTTTTCATAGCAATCATGGACTTGACTTTAACATTATTATTGTTAGACGAATCTAAAGGATCGATCATGGAAGGATTTATCTTGTAAAGATGGAATGTTAATCAAACTACATAATGATAGTTTTTGATTGATATAAAGGTGTTGATATCGACCATTAAGCCTTCCGAATTATCGCATGAAGAATTGTAATCGAAATGGAATATGGTTTCATAATAGTATACATATTCTTGAATCCAAAGTTGTTATTATCCGTAAGAGAATTTATAACCGTATGAACATGATATTCATGGAGGTAACATGAATTAACACTGAAAATTTCATTTGGTTTGATCATGTTGAGATCAGTCTACTGCCCAGTAGTAAACTGCCATGTACAGTTAGCGCACGCTAAGCTATGTAGATTAACGTGCGCTATCGAGCATGAGTTAACGTACGCTACGTTTGGTACGTAACGTACGTTAGGCCATCAGACGAGTCAGTCGGCTGATCAGTGAAGTACTGACCATGCATAGTTAGCGTACGCTAGGCTTTGTTGTTTGCGTGTGCTATCGAACAGACTTAACGCACGCTACACAGAGTACTTAGTGTGCGCTAAGAAGTTCAGGCAGATTACATTTTATGATATTTTGGCCGTAAATCGAATTGTTAGACATTCGTACGACGTGAGATAAATTCTATATTATTTCTTTTGTTAAGGCTCGAGCTTGTTACGTGATTGATTGAGGGGGGCGACCTTCGAGTGTTCGTTTTCGTGGAAGTATTGTTCTTGTCTTCGAATCGAGGCAAGTACCTTATTTGTTTTATGTATTGATGTTATACATATTGTCGTGCATGTATGTCGTTGTTGTATGTCCACCTCGTGTTGGTCCGACGGGATCATCGGGGGATCTATGCTAGCGTGCGCTGGATCATCGGACAGGTTTTTCCACCATGGGTTGGTGTGACGGGATCATCGTGGGTTCTAGGCAGTGAACGCTGGATCGTCGGAATTACCATATGTATGTTATGATATCTTGTTGTGATTATCAGTTGTGTATGTCATTTATGAGTTTCTCATAGGAGAAGACTCGTTGGTATTTTGTCGTTTACGTTATTATTCTTCGTGAGATATGAATAATATGTTGTGGTACTTGTACTAGCATCGTTGTGCTAACCCCTTCGGGGGTGAACATTTTGTTTATGTTCAGGATCCAGGAGAGCGGGAAAAAACCACTGGAGCTGCATGACGACGAGGGTGCAGAGTGATGTTCCGGCCGGGTCTATTTGACTGTTGTTTGTTGGTTATTTCAATAAGTACTTGAGTACGTAGTCGTTTATGATGAATTTGAATTTGGTGATGTATTAATAAGTTTCTGTTGAACAATTGTATTTTCAGTATTTGGCCAGAACTGTTGTATCTTAATTCTGTTACTTCCATTCATTTGTACCTGTTAATGTATGTTCAATTCTCCAGCCTTGTAAATCCTTATGTAAAGGATTTACAGCGCTGTAATATTTCTGAATATATCGGGGGGGTTACAATATAGGAGGTCGATTTTGGAGTAGAGTATGTTATGTAATCTTTGTTATCGGGATAAGTTGATTGCTGATATGGTTATCGGATTGTGGAATCGTATTGTGGTTATGAATTTGTGATTGATTGATTTGGGTTGTTCAGATTTGTGTTTAATCGAGATATTGTGGAACCATTGGGTTTGTTGATTGGTTATATTAATTGTTGATTGTTATCGAACTTGTTGTTATCGATTATTACAATAGGTTGTGAGGGTTGATCGTCGATTAGAATCGTGTGTTGTGGTCGAGTTCGAGGATGTCTTGCTTTAGTAGGAGTCAAGGAGCTCGTAGACGAAGGCAAAGAAATTGGTAATGGCCTCACTATCGTCGTATCGGTATCGAGGCAAGTTATTACTTATTTAGTTTTTAATATTTAATGAATGATTTCGGTTTCATTCGTTTATACTCATATAGCAATGAGTATAAATATAAATTCTGGAGATTTGGATAGTATGTTGTCTTCCGGGTTTTGGAGTTAAATCATAAGGTATGTGGTTTATGTTCATTATTGGTATGCTTGAGTATCGTGGATATATTTTGGTAAAGACGAAGATATGAGTTATCTACAATCTATGGTACTTTTGGATCATCGAATATTGAGAAAATTGTTGGTGATGGTTTTGGACATCGAGATTGCTCTCGAAGGACTCGGGGCAAGTACTCTGATCATTTTTGTCATTTAGTGTCAATCATATTGTGATACATTCATGTGTTGTTTTCAGGCATGTCTGTATTGTTGTTATCGTGCATTTGTGCATTGTTGTTGTTTGTCTACTAAGTGTTGGTCCGACGGGGTCATCTTGGGTATCTATGCTGTGTGCACTGAATCGTTGGACGAGTTTTCCACCACGTGTTGGTCCGACGGGATCATCGTGGGAATCTATGATGTGTGCGCTGGATTGTTAGATTACCATGTGTTGTTGTGCATATGTATATTGTTGGTTATCCACCTCGTGTTGATCTAATAGGATCATCTTGGGATCTATACTGTGTGGACTGGATCATCGGATTTCCATGAGTATACATTGTTGTTATTGTTGTGGGCATATTGATGTTGTCATGTGAGTATACATTTGTAAGTCTTTTGTAGGACCATGTTCGTATGTTGTATTATCTGATCTCGGATTAGACTGATATGAATTGTCACGGCATTGCGTATCTTGAGGCATGTTCCATATTTTCTTCTTGGTACTTGTCTGTTGATTGGCAATCGATCATCATGTTGAGATTTGATGATATTATCCGATGGATTGGGTTGGAGGGAGTTGGTATATTGCGTATCAGTGAGTTATGATGATGTTTTGAGAATCCTGGGTATTGTCTGGGATACAGTACAAATGTTTGTGTACGATTCAGTGTGTTTTTGAGAATACGCGATGTGGAATATGATGAGGATTACTTTGATGAGGATTATCACGAGCTGGTAAGGTTGTGACAGTAAGATTACATTGGTAGTATTCTTACTTAGTATTTTCATTAGTATGTAATTATTGATGTGATGGGATCGTTATCATTGCTGAGTATTATGGCTGACCTCATCGTGGGATTTATTTTTAGGTTATTGGATATTGAGCTTGTAGCGGTCGTGAAAAGATGAGCTTCTCAGAGGATACTGTCTATTATGCGTGTTTAACGGATTGAGTATTTTCTCAATTTACTATTCCGTTGCAATTGTATTTTAATTGTGGAATTATCATCCGCTGCGTGAGTATTTTCAACATGGCCCTTTGATATTATACGAAATTGTGTTTATTCTGGAAAATTGATTTCCTAAACTATTTTGTCGGCACATGTAAACGGTTGCTTAACGTATACTTTGAATCCGTTGAGTTGGGCATTTTGGCCTTATATTTTTAAAAGAGATTTTACGACTGATAAATGTATTTCATAGAGTCTTTGAATATTTTTAAAAAATATATTACCGTCATCGCCGCTTAGGCGTATTTGAAATGTTTGTAAAAATGTCTTTAGCCTTGTGGGTTCCGTTTCGGGGCCCACGGTGCTGTAATATTCTTGGATGGCTCTGGGGGTGTCACAAAATATGGTATCGGAGCTTAGGTTGTGGAAACCCAGGCTATCGGATCGAGTCGAGTCGTGTTTTTATCACGTCATTTGAGTTGTCGGTTGCCAAGTATTAGAGCTCTGGGTTTTTGTTGTTCACTCGGGCTTGTGTGTTATGTAGTTTACCAGTGTGATACTGTGATTGTTTTAAACTTATCCAAATGGCATTTAACGTGATTCTTTGGAAAGAGATGTGTCGTATTTTGAGTTAAACTAATTTTGCAAAATGTATGTTTTGAAAATATCTGTATCGAGTATTTTCTAGAGTAGAGACATGTGCCAGTATCACGGGGAATCATCGGCTTCACGATCTGTAAGTATTTGGATTTTTGGATAGCATTGAGGTTATTTGCAGTTATACGTTGATGACTTTGAGAAACATTCGGAAAAATATTATGTGTTACAGTATGAGGTAGCAGAATATAATAGTTGGGACAAAACTGATGATCTTGAGAAGCTATGATTGTGGAAAATCAATATGTCGGTTAAACTAGGAAAATGGAGTTGTATATTTGGGAGAAATAATGTGGATTGTTGAGAGGAACATGCAGTCATGCTAGTTTATTTTGAGATATATGAAACTATTTTTGAATATTTGAAAATGATACTTTTCAACATGATATATTTTGAATAAACTATTTTGCTCGGTAATGTGAAAATGTATTTTTCTTAAAATTTATTATGAGAAACAGTATTTTTATTAAAATAAAAATGTGTCTTTAAAACATGTTTTATCATGGCATAGTTGAAGTAATCCAAGATGGAATAATGGTCGATGTAGCGAGTCATATGTGGAAAAGAGCGAATTTAACAAGGTCTACACAATAAGATTAGGGATTCTATTGTGTGGTTTTCCGATCGAGTGTCAGTAGAATTGTTATGGAGGCGAATTGGTATACAGGAGTATGTGTAATACCCGGATAATTATTGTGTATTTTACCTGTATTCGAAACTTGTAGTATTTGATTATGTGGTATTAATAATCGAAGTGTGATTTCCCGTATTCGTATTCCTACGTTCTTGAGTTTTCAATACATGCATGCATGCATCTGCACGTCATAACGTACGCTAGCTGTTGAGCATAACGTATGTTAATAACTACAGATAACGTATGTTATAGTCAAAGTATAGCGTACGTAAGCAGCAGTAAAAGGCAGATCAGATAAGGTCGGCGTGTGGAGCCAGGAGGAGATAATGTCCGATTTTCCCCGCGTGAACCTGGACGGCTTTTTCATAAAGCAGGTCAACGAGGCTTAACGTACGTTAGATATGGGTGATAACGCGCGCTATGTTCATACGATTACGTACGTAAATATTTTGAATAACGTACGTAAGAGAAGACCATAAACGAGACAGTGAGCTACTGTCGGACGTTAACATACGCAAAGGATGTCAAATAGCGTACGTTAAGACTATAACGTACGTAAGGATTTGAGGCTAACGTACGTAAAGTTCATAACTTTATAAATAGGACACCACCTCATTTCATTTCTCAGTTTACACTTCATCCTATACCTAATTTCCGAGACTTAGAGAGCTACCCTCTCGACCTTAACCCTTCATATGAGCCTCTAAACATAATCATTGAAGAGAAGGAGCTTTGGGGATTGGTGTTCAAGCATTCGACGTTGATTTCATCGAGTGTTTTCATCATTTTCTTCCGTATAAGGTATGTGATGATTCACTAATCTGGATTTCATGTTCTAGTTATAGAATATGAACATGCTACTGAAGTTGTTGAGTTTGTTACTGAGATTATCAAGTTTATTATGAATAATATGATCAAACAACGTGTATAGGGTAACTAGATGGATTGAATTTAGGATTTGTCCTTGTAGAAGAAGATGATGATCATGTTGAACCTAGTAACGAGTTTTATGTGATGATTATGGTGTTCTTCAATATAATTACGAAATCATGTTGCGTTGGTTTGATGATAGGTATGGTTAGAATCCTTGTAGGACAAACTATCATGAGGTGTAATTGAAGAATTCAATCGAAAGATGTGTTTAGACTTGATTGAAACATTATGAGATTATTGTTTGGATAAGAATTGTAGTGATGATTCGACCGGTATGGCTTGGGGCAGATTAGTGTGTTTATCATAATCGAATAGATTATGTCTTTTCATGTTCGTATAATGTTTAGAAGCGATTATCCGTAACCGTTAGTTATATTGGTGTTATTGTATAATGAATGTTCGGATATTGTGAATTGATCGAGTGAGAGTTCTTCGAGCGGGTTGAAGGTTATTGGAAGTATCGATCCTGTCATCATTTCTGAGGCAAGTATCTTAATTTGATTTTGGTTTAATGTTGATGATTTTGATTATGCATATTGTTGTTCATGTTGTTGAACATGACATCATCCAAGTTGATTTGTCATAATGTCGTTAATGTTATTGATTCATATGTTGTTCATGTTGATGAACATATTAATTTGCATAGGGGTATGCATAGTTGTATTGTATATATTGTATTGATCTGATGGGATCGTGTGATCTATGCTGAGGGCGCTAGATCAGTTGTCCACCTCGTGTTGGTCCGACGGGATCATCTTGGGATCTATGCTGAGGGCGCTGGATCATTAGATTATCTTATGTTGTGTTATTGGAATCATGTGGATTCGCATTGTTGGATTCCGGTAGAGGAAGTCCATGTTTTGTGTTTTTGCTATGCATTGTTGTTGCATATCTGATTTTGTATAATTATGGTACTTGTACTAGCATCGTTTTGCTAACCCCTGCGGGGGTGGACATTTGTTTGATGTTCAGGTAGCCGAGGAGCGGGGAATCAACCACAGTGTCGGCATGATGACGAAGGGGCACAGTGATGTTATCCGTCTGAATTTTTTTGGCATTCTGGTTTTGTGTTAAGTACTCGAGTACGTGTGTTATTTATGGTGATTTGAGAATTTGTATTAAATGGTTTGTTTTAGGTGATTAAACCGATGACTAAATTACTCAACTATTGGTGGTATTATTCGTATTGATCATTATTTCTTTTAATTTAGCCTTGTAAATTCTTATATAAAGGTTTACGGCGCTGTAATTATTCCGTATATCTCGGGATGTTACAGAATATGGTATCAGAGCTAAGATTTATAGATATCTTGGCAGTTGGGTTTAGTTGGGTCTATTTATGTCGTATGATTTATCGACCGCACATGACATCATTGTACAACCAACATCATCATGTGAACCGTGGTTGTAAGCTTCCTAATCTCAGATACTATCATTTTAATTTTTGCGCATTTTTTGGATATTGGCAAAATTTTAGGAGATTTTGCTCTGGGTATTGAGTATTTGTGTTTACAGTATGTTGAGAGGAGGACGTGGATGCGGACATAGTCGTGCACGCGGATGCGGCAATGCTAGATGGGAAGATTCATCGTCTGTCCTGGATTCGTTGTTTAATCAAGCTGATTTCAGTTTTGGCGAACAACAAGAATCAGTTAATAATGACAGAGCACAAACTGAGGAGGCAGATGCAAATCCTAACATGCCTGAAGTGCTCCAGCAAGTGGTCACTCAGATGACCCAATTTGCTCAGGTGGTTGACCGCATGCAAATGACGATGGGCCAACAACGTGACGAAGTAAATCAAGGGGACAAGTGGCTTTCAGAAGTGGTCAAATTACACCCACCAAAATTTGATGGTTCTTTAGAGATGCCTGCGGACCACTAGCTGAAAGAACTGGAGAAGGTGTTTGCGGGAATTAATTGTCCCAATGACCAAAAAGTTCCGATCGCTCAGTATTTTCTGACTGGGGAAGCTTTCGACTAGTGGGAAGCCATTCGACTGGAGGATCATAATGCTGACTGGACAGAATTCAAATTAATGATGGAAGCACAATATTATCCTCGTACAGTTAGAGAGGCTAGAGTTCGAGATTTTTCCTCACCACAAAATCTGGAGGCATCTGTCATAGATATGATTAAGACTTTTAGTCACCAGCTGACCTTGTACGACATCTGGTCAGAACCAAGGCATAAAGGATTTTTCACTTCGACATGAGGATAAAGCCGGAGATCCAACGATATATGTCGGGATTCGAATGTACTTCTCTCCGAAAGTGTCAGGATAAAGCCCTAGCTTATGAGATGAAAGAGACAGAAGTGGAAAAATTTACGGAATTGAAGAAGCAGAGAGTGTCTGGCAACTTTACTGAGAGCAAGAGTAGTGGGCCCCGCAAGGGCCAGTCCTCATTCCATTCATCCAAGAGGCCTCCGTATCCTTCCCGAGGCGGAAAGAAGTTCAGAACGGCATCGATGGTTACAGATGAAGCGAAGAAGTGTTATAACTATGGACGACCAGGGCATGTTCGGCGTGATTATTCTGCTCCTTATATGACCTGTTTTGATGTGGGCAAGAAGGGCATCTGTAATACCCGTGATTTCGATTTCTGGTAATTTTTTTTTTCGGCAGAAGTCCGTTTTGACGACTCTCTCATGACCGTTTTGTCATTCTGAGAATGATTAATTCTGCACTTTTTGTCATCCGAGTTCGTTTCGGTGTCGTTTTGTTGAGTTCCATGCTTTTTGGCGACTTTTCCGCACTTGAGTTCGATTCCTGCGAATCTCGTTCAAAACTGCTGTTTCGAGTTTCCCGTAAGTCCGTTTAACTTTGTTAGACGTATTGTGAACCTCGGTTTGATTATTCGATCACGTATCGTGATTTTCGGGCGTTTTGGGCCATTTTGTAATTTTCTTACAGTTACGGGTATCCGTATCTGTAATTGTTGTCTCGACCCGTTTCTTGGTCGCGTATGATTAATTATTGCATTATGTTTTCATTTCGGGTCGTTGATGTTGTCCGCGAACTTTTCGTCGTGTTCGTTCCGTACGTTTTCGGAAATTGAGTTGTCGAGCCGTGGTGGTCGGGCACTGGCCGGACGGTTGCGGGACTGGCCGGATGATTGCGAGCACCGGCCGGATGGGTGTGGCAGGAACCAGCGTAGCGCACGCTACGGCCGGAAGGTAGCGCACGCTACGGCCGGGAGGCAGCGCACGCTACGCCCGGTTGTCTGCGCGCGCTAGCGGGCCGAGGCAGCAGGGCAGTGGGGGTACTAGACTCGGTGGATCGGCAGGTAGCGCACGCTACTGCCGGACACTGCGCACGCTACGACCGGCAGGTAGAGTACGCTACGGCCGGAAGGCTGCGCGCGCTACCTGGCCGAGCAGTGTCTCTGGACTGCGGCCTGGGCCGATAGCGTACGCTAGCTTGGCAGCCTAGCGCACGCTAGGCTGCACCTGTATAAATGTGACAGAGCAGTCACATTTCCTCTCATTTTTCACTTCCTTCCTTTTCTTTCCGCGGCTGGCGATTCGGAGGTGATGAAGCCATGTTGTTTAACAACAAATCCACGAAGTTCTTGAGTTCATAACATCAATCAATCATCCTATATCGTCCTTTGATCCAGCGAATCAAGGTAATCTTTCTTAGAACCCTAGTTTCTTGAATTTTGGGTTTTTTGCGTTTTTGTCCGATTCGTTCCGTATTATTGATTAATTCATGATGGGTATGATTAATCTTGGTAGTATTCTTGTGTTTAACATCATTTAATCCATTGTTCTTCGTCGAATCGAAGTATATTTCTTGATTTCCTTCAAATCGACTTTTTGGGGGATTTGTTCTCGATCTCGTTTTTCATCCGTTTTTGATGGATCGATTGTGGTTAAATGATGTTGTTAAACACATTCTATGGATTGTATATCCATATTTCAACTTGGAACTCCGTTTTCGTGTTTTGTCGGGACGAATCGTGTTCTTGGCCGTTTTGGGGAAAACACTTGAACTTTCGTCATTCGTTCTTTGAATTCAACAGATTTGAGTCGTGTTATGGAATTCATTTCATTGTTGTTATTGTCCTTCGTAGTTTATGAATGTGATTTGGCGATCGGTGGAGTTGGCAGGTTCGTAGTCGGTTCGTGTCAACCTACTTCGGTCGATTCTGCGCGTTGTTCTTATTTGAGGCAAGTACCTTGTTCATAAGCTTCTCGTTTTGTGGATATGATGATCGGTGGTCATCGTGGTGTGTTTGTTCAGTTATTTGCAAATGAATTTTCAGAAGAATTGTTTTGGCCTCGTTAAAGGCTCTCTTTCAAAACGCATGTGTGTTTTGTGAACGGTGTGTTTTGGGAATTGATTACGGTTTGATTGTTTTGAACGTTGAAGGCTTTGATGATACCCCCGGTTGTTTAAAGTTATGGAATCGTGTATTCCGTATTTAATCTTGTTAATGTGTTTTGTAGAGTTTGATAATGGTGTCGAGTTAGTGGCCATCTCTAGTGAGTATTCTTAATGAACTTACATTCTTAGCATATTAGTATTGCATGAGTAACGTGTGTGTGTGTATGCTCACTATGGGTTAGATCCGACGGGGTCTCGGTAGGGGTCCATGGAGGGGTGGATCCACAAGCTTGCTTTTAACTGTAACACCCCCAGATCCTCCTGGGAATATTACACGCCGTAAACCCTTCTCACAAGGATTTACCAGGCTAAGCACAATTTTACACGTCATTTCAAAACTGCCAAAAAGGCCGATGACGGTAATATTTTTCAAATACTAAAAAAAAATTATTTTCCAAATACCGTCATAAAAATACCGTCAAAATGATCAAGGTCAAAACACCAAAAACTCAATTTAGGGAATCAGTTTTACGAAATAAAATTTAGTTGGCAAAATACCAAAAGCCATTTCAAAATACTCACACAGCGGATAAAAGTACAGTCCAATATATGCATTTACATTGAAATAAAACGAACATCAAAATACACGATTCCCAACATAAGCCATAGCCAGTATCGTCCGGGATACTCGACTCATCACCGCAACCATCAAAGTCCTCAATACCTGAAAAACAAGTCCCACAACGGGGTCAACAATAATGTCCGACAAATAACCGCAAGTACATAAACATAAATATTCACATGCCATGCATCATGAGAATAATAACCTCAACGATAACCTTACCACCTCCGGTAATTCAACGATTCTCGTCAAAATCCCAATATCACGATAATACCATAAAAATCCCAGTATCACAACAATACCATATAATACCTCAATACCGAATACTTTCTCGTACATAATCCTCTATGTACGATTACCATAAAATATACCTCTATCCGGACGTCCTTCCGAAATGCATACCATAGACCAAGAATATCAAAAATGACATCAACAATATCCGAATACTACAATCTTCCCAAGATTGTCCAAGTATCTCAACAATCATCAAATGTGCATTCTAATCCTTTTAGAACATCACTGAATATTCGTCAATATGCAATACAACATAAAATACTTATGAAATGTAAATGGAATTACTCATCAAAACATTACAACCGAACAAGTAAACACTTGCCACAAATAGCCGGGTCGGTAAAACAAATCAGTCCTGAGGTTCGATTCCCACACCTTGACAAAATATTTATATCCCGATATCAATAACAGTATACTACGACATTCGATTTCCACGATCAACGGCTATCCCAATTTTATAATTTTATTTTCCTCTTTCTCAAAAGTGACGATCCGAACTTTAACAAGTTCATTACTAAAACTCCATAATATTATTTTAAATATAAAAAATAATATTCAATATTTTTCGGTTGTATTTATGATATAACCATTATTTGATCGAATAAAAACTTCGTACTATTTAAACACGAAAAATATTCCAAAGTCATCAATTTTGAAAACTTATGATTTTCATATGGAAAAATATTAATAATCATACTTATTAAATTTTCCATCCTTAAACACAAATATAAGGTATTCAACCCGTTCGATACAAACAAAAAATATAGAGCTGACTCGGTAATGTATTGATAAATACAGGAGTCTAAACATTTCGTAAAAATCAAAATAAAAACTGATTTGTGATAACATATATCTCTGGTACAAATTTCATGAAACTTTATCAAAAATAGACTTGCAGGTTCAAAGATATACATGTTCAAACTAGACAACTCGATCAACTTCAAAAGAAATGTTGCTGGAAGTGACTGAAAATAACAGGGCTGACTCACTAAAAAACAGTTCATAATAACAAGGTATTCTGACTCAATACCTACAGTCCAAATAAGATTTATACTTATATGAATTTTCTTTATAATATGCTCTAGATGTAATTGTAAAATAACTTACGTATTGAGAGATAATCGAGTTCAATTGAGGCAACCCAGACTGGAATTTACAGATTCTCTGGAGAGTTTCATCAAACATCTACCGGGCGTCTCCTGGAAAAGGCTGCTCTGATTCCCTGACTCTTTGAGCATTTTGGAGGATATAACAATCTCCAATGTAGGATATAAACGTATATCATTTAAGTAGTGTAAATTTTCTACAGGTATTGATAAGTTTTATTGGACAGGCTTAAAGGTAAGGCCACTCTTTCCGGGTCCAAATTCACCTAGTTGGTCAATACAGCATCATGACTATACATTATGAGTGACGACCCGTGCCTTGGTCGCGCGGGATTCTCGGACGCCTGTCGGGCGCTGACGCACGCAGTGACGCACGGTGCCCGACAGCTGACCGTCTTCCACTAATTTGATCATAACTTCTTCGTCCGAACTCCGATTGGCTCATCGTTTGAACCGTTGGAAAGCTAACTCAAATATACATAATACTATAAATTTTCAGAATTTTTGAACATCCTAAAAATTCGTGATGATTTTTCAAAGTTGATACTTGTCCACGACACCTCCGAGAAAATGTCCAATCTTGTCTCTACTAACATTTCTGGTATCCATTTCTTATTTTAAATGTTCCAAGACCAGAAATGTATCTACAATACATTCAAATAAATTTACAAGTCCCGTATTTAGTCGGTATGTATTCCTAAAATTCAGGATATTACATACTACCCCCCTTAAAAATAAGTTTCGTCCTCGAAACTTGCAATCCTCTTACAAACAACCGTTTAATCAGAAAATCCAATATCACCAAAAGTAAACAATCATTATCGAACAATTGGAACAATATACTTACAGGTCTGTGAAGTCGATGATCTCCCGTGATACTAGCATATGACACCATTTCAAAAATCTCGACACAAAAAGAGTGCAAAACAGAATCAATCACAATTTGAAAACAATTGGTCTCCGCCAAGACCACAATAAGTTTAAAGCACTGTCGAGTTTTGTGGGATCTGTGACGCTGTGCCTCCTCACCTAAAGCGCATGAGCCGCTCCTTGTCACATGCACGTATCACCGGCGTTCCACTCCACATCAAAAGCCGCACATTGCACGTGCCTCGCACCGGCGTTCACTTCCCGATTGGAGCTGCACATTGCACATGACCACGGCACCGGCGTTCACTCCCTGCCTCGGTCTCGGGAACACCAACAATCCCCAAACCCACACATCACCACGACAGTACTCAAAAATCATACAGTTCCAAGACATCAAAAACATCACGCTACTACCACACCGGTAGAGCCACATAACATACATGCCCGGTTATCACAAAACCTTGGGCTCTGATACCATATTCTGTAACACCCCCAAGTTATTCAGGGAATATTACAGCGCCGTAAGCCCCGCCGTGGGACTCACAAGGCTAACATACGCGGAACTATAAATTTTGACCGAGAAGGTCTCGCCTCACGCCCGATTGAAATTCATGTCATTTCAAATCTCTTCATTTTGCGAATCGTGTTTTTGTTGGGCGAACCTTTCAAATCGTTGCTTGGAACCACCGTTTTGGGGTTTCCGTACTTCCATTTCGTGTTATTGTTTCCCCGATATTGAGTCCTATTGCTTTTATTCTCTTCCCGGGTCATTTTTCATCATTTTAGGACCCGAGGAGGGTGTGGGCCGCGGCACAAGGAATGTGCGCCGCGGCACACACATTTTCTAGACGGCCGAGCGGACTGTACCGGGTGCCGCGGCACATGCCGGCAGGGCCGCGGCACACTGCCGAGTCACTGCCGCGGCACACCTAGGCTGAGCCGCGGCACACTTGTGTTGCATCCTCAGCCAAAAAACGACTGTACCTGGTTCCGCGGCACACCTGGGCTGAGCCGCGGCACACTGCGAGCCCTGGGAGCAATTTTTGGACATGTGCCGCGGCACACCTGGGCTGAGCCGCGACACACAATGCGGTCAACACTATTATTTGTGCTTTTTGAGCGAGATGCAGCTCATTTCTCCATTTCCTTCTTCTACCTGCGAGAGAGAGAGAGCTTGAGGGGAGGAGCTTTTCACCATCTATCACTTGTGTATTGGATTTTTACCATTTTCATTTGGTTGGGAAGCCCGGATAATCGATCTAACGCGTATTCCTTGGACCATAGAGCTTGGATATTCAAGACGTAATTTCTTCAACATCTTGATTCTCGATTTTGTATCGAGTATTGACGTTTTGGATGTTAAAATCATGGTGTATGAAGTGATATATGCATGATTATGGGCATGTTTGAGTATTCATCGGATTATTGAAAAATTATTCAAGAACACTTTGGATTTTGTGTTGGATTTTGGGGTTTTTCGTAGATTCGCCCGATTTATCCGATTTGAAGCTTGAGAACCTTGAGATTATGATGTATCTATACCGTATACATGCTTTTCCTACAATTTTTTTCGGACTTTTGGGAGTTTGAACGATTTTCCAACCTCTTATTGTTTACCCGTGTATTTTTCATGAATCGTAGACGGGATTCGGGGATTTCTTCGTGTAATTTGAGTATGGATATTTGACTATCATATTCCTTGCGAATCGTTTAGGTGCCGGAAGCGCGTTCTTGGACCTACCGAACTCATACCGTTTTTCCATTCGATTTCTCGATGTCTCAAAGGCAAGTATATATTTATGAATGTGTGCTCTCGAAATTACATCGTCCTTAGTTGATGACATCAAAGGGAAGCAGTGGAGTGACCCGATGATTTCTCAACTGAAGGAAGATGCAATTAAAGGAAAAGCTCCTGGCTTTATGGTTCATGAGGATAGTATTCTGAGATTTCAGGGCAGTCTTTGTGTTCCGAACGATATAGAGTTGAGACAGAGAATTCTCCGAGAAGCTCATGCTACGCCTTACTCAATCCACCCCGGGACGAGTAAGATGTACAAAGATTTGAAGCGCAATTTTTGGTGGAATAACATGAAGAAGGATGTTACGGAGTTTGTACTACGGTGCTTGACGTGTCAACAAGTCAAGATCGAACATCAACGACCAGCGGGGTTGTTGAAACCACTTCCCATTCCCGAGTGGAAGTGGGAAGACATCTCGATGGACTTCATAACTGGCATGCTGAGAACTCGGGCCGGAATGAATATGATTTGGGTAATTGTCGATCGGTTGACCAAGTCTGCACACTTCCTGGGTATTAAGGATACTTGGGGACCGGATAGACTGGCTCGAACCTTTATTGCTGAGATCGTGAGGTTACACGGTGCCCCTAAGACCATTGTTTCTGATCGAGACGGCCGTTTCGTATCGCATTTTTGGTAGGCCGTTCATCAGGCTCTGGGTGCGGAGTTGAGATTGAGCACTTCCTTTCATCCTCAGTCGGACGGTCAGACAGAGAGGACGATTCAGACGTTGGAAGATATGTTACGGGCTTGTGCCTTGGATTGGAGTAATGATTGGGAGCTTCACTTACCGTTGATCGAGTTTGCTTACAATAATAGTTGGCATGCGTCGATCAAAATGGCACCCTTCGAGGCACTCTATGGTAGGCGATGTAGGTCGCCATGATGTTGGGACGAGGCTTTTGAGCTAGTTGGGATGGAGCCGGATATGTTGATGGAGACTAAGGAAAAGATTTCTATTATCCGGGATCGATTGCTAGCTGCCCATAGTCGTCAGAAATCTTATGCTGATACTCGTCGTCGACCTTTGGAGTTTGAGGTGGGAGATCACGTCTTGCTCAAGGTGTCGCCGACCAGAGGAGTTTTCCTCTTCGGGAAAAAGGGGAAACTTAGTCCGAGGTACATCGGACCCTTCGAGATTCTGGACAGAGTTGGAGATTTAGCTTATCGCTTGGCGTTGCCTCCAGCTTTGAGACACGTCCACAGTGTTTTTCATGTGTCTCAGTTGAGAAAATACGTACCGGATCCGAGCCACATCATCGACTACAGTGAGATTGACGTAGCCGAGGATATTACCTTTCCGGAGAAACCCGTGAAGAATCTTGAGCGCCGCGAGAAACAACTTCGGCATAAGACCATTCCACTGGTTAAAGTGCAATGGTCGAGGCATGGGGTTGAGGAGGAGACTTGGGAGACGGAAGAGAAGATGCGGGTGGAATACCCCGAACTATTAATTTCTTAAGTTTCGGGACGAAACTCCTTTTTAGAGGGGGAGAATGTAATACCCGGTTGAAATTCATGTCATTTCAAATCTCTTCATTTTGCGAATCGTGTTTTTGTTGGGCGAACCTTTGAAATCGTTGCTTGGAACCACCGTTTTGGGGTTTCTGTACTTCCATTTCGTGTTATTGTTTCCCCGATATTGAGTCCTATTGCTTTTATTCTCTTCCCCGGTCATTTTTCATCATTTTAGGACCCGAGGAGGGTGTGGGCCGCGTCACAAGGAATGTGCGCCGCGGCACACACATTTTCTAGACTGGCGAGCTGATCTGCAGGTGCCACGGACATGCCGTCAGGGCCGCGGCACACTGCCGAGTCACTGCCGCGGCACACCTAGGCTGAGCCGCGGCACACTTGTGTTGCATCCTCAGCCAAAAACCGACTGTACCTGGTGCCGCGGCACACCTGGGCTGAGCCGCGGCACACTGCGATCCCTGGGAGCAATTTTTGGACCTGTGCCGCGGTACACCTGGGCTGAGCCGCGGCACACAATGCGGTCAACTGCATTATTTGTGCTTTTTGAGCGAGATGCAGCTCATTTCTCCATTTCCTTCTTCTACCTGCGAGAGAGAGAGAGAGCTTGAGGGGAGGAGCTTTTCACCATCTATCACTTGTGTGTTGGATTTTTACCATTTTCATTCGGTTGGGAAGCCCGGATAATCGATCTAACGCGTATTCCTCAGACCATAGAGCTTGGATATTCAAGAGGTAATTTCTTCAACATCTTGGTTCTCTATTTTGTATCGAGTATTGACGTTTTGGATGTTAAAATCATGGTGTATGAAGTGATATATGCATGATTATGGGCATGTTTGAGTATTCATCGGATTATTGAAAAATTATTCAAGAACACTTTGGATTTTGTGTTGGATTTTGGGGTTTTTCGTAGATTCGCCCGATTTATCCGATTTGAAGCTTGAGAACCTTGAGATTATGATGTATCTATACCGTATACATGCTTTTCCTACAATTTTTTTCGGACTTTTGGGAGTTTGAACGATTTTCCAACCTCTTATTGTTTACCCGTGTATTTTTCGTGAATCGTAGATGGGATTCGGGGATTTCTTCGTGTAATTTGAGTATGGATATTTGACTATCATATTCCTTGCGAATTGTTTAGGTGCCGGAAGCGCGTTCTTGGACCTACCGAACTCATACCGTTTTTCCATTCGATTTCTCGATGTCTCAAAGGCAAGTATATATTTATGAATGTGCGTTCTCGACTTTGAAAGTAAGAAATATTAATGGCATGATTATGTATATCCACTCCGGGACGGGCCGACGGGTCCTCTGAGGGTTTCGTAGCCTCTGGTGCGATTCCATGGATAATATGAATTAACCACTCCGGGATGGACCGACGGGTCCTCTGAGGGTTCCGTAGCCTCTGGTGCGGTTCCACGGTATTCATATATGTATTGATGTGATGCTATGAGATTTAGTTATTCCGGAATACTAATCTTGAATTGATGAATTGACGGTTACATTTACATTTACTTTATTGTCGAGGAGTATTGTGTTTCATACTTGATATACTTGCACTAGCTATTCGACGGCTAACCCCTTTATGGGGGAAATACATTTTATGTATTTCAGGTTCCAGGAGAGCGGACAGGCAGGTATCGGGTCGGCATGAAGATGGTGGGCAAGTGTGATACTATGTTTTTCTTCCAGTTATATTCCGAGTTTTCCATTTAGTGTTGTTGTACTGGATTGGCTTTTGAATACTCGAGTATTGTTTTCCATTTTCCTTGACGTTCTGGCCTGTGTTTGCCGAGGTATTGATTCGTGTTGTGATGTCTGTAGATACATTGGTTATGTTTTGAATACCTTTGTATTGTTTTTCATTCCATTGTGTTTAGACCTTCTCGGTCAAAATTTATAGTTCCGCGTATGTTAGCCTTGTGGGTCCCACGGCGGGGCTTACGGCGCTGTAAAATTCCCTGAATAACTTGGGGGTGTTACATTAACTACTATGGGATAGATCCGACGGGGTCTCGGTAGGGGTCCACGGAGGGGTGGATCCGCAGTTAATTGTGGTGCATTTTGCAAATGTGTTTCGATATTGGCATTTCCGGAAACGAGTGCTTTTGAACGGTTTTCATGATTGCATGCATCGACTAAGTGTGTAAGAGGTAAGTTGTTCGTTTGGCTTACTTGGCTAGGATGGCAGTAGAGTATTTTGTTGTTGTGTTAAATCCTTTATTTATCGATTTTGATGTTGGGAGACGAACCTTGTGGTCGTTCTTGTGTACTGTGAGTTGATGATATTTGGGGCTAAAATCCCAATGGTTTTGTAAAAGTCATTTTACGGATTTGGGGCTAAAATCCCAACGGTTTGGTAAAGGTCATTTTTCGGAAAGTAAACCTTTGGGGCGGTGACCCCATTCATCTTTTGGGTTTTGAAAAGTAGGATTTGATAATCCTAAATCGTTTTCTATTAAAACTCCCGATGCTATTTCAAATCATTTTAGAAATTGTTTCCCTTGATATTTTGATCTTGAAATTTTGGGAAGTCTTTACTCAAACTCTCGCCTCGGGAAGTGTTTATCTTGTTGTATTTGAATCTTTGAGGATTCCGGATTATTATCGTTCGTGGAATGTGAATTGTATGACTCGTATTTTTGCACTTATACTTGCACTAGCAAAACAGTGGAGTTTTGCTAACCCCTGAGTATTCGGGGGGTGGATGTCTATTTTTGCATTCAGGTTTTGGAGCATAACACAGGGTCGGCACGAAGGATGATGAAAGATGATCGATACTAATCACATGAGGAACTGTACATTGTTTATTGGTTCAGTTGTACTTTATTTTCCGCTGCTATATTTTTCCCGTTGTACGCGTGTGGTTGTGTTTTGACCCCTGCGGGGGCATGAGTTGTATTTGAGTTGTATGTATTTATTTAAAGACCAAATCGGTCTACTAAGTCATTTTAGCCTTTAAGGCATGGTTGAGTTGTTATATGTGTTACCAGCCTGGTAGATCCTTGAGGAAAGGTTCTACGGCGTGTAATATCCCTGAGCGGATTGGGGGTGTTACAGAAATGGTATCGGAGCTTAGGTTGAGGAAACCTAGGCTGTCGGGTCAAGTCGTGTTGTTTGAGTCTTGTTTTGTCAGATTTTATCTGACTGAGTCGTGTCGCGACGCGTCGTCTGAGTTTGTTGGTCGTGATTAGTATCGTGGGGCGATCATCATTTTCGTGCGACCTGTGGATGTAAGTCTCCCTTCTTTGTGTTGTGCCTCGTGTGACACGAGCTATTTTTATGATTATTTGTTAAGTGACGGAATCCTCTTATAGATTTTGATTTCTTGATATGCGGTTATTTGACCCTCATATTTCGTTCATATGAGGAGTAATGTTGCTGGATTGTGCATGTTTGACTTTATTTCTTTTATCCGCTGCGTGAGTTCTTTTGTAATGGCTTTCGGTATTTTACCGACTGAGTTCTATTTCAAAAACCGATTCCCTTAACCGCGTTTGTGGCATTATGGCCTTGATCGTTTTGGCGAAATTCTTATGACGGTATTTAGTATTTTGTAAATGGATTTTGTAAGTTTTTGAAATATTACCGTCATCGGCCTTTTTGACGTTGTAAATGGTTTTTAGCCTGGTGAGTTCCGGCGCGGGACCCACGACGCTATAATGTTTTGTGTAATTACCTGAAATTTTTGGGCATTTTAGCCCATTGAATTGTCTTTGAAAACCTTGAGTATCTTAGAAAATAAATTTCGAGACGTACTTTTAAAATGAATTATTTTCTCGTGGTACATCCAAGGTGCCACAATATGTTTCCAAATTCTTCTACCTCGAGGACCAAAATGTTTTGAGATATTTTCAATGTTTTAGAAACACTTTTATTTAGACCCGAGGGTCGAATATTCTGGAAGTTTTTACTAAGATAAAGTGTCCTCATTTTTATCTAATGTGAAATAGTTCTCCAAAGTCTCGATAACGATGTTTCACGTTTGTACTTTTTTGAAAGGTGATACTCAAGATCAACCGGTGTTCTTCTAAATTATTTTCAAAATAAGGTTTTCGTTTTTAAAACCTATCCATTCCCGTTTGAGGGCTGGGTATGTATGTATGATGTTCGCATTGTCATTTTGATGTTTGCTCCTGAGTATGATCGAATTGGCGGTGTGAGCGTTGAGTCGTTTCCACACATTTGTTGTGTTAGCCCTCTGTGAGAGGTGGGATGTTGGTATTGAATATTGTCGCCTCGTGGTGATTTCTGCATTGTCGCGCATGTGCGAGCTGTTAGAGATTGGTTTGGTATGGCCGTGTGCATCGGTGATCGTTTCGTTATGTGTCAGTTGTTTAATGTCTTGTTACCTTGCTCCTGTTTTTTGTGAATTTCGCGGACGAGGTAATACCCGTACTATTTTGACTTCTGTATTTTCTCTTTCTCCAGTCTATCGATTCGCTCATGTTCGTTGATACTTTATGAACTTGTTCTGTATTTCGGTTTCATCGTCCGAACGAACTGCGATCTTTTTGTGGGTCGATCTGGTTATCGCTGTGACTTTTTCGAGTTCGGTTCGATTCTTGTGAACCTTGTTCGGAAGTGACATCATCTGGTTCTATTAGTTCTTTTATTCGAAGTGGATCGGATTTGGAACACCTGTGTTTTCGACTCTGTCGACTCATTTATGTTCGTTGACATTTTCTGAGCTTGTCCTGCCCCTTTCTTTTGTTGATCGAACGAGTGTGGTATTGTTTCGGAATAACTCATTTGTCGTTGTGACTTTTCAATTGCTATTCCCTTTCCTGTGGATCTTATATGAATGCACATCCTGTTGTTTTTACCGGATCATATATTATCTCGAGTCGAGATGCGAACCTTGGAGTTGTTGTTTGAATTTTATTGTTCTTCGTGATTCGAACATGAGTGTTCGATTTTTGTTGTCTCGATCGTTGTGATTCGATCGTTTGATTGTTCGGTTTTTATTGATCTCGTTTCGTGATCGTTGAACGTTCAGACTCCTTCGTAATTCCCTTAAGTTCGGGAAATTAGTCTCATTTTCGATCTTCCAACCCTTGGGTGGTGGAATTCTGTATTTGTTCAACGATTGGCTCGCGTTTTGATTGATGTACCGTTGGGTCGGTCAATCATATTGATTTTCGTTCGTTGTGTTTTGTGATTGTTAGGATAATTGACTTGACTATATTATCCATTTGATGACGCTTGTCATTTGTTGTTTTTATTATATCCCTAACGGCGACGTTGTGTTGGTCGCCGTGGAGTGTGTTTTCACGCCGTATGCCTCTTTGCGTTTCTTGCAACGTTTCGCCGTCAGGCGTGAGTTTTCAGTTTTTGTGTATCTCGTCGAGTTTTCCTGGCGGGGATATTGCGTCTCCCTACTTGTTTTATGTTTCGGGACGAAACTTCTTTTAAGGAGGGTAGAATGTAATACCCGTGATTTCGATTTCCAGTAATTTCTTTTTTTCGGCGGAAGTCCATTTTGACGACTCGCTCATGACCGTTTCGTCATTCTGAGAATGATTAATTCTGCACTTTTTGTCATCCGAGTTCGTTTCGGTGTTGTTTTGTTGAGTTCCATGCTTTTTGGCGACTTTTCCGCACTTGAGTTCGATTCTTGCGAATCTCGTTCGAAACTGCTGTTTCAAGTTTCCCGTAAGTCCGTTTAACTTTGTTAGACGTGTTGTGAACTTCGGTTTGATTATTCGATCACGTATCGTGATTTTCGGGCGTTTTGGGCCATTTTGTAATTTCCTTAAAGTTACGGGTATCCGTATCTGTAATTGTTGTCTCGACCCGTTTCTTGGTCGCGTATGATTAATTATTGCATTATGTTTTCATTTCGGGTTGTTGATGTTGTCCGCGAAGTTTTCATCGTGTTCGTTCCGTATGTTTTCGGAAATCGAGTCGTCGAGCCCTGGTGGTCGGGTGCTGGCCGGACGGTTGCGGGACTGGCCGGATGATTGCGGGCACCGGCCGGACGGGTGCGGCAGGAACCGGCGTAGCGCATGCTACGGCCGAAAGGTAGCGCACGCTACGCCCGGTTGTCTGCGCGCGCTAGCGGGCCGAGGTAGTAGGGCAGTGGGCACTACACCATAGATGGCTTTCTACAACACTTAGGGGGGTGTTACCTTCTTGGATGTTACCATATCTATGAAATTTTGGACCTACCACAACGCTCGGGTTATGGTGTTACCAAATCCTGAAATATATGTTACTCTAGCTATAAAAGGTGTAACTCTCAGTAACACCATGAGATGTGTTACCTTAGAGTACTAATAAACAAAATTTTGAATTTTATATAAAATTAATTATTTAATAAATTTTTAACTTTAAAAATAATTAATTTTAATAAAACATTGAATCTATTTTTATAAAAAAAATTATTCTATCAAATAATAAATTTTATATATATTTTATAAATAATAAAATATTTTTAATAAATTTAAATTGAAAAGGTTTTAAGATAAAGTAGTATTTAAAAATTAATAAATTTTGATTTAAATAATTAAAAAATTTATAAAAAAATCAAAGCTTGTAATAACTATGAATAATTACAAAATAATTAAAATAGCAAATTTAATGTCCACATATAATAATAATTTTAATCATTATAAAATACTATGATATAATGACTGAAAATGAAAATAAAAATATATTGCATAAAATTGAAAGGATTATTAATATTAATTGAAGAGTTTACATTATAAATGCACTAGTAGAATAAACATCAAAGACTTCGGTAATGTATATTAGCAAAGTAAAAACAAACAACAACTTCGCTTTTCAATTTGCTGAAGTAAAAAACCCACATAGACTTCAGTAAATGATACCAAACAAAAAAGTAGGAGCTAGTTAGAAATTTAAAGTTACAAAGACTTCGCTAATTTGATAATTAATGATACCAACACACTTTCTCTCTAAAACACACTTTCCACTAGGGGTGTTAAAAAATATCCGATACCCGATATCCGCTCCGAAAATCCAAAAATCCGATCCGAAATTATCCAAAAAATCAGATATCCGAAATTTTGGATATCAGAATTTCGGATATCCGTTTTTCCGGATTCGGATAGTGTTTTTCAAAAAATTCAGATATTATGAGTATATAACGAATACCGTAACATTATCGGTATACCGAAAATTCGGTATTTCAACAAATATACAGAATACCTGTCAAATAAAATATTAATTGATTTTTTTATATATTAATTAATACCATAAAATAATAAAACTAAAACCCTAATTCTATAACCTCATTTCCCACTCACAAACTGCAACTCACGCTGCGCCGCACCATCTACCCACCACCACGCTGCGTTCACCACCACCGCGCTGCCGCACACCTACCCTACGACACCGCGCACCTGCTCACCTCTCACATCACCAGCGTTCACCACCACCAACGCTCACCACCACCACCACGCACCTGCCCTCCAACGGCGTATCCTTGTGGCCCCTCCGTGCACCGGCGCTCTCCAACCAAGCCCAATCAGAAACTTCTTCACTATGAAAATAGGTACCAACTTCATTCTAATTTTCGAACTTCATTCGATATAAGGGGCGAAATTTGAGCAAACTTTTTATTAGTTAAGTGGTTTTCTTTCTTGATTTTCTTCTCCTTACTTTTATCTGATTGCGAAAATTGGTGTTTGGGTAGGGGGCTTGGTTGCGGTTGAAGCGAGTTAGAGTTGTGTGCTAAATATTGATTATGATTTTGACATCATTGGTATGCACAGTTCTTTTCATCGAGAAAGAAGAGAAAGATTGTATCACCAGCTTCAAAATCATATGGGAGGCCAGACAAAGAAGCCAAAAAGCAAACTGAATGCTCACCAAGCGCAAAAGGTTCTTTAGCAATCTATCTGGAGACTTCAAGGGATGGTACTTCGCCTGTTAAGTCATTGAACTCGGCTTATGATCAAAAGGCTAGGCAGGTTCCCGCAAAGAGAAGTTTGACTTTGGAAAGTGGATTAGCATCTAGAGATGGAAAATGGCAGCAGCAAAATTCAAGTTTCGGAGTTGCTCGGATATCGAAACATGTGCCGTTATATGATATTGGTAGTGGTGCCGCAAAAGATATTCAAAATGATTCAAACATAATCGAGCGGTTGTGCGGACTCGAACATAATGATTTTGCCACTAGCTTCTTGTCATTGTATTGCAGGTACCATTCTCCTCTTTTCACACAATGGTGGGCTATCTTATTTTAGTAAGAGTTGTTTAACTCCGCAAGTTTTGATTGTTATGGGTGTCTTGATGTATTATGTCGACTTATCATTGTTCTCATGGATGAATAAGCACTGTTCTTTCTCTATTACTTTCGGAAAAGTCCCCATGTGCAGTAAGTTAAAGAGCAGTGCACGTTTTCCATCAGAAACAAAGGAGACTGCAGATAAAAGACATAACAACTCATCTGTCCTTCAGCTAGAGGAGAAATCAGAAAGTTCATGTGTCCTTTTTCTTGGACATTCCGTTCTGGCTAGTGTCCAACATTGTATGGATCCATGGATGCTTGGAAACGAGTTCTGTATTCCTTTTCAGCTTTATGTAGTGCTATACTCATCCTTCATTAATGAAATTTTAAGTAAACAACAAACTGAAGGAGGTAGTGAACTACCAAAATGCCACCTTTTATCTCATTTATTCTTTGCTTCTACTCATTCACAAAGACCATCCAATAGGGTCTTCTCGTCGGAATTTTATCTCGAACTTTTGTTAAATTATTGTTATTGTTAATTTTTTTGGTGCTACTATATATTGTTAATTTTATCACTTCATATGAAGCGATCCATCATATACCTTTTCTAGTGTTGTAGATGACACAACACAAGTGGGCATGGCCCTTTATGCAACCAGTGGATGTTGAAGGACTTGGTTTGCATGATTACTATCAGGTACATCTTGTCGCTTGTTTGCTGGTATTTTTCTCCATTCTCTTATGCGAACATCCACCTGCATGTTGTTATTAAGCAAGTGATTGGATAAATACTTGTCCTTCTCCGCTCCCTGTTAAACAATAAAGACAGTATATATATAGAAATTGTAATATGCATGTGTCGCATTTATATTAATTCATCAATCTTACATGTGTACCCACACCTGGACTTATCTGGTACCAAGTGGTTGACTAGCCTGTGTCATCCAATCGATTTATTAGTTGCTAAATTATGTGGTGCAGGTAGAGTTCCGATCTTTTTATTGAAAGATGAAGCCGGTTTATATGCATACTTTTTCCTGAACGACCAAGTAACTTAGATATTCAAGGAAGGTTAAATGCTAGGTTGTTAGATCTAAATTCTTCTTCACGAAAGGTTTGATGTTGTGTTATCTCTGTGATTTTCTAGCCACAAAATTAGGGGAAGAGCTTGATGGGTGGCTTAGTACTTGTGGCCTTGTGAAATCTTCCGATGTAAGAGGTGTCATTGCACCGTAAGTCATCCTTACCACCGTTCTTGATGCATGAAGATATGGTTAAGGTCTAACACAAGTGTAGCTGTTGTTTTTCTACCCACAGTCATGCAGGTTATTCATATTCCGGTCATGCAGCAGCGTATGCATTTGGAAACATAGACCCTGTGAACATGTGGGTTTTTTCTTCTTTTATTGCTGTAGATTTGTCTTTTTATGTTATCATGCTCTTGTTGAATTCCTACTCTTTTTTTATTGTTGAAGATTTGTCATTATTTATCATACTGTTATTGAAGTCTTGTAGGAATGTTTTAAGTTTTCTTTCTCTATCCTGCCTTTGCGCGCCTCTTTGTTCTACAGTTCTAGGGTGTTTCTTCTTGGCCCATCCCACCATTATTACACTCCAAAATGCGCGCTATCAAAAGCTACTATATACAAGACGCCCATCGGAGACCTACCAATCGATCAGGAAGGTATCATGATGCACCTTTTAGGTCTCTGCGGTATCAGCTTATTGAGATTATCGTTTTATATCTAATGCCTAGTACTGGTTTTGTGTACTTATGCTCTAAGATAGAGAGTCAGAGACCATAAATACTGTAGGATGACTTGGTTCTCTTATTGGTTGTTTGGTTAGCTATCTATTCAACATTATTGTTATAATGTTACATGTATCTTTATAGTTTCTATTCTACATGTTGTGAAGTAATAGTCACCACATAAACTTCGATAAGGAGGTTGTAAAACTGCTTAATGGAATGCTTATAGATATTCCGCATATGTAACTTGCGAAGATGAGGGTGTTGATACAGTTTACAGTACTTGACAGAGATCGGAGGATGCAACATCTTTCTTTATATTTTATTTATTTTAAAAACCTTGAAGAGTCATTCTCATTAATGTATATACACACGACTGGTACAAGGAAATTGGCATTAGGAAAGCATGGTAATGTACACCGGGTGAGGTTGTGTGAGCAAGTTCGGTAAATGTTTTTTTTCTAAAGCCTACCATGCCCACCCAATCCCTTTCCCCTTAGCACCACCCTTTGTGGAAGAAATTTGTATGCGTACATACGTCTTCAAGGTTGAGATATTTCCGGGTGTCATGGTAGGTTTAGAAGTCTGGAAAGTATGAGAAACCTTCGGAATGGATTTTAGAAGTGTATGATTATGTATACTATTATATTACCAATTAGGCAATTACAGTAAGTACTTGTGATATAATTTGCATCATCACAGAGTAGATAATTGTGGAATGTCGTAAAACTAAGCAAGACAATATATTTGGAAACTTAGTAACCATCACTAATTATTGGCTCTTCTTTCTTGTTTCATTCTGCAGCTCTCTCGTTCAAAGAAGGTGAAGTTTGTGAATGGACACCAACTCAGGCAAAATGGCTAATCCTTGGCTAATTGAATAAATTTCCGCATAATAGTTTCTTAGAGTCTATTTGTATATCAGTCTTAGACATCCAAT
Source organism: Orobanche coerulescens (assembly GCA_033398695.1). Classification (NCBI taxonomy): domain Eukaryota; kingdom Viridiplantae; phylum Streptophyta; class Magnoliopsida; order Lamiales; family Orobanchaceae; genus Orobanche; species Orobanche coerulescens. The sequence continues at coordinate 35,597,976 of CM065807.1, forward strand.
GATGTGATTGGTTAAAAATGACCAAGTTATTTTCTTCTAGTACTTGTATATATGTATTTGGTGATGTAGTTGGTTGGTTTTGTGATTAGATATAGTTGTTTTTTTTTATGATGGGATTATGTAGTTGGATGATGTAGTTGGTTTCTCTTAATTTGTTTGTTGGATTTTTTAATGGGAAATGCTAAATATAAAATTTACATTTTTATTTTGTTAAAATGGAGTTGTTACCTTAGGTACTATATATATATATATATGTTGCAAATGTCTTTCATTGGTAACACCTGTAACACCTAATGTGTTGCCATTGGTAATATAAGTGTTACAATAGACTAAAAATTGTTGCACATTTGTGGCCCCGCCCGTGGCCCCCACAAAGTAGGCCCCACTAACAGGCTCAAGAAAAGTGGGTCCCACATAAGGGCTCCACCAATGGACCCTATTAAGTGGGTCCCACCGGTGGGCCCGGCCTGTGGGACCCACAAAATGGGCCCCACATATGGAACCCACTAAATTGGCTATATATTTTACAAAATTATAAAGTCTATTGCAACACGAATATGATGTTGCGGTAGAGTCTTTAGGATGTTGCGGTAGGGTCCTTAGGTAACAAATAATCCTATGTTAGCTTAGGATGATCCACATGTTGCCTTTGAGTCCAAAGGTTACTGCTCACAGAGCAACTTAGCTGAAATGTTACCTTTGCCCATTTTGGATCTGTGGCAACAAAAAATTGGGTCTAAGGTAACATAGTTATGTGGTTGCCGAAGGCCATTTATGGCGTAGTGGGGGGTACTGGACTCGGTGGATCGACAGGTAGCGCACGCTATCGCTGACATCGCGCTTACGACCGGCAGTAGCGCACGCTACGGCCGGGAAGGTCACAGCGCTACCTGGCCGAGCAGTGTCTCTGGACTGCGGCCTGGGCTGATAGCGTACGCTAGCTCGGCAGCCTAGCGCATGCTAGGCTGCACCTGTATAAATGTGACAGATTAGTCACATTTCCTCTCGTTTTTCACTTCCATCCTTTTCTTTCCGCGGCTGGCGATTCGGAGGTGACGAATCCATGTTGTTTCACAACAAATCCACGAAGTTCTTGAGTTCATAACATCAATCAATCATCCTATATCGTCCTTTGATCCAGCGAATCAAGGTAATCTTTCTTAGAACCCTAGTTTCTTGAATTTTGGGGTTTTTGCGTTTTTGTCTGATTTGTTCCGTATTATTGATTAATTCATGATGGGTATGATTAATCTTGGTAGTATTCTTGTGTTTAACATCATTTAATCCATTGTTCTTCGTCGAATCGAAGTATATTTCTTGATTTCCTTCAAATCGACTTTTTGGGGGATTTGTTCTCGATCTCGTTTTTCATCCATTTTTGATGGATCGATTGTGGTTAAATGATGTTGTTAAACACATTCTATAGATTGTATATCCATATTTCAACTTGAAACTCCATTTTCGTATTTTATCGGGACGAATTGTGTTCTTGGCCGTTTTGGGGAAAACACTTGAACTTTCGTCATTCGTTCTTTGAATTCAATGGCTTTGAGTCGTGTTATGGAATTCATTTCATTGTTGTTATTATCCTTCGTAGTTTATGAACGTGAGTTGGCGATCGGTGGAGTCGGCGGGTTCGTAGTCGGTTCGTGTCAACCTACTTTGGTCGATTCTCCGCGTTGTTCTTATTTGAGGCAAGTACCTTGCTTCTCGTTTTGTAGATATGATGATCGGTGGTCGTCGTGGTGTGTTTGTTCGGTTATTTGCAAATGAATTTTCAAAAGAATTGTTTTGGCCTCGTTAAAGGCTCTCTTTCAAAATGCGTGTGTGTTTTGTGAACGGTGTGTTTTGGGAATTGATTACGGTTTGATTGTTTTGAACGTTGAAGGCTCTGATGATACCCCCTGTTGTTTAAAGTTATGGAATCGTGTATTCCGTATTTAATCTTGTTAATGTATTTTGAAGAGTTTGATAATGGTGTCGAGTTAGTGGCCATCTCTAGTGAGTATTCTTAATGAACTTACATTCTTAGCATATTAGTATTGCATGAGTAACGTGTGTGTGTGTATGCTCACTATGGGTTAGATCCGACGGGGTCTCGGTAGGGGTCCACGGAGGGGTGGATCCGCGAGCTTGCTTTTAACCACTATGGGTTAGATCCGACGGGGTTTCGGTAGGGGTCCACGGAGGGGTGGATCCACGGTTAATTGTGGTGCATTTTGCAAATGTGTTTCGATATTGGCATTTCCGGAAATGAGTGCTTTTGAACGGTTTTCATGATTGCATGCATCGACTAAGTGTGTAAGAGGTAAGTTGTTCATTTGGCTTACTTGTCTAGGATGGCACTAGAGTGTTTTGTTGTTGTGTTAAATCCTTTATTTGTCGATTTTGATGTTGGGAGACGAACCTTGTGGTCGTTCTTGTGTACTGTGAGTTGATGAGATTTGGGGCTAAAATCCCAATGGTTTTGTAAAATTCATTTTACGGATTTGGGGCTAAAATCCCAACGGTTTGGTAAAGGTCATCTTTCGGAAAGTAAACCTTTGGGGCGGTGACCCCTTTCGTCTTTTGGGTTTTGAAAAGTAGGATTTGATAATCCTAAATCGTTTTCTATTAAAACTCCCGATGGTATTTCAAATCATTTTATAAATTGTTTCCCTTGATATTTTGATCTTGAAATTTTGGGAAGTCTTTACTCAAACTCTCGCCTCGGGAAGTGTTCATCTTGTTGTATTTGAATCTTTGAGGATTCCGGATTATTATCGTTCGTGGAATGTGAATTGTATGACTCGTATTTTTGCACTTGTACTTGCACTAGCAAAACCGTGGAGTTTTGCTAACCCCCGAGTTGTAATATCCGGAATTTCCACTACTGTTGTTTAAGATTATTTTATCCGAGTTATGTTGTACAGCGTGGAATCTGTACAGTATGGGTAAAATAATTGAAGGACCAAGACATCTGTATTGGTATAATTGTCGTACTTGGTCGACAATTGGATGTAAGAAGTATATGTATTCAGTATGCCGTATGTTCGTATTCTGTATGTTGAGACGATTGGACAAGAATAGCTGAAAATGGCTAAGTGTAACATTATTAGCGCACGCTAATAATCAGGAGTAGCGCACGCTATCGTGCAGGTTTAGCGCACGCTACGGATATAAGATAACGCACGCTAATGCAGTCAGATCGGAAGGAATCTGCGTGTGGACCAGGCCACTTTCGGCGCACGTTCTGATAAGTCAACGGATGTTGTAATGTAGTGTTAGCGCACGCTAATGCATGTTGATTAGCGCACGCTAACTGTTTATCAGACAAAAAGGAATCTTATCCTCGTCAGCACTTTCGGCGTGTGGACCAGTCTTCAGAGCATACAGACAAACGAGTCAACTATGAGTAGCGCACGCTAAGGTAAGACATTTGCGTACGCTAAATAGAGGCATTTACGTACGCTATTGCATGGGCATTGCGTACGTAAATCACTTCATGCAGTAAGACCGTTGCCTCTGGACTGCGATAGCGCACGCTAACAAAGGTCAGTTAGCGCACGCTAGTAATGTATTCTATATAAGGGACAAACGGGTATTATGAAGCATTTCGTCCATTCTTTCACCTTCAGACGATAGAGAGAGGTCTTAGAGAGAAGTTGAGGTCCCAAACACTTGAGTTGATCATTCCTAACAACATTTGAAACTTGGAAGTGATTGAAAATGGATTCAACCTTGGGATTCAATCCATTCCTTCAAAGAGGTAATTACTCTTCATCTTTGGATTTCGTTTTGGATTGAATGTTGATGTTCTTGAGTTGATGATTATTACATAAACAAGTTGATAAGCATGATTATGAGACGGATTACCGGATTATGATGATGTTATTGTTGACATGAAGATATTGATATGATTCTTGTGGTTTGAATAGTGTTGTTAGTTTTCTTGAGATAAGTGGATTAATCCTTCTCCTCGCTTGGATGTTGATGTTATTGTCGATGATTACTCCCTGTAATGATAGATTATGAAAGTGTTGTTACGTTCTTAATGTTTCATGATGTTGATATTGAGGAAGATGATATATGGATATAGAACTTGGATTATAAGTTGGATGATTGTTTATATGTTAAAGGATATCAGATTTCGTTGTTTTGATAGCTTTGAACATGATTCAGAATCACTTGGTGTTCTTGAAATCGCCATAAGTTGATCGGTATCTGAAAAACATACATTTATACAGCATTAGCGCACGCTACGTTTACTGCCTAGCGCGCGCTAACGGGAGCAACGTAGCGCACAATACGTTAGGTGATTAACGTGCGCTAAGAAGGCAGAAAGTGCAGTATTTTCGTGTTATGGTTGTAAATTCGCGCTGGTTTGAGTAGGATTGATCCGACTAGTGTTTAATCGAGATATTGTCGAGCCGGTGGGTTTGTAAATTGGTTTTATCGATCGTTAATTGTTGTCGAACTTGTTGTCTATCGATTACTGTAATAGGTTGAGAATATTGATCAGTGATTACAACCGTGTGTTGCGGTCAAGCTCGAGAATGTTCATTGATTCCTATGGTCGGGACCGAGGAACTTGTAGATGACGGCAATGGATTTGGTAACAGCTTCCTCGTCATTGTATCAGTATCGAAGTAAGTTATTACTTACTCAGTTTATAGTATTTAATGAATGGTTTCCGTTTCATTCGTTTATAATTCGTATAACAATGTTTATAATCGTAATCACAGGAGACTTGAGATTATAAATCATATTCGAGTTTTGGGAATCTAAATCATAATGTATATGATTTGCTTTTGTTATTGGTATACTTGTATATCGAGGATATATCGTGATAAAAACGGAGATATGAATTATCTGCAATCCGTGATACTTTGGACCGTCGAGTATTGAGGATAATGGTTCGTGATGGTTTAGGCATTGAGATCGTTCTTGAAGGACTCGGGGCAAGTACTCTAATCATTTTTATCATTTGAGTCGATCATGTTGTGATACATTCCTGTATCGTTGTTGTCATGCATTTGTGCATTGTTGTTGTCGTGTATTGTGATTGTTGTTTTGTGCAGTTGTGCATTGTTGTCATATGTCCACCATGCGTTGGTCCGACGGGATCATCATGGGAATCTATAGCTGTGTGCGCTGGATCGGGCCGGATGTAATGCCACCATGCGTTGGTCCGATGGGATCATCATGGGAATCTATAGTCCGGTGCGCTGGATCGTTGGATTACCATATATTGTTGTTATTGTGCATATGTATATTATGGGTGGCCATAAGTATACATTGTCGTTATTGTTGTGATCATATTGACGTTGTCATATGAGTATGCATTTGTAGGTCTTGTGTTAGGACCATGTCCGTATGTTGTGTTGATCTGATCTCGGATTAGACTGACGTGATGGTAATGGTATTTCGTATCTTGAGGTATGTTCCGTATTTCCTTGGTACTTGTCTTTGATGGACAATCGATCATCGTATTGGAATTGTCGATTTTATCCGATGGATTGAATTGGCCAGAGTTGGTATAATTTCCGTATCGCGAGTTATGATAATGTTTTGAGAACCTTGAGTATTGTTGAGATACCGTACAGATATTTCGGTATTATTTTAATGTGTTGTTAAGGATACGAATCGTGGATTCTCGTAAAGTTACGACGGTAAGATTACATTGGTCGTATTCTTACTTAGTATTTCCATTGATATGTAATTATTGATGAGATGTGATGGTTATCATTGTTGGATATTATGGCTGACCCCGTCGTGGGCTTTCTTTTTAGGTTCTTGGATTATCAAGCTTGTAGCGGTCGTGGAGAGATGAACTTCCCGGAGGATACTGGCAAGGGCATGTATTTGTGTTTTGAGTTTCGATCGGTTGTTGTATTCCATTGCTAGAGTATTTTCATTGTTTGTCTTTATCCGCTGCGTGAGTATTTTTAAATGACCTTTTTGGTATCTGGTAACTTAGGTTACTTTGGCAATCATTTTCTAAATCTATTCTGTCGGTACGTGTAAGCGATAGCTTAACGTATGTGTTTTTAAACTGTTGAATTTTGGCATTTTGGGCCTTGTGGTTTCAAATGAGTTTTTACGACGGTTTGATAAATGAGTTTTATAAATCTTCGAATGTTTTTAATAGATAATACCGTCGTTAGCCTCTTGGGCGTTTGTAAATGTTTGCGAAAATTTCCTTCAGCCTTGTGGGTTCCATCTCAGGGCCCACGGCGCTGTAATATTCCCGTTCGGATCTGGGAGTGTTACAGAATATGGTATCAGAGCTTAGGTTGTGAAAACCTAGGCATTTGGGTCAAGTTGGGTCGTGTTTTTGTCGTGTCATTCGAGTTGTCGGTTGATAAGTGTTTGAGCTCTGAGTTTTGTTGTTCACTCGGGCTTGTGTGTTATGTGATTTACCAGTGTTGTAACACCCTCGAACCGGGAATATTACACGCCGCAGACCCTCTCCGCGAGGATCCACCAGGCTAGACATCTAAACAACACATTACATTACATACCGACGAATCAAAATAACGAACCAATACACCGATTTGGTCTTTCGACACTGACTTACAAATAAAAATACATAAACTCATCCAGACTCATACCCACGCAAGGGTAAAATATTTGCAACAACGAACAATAAGACAGCGGAAAAGACAATACAATGGACTCCGACTAACTGAACCCAAAACTGGCCTTCGTGTGATTAGTATCATTCGTCTTTCATCATCCCTCGTGCCGATCCTGTGTCTTGCTCCCGAAAACCTGCATGTACCTGGACACAATACAGATATCCACCCCCCGATTACTCGGGGGTTAGCAAAACTCCACTGTTTCGCTAGTGCAAGTATAAAGTGCAAATACGAGCCATACACAACACATTCCGAGAATACAACGAAAGACTTCCCGAGGTATATTTAGTTAAAAATAGTTCAAGTCTTGAAAGTAGAAACGAAGTAAGTAAGCACTTTGAAAACATTTCCAAATCTCGGGAGTTTTAAAAACATTAGAAATTGAAAAGTTCTTAAATTCCTCGAAAATCATTTAGGGTCACAGCCCCAAAGTTCTTTTTCCAAAATGAAAATCCGTTAACAAAACGCGGGGTCCACGACCCAACCATTACGGTCACAAAACACAGGGTCCACGACCCGATCATCCAATTCAATTCACTTACAAGGACACATTACACATAACACATTATAACTATGCCATTCTAGTCAAGCACCAAAACTCGATATATAATGTCTCTCGACCCCGAGCGCAAAGCATTGTGATACTCCAGACAATATCACAATTAATCATCAAAGCATCAACATCAATATCACAGAAACCACACTTGGTAACCCGTGGCCGTACCCATTAGTATCGGCCCCCAGAGGCCCCATCGGACCGTCCCCAGGTGGGAAACCACTTCCGCGGCCGTACCCATTAGTATCGGCCCCCAGAGGTCCCGTCGAACCGTCCCCAGGTGGAAGAACATCAACACACGCACCCATGTTCACTTCCGTGGCCGTACCCAGTAGTATCGGCCCCCAGAGGCCACATGCCATCCCCAGGTGGAAGAACAACAACACACGCACCCAAGTCCACTTCCGTGGCCGTACCCATTAGTATCGGCCCCCAGAGGCCACATGCCATCCCCAGGTGGAAGAGTAACAACTCAGATTACAAAACCACGACTCTCAAAGGTCAAACACACAAAATATATATAGTCGAGGTACCTTGCTAGAATGGCCAAATTATCCAACACGTACTCACGACCCAGAACTATATCAATTCACAAGGGAGCACAAGATCTCAACAGCACCGAACGACACAACCAATATCACAAAAACTCAATATATTCATCCATAACTACGGGACTCCAAGCACATAATTTGACAAGAGAATTACACTTTACATTAACCGACGCCATAATCATACATAATGACATCACACGAAAGTAAGGTGATCCTATACTCGAAACTAGCACACATAATCAACTAAGCATATTAATTCCCGACCCACACGGGTCACCTTTACGAAAACCATGATGGTAAATATACCGATTCTTTTGAAAAATGATTATAAATATTTATTTGGCACATATCGACATTTAGCAACCATTATATCCACAAAACACGTAATGTATGGGCAAGATACTTGCCTCGATAATCGATACCGGACACTCCTACAACCACGGCTCAGTCGGGACACCTCGAACACCTACGATTCCCCGGCGAAGGAAAAGAATACACCCACGATCGAGAAGCTTGAAGAAAACGACGAACGGAAGGGTTCCGACTCGAGTTCTTCACAAGAATTCGACCCTAAAAACATATAATCAATAAATCATCGATCATACGAAGAAGAATAATCGTGGAACGCCCGAAAACCCCTCTACGACATTCTACCGGACACCTTCAAGGCGTCGATCAAGAACTCGACCAAATCGACGAATTGATACGATCCAACCATGGAATAATAAAGGAAATGATATAATACATTTAAATATTCATCAATACATCATAATCCTAAGTTAAATCGGATTAAACGGATGAAAACAACCAAAACACCCAATTTCCCCAAAACTAGATTTCTAGGAAATCTGACCTGATTCGGTAGATCGAAGGATGTTATAGGACGGATGATTAATGATATGAACCTCAAAACTTGATGGATTCATTGTCCAACAACATCTCTAGAAGATTCACACATCCACAGCCGCGTACGGGAAGAAAAGAACGAGAAAATGGCTGAAGAAAAACGCTGCCAGGCCTTAAATAGGCTGACAAACTCGACCGTGTCCGCCTGACACGGTCGTGGCGCGCAGTTGACCGGCAGAGACTCGACCGTGTCCTGCTAGACACGGTCGCGGCACGGAGGGGCCTTCCGATAGTGACCCGTCCGACAGCGACTCGGCACGACTCGACCGTGTCCTGGAACACGGCCGCGCCCGGCGCCGGTTCTCGCCTATCCGGAGAGCTCGACTCGGCCGTGCTGCACGACACGGTCGGGTCCTCGAGGCGAGACTCCGGCATTTCCGGACGAGTGCACGGCCGCCGTGTGGGCCGACACGGGCGAGTTCGGCCGGCCGTGCTCGGCCACTCACGCGCGGGTGAGCTAAAACGACCATAACTCTCTCGTCCGGACTCCGATTGACTCACCGTTTGAACCATTGGAAAGCTAACTCGATGCTCTATAATATTGCAAAGATTCAGAATTTTTGGAGTTTCCAAGAATTAATGGTGACGTTACAAAGTCGAACTCCCACGTGAAAAAGTCGATTAAGGACACGGAACTCAACAAAACGACACCGAAACGAACTCGGATGACAAAAGTGCAGAATTAATCATTCTCGGAAATGACGAAACGGTCAGGAGTGAGTCAAAACGAACTTCCGCCGAAAAATAAAATTACCGAATTAAATTGCGGATATTACATTCTACCCTCCTTAAAAGAAGTTTCGTCCCGAAACTTAAAACAAGTAGGGTGGAGCAATATACCTGCCAGGAAAACTCGACGAGATACACAAAAATAGAAAACTCGCGCCCAACGGCGAAACGCTGCAAGAAACGCAAAGAGACATACGGCGTGAAAACACGCTCCACGACGACCAACACAATGTCGCCGTTAGGGATACAATAAAACCAACAAATGACAAGCGTCATCAAACGGATAATATAGTCAAGTCGATTATCCGAACAATCACAAAACACAACGAACGAAAATCAATACGATTGACCAACCTGACGGTTCATCAATCTAAATGCGGGTCAAACGCTGAACAAATACGGAATTCCACCGCCCAAGGGTTGGAAGATCGAAAACGAGACTAATTTCCCAAACTTAAGGGAATTAAGAAGGAGCCTGAATGCTCAACGATCAAGAAACGAGGACAAAAACCGAACAAACAAACGACCGAACCACAACGGTCGAGACAACAAAAGCGAACAATCATGTTCGAATCACGAAGAACAATAAAATTCAAACAACTCCAAGGTCCACATCTCGACTCGAGACAATATATGATCCGGTGAAAACAACAACGTATGCATTCACATAAGATCCACATGAAAGGGAATAGAAATTGAAAAGTCACAACGACAAACGAGTTATTCCGAAATGATGCCACACTCGTTCGATAAACAAAAACAAGGGGCAGGACAAGCTCAGAAATGTCAACGAACATAAATGAGTCGACAAAGTAGAATATACAGAAGTTCAAAATCTGATCCACTTCGGATAAAAGAACTAGTAGAACCAAAAGATGTTACATCCGAACAAGGTTCACAAGTATCGAACCGGACTCGGAAAAGTCACAACGATAAACGTAAAAACAAGATCACGGCTGCTCGAACGATGAAACCGAAATACGTAACAAGTTCGTAAAGTGTCAACGAACACAAGTGAGTCGATAGACTGAGAAAGAGGAAATGCAGGAGTCCAAAAATAATACGGGTATTATATTCGAATCCCTTCTAAAAGAAGTGTCAAGTTTCAAACTCACAACACGAAATCAAGGTGACAACACAACAAGCAACCGACGAAACATCTTTCAAAGGCCTCTCAAGGCCGATTCCGATGATCGTGGCCAAGCGCGAACTCCAAAAGTCTCGTGAGCCATTCGCAAAATCAATTCGGTGTCCCTCGAGTCCACACTTGAAATGTGTTACCGACGAGAAGGACAATATACACGTGCATGCCCCGGCACATTACGGTTGAAACGTCTCGGCTCGGCATACCGAAAATACAAATGCTCGATACAATGGATCAAAACACCGCAAAACAACATACCGGAGATGCCAACTCAACATAACATATCAACGCATACAAAAATCACAACAACGGCATCATTCGACGATTACAACGGCCCAAACGATAGCCAGCACACAACCATAAACATCATGAAACGATCACCAATGTGCATAAACGCATAAAAAATCCAAGCTTTAACAGCTCACACAGGTGCGATAACACGCAAGCCACTACGAAATGACAACATTAAAGATCGTCATCACACCTCCCACAACGGGCTAACAAAACATATGCGTGGCGAACGACTCAACGTTCACACCACCAATTCAATCACAATTCGGAGGGCCAACACCCTAACAACAATACCAACATCATACACACTTTCTCCGACCACAAGCACGAAACGATGGGTTTTAAAACGAAAACTACCTTTTGAAGACAGTTTGGAAACACGAGTTGATCTTGAGTATCATTTTACAAAAAGTTGAACAAACATCATTTTCGAGACTTTGAAAATCATCTTGCGTTTGAACAAAAATGAGGACACCTTCTCGTAGTGAAAAACTTTCAGAATAATCGACACTTGGGTCTAAGCAACTGTATTTCTAAAAGTAATTGAAAATATCTCAAAATATTTTGGTCCTCAATTGGAATGATTTTGAAACATATTACGGTACTAGAAGGCACCTTGAAAGTACTGCGAGAAAATAATTCGTTTTAAAAGTACGTCTCGAATTTTAATTTTCTAAGATACTCAAGGTTTTCAAAAATAATTCAATGGGCTAGAATGCCCAAAAATTTCAGGTAATCACACGGAACATCATAGCGCTGTGGGTCCCGCGTCGGAACCCACCAGGCTAAAAACCATTTACAAAAATGCCAAAAAGGCCGATGACGGTAATATTTCAAAAACTCACAAAAGCCATTTAGAAAATACTAAATACCGTCATAAGAATTTTGCCAAAACGATCAAAGCCATAATGCCAAAAACTTGGTTAAAGGAATTAGTTTTCGAAATAAAACTCAGTCGGTAAAATACCGAAAGCCATTACAAAAGAACTCACGCAGCGGATAAAAGAAATACGGTTCAACATACACAATCGAGCAACACTACTCCTCATATGAACGAAATATGAGAGTCAAATAACCACATATCACAAAATCAAAATTCATAAGAGGATTCCGTCACTTAACAAATAATCATAAAAATAGCTCGTGTCACACGAGGCACAACACAAAGAAGGGAGACTTACATTCACAGGTCGCACGAAGATGATGATCGCCCACGATACTAATCACGACCAACAAACTCAGACGACGCGTCGCGACACGACTCAGTCAGATAAAATCCGACGAAACAAGACTCAAACAACACGACTTGACCCGACAGCCTAGGTTTCCTCAACCTAAGGCTCCGATACCATTTATGTAACACCCCCAGATCGAACCGGGAATATTACACGCCGCAGACCCTCTCCGCGAGGATCCACCAGGCTAGACATCTAAACAACACATTACATTACATACCGACGAATCAAAATAACGAACCAATACACCGATTTGGTCTTTCGACACTGACTTACAAATAAAAATACATAAACTCATCCAGACTCATACCCACGCAGGGGTAAAATACTTGCAACAACGAACAATAAGACAGCGGAAAAGACAATACAATGGACTCCGACTAACTGAACCCAAAACTGGCCTTCGTGTGATTAGTATCATTCGTCTTTCATCATCCCTCGTGCCGATCCTGTGTCTTGCTCCCGAAAACCTGCATGTACCTGGACACAATACAGATATCCACCCCCCGATTACTCGGGGGTTAGCAAAACTCCACTGTTTCGCTAGTGCAAGTATAAAGTGCAAATACGAGCCATACACAACACATTCCGAGAATACAACGAAAGACTTCCCGAGGTATATTTAGTTAAAAATAGTTCAAGTCTTGAAAGTAGAAACGAAGTAAGTAAGCACTTTGAAAACATTTCCAAATCTCGGGAGTTTTAAAAACATTAGAAATTGAAAAGTTCTTAAATTCCTCGAAAATCATTTAGGGTCACAAACCAAAGTTCTTTTTCCAAAATGAAAATCCGTTAACAAAACGCGGGGTCCACGACCCAACCATTACGGTCACAAAACACAGGGTCCACGACCCGATCATCCAATTCAATTCACTTACAAGGACACATTACACATAACACATTATTCCTATGCCATTCTAGTCAAGCACCAAAACTCGATATATAATGTCTCTCGACCCCGAGCGCAAAGCATTGTGATACTCCGGACAATATCATAATTAATCATCAAAGCATCAACATCAATATCACAGAAACCACACTTGGTAACCCGTGGCCGTACCCATTAGTATCGGCCCCCAGAGGCCCCGTCGGACCGTCCCCAGGTGGGAAACCACTTCCGCGGCCGTACCCATTAGTATCGGCCCCCAGAGGTCCCGTCGAACCGTCCCCAGGTGGAAGAACATCAACACACGCACCCATGTTCACTTCCATGGCCGTACCCATTAGTATCGGCCCCCATAGGCCACATGCCATCCCCAGGTGGAAGAACAACAACACACGCACCCAAGTCCACTTCCGTGGCCGTACCCATTAGTATCGGCCCCCAGAGGCCACATGCCATCCCCAGGTGGAAGAGTAACAACTCAGATTACAAAACCACGACTCTCAAAGGTCAAACACACAAAATATATATAGTCGAGGTACCTTGCTAGAATGGCCAAATTATCCAACACGTACTCACGACCCAGAACTATATCAATTCACAAGGGAGCACAAGATCTCAACAAAGACCGAACGACACAACCAATATCACAAAAACTCAATATATTCATCCATAACTACGGGACTCCAAGCACATAATTTGACAAGAGAATTACACTTTACATTAACCGACGCCATAATCATACATAATGACATCACACGAAAGTAAGGTGATCCTATACTCGAAACTAGCACACATAATCAACTAAGCATATTAATTCCCGACCCACACGGGTCACCTTTACGAAAACCATGATGGTAAATATACCGATTCTTTTGAAAAATGATTATAAATATTTATTTGGCACATATCGACATTTAGCAACCATTATATCCACAAAACACGTAATGTATGGGCAAGATACTTGCCTCGATAATCGATACCGGACACTCCTACAACCACGGCTCAGTCGGGACACCTCGAACACCTACGATTCCCCGGCGAAGGAAAAGAATACACCCACGATCGAGAAGCTTGAAGAAAACGACGAACGGAAGGGTTCCGACTCGAGTTCTTCACAAGAATTCGACCCTAAAAACATATAATCAATAAATCATCGATCATACGAAGAAGAATAATCGTGGAACGCCCAAAACCCCTCTACGACATTCTACCGGACACCTTCAAGGCGTCGATCAAGAACTCGACCAAATCGACGAATTGATACGATCCAACCATGGAATAATAAAGGAAATGATATAATACATTTAAATATTCATCAGTACATCATAATCCTAAGTTAAATCGGATTAAACGGATGAAAACAACCAAAACACCCAATTTCCCCAAAACTAGATTTCTAGGAAATCGACTGGTCAGTAGATCGAAGGATGTTATAGGACGGATGATTAATGATATGAACCTCAAAACTTGATGGATTCATTGTCCAACAACATCTCTAGAAGATTCACACATCCACAAATCACAGACGGGAAGAAAAGAACGAGAAAATGGTCAAGAAAACGCCGCTGTGCCTTAAATAGTGACAAACTCGACCGTGTCCGCCGACACGGTCGTGGGCGCGCAGCTGACCGGCAGAGACTCGACCGTGTCCCGCTAGACACGGTCGCGGCACGGAGGGGCCTTCCGATAGTGACCCGTCCGACCGACTCGGACGACTCGACCGTGTCTGGAACACGGTCGGCCTGGCGCCGGTTACGCCTATCCGGAGAGCTCGACTGCCGTGCTGCACGACACGGTCGGGTCACGAGGCAGACTCCGGCATTTCCGGGACGAGTGCAGCACGGGCCGTGTCGGACGACACGGCCGAGTTCGGCCGGCAGTGATCGGCCAATAACGAGCGGGTGAGCTAAAACGACCATAACTCTCTCGTCCGGACTCCGATTGACTCACCGTTTGAACCATTGGAAAGCTAACTCGATGCTCTATAATATTGCAAAGATTCAGAATTTTTGGAGTTTCCAAGAATTAATGGTGACGTTACAAAGTCGAACTCCCACGTGAAAAAGTCGATTAAGGACACGGAACTCAACAAAACGACACCGAAACGAACTCGGATGACAAAAAGTGCAGAATTAATCATTCTCGGAAATGACGAAACGGTCAGGAGCGAGTCGTCAAAACGAACTTCCGCCGAAAAAATAAAATTACCGAAATTCGAAATTGCGGATATTACATTCTACCCTCCTTAAAAGAAGTTTCGTCCCGAAACTTAAAACAAGTAGGGGGGAGCAATATACCCGCCAGGAAAACTCGACGAGATACACAAAAATAGAAAACTCGCCGCAACAAATAAAACGCCGCAAGAAACGCAAAGAGACATACGGCGTGAAATCACGCTCCACGTCGTCCAACACAATGTCGCCGTAGGGATACAATAAAACCAACAAATGACAAGCGTCATCAAACGGATAATATAGTCAAGTCGATTATCCGAACAATCACAAAACACAACGAACGAAAATCAATACGATTGACCAACCTGACGGTTCATCAATCTAAATGCGGGTCAAACGCTGAACAAATACGGAATTCCACCGCCCAAGGGTTGGAAGATCGAAAACGAGACTAATTTCCCAAACTTAAGGGAATTAAGAAGGATCCTGAATGCTCAACGATCAAGAAACGAGGACAAAAACCGAACAAACAAACGACCGAACCACAACGGTCGAGACAACAAAAGCGAACAATCATGTTCGAATCACGAAGAACAATAAAATTCAAACAACAACTCCAAGGTCCACATCTCGACTCGAGACAATATATGATCCGGTGAAAACAACAACGTATGCATTCACATAAGATCCACATGAAAGGGAATAGAAATTGAAAAGTCACAACGACAAACGAGTTATTCCGAAATGATGCCACACTCGTTCGATAAACAAAAACAAGGGGCAGGACAAGCTCAGAAATGTCAACGAACATAAATGAGTCGACAAAGTAGAATATACAGAAGTTCAAAATCTGATCCACTTCGGATAAAAGAACTAGTAGAACCAAAAGATGTTACATCCGAACAAGGTTCACAAGTATCGAACCGGACTCGGAAAAGTCACAGCGATAAACAGAAAAACAAGATCACAGCTCGTTCGAACGATGAAACCGAAATACAGAACAAGTTCAGAAAGTGTCAACGAACACGAGTGAGTCGATAGACCTGAGAAAGAGGAAATGCAGGAGTCCAAAAATAATACGGGTATTATATTCGACCCCTTCTAAAAGAAGTGTCGTTTCCGAAACTCACAACACGAAATCAAGGTGACAACACAACAAGCAACTGACAGAAACATCTTTCAAAGGCCTCTCAAGGCCGATTCCGATGACTGTGCTGAAGCGCGAACTCCAAAAGTCTCGGTAGCCAATTCGCAAAATTGAATTCGGTGTCCCTCGAGTCCACACTTGAAATGTGTTACCGACGAGAAGGACAATATACACGTGCATGCCCCGGCACATTACGGTTGAAACGTCTCGGCTCGGCATACCGAAAATACAAATGCTCGATACAATGGATCAAAACACCGCAAAACAACATACCGGAGATGCCAACTCAGCATAACATATCAACGCATACAAAAATCACAACAACAACGGCATCATTCGACGATTACAACGGCCCAAACGATAGCCAGCACACAACCATAAACATCATGAAACGATCACCAATGTGCATAAACGCATAAAAAATCCAAGCTTTAACAGCTCACACAGGTGTGATAACACGCAAGCCACTACGAAATGACAACATTAAAGATCGTCATCACACCTCCCACAACGGGCTAACAAAACATATGCGTGGCGAACGACTCAACGTTCACACCACCAATTCAATCACAATTCGGAGGGCTAACACCCTAACAACAATACCAACATCATACACACTTTCTCCGACCACAAGCACGAAACGATGGGTTTTAAAACGAAAACTACCTTTTGAAGACAGTTTGGAAACACGAGTTGATCTTGAGTATCATTTTACAAAAAGTTGAACAAACATCATTTTCGAGACTTTGAAAATCATCTTGCGTTTGAACAAAAATGAGGACACCTTCTCGTAGTGAAAAACTTTCAGAATAATCGACACTTGGGTCTAAGCAACTGTATTTCTAAAAGTAATTGAAAATATCTCAAAATATTTTGGTCCTCAATTGGAATGATTTTGAAACATATTACGGTACTAGAAGGCACCTTGAAAGTACTGCGAGAAAATAATTCGTTTTAAAAGTACGTCTCGAATTTTAATTTTCTAAGATACTCAAGGTTTTCAAAAATAATTCAATGGGCTAGAATGCCCAAAAATTTCAGGTAATCACACGGAACATCATAGCGCTGTGGGTCCCGCGTCGGAACCCACCAAGCTAAAAACCATTTACAAAAATGCCAAAAAGGCCGATGACGGTAATATTTCAAAAACTCACAAAAGCCATTTACAAAATACTAAATACCGTCATAAGAATTTTGCCAAAACGATCAAAGCCATAATGCCAAAAACTTGGTTAAAGGAATTAGTTTTCGAAATAAAACTCAGTCGGTAAAATACCGAAAGCCATTACAAAAGAACTCACGCAGCGGATAAAAGAAATACGGTTCAACATACACAATCGAGCAACACTACTCCTCATATGAACGAAATATGAGAGTCAAATAACCACATATCACAAAATCAAAATTCATAAGAGGATTCCGTCACTTAACAAATAATCATAAAAATAGCTCGTGTCACACGAGGCACAACACAAAGAAGGGAGACTTACATTCACAGGTCGCACGAAGATGATGATCGCCCACGATACTAATCACGACCAACAAACTCAGACGACGCGTCGCGACACGACTCAGTCAGATAAAATACGACGAAACAAGACTCAAACAACACGACTTGACCCGACAGCCTAGGTTTCCTCAACCTAAGGCTCCGATACCATTTATGTAACACCCCGGATCGAACCGAATATTACACGCCGCGAGACCCTCTCGCGAGGATCCACCGAGCTAGACATCTAAACAACACATTACATTACATACCGACGAATCAAAATAACGAACCAATACACCGATTTGGTCTTTCGACCGACTTACAAATAAAAATACATAAACTCATCCGGACTCATACCCACGCGAGGGTAAAATACTTGCAACAACGAACAATAAGACAAATGGAAAGACAATACAATGGACTCGACTAACTTGAACCCAAAAGCGCCTTCGTGTGATTAGTATCATTCGTCTTTCATCATCCCTCGTGCCGATCCTGTGTCTTGCTCCGAAAACCTGCATGTACTGGACACAATACTGAGATATCCACCCCGATTACTCGGGGTTAGCAAACTCCCTTTGTTTCGCTAGTGCAAGTATAAAGTGCAAATACGAGCCATACACAACACATTCCGAGAATACAACGAAAGACTTCCCGAGGTATATTTAGTTAAAAATAGTTCAAGTCTTGAAAGTAGAAACGAAGTAAGTAAGCACTTTGATAACATTTCCAAATCTCGGGAGTTTTAAAAACATTAGAAATTGAAAAGTTCTTAAATTCCTCGAAAATCATTTAGGGTCACAGCCCCAAAGTTCTTTTTCCAAAATGAAAATCCGTTAACAAAACGCGGGGTCCACGACCCAACCATTACGGTCACAAAACACAGGGTCCACGACCCGATCATCCAATTCAATTCACTTACAAGGACACATTACACATAACACATTATTCCTATGCCATTCTAGTCAAGCATCAAAACTCGATATATAATGTCTCTCGACCCCGACCGCAAAGCATTGTGATACTCCGGACAATATCATAATTAATCATCAAAGCATCAACATCAATATCACAGAAACCACACTTGGTAACCCGTGGCCGTACCCATTAGTATCGGCCCCCAGAGGCCCCGTCGGACCGTCCCCAGGTGGGAAACCACTTCCGCGGCCGTACCCATTAGTATCGGCCCCCAGAGGTCCCGTCGAACCGTCCCCAGGTGGAAGAACATCAACACACGCACCCATGTTCACTTCCGTGGCCGTACCCATTAGTATCGGCGCCCATAGGCCACATGCCATCCCCAGGTGGAAGAACAACAACACACGCACCCAAGTCCACTTCCGTGGCCGTACCCATTAGTATCGGCCCCCAGAGGCCACATGCCATCCCCAGGTGGAAGAGTAACAACTCAGATTACAAAACCACGACTCTCAAAGGTCAAACACACAAAATATATATAGTCGAGGTACCTTGCTAGAATGGCCAAATTATCCAACACGTACTCACGACCCAGAACTATATCTATTCACAAGGGAGCACAAGATCTCAACAGCACCGAACGACACAACCAATATCACAAAAACTCAATATATTCATCCATAACTACGGGACTCCAAGCACATAATTTGACAAGAGAATTACACTTTACATTAACCGACGCCATAATCATACATAATGACATCACACGAAAGTAAGGTGATCCTATACTCGAAACTAGCACACATAATCAACTAAGCATATTAATTCCCGACCCACACGGGTCACCTTTACGAAAACCATGATGGTAAATATACCGATTCTTTTGAAAAATGATTATAAATATTTATTTGGCACATATCGACATTTAGCAACCATTATATACACAAAACACGTAATGTATGGGCAAGATACTTGCCTCGATAATCGATACCGGACACTCCTACAACCACGGCTCAGTCGGGACACCTCGAACACCTACGATTCCCCGGCGAAGGAAAAGAATACACCCACGATCGAGAAGCTTGAAGAAAGCGACGACCGGAAGGGTTCCGACTCGAGTTCTTCACAAGAATTCGACCCTAAAAACATATAATCAATAAATCATCGATCATACGAAGAAGAATAATCGTGGAACGCCCGAAAACCCCTCTACGACATTCTACCGGACACCTTCAAGGCGTCGATCAAGAACTCGACCAAATCGACGAATCGATACGATCCAACCATGGAATAATAAAGGAAATGATATAATACATTTAAATATTCATCAATACATCATAATCCTAAGTTAAATCGGATTAAACGGATGAAAACAACCAAAACACCCAATTTCCCCAAAACTAGATTTCTAGGAAATCTGACCTGATTCGGTAGATCGGAGGATGTTATAGGACGGATGATTGATGATATGAACCTCAAAACTTCATGGATTCATTGTCCAACAACATCTCTAGAAGATTCACACATCCACAGCCGCGTACGGGAAGAAAAGAACGAGAAAATGGCTGAAGAAAAACGCTGCCAGGCCTTAAATAGGCTGACAGACTCGACCGTGTCCGCCTGACACGGTCGTGGCGCTGATTGACAGCGAGAGACTCGACCGTGTCTGCTAGACACGGTCGCGGCGCGGAGGGGCCTTCCGATAGTGACCCGTCCGACAATGGCTGCAAGACGACTCGACCGTGTCCTGGAACACGGTCGGGCGTCTGGGCAGTCGGTTCTGGCCTATCCGGGAGAGCTCGACTCGGCCGTGCCAGACGACACGGTCGGGTCCTGAGGCAGAGACTCCGGCATTTCCGGACGAGTACGGCACGGGCCGTGTCGGACGACACGGCCGAGTTCGGCCGGCAGTGATCGGCCAATAACGAGCGGGTGAGCTAAAACGACCATAACTCTCTCGTCCGGACTCCGATTGACTCACCGTTTGAACCATTGGAAAGATAACTCGATGCTCTATAATATTGCAAAGATTCAGAATTTTGGAGTTTCCAAGAATTAATGGTGACGTTACAAAGTCGAACTCCCACGTGAAAAAGTCGATTAAGGACACGGAACTCAACAAAACGACACCGAAACGAACTCGGATGACAAAAAGTGCAGAATTAATCATTCTCGGAAATGACGAAACGGTCAGGAGCGAGTCGTCAAAACGAACTTCCGCCGAAAAAATAAAATTACCGAAATTCGAAATTGCGGATATTACAAGTGTGGTACTGGGATTGTTGTAACTTTTCCAAATGATGTCAACGTGTTTCTTCGGATAGAGCCGTGTTGTGTTCTCGAGTTGAACTAAGTTTGTAAAAAGTGTGTTTTGAAAATATCTGTGTCGAGTATTTTCTTGAGTCGAGACATGTGCCAGTATCACGGGGAATCGTCGGCTTCACGATCTGTAAGTATTGGATTTTTGAATTGCATTGAGATTTATTGTCGTTTTAAGTTGATATGTTCTGAGGTTCAGAAAGATATTATTCGTTACAGTATAAGGTGACAGAGTTGGGACAGGATTGATGATCTTGAGAAGTTATGATTTTGGAAATCAATATGTCGATTAAGTTTTGGAACGGAGTTTTGCATTTGAGAGAAATATTGTGGATTGTTCAGGAGAACATGTAATCATGTTAGTTCATCTTGAGATATATGAAGCTTTTTGAGCATTTGAAAATGATACTTTTCAAAATGAATGTTTCTGAGATGTTTTACAGTAAGCGATTTTTTGGGCGAGACCCAATAGATTTTGAAATTGTTTTATAACTCAGGACTTGGGGTCCGAAAAAGAGTTTCCTACTTTTTAAACTTCTTGTAATGCGGAACGAGATACGGGCTAAGACCCTAATATTTCAAAAGACTTTTCTGTTTTCTTAAAAACTCCCGAGACTTGTAAAACACTTTATCAATCGTTTATCTATGTCGTTCCTGCCTTTCGGGGTTCTGGATTACTTGTTCAAAAGAAACTTCTCGGGAAGTCTTTTGCTGTGTTGATTTGTTTCAATGCATTGTCATAGCATAGTTGAGGTGATACAGGATGGAAAATGATTGACGTTGTGAGTCATATGTGGAAAAGGAGTTTTTGTCGAAGTTTATACATTGAGATTTTGGATTCTATCGTGTAGTTTTCTGATGGAATATCAGTGGGATTTGTGACGAGCCGGATTGGTATATAGGAGTACGGATGTGGTCAATCATTTGCATAGTTTTCATTTTAAAACTACGAAATAGTGTGGATTCGAAGGAAACTGTTATCAAATACTTGGCACCAGTGAGCCAGTTTATTTTTCGAGAATTAATTTGGTGGTCTTACCAAAATTTATGTTTTGAGTTTTGAAATTTTTGAAAGAACTTTCGAAAATTTGTCTCCTTGACAAGATTATATTATTTCAAACTGGTTTTGAAAATGTGATTGATGTACATACGCATTTAATGCATAATGCATATCGTGGTGAAGTTCTGAATGAGATTCACGAACTGGATAAGACATCAGTATGGTACGAGGAAAAGAGATTCGAACTTTAGTATGGCAGTTTGATTATCCGGTGATGATCGGTTGAGTTATCGGATAAGAGAAATATGTTGCGTGTTGTAGATTCATGCACATAATATTATTTTGGAAACTTGGGATATTGTGAAACCGGAAAATATGTGCTATGTGATTCCATTGGTGCGGTAGTAGCGCAATTTTAACATAATGATCTTTGATTTATTTCTTTGTAAGTATAAATTTGGGGATGGTGACCCCATGCTGGTTGTTTTGGATATTGAGTGGTCGTTCCCACTCCTTGTATGAATTGGTATGTTCGTCGATTTGCGATTCGTTGTTCGTATGCCGAGGGGAATGTTCACCAGTCGGTTTTGTTTCGTTGAGATCCACTGTATGTGATTGGTGTGTCGTTTTGAGAACTCTATATCGGTTTCCGTGGTTATGTGTTGACCGTGTTGGAGTTTATCATGGTGATGATATTCTCGATTGCGTTTCGACCTTTGGATTGGTCATATTAGAGTTCATCATGTCAATGATATTCTCGATTAATTTATGAGTTGATCATTCTTGGTGATCATCCTGGCGTTGATTTTGTGTTGATATTTCGGGATTCGTTGCCATTGTGTTGGGCGGTTGTTTCACGGATGTATCGTGTATTATTTATTTGTATCGGGATTTGGACTTGATTGTGTAATCAAGCGACAAGATTTGAAACGGATAGATTATTTCTTAGAAGATGTTATATTTTTGTTGAGATCCATGGAATTGTGATCGTAAGCGTGTTGAAGCTTTACGGTGAAGTCACTTGCTAGCATCTCAGAGAGCGTCGAGTTGGCGCATATGTAAGTATGCTATTTTGGTTATTCAAGAATAATGATGATTGATCGTTGTCGTGATGGTTTCGGGATATTTTGGTTGAACGATTTGTTTGTTTTTATGACGGATTGCAAGTTTCGAGGACGAAACTTATTTTAAGTGGTGTAGTATGTAATATCCGAATTTCCCTCTTGTTGTTTAAGATTATTTTATCCGAAGTTATGTTATGCAGCGTGGAATCATGCAGTATGGGTAAAATAATTGAAGGACCAAGACATCTGTATTGGTATAATTGTCGTACTTGGTCGACAATTGGATGTAAGAAGTATATGTATTCGGTATGCCGTATGTTCGTATTCGTATGTTGAGACGATTGGACAAGAATAGCTGAAAATGGATAAGTGTAACATTATTAGCGCACGCTAATAATCGGGAGTAGCGCACGCTATAAATCGCGAGTTTAGCGCACGCTACGGATATAAGATAACGCACGCTAATGCGGTCGGATCGAAAGGAATCTGCGTGTGGACCGAGCCACTTTCGGCGCACGTTACGATAAGTCAACGGATGTTGTAATGTAGTGTTAGCGCACGCTAATGCATGTTGATTAGCGCACACTAGCGTATATCGGACAAAAAGGAATCTTATCCTCGTCGGCACTTTCGGCGTGTGGACCGATCTTGAGCATACAGACAAACGAGTCAACTATGAGTAGCGCACGCTAAGGTAAGACACTTGCGTACGCTAAATAGAGAGGCATTTACGTCGCTATTGCATGGGCATTGCGTCGTAAATCACTTCATGCGATAAGACGATTGCCTGCGATGCGATAGCGCACGCTAACAAAGGTCAGTTAGCGCACGCTAAGGCCGTAGCGCACGCTAAACATAAGGTTTAGCGCACGCTAGTAATGTATTCTATATAAGGGACAAACGGGTATTATGAAGCATTTCGTCCATTCTTTCACCTTCAGACGATAGAGAGAGGTCTTAGAGAGAAGTTGAGGTCCCAAACACTTGAGTTGATCATTCCTAACAACATTTGAAACTTGGAAGTGATTGAAAACGGATTCAACCTTGGGATTCAATCCATTACTTCAAAGAGGTAATTACTCTTCATCTTTGGATTTTGTTTTGGATTGAATGTTGATGTTCTTGAGTTGATGATTATTACATAAACAAGTTGATAGGCATGATTATGAGATGGATTACCGGATTATGATGATGTTATTGTTGACATGAAGATATTGATATGATTCTTGTGGTTTGAATAGTGTTGTTCGTTTTCTTGAGATAAGTGGATTAATCCTTCTCCTCAGTTTCGGATGTTGATGTTATTGTCGATGATTACTCCCTGTAATGATAGATTATGAAAGTGTTGTTATGTTCTTAATGTTTCATGATGTTGATATTGAGGAAGATGATATATGGATATAGAACTTGGATTATAAGTTGGATGATTGTTTATATGTTAAAGGATATCAGATTTCGTTGTTTTGATAGCTTTGAACATGATTCAGAATCACTTGGTGTTCTTGAAATCGCCATAAGTTGATCGGTATCTGAAAAACATACATTTGTACAGCATTAGCGCACACTACGTTTACTGCCTAGCGCGCGCTAACGGGAGCAACTTAGCGCACAATACGTTAGGTGATTAACGTGCGCTAAGAAGGCAGAAAGTGCAGTATTTTCGTGTTATGGTTGTAAATTCACGCTGGTTTGAGTAGGATTGATCCGACTAGTGTTTAATCGAGATATTGTCGAGCCGTTGGGTTTGTAAATTGGTTTTATCGATTGTTAATTGTTGTCGAACTTGTTGTCTATCGATTACTGTAATAGGTTGAGAATATTGATCAGTGATTACAACCGTGTGTTGCGGTCAAGCTCGAGAATGTTCGTTGATTGCTATGGTCGGGACCGAGGAACTTGTAGATGACGGCAATGGATTTGGTAACAGCTTCCTCGTCATTGTATCGGTATCGAAGTAAGTTATTACTTACTCAGTTTATAGTATTTAATGAATGGTTTCCGTTTCATTCGTTTATAATTCGTATAACAATGTTTATAATCGTAATCACAGGAGACTTGAGATTATAAATCATATTCGAGTTTTGGGAATCTAAATCATAATGTATATGATTTGCTTTTGTTATTGGTATACTTGTATATCGAGGATATATCGTGATAAAAACGGAGATATGAATTATCTGCAATCCGTGATACTTTGGACCGTCGAGTATTGAGGATAATGGTTCGTGATGGTTTAGGCATTGATATCGTTCTTGAAGGACTCGGGGCAAGTACTCTAATCATTTTTATCATTTGAGTCGATCATGTTGTGATACATTCGTGTATCGTTGTTGTCATGCATTTGTGCATTGTTGTTGTCGTGTATTGTGCACTGTTGTTTTGTGCAGTTGTGCATTGTTGTCATATGTCCACCATGCGTTGGTCCGACGGGATCATCATGGGAATCTATAGCTGTGTGCGTTGGATCGCTGGACAGGTAATGCCACCATGCGTTGGTTCGATGGGATCATCATGGGAATCTATAGCTGTGTGCGCTGGATCGTTGGATTACCATATATTGTTGTTATTGTGCATATGTATATTATGGGTGGCCATAAGTATACATTGTCGTTATTGTTGTGATCATATTGACGTTGTCATATGAGTATGCATTTGTAGGTCTTGTGTTAGGACCATGTCCGTATGTTGTGTTGATCTGATCTCGGATTAGGCGTGATGGTAATGGTATTTCGTATCTTGAGGTATGTTCCGTATTTCCTTGGTACTTGTCTTTGATGGACAATCGATTATCGTATTGGAATTGTCGATGTTATCCGATGGATTGAATTGGCGAGTTGGTATAATTTCCGTATCGCGAGTTATGATAATGTTTTGAGAACCTTGAGTATTGTTGAGATACCGTACGGATATTTCGGTATTATTTTAATGTGTTGTTAAGGATACGAATCGTGGATTCTCGTAAAAGTTCTGACGGTAAGATTACATTGGTCGTATTCTTACTTAGTATTTCCATTGATATGTAATTATTGATGAGATGTGATGGTTATCATTGTTGGATATTATGGTGACCTCGTCGTGGGCTTTCTTTTTAGGTTCTTGGATTATCAAGCTTGTAGCGGTCGTGGAGAGATGAACTTCCTGAGGATACGGCAAGGGCATGTATTTGTGTTTTGAGTTTCGATCGGTTGTTGTATTCATTTGCTAGAGTATTTTAATTGTTTGTCTTTATCCATGCGTGAGTATTTTTAAATGACCTTTTTGGTATCAGTAACTTAGGTTACTTTGGCAATCATTTTCTAAATCTATTACGTAGTGCGTGTAGCGATAGCTTAACGTATGTGTTTTTAAACTGTTGAGTTTTGGCATTTTGGGCCTTGTGGTTTCAAATGAGTTTTTACGACGGTTTGATGAACGAGTTTTATAAATCTTCGAATGTTTTTAATAGATAATACCGTCGTTAGCCTCTTGGGCGTTTGTAAATGTTTGCGAAAATTTCCTTCAGCCTTGTGGGTTCCATCTCAGGGCCCACAACGCTGTAATATTCCCGTTCGGATCTGGGAGTGTTACACGAGTATTCGGGGGGTGGATGTCTATTTTTGCATTCAGGTTTTGGAGCATAACACAGGGTCGGCACGAAGGATGATGAAAGATGATCGATAATAATCACATGAGGAACCGTACATTGTTTATTGGTTCAGTTGTACTTTATTTTCCGCTGCTATATTTTTCCCGTTGCACGGGTGTGGTTATGTTTTGACCTCTGCGTGGGCATGAGTTGTATTTGAGTTGTATGTATTTATTGAAAGACCAAATCGGTCTACTAAGTCATTTTAGCCTTTAAGGCATGGTTGAGTTGTTATATGTGTTACCAGCCTGGTAGATCCTTGAGGAAAGGTTCTACGGTGTGTAATATCCCTGAGTGGATTGGGGGTGTTACAGCATCATGCGACATTTTACGGGAATGTGACTAGATCGTTTGGAGCTCGTTCTTCATTGTAAGTTCCGAAAGAGACGAGTGTGAACCTAACACAGCAGAGTGGTCTACAACTGCAGAATCTTGGAAAAAGAGAAGCATCCAGTGCTGGGTCCATTCCTCCGCGCCTTTATGATATGAGGAGGACAGATGATCAGAACACTGTTGTTGCATCAGGTACGATTCAGATTCTTTTGCAACCAGTTAGTGTCTTATTCGATTCAGGAGCTACACATTCTTTCATATCTCTGAACTGTGTTAATCATTTGAAAATCTCGTGTTTGCATGATTGTGAACCTTATGTTGTGAGTCTACCGAGTAGAGAGAGAATTGTGGGAAATCTAGAAGCTAGAAATTTTCCTGTGTCGATAGGAGGGAGGAATTGGCCATCAAATCTTATTATGGTCAATATCCAGTATGACGATTTAATTCTTGGAGACGATTGGCTCAATCGCTATGGGGCTATTTTGAATTATCGGAAGAGAGTTATCTGGTAACACTCATTTTTACACATGTTTTTATAAGGTTTTTCTGGATTTTAAGATCCTAAAATATGTAGAATGGTGTCGTTTGTGCTTAAATTGTGTTTTTTGGACTCGATAATGCTTGGGTATGTTTGTTTGATTTTATAGGTATTTTTAAGGCCATTATCAAGCAAGAATGAAGTTCCAACCTCCTATACATATCAAGCGATGCACAAATGAATATTACGGCATGTTAGAGAGTTTTTATCACTTTAAACTCGAGATAAAGTAGTACCAAACCCAAGCCACAAGATCGGGCTAAACATGAGAAGAAGACGATGAGAAATACCAAGTTGATATGAGATGCACGAGCATGAGCAAATCTGCTTGTGTCTGTTGCTCATGCGAGTTATAAAGAGCGGAAATCATCAGGGACGCACGAGGAGTAGCTCGTGCGTCGTACAGTTTGACATGGGCAGCGACTCGATCGAGTCACATGTCCAGAAACTTTTGCATTTTCTAGAGCACTTCGACATGGGCCGTATCATTTGACACGACCGAGTCACTTTTCGGTGCTAATCTCCATGATTGACGTTTCTAACACGTTTTGGACGGGAAAAATCATACCCTTGGACATTGTTGAGGCTTTTTAAGAGGACTTGGACCTGGGGGGAAAGGGATTCTGATTTGGGGAGTTGGTGAGTGTGGAAAAACACAAGATTTGAGAGAAACTTACCAAACGAAGGAGATTTTGAAGGAAGCTCAAGGAAGAACACACCAAGAACACTTGAAGGCTTGAACCGAGACCACTCAAGACACCATCTGAGTTTCATCTTATTCCTATCTTTTACTCATTTTTGTTATTTATACAGCTTGAACATGATGAACATGATGATTATTGATCTTTATTTCATTACCATGTGCGGCCAAACTTGTTAGATTCCGGGCATGGGAGTACGTTGATTCATGATGGTCTATCTTAATGTTTATTATGATGTTATACATGAATAAATATAATTGTGACAAGAGATTGAAGATATTGGTTAAGGTTATTCATGTTGTACGAATTGCGATTCGTTCAAACATGCTCGTAAGATGGATTATCTGATTTTGTTGATGTTGTGGTTGATACATGGGTATTGATATGATTCTTATGATTTCGGATATAAACATAGATTTGATGATTAAAACCAATATTATGTTGATTGTAGTGGTAGATTTGTTATGTTCTTGGTGAAATATGCATCATGATATGAGGATGAATCCGGAAAGATTTGTTAGTATTATGCTCTAAGTCTACTGTTTAATAATAATGTGGAGACATTTATTATTATTTAATATATAATATTGATTATATTATTGAATTAATATTTTACTTATGATCATCAAGTATGTGACTTGATAGTAAAGCTCGTTAATGCATTAAAGAATATTTATTCTAGATATCTCTAGTAATATGATTACTAGCATGATAGATGATACGATGGCTATGTTTTAATGGTCATGAACATGAGATGTTATATCACGTCATAGATACATGTAGAGACATCGTATCGGATATGACTTAACAAAGAGAATTATATATGGATTAAGTCATTATAATTCCTCTCATTGTTATATATTACTTAAGTCATTATTACCTAAAGACACTACAGTTTCTTACATAATGAGCATCGTATTTAACACAATACAAGGGACCATACAGTGTGTGATTGGATACGGTACGATTTATGCATAGGGAAGTAGTTTATCCAGAGGGGACTTGTCCCTCCTATAAAACGGAGAAGATATCCACGGGCCCTTGATATGTTAAATTATTTAAATGCATGGCCATGCTCAAATTGATCAATAAAGAGTTATTGATAAATATTTGAATTGGACAATTGTAACTTGAGATCAAGAATATTAATTAAGCTATATAAGGTCGACTTATCCATGTCTTATGCTTAATTAGGATATCGTGCGACGAGAGGATTAAATATTATACAGTAACGGGATTTCATTCATGCCGTCGAATTAATTCATTTAATGCGGGTAGTCATAATGTCTATCTAGAGGCCGCTTATGATTTATGAGTAGTAAAATTGTTTTATACACATTTTCATATTAATTAGAACCTACAGGGTCACACACTTAAACGAGCAGAGCAGATATTTTGTTCCGGTTGACAATGGTTGGTGAAGGGGTTGGTGAACACTTAGCCATGTAAAGGGCTATATAATAGTGCCTTGTGGTAGCCCTAACACTTGACCAAACACAAGAGAAGACATAATTTGTGTAGAGAGAATCAAAAATCTGATTTTAATATTTCTCTCACTAAAAGTCTTGAAGATAATATTCAAGAGTTGAATAATCAAAAGGATCAAGAATATATCTTCATATCTTTGAAGATTGATTCTTTGATCAAGAAAAGTATTTAGAATACTCATATAATCTTCATCTTATCTTGTGAGTTTGATCTTTAATAACATATTGAATAAGATTCATAGTTGTTATTTTAGATCAAAGTTCAAGAACATTTGAATAAAATTCTTGGTGTTCTTGTTCTTACCATAATCAAGAACATTATATCTATATTCAAATTGATTTAAGTGAAATCTTTATTGAATTGGAGCTAGCTATCCGTTAGATGCTCGGGAATTGTTCGTTGTGTGGATATCGTAGAGGACGCTCGCTTCTTGCAACATATCTAGAAGGCTCGATCGAAAACACGCTACAAGAGGTAACAATCTTGTTCTTCGTACTTTGTTAATATACTTGGATTCTCGGAGGGTTTTACAGATTATATTTATACTTCAGCTGCACTATTTCGATATATGATGAGATCATAAATCTTATTAGTTCAATAAAAACCCAACAGTGGTATTAGAGAGACTAGTATATTTTTATTGTTTCGTTTTTTATATATGTTGATATATGATGTTCATATATGTGATGTATGATGTTTATATATATGATATATAAATTTTATCTATGTATATTTATATATATGGTGATATAAATAATTTTAATAGATTTGTGTTTCGATATATATATATATATATATATATACACATATATTTATATGATGCCTATCTTAATATGTATATGGTGATATATATATATATTGTGATTTATATGTTTGATCTTGACATATATGGTTCTTTGATATATGAAAATTCATGTGATGATTTAGTTCTACTAATAATCCAAGAATCAAAGAACATATGATTTGACCTACATATAATTTTATGTTAGGATTATGAATTTTAAGAGGTGCATATGAGCATAAATTTGTTTATGTAAAGATTATGCTTCTTTAAAATTTTCATATGAACATAATTATATTTTGATTCCGAGGTTGTATAAATATAGATTTGATCTACTTGATTTATACATTTATATTGCTCAAAAGGTATTAGTTGTTATATACAGAAGATGTATACATGAAGTATATATAAGATGTATACTCATAAACTCAACAAAATATACCCGATCTTTGGAACATAACTGCCGTCTGATGCAGACCATGGGATCGCGGTCCATGATGTTCGGACCGCGATCCAGGCTGCTCGAACCGCGGTCCAGGACACTTTCGGGATCGTTTCGGCCTCGTTTTCTTCGTGTATTCCTGGAAATTTATTTCCCGTTTTACCCGGTTCGATCTTTTGGCCCTCGGAACTTTACAACTTATCGATTGTCGATATTTGGCATATTTTATATATTATATAACTTATCGATAGTCGATTATTTAGTACATATTATATATTATATGTGCTTATGAATGCTTAAATGGTTAATGCAGCGTGGGTGGTATAGCCGTACTAGATCAATTAGATTGATGATTCAATTATGGTTGTAATATTCATAATACGACTTGTATGTCGTGCCTTCCTATTATCTTGTTGTAATTTATCTTCTCATCTTACTTCCCTCGAATATAATCCGAGGTTTCTATTACAAAATGTAAAGATATAGTTTAGAATAGTTATAGCTATAAAAGGAATACAAATGAGACGAGCAACTTACAAGGAATTCAAGAAGAAAAGTGTTATCGAAGATTGCACCGATCGACCTATTGATTTTTACATATATCATAATAGGATCTATGGCTATACCACACCACACCAAATTGTTCATGTGAATGTATGAGATGCATCATATTTACATTGCATATGATTTTATGAGATGCATCACATTTTAGCATATGATTGTATGAGATGCATTATAATTTTTATTTGCTTAATAATCGTTATTTCCAAATAAATCAAACTCATTAAAACTTTTACATGTATGAGATACATGGTAATTATTTGAGATAATCAATTTTTTGATAAAATATTTTAATTAAAATCAATTGATATGAAACATAAGTCTCAAGAGCCAACTATTTCAAAACACTCGTCAAACTTTTGATCATTTCTAACATGGGTCTGCCAAAGCAGGGTGTATGGATTTTATCTTTGTAATATCCGCATTTTTCTTTCCCTTGTATTTTTCTTTTCGGCGTATTTCCCGATAGTAGTGACCCTCGTGTATCTTTCAGTGTATCTTTCCTATTATCTATGGATTTTATTCCCATTATTGTCTTGCGGAACCGCCGTTTCGGGGTTGCCGTGGATCCATTCTACGTTATGATGCCTGTTGAGATGTTCCGTTTGATGTTTCGTTCACATTCCGGTGTTTTCGGACCGTTCATATTTCGTACCTAGCGCACGCTACTTTTTCTGCATAGCGCACGCTAGGGGTCCCTTAGTAGCGCACGCTACGTTTGTTTAAATGCGCGCTGGTGAGTAGCCCCAGGAGTGGCGATCTTTGTTTTCCAACCTTCTGGACTAGCGTATTAGCGTACGCTACATATGCTAGCGCACGCTAATGTCGAGAGGCTAGCGCACGCTGATGGTGCCCGGTAGCGTGCGCTAGCGTGAGTGTCCAGTACTGGACAGTTTACTACTGAACCCGGTCAGGTGCCAGTTAGCGCACGCTACGCTTGTATGGTAGCGCACGCTAACGGATCAGTTAGCGCACGCTACGCTTGTATGGTAGCGCACGCTAACGTATCAGGTGGGTTCTGGGCAGTTGCCACTGGACTCGACTGATGTTAAAGTAGCGCACGCTATTGGTCGATAGCGCGCGCTACCGAGAGGTTATTAGCGCACGCTACGTTTCGAGTAGCGCACGCTAACGGCCAAAAGTCTGGCTACTGGACTGGACGCTAACTAGTTTGGCCTGTAATTTTTCCCCGTTAGCGCACGCTAACCTTAAGGATTAGCGCACGCTAACACTCCCTGGCTATATAAACCAGGGAGTTGACCGAGATGAACCCAATTTCTCATTTCTTTCCTTCTTCCGCGGCCGAGCGACTCCAGAGGCGATTTGAGGCGATTTTCTTCTTCAAATCACTTCAGAGATTCTTTTGCTTGAATTCTTGGTGTAGATTAACATCATCCACTTGTGTTTCTCATCCTAAATCCAAGGTAATCTCTTAGAACCCTACTTTTGGATAATTTGGGGGTTTTGGGATTTTCTTCCGATCCGTTTCGTTTTGTTGATGGATTCATGATGAATATGATTAATCTTGTTGGTATTCTTAGTTTCCCTACGGATTCATGGTATATTTCGTGATTTTTACGGAATCGAGAGGGTTTGGTTGTGGTCCGCCCTCGTTGTCGTTTATATACGAATATACATGAAACGTAGGCGGGTTTTCGGGTGTATTCCAATTCCGTATTCATTTAGAAATGGTTGTGATTGTATTCTTCGAATCGTTAGGTTCGGTTTCGTTGGTTCCTAGCGTTCGTCGGTGACCTTCCTTTCGGTTCTTCGCGTCGTCATTAATTCAAGGCAAGTAATTCTTGGCAACCTTTATGCTTAACGTGAAATGGTAATGTATGTTGTGTGTGCTTTACTCACCTCGGGAGGGTCCGACGGGGCCTCGAGGGAATCTATGGCTTCATCCTGGATTCATGAGTTTGATTCGCTAGCCAGCTCGGGAGGGTCCTTAGAGGCCTCGAGTGGAATTCGTGGCTTCTTCCCGGTCCTAGGTGATGTGTGGTGCTTGATTTGTTTTATGAATGTGGCCAGCTCGGGAGGGTCCTTAGAGGCCTCGAGTGGGATTCGTGGCTTCGTCCCGGTCCTAGGCAAATAAATTGTGACCTTTGCTTAGGAAAAGACATGTCTAGTTTTGGTTTTGAAATGATATTGGTGCATGTACTATGAAATGTGTAAGCGATTGGTTTGCCTTGATTACTTGTACTAGCGTAATTGCTAACCCCTTTGGGGACCCGTTTTGGGAAATTCTTGTTATGGATTTCGAGTTATGATTATCCGGACGGCGAGCACCGGGACGATGCGAGGATGTTGGCGTGGTCGTTGACATGTGCATTTGGGTCTACTTATTTCCTTTGTCCATTTCGATATGGTTGTTCCCACAGTTTTAAACTTATAGATTGTACTCGCGAGTACTTAGGCTTTTCGTTTCAAACTCCGTATTGTATTGCTTTATATCGTCACGTTGTTGGTTGATGCTTATTTTGCCGGTTGCTCCGGGCGTATCTTTATATGTCATATTATTTAATTGTGTATCCTCGCTAACCAAGATGGTTAGTCGAGTGGAGTTTTCCTATTGTAGCCTGGTGGGTCCCATGTAGGGGTCTACGGCACTATAATACACCTCGAATAAATTGGGGGTGTTACAGAAAATGGTATCAGAGCCCTAGGTTTATGGATACCTAGGCTTGTTGGTCATTTGGGTCTAGTTGTGTTTTGTTTTGCACATTGTCACGCCGCTGCCAGCATCCCGGTACTTCCAGTGCTCGTAAGTTTTCCTATTCGGCTCTTTTGTTTCTTGCATTGTACTTCTACTTCTGAATCGTAATTGCTTTTCCCCCTTACTCATCATCGATATACTTCTGTTATCTCTCAACATCAGTATGGATGCCGGAGGAAACCGTGGTCGTGGTCGTGGTCGTGGCGTGGCGCGGCCGAGGGCGTGGGGCGGCCGGTGGGCCGCCACGTCGCATTCTTCGGGAGCCGGCGTGCGGTGACCGTCACGGTCATGCTTCTTCTCGAGCGTGCGATCTTGGTATTGCGGGCTGTTATGCGGCAAATGGTTAACAGATGGCGGCTTTAGCTCATGTGGTCAAGAAGCCCGTTGAGGCCCACGCTAATCGGGGCGGAGCGGATCGCTGGCTCCAGGATGTCATCAAGATGCATCCTCCTCAGTTCTCGGGAGCTTCGGACCCGATCGGCTGGGAAGGGTGGATCAAGGAGATATCCAAAGTCTTCACTGCTACCAATTGTCCCGAGGACCGTAAGGTCCCTATTGCTCAATACTTTCTCACGGGAGATGCTACAGATTGGTGGGAGGCCGTTAGTCCCAAAGATCATGTTGCTTCGTGGGCCGAGTTTCAGGAGTTGATGGAAACCGAGTATTGTCCGTGGCCGGTCAGACAGGCTCGAGTGCATGCTTTCTTCGATGCTCAACCTCGGGATATTCCCGTATCCCAAGCTATTGCTGATTTCAACAAGGATTTGGGTTATGTGAAGACCCAAGTTGTCGCTGAGAGCGACAAAATTTTCCATTTTTCCAGGAGAATGAAACTGCCCATTCGGGACTATATGTCTGGACTTGTATGTACTACCCTGAAGGATTATCAGAGTCGAGCCCTTGCTTATGATATGTCGGTGACGGCTAGCGATTTGGCTCGTGAGAGCAAGAAGCAGAAGTCGGTCGGAAATTTTTCTAGTCCCAAGAGTGGAGGCCTGCAGAAATCTCAGGCTGCAAATATTTCTACGGGCGGTTCGGCTCGTTTTTCTGGGAGCTTTCGGAGTGCCGCCGGAACCGTCGATCGGGGCCCCAGATGCTTTAACTGTGGCACGCCAGGCCACGTGAACCGGGATTGTCTTCGTCCACCATTGACTTGTCATACTTGTGGCCAGTCGGGCCACAAAGCTTCTTTTTGCGAAAAGCTCAGACAGTTTCGCGGCGCCCGTTCCTCTCACCCAGCACCTATGGAGCCGAGCATGAACCAGGGCTCGTTTGCTCCGCCGCCTCCACCGAGTGCCGGCCGAGGTAGGGGTCGGGGTCAGCCCGCTAGAGGAGGAGCTTCCAGTGTCGGCTCTGCCCAGCCGCGTATCTACGAGATGAGGAGGGCCGATGACCCAGCAGCTACGGTGGCGACAGGTACCGTTCATATCCATTCTCATCCTGTCAGTGTGCTTTTCGATTCTGGTGCTACACATTCATTCATATCGCTGGGGTGTGTGCGCCGTTTGAGTCTCGACTGTTTGTCGCCTTGCGAGTCTTTCATCGTTAAACTTCCTAGCGGTGATAGGATCGTTGGCGATCGAGAAGTCCGAGACTGTTCTGTGTCTATTTGTGAGAGAGCCTGGCTCTCTAATCTTATCGTTGTTGATATTGAGGGTGAGGATCTAATTCTCGGGGATGATTGGCTCGAGCGGCATGGCGCAATCATGAACTACCGCACGAGAATCATCACTATGTTAGCCGGGGACGGCACCGAGCACTCTTTCGCGGGCGAAAGAGGGAAACCAAGTTCGTTATTAATGCCTTGAAGGCGATGAGTCTCTGCAAAGGGGTGTCTTGGTTATTGGTGCTATGCCTTAAAGACGGAGAATGGTGGAGTCGAGCTTTCGTCGATTCCGATCGTTAATGAGTTTCTGATGTTTTCTGACGAGTTCTGGGATTGCCACCGGATCGTGAGGTCGAGTTTGCTATAGAGTTAGAGCCGGGTGCGGCTCTGTTTGGCGCCGTATCGCATGGCACCTTCAGAGATGTCAGAGTTGAAGAAGCAGCTGAGTGAGCTTCTTGAGTCGGGGTATGTTCGACCGAGCGCCTCGCCTTGGGGCGCACCGGTCCTGTTTGTGCGGAAGAAGGATGGTTCACTACGTTTGTGTATCGACTATCGCAAACTAAACAAGGTAACCATCAAGAACAAGTATCCTTTGCCGAGGATTGATGACTTGTTCGATCAGTTACAGGGAGCTGCGGTATTCTCGAAGATCGATTTGAAATCGGGGTACTATCAGCTTCGGGTAAGAGAGTCCGACGTGCCGAAAACAGCTTTTCGGACGAGATATGGACATTATGAATTCCTAGTTATGCCTTTCGGGTTAACTAATGCGTCGGCGGTGTTCATGCAGTTGATGAACAAAGTCTTTATCGAATATTTGGATAAGTGTGTTGCCGTCTTCATTGACGATATTCTTATCTATTCGAGGAATGAGGAAGAGCATGCCCATCATTTGCGGATAGTGTTAGACATTTTGAGGACCGAGCAACTCTATGCGAAGTTCTCGAAATGTGAGTTCTGGCTGAAGGAAGTGATGTTTTTGGGTCACGTGATTTCAGCCGAAGGGGTTCGTGTGGATCCGCATAAAATTGAAGCAGTATTGGATTGGGCATCGCCCACAAATGTGAAGGAGGTCCGTAGTTTCTTGGGTTTGGCTGGCTACTACCGTAGGTTCGTCGAGGGTTTCTCAAAACTAGCTCGGCCACTCACTCAGTTGCTCCATAAATCCGAGAAGTTCGTCTGGACCGATGAGAGGCAGTCGAGTTTTGAGGAGCTGAAGAAGCGTTTGACTTCAGCCCCGGTCTTGGCGTTGCCATGTGGCAACGAGGGATTCGCCGTTTATAGCGATGCTTCGGGTCAGGGTCTTGGGTGCGTATTAATGCAGCACGGCAAGACCATTGCCTATGCATCGAGACAGTTAAGGCCGTATGAACTTAACTACCCTACTCACGATTTGGAGTTAGCGGCGGTAGTCTTTTCACTCAAGATTTGGCGTCACTATCTTTTCGGCTCTACATGTCAGATTTTTACCGATCATAAAAGTCCAAATACATATTTACTCACGGGAGTTGAATATGAGGCAGAGGAGATGGTTAGAGCTGATTAAGGATTACGACCTCGAAATCCTTTATCATCCGGGCAAGGCAAACGTCGTGGCCGACGCCTTGAGTCGGAAACCGATTGCGTTGCGAACGCTTGAGGTCCTTACGCCCCAGTCTGAGCTTCGGCGGGCTCGATCGAGTTAGATGTTGAAGTTTTGTTGCCTGGAGTCAGTCGGACAACTTTGTGCTCTAGAGATTTCGTCGTCCTTGATCGATGAAATTAAGCTGAAGCAATTAGAGGATCCGATGATTACTCAAATCCGAGAGAACGTTCTTAAGGGAAAGTCTCCTGGGTTTGTGATTCACGAGGATGGTGTTTTGAGATTTCAGAGTCGGCTTTGTGTGCCGAACGATCCAGAGTTGCGGCAGAGTATTTTGCATGAGGCCCATTCCACACCCTATTCCGTTCATCCTGGTTCGAGTAAGATGTACAAGGACCTGAGGAGGAACTTCTGGTGGAATGATATGAAGGAGGAGGTCGCACGGTTTGTGGCGAGATATTTGACTTGCCAACAGGTCAAAATCGAACATCAGCGACCGACTGGGTTATTTCAGTCACTTCCCATTCCAGAATGGAAATGGGAAGATATATATCGATGGATTTTGTTACGAGTTTGCCGAGATCGAGGTCGGGCATGAATATGGTATGGGTGGTTGTTGATCGTCTGACCAAGTCGGCACATTTTCTGAGCATCAAGGACACTTGGGGCCGAGGCCAGCTCGTGTGTTTATCGCGCAGATTGTGAGACTTCACGGTACTCCGAAGTCTATTGTTTCGGATCGTGATGGCCGTTTTGTATCGCACTTTTGGCAGGCGGTGCATAAGGCGTTAGGTACCCGTTTGCATTTGAGTACCTCTTTTCATCCCCAGTCAGATGGACAGTCGGAGCGTACTATCCAAACATTCGAGGACCTGTTGCGTGCTTGTGCCCTCGATTGGAGTAGCGACTGGGAGGAGCACTTGCCATTGATCGAATTCACGTACAACAATAGTTGGCACGCGTCGATTCGGATGGCACCGTATGAGGCACTTTATGGGCGACGATGTCGATCGCCGATTTGTTGGAATGAGGCGTCCGATTTGGTCGGGACCGAACCGGATGTCGTTTTAGAGACGAGACGGAAGATAGAATTAATTCGAGAACGGATGTTGACTGCCCAGAGTCGACAGAAGTCATATGCCGATGTCCGTCGTCGACCTTTAGAATTCGAGGTGGGAGACCACTTTTGCTGAAGGTGTCGCCGACGAGAGGAGTTTTCCGTTTCGGGAAGAAGGGGAAGTTGAGTCCGAGATTTATTGGACCCTTCGAGATTCTCGAGCGAGTCGGTGGGTTAGCATACCGTTTGGCGTTACCCCGGCCCTGAGTCATGTTCATAGCGTTTTCATGTTTCCCAGCTGAGAAAATACGTCCCGGACCCTAGTCACATCATCGATTATGATGAGATTGACGTCGCCGAGTATATTAGTTTTGAGGAGCGCCCTTTGAAGATTTTGGAACATCGGGAGAAATGTCTGAGGCATAAGACCATCTCTTTGTTCAAGGTGCTGTGGTCGAGACACGGTGTCGAGGAGGCAACGTGGGAGACCGAGGATAGCATGCGTGCTAGGTACCGGAGTTGTTTGTTTCTTAAGTTTCGGGACGAAACTTGTTTTTAGAGGGTAGAATGTAATATCCGCATTTTCTTTCCCTTGTATTTTTCTTTTCGCGTATTTCCGATAGTAGTGACCCTCGTGTATCTTTCGGTGTATCTTTCCTATTATCTATGGATTTTATTCCCATTATTGTCTTGCGGAACCGCCGTTTCGGGGTTGCCGTGGATCCATTCTACGTTATGATGCCTGTTGAGATGTTCCATTTGATGTTTCGTTCACATTCCGGTGTTTTCGGACCGTTCATATTTCGTACCTAGCGCACGCTACTCTTTCTGCATAGCGCACGCTAGGGGTCCCTTAGTAGCGCACGCTACATTTGTTTAAATGGCGCGCTGGTAGTAGCCACAGGAGTGGCAAGGTCTTTGTTTTCGGCCTTACGGACTAGCGTATTAGCGTACGCTACATATGCTAGCGCACGCTAATGTCGAGAGGCTAGCGCACGCTGATGGTGCCCGGTAGCGTGCGCTAGCGTGAGTGTCGATCTTGGGCTTTACTCATCAACGGTCAGTGCGGTTAGCGCACGCTACGCTTGTATGGTAGCGCACGCTAACGGATCAGTTAGCGCACGCTACGCTTGTATGGTAGCGCACGCTAACGTATCAGGTGGGTTCTGGGCAGTCGACACTGGACTCGACTGATGTTCAAGTAGCGCACGCTATTGGTCGATAGCGCGCGCTACCGAGAGGTTATTAGCGCACGCTACGTTTCGAGTAGCGCACGCTAACGGCCAAAAGTCTGGCTATTGGACTGGGCGCTAACTAGTTTGGCCTGTAATTTTTCCCCGTTAGCGCACGCTAACCTTAAGGATTAGCGCACGCTAACACTCCCTGGCTATATAAACCAGGGAGTTGACCGAGATGAACACAATTTCTCATTTCTTTCCTTCTTCCGCGGCCGAGCGACTCCAGAGGCGATTTGAGGCGATTTTCTTCTTCCAATCACTTCAGAGATTCTTTTGCTTGAATTCTTGGTGTATATTAACATCATCCACTTGTGTTTCTCATCCTAAATCCAAGGTAATCTCTTAGAACCCTACTTTTGGATAATTAGGGGGTTTTGGGATTTTCTTCCGATCCGTTTCGTTTTGTTGATGGATTCATGATGAATATGATTAATCTTGTTGGTATTCTTAGTTTCCCTATGGATTCATGGTATATTTCGTGATTTTTACGGAATCGAGAGGGTTTGGTTGTGGTCCGCCCTCGTTGTCGTTTATATACGAATATACATGAAACGTAGGCGGGTTTTCGGGTGTATTCCAATTCCGTATTCATTTAGAAATGGTTGTGATTGTATTCTTCGAATCGTTAGGTTCGGTTTCGTTGGTTCCTAGCGTTCGTCGGTGACCTTCCTTTCCGTTCTTCGCGTCGTCATTAATTCAAGGCAAGTAATTCTTGGCAACCTTTATGCTTAACGTGAAATGGTAATGTATGTTGTGTGTGCTTTACTCACCTCGGGAGGGTCCGACGGGGCCTCGAGGGAATCTATGGCTTCGTCCTGGATTCATGAGTTTGATTCGCTAGCCAGCTCGGGAGGGTCCTTAGAGGCCTCGAGTGGGATTCGTGGCTTCGTCCCGGTCCTAGGTGATGTGTGGTGCTTGATTTGTTTTATGAATGTGGCCAGCTCGGGAGGGTCCTTAGAGGCCTCGAGTGGGATTCGTGGCTTCGTCCGGTCTAGGCAAATAAATTGTATTTGTTTGCTTAGGAAAAGACATGTCTAGTTTTGGTTTTTGAAATGATATTGGTGCATGTACTATGAAATGTGTAAGCGATTGGTTTGCCTTGATTACTTGTACTAGCGTAATTGCTAACCCCTTTGGGGACCCGTTTTGGGAAATTCTTGTTATGGATTTCGAGTTATGATTATCCGGACGAGCGAGCACCGGGACGATGACGAGGATGTTGGCGAGTCGTTGACATGTGCATTTGGGTCTACTTATTTCCTTTGTCCATTTCGATATGGTTGTTCCCACAGTTTTAAACTTATAGACTGTACTCGCGAGTACTTAGGCTTTTCGTTTCAAACTCCGTATTGTATTGCTTTATATTGTCACGTTGTTGGTTGATGCTTATTTTGCCGGTTGCTCCGGGCGTATCTTTATATGTCATATTATTTAATTGTGTATCCTCGCTAACCAAGATGGTTAGTCGAGTGGAGTTTTCCTATTGTAGCCTGGTGGGTCCCATGTAGGGGTCTACGGCGCTGTAATACACCTCGAATAAATTGGGGGTGTTACAATCTTAAGGAGGCGAGATGAATAAACAACCTTATACATATGTTTTAAATGGTTAAAGACTTATATAGGTTATACAAAATGGTTTTGGACCTATGGCTTATTTTTGATTAATACGATTAAAACGACATAAGATGTCATCCCAAATTATAATCTAAAGCAATTTTTAATTACAGGGGACATGCCAAAGCTGTGTATGTGGTTATTTGATCGTTAGATTATAATTCATATATGTGTATGTGATACATAATATTTGAGACTAACATGTTGACATAAGATGTCATCTCTATTGATAAAAACTAAACTTCTTTTATTTGCGAGGGACATGCCATAGCTGTGCTTGCATTTACTTGATCGTTAGATTTTAAAATCAATATATCTCACGAATAACTTTGCATATTAATATTGTAGAATCAATGGCGTCAATCAATACAAACTCATTGCGATCAATTCTTGACAAAGAAAAACTTTCTGGCACTAATTACCTTGATTGGTCAAGGAACTTGAGAATTGTTCTCAAAGCTGAAAAGAACTAGTACATTCTGGAAAACCCAATTCCTGATAAATCGGAATCAACCGCCACCAAAGCTTAAAAAGATGCTTATAGTAAGCATATGAATGATTCTTTGGACGTGACATGCCTTATGCTAGCAACCATGAACTTGGAGCTGCAGATACAGTTCGAGGACATGGAAGCTTATGAAATGATTGGTCAGCTTAAGGAAATGTTCCAAGTGCAAGCCCGTCAGGAGAGGTTTGCCACTACGAAGGCATTGAATGGTTGTAAAATGTCTTCAGGTACTTCTGTGAGTGCTCATGTACTTAAGATGAATGTCTACATTGAGCATCTTGAAAGGCTAGGAGCTCCTATCAGTCAGGAACTCGCTACAGATATGATCTTAGCATCACTGCCTTCAGAGTACGATAAGTTTGTAGTAAACTTCAACATGCACAACATGGAAAAAACTATTAGTGAGTTGCATGGGATGCTAAAACAAACTGAGACAAACATTAAGAAAGCTGTTCCTAATGTTTTTATGATACAAAAGAAATGGAATAAAAAGAAAGGGAATAAGATGGCCCCGAAAGATAAAGGTAAGGGTAAAATGCAAATGTTGCCTAAACCCAAACCTAAACCTTTCAAGAAGTCATCAAAACAACCCAAAGAAGGGGCTTGCTACCACTACAATGAAACTGGTCATTGGAAAAGGAATTGCAAAGTCTACCTGGAAGAAATGAGGAAACGGAAGAGCAGTGAGACTGCTTCTTCAGGTATTCTTGTTATAGAAGTCAATTTATCTACTTGTTCATCATGGGTATTAAATACCGGTAGTGAAGCTCACATTTGTTATAATGCGCAGGGGATGCGAAGGAGTAGACAACTGGCAAAAGGTGAAATGCACCTACGTGTTGGAAATAAAGCAAGAGTTGCTGCTATTGCCGTAGGTACTTATGATATAAAGCTACCAAGTGGACTTGTATTGGAACTTAATTGTTATTACGTTCCTGCTATGGGTAGAAACATTATATGAGTTTCTTGCCTTGATTTGGAAGGTTATGACATTACTATTAAGAATAGTGTAATGTCGATATTTAATAAAGGTATTTTTTTGGAGATGCCTTGATGAGTGGGAGATTATATCCCATAAATCTTCACAGTTCCAAATCTGTCTGTAACAGAAATGTCAAAAGACTTAAATCAAATGATTTAAACCAAACATATTTCTGGCATTGTCGCTTGGACCATATAAATGAGAAACGTATAACCAAACTCCATAAAGATGGAATCTTGTAGACATTTGATTTAGAATCATATGATACGTGCGAATCTTGCTTATTAGGCAAAATGACCAAAGCTCCTTTCACGGACCATACTAAGAGAGCTGCAGATTTATTGGGCTTAATACATACTGATGTATGTGGACCAATGAATACAAATGCTAGATGAGGTTTCCAATACTTCATAAAGTTCACGGATGACTTAAGCAGATTCGGATATATCTCCTTAATGAGTCATAAGTCTGAGTCGTTTACAAAATTCAAGCAATTTCAAAATGAAGTACAAAATCAGTTAGGCAAAACTATTAAAGCACTACAATCAGATCGTGGTGGTGAATATTTGAGCCATGAATTTGACGATCAACTCAAAATTTGTGGAATTGTTTCTCAACTAACTCCACCTGGAACACCTCAATGGAATGGTGTGTCGGAACAGAGAAATCGAACCTTGTTAGACATGGTTAGATCAATGATGGGTCAAGCTGATCTTCCAATTTCTTTTTGGGGTTACGCCTTAGAGACTGTTGCGTTCATTTTAAATCGAGTAGCATCTAAATCAGTTCAAAGCACACCATATGAGATATGGACAAGGAAACAGCCTGTTTTGTATTTCCTTAAGATTTGGGGTAGTAAAGCTTATGTGAATCGGCTTATCACTGATAAATTATCACCCAAATCGGATAAATGTCTTTTTATGGGATATCCTAAGGAAACTAAAGGATATTACTTTTATATCACATCAGAGAACAAAGTGTTTGTTGCTCGATCTGGAGTATTCCTTGAGAAAGAATTTATTTCCAAGAAAAATAGTGGGAGTAAAATAACTATTCATGAGATGAGAGAGCCACAAATAGATACTGAACCTTTAGATAAAACTGATTCAAACTCACATATAGATGTTGAGACCACTTATTCTATACCAGCTCCGCGTAGGTCTATACGTAATCATCGTGAACCTGAGAGATATGGATTTCTCATCACAGATGACAACAATGTGGAACTCATGGATCTAGATGAGCCCACAACCTATAATGAAGCAACTACTAGTATTGAATGCGAAAGTTGGCTTGAAGGGATGAAATCTGAAATGCAATCCAAGTATGATAATCAAGTATGGACTTTGGTTGATCTTCCTAAAGGTTCCAAAGCAATTGGTTGCAAATGGATCTTTACAAAGAAAAAGGACATGGATGACATTGTACAAACATACAAATCACGACTCATGGCGAAAGGATACAGACAGACACATGGTATTGACTATGATGAAACTTTTTTGCCAGTCGTAATGATGAAATCAATTAGAATTATACTTGCCATAGCAGTAGATTATGACTATGAGATATGGCAAATGGATGTCAAAACCACTTTTCTTAATGGGAATTTAGATGAGAATGTGTATATGATACAACCCGAAGGTTTTGTCGATCTCAATAATCCTAATAAAGTATGTAAGATTCTAAGAGCCATTTATGGTTTGAAGTAAGCATCCTAGAGTTGGAATCTTCCTTTTGATGAAAAAAAAGAGTTTGGTTTCATTAGAAATCAAGACGAACCTTGTGTATACAAGAAAATTAGTGGGAGTGCAATTATTTTTCTAGTTTTCTATGTGGATGATATCTTACTCATTGGAAATGATATCCCTACTTTGCAAAGTGTTAAGATTTGGCTAAGTAAATGTTTTACAATGAAGGACTTAGGGAAGTTGCCTATATACGGGGTATGAGAATTTATAGAGATAGATCTAAAAGGCTTCTTGCCCTAAGTCAAAGTACATATGTTAACAAGGTACTGAAACGGTTCAGTATGCGTAATAGTAAGAAAAGGTTCTTACCTATGTCACATGGCATAAAACTCCGTAAAACTCAAAGTCCTTGTTCGAAGGAAGAGAGAGATAGAATGAGCTTGGTACCTTATGCTTCGGCTATAGGATCGA
Source organism: Orobanche coerulescens (assembly GCA_033398695.1). Classification (NCBI taxonomy): domain Eukaryota; kingdom Viridiplantae; phylum Streptophyta; class Magnoliopsida; order Lamiales; family Orobanchaceae; genus Orobanche; species Orobanche coerulescens. The sequence goes on from CM065807.1 coordinate 35,642,939, forward strand.
TCATGTATGCCATGATATGTACTAGACCGGATGTATCATTTGCATTGAGTGCAACCAGCAGATACCAGTCTGACCCTGGTGAGGCTCACTGGACCGTAGTCAAAAGCATACTTAAGTACTTGAGAAGGACTAGAGATATGTTCTTGATATATGGTGGTCAAGATAGTGATTTGGTCCTTAATGGCTATGTCGATGCCAGTTTTGAGACAGACCAAGATGATTCAAAATCGCAGTTTGGATATATATCTTGTTTGAATGGTGGTGTTGTTAGCTGGAAGAGTTCCAAACAACCAACCACAACTGATTCTATAACGGAAGCTGAGTACATAGCCGCTTCGGAAGCAGCTAAAAAAGTTGTTTGGATGAGGAAGTTCATTGGTGAACTGGATGTGGTTCCTAGCATTGTTGATCCAGTAAATTTGCACTGTGATAACAATAGAGCTACTGCACAAGTTAAAGAACTAAGATCACAACAAGCATCCAAACACACACATAGAAAGTTTCACCTCATTCGAGAGATTGTCAGTCGTGGCGATGTGAGGATATGCAAAGTTCACACATATAATAACATAGCGGATCCTTTAACCAAGCCGCTTTCTCAAGCGAAGAATGATGGTCATATAAAAGCTATGAGTCTTCAGTTTATGTCTGTATAAGACTAAGAGCAAGTGGGAGATTGTTAGTATTATGCTCTAAGTCTACTGCTTAATAAAAATGTGGAGATATTTATTATTATTTAATATATAATATTGATTATATTATTGAATTAATATTCTGCTTATGATCATCAAGTATGTGACTTGATAGTAAATCTCGTTAAATCATTAAAGAATATTTATTCTAGATATCTCTAGTAATATGATTACTAGTATGATAGATGATACGATGGCTACATTTTACTGGTCATGAACATGAGATGTTATATCACATCATAGATACATGTAGAGACAACATATTGGATATGACCTAACAAAGAGAATTATATATGGATTAAGTCATTATAATTCCTCAGATTGTTATATATTACTTAAGCCCTTATTACCTAAAGACATTACAGTTTTCTACACAATGAGTATTGTATTTTAACACAATACCAACGTCTTCTGTAACAAGGGACCATACAGTTTGTGATTGGATATGGTACGATCTATGCAGAGGGAAGTAGTTTGTCCGGAGGGGATTTGTCTATCCTATAAAAGGGAGAAGATATCCACGGGCATTTGATAAGTTAAATTGTTTAAATGCATGGCCCTGCTCAAATTGATCAATAAAGAGTTACTAATAAATATTTGAATCGGACAATTGTAACTTAAGATCAAGAATATTAATTAAGCTATATAAGGTCGACTTATCCATGCCTTATGCTTAATTAGGATATCGTGCAACGAGAAGATTAAATATTATACAATAACGGGATTTCGTTCGTGCTGTCGAATTAATTGTTTTAATACAGGTAGTCATAATATCTAGCTAGAGGCCGCTTATAATTTATGAGTCGTAAAATTGTTTTATACTCCTTGCCGTATTAATTATAACCTACAGGGTCACACACTTAAACGCACAGAGCAACTATTTTGTTCCGGTTGATTATGGTTGGTGAAGGGGTTGGTGAACCCTTAGCCATGAAAAGGTCTATGTAAAAGTGTCTTGTGATAGCCCTCACACTTGACCAAACACAAGAGAAGACATAATTTGTGCAGAGAGAATCAAAAATCTGATTTTGATATTTCTCACTAAAAGTCTTGAATGTAATATTCAAGGGTTGAATAATCAAAAAGGATCAAGAATATATCTTCATATCTTTGAAGATTGATTCTTTGATCATGAAAAGTATTTAGAATACTCATCTTACTTCATCTTATCTTTTGAGTTTGATATTTAATAACATATTGAATAAGATTCATAGTTGTTATTTTAGATCAAAGTTCAAGAATATTTGAATAAAATTCTTGGTGTTCTTGTTCTTACCATAATCAAGAACATACCTATATTCAAATTGATTCAAATGAAATCTTTATTGAATCGGAGCTATCTATCCGTTAGACGCTTGGGATTTGTTTGTTGTGTGGATACCGTAGAGCATGCTCGCTTCTTGCAACGTCTCGAGAAGGCTCGATCAAAAACACGCTACAAGAGGTAACAATCTTGTTCTTCATACTTTGTTAATATACTTGGATCCTCGGAGGGTTTTACATATTATATTTATACTTCCGCTGCACTTTCTTCGATATATGATGAGATCATTAATCTTATTAGTTCAATAAAACCCAACAAGATTATGGTTGATCTTAGAAAAGGATTATCAATGGTATTGAACAATTTAGATAGTTTGGGTTATCGATTATGTCGGTAGTATTATTTTACTGTGAATTTACAATTATGAACAATGAGGAATCTTATTAATTCATATAGGAGGTCGATTTCAGAATAGAGTATGTTATGTAATCCTTGTTATCGGGATAAGTTGATTGTTGATATGATAATTAGATGGAATCGTATTGTGGTTATAGATTTGTGATTGATTGATTTGGGTTGTTTGAATTTGTGTTTAATCGAGATATTGTGGAACCGTTGGGTTTGTTGATTGGTTATATTGATTGTTGATTGTTATCGAACTTGTTGTTATCGATTATTACAATAGGTTGTGAGGATTGATCGTCGATTAGAATCATGTGTTGCGGTCGAGTTCGAGGATATCTTGCTTTAGTAGGAATCAAGGAGCTCATAGATGAAGGCAAGGAAATTGGTAATGGCTTCACTATCGTCGTATCGGTACAAGTGATTACTTGTTCAGATTATAATATTTAATGAATGATTTCAGTTTTTCATTTCGTTTATAATTCATATAGCAATGAGTATAAGTATGAATTCTGGAGATTTGGGTAGAATGTTGTCTTCCGGATTTTGGAGTTAAATCATAAGGTATATAGTTTATGTTCATTATTGGTATGCTTGAGTATCGTGGATATATTTTGGTAAAGACGAGGATATGAGTTATCTACAATCTACGGTACTTTTGGATCGTCGAATATTGAGGAAATTTTTGGTGATGGTTTTGAACATCAAGATTGCTCTCTAAGGACTCGGGGTAAGTACTCTAATCATTTTTGTCATTTAGTGTCAATCATGTTGTGATACATTCATGTGTTGTTGTTGTTGTCAGGCATGTGTGTATTGTTCTTATCATGCATTTGTGCATTGTTGTTGTTTTTCCACCAAGTGTTGGTCCGACTGGATCATCTTGGGTATCTATGCTATGTGCGCTGGATCATTGGACGGGTTTTACACCACGTGTTGGTCCGACGGGATCATCATGGGAATCTATGCTATGTGCGCTGGATTGTTGGATTACCATGTGTTGTTGTGCATATGTATATTGTTGGTTATCACCTCGTGTTGATCTAATAGGATCATCTTGGGATCTATGCTGTGTGTGCTGGATCATCAGATTTCCATGAGTATACATTGTTGTTATTGTTGTGGGCATATTGATGTTGTCATGTGAGTATGCATTTGTAAGTTTTTTGTAGGACCATGTCCGCATGTTGTACTGTCTGATCTCGGATTAGACTCACATGAATTGTCGTGGCATTGCGTATCTTGAGGTATGTTCCATATTTTCTTCCTGGTACTTGTCTGTTGATTGGCAATCGATTATCATGTTGAGATTTGATGATATTATCTAATGGATTGGGTTGGACAGAGTTAGTATATTGCGTATCAGTGAGTTACGATGATGTTTTGAGAATCTTGGGTATTGTCTGGGATACAATACAAAAGTTTGTGTACAATTCAATGTGTTTTTGAGAATACGAGATGTGGAATATGGTGAGGATTATTTTGATGAGGATTATCACGAATTGGTAAGGTTATGACAGCAAGATTACATTGGTAGTATTCTTACTTAGTATTTTCATTGGTATGTAATTATTGATGTGATGGGGTCGATATCATTGTTGAGTATTATGGATGACCCCGTCGTGTGCTTTATTTTTAGGTTATTGGATATTGAGCTTGTAGCGGTCGTGAAAAGATGAGCTTCCCGGAGGATACTGGCTATTATGCGTGTTTAACGGATTGAGTATTTTGTCAATTTACTATTCCGCTGCAATTGTCTTTTAATTGTGGAATTATCATCCGCTGCGTGAGTATTTTCAAAATGGCCCTTTGGTATTTTACGAACTTGTGTTTATTCTGGAAAACTGGTTTCCTAAACTATTTTGTCGGTACATGTTGTATCACCCCAACCCGGCAAGGGTAGAAGTATCACATTATGGTGACATATCAGAACATACATAAATAAACTCAAGCGGAAGTCTTAAATAAATACCAAATGAAAAGCAAGTCAACACGACTTGATCGTTACATAAGTTCCAAAGATAACCAAATGAAAGGAAACATAAATAGTCTAAGTCTCATAAATGAAATAACAATGGTATCAAAGTCTAAGATGTCTAGGGTAAATCCACGCTCAGCTCCTACTCTCAATCCCAAAGGTAGCCCCAGCTCCTAGCTTAACAACCTGCCACGGAGAAAAGAAATGCGGCTGAGCTTAAAAAGCTCAGTGAAAAGATATATAAACAAAGTAATGATAATGAAGTAAGAAACAGAAATATGGTGCATTGGGAAATTCATGAGGTATAACAAAGGTATAGAGTAAGGTAAAGAAAACCAGTAATCCACCACGAGCCCAAACCAAACAAACCATATCATATCATAGTAACCATGGAGTAGCTAGCTCCCAAAATGTGAAGGACGTGTATTGCACACAACATCAATCACCAAACCAAATGTAGCATATCAAATACAAAACAATATAGGATGCATCGATACGTCCCTGCAAAATTATTAGTGGCCATATATTCAACAAACAAAAAGGGACGGGATGGCACATCACTCGATCACCCTAGAGTCATGCCATTGGTGCATCAATAACACGGACATGGAACTCCCATGCCTAGTATAATGGCTCGGGTATCAAACTGAAGGGTCAAAGCAAAGTCAAAAGTTTGGCAAATGTCTAAGTCATCAGGATATCACAATCACATATCCACAACTAAAGGTTCATAACCAAAGGTTTATAATCAAAGGTTCATAGCAAAGGTTCAAAATCTAAATAGCTAAAGATCAAAAATGTGTAAGGTTCCTGAGAAACCTTAAGAGAAAAGTCAGAATATCTGTACCTTATTCAAATTAAACAGACAGTAAAACATGGATCACAAGTAAATGGAAGTCACTCCTTCTTCGCGGAACCTACATGAATTGGGGAGTCATGTATTACTTATTAACTCATTTAATATCATAACGGGTTCTTAATTACTTAAAACCATTAATATGATTAGGGTTTCATTATTAGAATTAGGTTAACATATGACCAATTATATCATAATTAATATTCAAGTGCATTTTAGAGTTCAAACATATTAAATGGTATTAAAATCACAAAAATCTTAACTTCTAACAAAATTCTGGTTTTACTATGTTTTAGCCTTCAATTTATGAATTTTAACACCACATCAGATGTCAAAATAAAAATTCACCAAAATTATAACAGAAGATATAATGCCTAAGGAGTCTACTTGAATATTTTTCCATATTTTATTATTAAGTATTTATACCCTTCAAAAATCATATTCCCAGACCGACCCAGAAAATTAACTGCACATACATGCAGAAAGTTTGCATTTGGTTAGCCCATTCACACACTTCATAAAAATCTAGAAAAATTCCAGAAAGTCCCTTATAACTTAGATATTATGTCTGTAAAAGGAGAGATCTCAACTCTTTATATATTTGAAAAGAAAAATCACACAAGTCGACTGAAGAAATTTTCTGAAAATGCTGTTTTGACATATGATCATATATTCAGAAACATGCCCAAATCAACTCTAAATCATTCCAACCCAATTGGATCAGTTAGTAACCTCTTTAAACTTAGTTTTAGACTCAAGAAACTCAAAAAAACACATCGTCAACATAAAGTTATACCATTTACAAAATGGTCAAATTCTGCACAGACCTTTCCACATAAAATCATACACTTCTTAAACCCTTATAAATCAAAATCGATTCATATATAACCTAAGTTTACGGATTTCATTAGCCAGATTAAGGTGACAATAACACGTTCGAAAAGAAAACAACTAAGGAGAGAATTGAACAAGTTAGAAGCACGTTACCCTCGTAGCGTGATAAAGAAAAGAGACACGAACCAAGATCGAATACCAGCCGAATACACGTCGAACACAACAATCCCGACCCTTTCGAACAGTAAGAAACCCACGTACAAAGCCTCCTTGTCAAACAGAAAATCAGCCACGATCACACCAACTAGAGCCACACACGACCCTCCCTTTGCACGCTTTGATCGAACGGAAATGGTAGAAAAAAAAACTAGGTAGCCGCCGTTTTTTAGTTCTAGGTTTTAGGGTTTTTAATTTTGTGAAATATGTGTGTGTGATATTCGGTTATAAATATAGACGAGTGGGGAGGGATTTCAAAAAGGAAAATACTGAAATTATGGGGATTTGATGGAAGGCTTTGCCAAATATGATTCACGATTCCATATCATTCGGCTAGGGACAAAAATAGAAAATGTGTGACAATTTTAAATGTGTACAAATTATTTTAGTGTAAGTCTTATATTCCTATTACATTTATTTGTTCAAATGTTGACGATTTAAATACTTATGTTATAATGCAATATTTTAAATAATTAAATGTCTTTTATAGGTTCGAGATTAAAGGGTATTTTAACATGTTCAAAAATCTGGGTTTTAACTCTTCCCCTCTAAAAAGAAAATTTCGTCCGCGAAATTGAAATGAACATGAAATGAAGAAGTACCAGACTACGAAAAGAAATGAGGGTGATTAGTTCGCATCTATTCCTCAGTTTCCCAGGTAGCTTCACGCTCTGGGTGATTCTTCCAAAGAATTTTCACAAACGGAATAACTTTGTTTCTCATGACTCTATCTTGTCGATCCAAAATAGCTTCGGGTTCCACATGCAACTGATGATAATTGTATCCCCTCAGAAGAGATACATGGAAGATGTTATGGACATGTGATAACTGAGTAGGTAGATCCAGACGATAAGAAACCTCCCCAATCCGTTCAAGAATTTCAAACGATCCAATGAATCGAGGACTAAGCTTCCCTTTAATCCCAAAACGTTTCACACCTCTGAATGGCGATACTTTCAGAAATATACAATCCCCAACCTGAAACTCCAAGTCACGTCGATGCCTATCAGCATAATCTTCTGCCGAGTGCGAGCCTCTTTCAGCTTCTCCTTGGCTACAGCCACTTTCTCATTAGTGATCTCAATAATCTCCGGCCCCTCAATCAAACGTTCACCTACCTCATTCCAACAAATAGGTGCTCTACATTTTCTCCCATACAGAAGATCATAAGGTACTGCCTTGATGCTAGCATGCCAACTATTGTTGTAGGCAAACTCCACCAAGCACAAGTATTCATCTAAACTTCCAGTCCACTCTAATGCACACGCCCTTAACATGTCTTCCAAAGTCTGAATGGTTCTCTCTGATTGACCATCTGTCTGAGGATGAAAAGCCGTACTAAACTTAAGATGAGTACCCCAAGATTTATGTAGTCCTTTCCAAAAACGAGAAGTAAATCGCGGATCTTTGTCTGACACGATGTATGTTGGAGTACCATGAAGTCTAACAATCTCCTACTGAAAAATCTCCGCCAATCTACTAACACGATAATCCATACGAATAGGTAAGAAATTAGCAGACTTGGTTAGCCGATCAACGACCAACCAAATTGCATCATGTCTTTTCCGAGTAAGGGGAAAACTAGTAACAAAGTCCATGGAAATCTCATCCCACTTCCAAGTAAGAATATCTAACGGTTGCAGCAAACCACTAGCCCTCTGATGTTCGATTTTGACCTGCTGGAAACATACAACGCTACATCCTGTTTCATGCCGCTCCACCAAAAGTGTTGCTTAAGATCCCTGTACATCTTGGTAGAACCAGGATGGATAGTGAACGGGGAACTATGGGCCTCAGACAACACAGGCTCACGTAAAGCAGGATCATTAGGAACACAAAGCCGATCTTCAAACCATACCACGCCAGAATCATCCACTCTGAGCTTTGACTGTCTACCCTCTTCAACATTCTGAACCACAGACCAAAGCTCACCATCATCCTTTTGAGCTTCCTTAATCCGTAGTATAAGATTGGACTCTATCTTCATACTAGCCTAATAACCGTCATAACCTCATTCACAAAGTTCAACATCCAAAATCTCCAGGTCATTAAGAATCCGAGGCTAAGTGCATCAGCAACAACATTAGCTTTGCCCGGATGGTATTGAATGTTTGTGTCATAATCTTTGAGAAGTTCTAACCATCGCCTCTGTCTCATATTAAGTTCCTTCTGGGTGAAGATATATTTGAGACTCTTGTGGTCAGTAAAGATGTCACACGACCCGCCATATAAATAGTGCCTCCAAATCTTCAACGCAAACACAACAGCAGCCAATTCTAAATCGTGGGTCGGGTAGTTCACTTCATAAGGTTCTAATTACCTCGAAGCATAAGCAATCACCTTGCCATGTTGCATAAGAACACAGCCTAAACCTTTCTTTGACGCATCACTATATATCTGATATCCGCCAGAACCAGATGGAAGAGTCAAAATAGGAGCAGACACCAACCTCTGTTTCAGCTCCTCAAAACTCTTTTCTTGCTCCTTCGTCCAAACAAAATTTTCACCCTTCCTCATGAGTTTTGTTATTGGTAAAGCTAAATGCGAGAAACCTTCAACAAATTGTCTGCAGTAACCTGCAAGCCCTAGAAAACTCCTAATCTCGGTCACAGTAGTAGGTCTCGGCCATTTTGTGATACCCTCAACCTTAGCAGGATCCATGGTGATACCATTAGCATATACAATGTGACCTAAAAATGCAACTTGGCTCAACCAGAACTCGCACTTAGAAATCTTGGCATATAACTTCTGTTGCCGAAGAGTTTCCAAGACAATATGAAGATGCTGCTCATGTTCTCCTTCAGTCTTAGAATAAACAAGGATGTCGTCAATGAATACGATAACGAACTTGTCGAGATACTCCTGGAATACGCAATTTCATCAGGTCCATGAAAACAGCAGGGGCATTAGTCAGACCAAAGGGCATAACCAAAAACTCGTAGTGACCATATCGAGTACGGAACGCGGGCTTAGGAACATCTTGCCCCTTCACACGTAATTGGTGATAACCGGACCTCAAATCAATTTTTGAAAAGAACTTAGCCCCTTGCAATTTGTAATACCCGAAATTTCTATGTAATTGGAACTGGTGATATTGAAATGATTGTACTTGATCTGAGTATTATTTTTCCGTATTTCATAATCCGATGTTGTCGAGCGTTTAATTTCGTGGTTGTGATTTAAAGATTGTAAATCTGCGCATATAGCGCACGCTAGCGGATATGTTTAGCGTGCGCTAACGAGGGTTCATAGCGCACGCTACTGAAGGTCATTAGCGCACGCTATGCGTGGTCAAATTGATTGGGACGTGCGGTAGGTGAGATCTGGCCGGGGGACCCCTGTCGGATAGTGTCGGGATGTACCTGGACGGCTTTCGGGGAAAAGCCGAGTCAACGCCTTAGCGCACGCTACAGGTATATGCGTAGCGCACACTAAGTGCCGAGTACAGTTTAGTCAGTGAGCCGTTAGCGCACGCTACGAACAGGGTCTAGCGCGCGCTAATAACCATTTATTATAAATAGGACAACATCCTATTCGTGATTTCAGTTCTCTCTTCTCCCATTACCCGAATTCTTACACTTAAAACATAACTTCCTTCATCCTAAACACTTCATATCAACACCCTAGTTCGTGATTGAAGATCGTATATCATTGGAGATTGGTGTTCAAGCTTTCGGTGTTGGATTGCTTCAACTTCCTCTGTGTTCTTCACTACTTTGAGGTAGGTGATTCTTCACCGATGTTAGTAATGTTTTTAAGGACGTCTGATCATGTTTTGATAGCCAGTTATTTCGTTTATGATCGGTCATCACATGTTAGAAGGATACTTTTGACGTATCGGCACTATTTATCGTATGAACCTTTGAACCATCTCAGTTTATGGACTCCTAAGCGTTTTTCAAATCGATTTATGATCAGTAATCGGAGATTACCTAGTTCGTATATTTTACGTAAAGAATCATATGTTTTGGGACTTGGAATAAATCGGAACTTAGAATATTTCTTGAAGATCTTAGAAAAGATATGATGTTGAGTTGGTTATCCGTATATTTGTACCTCATGATCATGGAACTTCCACAAAAACTTATTAGCATGACGTGCTTGAGGATGACGTGTTGTATCAACATAGAATTCATGAACTTACCACCTTTCAACCCAGTTTTTCCGTTAGCAATATTCTGCCATGCAGGGTTAGCGCACGCTAACATATATGAGTTAACGTGCGCTATCGGGGTTCAGTTAGCGCACGATACGTACGTAGCGTACGTTATGTATCGGCCGGTTCATTCAGTCAGTTCGTAACTAGCGCACGCTAGTCTTACACGATAGCGTACGCTAACAGGCCTGCTTAGCGCACGTTACGTAGAGTACGTAGTGCACGCTAAGCAGTCCAGGCAGATTGGTTATTTTGAGCTTTTCGGCCGTAGACCGAATTGTTAGGCCATCGTTCGACTTGAGATGATTTGTATATCGTTCCTTTTGTTAAGGTTCGAGCTTGTTACGTGGATCGAAGGAGGCGGCCTTCGAGTGTGTCGAGAACATTAAAGTGTTTCGTCCTTGCCATTTTCGAGGCAAGTATCATATGTCGAGTTCGATTTATCATGCTTGTGGTTTTATTCATATTGTTGAATATGAGATGTATTTCTGAGAATTCTCGTGATATTCGTTGTTGTTTGTTCGTATTGATGAACATATTGAAATGCATATGTGTATGCATAATTGATTGATTATGGTATAAATGATCCGAGGGGGTCATGAGGATCTATGCTGAGGGCGCTGGATCGAATGTCCACCATGCGTTGGTCCGACGGGATCATCATGGGGATCTATGCTGAGGGCGCTGGATCGTTGGACGGGTTTTCCACCATGCGTTGGTCCGACGGGATCATCATGGGGATCTATGCTGAGGGCGCTGGATCGCTGGATTACCTTGTATTGTGTTGATGGAATCGTGAGGATTCGCATCATTGGATTCCGGTGGCGGAAGTCCGTTTTACATGTTTTATGATGCATTGCTGATTTATTGTTTGACGATACTTGTACTAGCATTGTTTTGCTAACCCCTTCGGGGGTGGACATTGTTTTGATGTTCAGGTAGCCGAGGAGCGGGGAGGCAACCACGATGCAGACGGGGACGATGGAATGGCTCAGTGATGTGATTGATGTTATTGTTATTGTGATTTGTCTTCTTGGTTCGTTTAGTACTCGAGTACGTCTGTTTTAATAAGGTCAATTCGATATGGTTGTATAAGTTAACTCATTTGATCGGTTGAATCAAATCTGTATTGGAACTTCAGTTGTTCGATTATATTGTTTTTACACTTCTTTTAAAATCAGCCTTGTAAATCCTTATCTAAAAGGGTTTACGGCGCTGTAATTATTCCGAATATCTCGGGGTGTTACAGAATAGATCAAACAAATCATCGATAACGATTACGGATAGTGATACGGTTAAGCTCACGATAGTCGATACACAGACGCATACTTCCATCCTTCTTCTTAACAAACAAAATAGGAACACCCCAAGGAGAAACACTAGGTCGTATAAAGCCATTCTCCAAGAGTTCCTATAATTGTTCCTTTAACTCCTTCAACTCTATGGGTGCCATACGTGTAATGCCCGGATAATTACTGTGTATTTATCTTGTAAGAATCAACTTTGTGATGTTATTATTCGGAGGTTGGTTTCCCGTATTTTCGTATCCTTACGTTTTTTTTGGTATCTACAGTATTCTGCATGCATGTTTCTGCACGTGTTAACGTACGTTATCAGACGTCCATAACGTGCGCTAAGACTGCAATATTACGTACGTTATCTAAAGTGGTTAACGTACGTAAGCTAAGTCAACTTGGGATCGGATAAGGGTCGGCGTGTGGGGGCCGAGGAAGGGGCCGGGGAAGATCCGTGTGATTTCCGAATGAACCTGGACATAAGGTTACGTACGCTATGGTGCATGTGTTACGTACGCTAAGGACATGAATATTACGTACGTAAAACCCTTGCGATTACGTACGTAAGGAAATGGCGAAATCAGGCCAGTGAGTTATGGTCAGACGACTACGTACGCTATAGTTAGGGTATAACGTACGTTAAGCTTATTATGTACGTAAGGTTAATTGCATAACGTACGTAATGTCCAGAATTCTATTTATAGACTTCGACCCTATTTCATTTCTCACCTTTCCTTTGGCCGATTTTTCGTGTTCTGGAGATCTTTCATTACCTCTTATCCTTCCTATCATCTTTTGGGACGATTCTTGGGAAGCATAGGCCTTGTAGATTGGTGTTCAAACTTCCGGTGGTTGAGTTTATTCAAGTTCTTCCTTGTTCATCCATTTGTTGAGGTATGTGATCCTTCACCAACTAATTTAGCATGATCTTAGTAATGTTTTGGACCTGTTTTGAGTAGGCCAAACCAGTTTTCTTCTTGAGGAGCCTTTCATCATGGTTTAGAAGATTGAATTCAATTATTTTCGATTCCTCTTGATTGTAGTAATCGTTGAGCAAGACTCTAGTGATTAGACTATTGATTAGTGTATCTTGAGATTTATAAACCAATCATATCTAGTTTCGAAGATTATCTTAGTTCAGGAGAATGTTATGATCGAACATTTCGGTGAAGAATTAATGGATTGAACTTAAGGATTAATTCGTAGAAGGAGATGATATTGGAACTAGTCTTTATGATGATTCATCGAAGTTCGTATATCTTGTTATTATAAAACATGATTAGAATCCTCCTAGGATGAATTCCATGTTATGTAGTAACAATCAACCGAAGGAATTATGTTAGGACAGAATAGTCCATCGCCATGATAGATGCATCATGCCTTTTTATGATTCATTTGATGATTTCAACGATTATCCGGTACCGTGGGTCATACCGACATTATTGTTCGATGAAGGTTTGCTTTCCGGTGAGCCGACCGAGTGAGAATTATCCGAACGGATTGAAGACTGTTGATAGTAGAAATTCTTGTCGCCATTGTTGAGGCAAGTATCGTATTTTGAAAGTTTGTGAATAATTGATGAATTTGATCATGCACATGGTTTATTCGTGTTGTTGATATGAGATTATCATGACAATTGCTATCGATTTAACGTACGTTCATATTGATGAACATGTCGATTTTTCTCGCATATGTTTATGCATAGTTGTGTTATGTGTAAGTTGTGATGATCCGATGGGATCAAGCGATCTATGCTGAGGGCGCTGGATCGGATGTCCACCTCCTGTTGGTCCGACAGGATCATCTTGGGATCTAGGCTGAGGGCGCTGGATCATTGGACGGGTTTTTCCACCTCGTGTTGGTCCGACGGGATCATCTTGGGATCTATGCTGAGGGCGCTGGATCGTTGGAATACCCATGTTGTGTTGATTGAATCTTGTGGATTCGTATTGTTGGATTCCGGTAGCGGAAGTCCATATTGTGTATGTTTTTATGCATTGTCATTGCATATTTGTGTGTTTCGATACTTGTATTAGCATTGTTTTGCTAACCCCTTCGGGGGTGGACATTTGTTTTGATGTTCAGGTAGCCGAGGAGCGGGGAAGCAGCCACAGTACCATCATGACGATGAAGTGGACCAATGATGTTAATTGTTCGTCGTCTTTGTGGTTTGGCTTCTTGGTTCATTTTCAGTACTCGAGTACGCATGTCTTTAAGATCGTTTGGATATGGTTGTAATAAAGCAGTTGGAACAAATTTTGAAATTTGAATTTTCGGTGATATTGTTGGTTTATATTCAGATTTCTTTTAATCAGCCTTGTAAATCCTTACTTAAAGGGTTTACGGCGCTGTAATTATTCCAATTATCTCGGGGTGTTACAAAATTTGGTATCAGAGCTAAGATTCATGGATATCTTGGCAGTCGGGTTTTAGTTGGGTCTGTTTACGTTATTTGGTTTTCGGGTCGTTCGTAACATCACTGTTCAGCCAAAGTCGTCATGTGGGCCGTGGTTGTAAGTCTCCTAATCTCTTATACTACCGTTTTACTTAATTTCTGTTTTGTGAGTATTGACGGGCTTTATTTTTGAAAGTTTTATCCTGGATATTGAGAAAGTGTGTTTACAGTATGTTGAGAGGAGGACGTGGACGCGGACGCGGTCGTGGTAACATGAGACAGGAGGATTCCGCAACTACCCCAGAATTATCGGCTAGTCGAACTGATTCCCATTCTGGAGGACAGCAGGGATCAGCGAATGACGACGCGAATCCTAACATGCCGGGAGTGCTTCAACAGGTGGTGGCTCAGATAAACCAGTTCGCTCAGGTAGTTGACCGCATGCAGACAGCGATGGGGCAGCAACACCACGAGGATAACCTGGGAGACAGATGGCTTGCTGAGGTGGTCAAATTACACCCGCCAAAATTTGACGGATCTGCTGAGGCACTTACTTGGGATCATTGGCTAAAAGAGTTAGAGAAGATATTTACGGGTATTAACTGTCCCGAGGACCGAAAAGTTCCTATTGCCCAGTATTTTCTGACTGGGGAGGCTTTTGACTAGTGGGAGGCTATTCGACCCGAGAATCATAATGCTGACTGGACGGAATTCAAACTAATGATGGAAGCCCGATTGTCCTCGTCGATTAGAGAGGCAAAAATCCGAGAGTTTTTCTCACCACAGAGTTCGGAAGCATCTGTGACAGACATAATCAAGACTTTTAATCATCAGCTGACTTGTGTGCGACACTTGGTCAGAACGGAGGCAGAAAAGATTTTTCATTTCGATATGCGGATGAAACCGGAGGTTCAGCAGTACATGTCCGGATTCGAGTGTACTACGTTGCGGCAGTATCAAGACAAAGCGCTGGCCTACGACATGAAAGAGGCAGCGGTGGAGAAATCGATGGAGGCAAAGAAGCAGAAAGTGTCCGGCAACTTCTCGGAAAACAAGAATGGTGGGCCCCGCAAGGGGCAGTCTTCATTTTATTCATCTAGGAAACCTCCACATCCTTCTCGAGGTGGCAAGAAGTTCCGGACAACATCAGTAGTTTCGGACGCATCAAAGAAATGCTATAATTTTGGTCGAGCAGGGCATGTTCGACGTGATTGCCCCGCATCTTCTGTGACTTGTTTCGATTGTGGGCAAGAAGGGCACCATGCGGCTTTCTGTGGAGTTGCGACTAGATCATATGGCACTCGCCCTACAGCGCCAGTTCCGAAGGAGGTGAGTGTGAACCAGAGCCTTGAGTGGGTTTCAGGCGAGAATGTTGGGAAGAGAGAGACATCCGATCTTTGGGTCCATTCCTCCGCGCCTGTACGAGATGAGGAAATCTGACGATCAGAACACTGCTGTTGCATCAGGTACGATTCAGATCCTTTTGCAACCAGTTAGTGTTTTATTCGATTCAGGAGCTACACATTCTTTCATATCATTGAACTGTGTTAATCGTTTGAAAATCTCGTGCTTATTTGATTGTGAACCATATGTTGTGGGTTTGCCGAGCGGAGAGAGAATTGTGGGAACCCTAGAAACTAGAGATTTTCCAGTGTCTATAGGAGGGAGAAATTGGCCATCAAATCTTATTGTAGTCGACATCCATGGTGACGATTTAATTCTCGGAGACGATTGGCTCAACCGTTATGGAGCTATTTTGAATTACCGAAAACGAGTCATCTCTATCATTGCCGATGACGGATCTGAACATTTATTCAAAGGATGGAGACCAGGAAGCTCGGGAGAATTGATCAAAGCTATGAGGGCAGTGAAATTACTGAAGCAGGGTTGTCACGGATTATGGTGTTATGCCATGAAGAAAGAAGAAGGGGTAGAGCTCTCATCTATTCCAGTTGTGAACGAATTCTCAGATGTATTCCCTGACGAACTACCTGGGTTACCTCCGCAGAGAGAAGTAGAGTTTAACATCGAATTAGAGCCAAGAGCCACTCCTATTTCCAAAGCCCCATACCGTATGCGCCAACCGAGATGTATGAACTAAAGAAGCAACTGGAGGAATTGTTACAGAAGGGTTACATTCAACCTAGCGTTTCTCCTTGGGGAGCACCCGTTCTCTTTGTCCGGAAGAAAGATGGATCCCTCCGATTATGTATTGATTACAGGGAGCTAAACAAGGTGACGATCAAGAACATGTATCCTATACCTCGAATCGACGACTTGTTTGATCAACTACAGGGGGCCAGAGTATTCTCTAAGATTGACTTGCGATCCGGATATCATCAGCTCAGGATTAAGGAATCGGATATACCGAAATCTGCTTTCAGATCCCGGTACGGGCATTATGAATTTGTAGTGATGCCATTCGGACTTACCAATGCTCCTGCAGTATTTATGCAATTGATGAATCGGGTATTCTTAGAATACTTAGATAAGTTCGTGGTCGTTTTCATTGATGACATCTTGATCTATTCGAAAGACCCCGAGGAACATGCTGAGCATTTGCGTATTGTTCTGAGCACCTTGAGAAATGAACAGTTGTATGCGAAACTTTCTAAATGTGAGTTCTGGCTTAAGGAAGTGACTTTCCTTGGGCATGTGATATCTTCTGACGGAGTTCAAGTAGATCCGAAGAAAGTCGAGGCAATCTTGGAGTGGGAATCTCCAAATAATGTGAAAGAAGTCCGAAGTTTCTTAGGACTTGCTGGATATTATCGCCGTTTCGTAGAGGGATTTTCCAAAATTGCTCGTCCGCTCACTCAGCTATTACAGAAAACTCATAAGTTCGAGTGGAATGAGAAATGCCAGGCTTGTTTCGATGATCTCAAGAGGAGACTGACGACAGCGCCTATACTAGCGTTACCAGATGGAACTGATGGATTCATGGTATACAGCGATGCTTCAAATCGAGTGCAGGATGTGTGTTGATGCAAAAGGATAGGGTGATTGCCTATGCCTCTCGACAGTTGAAACCGTACGAAGTTAATTACCCGACTCATGATCTGGAGTTAGCAGCAGTGGTCTTCGCTTTGAAAATTTGGCGACATTATTTATACGGCACTCGTTGTCAGATCTTTACAGATCATAAAAGCCTCAAGTACATTTTCAGTCAGAAAGAATTAAACATGAGGCAGAGAAGGTGGCTAGAATTGATAAAGGATTACGACTTGGAAATTCTCTATCACCCGGGTAAAGCAAACGTAGTGGCTGATGCATTGAGCCGTAAACCTGTTTCTCTTCGAGTATTGGAAACACTTACTTCCCAAACCAAAGATTCAACGAACCGATCCGCGAAGGGATTGAAGTATGGTCGCCAGGAATCCAAGGGCAACTATATGCGATGGAATTGACTTCGTCACTAGTCGAGGAAATCAAATCTAAGCAGTTGAACGATTCTCTGATCCTTCGGTTATGTGACGAAGTAAAGAAAGGAAAGGCCCCGGGATTTGTCATACAAGATGATGGAGTTCTGAGATTTCAGAGTCGACTTTGCGTTCCCGATGATGATGTTTTGAGGCAGACAATTCTGAAGGAAGCTCACAGCGCACCCTATTCTATTCACCGGCGTGATAAGATGTACAAGGATCTAAAACAAAACTTGGTGGGGAAATATGAAGAAGGACGTGGCGAATACGTTTGAAGTGTTTGACTTGTCGCGAGTTAAGATTGAACATCAGCGACTGGAATGTTAAAACCGCTTAGATCCCTGAGTGGAAGTGGGAGGATATCTCAATGGATTTCATCACCAATATGCCAAGGACCAGGACGGGAATGAACATGATTTGGGTTATAGTTGATCGACTAACCAAGTCGGCTCATTTCCTAGGAATTAAGGACACATGGGGACCCAAGAAATTGGCACGAGTATTTATTGCAGAGATAGTCAGATTGCATGGGACGCCGAAGACTATTATTTCAGATCAGGATGGTCGCTTCGTGTCACACTTCTGGAAGGCAGTTCACAGGGCTTTAGGGACTGAGCTAAACTTTAGCACGGCTTATCATCCTCAAATGGACGGTCAGTCCGAAAGGACTATACAAACCGTAGAAGACATGCTTAGAGCGTGTGCCTTGGATTGGTCGACTGATTGGGAAGCTCACTTGCCGTTAATTGAATTCACCTACAACAATAGTTGGCATACTTCTATTAAGATGGCACCATTCGAAGATTTGTACGGGAGAAGATGCCGATCACCTCTGTGCTGGGATGATTCTTCGGACTTGATCGGGACGGAACCGGAATTGATAGTCCAGACTCAAGAGAAGATAGCTTTGATTCGGAAAGGCGTTGACGCCCAGTCGACAGAAGTCTTATGCAGATATGCGCCGTCGCCCGCTGGAATTCGAGACCGGGGATCATGTGCTATTGAAGGTTTCTCCTACTTGGGGAATCTTCCGTTTTGGGAGGAAAGGTAAGCTAAGTCCGAGATATATCGGACCATTTGAGATCCTCGATAGATTTGGAGATTTAGCATACAGGCTGGCCTTACCGCCATCGCTGAGTCATGTTCATAATGTTTTTCATGTATCCCAATTGCGGAAGTATGTGCCAGATCCCAGTCATGTTATTGATTTCGACGAGATCGAGATAGCTAATGACGGCACCTTCGAGGAGAGACCAATCAAGATACTTGAGAGTCGAGTCAAGCAATTGAGGAATAAACCAATACCCTTGGTTAAAGTTCAGTGGTCTCGGCATGGGGTCGAAGAAGCAACTTGGGAGACGGAAGATAGTATGAAGTCGAGGTACCTGGAATTGTTTGCGATTTAAGTTTCGGGCCGAAACTTCTTTTTAGAGGGGTAGTATGTAATGCCCGGATAATTACTATGTATTTATCTTGTAAGAATCAACTTTGTGATGTTATTATTCGGAGGTTGGTTTCCCGTATTTTCGTATCCTTACATTTTTTTTGGTATCTACAGTATTCTGCATGCATGTTTCTGCACGTGTTAACGTACGTTATCAGACGTCCATAACGTGCGCTAAGACTGCAGTATTACGTACGTTATCTAAAGTGGTTAACTTACGTAAGCTAAGTCAACTTGGGATCGGATAAGGGTCGGCGTGTGGGGGCCGAGGAAGGGGCCGGGGAAGATCCGTGTGATTTCCAAATGAACCTGGACATAGGGTTACGTACGCTATGGTGCATGTGTTACGTACGCTAAGGACATGAATATTACGTACGTAAAACCCTTGCGATTACGTACGTAAGGAAATGGCGAAATCAGGCCAGTGAGTTCTGGTCAGACGACTACGTACGCTATAGTTAGGGTATAACGTACGTTAAGCTTATTACGTACGTAAGGTTAATTGCATAACGTACGTAATGTCCAGAATTCTATTTATATACTTCGACCCTATTTCATTTCTCACCTTTCATTTGGCCGATTTTTCGTGTTCTGGAGATCTTTCATCACCTCTTATCCTTCCTATCATCTTTTGGGACGATTCTTGGGAAGCATAGGCCTTGTAGATTGGTGTTCAAACTTCCAGTGGTTGAGTTTATTCAAGTTCTTCCTTGTTCATCCATTTGTTGAGGTATGTGATCCTTCACCAACTAATTTAGCATGATCTTAGTAATGTTTTGGACCTGTTTTGAGTAGGCCAAACCAGTTTTCTTCTTGAGGAGCCTTTCATCATGGTTTAGAAGATTGAATTCAATTATTTTCGATTCCTCTTGATTGTAGTAATCGTTGAGCAAGCCTCTAGTGATTAGACTATTGATTAGTGTATCTTGAGATTTATAAACCAATCATATCTAGTTTCGAAGATTATCTTAGTTCAGGAGAATGTTATGATCGAACATTTCGGTGAAGAATTAATGGATTGAACTTAAGGATTAATTCGTAGAAGGAGATGATATTGGAACTAGTCTTTATGATGATTCATCGAAGTTCGTATATCTTGTTATTATAAAACATGATTAGAATCCTCCGAGGATGAATTCCATGTTATGTAGTAACAATCAACCGAAGGAATTATGTTAGGACAGAATAGTCCATCGCCATGATAGATGCATCATGCCTTTTTATGATTCATTTGATGATTTCAACGATTATCCGGAACCGTGGGTCATACCGACGTTATTGTTCGATGAAGGTTTGCTTTCCGGTGAGCCGACCGAGTGAGAATTCTCCGAACGGATTGAAGACTGTTGATAGTAGAAATTCTTGTCGCCATTGTTGAGGCAAGTATCGTATTTTGAAAGTTTGTGAACAATTGATGAATTTGATCATGCACATGGTTTATTCGTGTTGTTGATATGAGATTATCATGAGAATTGCTATCGATTTAATGTACGTTCATATTGATGAATATGTCGATTTTTCTCGCATATGTTTATGCATAGTTGTGTTATGTGTAAGTTGTGATGATCCGATGGGATCAAGCGATCTATGCTGAGGGCGCTGGATCGGATGTCCACCTCGTGTTGGTCCGACGGGATCATCTTGGGATCTAGGCTGAGGGCGCTCGATCATTGGACGGGTTTTTCCACCTCGTGTTGGTCCGACGGGATCATCTTGGGATCTACGGTGAGGGCGCTGGATCGTTGGAATACCCATGTTGTGTTGATTGAATCTTGTGGATTCGTATTGTTGGATTCCGGTAGCGGAAGTCCATATTGTGTATGTTTTTATGCATTGTCATTGCATATTTGTGTGTTTCGATACTTGTATTAGCATTGTTTTGCTAACCCCTTCGGGGGTGGACATTTGTTTTGATGTTCAGGTAGCCGAGGAGCGGGGAAGCAGCCACAGTACCATCATGACGATGAAGTGGACCAATGATGTTAATTGTTCGTCGTCTTTGTGGTTTGGCTTCTTGGTTCATTTTCAGTACTCGAGTACGCGTGTCTTTTTAAGATCGTTTCGATATGGTTGTAATAAAGCAGTTGGAACAAATTTTGAAATTTGAATTTTCGGTGATATTGTTGGTTTATATTCACATTTCTTTTAATCAGCCTTGTAAATCCTTACTTAAAGGGATTACGACGCTGTAATTATTCCAATTATCTCGGGGTGTTACAATATGGTACGGAGCTTTGGAAATAGGTTCAGCACCTGGGATCAATTCAATACTAAATTCAACTTCCCTAGCAGGAGGAATACCAGGAAGTTCGTCGGGGAAAACGTTGGGAAAATCTCGTACAACAGGAAGACTTTCAATACTAGGACTCTCCAAAGATGTATCTTTAATAGAAGACAGAAAACCTTGGCAACCATGGGAAATCAAAGTTCGTACCTTCATACCAGAAATAATTTTAGCAGATTTAATGTAACACCCCCAAAATCGTATGGGAATATTACACGCCGTAGACCCTCTCCACAAGGATCTACCAGGCTAAACATCCATAAACAACCAAATGCTTGCCCGGCCAGGGTCAAACAATATAATAATACAGACCGTTAAGGTCACTTACACATAAAACACACAGACCGATGAGGTCACACAACTCTATCAACAGAACTGACTAACAACATTACCCACACAGTGGTCGAAACACAATACAGCGGAAGACTGAATCAACTCTAACAATACAACCAAACTCCACCAACTCTCAACTCTTGATTAGTATCACAGCTCGTCATCCCATTGTGCCAATCCTGTGTTGCTCCCGAACTGCATGTACAGACGCAGCAGGACATCCACCCCGATTACTCGGGGGTTAGTAAAACTCCACTATTTTACTAGTGCAAGTATAAAACGATACGAAATGCAACAAGTAAATAGAAACTACGAATTTAAGATGGAAATCAATTATCAAATGTTTCCGAGAAGTTTTATTAATATTGAACTCAAGCAAGAGATATTTGAAAAGGAACACATCATCTCGGGGGTTTTTAAAGCAGAAGTTCTTTTGGACCTCGAGTCCCAATTTACAAAGCCTTTTCGAAAAACATTAGGGCCTTGGCCCGATTCTCGATTCAAAACACACTAGATAAGATATCATTATGAGTCCGAGATCCATATTTAAAATGTTACCCAAACAAGCACTATAACACGATCCTTGTCCGTACACATCATGTACCGAACTACGGAGGCCTCGACAGGCCTTACCCGGACCGCACACACTGTGCGTACACATCATGTACCGAACTCCGGAGGCCTCGACGGACCCTACCCGGTCACAACATCATTCGTACACATCATGTACCGAACTCCAGAGGCCTCGTCAGACCCTACCTGGATCACACACCTTGTCCGTACACGTCATGTACCGGACTCCAGAGGCCTCGTCAGACCCTACCTGGATCACACACTTTGTTCGTACACATCATGTACCGAACTCCAGAGGCCTCGTCAGACCCTACCTGGAACGCACACACATCGACACGACACAATTCATAATCATCAAATGTCAAGCCATTCCACATTACACCGAAATGTACAATCAAGTATGTAACCAAAACAACACAATATCATGATCATCACAACAACTCAACAATGACCAACCACGCCCGGCACAAACTTAGATGATTTGCACATCCAACACAATTCCACGATGTTAACTAAGTGAAGGTATTATCGTTACCATCAATTGTTCGTAATAATCAATTCATACGAAGCATATACGCGAAAGTAAACCAATGCATCACAACCGTAATACGACGTCCCTATTCACAAGACACAATTCGTATAGTAAAACACTTGCCTTAATAACCGCTACCCAATACTCCGAAGAGCACGGTTCGACCGGGATGCTCGGACCCCGAAGAAGACAACGAACGGAAGGGTTCCGACTCGAGTTCTTCACAAGAATTTCGCCCCTAAGTCATACCAATGATAAATCAACAATCGTACGATGGATAATAATCATACAACGCCCAATCCCCCCTCTAAGACCTTTTGTCGGGCACCTTCAAGGCGTTGACTAAGAACTCGACCAAAACAACGAATCGAAACGATCCAACCATGGAATAACAAGGGAAATGATAGAATTCACTCCGATTCTCGTCAACAAGAAAATGTCCGACGTCAAGACACAAACGATTCAAGATAACAGAAAACGAGAATACCGGACATTACATTCTATCCTATTAAAAATAAGTTTCGTCCCGAAACTTGAAATAAAACATCATGGTAGAATACAAACAAAACCAAAAAGTTCACACAACAAATATCAATTTCTACACGAATTACAGCACGCAGTACGATACACAACTACATCACGGGACACCACCAGGCACTCCCCGAGTAGGAACGAAAACCCAATTCCCGAACATCTTGGCAACGGTCTCACAATACACCACTCGGTGACCCACTTGGCCACACTCGAAACAGTTGACTAACGGTGAACGACAATTCTTCGCAGTACGAGATCAGGCAACAGTCATACAACCCCGATCGAACAAAAAGGATCGAACAATAACGATCGAACAACAATGATCGAACAACAACGATCGAATAACAATGATCGAATAAGAATGATCAAATAACAATGATCGAACAACAACGATCAAACAACAATGATCGAATGACAACAGTTGAAAATTGACTCCGAAGTCCCCACTTCAACTCCAGACATTAAAAGAACTGGTAGAAAGTGAAAGACGTTGCTTTCAAACAAGGTTCACAAGAATCGAACCGAACTCGGAAAGGTCACGATGATAAACAGGTCGATCTGAAACAAGGTCACAACACAAAAAGCATCCGACAGGAAAATCTCCCATGGGTCTCTCAGAGCCGATCTTGATATCTGTGCTGAAGCGCGAACTCCGAAAGTCTCGGTAGCTAATTCGCAAAATTGAATTCGGTGTCCCTCGAGTCCTCACTTGAAATGCGTTATTGACGAGAAGAACAATTTACACGTGCATGCCCCGGCACAACACGGTTGAAACACCTCGGCTCGGCATACCGAAAATACAAATGCTAGATACAATGGGGCATAACGTCGCAAAACAATATAGCGGAGATGCCAACTCAGCACAACAAAGAATCATAACACATATCATATACAACGATTACCATCGTAAAGTAATACACACACAAACACTACAACAACGACGGTATCGTTCGGCGACCTCAACGGCCCGAACGATAACTAGCACATAATTACAAACATTATGAAACAATCACACATGTACACAAACGTACAAACCCAAGCTTCAACATCTCACACTCGTGTGACAACACGCAAATCACCACGAGGCGATAAAAAGTAAACACCAGTTCACACCTCTCATAGAGGGCTAGTACAACAAATGCGTGGCAACGCCTCGACGTTCATGCCACCAATTCGATCATACTCGGGAGCAAACATCATAACAACAACGCGAACATCATACATACATACCCAACCCTCAAACGGGAATGGATAGGTTTTAAAAATGAAAACCTCCTTTTGAAAACAATTTTGGAAAAACACTAGTTGATCTTGAGTATCACCTTTCAAAAAAAGTACAAACGTGAAACATCGTTATCGAGACTTTGGAGAACCATTTCGCATTTGATAAAAATGAGGACACTTTATCTTAGTGAAAAACTTTCAGAATAACACAACCAACCTAACATCCCAATGTCAACATAGGACGACAAATAGCAGCACGATAAAACATCAACTCCAAGTCATCACACAAGTGCACGAACTAACTCTGTAATTTAAGAACTTCATTCAAAAATAATTCACACAGTCACATCAACAGAGATGTTTGGATTTTACCAAATCAAACACAGTCAAAACCACACACGTATCGTAGGGATCAAACACTAGCAACAAAAATAAAATATTTCCGGGGTATTATTCAAATGATAAAATTTTAAAATTCTCAAGTTTGAAAAAATTTGGTGAAATAAAATTTTTGAAAACACTTTTAATACCCCGATCGTCCAATCAAAACCATGTATCTCAACATTTAGAAAACACTGAAATATTCTCCGGCGAGCACAACAACACCACAAACTTATCACAACCACTTGCCCCAACACGTGGACATATGAAGTTCAAAATTTCGAAAACTAAAAATCGTTCTGCAAAATAAAAATTTTCCAAAATCCTTTAGTTCATAACTAAAACGACGGTAATATTTTACAATATCCGAAGTACTTCAAAACACATTTTTCAAATACCGTCTGATTGTGTCATTTGAAAATACACGACCCATTTGTCCAAGTTTAACAAATTTTAAAAAAATCCATA
This sequence comes from Orobanche coerulescens, assembly GCA_033398695.1. Lineage (NCBI taxonomy): Eukaryota > Viridiplantae > Streptophyta > Magnoliopsida > Lamiales > Orobanchaceae > Orobanche > Orobanche coerulescens. The sequence goes on from CM065807.1 coordinate 35,668,222, forward strand.
TAAACCGTGGTTTGACCGCACCACCAAAATATTTTCCAAAAATCGATTTTTTTACAAAAATTCTTAAACTGTAAAGTCCTTCAGAAAACATTCTCAAACTTACCCATAGCGGAAAAAAATTACAACATTCCAAAAACAGTCGAATTTAAAACCACATACTCAAATGGCAACCAGGGTCGCCAATTCAATCAAATGCGTCTCGTGGTATCAAGTTTAAGCACACAGCAAAACCATTCATCGGAGTTTCTCACAAACTCTACCGTAAAACCCATCAAGGCTCACAACTTTCACACCATACCAACCCACATAGTGGTTCAAGGGCCAAACATCAATACATCCAGTTTTATACACATACGGCGTATCCAAGTATCGAATACAACTTCATTGCACAACACCGCGTAAATAAAATTATGCACTACAAATATCACACATAAATGAAATCATTAACACATATATTATGCATAAAAGAGGAGACTTACGTCCACAGGCCGCACGGAGATGACGGTCGCCCACGATACTAATCTCATCCGACAACATATCCAACGCGTTGTGACTACGCACAACTCAACTTGTCACCTGACGACTCGAACGACAAGACAACACATTACTCGACAAATCACGACTCGACTCGACCCGACAGCCTAGGTTTCCGCAACCAAGGCTCCGATACCATAAATGTAACACCCCCAAAATTGTATGGGAATATTACACGCCGTAGACTCTCTCCACAAGGATCTACCAGGCTAAACATCCATAAACAACCAAATGCTTGCCCGGCCAGGGTCAAACAATATAATAATACAGACCGTTAAGGTCACTTACACATAAAACACACAGACCGATGAGGTCACACAACTCTATCAACGAATCGACTAACAACATTACCCACACGGGGTCGAAACACAATACTGTGAAAGACCGAATCAACTCTAACAATACAACCAAACTCTACCAACTCGACTCTTGATTAGTATCGCACTCGTCATCCCCTTGGGCCAATCCATGTCGCTCATTGAACTTTGCATGTACCTGGACGCAGAACAGACATCCACCCCCCAATTACTCGTGGGTTAGTAAAACTCCACTATTTTACTAGGGCAAGTATAAATCGATACGAAATGCAACAAGTAAATAGAAACTACCAATTTAAGATGGAAATCAATTATCAAATGTTTCCAAGAAGTTTTATTAATATTGAACTCAAGCAAGAGATATTTGAAAAGGAACACATCATCCCGGGGGATTTTAAAGCAGAATTTCTTTTGGACCTCGAGTCCCAATTTACAAAGCCTTTTCGAAAAACATTAGGGCCTTGGCCCGATTCTCGATTCAAAACACACTAGATAAGATATCATTATGAGTCCAAGATCCATATTTAAAATGTTACCCAAACAAGCACTATAACAAGATCCTTGTCCGTACACATCATGTACCGAACTCCGGGGCCTCAACGGGCCTTACCCGGACCGCACACACTGTTCGTACACATCATGTACCGAACTCCGGAGGCCTCGACGGACCCTAGCCGACCACAACATCGTTCGTACACATCATGTACCGAACTCCAGAGGCCTCGTCAGACCCTACCTGGATCACACACCTTGTCCGTACACGTCATGTACCGGACTCCAGAGGCCTCGTCAGACCCTACCTGGATCACACACTTTGTTCGTACATGTAATATCCGTAATTTTTCCATTTTTAGGAGTTTCCATTTTGGTGTATGTCTATTTTTATCGACTCGTTTGTAACCGTTTCGACATTTCGAATCTACTTTGTTCTTGGAGTTTTTCCGTTTGGATGAGTTTTGATGACATTTTCACGTAATTTCATTTTATGACATGTTTTGCCGTATGAACGTTCGATTCTCGTTAAACTCGTTCGTTTTCGTGGTTTCATGGTTTGTACAAGTTCGTATGATTGAGTTGGTCGTGTGGAGACTTTCGGGTTGTAAATCCGACGTCGTTTCGTGACTTTCGGTCACTTGGGTCATTTTCGTAATTTCCTATAAGTTTAGGGAATTTCATATTCGTTGTCGTATTTCGGATTCCCGGGTAGTCGGATTGATGTTTTCTTGTGATGGTTAGACTCGTCATCGAATATTCTTCGTAGTCGTATTTTTGGTTCGATAGCAGTCCGGTTTTCGGTCGTCGAATCGTTTGGGCCAGTGCCGATCTGCTTGTCGATGGGTGTTACGGCCGTAACACCCGTGGTTACTGCCGTAAGTTGGCCATGTTACGGCCGTAAGTGTCCCCTATTCTGGCCGTAACAGCCCGGCTTTAAAGCAATGGGCAGAGGTCCAATACCTCAGTTCCTATCCTTTCTCTCGTTTTTTCTTCACGGTGCGACTCCAGAGGCGATTTCTTCAGTTTTGATTGAAGAATTTTTCGTGTTCCATCACCGTAGAATCGTAGTAACATATCACCATCAGCATAATCATCCTCCATCGTCCGAATCCGAGGTATCTTCTTCAGGAACCCTAACTTGTATAAATTGGGGGTTTTTCGGGATTTTCGTGATTGACTCTGAATTGTTCATGTATGTTGCGAAACTTCTTATCGATTGTTGTTATTAGGTGATTCCCAATCCGTTTTTCCTCGAATTAATCCATGTATTGTTGATACGGGGAGATTTTGCATAAACCCTCGCCCGTATCGATTGAACGTCTATTGTCGTGATTTGTAGTCGGGGTTTTGGGAGTATTCCTTTCGATTATTGATGTCCGTCGGGACTGAGTTATGCTAATTCTTCGTTTAGGAACCGTCGTTTTCTACTCGGATCATCCGTAGTCGTTTTTCACTTCCGATTCTTCGAAGATGTCACAAAGGCAAGTACTTTACATTTGTTTACATGTTCTAGTATTTGAATTATGGCTGTATTGTGGTTGTTGTGGATGGATATGTGTATGTTCACCTAGGGACGGTCCGACGGGGCCTCTAGGGATACGTTGTCGTGAGTTTCGTATCGCGAACTGTGGTTAACCACCCAGGGATGTCCGACGGGGCTCTGCGGGGTACGGTGGCCGTGAGTCACGTACCAAGGTTAACTTTAAATTGTTTTGGTTGGAGAATATGTGTTTTGTGCTTGTGCATCGTAAATATTCCGGAATATAAAATGTTTTCTAAAATGATTTTGGCGCATATATTCATCTGATTAGAATGTAGTTCAAATGGATTGTACTTGCACTAGCAGTTGTCGCTAACCCCTTAAATGGGGGAAATACTTTTTGTATTTCAGGTATTGATCGTGGGGACAAGCGAGCACCCGAGCCGTATGAGGATGATGGGCAAGCATGATATTGTCCAGAAATTGATTATTGCTGTCTTGTCTGTCAATTATTATTGATGTCTGATTTTGGGGTTGTATTATAAAATTTGTTTAAGTACTCGAGTACTTCCGATTTGAAATTGTTAATGTTGTGTCCCCGTTTTGGAAAATGGATTTGATATTAGAATTTTATTTGTTGGTTATAGTCTTTTATTTAGCTTGTCGTTTTATTTATGATGGTTTGTCGTTGTCGAATGTCTTGTTTGGTACGTTAGCCTGGTGGATTCCACAGTGTGGGGTCCACGGCGCTGTAATATGCCCTGAATGTCTCGGGGGTGTTACAGAATATGGTATCAGAGATTAGGTTTATGGATACCTAGGCTGTCGGTTATTTGGGTCTAGTTAAGTGTCGTTTTTGGGACGATCACTGCTATGCCATCATCTCAGTACGCCGGTGCTCGTAAGTTTTTCCTAACTTGACTCGTTTCACCGTTCTGTTCTATTCCTGTCTTAGTATCTTGTTGCGTTTTGCGTTTGAATTGTACTTACCCATTACTTCTTCAGAATTCCTGCTGGTAGAGGACGCGGACGCGGTCGCGGACGCGGTAGGGGACGTGGCGCATACGGTGGGGCGGCCATGTCCGATCACTCGGGAACTGATTCGGCGATGCCCTCTTTGTCGAACAGTGTTCCCCCTAGTTCCGGAGGTTAGCAGGACCAGTCTGCTAGCTCCGGTAATGCACATGAGAATGTTGGAGTGGCCAACATTTTGCAACAAGTAGCGAACCAGATGACACTACTGACTCAGGCCGTTCTAGTTGGCCAAGCTAATGCCAACCCAGTTCCGCCTACTGGATCCGGCAATGATAAGTTGCTTCAGGACGTGATTCGTATGCGTCCTCCACAGTTTGATGGTGTTTCCGACCCTTCTGGTTGGGAGAATTGGCTATTCGAGATGGAGAAAGTATTTGAGGCTGCTAATTGTTCCGAGGAGAGGAAAGTACCCATTGCTCAGTACTTCCTCGCCAAGGAGGCAGCAACATGGTGGCAAGTGGTGAAACCACGTGACCGGATAGCTGCGTGGGCAGAGTTTCGAGATCTGATGGAAGATGAATTCTGTCCTTGGCCAGTGAAAGAGGGGAGGATCCGAGCCTTCTTTGAGGCTAAGCCCTAAGACGTTCCTATTTCTCAAGCTATCAAGGACTACAATCAACAGCTGCATTATGTGAGGTACCAAGTCCGAGATGAGCTTGATAAGATCCGCCACTTTGATATGCGGATGAAACCGAGGGTGCGCCACTACATGTCTGGTCTGGGGTGCACGACTTTGAAAGAATATCAGAATAAAGCGATGGCTTATGAGATGTCGTTTTCTGCGACAGAGACGGCAACTGAAGGAAAGAAGCAGAAGACCTCCGGTCAGTTTTCGGGAGGCAAGTCAGGAGGGTATCCGAAGGCTCAGTCTGGTTCGCGAGTCTTTGGGAGTCAGTCACCATTAGTTGGGCGAGGAAACGGTTATAGGTCTGCTCCTACTAGTTCCGTCTGTGGTCCTACGTGCTACAACTGTAGTCGCCCGGGCCACATAATGAGTGAGTGTGATAGGCCTCCGATTCAGTGTCTTGCTTGTGGTCGGATGGGTCATTGTGCTAAGTTTTGTACGGATGCGGCTCAAACTCCAGTTACTCAGATATCAGCCCCAGCTGTGGGAGAGCCGAGTGTGAATCAGGCACCGACAGTTCCTCAGCCGCAGCAGAGTTTTGGCAGAGGTCGAGGACGTGGGCAGCCTTCTAGAGGGGGAGCTTCTAGTGCGGGGTCTGTTCCGCCCCGAGTGTATGAGATGAGACGAGCAGGAGATCCTGACGCGACGGTGGCTACAGGTACCGTCCACATCCTTGATCATCCTGTTTCCGTATTGTTCGATTCTGGTGCTACGCATTCTTTTATATCTATGGATTGTGTGCTTAAATGCGCATGTTGATTGCCTTGTTGCTTGTGAGCCTTTTGTTGTTAAACTTCCTTGTGGTGTTAGCAGCGTGGGGGATCGTGAGGTTAGAGATTTTCCAGTGAGTATCGCGGGGAGGGTTTGGCCTTCTAATCTGATTGCGGTAGATATTAGAGATTAGGATTTGATTCTGGGTGAGGATTGGCTGGACCGTCATGGGGCGATCATGAATTATAGAACGAGAACCGTTTCGATGTTAGCCTCTGACGGTACCGAGCATTCTTTTGTGGGGCGTAAGCGGAGTAGCCAGAGGTTACTGATCAGCGCCTCGAGGGCCGTGAGACTGCTTCGAGGAGGTTGCACGGGCTATTGGTGTTACGCTTTGAGATCGGAGGAAGGGGGAGTCGAACTCTCGTCTATTCCGGTAGTATGTGAGTATCCTGACGTTTTTCCAGACGAGTTGCCGGGTTTGCCGCCGGACCGAGAGGTTGAGTTTACCGTCGACTTAGAGCCGGGGGCAGCCCCGATTTCTAAGACGCCATACCGTATGGCGCCCGCCGAGATGCTTGAATTGAAGAAACAGTTGGGAGAGTTGATAGACATGGGGTATATTCGACCGAGCGCTTCAACTTGGGGCGCACCGGTCCTGTTTGTGAAGAAGAAGGACGGGTCACTTCGTTTGTGTATCGACTACCGAGAGTTGAACAAAGTGACCATCAAAAACAAGTATCCGCTCCCGAGGATTGATGACTTGTTTGACCAGTTGCAAGGGGAAACCGTATTTTCGAAGATTGATTTGAGATCGGGGTATTATGAGCTCTGAGTGAAGGATACTGATATTTCGAAGACAGCCTTTCGGACGAGATACGGTCACTACGAGTTTGTGGTTATGCCTTTTGGGCTAACCAACGCACCAGCCATGTTCATGCAGCTTATGAACAAAGTCTTTATCGAGTACCTCGATAAGTGTGTAGTCGTTTTTATCGACGACATTCTGATTTACTCGAGGAGCGAGGAGGAGCACGCCCGTCATTTGCATATCGTGTTAGACATTTTGAGAGCTCAGCATCTTTTTGCGAAGTTCTCAAAGTGTGAGTTTTGGTTGCGGGAGGTTATGTTTCTCGGTCATGTGATCTCGGTCGAGGGTGTTCGTGTGGACCCACATAAGGTAGAGGCAGTGTTGGATTGGGCGCCGCCCAAGAACGTGAAGGAGGTCCGCAGTTTTCTGGGATTAGTCGGGTATTACCGTAGATTCGTCGAGGGGTTCTCTAAGCTCGCTCGACCGCTGACTCAGTTGTTACAGAAGTCAGAGAAGTTTGTGTGGACCGATGAGAGGCAGAATAGTTTTGAGGAGTTGAAGAAGCGGTTGACGACCGCTCCTGTTTTGGCCTTACCGAGTGGTAATGAGGGTTTCTCAGTTTTTAGTGATGCTTCGGGCCAAGGGCTCGGATGTGTACTTATGCAGCACGGGAGGACGATTGCGTATGCTTCCCGTCAGTTGAAACCGTATGAGTTGAATTACCCTACGCACGATCTTGAGTTGGCCGCAGTTGTATTTGCGTTGAAGATTTGGCGTCATTACTTGTATGGCTCGTCGTGTCAGATTTTCACCGATCACAACAGCCTAAAGTACATTTTCACCCAGAAAGAGCTTAATATGAGACAGAGGAGATGGTTGGAGTTGATTAAGGACTACGACCTCGAGATTCTATATCATCCGGGTAAGGCAAATGTGGTGGCAGATGCCCTGAGCCGGAAATTGGTAGCGCTTCGGGCGCTTGAGCTACTTACGGCCCAGTCGGGACTTCCGCGAAATTTTATGAGGTTGAGCATTGAGGTTGTACTACCAGAGAGTTCCGGGCAGTTGCGTACTCTTGAGATTTATTCATCTCTGGTCGATGATATTAAATCGGGACAGTTGGAGGACCCGATGTGTATTCAGCTCCGAGAGAGTGTAGGAAAGGGGAAAGCCCCGGGATTTGTTATTCATGAGGACGGAGTGTTGAGATTCCGAGGTCGGTTGTGTGTTCCGAACGACTCGGGATTGAGGCAAAGTATTATGCGAGAGGCCCATGCGTTGTAGGTCACAAGTCGTCCAGAAACAAGTCTAGAGGGGGGGTGAATAGACTTGTTGAAACTCTTGAACTCTTTTTCTCGAAGAGTGAGTTTCTTCAGCTGATGATCAAACAAATGACTAGGAGTCGTTTGTTCTTGGATATGTGCGGAAGTCAGCTGATGACGAATATAAATTAACTTAATGAAACACTTTAACAATGGATGCAGCAGTTAGAGTATGATGCGAGAAAGCATAAATAACACAAAGCGGTTATAGTGGTCTCGGAGGTGGGGTAATCCTCTACTAATCCACTTTTCTCCAAACCAGTTGGAGATGAATTCACTATAATTGTCAACCGGTGATAAATATTACGGTGATTCACTACACACTACAACAGCTTCCAACCGGTGGAATTCCGTGCCGTTGTACACACTTGATCGCCTTGCACCTCTTGATCCGCGATCCTCGGATGCCTTCTGATCTGCTACTTCAACGGTGAAGTACCCCTTACTCAAGGTTTAAAGACAAGAGTGTTTGTCTTCTCCAACTAAAGAGCTTCCTTGAATATGAACTTTTGGATCTGCTCTTTTTCTCGATGCTATTTGATTGCTTAGGATTGCTTTGTTTGCTTTGATCGCTTAGAATATAAGTTCGCACCGGTAGTTGCTCAGTTTCAAATCTCCGGGTATATATATAGATCACGATCTCTGAGCTTCTTCCTTGTAGCCGTTGCAAATCTTTGAACAAATCCGTCCGTTGGAGGGAGACTTCATTGTTTAATCTTTTCTGAACGTTGCAAGGCTGGATTCCCATTATTTAATTTTATCTTCCGACCGTTGTGATGACTTCTGCATGTGAGCGCCGAATCTTTTGAATATAAAAGGATTAAAGTCTTCACGGTGGGTCAGGATGATTTAAATAAATCATATCTCTTGCGGGAATCACTCCAATTTGTCTCTTCACGTTGCATGTGAGCTTTCCGTAATATTTGACTTTTCAAAGCATGATGACGTGGACTTGGAGTACTAGGCTGTAGTTGAGTAGACTGATGTGCAGCTTACTTCTCTGCAGGTAGGTCGTCTCGGTATATCTTGTTTGAGACTTGTCGATCGAGTGACTTCCACGAGGTTCCTCGGTGATCTGGTCAAACTACTCTTGACAATTTTTAGTTGACCAGGGCTACTCTGATTGGAGTCGGCTGTACTTCTCTGATAGACTAGACTGTACTTTAGTACTTAGCCGATTTTCAGCCTAACTAACTTTGGCCTACAGAAGACACTCATTTGGTTCTTCTTTACACTTTGCCAATTTTATACTTAACACATTTTGGCCTATGGAAGATACTCATTTGGTTCTTCCTTACATTTCGCCAATTAATAAACATTTGATTCTAAATTAATGACATCATCAAAATCTAACAAGTATTCCTAACAAATTCCCCCTATTTTGATGATGGCAAAACTAAGTAAAAAATCAAATGGCCAAGTCTGCACTTCAGTGCAAGACAAAACTGAAATCAGTCTAATATTGAGACAACTGGAAAATTGTCATTCAACAGACTGTTCATAAAATTTTCTGACTTTTATCATTGAAATTATACAAGATTGTTTTAAGTACAGAAAAATAAAATTACAAGAAAGAAAATATATAAAATCATCTGCCTCTTCCTCTGCCTCTTCGAACAGGCTGCTTGGCAGGTCTGAATGGTTTGGCTCCAATGGGTCTTACCTTGACTGGAGCAAGGTCATACTTCCTTTTCACCACTAGAGCTGCGAAATCCTGCTCCTGCTGCGATCTGAATTTGTTCTCAAGGCAGACTCGCTTGATTTCCTCCTGGAGTTGTAGTTCATCAAGTTCACCATCCATGCGGATTGGTGCTTCTTCAGCTCTGAATTTAGGGATCATGGGAAAAGCTTTTTGATCTTTTGCATGCTTCTTTAGGATAGCCCAAAGCTTGGGATGAACTGCTTCCATCCAGTTTATGAAAATCTCCTGTGGGGAGAGTTTGTCATCTTGAAGTAGTTCCCAGACATAAAAGTCTCTGATGAACTTCTTCCTAGCAGCTCCCCATATTTCAATAGCTTCAAGTGGGCAGAAATCTTCAACATACCACAGCTCCAGACCTTCCCACTCAAGAGTAGGTTCGAAGCCGCCTCTGGTCCTTCTGCGCTTCCCTTCAGGCTGGTCAGCCTTGTCTTCTGAATCTACAGGTTCCTTCCTCTTTAGGCTAGAGGGTCCTTCAAGCTGGGGGACATCCTGCTTTTTCTTACTTCTGATTTCTCTCTCTTCCCCCTGAATCCTCTCTTCCCCCTTTTTGCCAGCATCAATGAGGGTTGTTAATTGTTGCTCCATGCGGCTCATCCAGTCAGACATGCCAAAAGGCATTCTGTTGTTTGTAGGAGGAGGAGGCTGAGGGATCTGTCTCTGCAGCAAGGTGTCGATTTTGGCATTAATGGTCTGAAGGTCAGGAGTGACCTGTGTTGATAGCAGCTCCCCAATGGTGTCTCTGACAATCTGCTTGATCAGCTCAGTCATGGTGGGTGATAACTGAGCTGATGGGGAGTGTTCTCCGATCCTTCAAAGAATGGAGCCACTAGGCTGAGGCTCCTGGCTGCAGCAGGTAAGTCAGATAGAGTCTTCTCAGGGTCCCCGACTGAGTCCTCTGCCCGGCTCGGCGTCTAGGTGGTGTCTGGGAGGTACAACAATCCTATCTGCAGCTTCGTTGGTAGGCTCTGGCTCCTTCTCTGGCTCCTTTTCTCTTTCTTCCTCTTTCCCTTCTTCTTCTTCAGGTTTCTCTTTTTCTTTCTCCTCATCTTTTTCTCTCTCTTCTCCAGATTTTTCTTTCTCCTCATCTTCTTCTTTTTCTTCTCCAGCCGCCACACCAGCTCCTCCTTCACCTCCATCATTATGATCATCATCATCATCATCCTTAGCATCATCTTTTTCCTTCTCTCCTTCATCATCATCATCATCATTATTCTTAGCATCATCTTTTTCCTTCTCTCCTTCATCATCATCATCATCATCATTCTTAGCATCATCTTTTTCCTTCTCTCCTTCATCATCATCATCATCATTCTTAGCATCATCTTTTTCCTTCTCTCCTTCATCATCATCATCATCCTCCTTATTTTCTTCTTCTTTTTCTTGCTCCACTTCTTCTCCTTCTTCTTCATCTTCTTCATCTTCCACTTCTTCTGTTTTTTCAATTTCCTCTGTCTCCTTTTCAACTGGTATGTTTTCTTCTTGTTCTTCTTTTGCTTCTTCATCCTCCTCAACCAAATTGATAATTTCATTTTCTTCATCAACTTCTTCTATCTTAATCTCCTTTTCTACCTTCTCCTCTTCCTCCTCTTCTCCAAAAGTACCATCAAAAATACTCAACATTATAGAATGGATAAAATGGTCCATGTTTTTCTCAAAATGTGACATGAACCGCTTATCTGGAGGAGTAAAGCCAAATCTGACTCTTTGCAAAAATCAGTCAGAACATCCTCCGTGGCTTGGGGGTATTCCCAACCACTAGTTTCAACAAAAATTTGAAAATTTGTAAAGGACATGGTTTTAAGAGTTTTCCACTCCTTAAAAATATTGACAAAAGAATTTTTTTCTTGTGGCTTGACAAGTGAAGTTGTTCTATGGAAAGATTAAAAGTGTTATTTTCCAAAAGATTGAATGTGTAATGCTTGAGGATAGATATAACAAGACTGCTTCCTCTTCTTCGGTCATGTATCTGGAGGAGTAATGACAGTACAATTCGGTTTCGGTGTGCAGTGCGGTGATCCAGGATGGCTGGAGGCGGGCGATGGATGGCATGATGTTCGTGTTGCTCTCCTTCAGCGATGCAGCTTCCTTGGCCTCTTTGGAGAGGGTTCAGGTGATGACTGCAGGTTGGAAGGTCCTTCTGGGGCTGGTCCCCTTCTCTTGAAACGGATGGCGATTGGAGTATCATCAGACTCATTCTCGGACTCGACTGCAGTTCCGATCTCAGCTGCAGGTTGGTCCGAGTCTGATAGATCGTACCTTGGGCAAAAGCTTGAGTCTGGTAAATCCTTCAATATCTGGGCTGCCCTCCCAGTGACTCCAACCTTTTTCTTGTCGTGGTCCATATGACCTAGCCTCTTGTTTGGGTGGAAAGGGTCAATGTTTCCCTTGGCCACTCCAGTCTGCTCCAAGAACCAACTAAGATGCGTTCCGAACGCCAACTTAGTCTTGAACTTCTTCTCTCCCTCGAGCCATTCGACCTTGTTCACTTCACGAACAAGTTGCCTGAAAATGTAATCGGCCCAATCTACTTCCTCTCGCTGAATTAACGCACCCAACACCATGAATTTTGAGGATGATAGTTGGTCATAGCTTCCTGCCATTCCCATGACTATCTTATTTGTGATGTCCAGAGCGACTCGATAAACTCTTTTCAACTCATTTCTCTTCGCCGTGAACTTCAATTTCTCAGGGACATTTTCGAGCTTAATCGTCTTCCACGTTTCGGCGGGTGATTGTTTGAGTGCTTCGACCGCCAAACCGCGATTTTTCATCCCGAATACAGAGCGAATCTTCTCTGTATCTATGGTGACCGTAGTACTCCACCGTGCTCGAATCCCGTCTTTGAATCGTAAGCGTTGCGATAAAATTCAACCACATCTTCTTTGAACAAGTGTTGAGGGTTGATTTCGAAAGCAGGTAGATTCCGTTCGTTCATCGCCGGATTAAGTCGAGCATATCAAAGTCCTCTAGGTTTGCTTCGAGAATCCTTGAAATCGACGACCATGGAGAAGATAACCGTCCTTCATCGCCTTCAAGTTTGCTCCACAAAGATGCCATTTCGCAAAAGATTTTAGGATTTAGTGTGTATTTTGCTCTGTAAATTTTAGGGTTTCTGAAAGCGTAAAGAGGAAAGTGAAAGGGTTTTCTTCCTTATAAAGAAGATGAAGTGACGTTTGGATTAGTTTATTATAAGTTTAAACGGTGGTACGCCTTTTCATATTCTTTTGAATTTCAAATTTGAATCGGTGGCCCCATTTAAAATTTGACGGTTGATTCTGATTGGCCACCGTAGAGGTTAATTAAATGGGCGTGTGACGCGTGTATTTAAAATTGCCACTTGGCTCATAAAATGTATTTTTAAATGCTATTTCTTAAGCCAAAATAATATTATAAATATGGCAGATAAAAATGAAAATTAGAGATCAGTTTAGAGAACTTAGCTGGTCTGATTCGTTGACTGTTGACCGCTCTGCTACAGGTGAGTTTGACTTCTCGCCTGGTACTCTGTACAGCTAAGTTGCTTCAACTGGCCTTCGTCTTCTCGCCTGCATCAGCTTAGGCTGATTCTGGGGGGTTCGTCCTTCCTTCAACTTGCTTCAGAACTAGATTCCCAATCTAGTAATCCAAGATCTCTGCTAAGCTCTAGGAATCTTTCTTCTGGCAGGGGTTTGGTGAAGATGTCAGCTATTTGGTAGTCTGTGCTGACTCTTTCAACTCTAACCCTTTTGTTAAGCACATGGTCTCGAATGAAATGGTGCTTAACGTCAATGTGCTTTGTCCTTGAGTGCAAAACCGGATTGTTGGTTATTGCAATAGCACTATTGTTGTCACACCATATAGGAACTTCGTTGGCAATAATATTGTAGTCCCTTAATTGTTGTCTGATCCATAGGATGCAGGCACAACAATACTGCAGCTAGGTATTCGACTCTGTAGTGGAGATAGAGTTAGAAACACCTTCTTGCTAAACCAGGATATCAGTCTGGTTCCTAGGAATTGACACGTTCCACTAGTGCTCTTCCTATTGATTTTGCATCCGGCGAAATCCGCATCTGAGTATCCTGATAGCTCGAAGTTGTCATCTTTGGGGTACCATAGTCCAACATTAATGGTAGACTTTAGGTACTTGATTATTCTCTTGGCTGCATCTAGGTGTGATTGCTTCGGCTTGGACTGGAATCTTGCACAAACTCCAACTGCATATGATATGTCTGGCCTGCTTGCAGTTAGGTACAGAAGAGATCCGATGAGTCCTCTGTAGTGGGTTGAGTCCACTGATATTCCTGCCTCGTCTGCATCCAGGTGAGTACTTGTGCTCATTGGAATTCTTGCGGGTTTGGCTGATTCCATTCCATATCTCTTGATAAGATCTCGGGTATACTTTGCCTGGTTGATGAAAATTCCTTTTTCCATCTGCTTAACTTGTAATCCGAGAAAGAAGTTAAGCTTTCCCATCATACTCATCTCAAATTCTCCTTGCATGAGGTTGGAGAATTTCTCACATAGTTCTGGATTGGTTGATCCGAATATGATGTCATCCACATAAATCTGAACTATTAGTATGTGGCCTTCGTGCTCCACTCTAAATAGGGTCTTGTCCACTTTTCCTTTGCAAAAACCATTTTTCTCAAGAAACACAGACAGTGTTTCATACCATGCTCTCGGTGCTTGCTTGAGTCCATACAGAGCCTTCAACAGCTTATAGACTTTGTCTCCTTTGACAAAACCTGGGGGTTGCTCTACATAGACTTCTTCTTCTAGGATTCCATTCAGAAACGCACTTTTTACATCCATTTGGTAGACTTCAAAATCCTTGAATGCAGCATATGCGAGGAATAGTCTGATGGCTTCTAATCTTGCAACAGGTGCATAAGTTTCATCAAAATCTATTCCCTCACATTGTGCATAACCTTTTTCTACGAGTCTGGCTTTATTCCTAACAACAGCTCCGTCTTCATCACTTTTGTTTTTATACACCCATTTGGTGCCAATAACTTTCTTGTGATTAGGTGCATGCATTAGTTCCCAAACATTGTTTCTCTCCATCTGCTCCAATTCCTCTTGCATGGCATTAATCCATGAATAATCTTCCAAGGCTTGTTCTGCTGCCTTGGGTTCAATTTGCGACATGAAACATGAGAACATCGCCATTCCTGCTGGTAGAGTTGACTGTCTTGTCTTGACTCCATCACCAACTTTCCGATAATTTGCTGAATTGGATGATCCTTGAGCCATTTGGGGATCTCGTCCTCTTCGGGTTTGTTCCCCCTGTTGGATTGCTCGTGGTTGTCTGCATCTGCTGGATTCTCGTCCGCAATGGATCGGCTACCGCCTTGTCATCTGCAGCCTTGGTTGCAGATGCAGATGAGTCTTTGTCGACTCATTTGGTCTTCTTGACAAGCTGGATCGGATAGGTTTGGTGATCCTGTCGATCTGCAGTTGGGTCTTCATCGGCCGCAGTTGGGTCATCGGTGATCTGCAGTGAGTCCACCATTCCGATGTCATGTACAATGACTTCTTCAAGGGTTCTTTGACTTGAGCTTGTTCTCAATTTGCTCAAGCCGTTTCTGTACTCAACAAGAGATTCATCAAAAACAACATGGGGTGTTTCTTCCACAACTAAGGTTCTTTTGTTGAAAACTCTATATGCCTTGCTTCTTTGGGAATATCCCATAAATAGACCATCATCGCTTTAGCATCAAAGGCATTTAGTGTGTTTTACCGTTGTTGTGGATGAAACACTTACAACCAAAAACATGAAAGTAAGCAACGGTAGGAGTTCTATTATTCCAAACCTCATAGGAGTTTTGCCATGTCTCCCTACTATCATACTCTGCTCGGGTGTGGCAGGTGTGTTGACTTCACCCGAGAACCTTTTGGGTAGGTCCGCTCGCAATCATGGACCTTGCCGCTTCCTTCAGGGTTCTTTCCTTCTTTCAGCAACACCATTACTGGGGCGTCACAGGCCGCAGAGCTCGTGCTAGATCCCATTCGATCGTGAAATCGATTATCGCCTTGTTGAGAAACTCTCCTCCTCTCTCGATCGATCTTGATTATGGAGAGGGATTTCTCATTCTGGATCCTTCTCAGGCTCGAGTAACTTGGTCAAGGTTTCACTTTTCTTGTATAGAAAAATGATCCAAGTGTACCTTGAATAATCATCTACAATCACAAGAGCATGCTTTACGCCGCTCAAAGTCCTTGGCTTGATAGGACCAAATAGATCCATGTGGAGTAGATCTAAGATCCTTGTTGTGAGCGTTGTAAGGTGCCGGCTTGAACGACGCCTTGGTGCGCTTTCCCTTCGACATGCATCACAGTGCTTCCTTCTTGAATGCTTCATTTGGAAGTCCTCGACCGGCTTCGAGAGCTAATCTTGTTGATGGCTTTGAAGTTTAGGTGACATAGTCTTTTGTGCCACGACCATCCATTCTCGGCTACGGTCTTGGATAGAAAACAGAGTTAGGTGTTCTGTGTTCCAATCAATCATGTATACATCTCTTCTTCTAACCCTTGTAGCTTTATTTCTCCGGATAAGATGTCTATCACCATACACTTCAAGATGGTGAAGACTACTATATTCTTCTCGTCGCGAATCGGCTTATGCTCGGGAGGTTGTATTTGAGACCTTTGACATAATGAACTTTGGATATTACAATGTTTCCTCGGTGCAGCTCTCCAAAGCCTTTTGTCTGTCCTCTAGAGCTATCTCCAAAGGTTACATCGGGACCTCTTTCTTTGATATATTTGGTCAGCATCTTCTTGTTCCCGGTCATGTGCCTTGAGCATCCAGAGTCTACAAACCACTCTTCACCTCCAAAATTTGAGCTTGAGGAGATGTGGTTGTAGTCCTTCCACCTTTTCTGCAATTAAACAAGCAGAGATTTAGGTACCCAAATTTGTGTGGGTCCTTTGGGGTTAGTGGGTTTCCTGGAGAATTGATTTCTCCTTGGATTATAGGAATTGTTATTATTATTATAACCCTTATACGGTGCCTGTGGTCGAGGTCTAAATCTCCTGGTTGGATTGTATACCGGATATTCCTCAAAATAGTGTGGGCCATTTCTAAATCTAGGCTGAGACCATTTATTAAATCTTTGTGGTCTCCACACTTGTTCGTTTTGGTAATTTGGATAACCTTGAGGTTTCCATCTGCCCCTCCCATTATGAAATCTATTTTTAGGGAGTTGTTGGTAATAGTGGGCATGTTATGCAGTCTTGCTTTTGCACAGGCCTTTGCCTAGTCGCTGTCTAGGTGGTATGCAGTGTAACATTGCGGCTAGACGTTTGACTTAATTGTTGCTGTTTTTGAAAATCGGTTTATACACGTGCTCAGTGATCGAGACCATTGTTTCTCCCTTGATGAAAGTGGTTTTAGAACTAGAGGAGTGTGGGGATCATATCAAGGCCCGATCTGGAATATAGTGGCCTCTTGTTAGTACACAATTCGTCGAGTTAACGACGCTTTCAGGAGGTTATTTCCTGCGCTTTGAGTTTTATTTAATCGTGCCGACTTAGTAAACTCGGCTTTGGCATGAGCAAGTGCGGTGACTTTTCTTTAAGTAAAATATTTAGCCGGTCTATCTCAATTGTATTGGCACTTGCACGGTTTTAAAATCACTGTATTTGTCTCATCTTATTTAAATCTAGATCGAGTTTTTCAAAATCATTTTTCACCGCCTATTCTCATCTTGCAACTTAGTCTTCTCTGTGATCTGACTTGATGTGCGATTTAAGTGTTTCAAAATCTTTGAATAATTGATTTACCGATTCATGTAAATCCATATCTTGCGACATGGCCGAGCTATTATTTGAACCGGTAGGTTTATAGGTTACCTCTTCATCGCCCAAGTTTGCCATCGTGCAATCATATTCCTCGTCGTCATCGGAAAAAAGCCGCTTGATTCGACTTGCTCTGGTCTTCTCCGATGAGAGCTTTTCTTCCGTCTTCCTTCTCGCCACCTCCTTTTTGGTTTCATCCTTTTTGAGCTCGGGACAATCCATTTGGATGTGTCCTATCTTATGTGATTGTAACATTCAACTTTCCGCCTTCCCGGCCTTACGGTTTCTTAAGGATTCTCCTTGTAGTTTTTCTTATACTTGGAGTAGTTCTTCCTGGGTTCTTGAATCTTTGCATAATGAAAGCCATTTCCTCCTCAAAGTCTAGCGGATTTGGAGGTTTCACATCGACGAGGCTCTTAGCAGGGACTCATTTGCCAAATGCGATTCCCTTCTCTGCGAGGCTC
This sequence comes from Orobanche coerulescens, assembly GCA_033398695.1. Classification (NCBI taxonomy): domain Eukaryota; kingdom Viridiplantae; phylum Streptophyta; class Magnoliopsida; order Lamiales; family Orobanchaceae; genus Orobanche; species Orobanche coerulescens. The sequence continues at coordinate 35,685,500 of CM065807.1, forward strand.
GGTCGAGGATGAACTCGGAAGTTCGAACTCGTAAGCCTTGAATCGAGAACGACTCTGAATTTTTATCTTATTCAGGTCTTTGGACTCTCTCATAGCTACAACCTTCATGCTCCATTCGGGATTGAGCGATCGAGGACCTTGAGTGCCATTTCCACTGTTGCCATATGTTTTCCCAGGAGTTGATCTCGTTGATAATTTCGGTGAATCTTGTGTCCACTTGGTCTATAGATTCTCCATTCTTCATTTTAAAGTTGTCAAACTTTTGGATGGCTATTGACAACTTGTTCTCCTTGATCATCGTTCCTTCACACATTAGAGCTAATGTGTCCCAAATCTCTTTGGCATTCTTGCAATTTTTAATCTTGACCATTGTGGATTTGTCAAGAGTTTGGTAAAGCACATCTCGGCCTGTTGTCAAGATTGGCCGCCTTTCTCTCTTCGGGGTCAGCTCCGTTCTCTTCTTAGGAATCTTTTCGGGCCTCCCACTGCGATCTCCTCGGGTGTGTTGTCCTTCTCGAAAATGAATGGACCATCTTCAATGATGCACCACATGTCGTCATGGATTGAAGATAAATGTGCTCGCATTCTTATCTTCCGAGAGATCATACTCGTCACGTAAAAGACAGTAGTCTAGAGTGCATGTGTTCCATTATAACGTGAGAGATAAGATATATATCTTAATATGGATCTCGGTTCGTGAAAAATATGAACCAACCTCTCGATACCACTTGTAGGTCACAAGTCGTCCGAAACAAGTCTAGAGGGGGTGAATAGACTTGTTGAAACTCTTGAACTCTTTTTCTCGAAGAGTGAGTTTCTTCACCGATGATCAAACAAATGACTAGGAGTCGTTTGTTCTTGGATATGTGCGGAAGTCGGTGATGACGAATATAAATTAACTTAATGAAACACTTTAACAATGGATGCGGCGGTTAGAGTATGATGCAAGAAAGCAAGAAATAACACAGGCGGTTATAGTGGTCTCAGAGGTGGGGTAATCCTCTACTAATCCACTTTTCTCCAAACCAGTTGGAGATGAATTCACTATAATTGTCAACCAGTGATAAATATTACAGTGATTCACTACACACTACAACAGCTTCCAACCAGTGGAATTCCGTGCCGTTGTACACACTTGACTGCCTTGCACCTCTTGATCCGCGATCCTCGGATGCCTTTACAGTCTGCTACTTCAACCAGTGAAGTACCCCTTACTCAAGGTTTAAAGACAAGAGTGTTTGTCTTCTCCAACTAAAGAGCTTCCTTGAATATGAACTTTTGGATCTGCTCTTTTTCTCGATGCTATTTGATTGCTTAGGATTGCTTTGTTTGCTTTGATCGCTTAGAATATAAGTTCGCACCGGTAGTTGCTCAGTTTCAAATCTCCGGGTATATATATAGATCACGATCTCTGAGCTTCTTCCTTGTAGCCGTTGCAAATCTTTGAACAAATCCGTCCGTTGGAGGGAGACTTCATTGTTTAATCTTTTCTGAACGTTGCAAGGCTGGATTCCCATTATTTAATTTTATCTTCCGACCGTTGTGATGACTTCTGCATGTGAGCGCCGAATCTTTTGAATATAAAAGGATTAAAGTCTTCACGGTGGGTCAGGATGATTTAAATAAATCATATCTCTTTGGGAATCACTCAATTTGTCTCTTCACGTTGCATGTGAGCTTTCCGTAATATTTGACTTTTCAAAGCATGCTGACGTGGACTTGGAGTACTAGGCTGTAGTTGAGTAGACTGATGTGCAGCTTACTTCTCTGCAGGTAGGTCGTCTCGGCTGTATACTGTTTGAGACTTGTCTGATCAGGTGACTTCCCTGAGGTTCCTCGGCTGCAGTCTGGTCAAACTACTCTTGACAATTTTTAGTTGACCAGGGCTACTCTGATTGGAGTCGGCTGTACTTCTCTGATAGACTAGACTGTACTTTAGTACTTAGCCGATTTTCAGCCTAACTAACTTTGGCCTACAGAAGACACTCATTTGGTTCTTCTTTACACTTTGCCAATTTTATACTTAACACATTTTGGCCTATGGAAGATACTCATTTGGTTCTTCCTTACATTTCGCCAATTAATAAACATTTGATTCTAAATTAATGACATCATCAAAATCTAACAAGTATTCCTAACATGCGTCACCTTACTCAGTCCATCTGGGCTCGAGTAAAATGTATAAAGATCTGAGGAAGAATTTCTGGTGGAACGATATGAAGAAGGAGGTAGTTCAGTTTGTAGCTAAGTGTTTGACTTGTCAGGAAGTCAAGATTGAGCATCAGCGGCCAGCCGGGTTATTGAAACCACTTCCCGTCCCAGAGTGGAAGTGGGAGGATATCTCTATGGATTTTGTCACGGGTTTGCCGAGGACGAAGGCTGGTATGAATATGGTGTGGGTGATTGTAGACCGACTGACTAAGTCGGCACATTTTCTGGGCGTCAAGGATACTTGGGGTCCAGAAAGTTGGCTCGTATTTTTATCGCACAGATAGTGAGGCTTCATGGTACACCGAGGACCATTATTTCAGACCGAGATGGCCGATTTGTATCGCATTTTTGGCATGCGGTGCATAAGGCATTGGGGACACAGTTACGTTTGAGCACTTTGTTCCATCCCCAGACTGATGGGCAGTCCGAACGTACCATTCAGACGTTCGAGGATTTGTTGCGTGCATGCGCGTTAGACTAGAGTAGTGACTGGGAGGAACATCTGGCCTTGATTGAGTTTATTTATAATAATAGCTGGCACGCGTCGATTAAGATGGCACCGTATGAGGCACTTTATGGACGATGTTGCCGATCGCCGATATGTTGGGACGAGCCATCCGATCTAGTTGGTACCGAGCCAGACCTTGTGTTAGAGACGAGGGAGAAAGTTGAATTGATTAGAAAGAGAATGTTGGCTGCTCAGAGTCGACAAAAGACTTATGCGGATGTCAGGCGTCGACCTTTGGAGTTCGAGGTGGGAGATCATGTTCTGTTGAGGGTATCCCCGACGAAGGGAGTTTTCCGTTTTGGGAAAAAGGGGAAGCTCAGTCCGAGGTATATTGGGTCCTTCGAGATATTGGAGAGAGTCGGTGAGTTGGCATATCGTTTAGCTTTGCCTCCGTCGTTGAGTCATGTTCATAGCGTATTTCACGTTTCCCAGCTGAGGAAGTATGTTCCGGACCCGTCCCACATTATTGATTTTGGAGACGTGGAGATCGAGAAGGATGTTACGTTTGAGGAGAGGCCCGTTAAGATTTTGGAGCGTCGAGACAAACAGTTAAGGCACAAAACCATTCCTTTGGTTAAGGTGCAATGGTGGAGGCACGGAGTAGAAGAAGCGACGTGGGAGTTAGAGGAGGATATGCGTTCGAGGCATCCCGAACTTTTTGATTCTTAAGTTTCGGGACGAAACTTTATTTTAGAGGGGGAGAATGTAATATCCGTAATTTTTCCATTTTTAGCAGTTTCCATTTTGGTGTATGTCTATTTTTATCGACTCGCTTGTAACCGTTTCGACATTTCGAATCTACTTTGTTCTTAGAGTTTTTCCGTTTGGACGAGTTTTGATGACGTTTTCACGTAATTTCATTTTATGACATGTTTTGCCGTATGAACGTTCGATTCTCGTTAAACTCGTTCGTTTTCGTGGTTTCATGGTTTGTACAAGTTCGTATGATTGAGTTGGTCGTGTGGAGACTTTCGGGTTGTAAATCCGACGTCGTTTCGTGACTTTCGGTCACTTGGGTCATTTTCGTAATTTCCTATAAGTTTAGGGAATTTCATATTCGTTGTCGTATTTCGGATTCCCGGGTAGTCGGATTGATGTTTTCTTGTGATGGTTAGACTCGTCATCGAATATTCTTCGTAGTCGTATTTTTGGTTCGATAGCAGTCCGGGTTTGAGTCGTCCGAATCGTTTGAATGAATGCCGATCTTCTTTGTCGGTAGGGTGTTACGGCCGTAACACCCAGAAGTTACGGCCGTAAGTTGGCCATGTTACGGCCGTAAGTGTCCCCTGTTACGGCCGTAACAGCCCATTTATTTTAAAGCGGCGGGCGGAGTCCAATACCTCATTTCCTATCCTTTCTCTCGCTTTTTCTTCAGTGCGACTCGCAGGCGATTTCTTCAGTTTTGATTGAAGAATTTTTCGTGTTCCATCACCGTAGAATCGTAGTAACATATCACCATCAGCGTAATCATCCTCCATCGTCCGAATCCGAGGTATCTTCTTCAGGAACCCTAACTTGTATAAATTGGGGGTTTTTCGGGATTTTTGTGATTGACTCCGAATTGTTCATGTATGTTGTGAAACTTCTTATCGATTGTTGTTATTGGGTGATTCCCAATCCGTTTTTCCTCGAATTAATCCATGTATTGTTGATACGGGGAGATTTTGCATAAACCCTCTCCCGTATCGATTGAACGTCTATTGTCGGGATTTGTAGTCGAGGTTTTGGGAGTATTCCTTTCGATTATTGATGTCCGTCGGGACTGAGTTATGCTAATTCTTCGTTTAGGAACCGTCGTTTTCCACTCGGATCATCCGTAGTCGTTTTTCACTTCCGATTCTTCGAAGATATCACAAAGGCAAGTACTTTACATTTGTTTACATGTTCTAGTATTTGAATTATGGCTGTATTGCGGTTGTTGTGGATGGATATGTGTATGTTCACCTAGGGACGGTCCGACGGGGCCTCTAGGGATCCGTTGCCGTGAGTTTCGTATCGCGAACTGTGGTTAACCACCCAGGGATGTCCGACGGGGCTCTGCGGGGTACGGTGGCCGTGAGTCACGTACCAAGGTTAACTTTGAATTGTTTTGGTTGGAGAAAATGTGTTTTGTGCTTGTGCATCGTAAATATTCCGGAATATAAAATGTTTTCTAAAATGATTTTGGCGCATATATTCATCTGATTAGAATGTAGTTCAAATGGATTGTACTTGCACTAGCAGTTGTCGCTAACCCCTTAAATGGGGGAAATACTTTTTGTATTTCAGGTATTGATCGTGGGGACAAGCGAACACCCGAGCCGTATGAGGATGATGGGCAAGCATGATATTGTCCAGAAATTGATTATTGGTGTCTTGTCTGTCAATTATTATTGATGTCTGATTTTGGGGTTCTGTATTATAAAATTTGTTTAAGTACTCGAGTACTTCCGATTTGAAATTGTTAATGTTGTGTCCCCGTTTTGGGAAAATGGATTTGATGTTAGAATTTTATTTGTTGGTTATAGTCTTTTATTTAGCTTGTCGTTTTATTTATGATGGTTTGTCGTTGTCGAATGTCTTGTTTGGTACGTTAGCCTGGTGGATTCCACAGTGTGGGGTCCACGGCGCTGTAATATGCCCTGAATGTCTCGGGGGTGTTACAGTACACATCATGTACCGAACTCCAGAGGCCTCGTTAGACCCTACCTGGAACGCACACACATCGACACGACACAATTCATAATCATCAAATGTCAAGCCATTCCACATTACACCGAAATGTACAATCAAGTATGTAACCAAAACAACACAATATCATGATCATCACAACAACTCAACAATGACCAACCACGCCCGGCACAAACTTAGATGATTTGCACATCCAACACAATTCCACGATGTTAACTAAGTGAAGGTATTATCGTTACCATCAATTGTTCGTAATAATCAATTCATACGAAGCATATACGCGAAAGTAAACCAATGCATCACAACTGTAATACGACGTCCCTATTCACAAGACACAATTCGTATAGTAAAATACTTGCCTTAATAACCGCTACCGAATACTCCGAAGAGCACGGTTCGACCGGGATGCTCGGACCCCGAAGAAGACAACGAACGGAAGGGTTCCGACTTGAGTTCTTCACAAGAATTTCGTCCCTAAGTCATACCAATGATAAATCAACAATCGTACAATGGATAATAATCATACAACGCCCAATCCCCCCTCTAAGACCTTTTGTCGGACACCTTCAAGGCGTTGACTAAGAACTCGACCAAAACAACGAATTGAAACGATCCAACCATGGAATAACAAGGGAAATGATAGAATTCACTCCGATTCTAGTCAACAAGAAAATGTCCGACGTCAAGACACAAACGATTCAAGATAACAGAAAACGAGAATACCGGACATTACATTTAAGAGGTTGAGAACCATGATAAACAAAATCAGGCTGATGCAAATCCCCGAAGATAACATTTCTGGCATGGCAGTCAATGGTAGCTCTATGAGAAGCCAGCCAATCCATGCCCAAAATCACATCAAAGTCAACCATATTAAGAGGAAACAAATTCGCCGAACGAATGCGGTCATCAAACCGTAAGGGACAATTCACGAATTCATGATCGATGAGTACATGATTTTTCATTGGTGTTGAGATGGATAAATGATTAGTTAATGGTGTTGAGATCATATTAAGTTTCTTAGAAAAATTAATGGATATGATAGAATGTGTAGCACTAGTGTCAAATAATGCGAAAACAGTACGATCGCCAATATAGAGAATGCCTGTAATAGTACCTGACGTGTTAGACGCTTGATCACGAGTGACTGAATACACATGACCAGTGGTAGGAGGTGGTTTGGCATGGTTCACCGGCACAATCGAATTCTGCTTGGGACAATCCCTCACCTTGTGATCCGTAGACCCGCAATGATAACAACCACCAGTAATCTTACGACAAATACCCGGATGTGCCTTCCCACAAGTAGTACAGATGGGTGGAGGAGGCAACACCTCGGTAGGTTTCCCCTGACTAGTAGACCCTGAAGCACGGACCTGCTGATTACCCATTGATGACTGACCTCTCCACTGTCCCTGATTGTTGTTGTTGTGAACCGGTCGGTCATTCCCATGTCTAGCATTGGACCTTTGATCCTCCCTCCAGTTTAAAAGTAGCCAACCTAGTCTTAAATTCATCCCCACATCCCAATACCTCAAACAGCTTCTCCATGTGAGTGATCCAGTCCTCTGCTTCCGTAGGGGTGGCAGCAGAACTGAATGAAAGAGGCTTAAGCTTACCGAACCACTCGAGCCAAGTATGAATACCGGTGGGTTGACCATCTCCACCACTACCTCCAGAAGAACCAGCCCCCTTATGGATATCGCTAATAATCCGTGTCATCTTCTCATTAGTCCAATTAGGAAGAATGTTATTGAGGGCATTGACAATCATTGCCTCAATGTTTGGAACATCACCATCATCACCATATCGACGAGTGTTCACCATCTGAACAATTATCAAAATGATTAGCAAAGTCACAAGAATGATGGAATACAGAAAGAAAAGACAAAGCAGAAAACCTAATGTCTACCCAAATCCTCACAGGTGATAGCCTAAGCTCTACAGGTCAAACCTAGGCTCTGATACCATAATTGTAACACCCCAACCGGCAAGGATAGAAGTATCACATTATGGTGGCATATCAGAACATACATAAATAAACGCAAGCAGAAGTCTTAAATAAATACCAAATGAAAAGCAAGTCAACACGACTTGATCGTTACATAAGTTCCAAAGATAACCAAATGAAAGGAAACATAAATAGTCTAAGTCTCATAAATGAAATAACAATGGTATCAAAGTCTAAGATGTCTAGGGTAAATCCACGCTCAGGTTCTACTCTCAATCCCAAAGGTAGCCCCAGCTCCTAGCTTAACAACCTGCCGCGGAGAAAAGAAATGTGGCTGATCCTAAAAAGCTCAGTGAACAGATATATAAAAAAAGTAATGATAATGAAGTAAGAAACAGAAATATGGTGCATTGGGAAATTCATGAGGTATAACAAAGGTATAAAGTAAGGTAATGAAAACCAGTAATCCACCACGAGCCCAAACCAAGCAAACCATATCATATCATAGTAATCATGGAGTAGCTAGCTCCCAAAATGTGAAGGGCGTGTATTGCACACAACATCAATCACCAAAACAAATGTAGCATATAAAATACAAACTAAATCTAGGATGCATCCATACTCCCCTGCAAAAGTATTAGTGGCCATATCTTCAACAAACAAAAAGGGACGGGATGGCACATCACTCGACCACCCTGAAGTCATGCCATTGGTGCATCAATGACAGTGACATGGAACTCCCATGCCTAGTATAATGGCTCGGGTATCAAATTGAAGGGTCAAATCAAAGTAAAAAGTTTGGCAAATGTCTAAGTCATCAGGATATCACAATCACATGTCCACAACTAAAGGTTCATAACCAAAGGTTTATAATCAAAGGTTCATAGCAAAGGTTCAAAATCGAAATAGCTAAAGATCAAAAGTGTGTAAGGTTCCTGAGAAACCTTAAGAGAAAAGTCAGAATATCTTTACCTTATTCAAATTAAACAGAAAGTAAAAGATGGATCATAAGGAAATGGAAGTCACTCATTCTTCACGGAACCTACATGAATTGGGAAATCATGTATTACTTATTAACTCATTTAATGTCATAACGGGTTCTTAATTACTTAATACCATTAATGTGATTAGGGTTTTGTTATTGGAATTAGATTAACATATGACCAATTATATCATAATTAATATTCAAGTGCATTTTAGGGTTCAAACATATTAAATGGTATTAAAATCAAAAAAAATCTTAACTTCTAACAAAATTCTGGTTTTACTATGTTTTAGCCTTCATTTTATGAATTTTAACACCACATCATATATCAAAATAAAAATTCACCAAAATTATCACAGAACCTATAATGCCTAAGGGGTCTATTTGAGTTTTTCCCAGATTTTATTATTAAGTATTTGTACCCTTCAAAAATCATATTCCCAGACCTACCCAGAAAATTAACTGCACATACATGCAGAAAGTTTGTATTTGGTTAGCCCATTCGTACACTTCATAAAAATGTACAAAAATTACAGGAAGTCCCTTATAACTTAGAAATTATCTCTGTAAAAGGAAAGCTCTCAAATCTTTATATATTTGAAAAGAAAAATCACACTAGTCGACTGAAGAAATTTCTGAAAATGCTGTTTTGACATATGATCATATAAAATTCAGAAACATGCCCAAATCAACTCTAAATCATTCCAAACCAATTGGATCAGTTACTCACCTCTTTAAAATTAGTTTTAGACTCAAGAAACTCAGAAAACACGTCGTCAACATAAAGTTATACCGTTTACAAAATGATCAAATTCTACACAGACCTTTCCACATAAAATCATACACTTCTTAAACCCTTATAAATCAAAATCGATTCATATATAACCTAAGTTTCCGGATTTCATTAGCCAGATTAAGGTGATAATAACACGTTTGAAAAGAATACAACTAAGGAGATAATTGAACAAGGTAGAAGCACGTTACCCTCGTAGCGTGATAAACAAAAGAGACACGAACCAGGATCGAATACCAGCCGAATACACGTCGAACACAACAATCCCGACCCCTTCGAACAGCAAGAAACCCACGTCCAAAGCCTCCTTGTCGAACAGAAAATCAGCCACGATCAAACCAACTAGAGCCACACACGACCCTCCCTTTGAACGCTTTGATCGAACGGAAATGGTAGAAAAAAAACTAGGTAGCTGCTGTTTTTTAGTTCTAGGTTTTAGGGTTTTTAGTTTTGTGAAATATGTGTGTGTGATATTCGGTTATAAATATAGACGAGTGGGGAGGGATTTCAAAAAGGAAAATAACGAAATTATGAGGATTTGATGGAAGGCTTTGCCAAATATGATTCACGATTCCATATCATTCGGCTAGGGACAAAAATAGAAAACGTGTGACAATTTTAAATGTTTACAAATTATTTCAGTGTAAGTCTTATATTCGTATTACATTTATTTTTTCAAATGATAACGATTTAAATACTTAGGTTATAATGCAATATTTTAAATAATTAAACGTCTTTTATAGGTTCGAGATTAAAGGGTATTTTAACATGTTCAAAAATCTGGGTTTTACACATGTAAACGGTTGCTTAATGTATACTTTGAATCCGTTGGATTGGGCATTTTGGCCTTGTATTTTCAAAGGAAATTTATACGTTGAATCCGTTGATAAATGGATTTCATAGAGTTTTTGAATATTTTTAAAAAAGATATTACAGTCATCGCCGCTTAGGCGTATTTGAAATGTTTGTAAAAATATCTTTTAGCCTTGTGGGTTCCGTTTCGAGGCCCACAGCGCTATAATATTCCCGAATGGCTCTTGGGTGTTACAATAGCCACAACACAAAAATTTAGAAAGTCGCGGAGCGCTTGCGTATGCATGCACATACAGACATAGGCTCTACCGTCTCGTACGAAAATGATATCAAACAAGTCAAGAAATAACTTCCCCTTCCAAATAACTCCGCATCCAGAAACACACTCCAAAATTCTCCGACGAGAATGACAACTTGATACGTTTGCCAAAACGACTTCGCTCCTTACCCAAACATATGAGTCTATACGCTAACGTCATCGCTTAAAATGATTCATCCACACTATGCACTCGTTTTATCCAAACTCGTTTATAAATACCTTAGTTTTAATAAAAGAAAAATCCTTTGGTAATACCAGAAATTCCCAATCTGAGTTTGAAATTTTATTCGAGTGCAACAGCAAAATATTTGTTGTTACACACTTTGGGAAGTATCATCGTTCTTCCAGAATAAAACATGGTCATTTAAAATAAAAGTTTTCATCTTTCACTCTTTTTTTTTTTGAAAATAAAATCACATTTTCGTTTTGGAATACTAAAATTTCAAAGTGAAAGATTTTCAATTAATACGCTAGAGTTATTCGAAAATAAAACCTCTTGGGTTACAAACCATATTCAAGGAATTTCCAACATGTCAAAAATTTATGACGATAACATCTTTCAAAATATCCACGACATTCCAAGACACGTATTTCAAATACTGTCGTAAGGTTTCTTTGGAAAATACACGATATTTTCGTCAAAACTCAAAATATTTTCAAAGAGTATATGCTAAGTCATTACTTACGTGTACCGACAAAATATTTTTAGAAATTCAACTTTTACAATCATTTCTAAATTCCATAATACTTCAAAAGAACCCACTTTCAAACACGCACGCGGTAAAATATAATTATCAAGAGAGTTCGTCATGATATAAAAATACAATCCATCAAATCAACTAACTCTCAAACATATACTCGTCTGTCATCTGAAATTACTAGTTCAACAAGCGTTAATCACAAACATCGAATCCACACAAAGGTCAAAGATGTATACCTGAGTTCTCAACAAACTTTACTACTAACACCTTTAATAGAAACATACATAATATATCAATGTTCCGAGATTCATAACACATTCACCTCTCGTAAACTGATCCATCACTATATGTAGATCACTTCATACTCAATATATTCAAAGTATAAACAAAGCTATAAAACCAAAATATAATATACTAAAGAGGAGACTTACATCCATAGGTCGCACGAAGATGATGGTTGCACCTTGATACTAATCACGACCGACATCACAGACGACGCGTCGCGACACGACTCAGTCAGACACAATTCGACAAGACAAGACTCGACAATACACGACAGCCTAGGTTTCCACAACCTAAGATCTGATACCATAAATGTAACACCCCTAGAAACTATCCGGGAATGTTACACGCCGTAGACCCTCTCCGTGAGAATCTACGAGGATAAATACCGAACAAGACATCACATATCATGCCGACATAGCTAAATAACGTACCATTAGACCGATTTGGCCTTTCATCATTAACATACAACTCAAACATACATAACTTTGCCAGGACTCATACCCATGCAAGGGTCAAATACACTCACAAACAGAAAAATACGACAGCGGAAAAGGCCATACAATGAAATCCAACTAACTGCACCAGAACTGGCCTTCATGTAAATAGTATCATTCGCCTTCCATCATCCTTCGGAACTATCTTGTGTTTAGCTCCCCAAGGACCTGCATGTACCTGGACGCAATACAGACATCCACCCCCGATTACTCGGGAGTTTGTAAAATTCCACTATTTTGCTAGTGCAAGTATTCAAGTCATACCAAATATACCACGCAAATATGAGTCATATCAAACCAACAACAACATCAAAACTTAAGAGGATTTTTCGAGGGTTTTAATATTTGTAAAATGTTTCACTTCTTTAAAATATGAATTATCACCAAGGCATTTTAAAGAAAAATCCGAAAAGTCTTTTAGGACCTCAAGTCCGGAGTTGTAAAACCTTTCCAGAACCATTAGGGTTTCCGCCCAATATCATCTTCCGCAAAACAATCTTTACTAAATCGTTAGGGTCTAAGTCCAAAGATTGTTTCCCATTTCAAGAGTTTAACAAAATAGAAACAAATCTTTTGGAAATTATCGGGATCGCAACCTGTTTTTTTTTTCAAACCATGATACACGAAAACATTCACAAGTCCATGCCCAATCACCAATACCTCACAACCTAGGACAACTATATGCATACGTTATATTCCATCCAAGTACCAAAACCTTATATATGTTGTAACTTAACATCGAGAACAAACATTGTGATATTCCAGATATATCACAATTAATCATCAATAAAATCTTTCGAAGGTAATCCCCGTGACAAGGCCCCTTAGCCAAGTCCATGTGTGACCCCGTCGAGTCAATCCCCGGGTGGGAATACCACGCCCTGATGGTAATTCTCGTGACAAGTCCCCTTAGCCAAGTCCCCGTGTGACCCTGTCGAGTCAATGCCCGGATGAGAATACCGCGCACACACAAAAATCAAAATTCACATTTTCACAGTTTGCATAACCATAGGCCCCGAACGTTAATTCCAATATATAGTCAAGGTACCTTACTAGAATGGCCATTTTATACGACTTACTCACAACCAATAAATAACACATTCAACACTACCGACATGACTTCACAACAACCTAACAATCCTGGATGCATCCATACCTCTCGATATAGATTTTATCAATCTCATAGCAACACCACATTACCCATTTACACCATTATGGACTATAATCACCTAGATATGACCGATGACTATACATAATTTAATTTACACAACACAGTGATCCTTAAAACATTGCTACACACGTCTAAGAGGCTATTTACTTTTTTTCCATTAATCCCTGAATGGATTAAGCTGTCTGATTTGAAAAAATATCTTGTTGTTTCTTTCTTTTCTGAATGAACTATCTGAATGACAGAAATGACCATTTTACCCCACAATATGAATTAAGTCCATTTTGATAAAGGACGGATTGAGCATTTTAGTTTATATAATCAATTTAAATTATATGACATAATATTTATTTTAATTTATATTATAATATATATTCATAAATCATATTATAATTTTCAAGTATATTTAAATAATCAGACAATATTTTTATAAATATATTAAGTTATATTTTAATAAATATAGTTATATCAATTTTTTTAATAGTCAATATAAAAAAATAAATTTAAATAATATAAGATAATATATATTTTAATTTATATTATAATATAGATTCATAAATCATATTATAATTTTCAGGTATATTTAAATAATCAGACAATATTTTTATAAATACATTAAGTTATATTTTAATATATATATATAGTTATATTAATTTTTTAATAGTCAATATAAAAAATCAATTTAAATAATATAAGATAATATATATATTTTAATTTATATTATAATATATATTCATAAATTATATTATAATTTTCAGATATATTTAAATAATCAGACAATATTTTTATAAATACATTAAGTTATATTTTAATATATATAGTTATATTAATTTTTTAATAGTCAATATAAAAAATCATTTTAAATAATATAAGATAATATATATTTTAATTTATATTATAATATATATTCATAAATTATATTATAATTTTCAGATATATTTAAATAATCAGACAATATTTTTATAAATATATTAAGTTATATTTTAATATATAGTTATATTAATTTTTTTAATAGTCAATCTAAAAAAAATCAATTTATATAATACAACATAATATATATTTTAATTTATATTATAATATATATTCATAAATTTTATTATAATTTTTAGGTATATGTAAATAATCAGACAATATTTTTATAAATATATTAAGTTATATTTTAATATATATAGTTATATTATTTTTTTTAATAGTCAATAAAAAAAATCAATTTATATAATATAACATAATATATATTTTAATTTTAATTATAATATATATTCATAAATCATATTATAATTTTCAGGTATATTTAAATAATCAGACAATATTTTTATAAATTTATTAAGTTATATTTTAATATATATATATATATAGTTATATTAATTTTTTATCAATAAATAGTTTATATTTTGTGAATTTTAAATATATAATATTAATATATATTTTAAATTTATACTATATATACTCAATTATAATTAAGATTATATGATAATTTATACTATATATACTCAATTCTTTTATTATTAGTGGGTAATTTTGGTATATTGGGGAAGTATTTCTGGCTTAATGGTAAGGACACCCCAAAAGTTGCTTAATGAAAAAGACATTATTATGATTACTAAGTTGAAAGTAAACAATAAAATATAGCTGATCGATTAAGCTGATTAAGCATTAAGCTGATTAAGTAAAAAGTAAACAAGCCCTAAGTGTACTACCTAACCGACATCATGTCTTTCTTAACATGTCTCTACGACAAGTAACAAACTGACACTAACCTAACATAATAACATAACACCTATGTTGGCCACTAAGTATACAGAATACAGCTTGGGAAGTGTTTTAAGCATCAAGCTGTACTATTTTCAAATCTGAGTGCGTAGCAGAAGTCTTGTTAAAGTAAGTTGCTGTAAATACAGTAACCCGGTATGAAGTGTGTACTTAAAATAATCACAGATATTAAAACAGTAAATGCAGAAGGTAAATGACACAGTAATTAAAGTGGTTCGAGGTAAACCCCTCTACGTTCACTGATCCTCCACACAGGAGTTAAAATATTTATTATAAATACTACGTACACAACTACGTATTTATAATCAAACCTATCAATGTATCGTTCACACAGATTAATACAATGATCGAATCTTTCAACCATTCACACAGATTGGTTTAGGCTTTCACTTGACTAACTTCTTCACACACAGTTCCGAAGCTTCGTCTCTTCAATGCAAGTCCGTCACATACAGTTCGGGAAAAGCAATGCTTTCTCAGTCCACACAGGGCTGATGGGTTTGTTCAATGATAGAACGATGGTTTGAACAACAACTTGACTTTCTTGAGCTTGAGTTGATGATGTGTTTTTCA
This sequence comes from Orobanche coerulescens, assembly GCA_033398695.1. Classification (NCBI taxonomy): domain Eukaryota; kingdom Viridiplantae; phylum Streptophyta; class Magnoliopsida; order Lamiales; family Orobanchaceae; genus Orobanche; species Orobanche coerulescens. The sequence goes on from CM065807.1 coordinate 35,700,741, forward strand.
AGGTTGAGCACTTGGATATTTCTTCTCTCAGAATATGCAGTATACTTGAAGAAATATGTTTGCTCAGAATATTCGTGTAAGCGCTTGTTATCTTAGTGATAGATTTTCAGATGTAAGTTCGTCGTGTATGTCTGATCTTCAAACTCTGGAGGAATAGATCCGTTGAGATTGATCCATTGAGCAAAAGTCCGTGACAACTGGATGGTTGACTTGTATATACCAAGATCCGGATTTTGCGTTGTTTGAAGATCTCTATCGGCTTTAGTATTTAAATACTTTATCCTTTCAGTATTTAAATACTTCTTATCGAACGGGACTTGACTTTAGCGAATACCAAAGATTCCTTTTCAAACGGTCTTCAGTCCTGTTTCGATAGGTATTGAATGTCTCAATACTTTACAGCTTGAATGCTGTATCCATTTTATGCTGTAGGCTATAAAGGAGAGGTCGCTGTATGGAATGTTTGCTGTATGAAGGGACAACTTCCATACTTGGCGCTTTTAGACTCTTGTTGCTGTATGATGATGATAAGTCTTCGATACAGGATCAGCAACTTCGATTAGACTTTCGATACAGCAGCTTGCTGTATGCTGGATTGGCACATTGTCAAAACACTTTATCAAAGCCTCGATACAGGGATTGTTATCCCAACAACCTACGACGATTCAAATAACACACAATCGACAAGAATGAACAAACATCACCATTTCATTTAACAACTTCAATTCACACGATATAAATCGTATAGACAAGAATACTTGCCTCAAAATCAATTTGTGAATACTCCAACGAACGTAGCTCACCCGAAACAGCCCCGAAAACCTACCACCTGTAATACCCGTACTTATATGAATTTTTGGCATTGACGTCCTTTCACTTTTGTCGCTCTTGTAAGCATGTATTGAGATGTTGTTGTTGTTATTGATGATGAGTTTAGAGTTTCGTACCTTTCGGTACATGTTTGTATTGATTGGACTTTGCAGCGATGTGTTGAGTCAGGCATATAGCACGCTAGGCATAGGCTAACGTACGCTATTTCTGTTGAGTAGCGCGTGCTATTTTCACCTGTAGCGCACGCTATTGGTCCGGGATTGGCAGAGGCAGTAGTTGGGTTCTGCCCTCTGGACTAGCAGTTAGCGCATGCTAGGCGTGATCTAATGCGAGCTATTCGTGCTTGGTTGCGCGCGCTAGCATCAGATGTAGTGCACGCTAACTGCTCGATTTTGGTAATGGCAGTAGGGGTTTCTGCTCTCTGGACTAGCAGGTAACGCATGCTAAGCGTGAGCTAGCGCACGCTATAGGTATTGTATAGCACGCACTATGCCGGATATAGCGCAGGCTATCAACGCAGGTCAGAGGCTACTATACTACCAGGTGACCTCGTTAGCGTGATATACTTCATAATTAGCGAACGCTAAATAGGCCCACTATATAAACTGGGTCAGCCGCCTTCTTCGTCATTATCTTCTCATTTTACACATTACCGACGAGAGCACACCATAGAGGCGATCCTGGGGCGATTTGGAACAACTTTTCATCATCCATCACCATCTTTAGCTGGATAACAAGGATTTTACAACATATAATCCATTCCTTCTCTCCGAATCAAGGTAAATTCCTTAGAACCCTAGTTTGGGGAATTTTTGGGGATTTTTCTTAGATCCGTCGGATTTATCCATTTCGAAGATTGAAATCCTTGAGATTATGATGCATCTACCCCATGCCCATGTTTCTCTTATGATTATCCGAATATTTTTGTGTATTACTCGAAGTGGAGAGGGTTTGAATGATTTCCAACCTCTATATGAGTACTTTGAAGATTTTTGAATCGTAAAAGGGCGGGTTTCGGGAGTCTTCCTTGAGCATTGAGTATTGATGATTGATTATCGTATTTCCTTACGAATCGTTTAGGCCGGAAGTGCGTTCTTGGACCTCTCGAGCTTGAATACCATTTGCACTTCAGTTCTAATGTCTCAAAGGCAAGTATATGTTTATGATTGTACATTCTCGACTTTGAAAGTGAGGTATATGAATTGTATGATTGTATATATTCACTCTGGGACGGTCCGAAAGGGCCTCAGAGGGTTCCGTTGCCTTTGGTGCGGTTCCACGAATAATTTTTATTAACCACTATAAGAGGGTCGACGGGGCCTCAAAGGGTTCCGTTACCTTTGGTGCGGTTCCATGGTTAATCATGTATGTTTTGAAATGAAGTGCTATGAGATTTAGTTATTCCGGAATACTAGTCTTGGGTTTGATGAAATGATGATTACATTTACTTTATTGTCGAGAAGTATTGTTGCTGGCTCAGCAACAGGGGTTGCTGTATTCTCCTGTTCTGAAATAGGTTCTGAAGACATAGATACAGGAGGGACTGATTCCTCCTGCTGTCTCTTAGTGTTCGCCTGCTTCTGCAGATGGACTGATTCCTCGTGCGGGATGGCACTAGTTTGGTCGTCGGTGGCGATAGGCGCGGGTGCCTGTTCAGCAGTTGGTTGTTCCTCCGCTACACGAGGGACTGAATCCTCGCCGTTGGGAACATTATTTTGACTTGAGGTCCCTTGATCCTGTTGGGTTTCTTCACGACTCATTCTTAGACCTGCCTATAGGGCATCGTCATCGTCGTCCGAGCCATGATCAGATTTGGGACTGTGGGGATCTGAGCTAATGGATTTTGCTTTTCCTTTCTTGCGGGCATATGCCTTGTCCATCAGGTGGCTGGTGATCAACTCTTTACAGCACAGGTTGTCCCATTGGATCAGGGCCTCAACATCTTTAGAGTCCGTCACTTCCAAGACAAATCGTTCTTCTTCGCACCAATCGCTCCAGTTGTACAAAGTTTTGTACGGGGCGAGCTTGTAGGCTTTCCACTGGACAAAGCATTCATATGCTTGCTCTATTTGCACACAAAGCAAAGTCTTGCTGATTATGGCGTCTGGGGAGGGTCTGCGTACAACACTTGCGTCTGCTGTATGTGTAACACCCCGAATCCACTCAGGGATATTACACGCCGTAGACCCTTTCCTCAAGGATATACCAGGCTGGCAAACAACGTCGAACATCTCAACAATGCCTTTAAGGCTAAAAATGACTCAGTAGACCGATTTGGTCTTTTAATAAATACATACAACTCAATACATGCCCACACAGGGGTCGAATACAAAATGCTCCCGTACAACGGGGTAGTTATACTGCAGCGGAAATAAAATATGACTGAACCAATACAACAACGTACGGGTCCTCATGTGATTAGTATCGTTCATCTTTCATCATCCTTCATTCCGACCTTGTGCTATGCTCCAAAACCTGAATGCAATACAGGCATCCACCCCCCGAATACTCGGGGGTTAGCAAAACTCCACTGTTTTGCTAGTGCAAGAACAAAGTGCAAAATACGGGCCATACAATTCAAGTTCCAAGAACAATAATAACCAGGAATCCTCAAGGATCCAAACATAACGAAAAGTACTTCCCGAGACAAGAGTTTGGGTGAAACATTCCAAAACCGAAAGATCACAAATCAAGGGAAACAATTTATAAAACACTTTAAAAATGCCATTGTGAGTTTTAGTAGAAAACAATTTAGGATTACCTAATCCTTATCTTTCAAAAATCAACAGGGGTCACAGCCCAAAGGTTTTGTTTTAACAAATGAAACCAACAACAATACACAGTGTTAAAACCCACGTCACGTGTCCTCGACGGACATAAAATACACACGCACTCGTGAAGTTTCACTCGTGAATCCAGGGCAAAACCATTGGACTCCCTCCGTGGCCCCGTCGAACACTCCCAAGGTGAGCAAATACATTCACAAAACATACACACGCACTAGTGAAGTTCTACTCGTGAATCCAGGGCGAAACCATTGGACTCCCTCCGTGGCCCCGTCGAACCCTCCCGAGGTGAGCAAACACATTCACGCACAAGCATCGCCTAGGACCGGGACGAAGCCACGAATCCCACTCGAGGCCCCGTTGGACCCTCCCGAGATGGCTAGCGAAACAATCAAGCACACACGTCGCCTAGGACCGGGACGAAGCCATAAATCCCACTCGAGGCCTCGAAGGACCCTCCCGACCTGGCTAGCGAAACAATCAAGCACACACGTCGCCTAGAACCGGGACGAAGCCACAAATCCCACTCGAGGCCTCGAAGGACCCTTCCGAGCTGGCTAGCGAAACAATCATGTACAAATAACATATCACATCAAGGATATCCAAATAATTCACCCAGAGGCATCAAACACTTAGAAAAACACCACGTCAAACCATAACAAACCGAAAAGAGATAATATGTGTATATATATTATCAAAGCACAACAACATCAACAACAACAAGCGAATTCATAAGATTCACTTAATCATTCACGGGGAACAATATTCACAAAACACACGCGTTTTGAAAGTGAGCCTTTAACGAAGCTAAACCGAATCTTTTGAAAGTTCAATTCAAACTATCAAACAAACACATAGAGACGATCACTAATTATCATATCCACAAAACAAGAATTGTATGGACAAGGTACTTGTCTCGAATAATCACAACGCGGAGAATCGACCGAAGTGAGGAGACTCGAACCGACTACGAACCCGCCGACTCTGCCGAACGACAACCCGCGATAATAAACTACGAAAGAAAACAATAACAATGAAAATGAATTCCAAAGTACGACCCAAAGCCGATGAATTCGAAGAACAAATGACGAAAGTTCAAGTGTTTTCCCCAAAACGGCCAAAAACAAAAAACGACCCGACAAAACATGAAAATGCACTTCCCAACCGAAATATGGATATTCAATCCATAGGATATGTTTAAAAACATCATTTTACAACAATCGGTTCATAAAAAACGGATGGAAAATTAAATCAAGAACAAATCCCCCAAAAAGTCAATTCGAAGGAAATCAAGAAATATACCTTGATTCGACGAAGTACAATGGATTAAATGATGTTAAACACAAGAATACTACTAAGATTAATCATACCCATCATGGATTAATCAACAATACGGAACGAATCGGACAAAAAAGCAAAAACCCCAAAATTTCTCAAAATAGGGTTCTAGGAAATCTCACCTTGATTCGCTGGATCAAAGGATGATATACGATGATCAATCAATGATATGAACTCAAGAACTTCGTGGACTGGTTGACAAACATCATGTCTCCAAGATCCTAAGGGCTCCAGCCGCGGAAGAGAAAGAAAGAAATGGGAAAAATGACCGAAACTGGACTGCTAGGCCATATTTATACGGGTGCAGCCTAGCGTGCGCTAGGCTGCCGAGCTAGCGTGCGCTATCGGCCCGAGCCGCAATCCAAAGACTTCCTGGACTAGACTGCTCGGCCAGGTAGCGCGCGTGGCCTTCCGGCCGTAGCGTAACAATCATGTACAAATAATATATCACATCAAGGATATCCAAATAATTCACCCAGAGGCATCAAACACTTAGCAAAACACCACGTCAAACCATAACGCACCGAAAAGAGATAATATGTGTATATATATATATATTATCAAATCATAACAACATCAACAACAACAACAAGTGAATTCATAGGATTCACTTAATCATTCACGGGGCACAATATTCACAAAACACACGCGTTTTGAAAGTGAGCCTTTAACGAGGCTAAACTGAATCTTTTGAAAGTTCAATTCAAATGATCAAACAAACACATAGAGATGATCACTACTTATCATATCCACAAAACAATAATTGTATGGACAAGGTACTTGCCACAAATAATCACAACGCGGAGAATCGACCGAAGTGAGGAGACTCGAACCGACTACGAACCCGCCAACTCCGCCGAACGGCAACCCGCGATAATAAACTACGAACGAAAACAATAACAATGAAAATGAATTCCAAAGTATGACCCAAAGCTGCTGAATTCGAAGAACAAATGACGAAAGTTCAAGTGTTTCCCCCAAAACGGCCAAGAACACGAAACGACCCGAGAAAACATGAAAATGGACTTCCCAACCAAAATATGGATATTCAATCCATAGGATATGTCTAAAATCATCATTTTACAACAACTGGTTCATCAAAAACAGATGGAAAACGAAATCAAGAACAAATCCCCTAAAAAGTCAATTCGAAGGAAATCAAGAAATATACCTTGATTCGAAGAAGAACAATGGATTAAATGATGTTAAACACAAGAATACTACTAATATTAATCATACCCATCATGGATTAATCAACAATACGGAACGAATCCGACAAAAACGCAAAAACCCCAAAATTTCTCAAAATAGGGTTCTAGGAAATCTCAGCTTGATTCGCTGGATCAAAGGATGATATAGGATGATCAATCAATGATATGAACTCAAGAACTTCGTGGATTCATTGACAAACATCATGGCTCCAAGATCCCAAAGTCTCCAGTTGCGAAAGAGAAAGAAAGAAATGGGAAAAATGACCGAAACTGGACTGCTCGGCCATATTTATACTGGTGCAGCCTAGCGTGCGCTATCGGCCCGGGCCGCAATCCAGAGACTTCCTGGACTAGACTGCTCGGCCAGGTAGCACGCGCAACCTTCCGGCCGTAGTGTGCACTACCTGTCGGTCATAGCGTGCGCAGTGTCCGGCAGTAGCGTGCGCTACCTGCCGATCCACCCGAGTCCAGAACCTTACTGCCCCTAATGTCTCAGCCGACTAGCGCGTGTAGCTAACCGGCCGTAGCGTGCACTGCCTCCCGGCCGTAGCGTGCACTACCTTTCTTCCGTAGCATGCGCTACGCCGGTTCCTGCCGCACCCGTTCGGCCAGTGCCCGCAACCGTCCGGCCAGGACCCGCAACTGTCCGGCCAGTGCCCGACCACCAGGACTCGAGGACTCGATTATCCGAAATCGCATGGAATGAACACGAAAAAACGGTCGTGGGCAACATCATCGACCCGAAATGAAATACAATGCAACAATTAATCACACGCGACCATGAAAAGGGTCAAGACAACAAATACGAATGCGGATACCCATAACTTTGGGTAAATTACAAAATGGCCCAAAATGCCCGAGATGTAATTTTGGAACTCTGGATTTAGTAGAACCGGGACATATGTGCTATGTGATTCCATCGGTATGGTAGTAGCGCGATTTTACCATAGTGATTTTTGAATGATTTCTTTGTAAGTGTAGATTTGGGGATGGTGACCCCATGCTGGTTGTTTTGGATATTGAGTGGTCGTTCCCACTCCATGTATGATTGGATATGTTCGTCGGTTTGTGATTGGTTACTCGTACGCCGAGGAGTATGTTCACTAGTCGGGTATGTTTATTAAGATCCACTGTATGTGATTGGTGTGTCGTTTTGAGAACTTTATTCGTTCGTATATCAGTTTGTGGTTCTGTGTTGACCGTGTTGAAGTTTACCGTGTGAGGGTATTCTTGATTATCGTTGATCGTTCGTTGGTTATATTGTAGTTTATCATGTTGATGGTGTTCTCAATTGGGTTTTGACCTCTGGTTGGTCATATTGGAGTTTATCATGTTGATGATATTCTCGGCTGTGTTTTGACCTTTAGATTGGTCGTATTAGAGTTTATCATGTCGATGATATTCTCGGTTAATTTATGGGTTGATCATTGATGGTGATCATTTGAGCGTTCAGATTTTGTGTCGATATTTCGGGATTCGTTGCCATTGTGTTGAGCAGTTGTTTCACAGATGTATCACGCATTATTGGTTTTAGTAGATTGGGACTTGATTGCGTAATCAGGCAGACAGTGTTTGAAACGGATAGATTATTTCATCCTAAAATGATATATTTTGCTCATCGAATTGTCATTGTAAGCATGTTGAAGCTTTACAGTGGAGTCACTTGCTAGGATCACAGAAGATCGTCGACTTTGCGCATTTGTAAGTATACTATTTTGATTATTCGTTAATGATGATGATCGATCGTTGTCGTGATGTTCCGGAATATTTTGGTTGAATAGTTTGTTTGTTTTCTATGACTGGTTACAAGTTTCGAGGACGAAACTTTTTTTAAGTGGTGGAGTATGTAATATCCAGAATTTCTACTACTATTGTTTAATATTATTTTATCTGAGTTATATTATACAGCGTGGAATCTGTACAGTATGGATAAACTAAATGAAGAACTGAAACATCTGTATTGGTATTATTACCTCACTTGGTCGACAATTGCATTTGAGGATAGTGTGTATCATATGAGAATATTATTGGAAGGAGTATGTGTATTTGGTATGCCGTATGTTCGTATTCTGTATGTTGATACGTTGGACAAGAATAGCTGAAAATGGCTAAATATAGCCTTATTAGTGCATGCTAATATACATGAGTAGCGCACGCTATCGTACGGGTTTAGCACATGCTACGGGCACAGGGTAGCATACGCTAGTGCAGAACAGCTCAAAGGGAATCTACGTGTGGACCCGACCACTTTCGGCGCATGTGCCGACGAGTCAACGGATGTTTTTTGTGAAGGGTTAGCGCATGCTAATGCATATTGTTAGCGCATGCTAACATCAGATCGGTCCAAAGGGAATCTTATCCTCGTCAGAGCTGTCGGCGTGTGGACCCATCTTCGGAGCATACAGACAAACGAGTCAATTATGAGTAGCGCACGCTATGGATGAAAGTTTGCGTACGCTAAATGGAGGCCTTTACTGTAATATCCGGATTTATTAATGTGTATTTTACCTGTATTCGAATCCTGTATTATTCGGAATTATGATCTTGATGATTGGAGTATGATATTTCTTACATTGGTATCTTTGTACATAAGTATATCATCATGCAAAATTTCTCATGCAATCTCGTAATAGCGCATGCTAAGAATGTAGCTTAACTCGCGCTATCGGCTACTACTAGCGCACGCTACGTATGTAGGAGTTGCGTGCGCTAGGCACTCAATTATTGAGCTGGGCGGCTAGCACATGCGCCAGCCGGGACATGGGTCCGGATAAGATTCCCGCGGACGAACCTCGACAGTTTTGAAGTCAACTCTTATTAGCGCGCGCTAAGGAATGCTTAGTAGCGTGCGCTAATCTGCTTTGTACAGAAAGTTTATATATAGGCCAGCACTCCATTTTATTCTAATTTTTTCGTTTATCTTCCGTTCTTGAGATACCAGAGAGCATATCATCTTCCTCAGATACACTTATATCACATCTACATGATCATTGGACATTGGATACTTCTATGATTGATCATTGAGGAGAGGTAACACCTTGGAGTGGCATATAACCAACCGGAGTCGGATTCTACCTTGCGGTTCAGTAATTTCGTCATATTAAGGTATGTCCAACCTATCTCCAGCCTTAGATTTGGATTCTAAGGAATTAGATGATCATGCTAATGTGATATTGAATTTCATTAGTGAATTATTCAACAAACATCATGTTTTAAGATGGGAATGTCTATGCTTATGAAATTATCATTGGAACCTTGTAGTTGGAATCCTAGTACTTCAAATGATGAGGGAAATATTCTGAAGTTGGCTATCCGTGTCATTTATGTTATGTTAGTGATCATAAATTGAAAGTGATATTATTTTCGGTTATAAGGACTTAAGGGAAGAATCATCTTAGGAAATATTCTTTCATATAAGTTGGAATTGTTAGTTCACCTCAAGATGAAGTCTGAATGTGTATAATGTTAGTAGAATCTAATACATCAACCGGAGATCACCAAACTTCGCATGAGAATTGTAATCAAGATGGATTATGGTGTTGTGATGATTATACGTATACTTGCATCTCGAAGTTGTTATTATCCGTGAGATCATTCATAAAGTTTATGAACATAACATGAAGTCGGATAACAAACATTAATCACTGAGGAATTCGCTTACTTCATCACCATTTGTATAATCTGCTGCCCTCCAGTCAACTGCCATGCACGCTTAGCGTGCGCTAAGCTACGTGAATTAACGTGCGCTATCGAGTACGTTTAGCGTACGCCACGTTTGGAATTTAGCGTGCGTTAAGTCATCAGGCAAGTCAGTCGGCTCATCAGTGAGGCATTGATCATGCCTGGTTAGTGTACGCTAGGCTGTGTGTACTGCGTGCGCTAATGAGTAGCATTAACGTACGCTACATAGTATGCGTAGCGTGCGTTAAGCGATCCAGACAGATTGCATTTTAAGGACTTCCTACCATAATTTTGGATTGTTAGACGTTCGTACGGCATGAGATGAATTCTATGTTATTTATTTTATTAAGGTTCGAGCTTAGCAACGTGATTGATCGAAGGGGACGACCTTCGAGTATTTTGATATTCGTGGATGTTTTATTCTTGTCAACGAATCGAGGGAAGTACTATAATTAGAATTGTTTATATTATGACAGTTATGATGTGATTGTATAGTGTAAATGTTTTATGATTATATGTCCACCATGCGTTGATCCGACGGGAATCATCATGGGAATCTATAGCTTTGTGCGCTGGATCGTTGGACAGGTAGTTCCACCATGTGTTGGTCCGACGGGATCATCATGGGAATCTATAGCTGTGTGCGCTGGATCGTTGGAATACCATCAGTATGTTGGAAACTGTTATGATATGATATGTGTTGTTGATATTTCTCGTTGGAGAAACTTGTTATGATATAATTATTGGTTATATCACTGTTGTACGATTATTGTACTTGTACTAGCATCGTTGTGCTAACCCCTGCGGGGGTGAACATTTGTTTATGTTCAGGATCCAGGAGAGCGGGGAAACAACCACTGGAGCTGCATGACGACGAGGGTGCAGAGTGATGTTCCGGTCGGATTTATTGTCTGTTGTTTGTAGGTTATTTCAATAAGTACTCGAGTACGTCGTCAGTTAATGATGTTTGGATCTTGTTGATGCATTAATAACCCTTCATTGGATATTTGTATTCTCAGTATTGAACCAGACTGTTGTATTTTATTTCAGTGATTTCATAAGTTGGTATTTGTTATTGTCATTTCAGTTCTTCATCCTTGTAAATTCTTACGTAAAGGATTTACGGCGCTGTAATATTCCTGAATGTATTGGGGGTGTTACAGAATATGGTATCGGAGCTAAGATTATGGATATCTTGGCCATTGGGTTAAAATAGGGGTCATTTACGTCTTTTGAGGTTACAGGCCGTGAATGACATCACTGCACTGCCTACGTCTTCATGCGAACGGTGGTTGTAAGTTCCAAAACTCTATCTCGTTCTTTACATGTTGTACCTCTTTATACTTGAACATTAGAACGATGTTGTTTCCTGTATATTGAGTATTTATGCTTACAGTATGTTGAGAGGCAGACGTGGACGTGGTGGCGATCGTGGACGCGGACGAAGGAATGCTGATAGGGAGGCGTCGCCTTCTAATCAGGCCAGTCATAGCTCAGGCGAGCCGCAAAGATCCATCAATAATGAACCGGAACCTGCTGTACCAGAAATCCTTCGTCAAGTGGTGAATCAGATGACTCGGTTCGCTCAGGTCGTGGACCGAATGCAGGTGGCGGTGGGATTTCAGCAGGGAGATAGACAGCAAAGGATCCCAGAAATGGGAAATCGAGGTGACCGATGGTTGCAAGAGGTGGCGAAGATGCAACCACCCAAATTTGACGGCTTTTCCGAGACTCCCACTTGGGATCATTGGTTGAAGGAATTGGAGAAAAATTTTGCTGGAATTAATTGCCCAGACGACAGGAGAACTCATATTGCCCAGTACTTTCTGATAGGGGAAGCATCCGAGTGGTAGGAAGCTATCCGGCCTGCAGATCATGATGCTGATTGGACAGAATTTAAAATGACGATGGAAGCTCAGTACTGCCCTCGTCCTGTGAGGGAAGCCAAAGTTCAGGAGTTTTTCTCCGCTCAGCCATCAGATGAACCCGTATCCCAGACCATTAAGACGTTTAATCAGCAGTTAGCATTTGTTCGACATCTGGTCAGAACAGATGCAGAGATGATGATTCACTTTGAAATGAGGATGAAACCAGAAATCCAGAGGTACATGTCCGGTTTTGAATGTACCACTCTCCGCCAATACCAAGATAAGGCGTTGGCGTACGAAATCAAGGAAGCAGCAATGGAAAAATGTACGGAGTCGAAGAAGCAGAAAGTCTCTGGTACTTTCACAGAGCACAAGAACAGTGGGCCTCTCAAAGCCCAGTCATCCTTTTATTCTTTCAAAAAGCCTCCACACCCATATAAGAGCGGAAAGAATTTCGGAACAATGTCAGCCACGACGGTTACAGCTAGGAAGTGCTTTAACTGTGATCGCCCAGGCCACCTTTGGCGTGATTGTTTGTGCACTCCAATTACATGTTTTGATTGCGGACAGGAAGGGCACCGGGCGATGTTTTGCAAGGATGCCACCAAGTACAATAGAACCCGTACATCACAGCCAGTTCAGAAAGAAGCTAGTATACAACAGACGCAGCAAAGTGTTCAGATGCCTCAAAATTTTGGCCGCGGACGAGGCAGAGGATAATGGGACCGAAAGGGGACATCGAGTGCCGGATCTGTTCCCCCATGTCTGTACGAGAAGAGGAGGACAGACGATTGGGATGCTGCTGTCGCATCAGGTACTGTCCAGATCCTTTCCCAGCCAGTTAGCGTTTTATTCGATACAGGAGCTACGCATTCTTTTATACCTTGTCTTGTGTAAATCATTTGAATATTTCTGGTTTTCATACTTGTGAACCTTATGTTGTTGGTTTACCGAGTGGAGAGACGATTGTTGGGAACTTAGAGACTAGAGATTTCCCTGTGTCATTTGGGGGTGGGGAATGGCTCTCAAATCTGATTGTGAGAGAAATGCAAGGAGACGACCTGATACTCGGAGACAATTGGCTTAATCGATATGGAGCTATTGTAAACTACCGAAGGAGAAATATTTCGCTGATAGATGACGATGGTTCTGAAGTACTGTTTGAGGGATGGAAACCAGGAAGCTCAGGAAAGTTGATCAAGGCGATGAAAGCTGTCAAATTGTTGAAACAGGGCTATACCGGATACTGGTGCTATGCAATGAAGAAAGAAGACGAAATTGTGGAACTTTCATCCATTCCTGTTGTTAACGAATTTCCAGATGTATTTCCTGACGAGTTACCTGGACTACCTCCATGAAGGGATGTAGAATTTACCATTGAACTGAAACCTGGAGCCACACTAATTTCTAAGGCGCCGTATCGTATGGCACCTACTGAGATGTATGAACTGACAAAGCAGCTGGAGGAGTTACTGGACAAAGGCTATATCCAGCCAAGCGTTTTTCCCTGGGGAGCGCCAGTTCTTTTTGTCCGGAAGAAGGATGGATCGCTTCGACTGTGTATCGACTATCGAGAGTTGAACAAGATGACGATTAAGAATAAATATCCGTTGCCACGGATTGATGATTTATTTGACCAGTTGTAAGGAGCAACAGTATTTTCTAAAATCGATCTGAGATCAGGATACCATCAGCTAAGGATTAAGGAATCTGATGTTTCAAAGTCAGCATTCAGAACTCGCTACGGACACTATGAGTTTGTAGTGATGCCGTTTGGTCTCACTAATGCACCTGCTATATTCACACAATTGATGAACCGAGTGTTCATCGAATATTTGGATAAATTTGTGGTCGTGTTCATTGATGACATTCTGGTGTATTCTAAGAGCCCGGAAGAACATACGCAGCATTTGCGGATTGTATTAGAACTTTTGAGAAGCGAGCAACTGTACGCCAAACTTTCTAAGTGTGAATTCTAGCTAAAGGAAGTAATGTTACTCGGTCATATAGTATCAGCTGGAGGAGTCCGAGTAGATCCTCAGAAGATTGAAGCGGTTTTGGATTGGAAGCCTCCAAAGAACGTGAAAGAAGTCTGAAGCTTCTTAGGACTTGCTGGATATTATCGTCGATCCGTGGAAGGGTTTTCTAAAATATCCCGCCCACTTACTCGACTCCTGCAGAAAACTCAAAAGTTTGAGTGGAACGAGTCGTGTCAGACTAGTTTTGATGAATTGAAGAAGAGATTGACGACAGCACCAATTTTATCACTTCCACAGGGGACTGGAGGATTCATAGTTTACAGTGATGCTTCGAACCAAGGACTCGGATGCGTATTGATGCAGAATAATAAGGTGATCGCTTATGCTTCACGACAGCTGAAACCTTATGAAGTGAATTACCCAACACATGATTTAGAGCTAGCAGCAATAGTTTTTGCTTTGAAGATCGGGAGACATTACCTGTACGGGACTCACTGTTAGATCTTTACTGATCACAAGAGTCTCAAATACATCTTCAGTCAGAAAGAGCTGAACATGCGCCAAAGAAGATGGTTAGAGCTGATTAAGGACTACGACTTGGAGATTTTGTATCATCCAGGCAAAGCAAATGTAGTGGCAGATGCACTTAGCTGCAAGCCTGTTTCTATTCAGATACTGGAGACTCTGGCCTCCCAAATTAGCCTTCAACGAGAGATAATTAGAGAAGGAATTGAAGTGTGGTTACAAAGAGTCCAAGGACAACTGTGCGTGATGGAATTAACTTCGTCATTAACCAAAGAAATCAAATCTAGACAGGCAGATGATCCTCTGATGATTTGGTTACATGATGAAGTGATCAAAGGAAAGGCACCCAGATTCCTAATTCATGATGATGGAGTTTTGAGATTTCAGAACCGACTCTGGGTTCCTGATATCGATGTTCTGAAATAGACAATTACGAAGGAAGCTCACAGCTCGCCCTATTCTATCCACCCGGGCACCAGTAAGATATATAAGGACTTGAAACAGAATTTCTGGTGGGGCAACATGAAGAAAGATGTAGCGGACTATGATTCGAAATGCTTGACTTGTCAGCAGGTTAAGATCGAGCATCGACGACCTTCCGGAATGTTGAAGCCGCTCCCGATTCCTGAATGGAAGTGGGAGGACATATGTTGCGATATTTCCTACACGCAAGTGCACGTCATAGTTTACAAGTAATAAAGTGATAAGTAGAGTATCGTTCCCACGAGGATTGAATCTCTAACTACCGACGTTTTCGTATTCCAATTTTATTTGAACAATCGAAGTTGGGGTTTTGGATTAATAACTAAAAGAATTTCTAAAATACTAAGCAGTAGAAAACAATATCTTGGATTAAGGAAATCAAATGATGAATACGTCTAGGGTTCTGAATCCACCTTAGTTTATCCGAATTTACTCTCGATTATCCGTAATAAATAATTTTCCCAATTTACTGAAGGCGGAGATTGCTAATATATTCTACCGCCTCTCCCGAGGTCAATAGATTTATCTAACGGCGACTAACGCACTCTATCCCTAGGTGAATTATCTCGTCGATAGGCAAAAAGCATGAAATCTCCTAAAGGCCACGTAGTTTCTATGAGTATATTCCTATCTCACAGAATAAAACGGTCTTCACCAATAGTTCCTCACCAAATCTCCTCTCTCGATTCGAAGTGAATGATTAAATCAATACAACTATTGGCCAGATAATTGCAAGCATTAAACATAATTAGGAAAACTCAATAAAAAGGTAATAAATTGGATAATCTTAATCAATTCGTCAAAACAAAGGTTTCATCAAAACCCTAGATTAGGGCTTTAGCCTGACATACTAAAAACTGAAAATACAGAATAAATAAACGAAAGCATAAAATTCAAACGCAGATGAAGCTCGGATTCCTCCGTTCTTCAGCTCCCGCCTTCTGCCCTTGAATTCTTCTGCTTTCCTCCTCTTCTCTGTCTCCAAGCTTAAGCTCTCCTAGGTTTAGATTCAATGATTCCAAGATAATTAAATTAGGGTCTTCAACCCTATTTATAGCTCAGCACTTCCATAAATCGCGTCCGTATTAGTTGGTCGAAAACTGGCTTCGAAACGGCCCAAAATCCGCGCAGACGTATAAAACCCGCTAAGTGTGCCGCGGCTCACTAGACTTGTGCCGCGGCACATCGCCAAAAGTTGAATACCTGGGCGTAATTAAATTCTTCTGTGCCGCGGCTCACCTGGGCTGTGCCGCGGCACAGAGTACAGCTTACTCTGCCCTTCGGATGGTGTCTTCCTGTGCCGCGGCTCAGATTCCTTGTGCCGCGGCTCAGAGTCCAGTTTTGCCGTCTTCGCCCGTTTTGCCTCGTTTTAGCTTCCGGACTTCAATTTCCTGTCAATCATACAAAATTAAGGCATTAAAAGCTCATTTAGATGATTTCACTCACCAAAACACTACAAAATAATGATAAATAAGCGTATAAAAATACGCCTAACAAATACCCCCAAACTTAAGCCTTTGCTTGTCCTCAAGCAAACAGAATTAAAGTCAATAAAAGAATGTCGTGAATAATTGTGCAACTCATAGTGTTCAACCTAATCAATACTATTCTGTAATTCTCTCTAAATAACACGAGTGTCATAAAAGCGAGTTGCACTCAGAATAATGATTCCGCAAAGTAATCAAGTTCAGTCCTAATCGCTCGTCCATGAAGAAAATCCAGCTCAAAGATCAACAAAACGTGAGTCAAATCGACCGTCAATATGAAAGGCTAACATAAACAAGCTAGTTCGTCGTTCCACGCCTAAAGGCACAATTTTCACGAGTCTCATAATAAATAAACCTGACAAGATCCCCTTATATATATGCTCAAAAATTTGATTCGAGTCGACCACTAGGTTAGGATCTCGGGATGTTTCATCGGGATAATCCTAGGGTGGAACTTCCATTCTCATGTATTCGGAAACCGTTTGACGTAAAAGACACTCATGGGGCACATGGATGCTTCTAGTTACTAAGTTCCCGTTTACAGCGGAGAAACAACTCGAATACATAATTTCTGCATGTCCGAATCAAGGTTGCCGTTTTACGCGAGAGTAAACAGCGGGTCACGCGAATACCCCCGGTTACTAGGCTTCCTATCATTGGCACATGTGAAATCACTAAATCACTAGTCTAATCGGGGTCGTCGTTTTACGCGAGAGTAAACAACGGGTCACGCGAATGCCCCCGGTTACTAGACTTCCCTTCATAGAACACATTATCTCGACTTTTAGGGAAAAACTGACCGACTCTAAACTTCATCTAAGTGCCAACACGACTAAAGGAACAGTACGACTCACTATCCGGAAAATGTAGCCAAACGTATTGAAGGGGATTTAAAAACAAGTATGTATCGTCTCTTATCTGCCAAGACCTCTACAATCACGAAAAATTTCGGACCTAATTGAATACTAAGCAGAACAGAAATAACTGACTACAACTCGACTAGAACTCGCCCGCTTCTTCAGAGAGAAAGACAGTGTCGTAACATCAGTATCACACAAAATAGAAGCACGAAAATTCACGAATAAAGAAAAACTACGGCAAGCAAGGCTATCTAAAAAAAAAATTTCGCAAAGAAACGAAAAGTGCAACAAAATATAATGTACAGCAAGAAAATAGAGTACAGCAATGAATTTAGACTGAATGTAAATCCCCCCCCAAACTTAGGACGTACATTGACGTCAATGGACAAAAAATGGAATTCAAGAAAAGTAAAAGGTCAAGTACTCCCCTCCAGTCTGCTCAGGAGCTGGTGCCGGCATCGTCCGGTGAGGAGGGTGGTGTAGCTGAATGAGCTTGCTTCATCAAAAAGGAAGTTAAGTACGAGCTCTCAAGTTGAACATGATGTAGGGGTTGGGGATAATGTAATTTGATAACACGATTCATTGAATATAATTTTAAAAATGCCTAGCTTACCAATTTTCCATTGCTGCAATTTATCAAACACCTTGTGTGCACAAGTTAAAATGAAGACCAAAAATTTTGATGGTTAATTCCAAATCCCAAAAATAATAACACAGATTATAGCCCTGAATTACAAAAACCATCATCAACAATTCGTTCATAAACATCAATTCCATCACAATAACAACTTCCCCATATTCCAACTCCATTTCAGAAACAACAATGAAGAACAACTAGCAATATAAAACTCCAAATCTTTTCACATCAATAATCTCCTATGATTTAGAAATCAAAAATTACCTGGAGAATTTGAGAAGGAGACTGATAGAATGGACCCAACTAACCTCATCGTGTGCAGGAAGGAAGGAATGGAGGGAAGAAGTATACTATGCAGGCCGATCGACTGAAAGAGCCTTACCTGGCTGCTCTTATTTTGCGACGGGGGCCGCGGCACAATAAAAGTGAGCCGCGGCCCAAAGTACAGTCGGACATGGACGTTTTGATATGTCGTCGGGTGCCGCGGCTCAGATTTCGTATGCCGCGGCTCATTGCTCAAGTGTGCCGCGGCTCATTTATGCCGTGCCGCGGCACAAAGTATAGTCGGTTTTGCCTCCCCCTGCGATCAATGTGTGCCGCGGCTCACAATAACTGTGCCGCGGCTCATACTCCAGTTTCTTCCCTGGGACTTTCCTGCACAGAATTTTTAAAAGAAGACGTTAAAAACGAGAGGAAGAAGCAAATAGAAGCACAAAAATGATGAAAAATAAGAATCACGAATACAAGAAAAATAAAGAAATGCAAAATTCTACAACTACGAGCTCGGGTTGCCTCCCGAGAAGCGCTAAGTTTATAGTCTTCAGCCGGACCTATTGAACAACGTTAGTTCGCTTTTCGCAAACTCCATTTGGCTTCCGCCCCGTTCATCGAACCGTTTGTATTTTGGTTAAAATTATGACCATTGGTCATCAGCAGTTCGACTTTCGGTTCAGTCATCAAATGTAGTTTGCGGAAAGGTTTCGACTTGAATAACTTTCCGAAACACCCGGTTTCTCCATGACTAATTGTCCGCTTGGCTCTCAGCTCACTCTCCTCCTTCGCCAACGAACTCACGACTGCAGCAGATTTTTCCTCATGCTCGAGGAATGCCACTCGTTCAACATCCTTCTTAAAACTTGGGCCATTCAACACAAAATCTGAATTTTTCCACCGACGATGTTTTCGGTGCTTTCCTCTTTCAACAACATCCACACTTTCAATTTGAGACTCTTTATCAGCACTTCCGGGACATGGGAACGATTTGAACACTTGAAAAGTAACTTGCTCGTCTTGGACCCTCAGAGTTAACTCCCCCTTTTCCACGTCTATAAGGGTGCGGCCCGTCGCTAGAAATGGTCGTCCCAAGATGATCGGAATATTTTCATCTTCCTCCATGTCTAGTACGATGAAATCGGCCGGAAAGATGAACTTATCGACTTTAACTAAAACATCCTCGATCACTCCTGATACTTTATCGATCGGTCCGCCAATTGTAATGAGACTGTGGTTGGCTTAGCTTCCCCAATATTCAGCTTTTGGAAAATCGACAGAGGCATGAGGTTGATACTCGCACCAAAATCGCATAGTGCCTTATTAAATGAAAGATTCCCCATGGTGCAAGGTATGTTGAAGCTTCCCGGATCTTTCAATTTAGGTGGGAGCTTCTTTTGAAGGATTGCACTACACTCCTCTGTCAAAGTGACCGTTTCAAACTCCTCAAGCTTTCTCTTCTTCGATAATATCTCTTTCATGAATTTGACATAACTCGGCATCTGCTCCAATGCGTCGGCGAACGGAATATTTATGTGAAGCTTTTGAACACTTCAAGGAATTTAGAAAATTGTTTGTCCGCCCTTCTTTGCTGTAGTCTCTGCGGAAACGGAACGGGGGGAACACATGTCTTCAAGTTATCCGGCTTCACATCCTTTGACTCCTCTGGCTTTAAATCCATCTCTTCCTCAATCACTTTCTTCTCTTTACCCAGCTCCGGTTGATCCAAAGAACTCTCTCCCGCTTCTCAAGCTAACTGCGTTTAGACTCTCTCTAGGATTAGTCTCTGTTGTACTCGGCAATGCTCCCTCCGGACGAGCTGTCAACACATTAGCGATTTGGCCCAGCTGGACCTCCAAATTCCGAATGGAAGCAGAATGATTTTGTAGTGTAGCTTCCGTCCGAGTCATAAATTGACTCGTATTTGCCGCCAATTTTGCAAGCGCTTCCTCGAGAGACACTTTGGGAGCGGAAGGGGCCGTTGATTGGTCAGGCGAAAGGGGCTGGTGTGCGTTCTGTCCGTTTCTCCATGAAAAGTTGGGATGATTGTGCCACCCCGGATTATAAGTATTGGAGTACGGGTTATTCGGTCGATTCCCATTTTCTACGAATTGAGCCTGCTCCATCTGATTTTGCTCGAACGGATTTCCAAATTGACATTCCGCGCTCGGGTGTGATCCGTTACACCAATTACATGTCTCAATGGTAACGGGGTCAGTGCGTGCGAAAATGTCCTGAGTCATGTGTCAAAGCGGCGACTTGAGCTGTCAAGGTGGAGATCAGATCATTGCTTGAAACTTCCATTACTCTTTTCGGTGTCAATCTTTCTGATGGCCATTGGTATGCGTTTTCGGCCATATCTTCCAAAAGCACGTGTGCCTCGGCCATAGATTTTGCCATGAATGTCCCACCGGAGGCCGCATCCACTGAAGTGCGTGTAGAAGCACTCAAACCACCATAAAACGTATGAAGCTGAAGCCAATCAGGAATACCGTGATGAGGGCATCTTCGTAGTAATTCTTTATATCGCTCCCACGCCTCGTGGAGCGATTCCATATCGAACTGGGCAAAAGTGGTTATTTCATTTCTCAACCTCGCCGTCTTAGCTGGTGGGAAAAATTTGGCAAGGAAGGCTTGCGCTAACCTCTCCCATGTTGTAATCGACCCCGGCGGTAAGGAATTTAACCAAAACTTTGCTTTATCCCTCAAAGAGAAAGGGAAAAGCCTCAACCGGATGGCATCGTCGGTGACACCATTAGTTTTGAAAGTATCGCATATCTGAAGGAAAGACGCAATGTGGGCATTCGGGTCGTCCTTCGGCAATCCACATAATGGGCTCGCCTGCACCATCTGAATAATGGCGGGCTTGATCTCAAAGTTATTTGCTTGGATAGTGGGACGCCGGATTCCCGAAAAATTTGCGTTGACTTGCGGCATGGCATAATCCCGAAGAGCTAGTTCCGGTTGAACTTGCCGCACTTGGTTGTCTCCTCCTTGGATTTCAATATTCTCGGCCATGTTGACCGTCGTCTGCAACTCTCTTTTCTCCTTTTTGTTCCTTCTTAGCGTGCGCTCGAGCTCGGTGTCCAAAGGTAGTAAGCCTTCGTTACCGAGTCTTCTCATGCACTAACGAAAGGTCCTGAAAGGAAAAAAAACGAATAAACAAAAATAAATACACAAAAATAAAAATAAAACGTTCAAATTAAGACTGGAAATACTTAAATCGATATTAGAAAAATTTCAATCCCCGGCAACGGCGCCAAAAACTTGTTGCGATATTTCCTACACGCAAGTGCACGTCATCGTTTACAAGTAATAAAGTGATAAGTAGAGTATCGTTCCCACGAGGATTGAATCTCTAACTACCGACGTTTTCGTATTCCAATTTTATTTGAACAATCGAAGTTGGGGTTTTGGATTAATAACTAAAAGAATTTCTAAAATACTAAGCAGTAGAAAACAATATCTTGGATTAAGGAAATCAAATGATGAATACGTCTAGGGTTCTGAATCCACCTTAGTTTATCCGAATTTACTCTCGATTATCCGTAATAAATAATTTTCCCAATTTACTGGAGGCGGAGATTGCTAATATATTCTATCGCCTCTCCCGAGGTAATTGGGTAAACTCAATAAAAAGGTAATAAATTGGATAATCTTAATCAATTCGTCAAAACAAAGGTTTCATCAAAACCCTAGATTAGGGCTTTAGCCTGACATACTAAAAACTGAAAATACAGAATAAATAAACGAAAGCATAAAATTCAAACGCAGATGAAGCTCGGATTCCTCCGTTCTTCAGCTCCCGCCTTCTGCCCTTGAATTCTTCTGCTTTCCTCCTCTTCTCTGTCTCCAAGCTTAAGCTCTCCTAGGTTTAGATTCAATGATTCCAAGATAATTAAATTAGGGTCTTCAACCCTATTTATAGCTCAGCACTTCCATAAATCGCGTCCGTATTAGTTGGTCGAAAACTGGCTTCGAAACGGCCCAAAATCCGCGCAGACGTATAAAACCCGCTAAGTGTGCCGCGGCTCACTAGACTTGTGCCGCGGCACATCGCCAAAAGTTGAATACCTGGGCGTAATTAAATTCTTATATGCCGCGGCTCACCTGGGCTGTGCCGCGGCACAGAGTACAGCTTACTCTGCCCTTCGGATGGTGTCTTCCTGTGCCGCGGCTCAGATTCCTTGTGCCGCGGCTCAGAGTCCAGTTTTGCCGTCTTCGCCCGTTTTGCCTCGTTTTAGCTTCCGGACTTCAATTTCCTGTCAATCATACAAAATTAAGGCATTAAAAGCTCATTTAGATGATTTCACTCACCAAAACACTACAAAATAATGATAAATAAGCGTATAAAAATACGCCTAACAACATATCAATGGACTTTATCACTGGCATGCCAAGAAGCAAGATAGGAATGAACATGATTTGGGTGATAGTTGATCGTCTAGCCAAATCAGCTCATTTCCTAGGCATTAAGGACACGTGGGGACCAGAGAGGTTGGCGCGAGTATTTATTTCAGAGATAGTTCGACTGCATGGTACGCCGAAGACCATTATTTCTGATCGAGACGGCCGTTTTATGTCTCACTTTTGGAAAGCAGTTCATAAGGCCTTGGGGACCGAATTGAACTTCAGTATAGCTTATCACCCGCAGACTGACGGACAATCCGAGAGGACCATTCAAACGGTGGAAGAAATGCTAAGGGCGTGCCTTAAATTGGTCAACTGATTGGGAAATTCATCTACCATTGATTGAATTTACATATAACAATAGTTGGCATGCTTCCATTAAGATGGCACCATTTGAGGCATTATACGGGAGAAGATGCAGATCGCCCCTATGCTGGGACGATTCATCAGACTTGATCGGGACAGAACCAGAGTTGATCGTACAGACTCGAGAGAAGATAGTCTTAATTCGTGAAAGACTGTTGACCGCCCAGAGTCGACAGAAATCTTATGCAGACGTACGACGTCGCCCTTTGGAGTTCAGTACAGGAGACCACGTACTTTTAAAGATTTCTCCTACTCGGGAAATCTTTTGTTTCGGAAGGAAAGGAAAGCTGAGTTCGAGATATGTCGGACCATTTGAGATCCTTGAGAGAGTTGGAGAGTTGGCATACAGATTGGCATTGCCGCCGTCATTGTGCCATGTTCATAACGTGTTCCACGTATCGCAGTTACGGGGGTATATACCAGATCCTAGTCATATCATTGATTTCGGCGAGATCGAAGTTGCTCAAGATGGGACGTTTGAAGAAAGACCGGTCAAGATACTCGAGAGTCGAGTTAAGCAGTTGAGGAACAAACCAATCATTTTGGTCAAAGTTCAATGGTCACGTCATGGAGTAGAAGAAGCTACATGGGAAACGGAAGATGGCATGAAGTCCAGATATACCGAGTTATTTTCGTCTTGAGTTTCGGGACGAAACTCCTTTTTAGTAGGAGAGTATGTAATATCCGGATTTATTACTGTGTATTTTACCTGTATTCGAATCCTGTATTATTCGGAATTATGATCTTGATGATTGGAGTATGATATTTCTTACATTGGTATCTTTGTACATAAGTATATCATCATGAAAAATTTCTCATGCAAACTCGTAATAGCGCACGCTAAGAATGTAGCTTAACGCACGCTATCGGCTACTACTAGCGCACGCTACGTATGTAGGAGTTGTGTGCGCTAGACACTCAATTATTGAGCTGGGCGGCTAGAACATGCGCCAGCCGGGACATGGGTCCGGATAAGATTCCCATGACGAACTCGGGATGCTTTGAAGTCAACTCTTATTAGCGCGCGCTAAGGAATGCTTAGTAGCGTGCGCTAATCTGCTTTGTACAGAAAGTTTATATATAGGCCAGCACTCCATTTTATTCTCATTTCTTTCGTTTATCTTTCGTTCTTGAGAGACCAGAGAGCATATCATCTTCCTCAGATACACTTATATCACATCTACATGATCATTGGACATTGGATACTTCTATGATTGATCATTGAGGAGAGGTAACACCTTGGAGTGGCATATAACCAACCGGAGTCGTATTCTACCTTGCGGTTCAGTAATTTCATCATATTAAGGTATGTCCAACCTATCTCCAGCCTTAGATTTGGATTCTAAGGAATTAGATGATCATGCTAACGTGATATTGAATTTCATTAGTGAATTATTCAACAAACATCATGTTTTAAGATGGGAATGTCTATGCTTATGAAATTATCATTGGAACCTTGTAGTTGGAATCCTAGTACTTCAAATGATGAGGGAAATATTCTGAAGTTGGCTATCCATGTCATTTATGTTATCTTAGTGATCATAAATTGAAAGTGATATTATTTTCGGTTATAAGGACTTAAGGGAAGAATCATCTTAGGAAATATTCTTTCGTATAAGTTGGAATTGTTAGTTCACCTCAAGATGAAGTCTGAATGTGTATAATGATAGTAGAATCTAATACATCAACCGGAGATCACCAAACTTCGCATGAGAATTGTAATCAAGATGGATTATGGTGTTGTGATGATTATACGTATACTTGCATCTCGAAGTTGTTATTATCCGTGAGATCATTCATAAAGTTTATGAACATAACATGAAGTCGGATAACAAACATTAATCACTGAGCAATTCACTTACTTCATCACCATTTGTATAATCTGCTGCCCTCCAGTGAACTGCCATGCACGCTTAGCGTGCGCTAAGCTACGTGAATTAACGTGCGCTATCGAGTACGTTTAGCGTACGCCACGTTTGGAATTTAGCGTGCGTTAAGTCATCAGGCGAGTCAGTCGGCTGATCAGTGAGGCACTGACCATGCCTGGTTAGCGTACGCTAGGCTGTGTGTACTGCATGCGCTAACGAGTACCATTAACGTACGCTACATAAGATGCGTAGCGTGCATTAAGCGATCCAGACAGATTGCATTTTAAGGACTTCCTACCATAATTTTGGATTGTTAGACGTTCGTACGGCATGAGATGAATTCTATGTTATTTCTTTTATTAAGGTTCGAGCTTAGCAACATGATTGATCGAAGGGGACGACCTTCGAGTATTTTGATATTCGTGGAAGTTTTATTCTTGTCAACGAATCGAGGCAAGTACTCTAATTAGAATTGTTTATATTATGACAGTTATGATGTGATTGTATAGTGTAAATGTGTTATGATTATATGTCCACCATGCGTTGATCCGACGGGAATCATCATGGTAATCTATAGTTGTGTGTGCTGGATCGTTGGACAGGTAGTTCCACCATGTGTTGGTCCGACGGGATCATCATGGGAATCTATAGCTGTGTGCGCTGGATCGTTGGAATACCATCAGTATGTTGGAAACTGTTATGATATGATATGCGTTGTTGATATTTCTCGTTGAAGAAACTTGTTATGATATAATTGTTGGTTATATCACTGTTGTACGATTATTGTACTTGTACTAGCATCGTTGTGCTAACCCCTGCGGGGGTGAACATTTGTTTATGTTCAGGATCGAAGAGAGCGGGGAAACAACCACTGGAGCTGCATGACGACGAGGGTGCAGAGTGATGTTCCGGTCGGATTTATTGTCTGTTGATGTATTAATAACCCTTCATTGGATATTTGTATTCTCATTATTGAACCAGACTGTTGTATTTTATTTCAGTGATTTCATAAGTTGGTATCTGTTATTATCATTTCATTTCTTCAGCCTTGTAAATTCTTTCGTAAAGGATTTACGGCGCTGTAATATTCCTGAATGTATCGGGTGTGTTACATTTACGTACGCTATTGCATGGACGTTATGTACGTAAATCATTGTATGTAGAAAGGCAGTAGCCTCTGGACTGCGATAGCGCACGCTAACAAGGCCAGTTAGCGCACGCTAATAAGAGTCAGTATATATGTGCAGTTGACCATTATTCTTCATTTCATCCATTTTTCCTTGCAAATGATAGAGAGGGTCCTGAGATAGATGTTTGAAGTTCCAAACACTGGATCATGGTGGAGTTAATCATCCATAACAACATTTGAAGCTTAGAAGTGAGTGAGAACGGATTCAAACTTAGGATTCAATCCATTCCTTCAAAAGGGTAATTACTCTTCATCTTTGGATTTCGTTTTGGATTGAATGTTGATGTTCTTAAGTTGATGATTATCATATAAGCAAGTTGACAAGCATGATTTATGAGATGGATTACTGGAGTATGATGATATTAATATGATTCGCGTTGTTTGAATTGTGTAGTTCGTTTTGTTGAGATAAGTTGGTTAATCCTTCTTCTCCTTTGCGGATGTTGATGTCATTGTTGATGATTAATCTCTGTAATGTTAGATTAGGGAAGTGTTGTTAGGGTTCTTGGTGTTCATTATGTTGATATTTGAGGAAGGAGATGATATGTGAATATATGAATTGGATTAAGAGTTGGATGATTACCTACATGTTAAAGGATATAGGATTTCGTTGTTTTGATAGCTATGAACATGGCTCAGAATCACTTAGTGTTCTTGATAATCTCCATATGTTGATCGGTATCTGAAATGCATGCAACTGCATGTCATTAGCGCACGCTAAGCTTACTGGCTAGCGCAGGCTAATGGGAGCAACTTAGCGCACGCTACGTTAAGGGATTAACGTGCGCTAAGTCAACAGACAGTGTAGTATATCCTGTTTCAGTTATGAATTTGTGATCGTTTAAGTTGGATTGATCAGACTAGTGGTTAATCGAGATATTTTTGAGTCGTTGGGTTTGTGAATTGGTTTTATTGATTGTTGATTGTCATCGAACGTGTTGTTTATCGAATTACTGTAAAAGGTTGAGAATATTGATCGGTGATTATAACCATGTGTTGCGGTCGATCTCGAGCAGGTTCGTGAATTGCTTTGGTCGGGACCAAGGAACTTGTAGAAGAAGGCAATGGGATTGGTAACGGCTTCATCGGTATGGAGGCAAGTTATTACTTGCTCAGTTTTTAATATTTAATGAATGATTTCAGTTTCATTCGTTCATAATTCGTATAGCAATGTTTATAATCGTAATCATAGGATATTTGGGATTATAAGTTGTATTCGAGTTTTGGGAATTAAATCATAATGTATATGATTTACAGTTGTTGTTGGTATACTTGGTATCGAGGATACATTGTGGTATAGACGAAGACGTGAATTATCTAGTGTCCGAGACATTTCGGATCGTCGAATATTCAGAATAATGGTTGGTGATGGTTTAGATATCGAGATTGCTCTTGAAGGACTCGGAGCAAGTATTTTAATCATTTTCATCACTTATGTCGATCATGTTTTGGTACATTCATGTATCGTTGTTGTCATGCATTTGTGCATTGTTGTTGTCGTACATTGTGTACTGTTCAGTTGTGCATTGTTGTCATATGTCCACCATGCGTTGGCCCGACGAGATCAATATGGGATATCTATAGCTGCGTGCGCTAGATCATTGGACAGGTAATGCCACCATGCGTTGGTCCGACGGGATCATCATGGGGATCTATAGCTGTGTGCGCTGGATCGTTGGATTACCATATGTGTTATTGTTGTGCATATGTATATTATGGGTTTGCCATAAGTATACATTGTTGATATTGATGTGAGCATATTGACGTTTTCATATGAGTATGCATTTGTAGGTCTTGTGTTAGGACCGTGTTCGTATGTTCTGTTGATCTGATCTTGGATTAGACTGACGTAATTTCGTCGTGGCATTTCATATATTGAGGTATGTTCCGTATTTCCTTTGGTATTTGTCTTTGATGGACCATCGATTGTCGTGTTGAGGTGTGATGATGTTACCCGATGGATGGGGTTGGACAGAGTTAGTAGATTTCATAACAGTGAGTTATGATAATGTTATGAGAACCTTAGCTATTGTTGAGATACAATACAGATATTTCGGTATGAGCTTATTGTGTTGTTGAAAGGATACGAGATGTGAACTTTGGTGATTATTATCACGAGTTGGTAAAGTTATGGCGGTAAGATTACATTGGTCGTATTCTTACTTAGTATTTTCATTGGTATGTAATTATTGTCGTGATGTGATGGTTATCATTGTTGGATATTATGGTTGACCCCGTCGTGGGCTTTCTTTTAGGTTCTTGAATTAACAAGCTTGTAGCGTTCATAGAGAGATGAGCTTCTCGGAGGATACTGGCTAGGGCATGTATTTGGGTATTGAGTTTCCTGATCATTTCTTGTATTCTACTGCTAGAGTATTTTAATTGTTTGTCTTTTTCAGTTGCGTGAGTATTTTTAAATGGCCTATTGGTATCTGGTAACTTAGGTTACTTTAGCAATCGTCTTCTAAAATATTTTGCCGGTACCTGTAAGCGATAGCTTAACGTATGTTTTTAAACTGTTGAGTTCTGGCATTTCAGACCTTGTTCTTTCAAATGAGATTTTACTACGGTTTTTGTTAAACGAGTTATAAGTCTCCG
Source organism: Orobanche coerulescens (assembly GCA_033398695.1). Classification (NCBI taxonomy): domain Eukaryota; kingdom Viridiplantae; phylum Streptophyta; class Magnoliopsida; order Lamiales; family Orobanchaceae; genus Orobanche; species Orobanche coerulescens. The sequence continues at coordinate 35,729,128 of CM065807.1, forward strand.
AATGTTTTTATAAGATAGTACCGTCGTTAGCCTTTTGGGTGCCTGTAAATGTTTGCAAAAATTTCCTTCAGCCTTGTGGGTTCCATCTCGGGGCCCACAGCACTGTAATATTCCTGGATGGCTCTGGGAGTGTTACATATATGAGGTCTCCGCCTTCTTGATTGACAAACCGTGGTGGTTGTTCAAAATATACTTCTTCAGCAAGGTCTCCATTCAGGAATGCACTCTTGATGTCCATTTGATATACAATGAAGCTTTTATGGGCGGCAAAGGCTAAAAATATCCTTCTGGCTTCTAGTCTGGCTACAGGGGCAAATGTTTCGTCGTAGTCTATGCCTTCTTCCTGTCTGTAGCCTTGGGCGACTAGTCGGGATTTGTTTCTGATAATGAGTCCATTTTTATCCTTCTTGTTTTTAAATACCCATTTGGTTCCAATTATGGATTGATGCATAGGTCTGGGTACTAGATACCATACGTTATTCCTTTCGAAACCGTTAAGCTCTTCTTCCATAGAAGTAATCCAATGAGAGTTGTCTAGAGCTTCTTTGGTAGAAACAGGTTGGGATTGGGCTAAGAATACAGCAATAGTGCACATGTTGAGTCTTCTAAGCTCGGATTGAGATTTCCATTCAGGAAATGGAGATATCTCAGACTCGGGTTCTTCTTGCGCACATAGTACATTTCCTTGTGTACTCTGTATTCTTCTACGGGTAGATACTCCAGCATCAATATTTCCTATGATCAACTCCTGTGGGTGATCTCTCAACATCTTCTGTCGAGTTCTAATTTGGGGTTCCGTACTGTATCTTGAGTTGCTGTAGTTTCGGCTTCATCTTGTACAACATCGGCTCATCTACTTCAGTTCTTACAGCTGCGGGGTTGATTTCTAAGTCAACGACAGGCTCTATAGGAGTTGGTGGATCTATGATGGAAAGTTGTTGGATGTTCTGAGTAAGTTCTTCTACGCCTGTAGGATAATGGTGAGGTTCGTCAAACACTACATGTACTGATTCCTTAATTGTTAGCTTCATTTTATTAAAGATCCTGTAAGCTTTGCTAACAGAGGAATATCCTACAAATATCCCTTCATCTGATTTCTCATTGAAGGTTCTAAGTTGATTCTTCCCGTTGTTCAAAACGTAACACCTACATCCAAATATGTGAAAGTACGAAACTAGTGGGGTTTTGTTGTTCCATACCTCGTAAACTGTTTTGTTGTGGTGCTTGTTGACGATATAGCGGTTTTGTGTATAGCACGCTGTATTGGTGGCTTCGCCCCAAAAACGTTGTGGCAACTTACTTGCGGCAATCATTGTCCTTGTTGCTTCCTTCAGCATCCTGTTCTTTTGCTCAGCAACACCATTTTGTTGAGGTGTACGGGCAGCTAAGTATTCGTGTTGTATCCCATTTTCCAAACAGTATTGCTCTACAAAGCGGTTAATGAATTCTGTACCTCTGTTGGAACGAATGGACACGATACTCAACCCTTTTTCATTTTGAAGCTTTCTCAGGTGCTCGGGCAGCTTTGATGTTGTTTCCTTCTTCTTGCTTAGGAAGATTGTCCAAGCATACCTGGAAAAGTCATCAACAATAACGAGACAGTATTTCTTACCTCCCAAACTTACCGGGTCTACAGGTCCATAGAGATCCATGGGTAGCATTTTTAGAATTATGTGAGTGGAAAGGTAGGATTTGCTCTTCAGGGTGGTCTTGATTTGCTTGCCTTTCTGACAGGGTCCACAAACGATGTCTTTTTGAAATGACACATTGGGCAATCCTCTAACCATTCCCTGTATGGAAATCTTGTTGATAGTCTTGAAGTTGACGTGAGACATCCTTTTGTGCCATAGCCAGCTTAAATCTGCAGTGCCTTTGGCAACAAAACAAGAAATTGTGGAGCTCGTAGGCATCCAGTCAGCAACATACATATTACCTGATCTGCTTCTTGTGAGCACAACTTCTTTGGTTAGGATGTTCTTGACTCTACAGTTATCTATATAGAACTTCACCGAGAACTGTTTGTCACAGAACTGGCTAATACTAAGTAGATTGTACTGTAAGCCTTCAACATAAGCTACATCGGTGACTTTGAATTTTCAAACAAGCAGGTTCACCTTCCCTCTTGTTCTTCCTTTAGATTTATCACCGAAGTGCACTTTTGGACCGCGACCTTCTATGTAATCTGACAGCTTGCTTTTGTCTCCTGTCATGTGCCGAGAACATCCTCTATCGAAGTACCAGATGTCCTTCTCTAAGATGTCATGTATGCAAATAAATTAAGTAGATTTAGGTCCCCTTTGATTTTTGGGTCCATGGATGTTAGTGCCTTTAGGTACCCAGATTTTCTTGACAAAAATAGGTTTACTATAGGATGATTTAGGTCCGAAGTTGCGATGTCTACGTGGGGCATGTACGTAGTTGCTATAACCATTATAATTATTATGCATGTAAAATTTAGGGTTATTATTATTAATCCAGTACGAATGCTGTCTTGGAGGTGGAGATATTTTCTTCGGCCTTACAACTTGCCTTCTGGGTCTCCAGTTGGATTCCCAAAGCTGTTGTTGATACTCTGCGGAAACTTGCTTTCGCGAGGGCTAACGAGGCTCCTGTATCCAATATCTAGGCGTGTTGTACTGAAAGTACTGTCGTGCGGGCCTTTGATATCTGGATACAGCCTTCTTTCTGAACGGCTGTTGGCGCTATTGATATGCTCGGGGAGCCTGCTGTTGAGTACGCCTTACAGGTCTGAATAGCTGGTGATTCCGCTGTCTGGAATATGACTATGGTGGCGGAATGGAAACTTTTGCTGTTTGCGGTGCAATGGGTTCCTTCACAGGACTCGAAATTTCTCCCGATACAGGAATGGGTTCCACACCCCTGACGAACATAGTACTAGTTTTTCCTTTGTTGGAAAATGAGCTGTATCCTAAGCCACTTTTATCAAGAGCATGTTGCCCGGTTCTTAGAATTTCTTCCATTATTTTGGATGATTTCTCAAAAGATTTCAGAATGGTCTCAAGTTCTCCTTCTCGTTTTTCGAGAGTTTTTACTTTGGCTTGAATCAGAACAAAATCATTTGTCTTGCTTTCACTATGAGATTTAGCCTCACTTAGTTCATGACCAAGTTGATGATTGCTCTCCATGAGTTTTTGATAATCGACTTTGCTGTTTTCACAATCAACAGACATATTTTCGTAATTTACTTTTAGCAAGTAGTTTTCTTCTTTCAGTTTTAGGTTAGAAATTTAGAGTTGTATGTTTTCATTTTTCAATGTCTCATGGGCCTTTTGAATGTTCTTAGACTCATTCATCATATTTTCAAAAGTATGAGATGCATTGGTAGGAATAGATGAGGTTGAGCTTACCTCATCATCGCTATCTTCATCTTCCAGAATGTCTTTGGTCATAAAGCACATATAGGCTTTATCTTAGAAATCATCATCAGATGAGTCACTGTCAGTGACTACCTGAAGACATTCTTCGAATTTTGATGGTGCGGGGGAGGCTTCTGATTCACCAATCAGGGCCTTGAGCTTGTTTTTCCAAGCACGTCTTCTTTCATCTTTTTCCTGTTGCTCGGATTCCGGCAACCTTTGAACTTTAGGATGAGGACATTTGTTTGCACAATGTCCTGGTTTCCTGCAATTGTAACACAGGTTAGCATCACCAGAGGAAGTTTCGGTACTTACCTTGTGAACAGGCATGGGTCTGTATGGGGTCTTTCCGGACTGCTTGATGAACTTCTTGAACTTATGCATGAGGAGCGCCATTTCATCTTGATACAGGATGTCATCGTCGCTGTCAGCATTCTTGTGAATGGGCTTTGATGAGCTCGGCATGCTGTGTCTTCGGTTGGATACAGCAGCTAATGTTGTAGTCCTTGCGGGAGATTCTTCAGCTTTCTCTCTCCTGTCTATGTCATACTCAAATGCTTTGAGGTCAGAAAAGAGATCAAAAGTAGATATTTCATTAAGATTGCATGACACACACATAGTTGTGGTCTTACTGTCCCATCGGGCACGGAGAGATCTGAAAATTTTTAGGTTCTTCTCCTTTTGGGTATAAATTTTGCCCAACGCTTCAAGTTCACCAATAATGCCAGTGAATCTGAGGTCAAGTTCCTCAAGTGTTTCAGTTGGTTTCATTTCAAAAGATTCAAATTACTGAGTCAATTTTGAAATTTTGTTTTCTTTTGAGAGCTCAGTTCCCTCACAAATTAACTTGAGTTTATCCCAGATATCTTTGGCTGATTTGCAGCTCTTTACCTTAGAGAACGTGCCTTTGTCAAGAGTGACAAATAGCATATTCTTTACAACATTGTCGAGGTTGGCGCGCTTTCTATCATCAGAAGTCTATTGTTTGCGCTCTTTCTCGAGCATCTCGGTATGATCTTGGCCTTCAATCCTTGGGGCTGGATTTACCTTCATGATCTTTATGGGGCCATCTTGTATAACAAAAATCATCTCTTCGTGCATTGCTGCAAGATGAGCCTCCATCCTAATTCTCCAATCGTCAAACTCATTAATAGAAAACATTGGACTTTATTGATCATTGATGTATCCATATGAGAATATAGGGAAGAAAAAGACTGTTTTAAACAAAAATAAGTGATTTTGGATCTGATTCGGTTAAAAATACGACTGATTCTTTTTAGAATCAACCACTCCGATACCACTTGTTGGCCACTAAGTATACAGAATACAGCTTGGAAAGTGTTTTAAGCAATAAGCTGTACTATTTTCAAATCTGAGTGCGTAGCGGAAGTCTTGTTAAAGTAAGTTGTTGTAAATACAGCAACCTGGTATGAAGTGTATACTTAAAATAATAACAGATATTAAAACAGTAAATGCAGAAGGTAAATGACACAGTAATTAAAGTGGTTCGAGGTAAACCCCTCTACGTCCACTGGTCCTCCACACAGGAGTTAAAATGTTTATTATAAATACTACGTACACAACTACATATTTATAATCAAACCTATCAATGTATCGTTCACACAGATTGATATAATGATCGAAGCTTTCAACCGTTCACACAGATCTTTTTCAAACGTTCTTCATTCCTGTTTCGACAGGTATTGAATGTCTAAATACTTTACAGCTTGAATGCTATATCTATTTTATGCTGTAGGCTATAAGGGAGAGGTCGCTGTATGGAATGTTTGTTGTATGAAGGGACAACTTCCATACTTGGTGCTTTTAGACTCTTATTGCTGTATGATGATGATAAATCTTCGATATAGGATCAGCAACTTTGATTAGACTTTCGATACAGTAGCTTGTTGTATGCTGAATTGGCACATTGTCAAAACACTTTATCAAAGCCTCGATACAGGGATTGTTATCCCAACAACCTATGACGATTCAAATAACACACAATCGACAAGAATGAACAACCATCACATTTTCATTTAACAACTTCAATTCACATGATATAAATCGTATAGACAAGAACACTTGCCTCAAAATCAATTTGTGAATACTCCAACGAACGTAGCTCACCTGAAATAGCCCCGAAAACGTACCACCTGTAATACCCGTACTTTTATGAATTGTTGGCTTTGACGTCCTTTCACTTTTGTCGCTCTTGTAAGCACGTATTGAGATGTTGTTGTTGTTGTTATTGATGATGATTTTAAAGTTTCGTACCTTTCGGGACATGCTCGTATTGATTGGGCTTTGCAGCGATGTTTTGATTCAGGCAGATAGCACGCTAGACATAAGCTAACGTACGCTATTTCTGTTGAGTAGCGCGTGCTATTTTCACCTGTAGCACACGCTATTGGTCCGGGATTGGTAGAGGCAGTAGCTAGGTTCTGCCCTCTGGACTAGTAGTTAGCGCATGCTAGGCGTGACCTAATGCACGCTATTCGTGCTTGGTAGCGCGCACTAACATCAGATATAGCGCACGTTAACTGCTCTATTTTGGTAATGGAAGTAGGGGTTTATGCTCTCTGGACTAGCAGGTAACGCACGCTAAGCGTGAGCTAGCACACGCTATAGGTATTTCATAGCGCGCGCTATACCGGATATAGCGCACACTATCGACGCAGGTCAGAGGCTACTGTACTACTGGGTGACCTCATTAGCGTGCTATACTTCAGAATTAGCGCACGCTAATTAGGCCCAGTATATAAATTGGGTCAGCCGCCTTCTTCGTCATTATCTTCTCATTTTCTACATTACCGACGAGAGCACACCGTAGAGGCGATCCTGGGACGATTTGGAACAACTTTTCATCATCCATCACCATCTTTAGCTGGATAACAAGGATTTTACAACATATAATCCATTCCTTCTCTCCGAATCAAGGTAAATTCCTTAGAACCCTAGTTTGGGGAATTTTTCTTAGATCCGTCTGATTTATCCGTTTCGAAGCTTGAAATCCTTGAGATTATGATGTATCTACCCCGTGCCCATGTTTCCCTTACGATTATCCGAATATTTTTGTGTATTACTTGAAGTGGAGAGGGTTTGAATGATTTCCAACCTCTATATGAGTACTTTCAAGATTTTTGAATCGTAAAAATGGGGGTTTCGGGAGTCTTCCTTGAGAATTGAGTATTGATGATTGATTATTGTATTTCCTTACGAATCGTTTAGGCCGAAAGTGCATTCTTGGACCTCTCGAGCTTGAATACCATTTACACTTCGGTTCTAATGTCTCAAAGGCAAGTATTGTACATTCTCGACTTTGAAAGTGAGGTATATGAATTGTATGATTGTATATATTCACTCAGAGGGTTCCGTTGCCTTTGGTGCGGTTCCAAGAATAATTTGTATTAACCACTATAGGAGGGTACGACGGGGCCTCATAGGGTTCCGTTACCTTTGGTGCGGTTCCATGGTTAATCACGTATGTTTTGAAATGAAGTGCTATGAGATTTAGTTATTCCGGAATACTAGTCTTGGGTTTGATGAAATGATGATTACATTTACTTTATTGTCGAGAAGTATTGTGTTTCATATTCGATATTCTTGTACTAGCTATTCGACGACTAACCCCCTTTTGGGGGAAATACATTTCATGTATTTCAGGATCTAGGAGAGGAGAAAGGCGTGTACCGGGTCGGCACGAAGATGATGGGAAAGAGTGATGATGTGTCTTAATTATGTCTGTGTTTTGTACCTTGTTCCATTCGGTGTTGTTGTACTTTGAATGGTTTCAATACTCGAGTAATGTTTCAGATGTTCATGTTGTTGTGTCCTCTGTTGCCCTGGGTTTCAAATTCCCGATGTATTGCGTTCTGTCGAATTGTTTGTTACATTGTTGTCATCCTTATTACCTTCTATTGGGATTATGTTTAGACCTTATGGGTCGAAGTTTATGGTTCTGCGTAATTATAGCCTTGTGGGTCCCACGGAGGGGCTCACGGCGCTGTAACATACCCTGAATAGCTTGGGGGTGTTACAGAATATGGTATCAGAGCTTAGATTTATGGATACCTAGGTTGTTGGTCTTTATGGGTCGAAATTGAGTTATCGTTCGAGTACAGTATCACTATATGCCATCATCTCGGTGCGACCGGTACTAGTAAGTCCTTTTACTCTTCTTATATTTTTTCCTAATCGCTTCACCTTTGATTTGCTATTCTGGGAATCGGTCACCTCGATGACGAGCGATTTGAATTGTACTCATGTATTTTGTGTATACTTCAGAATGTCTGCTGATAGGGGTCGAGGACGAGGCCGTGGTCGTGGACGCGGACGAGGACGTGACGCGGCCGCTTCCCTCAGTTCTGTTGCGGGGTCGGCTACCCCTAGTTTATCTAACTCGGTGCATCCCGATATCGAGAGTCAACACAACCAGTCGACCAGCCAGGGGAATCATGCAGATGTTGGGGTTACGAATGTTCTTCAACAGTTGGCAAATCAGATGACTGTCCTGGCCCAAGCTGTTCAACTGAATAATCCTAATCCGACAGCGAACGTTTTACTCCAGAATGTGGTTCGTATGCATCCCCTGAAGTTCAGCGGTGCTACCGACCCAACAGGTTGGGAATGTTGGCTGCTTAATTGGAAAATTGTTTGAAGCGGTTAAATGTCCGGAAACGAGGAAGGTACATTGCTCAGTACTTCCTTACTAAGGAAGCCGCGACCTGGTGGAAAGCTAATAAGCCGCAAGATCATGCTTCTACGTGGGACGAATTTAAAGATCTGCTAGAGGCTGAGTATTTTTCGAAGCTAAGCCGCAATACATCCTAGTCTCACAGGCGATAGTGGAATACAACCAACAACTGATTCATGTGAAGAATCATGTGCGTGATGAGCGTGACAAGATCCGCCACTTCAACATGAGAATGAATATGGATTTACAGCGTTATTTAGCCGGACTTGCTTGCACCACTCTGAAAGAATACCAAGACAGGGCTTTGGCGTTTGACATATTGTGTTCCCACAAGGACACCACAGACGAGCCGAAGAAGCAAAGGACCACTGATAATTTTTCTAGCTCTAAAGTTGGCAAATTTCAGAGACCTCAGACGGCTAACCATTCTATCGGGCAGTCATCACGTTCTTTTAAAGGGAAGAAGAGCTTCCGTTCTGCTCCGGGCACCTCAACCCGCCCGGTGACCTGTTTTAATTGTGGTCATCCAGGCCATATCCACCTGGAGTGCAACTTCCCACCTCTGAAGTGTCACACTAGTGGTCATATGGGACACAGGGCAGTCTATTGCCCCGAACAGGATCAGACTTTGGATACTCGGGCTTCTGCCCCAACACATAAAGATTAGAGTATAAATCAGCGACCATCCGTTAGCCACTCACAGCAGGGTTACGACAGAGGCCGGGGACGTGGTCAGATCGCTAGAGAGGGAGATTCTAGAATCGGTTCGGCACACCCACGAGTTTATGAGATGCGTCGAGCAGATGAACCTGATGCGGCGGTTGCCTCAGGTACCATTCATATCCTATCCCATCCAGTTCGAGTACTTTTTGATTCTGGTGCTACACATTGTTTTATCTCCTTGGATTGTGTACGCCGTTTGAATATAAATTGTATGACTACTTGCGATCCTTTCATTGTGAAACTACCTAGTGGGGATAAAATCATGGGGAATCGGAAGATTAGAGATTATTCAGTGAGCATAGCAGGTATTGATTGGTTATTGAATTTAATTGTGGTTGATATCGAGGGTGAGGATTTGATCCTCGGTGGGGACTGGCTTGAGAGTCACCAAGCGATTATGAATTACCATACTAAGGTTATCACTATGATGACTAAAGATGGTTCCGAGTACTCGTTCATGGGACGTAAATCAGGTCAACCCAAGTTGCTTATCAACGCCATGAAGATCGTGAAACTCTTGAATAAAGGTTGCACGGCCTATTGGTGTTATGCTTTGAAATCGGAAAGGAATGTGGTCGATTTCTCTTCGATTCCAGTTGTTAATGAGTATCCAGATGTTTTTCTAGACGACCTTCCGGGTTTACCGCCAGATCGAGAGATTTTCCGTTGATTTAGAGCCCGACACGGCTCCAATTTCTAAGGCACCTTATCGTATGGCACCTTTAAAAATGCAAGAGTTAAAGAATCAGTTGGGAGAACTCTTGGAGAAAGGGTACATTAGACCGAGTGCTTTGCCTTGGGGCGCACCTGTTCTATTTGTGAGAAAGAAGGATGGTTCACTACGTTTATGTATCGATTAACGCGAGCTAAACAAAGTGACCATCAAGAGCAAATATCCATTACCTTGTGTAGATCATTTATTTGATCAGCTGCAGGGAGCCGCAGTATTCTCAAAGATTGACTTGAGATCAGGGTACTACCAACTCCAATTGAAAGAGTCCGACGTCCCGAAGACTGCTTTTAGGACGAGATATGGACACTATGAATTTGTAGACATGCCTTTTGGACTCACTAATGCACCGGCAGTATTCACTCAACTGATGAACAAGATATTCATTGAGTACCTTGACAAATGCATGGTCATCTTTATCGACGATATCTTGATCTATTCTCGAGACGAGGAGGGGCATGCCCAACACTTGCGTTTGATACTAGATATTTTGAGATCCAAGCACCTTTATGCGAAATTCTCAAAATGTGAGTTCTGGCTGAAGGAAGTTATGTTTCTCGGCCATGTGGTTTCGGCTGAAGCGGTTCGTATAGACCCGCAGAAGATTGAGGCAGTGCTAGATTGGGCATCACCTAATAATGTTAGGGAAGTTCGTAGATTTTTGGGTCTTGCTAGGTATTACCGTCGGTTTGTCGAGGGGTTCTTGAAACTCGCTCTGCCACTTACGTAATTACTTCAGAAGACAGAAAAGTTTGTTTGGACTACTGAGAGACAGCAGAGCTTCGATGAGCTGAAGAGACATTTGATCTCAGCGCCGATTTTAGCTTTACCATAAGGTAGTGAAGGATTTACGGTTTATAGTGACGCTTCAGGACAAAGGCTTGTATGTGTGCTTATACAGCATGATAAAATGATAGCCTTTGCATCACGGCAGTTGATGTAACACCCCCAATCCGCTCAGGGATATTACACGCCGTAGAACCTTTCCTCAAGGATCTACTAGGCTGGTAACAATATTGAACATCTCAACAATGCCTTTAAGGCTAAAATGACTCAGTAGACCAATTTGGTCTTTCAATAAATACATACAACTCAATCACAATACATGCCCACGCAGGGATCGAATACAACACACTCCCGTACAACGGGGAAAGAATACTGCAGCAGAAATAAAATACAACTAAATCGATACGACATCATACGGGTCCTCGTGTGATTAGTATCGTTCATCTTTCATGCTGACCCTGTGCTATGCTCCCCAAAACCTGAATGCAATACAAACATCCACCCCCCGAGTACTTGGGGGTTAGCAAAATTCTACTATTTTGCTAGTGCAAGTACAAAGTGCAAAATACGAGTCATACAATTTATGTTCCAAGAATAATAATAATCAGGAATCCTCAAAGATTCAAACATAACGATAAATACTTTCCAAGGCAAGGGTTTAGGTAAAACATTCCAAAATAGAAAGTTCACAATTCAAGAGAAACAATTTACAAATTGGTTTAATAATCCATCGGGAGTTTTCATAGAAACAATTTAGGATTATCAAATCCTTCTCTTTCCAAAAAAATCAATGGGGTTACAATCCAAAGGTTTTGTTTTCACAAATAAAACCAACGACAATTCACGGGGTTAAAACCCACGTCACGTGTCCTCGACGGACATAATACCCACAATACATAACCCAAAACACATTATAAAAGTGCGCCACCATTTACCGTCGATCCACGTCTCTGTGGACCCCTACCGAGACCCCGTCGGATCTAACCCGTAGTGGTAAAAAGGCAAAACACAAACACATTTCAATTAACCGTCGATCCACGTCTCCGTGGACCCCTACCGAGACCCCGTCGGATCTAACCCGTAGTGGTTAAAAGCCAGAACACATACACATCGCATTTAACCGTTGATCCACGTCTCTGTGGACCTCTACCGAGACCCCATCGGATCTAACCCATAGTGGTTAAAAGCTAGAACACATACACATCGCATTTAACTGTCGATCCACGTCTCTGTGGACCCCTACTGAGACCCCATCGGATCTAACCTGTAGTGGTTAAAAGCCAGAACACATACACACATAACATAGTACACCAAGGATATTCAAACAATTCACCCAGAGGCATCAAACACTTAGCAAAACACAACGTCAAAACACAACACACCGAAATGAGGTAATATACGTACACACGCATCTTCAAGCGCAACATCAACACCAACCATATCCATAGGATTCACATAATCGTTTATGAGACACATCAATCACAAAATACACACAGTTTTGAAACAGAGCCTTAAACGAGACTAACCGAATATCTTGAAAGTTCATTTCAAACAAACAAACAAACATACCAAGACGATCACCAATCATCATATCCACAAAACAAGAATTGTATGAACAAGGTACTTGCCTCAAAACCACGATCGCAACGAGACGATGGATGGGATGCGGTCAAACAGCCCCGAACCCCCGAACACTATCAAGAATGCTATAACACCACGAGTACAACGAGAATAACACCACATGAATTATCAATCTCCAAACGGGATTCAACTCGGAATCCTCGAGCACCTATAATCCTCCAGAAGGAACAATAAAAACAATGACGATACGATTACAATGAGAATCAAGGTAAAAAACAACGGAAATCCCACCAAACTAACGAAAGGAACTCACTGGGACATTTAATCGAACACTCAACGTTCGATAACTCCCAAGAACACTCAATCACCAATCGAATTGAACAAACTCTAAATATGGATACACAACCCATAGAAGACGATTGTTAATGCTCAAAAATATCAACGGATTCATCAAAATCGGACGAACAATGAAAATCAAGAAGGAAATCTCGAAAGTCAATCCTAGGAGATTTCAAGAAATTACCTCGATCCGACGAAGAACAAGGATTAGATGTTGTTATAATCAACACAAGCCTTCCAAAAGATGTTGTTCTAAGATGCTCCCAATCAAAACCCTCAATTTCTGCCGAAGGATCGCAAAAAATGAAGAAAAATGTGGAAATGGCCGAGTGACCCGGTGCCCATGCCTTAAATAGCCGGTCCCTGCTGAGCGCTTATGGCCGTAAACGGCCATGGCTTACGGTCGTAACCGGCTGATGTGAATCAAGAAGCAGTCAGTCAGTCAGAAGAAGAACTATACATTCGTGTGGGACCAATAACAAGATCACGAGCAAATGTGATAAAGAATTCATTAACAATGCTCGTGCAAAATCATTTTAATCAGACCGGTGATCATAAATATAATAACATATTAATTTGTGTTATTGAAGCCGTCACATGTTAGATTAAAATGGTTGATGTCATCATTCCAAGCCATAAGCCTAACTGAAGATGCGATACAATTGAAAGCAGGCGTTGGAATTTCAGATACGATATATGTTCGTATTTTTATCATAACTTTCACGTCCGATATCCGATTGAGACGATTCAGGTGGATTTGGAAAGCTAAGAGGCAGTACTACAATTATCTAGAAGACATCAAGATCAAAATCCGAAGTCTAGGATCTGTTATTCCACCAAAACGACAACAGCATATTTTTCTTTAACTTTGTTTTCTTAGTTTCAAAACTCAAGTCTTGGTCCTTGATTTTTGTCCCCTAAAAATGTGTTGACTCCTTAACTTATGGGTTGATTTGTCATGGATCAGATTTTAGGAGCTTTGAATATTGAATTTATAGTTTTTTTAGTCTTTATTTTATAATTTTATATTGTAGTAGTTGTAGGAATTTTGGCTATAAATAGCCCTCATTTTCATTTGTAAGGACGCCTTGAAATTTATCAAAATTGTGAGTGTTTGTGTTAACAAACTTTCTTCTTATTTTGTTGAGTGTGTCTCCAAAATATAAATCGTGATTTCAATCACTTATCGAGGCGTTAGAAACCTCGTGGCGTGTTTGAATCGCACCTTCCGGTTTGCTACGGCGCGTCACGTAGAGGGCTTGAAGTAAAACAATCATTTGCTTAATATTGGAACGATCTTGGGAACTAAAATCATACTAGCGATAGCGGTTACCACGGCACGTCGTGTGGGGGTCGCATCAGTTGGCTTCAGAGCTCGGTTTTTTTCCATTACTAAGTGGTATCTATTTTCCTTCATTTTCATAATCTTCTCATCTTACCATCCTATTCTTTCTTTCTATCTTCTAAACCTTCCGTCTTCTTAATATAAAAAAAAAAGTATACAAAAAAAAAAGTATACAAAAAAAAATATATAAAAAAAAAAGTATACAAAAAAAAGTAAACAAAAAAAGTATACAAAAAAATATATATACAAAAAAAGGTATACAAAAAAAGTATACAAAAAAAAAAAGTATACAAAAAAAAAAAAGTAAACAAAAAAAAAGTATAAAAAAAAATACCTATATATATAAATATACATATATATAACAAAGGTCGGTTATACCACCACAGTGAATATATATAGATATACATATCTATCACGAAGGTCGGTTCTACCACCACAGTGAATATATATATATACATATACATATCTATCACGAAGGTCGGTTCTACCACCACAGTGAATATATATATATATATATATATATATATATATATATATATTATATATATACATATACATATCTATCACGAAGGTCGGTTCTACCACCACAGTGAAATATAAAATAAATATAAAGCTGGAGTGCGGATTACCGCCCCTGTAAAATTAAATACTTGTCACAATACTAGCCTATATAATCACCTTGTGAGTTGTGGGATATTTATATAAAGCCGAGTGATTAAAGGCAAGAACAGTGCAAAAAAAAAAAGAAAAAAAAAAGAGTGATACACGAGCGTTGAGTGATCGAGCGATATACGTGAGGATCTTGTGAGGACTAATTTGTGTGTGTGTCAAAAAAAAAAGAGAGAAAAAAAAGGGCAAAAAAAAAAATAAAAAAAAAAAAGAAAGGCGAAAAAAAAAAAAGCAAAAAAAAGGGCAAAAAAAAAAAGCCAAAAAAAAAGAGCCAAAAAAAATGTCGAAATCCGATATTTTGAAAAATGAAGGAAACGAAGCCCATAAGAACAAACAAGAAATGCTCACCCAATTAATTAGAAGACAAGATCGACAAGAAGAAGCGATCAAAAATTTACAAAAAATAAAGAGGATGAGCATCACCGTAGAAGAAGGAATCCGAGTCCCATCTCATATAGAGAGTACGAGGATGAAACATTCTCTGAGGATGGAACTTACCAAAATCGAGGAGGAAGTGGTCGAGGAGGTTGGAGAGAACAAGGTAGACGGTATTAAAGGGAAGGACGAAACGAGGAAGACCGAAGTATGGGAAATATAAAAATGAAAATCCCAGCCTTCGAAGGGCGGAGTGATCCCGACACATACCTTGACTGGGAGAGGAAGTTGGAAACTATATTTGACTGCCACAACTATGCTAGTACTAAGAAAATGAGGTTAGCAATAACCGAATTTTCCGAGTATGCCAGCATTTGGTGGGACCAACTTGTGACGGATAGAAGGAGGAATGGACAGAGGCCAATTAATAGTTGGGAGGAATTAAAGATTGTAATGCGTAGAAGATTTGTTCCTAATTATTATCATAAGGAACTATTTTCTCGCCTTCAATCCTTAAAACAAGGTTCAAGGAGCATAGAAGATTTTCGAAAGGAAATGGAGATGTTAATGATCCGGGCCGATGTGAGGGAGTCGAGGGTGGCCACAATGGCAAGATTTCTACATGGCATGAGGGTGGAAATCTCTAAAGAAGTTGATAAACAATACTATGTTGAGTTCGAGGACATGGTATATGCAGCGATCAAAATTGAGAGGAATTTGCGAAAGGGAGGCAACAATACTTACTCCACGGGGTACACAACTCCTTGGAAGACTCAAACGGGAAATCGAGACGTATCCAAGGGCAGTTTTGATAAAAGCACCATGAAGGGGAAGTTTGAGGTGGGGAGTACTAGTCGAACAAAACCCGAAGTCAAATCTACATCCGTAGAAAATACAAACACGAGAAACAGGGACATCAAGTGTTTTCGATGCCACGGACGAGGACACATTGCATCCCAATGCACTAAT
Source organism: Orobanche coerulescens (assembly GCA_033398695.1). NCBI lineage: Eukaryota > Viridiplantae > Streptophyta > Magnoliopsida > Lamiales > Orobanchaceae > Orobanche > Orobanche coerulescens. The sequence continues at coordinate 35,744,715 of CM065807.1, forward strand.
AAACGAGCAATGATACTTAGGGAGGACGGAGAATATGAAACGGATGATGAAGATGACGAAGAAGTGAAAGAAGAAAGTGATGAAGGGGAGCTAGAATTCGCACCCGCACTTGTCATTAGGAGGGTGTTGAATGTGAAGGCAAAGGAGGAAGAGAGCAACGATAACGAACAACGAGAAAATCTTTTTCACACTAGATGTTTTGTGAAAATAAAAATTGTAGTGTGATCATTGATAACGGAAGTTGCACCAATGTGGCTAGTGCGATGCTAGTCGAGGGGTTAGAATTACCAACAAGGCGACATCCTAAGCCTTATAGACTTCATTGGCTAAACGATTGCGGAGAGGTTCGGGTGAATAAACAGGTACTCATAACCATCACAATTGGAAAATACCATGATGATATCCTATGTGACGTTGTACCAATGCACGCTTGTCATATTTTGTTGGGGAGACCATGGCATTACGATCGAGATGCCCAACTTAGCGGGAAGAAGAATCGTTACTCATTTGAGAAAGATGGGAGGAAAATCACATTAGTTCCCATGACGAAAATACAAGTCCATGAAGATCAAATTCGACTCCAAAAAGAAGTTGAAGAAAAAGAAAAAGAAAAGGAAAAAGAAAAAGAAAACCAAAAAGAAAAAGGAAAAGAAAAAGAGAAAGAAAAGGAAAAAGAAAAAGAAAAGGAAAAAGAAAAACAAAGAGAAAAAGAAAAAGAAAAGAAAGAAAAAGAAAAAAATGAAAAATCAAAAATGTTTATTTATAAGTGCAAAGGAAGTCGTTAAAGAAGTTGAGGAGGGGCAACCCGTATACTTACTTCTTACCAAACGAATTTGCACTCTTGATGATGATAAAAGCCTAATGTTCCGAGTACTATAAAAATTCTATTGCAGACTTCAATGATGTTTTTCCTAAGAGCTACCACCCGGTTTGCCACCAAAAAGAGGGATCGAGCACCAAATCGACTTTGTGCCAGGAGTCATTATTCCAAACCGACCAAAGATACCGAAATAATCCTCAAGAAACTAAGGAGATTCAGCGGCAAGTCGAGGAGTTATTAAGTATTGGGTATATCCGAGAAAGTTTGAGTCCTTGTGCCGCTCCGATAATTGTCGTACCAAAGAAAGACGGACTTGGAGAATGTGCACCGATCCGAGCGGTGAACAATATCACGGTAAAGTATCGACATCCAATTCCAAGGTTAGATGATATGTTGACGAATTACATGGTTCGCGTGTGTTTAGTAAAATTGATTTAATGAAAGGTTATCACCAAATTCGTATGAAAGAAGGGGATGAATGGAAAACGGCCTTTAAAACTAAATACGGATTATATGAATGGTTGGTAATGCCTTTTGGTCTTACAAATGCACCGAGCACTTTTATGCGGCTAATGAATCATGTTTTGCGTGCTTATATTGGAAAATTTGTTGTCGTATACTTTGATGATATTCTCATTTATAGCAAGAGTACAGATTTAACACGTTGAACATTTAAGATTGGTTTTAATTACCTTGAAAAAGGAACAATTATATGCTAGTTTTAAGAAATGTACTTTTTGCATGAGTGAGGTTATATTCCTTGGGTATGTCGTTAGTATTGACGGCATAAAAGTTAATGAAGAAAAGATAAGGGCCATACGTGAATGGCCTAGACCGACTAATGCAACTGAGGTAAGAAGTTTTCACGGTTTAGCAGGTTTTTATCGACGCTTTGTTAAAGATTTTAGCACGATTGTCGCCCGTTAAATGAACTTGTAAAGAAACATGCTAAATTTCATTGGGGTGATGATCAAGAAAATTCCTTTAACACATTAAAGGATAAATTATGCAACACTTTGTGTTAGCATTACTGATTTTTCTAACACTTTTGAAGTTGAGTGTGATGCTTCAGAGTAGGAATTGAGCAGATAATGCAGGAAAGAGGCCGATTGCTTACTTTAGCGAAAAACTTGGAGGAGCGATGTTGAACTATCCTACATATGATAAAGAATTGTATGCTTTGGTTAGAGCTTTACGTACGTGGCAACACTACTTATGGCCTAAGGAGTTCGTGATTCACACGGATCATGAATCATTGAAGCATCTCAAGGGACAAAATAAGTTGAGTAAAAGACATGCCAAATGGTTAGAGGAGATCGAATCGTTTCCTTACATCATCAAGTATAAACAAGATTCGAGGACGAATCCTTTTGAGTATGGAGGGAATGATGTGAATCAAGAAGCAGTCAGTCAGTCAGAAGAAGAACTATACATTCCTGTGGGACCAATAACAAGATCACGAGCAAATGCGATAAAGAATTCATTAACAATGCTCGTGAAAAATCATTTTAATCAGACCGGTGATCATAAATATAATAACATATTAATTTGTGTTATTGAAGCCGTCACATGTTAGATTAAAAGTGTTGATGTCATCATTCCAAGCCATAAGCCTAACTGAAGATGCGATACAATTGAAAGCAGGCGTTGGAATTTCAGATACGATATATGTTCGTATTTTTATCATAACTTTCACGTCCGATATCCGATTGAGACGATTCAGGTGGATTTGGAAAGCTAAGAGGCAGTACTACAATTATCAAGAAGACATCAAGATCAAAATCCGAAGTCTAGGATCTTTTATTCCACCAAAACTACAACAGCATATTTTTCTTTAACTTTGTTTTCTTAGTTTCAAAACTCAAGTCTTGGTCCTTGATTTTTGTCCCCTAAAAATGTGTTGACTCCTTAACTTATGGGTTGATTTGTCATGGATCAGATTTTAGGAGCTTTGAATATTGAATTTATAGTTTTTTTAGTCTTTATTTTATAATTTTATATTGTAGTAGTTGTAGGAATTTTGGCTATAAATAGCCCTCATTTTCATTTGTAAGGACGCCTTGAAATTTATCAAAATTGTGAGTGTTTGTGTTAACAAACTTTCTTCTTATTTTGTTGAGTGTGTCTCCAAAATATAAATCGTGATTTCAATTCACTTATCGAGGCGTTAGAAACCTCGTGGCGTGTTTGAATCGCACCTTCCGGTTTGCTACGGCGCGTCACGTAGAGGGCTTGAAGTAAAACAATCATTTGCTTAATATTGGAACGATCTTGGGAACTAAAATCATACTAGCGATAGCGGTTACCACGGCACGTCGTGTGGGGGTCGCATCACCGGCCATCTCGACCCTGCTGCCCAAAACTACCGGCAGCATTACGTACGTTACCGGCCAGGGCTTACGTACGTAACAGGCCTTATGGTCGTAACTACCGGACCATTACGGCCATAACTCGGCCAGGTGCGCCAATGCCCCAACACGTGCGGCCATGACTCGGCCTTGGCCAACTCCGACAGTCCGAACAACCCCGAAACCTAAAGATGAATATAAACCGAAGATACGGTTACGAAGTACTCACAAAGAAGAATCTAAGCGCTAATAGAACACACGATTCTGACTACCCGAAGACTCAAAATTCGACAACGGAAATAATTACCCCAAACTTTGGGAAATTACGAAAACGGCCCAAAACATCTGAAATACACGATCAAAACACTAATCCAAAGCTCGCAACATGAATAATAACATTATATGAACTTACGAGAAACTCGAAACAACACTTTCGGACGAGATTCGCAAGAATCGAACTCAAGTGCGGAAAAGCCGCTTAAGAACACGGAACTCAACAAAACGACACCAAAACGAACTCGGATGACAAAAAGTGCAGAATTAATCATTATCGGAATGACGAAACGGTCACAACAGAGTCTCTAAGATGGACTTCCGCCAAAAAAAGAAAATTACCGGAAATCAAAATTGCGGATATTACATACTACCCTCCTTAAAAGAAGTTTCATCCCGAAACTTAAAACAAGTAGGGAGAAGCAATATCCCGCTAGGAAAACTCAATGAGATACACAAGAAATGCGTAACTTACGCCCAACGGTGAAACGTTACAAGCAAGGCAAAGGAATATACGCCGTGAAAACACGCTCCACGACGACTAACACAACGCCACCGGTAGAGACATAATAAAACCAACAAGTGTCAAGCGTCATCAAACAGATAATACAATCAAGTCAATTATCCGAAGAATCACAAAACAGGAAGTACCAATATAAGAAAACATGCACAGTCAAGAAAACAGGAAATAAACACAAAACGATCCACAAGGACAATCATAAACAGTTCGGACTACGCCGAAATCCTCAAAAACCACACTTGGCATCTTTGTGTCCTTTCAGAGCAGAGACGCAACCTCGATCCCCAAATCTCTCAGTTACTGTCTCGCAATGCACGGCTCGGTGACCCACCTGGCCACACTCGAAACAACAGACTAATGGTGAACGACAATTCTTCGCGGTACGAGATCAGGCAACAATAGTCAGACAACCCCGATCGAACAACAACGATTGGACAACAACGACAGAACAACAACGATCGAACAACAAAGATCGAACAACAATGATCGAATGACAACGGTCGAACAGTGACTTTGAAGTTCACACTTCAACTCAAGACATTAAAAGAGCTGGTAGAAATTAAAAGATGTTACTTTCGAACAAGGTTCACAAGAATCAAACCGAACTCAGAAAAGTCACGACAATAAACAGATTTATCCGAAACAAGGTCACAACCCGTTCGAACGATGACAACCGAGATACCAAACAAGTTCAAAAAGTATCAACTAACACGAGCAAGTCGATAGAATTGAGAGAGAGAAACTGCAGAAGTCAAAAATAATATGGGTATTATATTCGACCTCTTATAAGAGAAATGTCGTCCCCGCAACTCAGAACAATGGGAGCAAGGTAACAACACAAAAAAATGCAACCGACAGAAACATCTCCCATGGGCCTCTCAGGGCCGATCCTGATATCTGTGCTGAAGCGCGGACTCTGGAAGTCTCCGTAACCAATTCGCAAAACTGGATTCTATGTCCCTCGAGTCCACACTTGAAATGCATTACGGACGAGAAGGACAATTTGTAGGTACATGACCCCGGCACAATACGGTTGAAGCACCTTAGCTCGGCATACCGAATATACAACTGCTAGGTACAATGGAATATAACATCGCAAAACAACAAACCGGAGATGCCAACTCAGCACAACAGAAAATCATAACACGCAACACATACGATGATTACTATCATTAAGCAACACACATATCAACATCACAGCAACAATGGCATCGTTTGGCGATCTCAACGGCTCGAACGATAACCAGCACATAATCACAAAACATCATGAAACAATTACATATTTACACAAATGTACAAACCCAAGCTTTAACAGCTCACACATGTAACACGCAATTTACCACAAAATGACAACATTAGAGATCAACATCACACCTCTAACAGAGGGCTAACACAACAAGCGCGTGACGAATGACTCAACGCTCACACCACCAATTCAATCACAACTCAAGGGTTAACACCCTAACGAAAGTGCGAACATCATACATACATTCCCGGACCGCAACCAGGAATGATAGGTTTTAAAAACGAAAACCACCTTTGAAAAAAAAATGATTTGGAAACACTAGTTGATCTTGAGTATCACCTTTCAAATAGTAGTACAAACACCATTATCGAGACTTTGAAAACCATCTTGCGTTTGTTAGAACGAGGACACTTTCCTTTTAGTGAAAAACTTCCAAAAATATTCCACCCTCGGGTCTAAGCAAAGCATTTCTAAATAATTGAAAATATCTCAAAATATTTTGGTCCTCCACTGGAATAATTTTGAAATATATTGCGGCACTAGAAGGCATCTTAAAAGTACCGCGAGAAAATAACTCATTCTAAAAGTACGTCTCGAAATTTATTTTCTAAGATACTCAAGGTTTTCGAAAATCTATTAGGCTAGAATGCCTAAAAACTCACATGTAACAACATTCACTTACATACATCACAACACACGCATCAACTCGCTTAAAATCAAGACAACACATGTCTTTTACCGGAAAACAAACAGTCAAATATCACATTCAAAAGGACATAAATAGCGACAACACTCCTCATATAAACGAAATATGAGAGTCACACAAACGCATCATGAAACCAAGAATCTGCATAAAGATTCCATCACTTAACATATAATCATACCAGTAACTCATGTCACACGAGGCACAACACAAATGAGGGAGACTTACATCCACAGGTCGCACGAAGATGATGATCGCCCCACGATACTAATCACGACCAACCAACTCAGATGACGCGTCGCGACACGAATCAGTCAGACAAAATCCGATGAGACAAAAACTCAACAAACACCACTAAACCCGACAGCATAATGTAACACCCCCAATCCTCTCAGGGATATTACACGCCGTAGAACCTTTCCTCAAGGATCTACCAAGCTGGTAACAACATTGAACATCTCAACAATGCCTTTATGGCTAAAATGACTCAGTATACCGATTTGGTCTTTCAATAAATACATACAACTCAATCACAATACATGCCCACGCAGGGGTCGAATACAACATACTCCCGTACAACGGGGAAAGAATACTGCGGCGGAAATAAAATACAACTAAACCGATACGACATCATACGGGTCCTCGTGTGATTAGTACGTTCATCTTTCATCATCCTTCATGCCGACCCTGTGCTATGCTCCCCAAAACCTGAATGCAATATAGACATCCACCCCCCGATTACTTAGGGGTTAGCAAAATTCTACTATTTTGCTAGTGCAAGTACAAAGTGCAAAATACGAGTCATACAATTCAAGTTCCAAGAATAATAATAATCAGGGATTCCTCAAAGATTCAAACATAACGAGAAATACTTTCTGTGGCAAGGGTTTAGGTAAAACATTCCAAAACCGAAAATTCACAATTCAAGAGAAACAATTTACAAAATAGTTTAATAAGCCATCGGGGGTATTAATAGAAATAATTTAGGATTATCGAATCCTTATCTTTCCAAAAATCAACAGGGGTCACAGCCCCAAGGTTTTGTTTTCATAAATAAAACCAACGACAATTCACGGGGTTAAAACCCACGTCACGTGTCCTCGACAGACATAAAACCCACAAAACATAACCCAAAACACATTATAAAAGTGCACCACCATTTACCGTCGATCCACGTCTTTGTGGACCCCTACCGACACCCCGTCGGATCTAACCCATAGTGGTAAAAAGGCAAAACATAAACACATCGCAATTAACCGTCGATCCACGTCTCTGTGGACCCCTACCGAGACCCCGTCGGATCTAACCCGTAGTGGTTAAAAGTCAGAACACATACACATTGCATTTAACCGTCGATCCACATCTCAGTGGACCCCTACCGAGACCCCTTCGGATCTAACCCGTAGTGGTTAAAAGCCAGAACACATACACATCGCATTTAACCGTCGATCCACGTCTCTGTGGACCCCTACTGAGACCCCTTCGGATCTAACCCGTAGTGGTTAAAAGCCAGAACACATACACATCGCATTTAACCGTTGATCCACGTCTCTGTGGACCCCTACCGAGACGCCATCAGATCTAACCCATAGTGGTTAAAAGCCAGAACACATACACACACAACATATTACACCAAGGATATCCAAACAATTCACCCAGAGGCATCAAACACTTAGCAAAGCACAACGTCAAACCACAACGCACCGAAATGAGGCAATATACATACACATGCATGCATCTTCAAGCGCAACATCAACACCAACCATATCCATAGGATTCACATAATCGTTTATGAGACACGCCAATCACAAAATACACACGATTTTGAAAGAGAGCCTTTAACGAGGCTAACCGAATATTTTGAAAGTTCATTTCAAAAAAACATACAAACATACCAAGACGATCACCAATCATCATATCCGCAAAACAAGAATTGTATGAATAAGGTACTTGTCTCAAAACGACGATCGCAACGAGACGGCGGATGGGATGCGGTCGAACAGCCCCGAACCCCCTAACACTATCAAGAACGCTATAGCACCACGAGTATGTAACACCCTCAAGATATTCGAGGTGTATTATAGCGCCGTGGACCTCTACATGGGACCCACCAGGCTAACACAACAAAACATCACTCGACTAACCGTCTCGGTTAGCAAGGAAACAATTGTTAAAAACAAGAACATAAAACGACACGTCCGGTATGACCGGCATAATAAACATCAACCGACAAATACAGTAACTCCAACGAAGACCAATCACAATCCGAAAGGAAAAGCCTAAGTAGTACAATCTATAAGTTTACAATTTGGAAAACATCCACATCAAAAGAGACAGAAGGAAATAACAAGACTCAAGTGCACATGTCAACAACCTTGGCCGACATCCTCGTACCATCCCAGCGCCTGCTCGTCTGGCTGAACATAACCTGAAATCCATAACAAGAATTTCCCCGACAACGGGTCCCCAGAGGGTTTAGCAATTATGCTAGTACAAGTAATCAAGGCAAACCAATCGCTTACATATTTCATAGTACATGCACCAATATCATTTCAAAAACCAAAACCAGACATGTCTTTTCCGGAAACAAACAGTCACAATTAATTTGCCTAGGACCGGGACGAAGCCACGAATCCCACTCGAGGCCTCTAAGGACCCTCCCGAGCTGGCCACATTCATAAAACAAATCAAGCACCACACGTCACCTAGGACCGGGACGAAGCCACGAATCCCACTCGAGGCCTCTAAGGACCCTCCCGAGCTGGCTAGCGAATCAAACTCATGAATCCAGGACGAAGCCATAGATTCCCTCGAGGCCCCGTCGGACCCTCCCGAGGTGAGTAAAGCACACACAATATACATTACCATTTCATGTTAAGCATAAAGGTTTCCAAGAATTACTTGCCTTGAATAATTGACGACGCAACGAACGGAAAGGAAAGTCACCGACAAACGCTAGGAACCAACGAAACCGAACCTAACGATTCAAAGAATACAATCACAACCATTTATAAATGAATACGGAATTGGAATACCCCCGAAAACGCGCCTACGATTCATGCATATTCGTATATAAACAACAACGAGGGCGGACCACAACCAAACCCTCTCGATTCCGTAAAAACAACGAAATATACCATGAATCCGTAGGGAAACTAAGAATACCAACAAGATTAATCATATACATCATGAATTAATCAATAAAACGAACGAATCGGACAAAAACGCGAAAACCCCCAAATCTACCCAAAAGTAGGGTTCTAAAGATCTAACCTTGATTCGCTGGATCGAAGGATGTTATAGGATGATTGATTGATGTTATAACCTCAAGAACTTCATCGATTTGTTGTTAAACAACATGGCTTCAAGATTCCCAAGACCACATCCGCGGAAGAGAAAGGAAAGATTGAGAAAAATGGCCAAAAACCCGTGTGCAGGGCCTTATATAGCCGTCACGCCGGTTACGACGTAATCGGCCAAGGCTTACGACGTAACCGAAGTCATCGCTTCCAAAATCGCCGCCCGTTACGTGCGTAATCGCCGTGGCCTTACGTGCGTAATCGAGTCATCGCCTAAATCGCCGCCCGTTACGCACGTAATCGCCGTGGCCTTACGCATCGCCTTACGACGTAATCGCCAATCACTAATGGCCGAACTCGCCAAGGCCTCGCCCGAACGACGGCCCGAACGACCCCGAAACCCGAACCTGAATACGAATCGAAGATACGGTTACGAAGTACTCGCAAAGACGAACTCGAGCACTAAGAGAACACACGATTCCGACCACCCGAAGGCTCGAAATTCGACAACGGAAAGTAATTACCCCAAACTTTGGGAATTACGAAAATGGCCCTAAACGTCCGAAATACACGATACATGATCGAAACACCAATCCGAATCTTGCAACATGAATAATAACATTAAATGAACTGACGAGAAAGTCGAAACAACAATTTCGGACGAGATTCGCAAGAATCGAACTCAAGTGCGGAAAAACCGCTAAAAAGCACGGAACTCAACAAAACGACACCGAAACTAGCTCGGATGACAAAAAGTGCAGAATTAATCATTCTCGGAATGACGAAACGGTCATGAGCGAGTCGTCAAAACGGACTTTCTCCGAAAAAAAGAAATTACCGGAAATCGAAATTACGGGTATTACATTCTACCCTCCTTAAAAGAAGTTCCGTCCCGAAACTTAAAAAAAAGTAGGGAGAAGCAATATCCCTGCCAGGAAAACTCGACGAGATACACAAAAACCGAAAACTCATGCCCGACGGCGAAACGTTGCAAGAAACGCAAAGAGACATACGACGTGAAGACACGCTCCACGACGACCAATACAGCGCCACCGATAGAGACACAATAAAACCAACAAGTGACAAGCGTCATCAAATGGATAATACAATCAAGTCAATTATCCAAACAATCACAAAACACAACGAACGAAAATCAATACGATTGACCAACCCAACGGTACATCAATCAAAACGCGAGCCAATCGCTGAACAAATACGGAATTCCACCGCTCAAGGGTTGGAAGATCGAAAACGAGACTAATTTCCCGAAATTAAGGGAATTAGGAAGGAGCCTGGATGCTCAACAATCACGAAACGAGAACAAAAACTGAACAAACAAACGATCGAGACAACAAAAATCGAACAATCATGTCCGAAATACGAAGGATAATAAAATTCAAACAACAACTCCAAGGTTCACATCTCGACTCGAGACAATATATGATCCGGTGAAAACAACAGGATGTGCATTCATATAAGATCCACATGAAAGGGAATAGCAATAGAAAAGTCACAACGACAAACGAGTTATTCCGAAACAATACCACACTCGTTCGATCAACAAAAGCAAGGGATAGGGAAAGTTCAGAAAATGTTAACGAGCATAAACGAGTCGATAGAGTCGAAAATACAGAAGTCCAAAATCCGATCCACTTCGAATAAAAGAACTAGTAGAACCAAAAGATGTTACTTCCGAACAAGGTTCACAAGAATCGAATCGAATTCGGAAAAGTCAGAGCGATAACTAGATCGACCCACAACAAGATCACAGCTCGTTCGGACGATGAAACCGAAATACAGAACAAGTTCATAAAGTATCAACGAACATGAGCGAATCTATAGACTGGAGAAAGAGAAAATACAGAAGTCAAAATAGTACGGGTATTACCTCCGACCTCATCCACGAAATTCACAAAAACGGGAGCAAGGTAACAAGACATTAAACAACCGACACATAATGGAATAATCACCGATACACACGGTCGTACCAAACAAGCTCTAACAGTTCGCACAAGTGCGATAACGCAGAAATCACTACGGGGCGACAATATTCAACACCAACATCCCGCCTCTCACAGGGGGCTAACACAACAAACGTGTGGCGAACGACTCATCGTTCACACCACTAATTTACTGAAAAACCGGGGTTAACACCGTAACGAAAGTTCGAAAACCATACATGCATTTCCGGTCCGCAAACAGGAATAATAGGTTTTGAAAACGAAAACCACCTTTTGAAAATAATTTGCAAGCACCAGTTGATCTTGAGTATCATATATCAAAAAGTAGTACAAACATCGTCATCGAGACTTTAAAAAAAAATCATCTTGCGTTTGATAAAAAAAAATGAAGACACCTTTCTTTAAATTAAAACTTTTCAGCAATATTCGACCTTCGGGTCTAAGCGAATGCGTTTCTAAATCATTAGAAATATCTCAAAATATTTTGATCCTCAAAGTAGAATAATTTTGAAACATAGCGTGGCGCTAGTAGGCATCTTGAGAACACAGTGAGAAAATAATTCATTTTAAAAGTACGTCTCGAGGTCTATTTCCTAAGATACTCAAGGTTTTTTAGAAGTACAATAGGCCAAAATGTCCAAAATTTGCACGTATCCACATTCATTTAAACCCATCATATCACACGCATCAAATAGTTCAAAATCACGACAGTGATATCCAATCCCTATGATATGTTTAACAACATTGTTAAAACAACAATCGGTTTATCAAAACTGGATGGAAAACGACATCAAGAACAAAACTCCAAAAAAATCAACTCTAGGGATTCAAGAAAAATACCTAGATTCGGCGAAGAACAATGGATTAGATGATGTTAAAAATCATCTAGGATACTCCAAAACACCTTTGGATGGAAGAAAAATCAGCCCAGATGCGAACCCTAGTCGCTACGTCTCAAACTCATGGAGGAGGAGGAAGAAATGAAGAAAAATGCAACTTCTAGACTGGTGTCCAGTATTTATACTGGACACAATTAGCGTGCGCTAATCATTAAGGTTAGCGTGCGCTATCACGGCACAAAACAAAACTCCTGACCAAAAATACACTGTTAGCGTGCGCCAACCCCAAGTGTTAGCGTCAGACCCAGTCCAGTAGCTCCTGGACTGCCCTGAACTACCAGGTAGCGTGCACTATCCTCCCCTTAGCGTGCTACCAACGCACTCTCGCGCGCGCTAGCCGCAAAGCATAGCGTGCGCTAACGATTCACAGAGACAGCAACATAACATATCAGAAAAATTACATGCCGTAAACCCTTCTCACAAGGATTTATCAGGCTGAGCATGATTTCCCATGTCATTTCGAAAATGCTAAAAAGACCAATGACGGTAATATTTCCAAAACTCACAAACTCATTTGTCAAACCGTCATAAAATGTTCAAGGCCAAAATGCCAAAACTTGATTTAGGGAATCGGTTTTACGAAATAAAACTCAGTTTGCAAAATACTGAAAGCCGTTTGAAAGAACTCACGCAGCAGATAAAATGCGGTTCGAAAATACATCAAGAATGATTTACACTCCTCGTATAAACCAAATACGAGAGTCTAATAAACACATATCGTGAAATCAAAATCCACAGAAGGATTCCATCATTTAACGACTAATCATACAAATAACTCGTGTCACACGAGGCACAACACAAGGAAGGGAGTTTTACATCCATAGGTCGCACGTAAGTGACGACCGCCACTCGATACTAATCACGACCACTGATCTCAAACGACGCGTCGCAATGCGACTAAGTCAGACAAAATCCGACGAGACAAAATTCAACAAACACAACTTGACTCGACAGCCTAGGTTTCCCCAAGCTAATCTGATTTTTTTTAAAAAATCGTATACTCTAGTTATTCGAAAATACTAAGTTAAAAATCGTTTTCAAGACCCTTTCAAATACGACAAGGGCTTAACAGCGGTAGCATTTTATAAAATGTCCTAAACACTATTAAACACGACTTTTAAATACTGACACAAGGTTTTATTTGGAAATACAAGGCTGGCTCGCCCAAATTCATGTCACTTTTCAAAAACCCACAATACGATCAAGTCTAAGAAATTTTCAAGCATGCACGCCGCATGTATTATTATTGATAGAAACACATTGGTTGTAAATAATAATAATTAGCCAAGTACTAACAATTTCCGAACACATGCATATACGGCATTCAAAAATCACCAGTTTAACAAGCGCAACTCGGAAATACTAATTCCAAGCATATGTCAAACTATCTCTTCAAGTTTAACAGTATAACTAATGAAAACCGATTCGAACACACGTCGAAACCATCTATGTGAGTTTCTCAACAAACTCTGCCATCAATACCTTTCCCAGAACATTTCAATGTTCAAACTTCTACATCATACTGCACCCTTCGGTGTCCAAACCATCAGTACATTCGGCTCAACATACATTTAGTATATTGCAATTACCAACACAGATTCCATCATACAACAAAAGACTAGAGAGTCAAGCCCTCTCACAATATACCACGGAGCAAATCTCGGATCTTTCGATCACCAACGATCCCACCAATGCTAGGAAGTTTAGTGATGGAAGGCTCGCAAAACGACAAACGGTCAAGCCCAGAACGGCGCACATACTCCAGAGAGATAAAGGACTGCGCAATACTAGAATCAAAAGTACACGAACCGGATGGATCGAAAAACAACTCGACGATAAGTACGAGAGAGGCAATCACAGTTCAAGAAGTGGAAATTCAATACGAGAAAACAAGAGAATCGAGTAAGGAAAACTTACGAGCACTGGATGTACTGAGATGCCGGCAGCGGTGTGACAATGTGCAAAACAAAACACAACTAGACCCAAATAACCAACAAGCCTAGGTATCCATAAACCTAGGGCTCTTATACCATTTTCTGTAACACCCCCAAGATATTCGAGGTGTATTACAGCGTCGTGGACCCCTACATGGGACCCACCAGGCTAACACAACAAAACACCACTCGACTAACCGTCTCGGTTAGCAAGGAAATAATTGTTAACAACAAGAACATAAAAAGACACGTCCGGTACGACCGGCATAATAAACATCAACCGACAAATACAGTAACTCCAACGAAGACCAATCACAATCCGAAAGGAAAAGCCTAAGTAATCGCGAGTACAATCTATAAGTTTACAATTTGGAAAACATCCACATCAAAAGAGACAGTAGGAAATAACAAGACTCAATTGCACATGTCAACAACCTTGGCCGACATCCTCGTAGCATCCCAGCGCCCGCTCGTCTGGATGAACATAACCTGAAATCCATAACAAGAATTTCCCCGAAAATGGGTCCCCAGAGGGGTTAGCAATTACGCTAGTACAAGTAATCAAGGCAAACCAATCGCTTACACATTTCATAGTACATGCACCAATATCATTTCAAAAACCAAAACCAGACATGTCTTTTCCGGAAACAAACAGTCACAATTAATTTGCCTAGGACCGGGACGAAGCCACGAATCCCACTCGAGGCCTCTAAGGACCCTCCCGAGCTAGCCACATTCATAAAACAAATCAAGCACCACACGTCACCTAGGACCGGGACGAAGCCACGAATCCCACTCGAGGCCTCTAAGGACCCTCCCGAGCTGGCTAGCGAATCAAACTCATGAATCCAGGACGAAGCCATAGATTCCCTCGAGGCCCCGTCGGACCCTCCCGAGGTGCGTAAAGCACACACAATATACATTTCCATTTCATGTTAAGCATAAAGATTTCCAAGAATTACTTGCCTTGAATAATTGATGACGCAACGAACGGAAAGGAAAGTCACCGACGAACGCTAGGAACCAACGAAATCGAACCTAACGATTCAAAGAATACAATCACAACCATTTCTAAATGAATACGGAATTGGAATACCCCCGAAAACCCGCCTACGATTCATGTATATTCGTATATAAACAACAACGAGGGCGGACCACAACAAAACCCTCTCGATTCCGTAAAAACCATGATATATACCATGAATCCGTAGGGAAACTAAGAATACCAACAAGATTAATCATATACATCATGAATTAATCAATAAAACGGAACTAAACGGACAAAAACGCGAAAACCCCCAAATCTACCCAAAAGTAGGGTTCTAAAGATCTAACCTTGATTCGCTGGATCGAAGGATGTTATCGGATGATTAATTGATGTTATAACCTCAAGAACTTCATGGATTTGTTGTTAAACAACATGGCTTCAAGATTCCCAAGACCACATCCGCGGAAGAGAAAGGAAAGATTGAGAAAAATGGCCAAAAACCCGTGTGCAGGGCCTTATATAAGCTGTCTGCCGGCTGGGTTACGTACTTAACCGGCCAAGGCTTACGTACGTAACCGAGTCATCGCCCAAAATCACGCTACATGCACGTAATCGCCAGTGGCCTTACGACGTAACCGAAGTCATCGCCCCTAAAATCGCCGTGCTACGCACGACGAATCGCCAGTGGCCTTACGACGTAATCGCCTTACGACGAATCGCCGATCACTATCGGCCGTAACTCGCCAAGCCGGGCCTCGCCCGAACGACGCCCGAACGACGCCCGAAACCCGAACTCCGAATACGAATCAAGATACGGTTACGGCATCTTGGCAAAGACGAACTCGAGCACTAAGAGAACACACGGTTCCGACCACCCGAAGGCTCGAAATTCGACAACGGAAAGTAATTACCCCAAACATTGGGAAATTACGAAAATGGCCCTAAACGTCCGAAATACACGATACATGATCGAAACACCAAGCCGAAGCTTGCAACATGAATAATAACATTAAATGAACTTACGAGAAAGTCGAAACAACAGCTGCATTTAGATTCGCAAGAATCGAACTCAAGTGCGGAAAAACCGCTAAAAAGCACGGAACTCAACAAAACGACACCGAAACGAGTTCGGATGACAAAAAGTGCAGAATTAATCATTCTCGGAATGACGAAACGGTCATGAGAAAGTCGTCGAAACGGACTTTCTTTGAAAAAAAGAAATTACCGGAAATCGAAATTACGGGTATTAGAGAGTACTACGAGAATAACACCACACGAATTATCAATCACCAAATGGGATTCAACTCGGAATCTTCGAGCACCTGTAATCCACCGGAAGGAACAATAAAAACAACAAAGATACGATTACAATGAGAATCATGGTAAAAAACAATGGAAATCCCACCAAACTAACGAAAGGAACTCATTGGGACATTTAATCGAACACTCAACGTTCGATAACTCCCAAGAACACTCAATCACCAATCGAGTTGAACAAACTCGAAATATGGATACACAACCCATAGAACACGATTATTAATGCTCAAAAACATCAACTGATTCATCAAAATCGGACGAACAATGAAAATCAAGAAGGAAATCTCGAAAGTCAATCCTAGGAGATTTGAAGAAATTACCTCGATTCGACGAAGAACAAGGATTAGATGTTGTTATAATAAACACAAGCCTTCCAAAAGATGTTCTAAGATGCTCCTGACCAAAACCCTCAATTTCTGCTGAAGGATCGCGAAAAATGAAGAAAATTTGGAAATGTCGAGTGACCCGGTGCCCAGGCCTTAAATAGTCGGTCCCTGCCGAGCGCTTATGATGAACTCGGATGACAAAAAGTGTAGAATTAATCATTATTGGAATGATGAAACGGTCACAACAGAGTCACTAAGATGGACTTCCGCCAAAAAAAAAAGAAAATAACCGGAAATCGAAATTGCGGATATTACAGTTGAAGCCATATGAGATGAACTATCCTGCTCATGATTTGGAATTGGCCGCAATTTTTTTCGCACTTAGTATTTGGCGGCATTATTTGTATGTCCCTTAGTGTCGTATCTATACCGATCATAAGAGTTTGAAGTACATTTTCAGTCAGAAAGAGTTAAAGATGAGGCAACGACGCTGGTTGGATTTGATTAAGGATTATGATTTGGAAATTCTTTACCATCCAGGGAAGGCCAATGTCGTCGCGGATGCTTTGAGCCGTAAATCGGCATCACTTCAGATGCTCGAGGTTCTTATTCGTCAAGATTTGATCGAGCAAGGTACAGAATCTTGGCTTCAAAGAGTGCAGGGACAGTTGTGTACCCTCGAAATTAGGTCGTCCTTGGTTGACGACATCAAAGGGAAAAAATGGAGTGACCCAATGTTTCCCAACTGAAGAAATATGTAATTCAGGGAAAAGCCCCTGGTTTTATGGTCCATGAGGACGACATTTTGAGATTTCAGGGCAGGCTGTGTGTCCCGAATAATCTGGAGTTGAGGCAGAGAATTCTTCGAGAAGCCCATGCTTCGCCTTACTCAATCCATCTAGGAACGAGTAAGATGTACAAAGACTTGAAGCGCAATTTTTGGTGGAATAATATGAAGAAGGACGTCACCGAGTTCGTATTGCGATGTTTGATCGAGCATCAACGACTGGCAGGGTTGTTGAAGCCACTTCCCATTCCCGAGTGGAAGTGGGAAGATATATCCATGGATTTTATCATGAGGATGCCGAGTTCTAGAGCCGGAATGAATATGATTTGGGTAATCGTTGATCGATTAACCAAGTCTGCACACTTTCTGGGTATTAAGGGTACATGGGAACCGGAGAGACTGGCCCGAACCTTTATAGCTGAGATTGTTAGATTACATGGTGCCCCTAAAACTATTGTTTTTGATCGAGATAGTCGTTTCATGTCGCACTTTTGGCAAGCAATACATAAGGTCTTAGGCACCGAGTTGAGTTTGAGTACGTCTTTTCATCCTCAGTAAGACGGTCAGACTGAGCAGACGATCTAGACGTTAGAGTATATGTTGCGGGCTTGTGCCCTAGACTGGAGTAATGATTGGGAACTTCATTTGATGTTGATCGAGTTTGCCTACAATAATAGTTGGCATGCGTCGATCAAAATGGCACCATCTGAGGCACTTTATGGTAGGCGATGTAGATCGCCATTATGTTGGTATGAGGCTTCGGAGTTAGTCGTAATGGAACCGGATATGTTGATCGAAACTAAGGAGAAGATTTTTATTATCCGAGACCGGTTGTTGACTGCCCAGAGCCGTCAGAAATCTTATGCTGATACTCATCGTCGACCTTTGGAATTCGAAGTGGGAGATCATGTTCTACTCAAGGTGTCACCGACCAAAGGACTTTTCCGCTTTGGTAAAAAGGGAAAACTTAGTCCGAGGTATATCGGACCGTTCGAAATTTTGGACAGGGTTGGAGATTTAGCTTATCGCTTGGCATTGCCTCCAGTCTTGAGCCATGTCCATAGCGTTTTTCATGTTTCCTAGTTGAGGAAGTACGTGCCAGACCTAAATCATATTATCGACTATAGTGAGATTGATGTAGCCGAGGATGTTACCTTTCCAGATAGACCTGTGAAGATCCTTGAATGTCGTGAGAAGCAGCTTCGGCACAAAACCATTCCATTGGTTAAGGTGCAATGGTCAAGACATGGAGTCGAGGAAGCAACTTGGGAGATAGAAGAGAATATGCAATCGGAATACCCCGAACTTTTTATTTCTTAATTTTCGGGATGAAACTTCTTTTAGAGGGGGATAATGTAATACCCGTACTTTTATGAATTGTTAGCTTTGACGTCCTTTCACTTTTGTCGCTCTTGTAAGCACGTATTGATATGTTCTTGTTGTTGTTGTTGATTTTAGAGTTTCGTACCTTTTGGGACATGTTCGTATTGATTGGATTTTGCATCGATGTTTTGAGTCAAGCAGATAGCGCACGCTAGGCATAAGCTAACGCACGCTATTTTTGTTGAGTAGCGCGCTCTAGTTTTGCCTGTAGCGCACGCTATTGGTCCGGGCTTGGCAGAGTTCTGCCCTCTAGACTAGCAGTTAGCGCACGCTAGGCGTGATCTAACGCACGCTATTCATGCTTGGTAGCGTGCGCTAGCATCGGATGTAGCGCACGCTATCTGCTCGGTTTTGGTAATGGCAGTCGGAGTTTCTGCTCTCTGGACTAGCAGGTAGCGCACGCTAAGCGTGAGCTAGCGCACGCTAAGCGTGAGCTAGCGCACGCTATAGGTATTGCGTAGGGCGCGCTATGCCAGATGTAGCGCACGCTATTGATGCAGGTAAGAGCCTACTAGACTACCGGGTGACCTTGTTAGCACGCACTATACTTCAGAATTAGCGCACGCTAATTAGGCCCAGTATATAAACTGGGTCAGCTGCCTTCTTCGTCATTATCTTCTCATTTTCCACATTACAGACGAGAGCACACCATAGAGGCGATCCTGAGGCGATTTGGAACAACTTTTCATCATCCATCACCACCTTTAGCTGGATAACAAGGATTTTACAATATCTAATCCATTCCTTCTCTCCGAATCAAGGTAAATTCCTTATAACCCTAGTGATAAGTGTCAGTTTTATACACTTATCCATGGTTTGTATCGATAAAATTCTCCCATAATTGAGCTAGTCTACTCGTTTTTTGCTTTTAATTATTTAGTTTTTAATAATATTATTTATATCGGATGATGATGTAAATCTAGTCTTAATCGGATTAAATAACTAATTTACTCAAGAAATAACATATTTATTAAATATTCTCTTTGTTGAATTTTGATATATTCATGTTGTAGGGCTTTCCGATACGAATCCGGCAGTCTTTCCGGATTCAAAATCAGAGTTATATATCAAAAGTTATCATCCGAAGAAGATTTGGGGCAAAAACGCAAAGTCTGGGAAATTCTGGGCTGAAAATGTAACTCTCAAAGCAACCAGTGAGCAAATTGACGAAGCCAAATTACGGCCGTAACTACAGAATGTTACGGCCGTAAGTCATCCAAGTTACGGCCGTATCTCCTTAATGTTACGGCCGTAACTCTTGACAGATTGTTAAAATTTGTCTAATTTTTTATACTTTTGTGTATTATTGAGGGGATGAATGGCATTGATCCGATCTATTGTAATAATGCTGGAGTTTTGGAGCTATTAAATGACTTTAGGTGTATAAATAGACCCCTTAGATCCTTCATCATTCATCATTCATCATATAATTTTTCACTTTTTGTAAACTTTTCTTTTTGTGTGAAGAACACACTTATGTTCTTGAGTGATTTGTGTGAGTGTGGTATAGCATATGTTGTTCAAAGAGTTTATTGCTTCTTTCTCCTTTATCTACTAAGGGAGTGAGGATCAATTCTTTCTCTTGATTCAACTAATAATGACCACCAAAGCTTGTATTATGTATATTAAACCCTTCATGGGCTAAGTTACCTTTAGTTGGGATTATAAACAAGGTTAGTCATGTTATTTAAGTTTGTATAAAGATCTATTGTGAATTACTTATTATTATCTGTGATTTTCATTGTTTTAACAATCTTTATTTATTTGGTCAATAAATGACGATATTTATGGTCTTCATATGTTTCGAAAGAAAATATGTTTGATTAGATCAAATGATCTTCACTCTAAGTTGTTCTAGGGGATAGAAATATACCTCTAGACCTTAGATGATTCTTTGAGTTATTTTCATAAATCCTAATGCTATGTATTGAAGCCAATCAACATAGAAATATAGTGGATTAATTGAATATGTAAGGGGTGTTTTATAGTTCAAAATAGAAACCGTCTTTTTAAGGAAAATCGAATCTACACAACATAATAAGTAAATTCATCTTATGATCTCCTATACATCTTCTATAACTAATGACGAACTAAGTTTTTAATCCCAACTATTTCATTTTATCGTTAATCAATCTATTATTGTTGCAATCTTTTTATTTTCTTAAAATATTACAACTATTATTGCATTTTCTTTGAAATTATTAAACCAAACTCTTTAATTGTGTGTTTCACTCATCTTAGTATCTATAAAAATAGACTAATAGTGTATAATTCAAATTATAACCAAACTTCCTCGTGGGATCGATAAACCGGACTCAAAAAGTCCACTTACTACTTGATACGATATCGTGCACTTGCGATAGTTACACTAAGAGCGTGTCAAGTTTTTGGCGCCGTTGCCGGGGAAGTATAAGTTATATTTGAAATCTTACATTGTAAACTATTTTTATAGGTACAAATTTCTCGACATTGTAACTTAGTACTCAATTGTGTTTGTCCGGTCAAGTGGCGGATAACGGTACTCCGTGACTATTAAAGTCGGATTTTTCAGTTTCCCACAACAACTGATATTTGTAGATATTTTCTTCAATTATTTTCATTGTCTTTTTATTTATTTTTTTTATCATGGAAGAAACATTGTATAAAACCGAAAAAAGATTTCCCTTTCTAAGCAAAAATGTCATTTTAAAGATTTATAAGATGAGACTTGAAAGGATGAGGTTGCTTATGAATAAAATCATACCTTTTGACATAAGATTCATTATTGAAGCCAAAGTAAGAATAGAGGGTGAATTCACAGAAACACCGACTAGATTTTTACCAGGGCTTGGAAAAAGTTCATATGCGAAGAAACGACGAGCAAAGATGATAGCCGTTTGTTATAAATGTGCTAGATGGAACTGTAATTTAAAATGTCGATCTTTAGGAATTCCATCTACAAACAGAGAAGATAAAATTCAGTTCATTAAGGATGGTCTGAATAAAGAGAATTTAGATAATATCGAAATTTCTCTTGACATGCATCATAGTGGACTCGTACATTACGAAATTTGATGTTTGTGGAATAAATTCAAACCAGAATATGAACAACGTCTTGGGAATCTGACGTTAAAAGACCCTGTTTGCCAATTTGTAAGAAAATTAGATGGGAAGCTTCTCCCCGACTCATAGAAGGCGTTTAGGCCGTTTCTGAACGTAAAATCAGAGGAAGATGTGATCCACAATCACAACTACTGTACATACGCGTAAGTATCTTTTATTTTTGTCGTGTGGTGAGATTTTCTGAATAAAAAAATGTGATACGCGATAAATGCTTTCATTATTCTATTGAGTAGTTGAAGCGCAATCAATGCAATCACAAACTTGTTAAACAATTTTTACCTTCTTTTTCTTCTATAAATAAAAATTGTGCTTGTTTCTTTCATTCATCGCTAAAACTTGCACTTTTCTCTGTTTCTCTCAAAATAATTTCTTTTCAAAAATGGAGTCATCATCTTCAACAAAAAAATTTAGCACAGTCTGCATTTTTGGTGGAGCTAGTTATGGAAAAGAGGCATACTTTACTGAAGCATCCCACAACTTGGGTCGTACCTTAGGAGAAAAATGCATTCATGTAGTTTACGGAGGATGAAGTCTAGGATTAATGGGACGGGCTGCTGCTTCTGCCTATATGGAAGGAGTAAGAGTGTTGGGAATAATTCCAAAACGTCTGGCTGAAAGTAAAATCACCGGGTCAACTATTGGAGATGAGTTTAGATCTGTAAATATGCAAGATCGCATAACTCACATGATAAATAATTCTGGCGCCTTTATCACCCTTCCCGGTGATTTTGGCACCCTTGAGGAACTTTTTCATGTGGTTACCAGAGCCCAGCTAAATGTTCATCAAAAACCAATAGGTCTGCTTAATGTCAATGGTTTCTTTGATGGTTTACTATCTTTCATCGACTACTCTGCCGAAAAGGGTTTTATTTCCGAGCGTGCTAAACGAATCATAGTCGTTGCAACAACACCGGATGAACTAATCAAAAAACTCAATGAATTTGTTCCTCAACCAGATCCAGCTCTAGCTAAAATTGTCTGGATGGAAGATTTTACCGTGAGAAAACGAAAAGTGGATTCATTCTTCTCCCTTTGATAACCCATGTCGGTCCTCTTGTATTTTTACTTTCTGTCGTGTGTAATAATCGTGCTAAATGGTGGCAGCTTAAGTTTCTTCTTGATCTCTTGACGCGCATCTATTCGCGATTTATGTATTGTTATTTTATTGCTGTAATTTTTATGGTGTGTTTTTTTTTATAAAAGCATTGATGGCAGCGTATGGCGGCTCTTCGGACTTTCTTGATGCGCATCTTAAAAATTGTGTTATACTTACGAGTATATTTTATTTTCTTTTGTTGTTTGCCTCGTATATTTATTCTCTTGCAGATTCTAAAAGGCGTTAGCTCACGCATCAACTTTCTTAACAGGGAGTATTCTGCTTTTCTGCATTGCTTTTTATTTTATTTTTTTAAACTGAGAACAGTTTTATTTTCAAGTTTGGGGGTGGTTTGTTTAATTATTTTGGTGTGTTTTGATTGATTTGGTTATTTGCCTTAATTTTTTTTATATATATATATATATAGTATTTTGATTTATGAGATTTCTAGATCTGGCCATAACACCAATAAATTAGCTATATACAAGTTTCTAAAATCGTTTTAACCGGTAAAAATATTGTATATTCCAAAATTTTTTGAGCCTTAATCTCTCTTTCCAAGCCTTGTAATTATCATATAAAATCGAGTCATTCGTTACCTTGAGAAAAGAAGAATCAATCGGTTGATGAAAAATAGAACTGAAATTTACTTAATTTGTGGAGTTTTTGATTTTTCATGCTTAAACTAAGAAATGATTTTCTGCAAAAATTCTATTCCCTAAAAAAAAGGAGTCATTGGTGAAAAGAGCTACACGTTAGCAAATAACGGTGTGAAAGCTATCACCTAAAAAATGACGAAAAGGAGAAGTGTTGAGCAGCAACAGCTGTCTAATTTTGGGGGTCTTAAATTTTGCGAAAAATAAAGGACTAACCATTGTTGGTGCGTAGCTGCCGTCTCAGAAAAATTGGTGAAAAGAGCTACACGTTAGCAAATAACGGTGTGAAAGCTATCACCTTTTAAAAAAATGAGATAGAAATTGTGTTAGTGAAAAGAGCTACACGTTAGCAAATAACGGTGTGAAAGCTACCACCTTTTATGAGCAGATTTGAATTAATTAGCGGCTGAATTTCAATACAATCAATTTCGTGAAAAATCACAATATTTGATGACGCCAATGAAATTCTTCTTCATATTGAGTCGAAAAATAAACGAGTGATCGAGAGCAACCATTAAAGGGAGTCGTGTGTATCACGAGTGGGAAAGAAATAATCAACCTTTTGGGGGGAAACCTTGAATTTGGAATTACAAAATAAAAACCGTGTTTTAACTTCAAAATCATTAGTAGATTTATTTTGAATCTTGATTCATTTCTATCTACTGTATAAAGCTGGTTGTTGTGTATTAATGGCATTTTGATCTCCTTTTCTCTTTATATATTATTATTTTTAATTTATATGTGTATTAATTTTCTTATTTCTGTTTTATTTTCTACTAGCAAGAATTCAAGTTTGGGGGTGTGATAAGTGTCAGTTTTATACAATTATCCATGGTTTGTATTGATAAAATTCACCCATAATTGAGCTAGTACACTCGTTTTTTGCTTTTAATTAATCAGTTTTTAATAATTTTATTTCTATCGGATGATGATGTAAATCTAGTCTTAATCAGATTAAATAACTGATTTACTCAAGAAATAACAGGTTTATTAAATATTCTCTTTGTTGAATTTTTATATATTCATGTTGTCGGGCTTTCCGAGACGAATTCGGCAGTCTTTCCGGATTCAAAATCAGAGTTATATATCAAAAGTTATCATCCGAAGAAGATTTGGGGCAAAAACGCAAAGTCTGAGAAATTCTGTGCTGAAAATGTAACTCTCAAAGCAACCAGTGAGAAAATTGACGAAGCCAAGTTACGGACGTAACTACAGAATGTTACGGCCGTAAGTCCTCCAAGTTACGGCCGTAACTCCTTAATGTTACGGCCGTAACTCTTGACAGATTGTTAAAATTTGTCTAATTTTTTATACTTTTTGTGTATTATTGAGGGGATGGATGACATTGATCCGATCTATTGTAATAATGCTGGAGTTTTGGAGCTATTAGATGACTTTAGGTATATAAATAGACCCCTTAGATCCTTCATCATTCATCATTCATCATATAATTTTTCACTTTTTGTAAACTTTTCTTTTTGTGTGAAGAACACACTTGTATTCTTGAGTGATTTGTGTGAGTGTGGTATCGCATATGTTGTTCAGAGAGTTTATTGCTTCTTTCTCCTTTATCTACTAAGGGAGTGAGGATCAATTCTTTCTCTTGATTCAACTAATAATGACCACCAAAGCTTGTATTATGTATATTAAACCCTTCATGGGCTAAGTTACCTTTAGTTGGGATTATAAACAAGGTTAGTCATATTATTTAAGTTTGTATAAAGATCTATTGTGAATTACTTATTATTGTGTGTGATTTTCATTGTTTTAACAATCTTTATTTATTTGGCCAATAAATGACGATATTTATGATCTTCATATGTTTCGAAAGAAAATATGTTTGATTAGATCAAATGATCTTCACTCTAAGTTGTTCTAGGGGATAGAAATATACCTCTAGACCTTAGATGATTCTTTGAGTTATTTTCATAAATCCTAATGCTATGTATTGAAGCCAATCAACATAGAAATATAGTGGATTGATTCAATATGTAAGGGGCGTTTTATAGTTCGAAAGAGAAACCGTCTTTTTAAGGAAAATCGAATCTACACAACATAATAAGTAAATTCATCTTATGATCTCCTATACATATTCTATAACTAATGACGAACTAAGTTTGTAATCCCAACTATTTCATTTTATCGTTAATCAATCTATTATTGTTGCAATCTTTTTATTTCCTTAAAATATTAGAACTATTATTGCATTTTCTTTGCAATTATTAAACCAAACTCTTTAATTATGTGTTTCACTCATCTTAGTATCTATAAAAATAGACTAATAGTGTATAATTCAAATTATAACCAAACTTCCTCGTGGGATCGATAAACCGGACTCAAAAAGTTTACTTACTACTTGATACGATATCATACACTTGCGATAGTTACACTGTAATATCTGGAATTTATACTACTGTTGTTTGATATTATTTTATCCGAGTTATATTGTACAGCGTGGAATCTGTACAGTAGGGATAAAATAAATAAAGGACTGAGATGTCAGTATCGGTATAATTGTCATATCTGGTCGACAATTACATTTGAGGATATCGTGTATCAGGTTATCGTATTTTTGATATAGAGTATATCGTATAAGAATATTATTGGATTCAGTGTTTGTGTTCAGTGTGTCTCATGTTCGTTTTTGGTACGTCAAGATGTTGGACAGAAATTGTGGAAAATGGCTAAGTGTTCATTAGCGCACGCTACTGGGTACAGGTAGCGCACGCTACGAAGTATTGATAGCGTACGCTAAGGAGGACCCCTAACGTACGACTTGCTGGGTTAGTTCCGGAAGGTGGCCGACAGGTAGGCCCAGGTTGATTTTTATATTCAGTTAGCGCACGCTAATGTATGTTGGTTAGCGCACGCTAACATCATATCGCCAATAATGGAATCTTATCTTTCGGCGGGTGGACCCGACCATGTTCGACGCGTGTCCAGATAAGGTCAGCGAGTGTTTGTCGTCTAGGGCTAGCGCACGCTAAACCGTATGGTTAGCGCACGCTAATTCCAGATCGGTCAAAGGAATCCCGATAATCGCGGATTCTTTCGGCATGTGGGGGCACGAGTGGTAGGTGTGTACTGTAGCAAGTCAACTTCGGATAGCGCACGCTAAGGTCAGTGACTTGCGTACGCTAGGCAGGACGTTTTACGTACGTTAATGCATGGGCATTACGTATGTAAGCTAGTTTATGAAGGAAGGCAGTAGCCTCTGGGCTGCGATAGCCCACGCTAACAAAGTCAGTTAGCGCACGCTAAGGCTGTAGCGCACGCTAAAAATGAGATGTTAGCGCACGCTAATAATGGATATTATAAAAGGGGACATAAGGGTGCTGAGAAGCATTTCGTCATTTTTTCTTCTTTCAGTCGAGAGAGAGAGAGAGAGTTGGGATATATTTGAGGTTCCCAAACACTGTATAATGATAATCTTTAACAACATTAGATTGAGAGCTTGGATTCAAGCCTTGTCCTTCAAACTGTTCATGATTCTTTGGATGGAGTTCTTGTGTTCTTCTTTTTGGTTCATCTAAACCAGGTAATCTTCGTATTCCTTCGTTAGTAGTTCGTTTTTCTTGGATGATTTCATGCAAGGAGCATGTTGGGTAATCATATGATGATGTTATATGAGATTCAATGGAATTTTGATAAGAGTTTCGGATGTTAGTTAAGATTCTTCATACTGTAAGGATGTTGATTCATTTAACCCGATCTAAGAGGGATTTCTGAATCTTGGTAATTATATTGGTCGATTTAGATGAGATGAATCATGATACTAGGTTGAATTCCAGATTTAGCATGATACGATCCTTGTTATCGAGTCGGTTTGATTGTTGATGTTGTTATTGATATATGAACATTGGCATGATCATGGTGATAATCATGGGGTCGTTTATCTTCAAGAGATATTGAGATTTATGTCTTCCTTCATTCGGATTCGTAGTCGCAAGATGTGAGTCGATGTTTGGAATGCATGCCACTGTACAGCATTAGGGCACGCTAAGCTTACTAGCTAGTGCACGCTAACGGGACGACTTAGCGCATGCTACGTTATGCGTTTAACGTGCGCTAAGTAGGCAGATAGTGCAGTATTTTTGTGTTTTGATTATGAATTCGTGATGGTTTGACTTGGTTGGTTCTGACTGTGTTTATTCGAGGTTGTGTTGAACCGTTGAGATTGATTGGTTAGTTTTTTCGGTTGTTGATTGTTATCGGATATGTGTTATTTGATTTCTTCGATAGGTTGAGATTATTGATCGGTGATTATAACCGGATATTGCGGTCGTGTTCGAGTATGCCCATTGTATTGCTTTTGATCGGGGCTGAGGAACTCGTAGACAAAGGTAATGTGTTCGGCAGCAGCTTCGTGGTATCGGTATCGAGGCAAGTTATTACTTGCTCAGTTATAATATTTAATGAATGGTTTCAGTTTCATTTCGTTTATAATGCATATAGCGATGATTATTATTGTGAACTTTGGGTATTCGGATCGCATATCGTTCTTTTGATTCTGGGAGGTAAATCATAATGTATATGCTTTATCTCAGTTATTGGTATGTTCGAGTATCGAGGTTACATTATGGTAAAGACGAGGATATGAGTATCTATAGTTCATTGTACCTTTGGATCTCCGAGCATTGAGGATAATTGTCGGTGATGATTTGACATCGAGATTGCTCCTAAAGAACTCGGGACAAGTATCTTAGTTTGATTCGGTTTAGTGTTAATGATGTTGATCATGCAGGTTGTCATTCATGTTGCTGAACATGAAGTCGTCTTAGTTGTGTCATCATAATGTCGTTCATGTTTTGATTCATATGTCGTTCATGTTGATGAACATATTGAGTTGCATATGTGTATGCATGATTGTATTGTTTATGTTGTAAATGATCCGATGGGATCATGAGGATCTATGCTGAGGGCGCTGGATCGGATGTCCACCATGCGTTGGTTCGACGGGATCATCATGGGATCTATGCTGAGGGCGCTGGATCGCTGGACAGGTTTTCCACCATGCGTTGGTCCGACGGGATCATCATGGGGATCTATGCTGAGGGCGCTGGATCGTTGGATTACCCAGTATTGTGTATATTGTTGGTTATCCACCTCGTGTTGATCTTGTAGGATCATCTTGGGATCTATGTTGAGGGCGCTGGATCATGGGATTTCCATTGAGTATACATAGTTGTTATTGTTTTTTTTGAGCATATTGATGTTGTCATATGAGTATGCATTTGTAGGTCTTGTGTTAGGACCTTGTCCGTATTGCATTGTTCTGATCTCGGATTAGACTGATATGATTGTCGTGGCACATCATATCTCGAGGTATGTTCCGTATTTCCTTGGTATTTGTCTTTGATGGACAATCGGTTATCGTTTTGGGATTTGATGATGTTATTCGATGGATCGTATTGGTCAGAAATAGTATATTTCCGTATCGTGAGTTGGTGATGATAGTTTGAGAATCTTGAGTATTGTTTGAGGTACAATACAGATATTATGTTCGAGTTTATTGGTTAATCGAGTACAGGATGTGAAATGTGATAATGGTTATTCTTATGAGAATTTCTTGAGTAAGTAAAGTTATGGCGGTAAGATTACGTTGGTCGTATTCTTATATTGTATTCTCATTGGTATGTAATTATTAATGTGATGTGACGGTTATCATTGTTGGATATTATGGCTGACCCCGTCGTGGGATTTCTTTTTAGGTTCTTGGAGTATCGAGCTTGTAGCGGTCGTGAAGAGATGAGCTTCCCGGAGGATACTAGCTAGGACATGTTTTGTGCATTGAGTTTCTGATTGGTTCTTGTTTTCCGCTGCTAGAGTATCTGTATGGTTGGTCTTTTTCCGCTGCGTGAGTATTTTGAAACGCTCTTTTGGTATCTGGTAACTGAGGTTACTTTGGAAACCATTTTCGAAACTTTTGAGTGTCGGCTGTTTGGCCTTGCGATTTCAAATGAGTTTTTACGACGGTTTTTGATAAATGGATTTTATAAGTCTTTGTGAATTTTTAAAGATAGTACCGTCGTTGGCCTCTTGGGCATTTGTAAATGTTTGCGAAAATTTCTTTTAGCCTTGTGGGTTCCATCTCGGGGCCCACGGCGCTGTAATATTTCTGGTTAAATCTGGGGGTGTTACATACACTAAGAGCGTGTCAAGTTTTTGGCGCCGTTGCCGGGAAAGTATAAGTTATATTTGAAATCTTACATTGTAAACTATATTTATAGGTACAAATTTCTCGACATTGTAACTTAGTACTCAATTGTGTTTGTCCGGTCAAGTGGCGGATAACGGTACTCCGTGACTATTAAAGTCGGATTTTTCAGTTTCCCACAACAACTGATATTTGTAGATATTTTCTTCAATTATTTTCATTGTCTTTTTATTTATTTTTTTTATCATGGAAGAAACATTGTATAAAACCGAAAAAAGATTTCCCTTTCTAAGCAAAAATGTCATTTTAAAGATTTATAAGATGATACTTGAAAGGATGAGGTTGCTTATGAATAAAAGCATACCTTTTGACATAAGATTCATTATTGAAGCCAAAGTAAGAATAGAGGGTGAATTCACAGAAACACCGACTAGATTTTTACCAGGGCTTAGAAAAAGTTCATATGCGAAGAAACGACGAGCAAAGATGATAGCCGTTTGTTATAAATGTGCTAGATGGAACTGTAATTTAAAATGTCGATCTTTAGGAATTCCATCTACAAACAGAGAAGATAAAATTCAGTTCATTAAGGATGGTCTGAATAAAGAGAATTTAGATAATATCGAAATTTCTCTTGACACGCATCATAGTGGACTCGTACATTACGGAATTTGATGTTTGTGGAATAAATTCAAACCAGAATATGAACAACGTCTTGGGAATCTGACGTTAAAAGACCCTGTTTGCCAATTTGTAAGAAAATTGGATGGGAAGCTTCTCCCCGACTCATAGAAGGCGTTTAGGCCATTTCTGAACGTAAAATCAGAGGAGGATGTGAGCCACAATCACAACTACTGTACATATGCGTAAGTATCTTTTATTTTTGTCGTTTGGTGAGATTTTTTGAATAAAAAAATGTGATACGCGATAAATGCTTTCATTATTCTATTGAGTAGTTGAAGCGTAATCAACGCAATCACAAACTTGTTAAACAATTTTTACCTTCTTTTTCTTCTATAAATAAATATTGTGCTTGTTTCTTTCATTCATCCCTCAAACTTGCACTTTTCTCTATTTCTCTCTAAACAATTTCTTTTAAAAAATGGAGTCATCATCTTCAACAAAAAAATTTAGCACAGTCTGCATTTTTGGTGGAGCTAGTTGTGGAAAAGAGGCATGCTTTACTGAAGCAGACCACAACTTGGGTCGTACCTTAGGATAAAAATGCATTCATGTATTTTACGGAGGAGGAAGTCTAGGATTAATGGGACGAGCTGCTGCTTCTGCCTATATGGAAGGAGTAAGAGTGTTGGTAATAATTCCAAAACCTATGGCTGAAAGTAAAATCACCGGGTCAACTATTGGAGATGAGTTTAGATCTCTAAATATGCAAGATCACATAACTCACATGATAAATAATTCTGGCGCCTTTATCACCCTTCGCGGTGGTTTTGGCACCCTTGAGGAACTTTTTCATGTGGTTACCAGAGCCCAGCTAAATGTTCATCAAAAACCAATAGATCTGCTTAATGTCAATGGTTTCTTTGATGGTTTACTATCTTTCATCGACTACTCTGCTAAAAAGGGTTTTATTTCCGAGCGTGCTAAACGAATCATAGTCGTTGCAACAACACCAGATGAACTAATCAAAAAACTCAATGAATTTGTTCCTCAACCAGATCCAGCTCTAGCTAAAATTGTCTGGATGGAAGATTTTACCGTGAGAAAACGAAAAGTGGATTCATTCCTCTCCCTTTGATAACCCATGTCGGTCCTCTTGTATTTTTACTTTCTGTCGTGTGTAATAATCGTGCTAAATGGTGGCAGCTTAAGGAGTTTCTTCTTGATCTCTTGACGCGCATCTATTCGCGATTTATGTATTGTTATTTTATTGCTGTAATTTTTATGGTGTTTTTTTTTATAAATATAATACCGGATTTATTACGGTGTATTTCATCTGTATTCAAACCCTGTATTATTCGGATTTGTGGTTTTGATTATTGGAGTATGATATTTCTTGCATTGGCATCCTTGTACTTAAGTATAACAACATGCAAAATTTTCTTATACAAACTCGTGATAGCGCACGCTAAGAATGTAGCTTAACGCGCGTTAGCGCACGCTACGTATGTAGAAGTTGCGTGCGCAAGACACTGAATTATTGAGGTAGGCGGCTAGCACATGCGCCAGCCGGGACATGGGTCCGGATAAGATTCCCGCGGACGAACCTGGACAGATTTGGAGTCAACGCTTATTAGCGTGCGCTAAGTATTGTATGCTAGCGTGCGCTAATTAGCTAAAGTGCATAATATTATAAATGAGACAACAACCCGTTTTGGCTTACATTTCCTTCGTCCATTCTTCATTCTTGAGAGGCCAGAGAGCTATATTAATCCTTCTAACACACTTAGAACACATCATATTGATCCTTGTATATTGGTTATCACTTGTGAGTGATCATTGAAGAGAAGTAACACCTTGGAGTGGCACATAACCAACCGGAGTCGGATTCTACCTTGTGGTTCAGTGATTTCGTCATATTAAGGTATGTTGATTCTATCTTCAAACTCTAGATTCGTGTTATGGAGAATAAGATGATCATGTTAGAAAATATTGATCTTCGTGGATGAATTATCCAAAGTACATCATGTTTGGAATATTGAGATAAATAGGCCTTAAGTACCTTGATTATGAACATCATTATTCGAATCTTATTACATTGAACAAGTAGAGGAAGCTTCTATCATTGGTAATCCGAATCTAGTAGGTGTTTTCATAACAATCATGGACTTGACTTTTACATCGTTATTGTTAGACGAATCTATAGGTTTGATCATGGAATGATTTATTTTGTAAAGATGGAACATTATTCAAACTTCAGGATGATAGTTTTCATTGATATAAAGGTGTTGATATCAACCGTTAAGCCTTCCGAATTATCGCATGAAGAATTGTATTTGAAATGGATTATGGTTTCATAATAGTATACTTATTCTTGAATCCGAAGTTGTTGTTATCCGTAAGATCATTCATAGCCGTATGAACATGATATTCATGGAGGTAACATGAATTAACACTGAGGATTTCTTTTGGTTTGATCATGTTGAGGTCCGTCTACTGCCCAGTAGTAAACTGCCATGCACAGTTAGCGCACGCTAAGCTATGTAGATTAACGTGCGCTATCGAGCATGAGTTAACGTACGCTACGTTTGGTACTTAACGTACGTTAGGCCATCAGACGAGTCAGTCGGCTGATCAGTGAGGTACTGACCATGCATAGTTAGCGTACGCTAGACTTTGTTGTTTGCGTGCGCTATCGAGTAGACTTAACACACGCTACACAGAGTAATTAGCGTGCGCTAAGAAGTTCAGGCAGATTACATTTTATGAGCTTTTGGCCGTAAATCGAATTGTTAGACATTCGTACGATGTGAGATAAATCCTATATTATTTCTTTTGTTAAGATTTGAGCTTGTTACATGATTGATTGAGGGGGACGACCTTCGAGTGTTCGTTTTCGTGGAAGTATTGTTCTTGTCTTCGAATCGAGGCAAGTACCTTATTTGTTTTGTGTATTGATGTTATACATATTGTCGTGCATGTATGTCCACCTCGCGTTGGTCCGACGGGATCATCGGGGGATCTATGCTAGCGTGCGCTGGATCATCGGACGGGTTTTTCCACCACGGGTTGGTATGACGAGATCATCGTGGGTTCTAGGCAGTGAACGCTGGATCGACGGAATTACCATGTGTATGTTATGATATCATGTTGTGATTATTAATTGTGTATGTCATTTATGAGTTTCTCATAGGAGAAGACTCGTTGGTATTTTTGTCGTTTACGTTATTATTCTTCGTGAGATATGAATAATATGTTGGGGTACTTGTACTAGCAACGTTGTGCTAACCCCTTCAGGGGTGAACATTTTGTTTATGTTCAGGATCCAGGAGAGTGGGAAAACAACCACTGGAGCTGCATGACGATGAGGGTGCAGAGTGATGTTCCGGCCGGGTGTATTTGACTGTTGTTTGTTGGTTATTTCAACAAGTACTCGAGTACGTAGTCGTTTATGATGAATTTGAATTTGGTGATGTATCAATAAGTTTCTGTTGAATATTTGTATTTTCAGTATTGTCATAACTGTCGTATCTTAATTCAGTTACTTCCATTTATTTGTACCTGTTAAGGTCTGTTCAATTCTTCAGCCTTGTAAATCCTTATGTAAAGGATTTACGGCGCTGTAATATTCCTGAATATATCGGGGGTGTTACAGAATATGGTATCGGAGCTAAGATTATGGATATCTTGGCAGTTGGGTTAAAATAGGGGTCATTTATGTCTTTTGATGTAACCGGCCGCGAATAACATCACTGTACTGCCTACGTCTTCGTGCGGGCGGTGGTTGTAAGTTCCTAAACTCTATCTCGTCCTTTGCATGTTATATTTCCTTGTACTTGAGCATTCGAACGATATTGATTCTTGTATATTGAGTATTTCTGCTTACAGTATGTTGAGAGGCGGACATGGACGTGGTCGCGGACGCGGACGAAGGAATGCTGAAAGGGAAGTGTCGCCTTCTAATCAGGCCAGTCATAGCTCAGGCGAGCCACAGAGATCTATCAATAACGAACCGGAACCTGCTGTACCATAAATTATTCGTCAGGTGGTGAACCAGATAACTCAGTTCGCCCAGGTCGTGGACCGAATGCAAGTGGCGGTGGGACTTCAGCAGGGAGAAGGATAGCAAGGGATCCCGGACATGGGAAATCGAGGTGACCGGTGGCTGCAAGAGGTGGCGAAGATGCAACCACCCAAATTCGACGGTATTTCTGAGACTCCCACCTGGGACCATTGGTTGAAGGAACTGGAGAAAATCTTTGCCGGAATTAACTGCCCAGACGACTGGAGAGCCTCTATCGCTCAATATTTTCTGATAGGGGAAGCGTCCGAATGGTGGGAAGCCATCCGGCCTGTAGACCATGATGCTGATTGGACAGAGTTTAAATTGATGATGGAAGCTCAGTACTGCCCTCGTCCTGTGAGGGAAGCCAAGGTTCGGGAGTTTTTCTCCGCTCAGCCTTCAGATGTTCCGGTATCGCAGGCAATTAAGACGTTTAACCAATAGCTGGCATTTTTTCGACATCTGGTCAGAATAGATGCAGAGATGATGATCCATTTCGATATGAGGATGAAACCAGAAATCCAGAGGTACATGTCCGGTTTTGAATGTACCACACTCCGTCAATACCAGGATAAGGCGTTGGCGTATGAGATCAAGGAAGCAGCTATGGAGAAATTTTCGGAATCCAAGAAACAGAAAGTCTCTGGTACTTTTATAGAGCACAAGAACAGCGGGCCCCGTAAGGCCCAGTCATCCTTTCACTCTTTCAAGAAACCTCCGCACCCAGTTAGGAGCGGAAAGAACTTCGGAGCGACATCAACTATTACTGATGCTATCAGGAAATGCTTTAACTGCGCCCAGACGGGGCACTATCGACAGAATTGCCCCCTACCTGCCGTGACTTGTTTTGATTGTGGACGAGAGGGACATCGGGTAGTGTTCTGTGAAGAGGCTGCAAAGTCTTTTAGAGCCCGTACCCCACATCCGGTCCAGAAGGAATACCCAACGACAAAGGACGTCGTCGGCTAAACTTTTAAGGACTTTAGCCGACACCACCGTCGGCCAAAACACCAGTCCGACTCGACCGTGTCGATCGACACGGTCGGGTTATCTGTCCAGAAACTTTTTTCAATGTAGACCACAACGACTCGACCGTGTCGATCGACACGGTCGGATTATATTTAAATTTAATTGTAAATATATTTAATAAAAATTAAAAAATAATACTTTAGCCGACGACAAATGTCGTCGTCGGCTAAACTTTAAGGACTTTAGCCGACACCACCGTCGGCCAAAACACCAGCCCGACTCGACCGTGTCGATCGACACGGTCGGGTTATCCGTCCAGAAACTTTTTTAAATGTAGACCACAACGACTCGACCGTGTCGATCGACACAGTCGGATTATATTTAATAATAATTAAAAAAACAATACTTTAGCTGACGACATTCGTCGGCTAAAGACCATGTACTTTAGCCGACGGCGTTAGTCGTCGGCTATTCTTAATTCCAAAAAAAAAAAAAACATGACCCAGTGGCTGCCGGGGTTCGAACCCGGGCCATTTATGTAAGTAATATGGCATGTTGCAACTGGGTCATGTTTGTCATTCAAATATTTTAACCTAATTTTATATTTATATATGTCTTTTATATAACATAATATTTTACATATTTGAATTTAATTATAAATATATATATATATATATATATAATATGACGATATATTTATATAATTTTTATATAATAATATTTTATATATTTAGACATGTTTTTATATAATAATATTTTATATATATTTGAATTTAATTATAAATATATCTTATAAATATTTAGACATGATTATATATACGTATATTAATTTATACGATTTTATAAAATAATATTTTATAAATTTATACTTGTTTTTTATATAATATTAATAGTTTGTATATTTATACTTGTTTTATTATAAATGGAACAATGAATATATAACAAAATAACAAAAAACAGGTAATAATATCACTTTTTCGATTCGTTCGAGCGGCACACAACAATAAATATTTAAGGAACTTTTACAAATGATATGTCCTTCTAAGGTTCGTAGTCAGAATCACTACTTGAGTCTGTCTCTGTGTCGGAGTAGATAGGCAGCATATGTCTGAACTCGTCATCATCATCTTCATCAGAGTCTGCATGTAATTCATTTGTACCTACTTCTATGAACCCACGATCTTCACCATGTAGCCGAACCACTCGACCTTCTACAACATTATTCAGTAGTATTGTGGAGGATGGTGGAATATTAGTTGTATCCGGCTCTTGATATGCCTCATTATCATCTTTATCGACTGCTTGTCCAAGTGTAGCCGCACTATATATATTTCTCGTAGCCACATGATCCATGCTCCTTTTTTTACCAAGTCATCGAGGTAGTAAACTGGTTTAGCAGATGTTGCAAAAACAAAAGGATCACCTTCGTACCAACTTGTAGAAGTATCAACAGATAATAGTCCATAATTATCCTCCCTTTTGATTTGAGGATTTGTATCAAACCACCTACACTTGAACAAGTAAACTGTCAAGCCTTACCCATAAATTAGTTCCACTACTTCGAGAAGAACACCGTAATATCTACCGTCAATCATAAACCCAGAATTTTGACACCTCCTTCTTTGATCTCTGTCGATACATACAAATGTCACACCATTTACCTTCGCCATTGAATAAACTCTAGATGTAAAAGGCTTCATCGAAAGAAGCATCAACTCACGTGACCACATCGGGTGGCCATCACTTTGTATGTGCGTCATCTAGATATTAATTAAGGTGAATGTCGTGATTAAGTAAATTATGTAAGCAAAAAAGTAAACAATAATTAAACACTTACCCATTGTCCGAAATAATCAGCAAATGTTTCATTGTGGAATCTAATGTCTCCATTCACAGCATCACATGAAAGGTGAATGTCTTTCCAATATTGAACTTCTGGACAGTTAAGTATATCCACCAATGTGCAATTCCTAGCTCGTAAGGTTGTAAATGACTGTCAGGTAATCTTCCTTGAATTTCAACTTCGCTGGTGATGATGGATAGATTAAATTCCACTGGAATTGTTAACATAGGCTTGGGTGTGGGATCCACCGCGCCTAAATATAACTTGGTATATGTTACACACTCCCATACAAGATATGCTTCGGCTATACATCCTTCTGGTGCAGACTTATTAGTCACTGAGTCCTAGTACTCACCAAGTTGCCTTTCTATTGGAAACATCCATGTGTAGTGGACCGGGCCTGTTACTAAAAGTTGGCGAGGGAGATGGATCATGAGGTGAGGCATGAGATCAAAAAAGTTCGGTGGAAATATCCTTTCAAATTTGCATAAGATATAAATGATCTCCTTTTGCATGAGACGGAGATCTGACTTCCTTACTTCCATAGTGCATAACTTTTGAAAGAACCTGGATAACGATACACATGGCTCGACCACCTGTTTGGACAAGTATGGTCGAATAAACACAGGAAACAAACGTTGTAAGAGGATATGAGAATCATGGCTCTTCAGTCCAGTTAACTTGTTCTCCTCGAAGTTAACAGACCTCCCTATATTTCCAGCATATCCTGTGGGATACCGTGCAACCTTCATCCACGAAAAAATCTCAGCCTTTTGCTCAGGGGTGACGGTGTAAGCAGCTTTCGGCATTTTGTGTTTCCCCTTCCCTTCCTTCAACCATAAATATTTTCTAATGTTCATTTTTTTAAACCAATGCATGCCTTAGGGCCATCTTTAGTCGTCCCTTCCCAACATAACATTGTACTGACAACACTTTCACAAACATTTTTTTCAATGTGCATCACATCTAGGTAGTTCCTAATCGACAACTTACTCTAATAAGGTAGATCCCAGAAAATACTTTTGTGGGACCAATACTTATACCTGTAAGGTCTTTCAGGAGTTGCCGCTACTATATCAAGATGGTTGCTCAACTGCCCAAAATCATACTCTTTCAGCACGGCCAAAATTTTCTCACCGGTCCACTCCCGTGGTGGATCACCAACCTCTTCAGTCCCATCAAATGCTGTAGCATCCGTACGCCAGACATGCGTCTTCTCAAGCCATATACGGTGACGCATTCTGATAACCTTCCGATAATGATACCTTGCGCAGTCAGCATTCAAGCACACTGGACATCCTCTGTATCCACTAATAACAGATCCGGACATCATCCTGTACGTAGGAAAATCACTTATGGTATCGATACATATAGCACGTAAGTAGAACATCTCATGTGAGTAATTGTCGTACGTCGGATGACCTTGCTCCCACAACAACTTGAGCTCCTCTATCAAAGGTCTCAAATAAACATCAATACACTTTTCTGGATACCCGGGGCCAGGTACTAAGAGAGTCAACATATTATACTCCTTCTTCATGCACATCCATGGAGGAAGGTTGTAAGGAACCAATACCACCGGCCATATACTATACGAAAGGCTCATGTTGCAAAAAGGGTTGAATCCATCAGATGCAAGTCTGAGTCTTACATTTCGGACATCTGATGCAAATCCTGGAAACTCCCTATCTATATGCTTCCAAGCCTCTCCATCAGAAGGGTGTATCATAATATCATCGTCAGTCACCCGAAGCTCAGCGTGCCATCTCATCGCCTTGGCTGTGTGAGGAGACATGAAAAGCCTCTCCAATCTATCATTCAGAGGGAAATACCAAATAACCTTCATGGCTTTCTCTTTACCAGAACGAGTGAACTTATACCTCTCTGTGTGACATACCGGACATCTCTTTAGGTCTTCATTAGGCTTTCCCCAAAATAAAGCATAATCATATATGCATACATGGATCTTGATGTACGATAGCCCAAGACCTTTTAGGATACGTTTCATTTTACTATGATTAATGGGAAGATGATGACCTTCTGGGAGCATTTTCGCTGTAAGTTCCAAATAATCATCCACAGCTTTAATCGAGATTTTGTTCTCCACATTGACTCTCATAGTCTCTATGACACTATCCAGAACCGTCATGTGACACCCAGGATAAAGAAGAGTCTGTTGGAGCTGGATTAGCTTGTTGTATCTATCAAGAGAAATTGTGTTAAAGGGTATCAATGTAGGCGTTCGGATGACTGGGTGATTAGCTATATGGTATTCTTGACCTTCAGCCGATATGTCCCTGTCGTAATAACCAAACACGTTGTTAATCAACCTTCTTGTGGGGTCATTGGATGTGCTACCACCGTACTGTCCGTGATCATGGGGAATAATTGAATTCGATCTTTCACCGTGGTAAATCCAACATGTATATTTATCCCAAAATCTATTTTTTTCAAGTGCTCCCACACGACATCAAGTGTAAAACGGTACATATCGCTGCGGCATTTACATTTATTGGAAGGACAGTAATGAATCATACTATCACTATCATGCTCCTTCACAAATCGAATAAACCCTCGCATTCCATCTATGACCCTTGGATCCCATTTTTGCAGACCAATCCAACTTTTATCCATCCTATAACAAAAATAATAACAATATTACACATCGTATTTATCAAGAACATAGAAAAATTACGACTAAAATCATCATATATAGCTCGAATTCAAGATATCAAATCCATATATATATATACACACACACACACACCAAGAAATATTCAAGAAAAGGAACTAATTCTGAAACATTTTCATAATCATCCAAATAGATATATTATATGCGTAATATAATTATAACTGATATTAAAATTAAATAAACATACCTTCAATATGAATTCTTGAATGATCAAACCAGAGAAAATTACTGTTTTTTGTTTTCTTGTTCTGTAATTTCCGAATTTGTTGTAAATGGTCTCTTCAAGTGTTAAATGGTGATATATTATGCACAAAAAAAACATGTAAGACTTTAGCCGACGGCATATCATCGGCTAAAGTACACTAGCCGTCAGCTAAACTTTACTTTAGCCGACGGCATGTCGTCGGCTAAAGTATACAAGTCGTTGGCTAAACTACAAAACTTTAGCCGAAGACTAACTTGACTTTAGCCAACGACCAATAGTAAAGTCGTCGGCTAAACTACTTTAGCCGACAACAAGTTTGCCGTCGGCTAAACTTGCTGACTTTAGCCGACGACTTCGGCCGGCCGTCGGCCGTTCTCCGGCTAGTCATCGGCTAAAGTGTTATTTTTGGTAGTGATCCTACAGGGACAGTTTGGCAAATAATGGCTTCTAGTTGCTCAATACGTGCCTCTGTGAGCGTAGAGTGGGGGTGCGCTATCTTGGCATCAGAAGATTCTCCGAGCTATTTAATGACCACATTATGACGAGGCCTTTAGGGTGCGTCATCAGGCAACAAGAGATCTTCATACTATCCGTATGGAGATCCAAGTTAGAGAGGAGTGGGCATTTCTTATTGCGGAGCAGGAACCTAGGATGGTTCCGCTTGGGATGATACAGAGGCAGGGGGGACTAATTCCTCCTATCTCTATTCGGATTCTGTAGCCAGCAGTATATGAAGTACAAGTTCCTCCTGTTGGCTCTCAACAACCGCCTGTTCCTTAAGAGGGACGGATCCCTCTTTTCGGATGGTGTGGGTCGCATATGCTTCAAGTGGAGGGACTGAATCCTCCTAAGTGGGTGCTGATAGGGGTTGCTCGACAGACATTCCTTGGCCATTTGTAGCCTTGGACTGAGCATATTCATTCTCACGAGCCTCATCACGTCTCAGCCTCATACCTATCTGAAGGTCATCATCGTCTTTGTCGGAGTCAGAGTGGTGGCTCGGGCTCTTGGGCTTGTCGGTGGATGGAGATTTCCCTTACGGTTTTATCTTCTCCTTTGCCACAAAGTGTGAAGAAATAAGCTCCTGACAAAGGTGATCATCCCATTTGATAAGGAATTCGACATTGTGAGATTCCGTCACTTCCAAGGGGAACAACGCTTCTTCCTTCAAGTCCTCCCAGTTATATAGGGTGTCGTAAGGGGTGACCTTTTATGATTTCCACACTTTGAAGTGCTCGTAGGCTTCCTCTATTTGGATTTGAAGGAGATTGTTATTAACGATATCGGTCAGGAAGGGACACCAAACAGCAGTGGGTACCGCTGCTCGGTTGGTATTCTCGACAGGTAAGGGAACCTGGGGAGAAGTGGGATCCCTAAACAGGCTGGGATGCCCGGTTGGGAAAGGGACTCCTTATAGGGGTGGGTGCCCTATTTGGAGTGGTGGTTATCGGCTCCAAATGGGCAATCGATTCACTAGTACCTTCTATATTCATGAACATCTAGTCATCTGTCATAGCCTCAATGGGCTCAGGATCTGCTGTGGGAGCAGCCCGAGTTCCTTCCAAAGGGGTAACGCCCTGTCGGATTGCGGTTTCGGTAGATACAGCTTGCGGTATTGCCTCAGTGGCCGCTGTGGCCAGTGGGGTTTGTAACACCCCAAACTAGGCGGATATTACAGTGCCGTGG
The DNA here is from genome assembly GCA_033398695.1 of Orobanche coerulescens. NCBI lineage: Eukaryota > Viridiplantae > Streptophyta > Magnoliopsida > Lamiales > Orobanchaceae > Orobanche > Orobanche coerulescens. The sequence continues at coordinate 35,786,609 of CM065807.1, forward strand.
ACCCCCGACTGGGACCCACCAGGCGAATGAAAAAGGATGAATTACACAGGGTAAATGTAGTACCGAACCACATTATAACATCAATTACTCTGATTAGGAGTTTCATACAACACACCCAGGATAATATAGAATACATGTGTATCTTATGTGATGATAAAATACGCGACACTGAATGAAGTGAGTATTCGAACGGAATGTCTGCAGCGGAATAAATAAAGAAAACATAAATGACTGAATAAATGACTGAAAGGACTGGGGCCCCCTTCTAGTATCACTGGGACTCCCCGCCGTCAACGTGCTCTCCCTGCGCCTTTGCCTTGCCATGACCTGAAAAACAATATCCCCAAACGGGGTCAGTTATACAGAACAACAATCCTCAAGGGTTGAAATTACACAATCATGAATTAACTGAGTTATGAAATATCCTTAATTATGAATTACGCTGAAGAGGAGTACCATAGTACGCCCGTAGTGTTCTGTGCAAGTGTACAAGACGGATGACCGGACACACCCGTCCTTGTACCTAATTAGTCTCACGGAGGTAAACGTTACCGTGTGCACAGTCCAATGTATCACTCCCAATACATGGCCATCATGTGCCTGACTAAAAATTCCACACATCCGCACCCGGCCACGCAATATGAACCCAGAAGGTCATATGAACGAGAATGACCATAATGAATATCAATGAATAATAATAATCTGACAACGTCAAGAATGACTTACCGAGATGAAAGTGATAATGAAGTGATTGATAGTTTCAATGAAATGACTGGAACCGCCGTTCCTTGTTAATGAAGTGATTATTCGACAATTACAAGTCTCAATATGATTAATACAATGATGAATGAGTTAGGATTATGAATGATCAACAACAAAAGGAATGAATATCCTTTTAACCGAGTAAGAATCAACTTACACAATACCGATGAAGAAAGTCCTTCCACGAACAAATGTCCTAAATGAAGTGTCGGTCGCTCGAACAACCTTAATTCAATACAATTACCAACAATCCGATCAATAAACGAATTAAACACGAATATAACGAACTCAAAACGTCGATACGATTAAACCAAGTTCATTGGGGCATTATATCGAACATTTTGAGGCCAACTTCGATTGATTACAACTAAACCTCAACAATACCAACCTCAAATCCCCAAGAAGTTTTTCAAATCAACAAAACATCTCCAATACGATCAATAATCCGTTATGAATATCCAAAAACGTGATTATAACAACAATTAATCGAAAATCCCCAAATCCAACTCGATATTCAAAGTGTTCTTGAATAATCCCTCAATAATCCAATGAATCCTTATAAAAACTCATAATCATATACATATCCCTTCATATAACATGATTATAATGTCCAAAACATCATATCTCAACACTAAATCGAAATCCAAGGTGTTGAAGAAATTACCTCTTGAAGATCCAACCACTTCGATCTGATGAACACGAGTTAAAACGAGTATCCAAGCTTCCCAAAGGAATGAAGATGATGAAGATTGCACACTCAAGTGATTGATGATTGTAAAATCTCTCCCTCAACCCTCTCTATCGGATAAAGATGAAAAAATGAAGAAGTGAGGAAAAATGACCCGGCCAAGTCCTTAAATACTGCCGGAAGTTACGGCCGTAACTCGGCCCTCTTACGGTCGTAACATCCCAGGTCAACGGCCTTACGGCCGTAACCGGCCAACTCATACGGCCGTAACTCGGCTTCGTCAAAGCTCCATGAGACTTACGGCCGTAACCGCTCCTGAGTTACGGGCGTAACCCGCCTTCGTCAAAAACATCCGTCGACACCCTTACGGCCGTAACCGCACACCTTACGGCCGTAACTCGGATGATACGGCCGTATCCGGCCAAACTTACGGGCGTAAGCCCTCTTCGTCGAAAATGACCAGGCACCTTGCCTGCCGCGTACGGCCGTAACCGGCCAAGCCTTACGGCCGTACCTTCCTCGACTTACGGCCGTATGCCGCAACCCTTACGGCCGTAAGTCACCCTTGGTCGACAACACCTAAAATTTACGAACACTACTTACGGCCGTATCCTCCCCTTCTTACGGCCATAACTCGCCCTCGGCCAAAATGCCTTGGTAGCCTACTGGACGCGTACGGCCGTACCTGCTCAACTTACGGCCGTATCACAAGACCTTACGGCCGTAAGTCCCTTTCGTCCAAATGGCCTGAAAACACGAACCCTTGTTACGGCCGTAACCCAAAGTCCTTACGGCCGTAACTCGATGCTGGCCAAGTTGAAAAATCCGATAACTCCGATTCCTCGCTACGACTGATGAATGATCCGACATAACATACGAATGTGAAAATGAACAACTCTAACACAAGCCAAAGATGATACTCCCAGTACACGGCTATCAATCACAATGAAAATGGTAATACTCCCGTCTCGGTCTCTAAACGGAGATGAAATGACAATCGGTAACTGATATACGATCATAACATGCCAACAGTGAACGCAAATGAATGAATCATGAATGATGAGTGATTATTAACAAGTGAGAATTACTGAGTGACAATTACAGACTGATAATTACTGATTGAAAATGAATGAATTACAACCGGGTATTACATACTCCCCCCTTAAAAAGAGTTTCGTCCCCGAAACTAAGGGTCAAACAACTCGGGATAACTCTCCCGCATATTCTCCTCGGTTTCCCAAGTGGCCTCTTCGACTCCGTGTCTGGACCACTGAATCTTGACCAAAGGGATCGTCTTGTTCCTCAACTGTTTGATTCGCCGCTCCAACACTCGTACAGGACGCTCCTCGTACGAATGATCATCCGCGATATCGATTTCGTCAAACTGAAGTATGTGGCTCGGGTCGGCAACATACTTCCGCAACTGAGAGACGTGAAACACATTATAAATTCGGCTCAATGCCGGAGGTAAAGTCAATCGTTAAGCTAACTCGCCTACTCGATCCAAAATTTCAAACGGTCCAATGAATCTCGGACTCAACTTCCCCCGTTTTCCGAAACAGAAAATACCTCGACTCGGGGATACCTTGACCAAAACGTGGTCACCCGTCTCGAACTCTAGTGGTCGACGACGATTATCTGCATAGGATTTCTATCGACTCTGAGCTGTCAACATACGACTCTTGATTAAAGCTACCTTCTCCCGGGCGGCTATAAGCATATCGGGCTCGGTGCCGATTGATTCTGACAAGTCATCCCAACACAAAGGAGACCGACAACGACGACCGTACAAGGCCTCGTAAGGTGCCATCTTAATGGAAGCATGCCAGCTATTATTATACGTGAACTCGATCAATGGTAGTTGGGCTTCCCAATCGTCCTTCCAATCGAGGACGCATGCCCTCAACATGTCCTCTAATGTCTGAATAGTCCTCTCTGATTGTCCGTCGGACTGAGGATGAAAGGCGGTTCTGAGATTGAGCTGAGTTCCCCTTGCACGATGAACTGATTTCCATAAATGAGACACATATCGTCCGTCACGATCGGAAACGATACTCTTAGGAGTACCGTGCAGTCTCACTATCTCCTTGATGAACAACTGAGCCAGTCTCTCGGGACCCCACGTATCCTTGATCTCAAGGAAATGAGCTGATTTAGTTAAGCGGTCCACAATCACCCAGATCATATTCATGCCACGATGACTCGTCGGCAAACTCGTGATGAAATCCATAGAAATGTCTTCCCACTTCCACTGCGGAATAGGGAGAGGTTTGAGATACCGCCCATCGCCGATGCTCAATCTTAACTTGTTGACAGGTTAAGCATCTCGAAACAAATTCTGCGACTTCTCGCTTCATATTACTCCACCAGTAATTTTGTTTCAAGTCCTTGTACATCTTGCTAGACCCCGGATGAACAGAATAAGGGGTAGCATGAGCTTCTTTCAAAATCGAGTTTTTCAACTCGTCATTCGCCGGTACGCACAACCGATTCTTAAATCTCAAAAGTCCATCCTCGTGGACCACGAATCCAGGGGCTTTCCCCTGAGCCACATCCTCACGGATGCGCAACAATGAAGCGTCTGAACTCTGATTCTCTCTGATTACCTCCTCAAGTGACGATGAAATCTCTAACATACAAAGATGTCCCTGAACTCGCTGAAGCCAGACCTCGATCTCGGGTCTAAGGAATTCCTGCTGAAGCTCCTTCTGAACTGTTAGACGAGCAAGCATCTGCTCCTGAACGGACTTACGACTCAAGGCGTCGGCGACAACATTCGCCTTGCCCGGGTGGTAAAGAATCTCGATATCATAATCTTTGATTAATTCCAACCACCGTCTCTGTCGCATATTTAACTCCTTCTGAGTAAATATATACTTTAAACTCTTATGATCGGTGAATATCTTACAAGTAACGCCATAAAGATAATGATGCCAAATCTTCAATGCGAACACCACGGCTGCTAGCTCCAGGTCGTGAGTCGGATAGCTAACCTCGTAAGGTCTCAATTGCCGAGAAACATAAGCAATAACCTTCCCATTCTGCATGAGTACACATCCGAGACCCTGTCCGGATGCATCACTATAAACCACGAATCCCTCCGTCCCCTGCGGCAAGGAAAGTACAGGTGCTGACATTAACCGGCTCTTGAGTGCCTCAAAACTCCACTGACACGCGTCGGACCACGTGTATTTCTTATCCTTTCGCAAAAGGTTCGTCAAGGGTTGAGCGATCCTAGAAAACCCCTCCACAAATCGCCGATAATAGCCCGCTAATCCGAGAAAACTTCGGATTTCCTTAACATTCTTCAGAGGTAACCAGTCTTGGATAGCCTCCGTCTTCTGAGGGTCGACACGAACTCCGTCTGACGAAATTACATGTCCGAGAAAAGTCACTTCGGACATCCAGAAGTCGCATTTGGAAAACTTTCCAAAAAGTTGCTCTCGTCTCAACACGTCGAGAACCTGATGAAGATGAACCTCGTGATCCTCTCGGCTACGAGAATAAATCAAAATATCGTCGATGAAGACAACAACAAACTGATCCAAAAAGTCGATGAAAACCCGATTCATTAATTCCATGAATACCGCAGGTACATTAGTTAGCCCGAACGGCATAACTACGAACTCATAATGACCATAGCGTGTTCAAAATGCCGTCCTCGCGATATCCGACTCTCGAATCCGCAACTGGTGATATCCAGATCTTAAGTCGATCTTGGAAAATACTGAAGCTCCCTGAAGTTGATCTAAAAGATCATCAATACGGGGTAAGGGATACTTATTCTTGATTGTCACTCTGTTCAACTCCCGATAATCAATACACAAACGAAATGAACCATCCTTCTTCTTGACAAACAACACGGGTGCTCCCCACGGAGACGCACTCGGTCGGATATAACCCTTCTTGAACAACTCCTCAAGTTGGTTCTTTAATTCCTGCATTTCGGTCGGGGCCATCCGGTACGGTGCCTTCGATAACGGAGACGTACCAGGCTCCAACTCAATCGTGAATTCCACATCCCTCTGTGGAGGCAAACCAGGTAACTCGTCTGGAAAAACGTCGGCATACTCCCTCACTACCGGAATATCCGTCAACATTACTGATGACTTCTCGGTTTTGGTCATGTAGCACCAATAACCAACACATCCCTGACTGAGTAATCGCACTGCTTTCATCAAATTAATGACCTTACCCGAACAGCCGGGATTACCTCCCTGAAATACACATTCGACCCCATCGTCTGAAATGATAGTGATCATACGCTTACGGACACTAATGATGGCATCATGACGATCCATCCAATCAATACCCAAGATGACGTCGTCCCTCGGCAAATCTACTACGATTAGGTCCGCTGGCCATTCACGACCATGGCCCAGATCGGACAATTCTGAATCTCACGATTACCGATAATTCGTCTACCATCAGGTAGGTCAATGACATAAGGCTCACAACTAGTAGCACTACCCAGACGTAGTCTACTCAAACATGACTCGGAAATGAATGAATGCGATGCACCAGTATCAAGAAGGGTACACACAGGTTGAGATAGAATATCGAGTGTACCTGAGATCATTCGGGCCTCGGGATCATCGGTCTTCTTCATCTCATAAATCCGGGGCTTGCTAGTCCCGGCATCGGACGCTCCCATCTGCTGGCTATAGGCTCCACCTTTAGTCGCTCCTGTGGTTTTAAACGACGCTGATTGAGTGGCCTGATTCTGAACGGCTGACTGCTTCGGGGCTTGAGATGGCGTCTGAGTAGGTTTGGAGTCCCTACGGCAAAAACAGGCCTTATGCCCAACAATTCCACAGTTATGACAAGTGAGATCGTCTCGGACACTTAGTGCCGACATGACCAAGATCCCCACGGTTATAACGGTGATGGCCGGCGCCGCTCGTGATCGAGATTCCGCGGGTTTAGACGTCACAGAGGTCGCTCGTAAAAGCGAGCCCGCACGAGGTTTCTTGAAAGTAGCCTGACCGCCGTCGGACCGATTACGGTTCTTGGACTTCTTGCTAGCGGATGAAGGTTCTTTGCTTAGCAATCTCCTTAGCGAAGCTCATAGGTAAGAGCTTTCTCAATGAATTCAGCCAACGTGGTGCAATTATGATTAAGCAACTGTAGTCTCATACGGGGTTTCAGCCTCTTGCTGAAATACTTAATCTTATCTGCCTCGGAATGAATGATAGATGAGGCGAACGGAAGAAGTTCCTGAAATTTCTCGGCAATGGCGAGAACATCCTCATCTGATGAGGGGTCGGGAGTGAGTAACTCTGACAGCTTGGCCTCTCTGGGTGGAGCCGGATAATACCTCTCCATCATGAGAGTTTTGAACTGATCCCATGTACATGATCCTTCGGTGGGCTTCAACGACAACCACCAAGAATGCGCGCTCTTGCCCAAGTAGTAAGCTGCAACAGAAACTTTGTGTCCTTCGGGACACTCTACCATAGCAAACAACTTCTCGAAATGTTCGAGCCAATGAATAATATCTGGCTCGGGCAGGCCCTCGAAAGTCGGTGGCCTCTGGCGAGAGATGTCGCCGATGATATTGCTCACATTCCTCTCTTGCCTCTGAGGTGGCGGCGGAGGAGCCTGTTGATTTTGAGTAGTGGAGTTATGCATCGTCTCCATCAACTGTGCCATCTGGGTCATTTGGGCCATCATGCCCTGCATAAAAGCGAGTGGGTCAACCCGGACACCTTCTGACTGAGCCGTGTCCCGGGTACGACTCCCCGTTAGTGAATGATCGCGTCCAGGTGAATGAGTGGCAGCGTCGTTGCTCGATGAATTAGCATTATTCCTCGCGTTTGCACGTGTATTCACACGAGCTCTCGGGATTCGGCCCGCTCCACGGCCTCGTCCTCTGCCAGCTCATTCCATACTGAAGTAGGAAGGTCACATGATGATTATATTACCCGCATGAATATCACGTTATGATTATGACATGAGATGATGAAAATGAGCATACGCGCTCTAACACAGTTATTACGTGAATGATTAACTGAGGTGATATGATTATCTTGAACAAGTAAACATAATTGATGATTTGATCTTCCTGATCAACAACTGAATAATGAAATGAGTTGAGTGATTAACGAGTTAACATGACCGTCCTGGTCAAATGAAAATGATAGTTGAGGATTGTTAACTGATGAATTATGAATGAATGATTCTTGCCAGAAATTATACCATGGCGTTAGAAATCTTACAGTTCTTGGTCTGATTGGCTCGGCATTTGCACAGGTCACACGTGACGCGAAAGTCCAATGATACTAGTCCGATGACGATGATTTCAAATGAGACATGACTTGGAGGGTAGTATTCAAAACCACGCTCCGATACCAACTCTGTAACACCCCAAACTAGGCGGATATTACAGTGCCGTGGACCCCTGACTGGGACCCACCAGGCAAATGAAAAAGGATGAATTACACAGGGTAAATGTAGTACCGAACCACATTATAACATTACCGAACCACATTATAACATCAATTACTCCGATTAGGAGTTTCATACAACACACCCAGGATAATATAGAATACATGTGTATCTTATGTGACGATAAAATACACGACACTGAATGAAGTGAGTATTTGAACGGAATGTCTGCAGCGGAATAAATAAAGAAAACATAAATGACTGAATAAATGACTGAAAGGACTGGGGCCCCTTCTAGTATCACTGGGACTCCCCGCCGTCAACGTGCTCTCCCTGCGCCTTTGCCTTGCCATGACCTGAAAAACAATATCCCCAAACGGGGTCAGTTATACAGAACAACAATCCTCAAGGGTTGAAATTACACAATCATGAATTAACTGAGTTATGAAATATCCTTAATTATGAATTATGCTGAAGAGGAGTACCATAAAATGCGCCCGTAGTGTTACATGCAAGTGTACAAGACGGATGACCGGACACACCCGTCCTTGTACCTAATTAGTCTCACGGAGGTAAACGTTACCGTGTGCACGATCAATGTATCACTCCCAATACATGGCCATCATGTGCCCGACTAAAAATTCCACACATCCGCACCCGGCCACGCAATATGAACCCAGAAGGTCATATGAACGAGAATGACCATAATGAATATCAATGAATAATAATAATCTGACAACATCAAGAATGACTTACCGAGATGAAAATGATAATGAAGTGATTGATAGTTTCAATGAAATGACTGGAACCGCCGTCCCTTGTTAATGAAGTGATTATTCGACAATTACAAGTCTCAATATGATTAATACAATGACGAATGAGTTATGATTATGAATGATCAACAAAAAAAGGAATGAATATCCTTTTAACCGAGTAAGAATCAACTTACACAATACCGATGAAGAAAGTCCTTCCACGAACAAATGTCCTAAATGAAGTGTCGGTCGCTCGAACAACCTTAATTCAATACAATTACCAACAATCCGATCAATAAACGAATTAAACACGAATATAATGAACTCAAAACGTCGATACGAATAAACCAAGTTCATTGGGGCATTATATCGAACATTTTGAGGCCAACTTCGATTGATTACAACTAAACCTCAACAATACCAACCTCAAATCCCCAAGAAGTTTTTCAAATCAACAAAACATCTCCAATACGATCAATAATCCGTTATGAATATCCAAAAACGTGATTATAACAACAATTAATCGAAAATCCCCAAATCCAACTCGATATTCAAAGTGTTCTTGAATAATCCCTCAATAATCCAATGAATCCTTATACAAACTCATAATCATATACATATCCCTTCATATAACATGATTATAACGTCCAAAACATCATATCTCAACACTAAATCGAAATCCAAGGTGTTGAAGAAATTACCTCTTGAAGATCCAACCACTTCGATCCGATGAACACGAGTTAAAACGAGTATCCAAGCTTCCCAAAGGAATGAAGATGATGAAGATTACACACTCAAGTGATTGATGATGGTAAAATCTCTCCCTCAACCCTCTCTCTCGGATAAAGATGAAAAAATGAAGAAGTGAGGAAAAATGACCCGGCCAAGTCCTAATACTGCCGGAAGTTACGGCCGTAACTCGGCCCTCTTACGGCCGTAACATCCCAGGTCAACGGCCTTACGGCCGTAACCAGCCAACTCATACGGCCGTAACTCGGCTTCGTCCGAAAGCCTGCCGACAGACTTACGGCCGTAACCGCTCCTGAGTTACGGGCGTAACCCGCCTTCGTCAAAAACATCCGCCGACACCCTTACGGCCGTAACCGCACACCTTACGGCCGTAACTCGGATGATACGGCCGTATCCGGCCCAACTTACGGGCGTAAGCCCTCTTCGTCGAAAATGACCAGGCACCTTGCCTGCCGCGTACTGGTAGAATCGCCAAGCCTTACGGCCGTACCTTCCTCGACTTACGGCCGTATGCCGCAACCCTTACGGCCGTAAGTCACCCTTGGTCGACAACAACTAAAATTTACGAACACTACTTACGGCCGTATCCTCCCCTTCTTACGGCCGTAACTCGCCCTCGGCCAAAAATGCCTCGGTAGCCTGCTGGACGCGTACGGCCGTAACCGGCCAGCCTTACGGCCGTACCTGCTCAACTTACGGCCGTATCACAAGACCTTACGGCCGTAAGTCCCTTTCATCCAAATGGCCTGAAAACACGAACCCTTGTTACGGCCGTAACCCAAAGTCCTTACGGCCATAACTCGATGCTGGCCAAGTTGAAAAATCCGATAACTCCGATTCCTCGCTACGACTGATGAATGATCCGACATAACATACGAATGTGAAAATGAACAACTCTAACACAAGCCAAAGATGATACTCCCAGTACACGGCTATCAATCACAATGAAAATGGTAATACTCCCGTCTCGGTCTCTAAACGGAGATGAAATGACAATCGGTAACTGATATACGATCATAACATGCCAACAGTGAACGCAAATGAATGAATCATGAATGATGAGTGATTATTAACGAGTGAGAATTACTGAGTGACAATTACAGACTGATAATTACTGAATGAAAATGAATGAATTACAACCGGGTATTACAGGGTTGCTGTAGGGACATCTTCTGGCTTTGTAGATTTTCTTATTTTCTGCTTCTTCTCGACATCTGTAGGCGAGCTGCTGTTGGGAACACTTATTTTCTTGCTGACAGCTTTCTTTTGCTATCAACCGATTTGGATTTTGAGGGAATGTCAGTGACGTTACTAGGATCTTTGGATGTTGGGAGGGGAAGGGATCGGGCCTGTTGGTGAGAAGCGAGTCCTTATTGGATACTGATGGCTTCGAGCCACCAAGGAACTTCCCGGCAAGAATACTCTTGGCACTAGGCGACTGTTGTATGCCGCAATTATTCAGGATATAGTTCAGTATCAGGCCAAATGAATTTCTGGAAGAGTCAGGCTTTGATGCTTCCTCGTGAAGCCTGTTTAAGATGATCAGGAACCAGTTCACCTTTTCTCCATACATAATGGCCACCATCATCCTGAAGCGAAGACTTGTGCACATCTCAAATGCACCTGTTTTGTTCTCAACCACCCTGCAGCAAAAATCATGCAAATAAAGACATGGCAAGGTGAAGTTCTTCTTGCGACAAGACATATGGATTGGAAAAGGTTGGGAGTTCCCAGTGAACACTCCCCAGTAAGCTTTCAAGAGATCCTAAAATCCAAAAGACTCCAGTTCCTCCAATGATAACCCATCAGAGGGAATTCTATATAGGCGTTCAAGGAGTTTAGGGTTGATGGTTATCTCCTTGTCTTGGATGGTGTTGACGATGGCAGTGACGTCAGAGCTCTTTTAGTTCGACGCATAGTGGAACTCAGCGTCAACAAAGAATTCTTCAACAATAAATTCATCATAGCTCTCCGGATGCAAGCTATCCAGACGGTAGAGACCAGTTTGCTTCATACGGGATACTACAAGGTTAACCCCAATATCATCTTCATCCTCAAAGAGATGATAAGGTCCTTCTTCTTAGTTGAGAGAGATGAAGTTTGGGAATACATTTTGCAGAAATAGATTGAGAAAGTAGAGAGCAGAAAGTATGTAGGATGTATGTTGTATGCTCGATAATATGCGTAAAGCGTAAAGAGCCTGTAGATCATATTTAAATGAACATATAGGCTCGACTGTGATGTAACTTGTACGTCTAATCCATCAGTTTTGAAATTAATGGACGGTCCTACTACGGACACAGTTCGTCTTCCACTATTGCACGAAACGATAATTTGAATTTTGAAATCGCGGTTCTTGAGGCAGTAAAGTCGATGTGTCTATAAAGTAATTGAAGGATAAAGCATTTTAAATTCAGACAGTGCACGTGGACTTAAACACCCCTAACTAGGCGGATATTACAGTGTCGTGGACCCCCAATTGGGACCCACCAGGCGAATGAAACTTAATGAATTAAATAATATAATTGCAGTACCGAACCACATTATATCATTTATTACTCCGATAAGGAGTTTCAAGTACAACACACCCAAGATAATACAGAATACATGTATATTTTATATGGAGATAAAATACACAACACTGAATAAAAATGAGTATTCAAACGAAAGTTTGCAGTGGAAATAAAATGAAGAAACACGAATGACTGAAAGGACTAGGCCCCTCTACTAGTATGACTGGGACTCCTCGCCATCGACGTTCTCTTCCCGTGCTTTAGCCTTTCCATGACCTGAAAACAACATCCCCCAACGGGGTCAGTTACACAGAACAACAATCCTCAATAGTTGAATAAACACAATCATGATATATCTTAATTATGAAATTAAGCTAAAGAGAGGCACCATAGTACGCCCGTAATGGTATGTGCAAGTGCACAAGATGAGTGTCCGGACACACCCGCCCTTGTACCTAATTAGTCTCATGGAGGTACGTTACCGTGTGCACAGTCCAACGTGTCGGTGAACCCGAACACATGACTATTACGTGCCCGACTAAAAATTCCACACATCCCCACCCGGCCACGCAATATGAACCCATAAGGCTACAAGAGCAAAAGTGACCAATGAACATTAATGAATAACAATACGACAAAGGTCAAGAATGACTCACCAGGATGACATAATAATGAAATGAATGATAGCTCATTGAAATGATTGGAACCGTTGTTCCTCGTGAATAAAATGATTATTTTGATAATTACAAGTCTCAACATGATTAGTACATTATGAATGATTATGATTTATGAATGAACAACCACGAAAGGAATGAGTATCCTTTTAACCGAGTAAGAATTAACTTACTCAACACCGGTGAAGAATGTTCTTCCTTGAACAAACATCCTACAATGAGATGTCGGTAGCTCGAACAACCTTGAATCACACAATTACCCATAATCCGTTCAATATACGCAACAAGCACGATTATAAAAACTCAAAACGTCGATATGACAAATCCAAGTTCATTGGGGCATTATAACAAACACGTTGTAACCAATCATCGATTGTTTACAATCAACCTCAATTAAATCCATATCAAACCTCCAAGGATTGTTTCAATCCAACAAAACATCTTCAACACAATCCATAATCCAAAATCAATACCCAATTCGAGATTTCAAACAACAACTAATCGAAAATCCCCAAATCCAAATCAATATTCAAGGTGTTCTTGAATAAACCCAAATAATCCGATGATAATACTTAAAAATTCATAATCACAAGTATATCACTTCACATATCATGATTATCACATCCAAAACATCATAACCCAACACAAAATCGAAATCCAAGATGTTGAAGAATTTACCTTTGAAGATCCAAACACTTTGATCCGGTGAAATCGTGTTAAATCGACTATCCAAGTTTCACAAATCAACGAAGATGAAGAAATCCGAACACACAAGTGTTTGATGATGAAAAATATCTCCCACAAACCCTCTCTCTCGGAACCAAGATGAAGAAGTGGTGAAAATGAGAAAAACTCGTCGGTCCACTTATATAGGTCACAGGGACGCACGACCAAAACCGCAAGATCAAGTGTCTGTGCGTATGGTCGTGCGTGAAGCTTCTACCGGCAACTGCTATAGCGCACGAGTGCCGCACACGAGCAGTAACTCGTGCGGCCTGCTCGTGCGGGCCTTACTCAAAAGCTGGGTCTCCTGCCCAGTCCAGCCGCAACACACGAGCACCATGCGGCGATTTGCTCGTTTGCTTTGCTAAATGCGGCCACGACTCGACCCGAGTCTCTGTCGATCCATCCGCAACACACGAGAACCACGCCCAAGCAGTTGCTCGTGTGGCCTGCTCGTGCGGCCCTGACTCAACCGATGGGTCTCCTGCCCAGTCCAGCCGCAACACACGAGCACCACGCACGAGCAGATGCTCGTGTGTCCTGCTCGTGCGGCCCTGCTCGACATACAGTTTAGCCTATAACGATGCACCGAGTATAATAAATCACAGAATTCGAGAAGTACGTGGACAAAAGCACGAGTATTACAAAAATTACGCCGAACGGTGAACACAGTTGAATGAGTGTGAATGATGAGTGATTATTAATGAGTGAAAATACTGAGTGACAATTATTGACTGATAATTACTGAATGATAATGACTGAATTGCAACCGGGTATTACATACTCCCCCCCTTAAAAAGAGTTTCGTCCTCGAAACTAAGGGTCAAACAACTCGGGATAACTCCCCCGCATACTATCTTCAGTTTCCCAAGTAGACTCTTCGACTACGTGTCTAGACCACTGAATCTTGACCAAAAGAATCGTCTTGTTCCTCAACTGTTTGATTCGCCGCTCTAAAACTCGTATAAGACCCTCCTCATATGAATGATCATCCGCGATCTCGATTTCGTCGAACTGAAGTATGTGACTCGGGTCGGCAACATACTTCCGCAACTGAGACACATGAAACACATTATGAATTCGGATCAACGCCGGAGGTAAGGCCAATCGATAAGCCATATCGCCTACTCGATCCAAAATCTCAAACGGTCCACTGAATCTCGGACTCAATTTCCCCCGCTTCCCGAAACGGAAGATACCTCGACTCGGGGATACCTTGACCAAAATGTGGTCACCCGCCTCGAACACTAATGGCCGACGACGGTTATCTGCATATGATTTCTGTCAACTCTGAGCGGTCAACAAACGACTCCTGATCAAAGCTACCTTCTCCCGGGTGGCTATAAGCATATCGGGCTCGGTGTCGATTGATTCTGATAAGTCATCCCAACACAATGTGGATGAAAAGCTGTGCTGAGATTAAGCTAAGTTCCTATAGCACAATGAACTGATTTCCAAAAATGCGACACGAATCGCCCGTCACGATCAGAAATGGTACTCTTAGGAGTACCGTGTAATCTCACTATCTCTTTGATGAACAATTGGGCAAGTCTCTTGGGACCCCACATATCCTTAATCTCAATGAAATGAACTCAATTAGATAAGTGGTCCACAATTACCCAAATTGTATTCATACCACGACGACTCGTCGGCAAACTCGTGATAAAGTCCATCGAAATATCTTCCCACTTCCACTCTGGAATAGGGATCGGTTTCAGCACACCCGCTGGTCGCTGGTGTTCTATCTTGACTTGTTGACAGGTTAAACATCTTGAAACAAATTCCGCGACTTCTCGCTTCATATTACTCCACTAGTAATTTTGTTTCAGGCCTTTGTACATCTTGCTAGACCCCAGATGAACGAAATAAGGGTTAGCATGAGCTTCTTTCAAAATCGAGTTTTTCAACTCATCATCCGCCGGTACGCATAACCGATTCTTAAATCGAAAAGTCCATCCTCGTGGACCACAAATCCAGGGGCTTTCCCTTGAGCCACATCCTCTCGGATGCGCGACAAAAATGGGTCTGAACCCTGATTCACTCTGATCGCTTCCTCAAGTGGAGATGAAATCTCTAACATGCAAAGTTGCCCTTACACTTGCTGTAACCAGACCTCGATCTCGGGTCTCATAAATTCTTGCTGAATCTCCTTCTAAACTGTTAAACGAGCAACCATTTGCTCCTGAATGGACTTACGACTCAAGGCATCGGCGACAACGATCGCCTTGCCCGGGTGGTATAGTATCTCAATATCATAATCTTTGATTAGTTCCAACCACCGGCTCTGTCGCATATTTAACTCCTTATGAGTAAATATATACTTCAAACTCTTATGATCGGTGAAAATCTAACAAGTGACGCCATAAAGGTAATGACGCCAAATCTTCAACGTGAATACCACGGCCGCTAGCTCTAGGTCGTGGGTAGGATAGTAACCTCATAAAGTCTCAGTTTCCATGAAGCATAGGCAATAACCTTCCAACTCTGCATTAGTACACATCCGAGACTGTGTCCGGACGCATCACTAAAAACCACGAATCCTTCCATCGCTTGCGATAAGGAAAGGACAGGTGCTGAAATTAAACGGCTCTTGAGTTCGTCAAAACTCTGCTGACACACGTCGGATCACGTGTATTTCTTATCCTTTCGCAAAAGGTTCGTCATTGGTTGAGCGATTTTAGAAAATCTTTCCACAAATCGCCAGTAATATCCTGCTAACCCGAAAAAGCTTTGGATTTCCTTAACATTCTTCGGAGGTTGCCAATCTCGGATCGCCTCCGTCTTCTAGGGGTCGACACGTACACCGTATGATGAAATTACATGTCCAAGAAATGTCACCTCGGACATCCAGAACTCACACTTGGAAAACTTTCCATAGAGTTGCTCTCGTCTCAACACGTCGAGAACCTGATGAAGGTGAGCCTCGTGCTCCTCTCGGTCACGAGAATAAATCAAAATGTCGTCAATGAAGACAACCACAAACTGATCCAAATAGTCGATGAAAACCCAGTTAATTAACTCCATGAACACCGCAGGTGCATTAGTTAACCCAAACGGCATTACCACAAACTCATAATGACCATAGCGTGTTTGAAATGTTGTCCTTGCAATATCCGACTCTAGGATTCGCAACTGATAATATCCAGATCTTAAATAGATCTTGAAAAATACTGAAACTCCCTGAAGTTGATCCAAAAGATCATCAATACGGAGTAGAGGATATTTATTCTTGATCGTCACCCTGTTCAACTCCCGATAATCGATACACAAACGAAAAGAACCATCCTTCTTCTTGACAAATAACACTGGTGCTCCCCACGGGGACGCACTCGGTCGAATATAACCCTTCTCGGTCAAATCCTCTAATTGATTCTTTAATTCCAGCATTTCGGTTGGGGCCATCAGATACGGTGCCTTCGATATTGGAGACATACCAGGCTCCAACTCAATCGTGAATTCCACATCTCTCTATGGAGGCAAACCAGGTAACTCGTCTGGAAATACGTCGGCATATTCTCTCACTACCGGAATATCCGTCAACATTATTGATGATTTCTCGGTCTTGGTCATATAGCACCAATAACCAACATACCCCTGGCTGAGTAATTTCAGTGCTTTCATCATATTAATAACTCTTTCGGAACAAATGGGATTACCTCCCTGAAATACACATTCGACTCCATCTTATGAAATGATAGTGACCATATGCTTATGGACACTAATGATGGCATCGTGACGATCCATCCAATCAATACCCAAGATAACGTCGTCTCTCGGTAAACCTACTGTTAGGCATATTTTTATGTTCTTTTATATTATTATTTTATATCCATCTTGAGCCTAATTCAGCATAAATGAGCTTTTAATGCACTATTCTTATATGTTTTGCAGGAAATCGGAGTCCGGAAGCCAAAACGATGAAAAACGGGCGAAAACAGCAGTTTTTGGTCATGAGCCGCGGCACAAACCATGTGAGCCGCGACACAGGAAGATGGCCTGAAAGCGCCCGAGCAAAGCGTACTCAGCCGCGGCCACGGACAAGGCGAGCCACGCAGACAGAAGGAAAAACAACGCCAGTTTTGTCCATGCCCCGTGAGCCGCGGCACAGCTTAAGTGAGCCGCGGCACACGGGGCGGTGTTGGTGTACTCCGCGCGGGTTTGGGCCGTTTTGGAGCCTGTTCTCGACCTAATCACACGGACGCGTTTTGGAGGCTGAGGACGACTATAAATAAGCATCATAGGGCTGAAGAAGAAGGGGATCGATCAGAAAGGAAGAGGAGGATATCGGCAGCTAGGGCGAAGAACACAAGGAGGAGATTTTTGGGCGACGACAAGACCACGGATCCCTACGGTTTTTCTGCATCTTAGTACCTAGATCTATTCGAGTAGGATTTTGATTGTAGCCGATTTCATGACGGTTTGATTTTTTATTATTATTTCGATTTACTCATTATTCTATTGAATTGGATTCTTCTTACTGTTCTTAATGCTTTTTAATTGTCTGGCCAACAGTTAATTTGTTTTGAATGTCTTCATGGATTCGGGAGATGAAATTTAGGCATAGTTCTTGTGAGACGAATCATAATTTTCGTGAGATAGGGATATACTCATGCGAATTGTGAAGCCTGTTATTGTGGGAATTCTTGAACTGTTTTAGCTATTAATTATCTAATTCGAATAGGGATATATCGAGTTAATAATTCGTAGTATTTTCTATCGACCTTGGGAAAGGCTTTAGAATAATTTAGGAATTCCTGGCTTACAATAAATTGAATAAAAGTGAATTGAATTGAATAAATATCATTCCTCATTGTTTGAGGTGAAAATCATAATCCTACGCCCTTGTTAGTATTATTATTATTATTAGTACTATTATTTATTTTCTGTAATTAGCTTAGATATAAACTCTATTTAATTGTTCTTCAAATAAAATTGTGAGTCGACTATATTTTGGTACTTAGTGAAATCAGTCCTCGTGGGAACGATACTTTACTTATCACTTTATTACTTGTTGACACCGTGCACTTGCGGCATATTGTGAGGGATTTTCCCACAACAAGTTTTTGGCGCCGTTGCCGGGGACTGATTTTTCACTAATATCAATACCAAGCAACTCTAATTTTAATTTGAAGTTTTTTTTCCTTTAGTCTCTATATTTTTATTATGTTTCCCTTTGAGTATCGTGGCCCTTGGCATTTCATAAATTTCGATGTTCTTAATAATTTTCCAAATAGGGTCAGTCAGCCCCCTCCCCCAAAACAAAAGACCATGCTTGAACAATGTGTAGACGTTCTCAAAAATCCTGATAGTACCCTTTTTGAGCTAGAATGTGCACGTCGTGGTCTTGAGATTCACTATGGTTATTTTCCAGCTCATATATTTAGTAGTGAAGTTGAGGGGGAGGTTGAGATGAAAGACATGCTAAGTTTTAGGGTCAATCCCCCAGCAGCCAATAATTACATAAAGTGTGATGAGCCTGTAGAAGAAGTTACCATTGATGATGTTTCCAAAATAATTTCATTAAATTGTCATAAAACTTCGACTAATAAGGTGAGCACTTTTGTGCCAAAAATTTTATTAACGGTGCCGCGCATAATCTTTCCTAAATCCATAATGGGAGAGATTGACCCTATTACTTCTGATTTTGTCGAGGCTGATTCCTTGAGTTCTAATAAGGTTGTTCATAATAAGTCTTTATTATTTACCCATTTGAACTCTGCTTATTTTTTCATGCCTTATCATTATTATATTCTTCCATCATTTTTTGGTTGTCCTCATAATTATTCTTACTCATTATTTGTGGCAACCAGGCATGAACCAAAGCCTCCCCTATGGAATAAGAGGCTTATAGATTGTACGAAGGGGGCATTTGGCAATCTCCCTAGAAAGAAGCCACGTTAAACTCTTTTTGCCACGTCGTGCTCAAGACGTAAAATAGAGCGCTTGATGGGAGGCAACCCATCATTTTTACTTACTTTCTAGATAGTTGTTTTTATTTGATTTTTCGTTTATAATTTTTCTTTGTTTTGTTATTTCGTTTGGATTCGTGTATTCTTGTTGGCCCTCATTTCTCTAATATAATTTTTTAACCCCAAATGAGTTATTATTCTTCATATTCTAGTCTTTCTTGATTTAATGTCTATTGTTATTTCATGACTAGAGATTAAGTTTGGGGGTCCCTCGTGATGTTGAGCGTTATTGGACGTATGGACAGTCGATTCCACTCGGACATGTGCTGGCTTCAAGAAGACATTTGGAATAAGTTTCACTTTTCCTTATCTCTTTTATTTTCACATGAGTTTTATTATGGATGATTTTATGTGTAGTGGAATTGATTTTCTTGGTTATAAATTGTGATTTCATCATTGCTTTACTTTTCGTGAATTTTTCGTGCTTCCATGTGTAAAACTGATGTTACGATACTGATTTCTCTTGGAAGAAACGGTTGAGTTTAGTCGAGTTGTAGTCAGCGATTTCTGTTTCCGTTGAGTATTCAATTAGGTCCGAAATTTTATCATTTTTGTAGAAATCCTAGCAGATAAGAAAGGAGACATACGTGTTTTCAAATCACCGTTTATACGTTTGGTTAAACTTTTTGTGCAGCTAGTCGTCCAGTAATATGAGTCTTGTTGGCACTTGAATTGAGTTTAGAGTCGGACAGTTTTTCTCAAAAAGTCGAGATATTACATGTTCTATGATGGGAAGTCTAGTAATTGGGGGTATTCACGTGACCCGTTGTTTACTCTCGCGTAAAACGACGACCCTGAATAGATTAATAATTTATAAATATAACATTACCGATGATAGGAAGCCTAGTAACCGGGGGTATTCACGTGACCCGTTGTTTACTCTCGCGTAAAACAACAACCTTGACATGTGGAAATAGCTATTCGAGTTGTTTCTCCGCTGTGGAGGGGAACTTACTAACTAGAAGCATCCATGTGCCCCATGAGTGTCTTTTACGTCAAACGGTTCCCCAATGCATGAGAATGGAATTCCACCCTAGGATTATCCCGATGAAACATCCCGAGATCCGAACCTAGTGGTTAACTCGAATCATATTATTGATCATACATATGGGAATGCTGTCCTAGGAGTAATTTTAATAATGAAACTCTTGAATTTTGCCTCTAGACTGTGGGACTGGGCGAATTGGCTTGTTTAATCTAACCCTTCATATTGACGGTCGGTTAAATTCACGCTTGTTAATCTTTGAGCTTATTTTTCTTCATTAACGATTGATTAGGACTGAAATTGGTTACTTAGTGGAATTAGTGTCCTGGATGTGACTCGCTATTACGATATTTGTACTATTCTTTGAGATTTTCAGGGTAGTATTGATTAAGTTGAGCAATATGGACTTGCATGATTATTCACGACCCATTTTGTTTAAGATTGGTAATTTTTTGCTTGAGGACAAGCAAAGGCTCAAGTTTGGGGGTATTTGTTAGGCATATTTTTATGCGCTTTTATATTATTATTTTATATCCATCTTGAGCCTAATTCAGCATAAATGAGCTTTTAATGCACTATTCTTATATGTTTTGCAGGAAATCGGATTCCGGAAGCCAAAACGATGAAAAACGGTAGCAATGATTTTGGTCATGAGCCGCAGCACAAACCATGTGAGCCGCGGCACCGAAGATGGCAAAGCGCCCGAGCAAATCAGACTCGAGCCGCGGCACGAGACAAGGCCGAGCCGCGGCACGGGAAGGAAAAAAGCAGCGCCCGTGTTTTGTCATGCCCGTGAGCCGCGGCACAGCTTAAGTGAGCCGCGGCACACGGGGCGGTGTTGGTGTACTCCGCGCGGGTTTGGGCCGTTTTGGAGCCTGTTCTCGACCTAATCACACGGACGCGTTTTGGAGGCTGAGGACGACTATAAATAAGCATCATAGGGCTGAAGAAGAAGGGGATCGATCAGAAAGGAAGAGGAGGACATCGACAGCTAGGGCGAAGAACACAAGGAGGAGATTTGTGGGCGACGACAAGACCACGGATCCCTACGGTTTTTCTGCATCTTAGTACCTAGATCTATTCGAGTAGGATTTTGATTGTAGCCGATTTCATGACGGTTTGATTTTTTATTATTATTTCGATTTACTCGTTATTCTATTGAATTGGATTCTTATTACTGTTCTTAATGCTTTTTAATTGTCTGGCCAACAGTTAATTTGTTTTGAATGTCTTTATGGATTCGGGAGATGAAATTTAGGCATAGTTCTTGTGAGACGAATCATAATTTTCGTGAGATAGGGATATACTCATGCGAATTGTGAAGCCTGTTATTGTGGGAATTCTTGAACTGTTTTAGCTATTAATTATCTAATTCGGATAGAGATATATCGAGTTAATAATTCGTAGTAGTTTCTATCGACCTTGGGAAAGGCTTTAGAATAATTTAGGAATTCCTGGCTTACAATCAATTGAATAAAAGTGAATTGAATTGAATAAATATCATTCCTGATTGTTTGAGGTGAAAATCATAATCCTACGCCCTTATTAGTATTATTATTAGTAGTACTATTATTTATTTTCTGTAATTAGCTTAGATATAAACTCTATTTAATTGTTCCTCAAATAAAATTGTGAGTCAACTATATTTTGGTACTTAGTGAAATGAGTCCTCGTGGGAACGATATTTTACCTATCACTTTATTACTTGTTGACACCGTGCACTTGCAGCATATTGTGAGGGATTTTCCCACAACAAGTTTTTGGCGCCGTTGCCGGGGACTGATTTTTCGCTAATACCAATACCAAGCAACTCTAATTTTAATTTAAAGTTTTTTTTCCTTTAGTCTCTATATTTATATTATGTTTCCCTTTGAGTATCGTGGCCCTTGGCATTTCATAAATTTCGATGTTCTTAATAATTTGCCAAATAGGGTCAGTCAGCCCCCTCCCCCAAAACAAAAGACCATGCTTGAATAATGTGTAGACGTTCTCAAAAATTCTGATAGTATCCTTTTTGAGCTAGAATGTGCACGTCGTGGTCTTGAGATTCACTATGGTTATTTTCCAGCTCATATATTTAGTAGTGAAGTTGAGGGGGAGGTTGAGATGAAAGACATGCTAAGTTTTAGGGTCGATCCCCCAACACCCGATAATTACATAAAGTTTGATGAGCCTGTAGAAGAAGTTACCATTGATGATGTTTCCAAAATAATTTCATTAAATTGTCATCAAACTTCGACTAATAAGGTGAGCACTTTTGTGCCAAAAATTTTATTAACGGTGCTGCGCATAATCTTTCCTAAATCCATAATGGGATAGATTGACCCTATTACTTCTGATTTTGTCGAGGCTGATTCCTTGTGTTCTAATGAGGTTGTTCATGATAAGTCTTTATTATTTACCCATTCGAACTCTGCTTATTTTTTCATGCCTTATCATTATTATATTCTTCCATCATTTTTTGGTTGTCCTCATAATTATTCTTACTCATTATTTGTGGCAACCGGGCATGAACCAAAGCCTCTCCTATGGAATAAGAGGCTTATATATTGTACGAAGGGGGCATTTGGCAATCTCCCTAGAAAGAAGCCACGTTAAACTCTTTTTGCCACGTCGTGCTCAAGACGTAAAATAGAGCGCTTGATGGGAGGCAACCCATCATTTTTACTTGCTTTCTAGATAGTTGTTTTTATTTGATTTTTCGTTTATAATTTTTCTTTGTTTTGTTATTTCGTTTGGATTCGTGTATTCTTGTTGGCCCTCATTTCTCTAATATAATTTTTTAACCCCAAATGAGTTATTATTCTTCATATTCTAGTCTTTCTTGATTTAATGTCTATTGTTATTTCATGACTAGAGATTAAGTTTGGGGGTCCCTCGTGATGTTGAGCATTATTGGACGTATGGACAGTCGATTCCACTCGGACATGTGCTGGTTTTCAAGAAGACATTTGGAATAAGTTTCACTTTTCCTTATCTCTTTTATTTTCACATGAGTTTTATTATGGATGATTTTATGTGTAGTGGAATTGATTTTCTTGGTTATAAATTGCGATTTCATCATTGCTTTACTTTTCGTGAATTTTTCATGCTTCCATGTGTAAAACTGATGTTACGATAGTGATTTCTCTTGGAAGAAATGGTTGAGTTTAGTCGAGTTGTAGTCAGCGATTTCTGTTTCCGTTGAGTATTCAATTAGGTCCGAAATTTTATCATTTTTGTAGAAATCCTAGCAGATAAGAAAGGAGACATACGTGTTTTCAAATCACCGTTTATACGTTTGGTTAAAGTTTTTGTGTAGCTAGTCGTCCAGTAATATGATTCTTGTTGGCACTTGAATTGAGTTTAGAGTCGGACAGTTTTTCTCAAAAAGTCGAGATATTACATGTTCTATGATGGGAAGTCTAGTAACTGGGGGTATTCACGTGACCCGTTGTTTACTCTCGCGTAAAACGACGACCCTGAATAGATTAATAATTTAGAAATATCACATTACCGATGATAGGAAGCCTAGTAACCGGGGGTATTCACGTGACCCGTTGTTTACTCTCGCGTAAAACAGCAACCTTGACATGCGGAAATATCTATTCGAGTTGTTTCTCCGCTATGGAGGGGAACTTAGTAACTAGAAGCATCCATGTGCCCCATGAGTGTCTTTTATGTCAAACGGTTCCCCAATGCATGAGAATGGAATTCCACCCTAGGATTATCCCGATGAAACATCCCGAGATCCGAACCTAGTGGTTAACTCGAATCATATTATTGATCATACATAAGGGAATGCTGTCATAGGAGTAATTTTAATAATGAAACTCTTGAATTTTGCCTCTAGACTGTGGGACTGGGCGAATTGGCTTGTTTAATCTAACCCTTCATATTGACGGTCGGTTAAATTCACGCTTGTTAATCTTTGAGCTTATTTTTCTTCATTAACGATTGATTAGGACTGAAATTGGTTACTTAGTGGAATCAGTGTCCTGGATGTGACTCGCTATTACGATATTTGTACTATTCTTTGAGATTTTCAGGGTAGTATTGATTAAGTTGAGCACTATGGACTTGTATGATTATTCACGACCTATTTTGTTTAAGATTGATAATTTTTTGCTTGAGGACAAGCAAAGGCTCAAGTTTGGGGGTATTTGTTAGGAATATTTTTATTCGCTTTTATATTATTATTTTATATCCATCTTGAGCCTAATTCAGCATAAATGAGCTTTTAATGCACTATTCTTATATGTTTTGCAGGAAATCGGAGTCCGGAAGCCGAAATGATGAAAAACGGGCGAAAACAGCAGTTTTTGGTCATGAGCCGCGGCACAAACCATGTGAGCCGCGGCACAGGAAGATGGCCTGAAAGCGCCCAGGCAAACTGTACTCTGAGCCGCGGCACAGACAAGCTGAGCCGCGGCACAGGAAGGAAAAAACAGCGCCCAGGTTTTAATCTGTGCCCCGTGAGCCGCGGCACAGCTTAAGTGAGCCGCGGCACACGGGGCGGTGTTGGTGTACTCCGCGCGGGTTTGGGCCGTTTTGGAGCCTGTTCTCGACCTAATCACACGGACGCGTTTTGGAGGCTGAGGACGACTATAAATAAGCATCATAGGGCTGAAGAAGAAGGGGATCGATCAGAAAGGAAGAGGAGGATATCGGCAGCTAGGGCGAAGAACACAAGGAGGAGATTTGTGGGCGACGACAAGACCACGGATCCCTACGGTTTTTCTGCATCTTAGTACCTAGATCTATTCGAGTAGGATTTTGATTGTAGCCGATTTCATGACGGTTTGATTTTTTATTATTATTTCGATTTACTCGTTATTCTATTGAATTGGATTCTTCTTACTGTTCTTAATGCTTTTTAATTGTCTGGCCAACAGTTAATTTGTTTTGAATGTCTTTATAGATTCGGGAGATGAAATTTAGGCATAGTTCTTGTGAGACGAATCATAATTTTTGTGAGATAGGGATATACTCATGCGAATTGTGAAGCCTGTTATTGTGGGAATTCTTGAACTGTTTTAGCTAGTAATTATCTAATTCGAATAAGGATATATCGAGTTAATAATTCGTAGTATTTTTTATCGACCTTGGGAAAGGCTTTAGAATAATTTAGGAATTCCTGGCTTACAATCAATTGAATAAAAGTGAATTGAATTGAATAAATATCATTCCTGATTGTTTGAGGTGACAATCATAATCCTACGCCCTTATTAGTATTATTATTATTATTAGTACTATTATTTATTTTCTGTAATTAGCTTAGATATAAACTCTATTTAATTGTTCTTCAAATAAAATTGTGAGTCGACTATATTTTGGTACTTAGTGAAATCAGTCCTCGTGGGAACGATACTTTACTTATCACTTT
Source organism: Orobanche coerulescens (assembly GCA_033398695.1). Taxonomy (NCBI): domain Eukaryota; kingdom Viridiplantae; phylum Streptophyta; class Magnoliopsida; order Lamiales; family Orobanchaceae; genus Orobanche; species Orobanche coerulescens. The sequence continues at coordinate 35,812,180 of CM065807.1, forward strand.
ATTACTTGTTGACACCGTGCACTTGCGGCATATTGTGAGGGATTTTCCCACAACAAGTTTTTTCCAATGACCTTATGTCATTGGAAAAAACGACTTATGTTAGGCGTATTTTTATACGCCTATTTATCATTATTTTGTATTATTTTGGCGAGTAAAATTGCATAAATGAGCTTTTAATGCCTTACTTTTGTATGTTTGTCAGGAGATTGGAGTCCGGAAGCTAAAACGAGGAGAAACGGGCGAAAACGGTGAATTTTGGCCGTGAGCCGCGGCACAAGGCAGCAGGGCCGCGGCACACGCAGAGGACCAGCGGGCACCAGAGGCTTTTAATGCCTTACTTTTAATCCCACAACAAGTTTTCCAATAACACGATTAGGTCTTCTAACCAATCGCGGCCATGAAGCTGAATCGAACAATCCTTAATATCACGATCTTCGATAATTCTTCTACCATCTGGTAGACCAATGACATAAGGCTCACAACTAGTAGCACTACCCAGACGTAGTCTACTCAAATATGACTCGGAAATGAATGAATGCGATGCACTAGTATCAAAAAGGGTACACACAGGTTGCGATAGAATATCGAGTGTACCTGAGATCATCCGGGCCTCTGGGTCGTCGGTTTTCTTTCTCATAAATTTGGGGGTTGCCGGCCCCCGAACTGGACGCTCCTGTCTGATAGATTTTGGCTCTACCTTTGTTTGCTCCTGTCGTCTTAAACGACGCAGACTGAGTGGCCTTATTATGAACAGTTGACTACTTCGGGGCCTGAGATGATGCCGGAGTAGGTTTTGAGTCTCTTCGGCAAAAACGGGCCTTATGCCCAGCAATCCCATAGTTATGGCATGTGATAGTCTGCCTCGGATACTTGGTGCTGAAATGATCCTATTCTTCACAGTTGAAATAGGTTATGGACGAACTGGCCGCTCAGAACTGTGATTTCGCGGGTCTGGGCGCCACAGGAGGTCTCTCAGAGAAAGTAGAGCCCACACGAGGCTTCTTGAAGGTTGCCTGACCGCCTTCAGATTGATTACGATTCTTAGACTTCTTGCTAGCAGATGAAGTTTGCTGCTTAGCAATCTCCTTAGCAGTAAGCTCATAAGTAAGAGCTTTCTCAATGAATTCGGCCAGAGTGGTGCAATTGTGATTAAGCAACTGCATCCGCGTACGAGGTTTCAGCCTCTTGCTTAAATACTTGATCTTGTCCGCCTCGGAGTGAAAAATAGATGAGGTGAAAGGAAGAAGTTCCTGAAATTTCTCGGCGATGTCCAGAACATCATCGTCTGCTGAGGGGTCCGGAGTGAGTAATTCTGATAACTTGACCTCTCTGAGTGGGTCCGGATAATACCTCTCCATCATGAGAGTCTTAAATTGATCCCAAGTACAACGATAACCACCATGAATGAGCGCTCTTACCCAGATAGTAAGTCGCAACTAAAACTTTGTGCCCTTCGGGACACTCCACCATAGCAAATAACTTCTCGAAATGCTCGAGCCAGTGAACAATATCTGCCGGCTCAGATGAGCCCTCAAAAGTAGGTGGCCTTTGGCGAGAGATGTCGCCAATAATACTGCTTACACCCCTCTCTTACCCCTGAGGTGGCGGCGGAGGAGCCTGCTGATTCTGGGCGGTTGAGTTCTGCATCGACTCCATGAGGCGTGCCATCTTGTCATCTGGGACATCATGCCCTGCATAAAAGCGAGTGGATCAACCCGAACACCTTCTGATTGAGCTATGCCCCGGGTATGACTCCCTGACAGTGAATGATCGTTTACGGGTGAATGAGTGGCAGTGTCGCTGCTCGATGAATTAGCATTATTCCTCGCATTCGCGCGTGTATTCACATGAGCTCTCGGGTTTCGGCCCACACCGCGGCCTCTTCCCCTGCATCCTCTGCCAGCTCTCTCCATACTGAAGTAGGAAAGTCACATGATAGTTATAGATCACGCATGAATATCGCATTATGATTACATCATGAAATGATGAAAATGAGCATACGCGCTCTAACACCGTGATTACATGAATGATTAACTGAGGTGACATGATTATCTGATGAAATCCTTGAAATGATTATCTTGAACAAGTTAACAAGATTAATGATACGATCCTTAAGATCAACAACTGAGCAATGAGATGAACTGAGTGATTAATGAGTTAACATGATCGACATGATCAAAAATTAAAATGATGATTGAGGATTGTTGACTGTTGAATGATGAATGAGTGATTCTTATTGCCAGAATTTATACCATGGCGTCAGAAATATTACTGTTATTTGGTCTGAGGGGATCGGCTCTTGCACAAGTCGCACGTGACGCGAACGTTCAATGATACTAGTTTGATGAACGATGATTTCAAATCATACATGACTCGGAAGGTAGTATTCAAAACCACGCTCCGATACCAACTCGGTAACACCCCTAACTAGTCGGATATTACAGTGCCGTGGACCCCCAACTAGGACCCACCAGGCGAATGAAACTTAATGAATTAAATAATATAATTGCAGTACCGAACCACAGTATATCATTTATTACTCCGATGAGGAGTTTCAAGTACAACACACCCAAGATAATACAGAATACATGTATATTTTATATGGAGATAAAATATACAACACTGAATAAAAATGAGTATTTAAACAAAAGTCTGCAGCGGAAATAAAATGAAGAAACACGAATGACTGAAAGGACTGGGTCCCCCTACTAGTATCACTGGGACTCCTCGTCGTCGACGTTCTCTTCCCGTGCTTTAGCCTTGCCATGACTTGAAAACAACATCCCCCAACGGGGTCAGTTACACAGAACAACAATCCTCAAGAGTTGAATAAACACAATCATGATATATCTTAATTACGAAATTAAGCTGAAGAGAGGCACCATAGTACGCCCGTAATGGTATGTTCAAGTGCACAATATGAGTGTCCGGACACATCCGCCCTTGTACCCAATTAGTCTCACGGAGGTACGTTACCGTGTGCACAGTCCAACGTGTCGGTGAACCCAAACACATGACTATTACGTGCCTGACTAAAAATTCCACACATCCACACCCGACCACGCAATATGAACCCATAAGGCCATAAGAGCAAAAGTGACCAATGAACATTAATTAATAACAATACGACAAAGGTCAAGAATGACTCACCGTGATGACATAATAATGAAATGAATGATAGCTCATTGAAATGATTGGAATCGTCGTTCCTCGTGAATGAAATGATTATTTTGATAATTACAAGTCTCAACATGATTAGTACATTATGAATGATTATGATTTATGAATGAAATACCACGAAAGGAATGAGTATCCTTTTAACCGAGTAAGAATTAACTTACTCAACACCGGTGCAGAATGTCCTTCCTCGAACAAACATCCTACAATGAGATATCGGTCGCTCGAACAACCTTGAATAACACAATTACCCATAATCCATTCAATATACGTAACAAGCACGATTATAAAAACTCAAAACGTCGATATGACAAATCCAAGTTCATTAGGGCATTATAACAAACACGTTGTATCCAATCTTCGATTGTTTACAATCAACCTCAATTAAATACATATCAAACCTCCAAGGAGTGTTTCAATCCAACAAAACATCTTCAACACAATCCATAATCCAAAATGAATACCCAATTTGAGATTTCAAACAACAACTAATCGAAAATCCCCAAATCTAAATCAATATTCAAGGTGTTCTTGAATAAACCCAAATAATCCGATGATAATCCTTAACAATTCATAATCACAAGTATATCACTTCATATATCATGATTATCACGTCCAAAACATCATAACCCAACACAAAATCGAAATCCAAGATGTTGAAGAATTTACCTTTAAATATCCAAACACTTTGATCTGGTGAAATCGTGTTAAATCGACTATCCAAGTTTCACAAACGAACGAAGATGAAGAAATCCGAACACACAAGTGTTTGATGATAAAAAATCTCTCCCACAAACCCTCTCTCTCGGAACCCAGATGAAGAAGTGGTGAAAATGAGAAAAACCCGTCGGTCCACTTATATAGGTCACAGGGACGCACGACCAAAACTGTACGATCAAGTGTCTGTGCGTCCGGTCGTGCGTGAAGCTTCTGCCGGCAACTGCTATAGCGCACGAGTGCCACACATGAGCAGTAACTCGTGCGGCCCTGACTCAAACGCTGGGTCTCCTTCCCAGTCTAGCCGCAACACACGAGTACCACGCCCGAGCAGTTGCTCGTGTGGCCTGCTCGTGCGGCCCTGACTCGACCGCTGGGTCTCCTGCGCAGTCCAGCCGCAACACACGAGCACCATGCCCGAGCAGTTGCTCGTGTGGCCTGCTCGTGCGGCCCTGACTCGACTGCTGGGTCTCCTGCCCAGTCCAGCCGCAACACACGAGCACCAGGCACGAGAATATGCTCATGTGGCCTGCTCGTGCGGCCCTGCTCGACATGCAATTCAGCCTATGATGATGCACCGAGTACAATAAATCATAGAATTTGAGAAGTATGGGGACAAAAGCATGAGTATTATAAAAATTACGGCAAACGGTGAACACAATTGAATGAGTGTGAATGATGAGTGATTATTAATGAGTGAAAAATACTGAGTGACAATTACTGACTGATAATTACTGAATGATAATGACTGAATTATAATCGGGTATTACATAAAAATAATTTGATGTGTATAAGTGTATAAATTTGAATACGATTAAAATATCAATTGATATCCTACTGTGTATGTGTTGTATCTGCAATACAGCGTTACCCCTTAAAAGGTACATACATGATTCAATTCTTACAGTAATATTGGATTAAAATTGTATTCTTTGGTCATACTGTATTCCCCATTAATTAATGTACACATCATCTGTAGGAAGGTTATATACCTTCTTCTTTATAGTAAGGATACGACTTGAAGTTTTGACTGTACATTTAATTAAACTGGATACTGTATTATTGGTTCTTACAATATTCTCCCTCAATTGATGAGTAAAATGTAATAACTTATAGGGAGTCTGGCTGTAACATTTCCAATTCCTCGTGAAGCATACAGAATCTGGTTGTGATGAGAGGTTTTGTAAAGATGTCGGCTAACTGGATGTTTGTATGAATCTTCTCGATCCAAACATCTTTATTCTCAATATGATTCCTGATGAAATGATGCTTCATATCAATATGCTTAATTCGAGGGTTGTACGTGATTGTAATTACACTCGTGCTATCTCACATGATTGGAGTCTCTCTGGCACTGATTCCATAATTTTGTAACTGCTAATGCATCCAGAGAATCTGCATACAGCAACATCCAGCGGCATAATATTTTGACTCAGCTGTAGAAAGCGAGTTATCCAATTGCTTCTTATAGTTCTAGGTTTAAGGAAGTGACAAGTGCCACTTGTACTCTTCCTATGTAACTCACAACCTCTGAGATCCGAGTAAGTATAGCCTACCTAATTGAATCCTCCTTCTTTAGGATACCATAATCCTACATCGATTGTTCCTTTTACATACTTAAGGATTCGTTTGGCTGTGGTAAAGTGTGACTCCTTAGGTGCTACCTGATACCGAGAACACACTCCTACAACAAACTGGACATCGGGCTTGCTGGATGTTAGATACATGAGTGATCCAATTAGCTTCCTATAAAGTGATTGATCAACCGAATTTCTAGCTTCGTCAGCACTGATTTGCATGGAAGTGCTCATGGGGGTGGACGAGGATTTGGAGTTTTTCATCCCGAATTTGTTGAGCGGCTCCTTGTTGTACTTTTCGTGGTTGATGAATATAGGCAATTGCTTAACCTGCAGTCCTAGAAAATAACCAAGTTCTCCCATCATACTCACTTCAAATTTACTTTGCATGAGATGAGAGAACATTTGACATAAAGCAAGGTTAGTTGAACCAATGTAATATCATCAACATAAATTTGTACCATTAAAAGGTCGTCGCCTTCATGTATCTTAAAGAGAGCCTTGTCAAGTACACATTTCTCAATCCATTACTGATTACATATAGTGACAGAGTTTCATACCAGGCTCTCGGCGCTTGCTTAAGTCCATAAAGTGCTTTCCTCAGCCTGTGTACTAGATCTACGCCTTCAGTATTGACAAAACCTGGTGGTTGTTCAACATAAACATCCTCGGCGAGGTCTCCGTTCAGGAATGCACTCTTAACATCCATTTAATAGACTATAAAGTTCTTGTGTGCGGCAAATGCTAGGAATATCCTGATGGCTTCTAGTCTGGCTACAGGGGCAAAAGTTTCATCGTAATCTATGCCTTCTTCCTATTTGTAACCTTGAGCGACTAGTCGGGATTTGTTTCTTATGACAAGTCCATTTTCATCATTTTTGTTTCTAAATACCCATTTGGTTCCAATTAAAGTTTGATGATTTGGTCTGGGTATCAGATACCATACATTGTTTCTTTCGAAATAATTTAGCTTTTCTTCCATTGAAGTGATCTAGTGGGAGTTGTTTAGAGCTTCATTGGTCGAAATAGGGTTAGACTGGGCTAAGAATACAGCTAGGGTACATAAAGCTAGTCTCTTAAGTTCTGCTTGAGATTTCCATATAGGAAATTGAGACTTATCAGAATCTGTTTCTTCCTGTACACGTAGTACCGTTCCTTGTGTACTTTATATTCGGTGATCTCTTAGCCATCTCCTGTCAGGTTCTAACTCGGCATCCCGTGCTGTATCTTGTGGTGTTTTAGCCTCAGCTTCAGCTTGTACAGCATCAGCTTCGACTGCTTCTGATCTTACAGCTGCGGGATTGATTTCTAGGTCCACGACAGGTTCTATTGAAGATTGGGGATCATCACTAGAGAGTGTTTGGATATTTTGGGTTATGTCTTCTACTAAGTAAAAGACCTACAGAAAGATCCATGTATCCGACTTTATTTATTTCTATCGGTGTAAGCGTTGTATGAATGGACTATACAGGAAGATCTCTCGTTGTATGGACAGGTTGTATGAAGTTTTCTAACATCTTCCATACTTAGAGTGAAATGCTAACTTTGAAGACTTTATGCTGTATGGTGGCAATTATCAAAACCAGGCTGTATTTTTTCCAACAGGTGTGTCATAAAGAAGGAACCGAAACTTGTTGGACATGGTTCGCGCCATGCTTAACTATACTGATATACCGATTTACCTATGGGGTTATGCTCTCCTTACTATTGCACATATCTTAAACAAATGTCCTTCCAAATCCATTCCTAAGACTCCACATGAGATGTGGAAAGGTAGGAAACCAATCAAGAAGACTAAAGTAGAGAAATTGGAAGCTGGGTTTGTGAAGGTCCGTTTCATAGGATATCTAGAAAATTCTATGGGATATCTATTCTACATGCCTGAAGATCATAGGACCATCGTTGCTTTACAACCTCACTTCTTTGAAGATAAGTTCATTCAGGAAAGAGGCACAGGTAGAAATATTTTTTTAGAAGAAATATAGAAATACCCAATGAGACACCTGTAAAAGACATCAGAACAAAACCTTCTGAAATACAAATACAACCTCGCAGGTCTACTAGAGCTTCTCATTTATCTGAGAGGTATGGCTAGCTCCATCGAGAAGGTTAGTGGGAGCAAAATTGCGTTCTTAATCCTATATGTGGATAACATTCTACTTATAGGAAATGACGTAGGAATGCTCAGTTCTGTGAAAGCTTGGATTTCTAATAAGATCTCAATAAAAGACTTTGGAAAATCCACTTTAATTCTACGTATTCGTCTCTACTGGGATAGAGCAAAGAGAATGATAGGTCTTTCTCAATCCCTTTATATAGAAAAGATCCTGAAGCGATTTAGGATGGAAAATTTCAAAAGAAGGTTCCTACTTATGTGACATGGCATAGAACTTCCTTAGAAATGTGTCCTCAAAGTGAGGAAGAGAGAAAGGAAATGAGCAAGATACCCTATGCTTCGGCAGGGGGTTCAGATAGTGTGGTTAAGAATATAGAATTCTTTTGCGATTGAGGAAGCGATTAAGTGTGGAATGTAAATGACACAACGATATATAGAGGTTCGACAATGTGCCTACGTCCTCTCTCCGTATCTTTTTCTATATTACTAAGATAAACCTTTCCGCCTTGTATTCTATTAGTCCGAGGGAATCCGTTATAATCTTGTCTTCTATCAGTCCAAGATAAACCGTTACAATCTCGTCTTTATGACGGTCCAAGATAAACCATTTTCCATTTCTATTGGATAAGGAATCAACCTTTCTAACTTTCTATCAGTACTATAAAAACCTCACTTGGATTTATATTATGATTCTAATAATGCCAGATCCACGACCCTAATAAATGAATTAAACACTCGAACTCTTATCATTTAAGCTCGATTATAACAATAATAATGAATATAACAATATCATATATGTATATGATTTGATTGGAGTTGTTGTGCTAAACAATACCAAATGCTTTGGTGTTTATAGGATTCAAAGCATAAACCAGTCGTTGGTCACTGCCCACTTCATAGCGTACACTATACGTCCTCTGTAGTGTACGTTAAGCCTATTACGTAGATTAACCATTCCTGTTTCGTACGTTATTCGTTGCTCAATTCAGTCCAGTAGCTTCAGCCTCTTCCGTAGTGTATGTTAAGTTGTATCCGTTGTCTGCTTTTTGACCTTCTAGAATCAATCCAATGGATTGATTTATTTGAATTCATAATTCAACTTGCAAATCATACGCTAAGTGCTCTGGGTTACGTACGTTAAGCACTGTCCATAGCTTGTGTTGTGCATTATCTACTTCGATACTGAATGCAGGACTCACTGACTTGATATGTTGTGTATGTTATCCGTTGATGATAGCGTACGTTAGCTTCACTATAATTTTACTTCTTTTTTGTCCGTATCGTGCGTCTTCGACTTCTTGTTGATTAGTTATTGTTTTTCTTTGTTTATCAACTTATCATCAAAACCTCAATTTGAATATGTGGAATAAAATATTCCAACATGATTTGCACTAGAACGGACATTGCCTGTGTTGTGAGTGTAGTAAGTCACTTTCAGTCAAATCCAGGGTAGGAACATTGGACTGCTGTAAAGAACATTCATATGTACCTGAAGATGACTAAAAACTTGGTTTTTACATACAGCAGAGTAGAAAAGTTCAATTGTAATTTCCACATGTCAAGCTGAATATAAGGAAGCAACGGAGGCTGCTAAAGAGGCGTTTTAGATTAAGAAGTTCAATGAGGAACTTCAAGTGGTTCCTGACTCATATCAGCCCATGACGCTGTTTTGTGACAATGATGGCTGTATTGCGCAGGCTAAGGAGTCTAGGGCTCGCCACAATACCAAGCACATTGATGGAAAGTATAATTTTATCAGGGAAATCATTCAGAAAGGGAACATTATGCTGTAGAAAATAAATACAGCAAATAACGTTGCTGATCCGCTAACCAAACTAAAATCTCAGAAGGTCTTAGAAAGATATCTGGAAGTATGGGTATTAGATACCTTAGTTTGTGGCATTGATTGCAAGTGGGATATTGTTAGCAATATGCCCTCGAGTGCCACTCAGAGGATGAGAGGGTGAGAGCATTATATTGTAATTGTGGATATTAAATTAAATAAGCCATTTATTATTTCTATATTATTGTATATCACTGGAATTGTGATTTGGTATATAGACCCTTACATTTGAGAGTGAATATTCCACTCCTTATGAAGATAAGGAGATGGCACTCGAAGTGTTCAGGGCACAAATGCTTAACTGATTCGAAAGTCGATAAAACTTAATTGGGCAATAAGTTTCGATAAGACTTGTAGAGTGTATGTCTTCACTAAGGGTTACCTGGAAGCACACGTTATAGGTATGCTAATGGGATTAGTATACTCGAACTCGACCCACATTGATTCGGTCACCTAGATTTCACTCTGGGATTATCAATGACAAAATCGAAATGTTGTGATAGGTGTATACATGAACCTTTGAGCTGAGGTTTCAGTCTAAGATGTACTTGTGACATTAAGTTAGTCATTAGAATAGTTTGATCCAATCACCGGTTGGTGGGGCCAACCTCGAAGTGCAACTTAGTGGAAAAATAGCAGTCTCTCCTAGATACCAAGATATGATTCTTTCTCATGTAAGTGAGTAGGTAAATGTCATATGCGGTTAATGGCAAATGAGATCATAAGTCTTTGGCCAAAGCATTTATAGCTAGTTGTATTTGATACACGAGAGCTCGATGATCTCGGTTTGCGTTAACAAATGCCTAGAGTCAAGTTTCAATAGCGTTTGACATTATCATGACCCTAATACTTGATTGAGACATATGATTGAAGGGTTTATATGTATACGGTATTCACGATATAACGATTTTGGAATGATCTGATTATTTGTTCTCAGTTGGGTTATGGTGCGGACCACTAGGCTGGCTAAATGTTACCAGTACTCCTTGGTTCCTCCCATTTCTGACTGAGACGGACCTATGGAGTCTCATACAAGGATATTTGGCGGATAAATGTGTATTTAGTGTCTCTTCATTAATATTGGACATTAGATGTTTATAACACCCCGAAATGGCGGCTATTACATTCCCGTGAACGCCCACCACCGGGACCCACCAGGCGATATCAAAATATAATTTAAATATCCCATAAATGTGGTACCGAACCACAATATTAATCATAACTCCGAGGAGGAGCTTATACTGTATATATTTCAACTTATACAACAGTACACAGGATCCACATCCGGTATAAACTATATGGAGATGGAATATACCCAAAACAATAATAATACATTCGTCCGAATTTATATAAATCGAAAAAGACATGAAATTTCACAGGTTATACATAACCGACCAAAAAGACTCGGGCCCCCCGAACTAGCATCCTTCAATACCCTTCGCCGTCATCATGCTCTTCTTGTGCCTTGCCCTTGCCTCGCCCTGAAATACAAGTATTTCGCCCAAACCACAGGGTCAGCTATACATTATAATAATTCTCATGACATTATACAATTCATATATATACAGGATCTCAAAGAAACAACTGACTACTGAACATACCCCTCGGGCGTATGAACAGTCAGTCCCAAACTCTCGAACATATCCAATCGTACATGGAACATGCACGACCAATCAACCTGGCTCAAGACGGACGTCACAGTACGCCCGATCCGGAAATGTGTCTGTGCACATGTCCACCCTGTATACGGAATCTAGAATTTACGTGGGACGATGTACCTAATTTGCCTCACGAACTACGTCTCGTGTGCACGGTCCAATACGGAAACATCCACGCATGACCATCACGTGCTCGGCTAAAAATCCTACACATAACCAATCGGCACGCATATATAACTCCAGAGATGTCACGATGCAAGATTACAACAAAACTCAACAAATTACACAATCATCCAAGAATCGAGAGGACTCATCAAAGTGACAACAATGCTCAACGAGACCACCGGTATCAAAGATGATAGACTTGGGAATACGATCCCACCACAAAACGGTAATACGATTAAGAATGTCATCACATCATGAATCACAGATTCATAGAGCATTACGCAAACACGAAACTAATAATATTCACGAGAATTCAACCATCATTATAACCAAGCAAGATATCTTGCCTCAGGTGTCGAATTCAATCGATTTGACTTCTCCAGAACACGATGGCCGTAAGGACGACGTTCTTCACCAAGCAACAACACTCTATCAACCTTGAATGAAATATAATTCATTCAATGACCCAAATATGACTATAATGATTATCATAAAAATGCTAACTAGTCTTTGATTTAATGAAAATCGATCAAACAACCATAACAAGTTTACGAAGCCTAAGGTTAAGAATCCTTTTCTCATATTCGAAATTTAGGGATTACTATAATTAAGTTAATGATTAGTGATTCTAAATAATCCTTCCAAGGTTATCAAGAATATCAAGAACACTACGAATATCATGAATATCAAGAGCATCCAATCTACGACATATTAGCATGATAATGAAAGTTCTAAGTTCATGATTCTGACTCATTTACATAATCACTCCTACTTGGTTCTTCAAGTTTAAAATACTTTTGATTTTCTCAACATCACAACATAATATTATCACCATGACCAACATACCAATGTGAGTTCTAACATCCTATCAACAAAATCCTACCAAAATGGATTTGACAATGTATTAGGACAAGAGCTTAGAGCAACTTAAGAAGAACACTTCTAGGACAAGAACAAGGGTTTTGTTAAAACTTCTAAGATGTATGGTTATAACATCATAGGATTCTTTTAGCACTAAGAACATACTCATAACCCTAATCCTCATGATTTCCTAAGCATTAATAGCAACATGTTATTCTTATAACTTCTCTAACAATTCAAGAGGTAACACTAACAATATTGTCATGTTCTATACTTAGTTTGTTCATAAATTCAATACTATAATGTTGTACTTGATTAATCTAACACTACATGAATTACTTCCTTACTAACATCATCAACAATATGAAACGACATGAGTTTAGATAACCAACCTCAAAAACGAATGAATATTAGCACCAAAACTCCAAGAATACACTCCAAGCTTCTAGTTACCAAGCTATAATCCAAGTGAAGGAGCTCTAACACAAGATTGGAGGGGCAAAATGTGATTTAGCAAGGTAGGGGATCGGTTTTCAGAGAGAGAGACTTAGTTAGGATCATGCAGAAATGAAAGGCAATTCATGCCTTTATAATCTGCATCTAGCATTACATACGCTATCTCCAAAGCATAGCGTATGTTAAGCATATTACGCACGTAATCGTGCGGATGTTACGCATGCACCCCAGAGGCTACTGCCTCAGATCACATATACTATTATATATGTTGCCAAGATAACGTACGTAAAGCTCACGTACATTACGTACGCTAACACATAGCCATTACGTACGTAATGGCCGTTGACTAGGCTATCACGATCGGATCACCAACCCCCGCTCACGTCTGGTCCCACCCGCCGAAAGGCGAGATGCTGACTGATACACCACATTATGTACGTTAACATTGAAGTGTTACATACGTAATGTTACACACATATCGTGCGTAAATGTAACATCGTAGCATACGCTAAGGTCAAAACACATAGTCAAAAATGAAATTCTCCAAACAACATCTAACAGCCAACAATAGAGTGGACATCAAAGATAAACAATTCGATTTAGTCTATCTCAACAATATACTCATTACCATAAATACGGATATGATACGACAATACTCGAATCATCCGGAAAATACAACAATAAAGACGAGAAATTAGGAGGATATTACATTCTCCCCCCTTAAAAGAAGTATCGTCCCCATAACTAAGGGGTAAATAACTCGGGATATCTCTCCCGCATGATGTCCTTAGTTTCCCACGTAGCCTCCTCGATTCCGTGTCTGGACCACTGAATCTTCAATAAGGGAATCGTCTTGTTCCTCAACTGTTTGATCCTCCTCTCGAGTATCCGCACAGGACGTTGTTCATAAGAATGATCATCGGCTATCTCGACCTCTTGGAATTGAATAATATGTCTCGGGTCAGCAACATACTTCCTCAACTGAGATACATGGAATATGTTGTGAATCTGACTCAAAGCTGGTGGTAATGCCAGATGATAGGCTAGATCGCCTACACGTTCCAAAATCTCAAATGGACCAATATACCTCGGGCTCAGCTTGCCTCCCTTCCCAAAATGAAATACACCTTGAGTAGGGGACACTTTTACCAGTACATGATCACCAGCCTCGAACTCAAGTGGTCGCCAACGATTATCTGCATACGATTTCTGGCGGTTCTGATCCATTAATAGACGACTCTTAATTAGGGCAATATTATGACGAGCTGCTACCAACCTATCAGGCTCCGTACCAAGGGATTCAGACAAGTTGTCCCAACACAAAGGGGACCTACAATGGCGGCCATACAATGCCTCATAAGGTGCCATCTTAATCGAAGCATGCCAACTTTATTATAGATGAATTCCACCAACGGTAGTTGGTCTTCCCAATCGTACTTCCAATCGAGAGCACACGCCCTCAACATATCCTCTAGAGTTTCAATAGTCCTCTCAGACTGACTGTCGGTTTGCAGATGAATGTCGTACTGAAGTTCAATTGTGTACCCATCACACGATGAACTGCCTTTCAGAAATATGACATGAACCGTCCGTCACGATCTGATACAATGCTCTTGGGGGTACCATGTAGCCTCACAATCTCTTTAATGAATAGCTAGGCCAACCTCTCGGGACCCCACGTATCCTTAATCTCCAAGAAGTGGGCCGATTTGGTCAGACGATCCACGATCACCCAAATCGTATTCATACCTCGACGGCTCATCGGTAAGCTAGTAATAAAATCCATCGATATGTCCTCCCATTTCCACTCAGGAATCGGGAGTGGTTTCAGCACACCTGCTGGTCGCTGATGTTCAATCTTGACCTGGTGACAGGTCAAACATCTCGAAAAGAATTCTACAACTTCCCGTTTTATATTACCCCACCAATAATATAGCTTCAAATTCTTATACATTTTGTTCGACCCCGGGTGAATGGAGTATGGGGTAGCATGAGCCTTCTAATAGTTTTCCTCAAGTCTTCATCCACCAGTACACATACTCGATTCTTGAAGCATATCAGTCCATCCTCGTGAATCACAAATCCAGGGGCATTTCCCTGATCCACTTCGCCTCAAATTCTAGATAAGAACGGGTCCGTCACTTGTTTCGCCCTGATTATATCGTCAAGGGACGATGAAATCTCAAGCGTGCAAAGTTGACCCTGAACACGCTGTAACCAGATCTCAATCTCCGGCTTCACGAACTCTAACTGCAATTCTCTCTGAACTGTCAAGCGGACAAGCATCTGCTCCTGTACTGTCTTACGACTCAAGGCATCGGCATCCACATTTGCTTTGCCTGGATGATAAAGGATCTTGATATCATAATCCTTGATTAGTTCTAGCCACCTTCTCTGCCTTATGTTCAACTCCTTCTGAGTAAAAATATACTCCAGGCTCTTGTGATCAGTAAAAATCTGACAGGTAACTCCATACAGATAGTGACGCCAGATTTTCAAAGCAAACACAACGGCTGCTAGCTCCAACTTATGGGTCGGGTAGTTGACCTCGTAAGGTCGCAGCTGTCTTGATGCATAGGCAATCACCTTCCCATTCTGCATTAACACACATCTAGGGCCCTGTCTCGACACATCACTATACACCATGAATCCTTCCGTTCCTTTTGGTAGAACCAAAACAGGTGCTGAAATCAATCGACTCTTGAGTTCCTCAAAACTTTTCTGACATGCCTCTGACCACAAATACTTCTTATCCTTCCTCAACAGGTTAGTCATCGGTTGAGCAATTTTGGAAAAACCTTCCACGAACTGTCGGTAATAACCTGCTAGATCCAGGAAGCTGCGAACTTTCTTCACGTTCTTCGGAGGTAGCCAGTCTCCGATAACTTCTATTTTCTGTGTGTCTACTCTCACCCTATCGGCTGATATCACATGTCCAAGAAAAATAACCTCAGGCATACAGAACTCACATTTGGAAAATTTTCCGTAAAGCTGTTCCCGCCTCAATGCATCGAGAACCTGATGGAGGTGGTACTCGTGCTCTTCATGGTCACGAGAGTAAATCAGAATGTCTTCAATAAAAACGAGTACAAAACGACACAGATAATTAATAAAAACTCGATTCATCAACTCCATGAATAATGTCGGTGCATTAGTCAGTCCAAATACGAAAAGCTATCTTCGGAATGTCAGACTCTTAAATCCTCAATTGATGATATCCGGATCTTAAGGCGATCTTGGAAAATACAGCGGCGCCTTGGAGTTGATCCAGCAAATCATCCATACGAGGTTACGGATATTTGTTCTTCATTGTTACCCTGTTCAGCTCACGGTAATCAATACACAAACGTAGAGATCCGTCTTTCTTCCGTACAAATAACACCGGTGCTCCCCAAGGGGACGCACTGGGTCAAATATATCCTTTTTCAGTCAACTCCTCAAGCTGGATCTTCAAATCCTGCATCTCAGCCGGTGCCATAAGATAGGGTGCTTTCGAAAGCGAGTACGTTACCAACTCAATGGTGAACTCTATCTCACGATGTGGGGGTAAGCCTGGCAACTCGTCTGGAAATACATCTGGGTAGTCTCGAACTATTGGAATATCAAACAATTCAACTGGTCGATCTGCTATCTTGGTCATGTAACACTAATAACCAACACATCCTTGATTAAGAAATTTCACTGCTTTCACTACGCTGATGACTCTCCCGGAATAACTAGGATTATCACCCTAAAAAATACACTCAAAACCATCATCAGATGTGACGGTCACTATACACTTGCGGACGCTATGGCATCATGACGATCCATCCAATCGATACCCAAGATCACATCATCTTTAGGTAAATCGACCACAATCAAGTCTAACAACCACTCACGGTCGTTCATGCCAATCGGACAGTTCTACACTTCACAATTCCCAACAATTCTTCAACCATCGGGTAGACCTATAACATAAAGTTCACAATCGGTAACTTGAAATGTGAAGCACCAGTATGAAATAGAACACAGACTGGTAGAGAGTGGATCTCGAGAGTACCTGCAATCATGCTGGATTCGGGATTGTCGGCCTTCTTCATTTCGTAGACTCTGGGTTTTGCAGCTCCGGTACCAGATGTACCAGCTTGATTTCCACGGCCCATCCCTCTGTTTGCCCCGGTAGTTTGATAAGAAGCGGACGAAAGTACACGGTCCTGAACAGAAGATTGAACTGGAGTATGAGATGTTACTGGAGCACGTCCCTGTCCACTCCTACAATAATGAGCACGATGCCCATTCTTCCCACAACTATGGCATGCGACGGCCGGCTTCGGGCATTTGGAGCTGATGTGCCCCTTGTCCCCATAGTTATAGCACATAACAGATGAGCCGATAGCTCTAGAGCGTGATCCGGATCTAGCCGGCTTCGACGCCATGGGTGGCCGCTTAGAAGGATTAGGTATAGACTGGGGCTTCCTAAACGTCCCCCAGTTACTGTCAGTCTGGGTCTGGTTCCTGGATCTCTTGTTGGAGGACTGTGGTTGTTTCTTGGAAATCTCCTTCGCAGTAAGTTCGTATTCCAGAGCTTTCTCGATGAACTCCGGTAGGGTCGTATAGTGGTGGTTAAGTAACTGCATCCTCATCCGGTGTTTAAGACTCTCGAGGAAATATTTGATCTTATCAGCTTCCATACGAACAACCGACGTAGCAAACGAAAGAAGTGCCTGGAATTTATCGATAATAGCTAACACATCCTCGTCCTCAGATGGATCGGGGTTCAACAACTCTGAAAATTTGGCTTCACGGAGTGGGGCTGGATAGTAACGATCCAACATGAGGTTCTTGAATTCTTCCTAAGTACTCGCGCTGTCAGTTGGCCTCACAGAAAGCCACCAAGTATGGGTGCTCTTACTAAGGTAGTAAGCCGCCACAGCAACTCGATTCTATTATGGGCATTCCACCATCTCGAACAGCTTCTAGAAATGTTCTATCCAGTGTACAATATCAGCAGGCTCAGAAGAGCCTTCAAAGGTCAGAGATCACTGTCGCGATATGTCACTAATGATCTGGCTCACGATTCCATGATGCACCAGAGGCGGAGGCTGCTATCCCTGCTGTTGGCCAGTAGTAGCAGCTCTCTGCAGAGCTTCCATCATCTGACCCATTTGGGTCATCTGGGTCATCATTCCCTGCATAATCACATAAGGGTTGACATGGGCACCCTCATGCCGTTCGGCGTGGTGGGAATGGCTTCTAGTGGGCGAACCACTCCCTGCCGAGCTTTGTCCCACACTCGAACGCGTATTAGCACGTGGCCTCGAGATTCAGACCCTTCCGCAGCCTCGGCCCCCTCTGTAACACCCCCAAATCCCATTATGTTATTACAGTGCCGTGGGCCCCATTCCAGGAGATCCACTAGGCGAGCATGACTAAAATACATCAAATTAACCAACAAGGGAGATCACAGTCCCTACTATGATATCCGACACAATATTCCGATAAGGAATTTCAATGACAAAAGTGGGCCTACATGGCCAAAATGAAATACAATGACATCCACGAGCCTTGCTCGGATAATACAACATGACAACAACTGACACAACTGATGTACACTTCAACTGACTGACCAACATGAACAACTCGGACTAGTATCGCTTGCATGCCTCGTCTTCCTCGTCATGCCCCTGTGTCTCAACTCTGTCCTCGAAAGCACCTAAAACATGAAAATATGTTCCGCCCCCACGGGGTCAGTCATCCAGATAATGAACATCAAATACATGTATAACATGATATACATCCAAAGGCAGAATGAAACGGTACAATAATAATACGAGATGCTCACAAACCAAGATAGGAACCGAGCATTCGGAAACACTATGCCCACAGCATACTATTAATACCTGTTCAACAGGTTAGAACATAAATGCCCAATGGCGAATCATAATTATAGAGCATCACAATGAATTACACGACATGAACTACACCAGAACTGACTTAATTATGAATCACAAGGCCCGAAGGCTCCAACGAAAAGTACCGAGGCGTCACAAGGGCCTGAAAGTAATACAACTGAAGCAGTCAATCAACACAATCACCGGAACCAAAACAGTCTGAAGCTGTATTAATGAGGGACGAAGCCACGGCACAAAGCCATATCACAATGAGGTCCGAGCCACGGCACGAAGCCGTATCATAATGAGGGCTGAAGCCACGGCACGAAGCCGTATCACAATGAAACCATTCAATGGCCATGGCCTACTGAACTGTAGGTGTTGGGAACCAACCGCGAAGGTTCAAGCCCCAAACTTACCCATGATGAGCACTAGCCAAGACTAGTCTTCTAAAACACAATTAATCACAAACGGCAACGATTCCAAGATTACCGAGTTCGCGAGAATGATAGTGTGCTGCCTTGAGTCGGCCAACACGACAATAATGATTCACGGATGGGCACCGTCCTCGGTGGTCCCAATTCAATACCTCTATTGCCTTAGAATGGCCAACCGATATCAATGATGCAGCGGATGATTCAACATTTCGATTGCCTTAGAATGGCCAACCGATAACAATGATATAATAAATGATTGAACACTTCGATTGCCTTAGAACGGCCAACCGATAACAATGATACAATGAATGATTGAACACTTTGATTGCCTTAGAATGGCCAACCGCTAACAATGATACGAAGGATGCCTCGGCACCTTTAATCGGTTACCGACAAGAAAGATGAGAAACGAATATGCCAATGCCTTCAATCGGCCACTACAACATCAATGACAAAACACCAACATCAATAACAATGATTACAAAAATGTCTTAGATCGACATCAATATCAACAACAATAATCGATACATCGATACCGCGAGCCGGCTATCGATAATAACATTAACAACGAGTATCCCGATGCCTTGAACCGGCCATTAATGAACAATAGTTACATTTGGCATAATTGACGAAGAGTATCGTATCGAACGATCCCTTAATATCAATGAACTCATGAAGATACTAAGTCTCGGAATGATACAACACATTCATACACATATATGATAACATGTACAAGTATAAAACTTGCCTCAAACCGACGGCGAGAAAGTCCTTCCACGATCAACGTCCTTAATGAAAATATCGGCCGCTCGAACCACCTTGAATAGCACAAGTACCAACAATTCACTTAATATACAAATCAAGTACGATCAGAACCAACTCAGAAGTCGATACAACACCACCCAAACTCATTGGGGCATATAAACAAACACGTTGTAAACAATCTCCCATTATTTACAACTAATTCCAATTACATCGAAAACCGACCTCTAAGTGAGTGATTAAATCCAACAAAACATAATTAATAACATCAATAATCCAATAGGAATACTCCAATCGAGATTACAACAATATCTAGTCGAAACCCCCGAAATTCCAAAGACAACACCTAAGGTGTTCTTGAACAAATCCCCAAATGTTAAAAAATTCCGAAAATTACATCCATGAATCCGAATGAGCACAAGCATCCAAGGTAGATAATCCATATACAACATATTCCAACATGATAGGAAGCTAACTCGAAGAGATCGGGAAGAAAACCCTCAAATCCCAAAATTCAAGGTTTAAAGAAAGTTACCTTGATTTGGAGTGATGAAACGGACTAAATGATGATTAGACTGAACTAGGAACTTGAAGATGATGCTAGATGATTGCAGCTCGAAAAGATCTTCCCGAATCGCCCAAGATCGCCCGGAATGGTTGAGAAATGAAGAGTTGACGGAATGAAAAGTGAAGTGTCTTATTTATACAAAACACAGCTTAGCGCGCGCTATCTCCTGTTGATTAGCGTGCGCTAGCGGGTTCACCAGGTAGTCCAGTGAACTCTGCCTGCCGCGTTAGCGTGTGCTACGTACCTGGTAGCATGCGTTAATGCCTTCCTCTTAGCGTGCGTTAACCAAGTCTAGCGTACGCTACCTGATAGTTGATGTCCAGAATAAAGGAGTGCAGAACCTACTTTCCTCTGCCCTATTCGAGCCTTAGCGCACGTTACACTTGAACGCTTCGCGTGCGCTATCAATACACAACTAGCGTACGCTAATTTCCACTCATAGCGTGCGCTACGAATTTCCAATTCCAGTCCAGTACCTACTGGACTGTCTGCCTCAATTGCGTTAGCGTGCGCTAAATGCTGATGCATATCGTGCGCTACCCATACTTCATTAGCGCGCGCTAACCAGAGTACGTAGTATGCGCTATCTCACACACAGACTACCAAAATAAGATGATGGTGTTGACAGAATTCCCATCTCAATCTCAAACAATGATGAATGATGAATAACAACTGATATACGATTCCAAAGTACGCCAAATGGTGAACACAATTGAATGACTATGAATGATGAATGATTATTACTGAGTGAAAAATTTTCTGAGTGACAATTACTGAATGATAATAAATGAATCCACAATCGAGTATTACATACTCCCCCCTTAAAAAGAGTTTCGTCCCCGAAACTAAAGGTAAACAACTCGGGATATGAACTATCCATCACGATCTAAAAACAACATCTCTAGGATTACTCCTTAATGCGAACCACTTCGCCTGCACAACTGGGCCAACCCCCACATAAGCACTGACTCACGTCTCAAAAGAAAAGCAACAACACACATATAGTCCTCGGGACCATATCAATCGCACACCCAGGTCCTCATGACTTGACGTCTCGACAATGAACAATCACCCAAATTATCACGAAATCTCGATACAACACCAAAAGGAATAGATCAAACGATTTAAAAATCTCAAGATTCTCAAATATGGTCATTATAAAATGGATCGACCATAAACGATACACAACCACGATACGTTATTACGGATTGAGTTACACAGTCATCCGAAAAACAAGGCTACATCTCAAATGTACCCAACATCGGTATCCTACATATCATCGATCCCCTCGATCTCATCGATTCAAAGTAGCCCCAAATCTGAACTCACCGCTTGATATGATCTCGGAAGGTCACAGGAACAAGAATGATCGCAATGAATGATAATGAATCGAAATCTAATAGAGATCAAGAATGACTCATCGAGGTGAAATAATAACGCAATGAGTGATAGGTCAGATGAAATGATTGGAACCAATGTTCCCCGTGAAGTGAATGATTAGTTTGATAATTATAAGTCTCAACATGATTGATATATGATGAATGAATTATATGAATGAATGAACGACAATGAAATGAATGATTATCCTATTACCGAGCAAGAATTAACTTGCTCAAAGCCGGAGATGAATGTCCTTACCACTGGCTCTCGAAGCCTGATAGGACCCCTTGGATGATGCATGAACTAGAGTAACAAAATCTCTCGAGGCTTGTGATCCCTCTCGAGATCTACTGGCACTAGAACCCCTGCAGTATTTCTGTAGGTGTCCCTGCCTCCCACACAGAAAACAAACAATAGCTGGCACCGTGCACCGAGTACTAACGTGCCCTGCTGAATCACAGTTAAAGCAAACAACAGTCGAACACGTCGTCTGGGAGGAAGATGCTATCCCAGCACGAAGACGGCTAGAAAACGACCTCTTGGGCGCCGGAGCCCGATGCCCCTCTGAACGAACTGGCATCCTAGTCCTCCCACCAGAAGAAACTGAAGGGTACTTCTGAGTAAGCTCCTTCATCAAAATATCTGCTCCAAGAGCCTTCTCGATGAACTCACTAAGTGAATTACAATTGTGATTGAACAACTGCATCCTCAACTGCGGGTTAGCCTCTTGCTAAAATACTTGATTTTATCCGCCTCAGTACGGATAACAGACGAAGCAAACTGAAGAAGTCCCTGAAACTTCTCAACAATGACAATAACACCCTCGTCCTCGACGTATTCAGGGTTCAAAACCTCTGATAACTTGGCTTCACGAGTGGAGCCAGATAATACCTTTCTAACATGAGAGTCTTGAACTCGCTCCAGGCATAATCACGATCGCGGGGCTTCACAGAAAGCCACCAAGAATAAGCACCCTTACTCAAGTAGTAATCCGCCACTGTCACTTTACTCTATTCCGGGCACTGAACCATGTCAAAGAGTTTATCAAAATGTTCAAGACAATGAACAATATCAGTTGGTTCCGAAGAACCCTCAAAGGTAGGCGGCCTCTGACGAGAGATATCGCCAATAATCTGACTCACTCCTCTAGTCTGTCAATGAAACGGCACCTGGAATCCCTGCTGCGGTGGGCCACGAGCCATCGAGGTCTGCATGATCTCCATTATACGCGTCATCTGAGTCATATGGGCCATCATGCCCTACATACATATGAATGGGTCCACCCGAATACCCTCCGGTTGAGCTGCATCTTGGGTACGACTCCCTGATAGTGAATGATTATCTGACTGTGAATGAGTAGTATCGCTAACTATTGGACTAATGTTATCCCTCGCGTTCGCGCGGGCATTCACACGAGGTCCCGGGTTTCGGCCCGTACCGCGGCCTCTTCCCCTGCGTCCTCTGACAGCTCTATCCATTCTGAAGCAGGGAGGTCACATGATAATTATAGATCTCTCAGGAAGAATTATGATTATGTTACACGATGATAATAATGAGCATACACGCTCTAACATAATGAATGCATTAACAATGCAATAAAATGATCATCAACAAGACGTCGGAATATGATAAGATCGCATGAAAGTTTAAGTGAGGTGACATGATTATCTGATGATATTCGTGAAATCATTATCTTGAATAAGTTAACAAGATTGATAGTTCGATCCACAAGATCAACAACTAAGCAATGATATTGACTGAGTGATTAATGAATTAACATGATCGATAAGATCAACAATGATGATTAAGGAGTGTTAACTGATGAATGAATTGCTCCTTATCGTTTGCAAAAGTCACACGTACTCCAAAACAATTAGTCATGAATCAATCGTAGCATTAATATCACATATGGGTTTCTACAAAACATGTACAATCAATGACATAATGAATGTATGAACATAAAGAGAATCTAGTCCTTACACAGGTCATACGAAGCTTCAAGGTCTTGCGATACTAGTCTTCACTAATGACGACTCGATGAATGAATGACTCGTGCAGTCGTACAAACTTAACAACTCACAAAACCTGACTGTCCAGCTTGCCATAACCTGACAGTCCCACTACTACCACGTCGGTAGAGCCACATAACTCACATATCAGAGTATCTCACAACCCAACGCTCTGATACCATCTTCTCTAACACCCCAAAATCCTATTGGGTTATTACAGTGCCGTAGACCCCACGCCAGGAGATCCACCAGGCGAACATGACTAAAATACATCAAATTAACCAACAAGAGAGATCACAGTCCCTACTATGATATCCGACACAATATTCTGATAAGGAATTTCAACGACAAAAGTGGGCCTACATGGCCAAAATGAAATACAATGACATCCACGAGCCTTGCTCGAATAATACAACATGACAACAACTGACACAACTGGAGTACACTCCAACTGACTAACCAACATGAACAACTCGGACTAGTATCGCTATGTCTGAACTCTCTCCTCACAAGCACCTAAAACATGAAAACATGTTCCGCCCCCACGGGGTCAGTCATCCAGATAATGAACATCAAATACATGTATAATATTATATGCATCCAGAGGCAGAATGAAACGGTACAATAATAATAATACGAGATGCTCACAAATCAAGATAGGAACCGAGCATTCGGAAACACTATGCCCACGGCATGCTATTAATACCTGTTCAACAGGTTAGAACATAAATGCCCAACGGCGAATCATAATTATAGAGCATCACAATGAATTACACGACATGAACCAAACCAGAACTGAATTAATTATGAATCACAATGCCCGAAGGCTCCAACGAAAAGTACCAAGGAGTCACAAGGGCCTGAAAGTAACACAGCCGAAGCTGTCAATCAACACAATCACTTGAACCAAAACAGCCCGAAGCTGTATTAATGAGGGCCGAAGCCACTGCACGAAGCCGTATCACAATGAGGGCCGAAGCCACGGCACGAAGCCATGTCACAATGAGGGCCGAAGCCACGGCATGAAGCCGTATCACAATGAGGGCTGAAGCCACGGCACGAAGCGGTATCATAATGAAACCTTCCAATGGCTGTGACCTACTGAACTGTAGGTGTTGGGAACCAACCGCGAAGGTTCAAGCCCCAAACTTACCCATAATAAAATCACCCAATGACCGTGACCTACTGAGTTGTAGGTGTTGGGAACCAACCACGAAGGTTCAAGCCCCAAACATACCCATGACGAGCACTAGCCGAGACTAGCCTCCCAAAACACAATTAATCACAAATGGCAATGATCCCAAGATTACCGAGTTCGCAAGAATGATACTGTGCTGCCTTGAGTCGGCTAACACGACAACAATGATTCATGGATGGGCACCATCCTCGACGGTCCCAATTCAATACCTCGATTCCCTTAGAATGTCCAACCGATAACAATGATGCAGCGGATGATTCAGCACTTTGATTGCCTTAGAATGACCAACTGATAACAATGATACAATAAATGATTGAACACTTCGATTGCCTTTGAACGGCCAACCGATCACAATGATACAATGAATGATTGAATACTTCGATTGCCTTAGAATGGCCAACCGATAACAATGATACAAAGGATGCCTCGGCACCTTTAATCGATTGCCGACGACGAAGACGAGAAACGAATACGCCAATGCCTTCAATCGGCCAATACAACATCAATGACAAAACACCAACATCAATAACAATGATTACAAAAATGTCTTAGATCGACATCAATATCAACAACAATAATCGATACATTGATACCGCGAACCGGCTATCGACAATAACATTAACAACGAGTATCCCAATGCCTTGAACCGGCCATTAATGAACAATAGTAACATTTGGCATAATTGACGAGGAGTATCGTATCGAACGATCCCTTAATATCAATGGACTCATGAAGAGACTAAGGCCCTGTTCTTTTGGACTTATTTTTCGATTTTGATTCGATTCGATTCGATTCGATTCAGTCCATTCGATTGATTCGATTGATTCAGTCCATTCGAGTCCATTGATTCGATTCGATTGATTCGATTCAACTCAGTTCTTCTTCTTATTATTATTATTTCTCTTAATTATTATTATTGTTATTATTACTAATAATATTACTATTATCGTTGTTGTTGTTAATTACTATTATTATTATTATTATTATTATTATTATTTACCATTATTATTATTATTTACCCTTAATATATATTTCAGTTCAGTTCAGTTCCATTCATTTCAGTTCAGTTTAGTTCAGTTCAGTTCAGATTCATTCAGTCCAAAAGATCAGAGCCTAAGTCTCGGAATGATACAACACATTCATACATATATATGATAACATTAATCTCATTGACTAGTACAAGTATAAAACTTGCCTCAAACCGACGGCGAGAAAGTCCTTCCACGATCAACGTCCTTAATGAAAATATCGGCCGCTCTAACCACCTTGAATAACACAAGTACCAACAATTCGCTTAATATACGAATCAAGTATGATCACAACCAACTCAAAAGTCGATACAACACTACCCAAACTCATTGGGGCATATAAACAAACACATTGTAAACAATCTCCTATTGTTTACAACTAATTCCAATTACATCGAAAACCGACCTCCAAGTGAGTGATTAAATCCAAAATAACATCATTAATACCATCAATAATCCAATAGAAATACTCCAATCGAGATTACGACATCTAGTCGAAACCGCCAAAATTCCAAAGTCAACACCCAAGGTGTTCTTGAACAAATACCCAAATGTTCAAAAATTCCGAAAATTACATCAATGAATCCGAATGAACACAAGAATCCAAGGTACATAATCCATATACAACATATCCCAACATGATAGCAAGCTAACTCGAAGAGATCGGAAAAAAAACCCTCAAATCCCAAAATTCAAAGTTTAAAGAAAGTTACCTTGATTTGGAGTGATGAAATGGATGAAATGATGATTAGACTGAACTAGGAACTTGAAGATGATGCTAGATGATTGCAGCTCAAAAAGATCTTCCTGAATTGCCCAAGATCGCCTAGAATGGTTGAGAAATGAAGAGTTGACGGAATGAAGAGTGAAGTGTCTTATTTATACAAATCCCAGCTTAGCGCGCGCTATCTCCTGTTGATTAGCGTGCCCTAGTGGGTTCACCAGGTAGTCCAGTGAACTCTGCCTGCCGCGTTAGCATGCGCTACGTACCTGGTAGCGTGTGCTAATGCCTTCCTCTTAGCGTGCGTTAACCATGTCTAGCGTACGCTACTTGATAGTTGATGTCCAGAATAAAGGAGTCCAGAACCTACTGTCCTCTGCCCTGTTCGAGCCTTAGTGCGCGTTACACTTGAACGTTATGAGTGGAAAATAGCGTACGCTACGAATTTCCAATTCCAGTCTAGTACCTACTCGACTGTCTGCCTCAATTGCATTAGCGTGCGCTAAATGCTGATGCATAGTGTGCACTACCTATACTCCATTAGCGCCGCTAACCAGAGTACGTAGCGTGCGCTATCTCACACACAGACTCCCAAATAGGATGATGATGTTGACAGAATTCCTATCTCGATCTCAAACAGTGATGAATGATGAATAACAACTGATATGCGATTCTAAAGCACGCTAAACGGTGAACACAATTAAATGACTATGAATGATGAATGATTATTACTGACTGAAAAATTTTCTGAGTGACAATTACTGAATGATAATAAATGAATCCACAACCGGGTATTACACCCTCTACCACGGCCCCTCAAATTCCATTCCATACTGAAAGAATCAAATAATAATCGTAAGCACATTTGAATATACGTCTTTGCGTCCAGAATACAAATTTATGATAAGTTAATAGCAACAATGAAATTACATTACAAGAAAATAGTTCATAATGAATTTGTTGTGTCGAGATTTATACACCTCAACAGGCGATCGGCATAAAGACCGGACGACCAAACCAGAGTCAAATAGACCAAGGCAGACTTGTCGATCGAAGGATCCAGAACAGGATCCAGTGCCGAGCGATCGACTGCCAAGGCAATCACCTCCCGGCAACTAGCGGTCGTTCCGAGTGCCCGATCAGGGATGACCGCCTCATGCCACGTGAAGTCAACATCCGCCAAGTCTACGAAGGTCGAAACACGGAATAGAGACCCATGTGCAGATCCAGAAAAGGCGCCGCAGGATAAGGCCCTTTGACCCCAGCCTGTCACCATGTTTTCACCTACCGACAGACCTGCCGAAAGGTCCAAGGTGGGACCTCCCGAGACAGCGACAAGAGATGCGTGTTGTCCTCTCATTGGTTCGCACAGCTGGCTGCCAGCAGCAGCCGTGGACTTTAAGGCAACCAACCCATGTGCTACAGATGATCGACCCCTTATTATAATACAGGAAAGGCGATCGCCCATCAGGATGAAGACATCCCAGCTCCTCCTATAAATAGAAGATTTACAGCTTTCGGAAAAGGAACCCTGGGCTCTTGGCTTCTCTTCTCTATTTTGGTCACGTTATAAACTTCGGAGATCTTTCTATCTCTCACTCTCGAAATCTCTTAACCCAAAGACGGTCGGCAGAAACGAGAACAAGAACTCACAGAGCTTCAACTCTGGTTCTTCCGGCAATCACCAGCACTCAAGAGCTAGATAACTAGGGTCATTACACTCATTGTAATTGTACTCTTACATTAATATTTGTACTCCAACGTATTCGTATTAATAACATCTCGCGAGAGCATTCAAGCCTGGGCCTAACAAACCCGGCAAATCTTGTGTTATTTACTTCCCCACGGACGTGCTCTCACATTTTGTTTGTTACTCGTCCATTCCAGCATATCATCTCCGGATAATATTTTGGGTAACAACAATTGGCGCTTGAAGAAGGGCATCTTAACCTTTATTTTCATTCCGACCGTCCCGAAGAACACTCACTGTTCTCTGGGGCATATACTTGAAGAAACACTCACTGTTCTTCAAAGAAAAACCTTCAGATTCATGACGTCTGCCACCACATCGAATAGAGCCACTCTCCGATCCGCCAGATGCCTTATTTCGGCTCAATCCGAGCTCCAACCTACGGCGGAGGGTAGCCGCGGCGGCGCGAGACTCTCGATCCCGCCCTCGAGGGACGGCCCTAGCCTCTCGCTCGATCAGTTCCAAACAGCGGAACAGATAGAGGAGGCCACGGCCATCCTGCGGTAGCGACAGAGAGCATACGGTACACCCGCAATTACCCCATTAGCCATCCACCGCGCGGGCAAATGGAAGCTCAAGGGGTTACTTGTCGAGCGTGTTAGGATTATGCCCTCGAATGCAACTAAGATGTTGTTGAGTGAGGGCATTGTACTTGTAATTATGTAAACCATTTATATAAGGCAAATGAATGTTTCTTTATTTACTGGTAGTTACTGGCATTCCTAACTCGTAAATAAACATATAGAAACTAGTCCGTGTATTTGAAAGCAAAACGTTCCACTCTTTATTGGATAAAGGGGGCGGCACTGGAAAGGTTATAGCTCAAATACTTAATCGTTCGCAAGTCGATGAAACTTGACTGGGCGTTAAGTTTATGTGAAGACTTGTATGACGTGTTCTTTGACATGGAGAGTGCCTGTCGAACGCTAATGGTTAGTGGGAGCACACGTTATAGGTATGCTAATTGGATTAGTATACTCGAACCGACTCACCCTCGATTCGTCACACGGATTTCACCGGACATCAATGACGGAATCGAAAGGTTGTGATAGGTATTCGTGGACCTTCGACTTGAGGATTTAGTAGGGATGTGCTTGTGACGTCAAGATTTTCATTAGAGTAGTTCGACCCTATAAACCTAAGGCGGGGTCAACTCGACGTGCATCTTGACGGGCAAGTAGCAGTCCTATCAATACCAAGATAGAATTCTTTCTCCCGTTAGTGAGTGGGTTATATGTCCTATGCGGTTATTGGTAGATGAGATCATAAGTCTTTGGCCAAAGCATTGGAGCTAGTTGTATTAGATACACGACAGCTCGATGATCTCGATTTGCATTAACGCATGCATAGCGTCAAGTACAGATAGGGTTTGACTGACCGTGACCCTATAACTTGATCGGGACATTTGAAAGAAGGGTTTATACGTATACTGGTATTCACGACAGAATGGTTCTTGAATGATCCCAATCATTCATTCTCAGTTGGGGTACAGTGTAGGCCACCAGGCTGGCTAGGTGGTGCTACTACTCTTTGATTCCTCCCATTGCTGACTGAGACGGACCTACCGAGTCGCACAATAGGATTGACGATGGAATGAATAAAGCTAATTCTCTCATTATGAATATTAGATATTGGATATCTAATTTGGGACATGGGATGTCTAAATCGATTTATTGGATAAATTGATTTACGGCCTAATGAATTAAATATTTCACTGGGTGATTAATTTAATTCATGAATATAATTATTTCTTGGAGAAATTAATTATGTTATTTTGTATTTGATATGTTTAATTAATTGGATTAATTAAACGACATAAATACATCCTAACGGAACCGGAATTTATCTGTTTGGACTCGCGGGAGTCCGAAACGAACCGAACTTGTCCGATTTCTACGTGGGCCAAACCCCACATTTCCACCCACTTTCATTTGGACCCTTGTTCCACTCTTTAATGTTTTGATCAATGAGGTGGTGGGGCTTTGATTCTCATAATAATGAGATGTAACATGTGAAGAGTTGAAAAAATGAAGAAGACATCTCTCACTTGAGATTCCAAGCCAATTCCAACGTGAATAGAGAGTAGAGAGAGAGAGAGAAAAGACTTCTCCAAGTCTTCTTCATCTTTGTTCATCAACTTCTTCTTCATTTTTCTTGGAGAAAAATTGAGAGAAATTATTGAGAGATATATTATACACTTAGAGTGTAGTAATAAATAGCTTCATCACTTAGCTCTAGCCGTATCCTCGGAGGATAGCAAGGTGATCGTCGTTCCAGTCGTTTCTCCGGCGCGTGGCAAGTAGAGACGCGGTGCTTTCGGCGTTGGATCGTTCAAGAGCTTGGGGAATAGCTCAAGAGAAGGTTATCCATCTAATCAACGGACTACAAGGGTGAGTTTCTATATCTCTTGTGAATTCGTTTTTGATATTCGTATACACGTAGCTCGATCGATCCTCGTAGGATTCGGATCGAATTAATTTTCATTTTACCGCTTCCGCTGGGCCTTCGTTTTAGGCACTGAATCCCAACAGAGCGATCGTCAGGAAGCCCCGATTCACGAGCAGAAGCACTCGCGAGGCGGGACGGTTCCGTTTTCAGCTGCCTAGGTAGCGATCCATCATGGCGGTCGGGGCATTCTGGCCCCAGCCATGAGACGACGGAGCCCGAATCCATCACCAGGAGTTCAGCTTACCCAACTCCCGGAAGGAAGACTAGCCATCTGGCTCCTCCTCGCCGAAGAACTGAGATCGGCGGCGACGACCTCAACGCCTACCGCGGATCCAGGAGATCAGTACATGATCACCTCGGCTCCCGCTCCGAGAGCCAAACCACGAGCGACCAAGCTATGGCGATGGCCGCAATGCAACGCCAGCTCGATGGCATGAAGGCGCTCCTAGAAACTGGGGTAGGCGCCAAGAGAAAGATCGCTGGGCCGAGCTAGCTGCTCGCGGCCCAGATCGAACTTGCCCCCGTGCAGCCAAGGATCGCTCCTCCTCGAACACCTTTATACGAGGGGAGGTCGGACCCCGAGACTCACCTAAGCAAGTTCCGGATCTACATGACCGGATGCGGGGCATCAGACGCGACCAGGTGCCGAATATTCCCATTAACATTGGGTGAATTGGCCCCATAGGTGGTACATCTCATTGCCACCGCGATCCATCAGTTCCTTTGAACAACTCGCGAGCGACTTCACATCGTACTTCGCCGCCAAGGTTGCTCGGCCAGAAGGTCCCCACCGAATGATGAAAATCAGGCAGGGGGAAGACAAATCCGACGAAGACTACATCGACTGGGTGGATGAGATAAACCTCAACGGCGAGCCCGTAAGCGACGAGATCGCCCTCTACTCAGTCCTAGGGGATTCAATGGTCTTTCACCCATGTTCAGGCACCTTACGAAGGACATCCCCCCGACCTACGCAATCTGCCGCGCCAAGGCCGCAGACTTTTTGGCCAGGTGGAGGTTGCTCGCCCTTCGCCAAGGCGAGGGGGCAGAGACGGCAATCGCCAAGTCCAACAAGGCGGTCTCCAAGCAACCGGAGATTTCAGGACCTTCGAGGATGTGGAAGCCCATCTCTACCACAACCTCAATCTATCTCCGGCTCATATTTTCTACGCCATCCAGGGGCGCGAGCGGCTAAGCAAGCCGAAGGCGGTAAGGGACCACGGTCATCTGGACCGCAACAAATTTTGTGCTTACCACAAGAGTCCCGGCCACAACACTGATCAATGCCGCGACCTCCTCAGACAACTCTGGAGATTGTTCGAGGAGGGCAAGCTGGATAGTCTAGTAACTTAGCCGGAGCCCCGGGCAGAAAGGATCAAGTGCCGCGATCGGCGTCAGAACGACGATCACCAGTCTCCCAATCCAATCGCCAGAATCAAACATGGCGAGCCAGAGGATTCATACGAGTCGATCCTCCCAATCAACCCTGGCGGCCAGATCTTTATGCTTCAATCAAGAGGTGGAAACTTCGGAGGTCTTTCCCCAGTTTCCACCATGTCAAACGAAAGGCCACTGCCCAAAGCAACGTCTCTAAAAATGGAGGACTCACTCGCCATCTAATGTTCATCATCTAACATAATGGACCTAGACATGAGATCGCCTCCCTCAGCACAACGTATACCGTCGAGGATCGCCATATAAGATGACGATCCGAGGTAGAAGAGTGCAGCTATGGTCCTGGAGGTCGATGGAACCAACAGCTTCGTCCATGTAAGGTTCCTTTGGGCTGCGATCGCTCGCCCTTCGTTTAAATATGAGGCGGGCGTAGCCGAAGGACCTTCCAAACAAATCTGTGGACACGCTCGCCAGCCCTAAAAGGTTCATCATCTAAACTTGGTGGACCCGGACAATGCGACGCGTCCCTACCCCCGTCACAACGTATACCATCGAGGACCGCCATCTAGCATGACGATCCGAGGTAGAAAAGTGCTAACAAGCCGTGGTCGTGGAGTCGATTAATCCGACGACGCCGCGTGCAAGGACTCCTCCAGACCAAGACCTCTCGTCCTTCGTTTAAGTACGAGGCGGGCGCAGCCTAATGGAGGACCCTCACAATAAAGTGAGTCGCGAGACAAACCTACAGGTGGAATGTCCCTCGCGCACAAGACACGGTCATGGAGGTCGGTCCATCGAACTCCGCGACCGTGCACGGTTCCTCAAGGTCGAAACAATCGGCCTTCCATGAGGAATACGCAAAATTGAAAATCACAAGAACAAGACCGAATATAGCCGGCCAAACGATTGGATCGCCCGTCATTATCTTAAAACGATCGCCAGTGGAACCACCTCACCGCATATCTTCAACATCGGAGCAAGCTGGGGGGCAATTGTTGTGTCGAGATTTATACACCTCAACAGGCGTTCGGCACAAAGACCGGACGACCAAACCAGATTCAAATAGACCAAGGCAGACTTGCCGATCGAAGGACCCAGCGCCGAGCGATCGACTGCCAAGGCGATCGCCTCCCGGCAACTATCGGTCGTTCCGAGTGCCTGATTAGGGACGACCGCCTCATGCCATGTGAAGTCAACATCCGCCAAGTCTGCGAAGGCCGAAACTCGGAATAGAGACCCACATGCAGATCCGAAAAAGGCGTCGCAGGATAAGGCCCTTTGACCCCAGCTTGTCACCATCTTCTCACCTACCGACAGACCCGCCGAAAGGTCCAAGGTGGGACCTCCCGAGACAGCAACAAGAGACGCATGTTGTCCTCTCATTGGTTCACACAGCTGGCTGCCAGCAGCAGCCATGGACTTTAAGGCAACCAACCCATGTGCTACAGACGATCGCCCCTTATTATAATACAGGAAAGGCGATCGCCCGTCAGGATGAAGACATCCCAGCTCCTCCTATAAATAGAGGATTTCCAGCTTTCGGAAAAGGAACCCTGGGCTCTTGGCTTCGCTTCTCTATCTTGGCCACGCTATAAACTTCGGACATATTTCTATCTCTCACTCTCGAAACCTCTTAACCCAAATACGGTCGGCAGAAACGAGAACAAGAACTCACAGAGCTTCAACTCTGGTTCTTCCGGCAATCACCAGCACTCAAGAGCTAGATAACTAGGGTCATTACACTCATTGTAATTGTACTCTTACATTAATATTTGTACTCCGACGTATTCGTATTAATAACATCTCACGAGAGCATTCAAGCCAGGGCCTAACAAACCCGACAATTCTTGTGTTATTTACTTCCCCACGGACGTGCTCTCGCATTTTGTTTGTTACTCGTCCATTCCAGCATATCATCTCCGGATAATATTTTGGGTAACAACAGAATTATAGGGACCGCGAGTGCCACAAAAAATATCATACCGACATCAAGTCGAAACAATTTCAATCACATAATCAATTTTGAATTTTCCTCAGAAAATCAAATAGATGAATCCCACCACAGATTCTCGAAATACCAAGATCAACAAAGAGATCAATTTTGTCATCAATATCATGCCAGTAATTAAATCATGGCTCATGAAGTACATATCGTACTCGGCTCGTAGGGTCAGGCGCTTGCATAGGTCACACATGGCACGAAGGTTTCTTGATGCTAGTTCAATACACAATGACTCAAAAAGAAAATGACTCTTCGATACCATCTTCTGTAACACCTCGAAATGGCGGCCATTACAGTGCCGTGGACCCCCACCACCAAGACCCACCAAGCGATATCAAAATATAATTTAAACACCCCATAAATGTGGTACCGAGCCATAATATTCATCATAACCCCGAGGAGGAGCTTATACCATATATATATATATATCAACTTATACAACAGTACACAGGATCCACATCCGGTATAAACCATACGGAGATGGAATATACCCAAAACAATAATAATAATACATTCGTCCGAATTTATATAAATCGGAAAAGACATGAAATTTCACAGGTTATACATAACCGACCAAAAAGACCCGGGGCCCCCGAAGTAGCATCCTTCAATACCCTTCGCCGTCATCGTGCTCTTCCTGTGCCTTGCCCTTGCCTCGCCCTGAAATACAAGTATTTCGCCCAAACCACAGGGTCAGCTATACATGATAATAATTCTCATGACATTATATAATTTATATATATACATGATCTCAAAGAAACAACCGACTACTGAACATACCGCTCGGGCATATGAACAGTCAGTCCCAAACTGTCGAACATATCCAATCATACACGGAACATGCACGACCAATCAACATGGCTCAAGACGGACATCACAGTACGCCCGATCCAAAAATGTGTCTGTGCACATGTCCACCCCGTATACGGAATCCAGAATATACGTGGGATGGTGTACCTAATTAGCCTCACGAACTACATCTCGTGTGCACGGTCCAATGCGGAAACATCCACACATGACCATCACGTGCCCGGCTAAAAATCATACACATAACCAATCAGCACGTAGATATGACTCCAGAGATGTCACGATGCAGCATGACAACAAAACTCAACAAATTACACAATCATCCAAGAATCGAGAGGACTCATCAAAGTGACAATAATGCTCAACGAGACCAACGGTATCAAAGATGATGGACTTGGGAATACGATCCCACCAAAAAACGGTAATACGATCAAGAATGTCATCACATCATGAATCACCTATTCATAGAGCATTATGCATACACGAAACGAATAATATTCACAAGAATATAATTATCATTATAACCAAGCAAGATAACTTGCCTCATGTGTCGAATTCAATCGATTCGTCTTCTCCGGAATGCGACGGCCGTAAGGACGCTGTTCTTCACCAAGCAACAACACTCGATCAACCTCGAATGAAATATAATTCATTCAACGACACAAATCCGACTATAATGATTATCATAACAATGCTAGCTAGTCGTTGATTTAATGAAAATCGATCAAACAACCATGACAAGTTTATGAAGCCTAAGGTTAAGAATCCTTTTCTCATATTCGAAATTTAGGGATTATATAATTAAGTTAATGATTGGTGATTCTAATTAATCCTTCCAAGGATATCAAGAATTTAAAGAACACTATGAATATCATGAATATCAAGAGCATCCCATCTATGACATATTCGCATGATAATGAAAGTTCTAAGTTCATGATTCCGACTCATTTACATAATCATTCCTATTGGTTCTTCAAGTTTAAAATACTTTTGATTTTCTCAACATCACAACATAATATTATTATTATGACCAACATACCAATGTGAGTTCTAACATCCTATCAACAAAATCCTACCTAAATGGATTTGACAAGGTAGTAGGCATAATAATCTTCAATCTATATCCAAAAACCTTAACATGTTTATAGTTTGAATACAACCTGAATATTCTAAAACATGCCTAATCATATCATCATAACATCAAGGATTCGGAAATCAAGAGTTTAGAGCAACTTAAGAAGAACACTTCTAGGACAAGAACAAGGGTTTTGTTAATCCTTCTAAGATGTATGGTTATAACATCATAAGATTCTTTTAGCACTAAGAACATACTCATAACCCTAATCATCATGATTTCCTATGCATTAATAGCAACATGTTATTCTTACAACTTCTCTAACCATTCAAGAGGTAACACTAACAATATTGTCATGTGAAGAGATCAATTCACCACTAGAAGGGGGGTTGAATAGTGGTAATGCGGAATATCGAACTTTCTCGCGAATAAAGGTAAAATGTGCGGAAAGTAAAAGACTCAAAGATATATAGCGGTTCGGCAACTTGCCTACCTCCTCTCTCCGACTTCTTTTTCTATTGGCTAAAGAACAACCACACACACTTGTCTCGTCTTCTATCAGTCCGAGCACAACAATCGTTATAACCGCTTGTCTTATATTGGTCCAAGAACAACCACTTTCAAAATAAACTTTTTGTATCTAGTGTTCTATCGGAACAAGACAATCCTCACTTACGAATGTTGGAGTGTAATCCTAACAATGCCGGATCAAAGATCCTAATAACACCGGATTAGTGACTCTTAATTCGTTTTCTCTTACGCTCGTGTATGAGTGATGCAACACTCACAACCAATGAAAAGAATACAAAGTATAATAAATGTTACAATGTGTATCACTCTTGTATCTTTTCTTGTCACAACATAGAATGCAATAATAAATAGAGATTTAAGCTCAAGAATGCTTTGAATGCTTGAATGCTTGAAGTTGTGTATTAGGATACCCAAGTGATATGGGTATTTATAGTGTCAAGTCCTTCTTCATATGCTGAAAAAACGTATTATTAGCGTGTGCTAATAATTCTTCACAACGTGCGTTATCAGGCTTTGAATTGGCTGATCTGAACGGTCCGAAAATTGTACCAATGGTAAAATACATGTCTAGCGTGCGCTAGACAGTCTCTCGTAACGTGCGTTAATGTTGGTCAACAGGTCTTCACCTTTGACTTTGAATCGTGTCGGTTTGTCTCCCCATCGTCTCTTTTCCAACGGATAAAATTGTACTTAGTGTGCGCTAGTATTTATTCTTAGCGTGCGCTAGTATTATTTAATATTAGCTTTCCAGATTTTCCGGATCTCCTTTTTGACCTCGGCGTTCCAACAGATAAAATGTTCAACGGTAGGAATTCGAACGCTTAGCGTGCGCTAACTAGTGTTTTGTAGCGTGCGCTACATATTTTCCAGATAACATACGTTAGCTTGTATAACGTACGTAAATGCTTCCCAATTTGAGTCCATAGGCTACTGGACCTCCAATATGTTTCCGGTAGCGTGCGCAAATAATTCCATATAGCGTGCGCAAATACTTCTGAATAGCGTGCGTAAATATTCTTCCGTAGTGTGCGCAAATGATTGCCCTTTTTCTGTCCAGACCTCACTGTCTCTCTGCCTTGTTTAAGTGGGACGCGATAGCATGCGCTGATAATATAGACTTTGCGTGCGCTATCCATCAGGTAGGATTCCAACTTGACTGTAGGTGACTTGCATGTCTGCTTAGTACCCTCGATAGCGTGCGCTACTATGAATCATGTAGCGTGCGCTAGGAACAAGTTTTTCCTTCAATGAAACAACTCGTTGAGATAGATTTTGTTTAAATGTTTTGAATCTAATCATCATCAAAATACTTTAGTCAACAATCTCCCCCTTTTTGCTGATGTCAAATATACCTGCAAAACCATTTAAAAAAATGTCGAATCAAAGTAATTTGTTCGATATGTTAGTATGTTCGGTTTTGGAGTTCTCCCCCTTTTTGACATTAACAAAAAGGAATTCCCCTGAAATGTTGCGTATACAACAAATACCAATCAAATGACATAGGTCAAAATAGAATACATGATTAAGACATTAACGAACCAAAGTACATGTAAAGCAATAAGTATGAAAAACATCGAAGGGAATGCGCATTTCATTAACGGAAATAATCCAAACATTACACACAAATAAACAAAGCATACTACATCAAAAGCATATGAAATAAAGTTTGCTACATCGAGAATCAAGATCCTAAAAACTAAGATGCTTGTCGGATGAGGAGGATGGAAATGGGAAGGACGGATGAGTGAAACGGATAAAGTCTTCAATCAGCCCACGAACTCCTTGAACTTCCGAATGGAGAGAATGAACATCTTCACGGATTTCCAGCTGTGAAGTTTCGATGCTATGCATCCGGGAAATGAGATCACTCTCCTTTTCCTCGGTAAGTGGTTCTCTCATCGGTCGTTTGCCTTTAGAGGTAGTCTTCCTCACAAAGACTCCGGTTTGAAATTCTCGAATGGTGTGCGGCACTCGTCTAGTAATCCGTTCTTCCGGCATCGGCATTCTAGTCCCTTTTTCCACTTGATCATCTTTCTTGTAAAATCATGACAAGCAAGGCTATCGACAAAAAGATAACTAAAAATAATTAAAAGTGCAACGAAATAAGTACAGCAGTAAATGTAGCAACAGAAAGTAAACCCCCCCCCCCCCAAACTTAGGACGTACATTGACCTCAATGGACAGAATATAATATGCACTAAAAATAAGAAGGTCAAGTACTCCCCTACAAATAGCTCACGAACTGGTGCCAGCGTCATCCGGCGAGCTTGCACGCTTCTCGACTACATTATGCGGAGCGTGAATAAATGAGCTTGCATCATCAAAGAGGAAGTTAAGTACGAGCTCTCAAGTTTAACATGATGTAAGGGTTGGGGACAATGTAACTTGATAAAATGATTCGTTGCATATAATTTGAAAATGCTTGGCTTAGCACTTTTTCATTGCTGCAATTTATCAAACACTTGGTATGCACAAGTTAAAATGAAGAACAAGAATTTTAATGGTTAACTCCAAATCCCAAAAATAATAACACAGATAATAGCCATGAACAACGACAACTAACATCCTCAATTCGTTCATAATCACTAATCCCATCACAATCAAATACCATAATCACCATATTCCAACTCTATTTTTGAGAAAACATTGAAGAACAACTAGCAACATATAACTTCAATTCACTTTTCAAATCATGTATCAATTATGGTTGAGAGATCGAGATTTACCTGAAGAATTTGAGAAGAAGACTAAGAGAGGGGTATCGACCGACCTCATTGTGTGATGGAAGGAAGGAAGGAAGGGACCTTGTGCTGGCCGATCGAATGTATGAAGTATACCTTGGGCATTCTCATATTGCGAAGGGGGCCGCGGCACAACATAAGTGAGCCGCGGCCCAGAGTACAGTCGGCCTGGGACTTTTTGTAATACCGTCGGGTGCCGCGGCTCAGTCTACGCATGCCGCGGCTCATTGTGTTAGTGTGCCGCGGCTCATTGGGCCCGTTCCGCGGCATAGAGTACAGTCTCCTGGGCGTTTCTTGAACATTTGGTGTGCCGCGGCTCAAATAATATGTGCCGCGGCTCAGTGACCTGGTGTGCCGCGGCTCAGTAATGTCGTGCCGCGGCACATAATACAGTTTGTTTGGACTTGTTCCATCAACTGGTGCGTGCCGCGGCTCACTATTATTGTGCCGCGACCCATCACTGATTTCCTCCCCTGGGGTGATTCCTGCACAGAATTTTTAAATGAAAACATCAAGACGAGAGGGATAGACGGATCAAAGAAAAATGACGACAAATAAAGACTCTAAAAATGCAAGAAAACACTAAAAATAAAAAAAATCTATAACTAATACTCGGGTTGCCTCCCGAGAAGTGCTAAGTTTATAGTCTTCAGCCGGACTTTTCTCGCATTCATCCGGCGGTGGATAAGACGACACTCATTTTCTGCGTGTCTATTGGATTTCCCAAGTATGCCTTCAACCGTTGTCTACTAACTTTGAATTTTCGGTCATCTTTTTGTACTTCTACCGCCCCATGTGGGAACACTTGAACTACGGTGAACGGTCCCGACCATCGTGAACGCAATTTCCCAGGAAATAACTTTAAGCGAGAATTAAATAGCAACACCTCTTGTCCCGGGACAAACTCTCTCTGCGTGATGTGCTTATCATGCCAAGTCTTTGTCCGCTCCTTATAAAGTTTCGCATTTTCGTATGCGTCGTGGCGAATTTCTTCCAACTCGTTCAGCTGCAAACAACGCTTTTCACCAGCAGATTTCAGATCAAAGTTTAGTTTCTTTATCGCCCAGTAAGCACGATGTTCCATCTCTACGGGTAAATGACAACCTTTCCCATAAACCAATCTGTAGGGTGACATCCTGATAGGTGTTTTATACGCAGTCCGGTACGCCCAAAGTGCATCATCGAGTTTAAACGACCAATCTTTTCGAGACGAGCTGACCGTTTTTTCTAGGATCCACTTCAGCTCTCGATTTGATATCTCAACTTGACCGCTCGTCTGAGGATGGTATGTTGTAGCAACACGATGAGTGACTCCGTATTTTCTCAAGACCGCATCAAGAAATTTATTGTCGAAGTGTGACCCACCATCACTGATAATGGCACGTGGAGTCCCAAAACGTGTGAAGATATATTGTTTTATAAACTTAATTACGACATTGGACCCATTCGTAGGTAGTGCCACTGCTTCAACCCATTTTGAGACATAGTCTACGGCTACCAAAATATAGAGATTCTTATTTGATGGAGGAAATGGACCCATGAAGTCGATCCCCCATACATCGAACAATTCAACTTCAAGTATGGTGTTCAGCAGCATTTCGTGTCGTCTTGAGATGTTTCCCGTCCGTTGACACCGATCACACGCGGACACAAAGGAGTGAGCATCCTTGAATAATTACGGCCAATAGAACCCCGATTGTAAGACCTTCGCCGCTGTTCTATTTCTACTAAAATGTCCACCGTAGGGTGATGCATGGCAATGGTTTAGCACACTGTGGATTTCCTCATCCGGAATACATCTACGAATGATTTGATCAGGACATCTCTTGAAAAGAAAAGGATCGTCCCACAAATAATACTTAGCGTCTGAGATTAGCTTCTTCTTTTGATGGCGTGAGAGGTCGTTTGGAATTGTTTTACTTGCCAAGTAGTTAACTAGATCAGCATACCAAGGCGCGTGTTTTGAACCCAACTTGTAGAGCTGCTCGTCGGGGAAGGTTTCCATGATTTGTGGCTGACTTTCTCCCTTCTCAAGGGAACTCTCTAATCGTGAAAGGTGATCGGCTATAACATTTTCAGTCCCTTTCTTGTCCCGAATCTCCAAGTTGAATTCTTGAAGGAGAAGCACCCACCTAATCAACCTTGGTTTAGCATCCTTCTTCTCCAAAAGGAATTTTATTGCTGAATGGTCGGTCCACACTATCACTTTCGTTCCCAATAGATACGCCCGGAATTTATCAAATGCAAAAATCACCGCTAACAATTCCTTCTCCGTTGTGGAATAATTTCTTTGGGCATCATCGAGTGTTCGGCTCTCATAGTATACGACATGG
This sequence comes from Orobanche coerulescens, assembly GCA_033398695.1. Taxonomy (NCBI): domain Eukaryota; kingdom Viridiplantae; phylum Streptophyta; class Magnoliopsida; order Lamiales; family Orobanchaceae; genus Orobanche; species Orobanche coerulescens. The sequence goes on from CM065807.1 coordinate 35,853,805, forward strand.
AACACCATCCCTCGTCTCTGCCCCAAAACAGCCCCAATGGCAAAGTCGCTTGCATCACACATTAACTCGAACGATCAAATAACAATGATCGGACAACAACGATCAAGTAACAATGACCGAATAGTAATGATCAAATAACACTGATCGAACAACAACGATCGAACAACAATGATCGAATAACAACATTCGAACAATGACTCTGAAGTCCCCACTTCAACTCCAGACATTAAAAGAACTGGTAGAAAGTGAAAGATGTTACTTCCAAACAAGGTTCGCAAGAATCGAACCGAACTCGGAAAAGTCAAGATGATAAATAGATCGATCTGAAACAAGGTCACAACCAGTTCGAACGATGACAACTGAGATATCAAACAAGTTCAAAAAGTATCGACAAACACGTGCAAGTCGATAGAATTTAGAAGGAGAAACTACAGAAGTCAAATATAGTATGGGTATTACATCCGACCTCGTATAAAAGGAATGTCGTCCCTGCAACTCACAACAACGGAAACAAGGTAACAACACAAAAAGCAACCGATGGAAAAATCTCCCATGGGCCTCTCAGAGCCGATCCTGATATCTGTGCTGAAGCGCGAACTCCGAAAGTCTTGGTAGCCAATTCGCAAAACTGAATTCGGTGTCCCTCGAATCCTCACTTGAAACGCATTACTGACGAGAAGGATAATTTACACGTGCATGCCCCGGCACATCACGGTTGAAACACCTCGGCTCGGCATACTGAAAATACAAATGCTAGATACAATGGGGCATAACGTCGCAAAACAAGATAGCGGAGATGCCAACTCAGCACAACAAAGAACCATAACATATATCATATACAACGATTACCATCATAAAGTAATACACACACAAACACTACAGCAACGACGGTATCGTTCGGCGACCTCAACGGCCCGAACGATAACCAGCACATAATTACAAACATCATGAAACAATCACACATGTATCCAAACGTACAAACCCAAGCTTCAACAGCTCACACTCGTGCGACAACACGCAAATCACCACGAGGCGACAAATAGTAAATACCAGTTCACACTTCTCACAGAGGGCTAGTACTACAAATACGTGGCAATGCTTCAACGTTCATGCCACCAATTCGATCATATTCGGAAGTTAACATCATAACGACAAAGCAAGCATCATACATATATTTCCAAATGCAAACGGTAATTGGTAGGTTTTAAAAAAATAAAAAAACCCTTTTGAAAATAATTTTGGAAACACCGATTGATCTTGAGTATCACCCTTCAAAGAAAAATTACAAACGTGAAACATTGTTATCGAGACTTTGGAAAACTATTTCGCATTCGATAAAAATGAGGACACTTTCTTTTCGTGAACAACTTTCGGAAATATTCGACCCTCGGGTTTAAGTAAAAGTGTTTCTAAAACATTGGAAATATCTCCAAACATTTTGGTCCTCGAGGTAGAAGAATTTTGAAACATATTGTGGCACCTTGGATGTACCACGAGAAAATAATTCATTTTAAAAGGACGTCTCGAAATTTATTTTCTAAGATACTCAAGGTTTTCAAAGATAATTCAATGGGCTAGAATGCCCAAAAATTTCAGATAATTACACAGAACATTATAGCGCCGTGGGTCCTACGCCGGAACCCACCAGGATAAAAACCATTTACAAAAATGTCAAAAAGGCCGATGACGGTAATATTTCAAAAACTCATAAAAGCCATTTACAAAATACTAAATACCGTCATAAGAATTTCGCCAAAACGATCAAGGCCATAATGCCAAAAACTCGGTTAAGGGAATCGGTTTTCGAAATAAAACTCAGTCGGTAAAATACCGAAAGCCATTACAAAAGAACTCACGCAGCGGATAAAAGGAATACAGTCCAACATGCACAATCCAATTGAATACATCTCACAGCATCTAGTTTAAACATACAACAAAACCATTCCTCGGAGTTTCTCACGAACTCAATCGTAGATACCTTATTCGAAACCCATCAAGGTTCTCAATTTTCACACCATACCACCCCTCACAGTGGTTCAAAGGTAAAACAACAATAGGCCCAGTTTTATACATATACTATATGTGACACATATTAAATACAATTATATTCACAACGCCGTGCAAATAAAATTATGCACCGCAATTAACTCATTTAGATAAAATCATGATACACAGGTACTTCGCATAAAAGAGGAGACTTACGTCCACAGGCCGCACGGAGATGACGGTCGCCCACGATACTAATCTCATCCGACAACATACCCGACACATTGTGACTACGCACAACTCAACTTGTCACTCGACATCTCGAATGACAAAACCACACCATACTCTACAACTCACGACTCGACTTGACTAGACAGCCTAGGTTTCCACAACCTGCCTTCCGATGCATCCAATGCTCTATCCACGCTTAGCCAAAACTCATCATCACGGGGATCAACAACTTCTCCATTCACCCACTCGTTGCCCCATTGAAAAGCATCTAGAATCAACGGAAGTTCTTACCACTTTCCCACGCCTCTTTTGGAACCTTGTTGGAATCTTCCGGTTGTATTATATATATCCCAAATCATTCAAATGTCGATGCTCTAGTCTAGTCCTTTTCTTGGTGTGAATCTAGATAATATATAATACATATTATTAGTAACTACATTTAAATATAAAAGTTACTCACAAACTCAAAAGTACTCCAATTGCGTTCGCAACCGAATGAAGAACAACAAAGGCCTACGATTCTTTTAACAAACATAGTAAGCTCAATGATAAGACCACCAAAAGCACCCCAACCAATCCACTAAAATATAAAAAGAATAAGATGAAGATTGATAAAAATATTATGTTGTAATATAGAAAGGATAAGATGACGAGATATAAATACCAAGTTAATATACTTAAGCGGGTTTTTTTATCCTAGACAAATTGTCGATTGCTTTCCAAAGAATTTCTTGAATTTTCGTAGTGATCGACCTGGTCACTAATTTTTTCCTCCACATTTGTTTCACCACCATCTTTTCAAGAACATTATTGAACTTCATCCTCAACCTTGAGGAGTATGCTGAATCTTTTTCTTTGATATCAAAGAACTTCCCCGGATTGAGGAATGAAGCCGCTCTAATGGGTTATTCATCCCCGTCAACAATCCTCAAAACAATCAAAAGTGGTTGGGATGCTCTAATACAATCCTCAACATTATTCCAAAACCGTGTCGAAAGGACAACACCATGCACCTTTTCCCCGTAATAGTTCTAGACAACTTAGAATTGACCCAATCTTCACCACCAAACAACCTTTTCAGAGCATCCTTGTTTTCATATAAACTCGTAATGTAAGAAATGCCATAGAAAATCTTGTTGCTCCTGCTCTCACAAGGTCTTTCCCGTCCATCTTCTCCCTCATGGCACTAAGGAATCGAGCATGCCTATACACAAATGTTATTATTCCCTTGTCATGTTTGATAGAAATGTTAAACTCCTTCAACTTGGCAATAACCTCAAGCATTATATCTAAGCAATGTGCGGCACAAGGATCCCGATAAAGTGTAGGATTCCGACTACACAATAATCCACCCACCACCTTGAAATTAGCACCATTGTCTGTTACAATCTATAATAATAAGTCAAGAAAATTCTTAACTTTTAAAAGAGACTTGAAAATTAGTAATTTAGCAAATTATGTAGCTACCCGAATAACATGCTCTCTTCCAATCAACTTAATTTGTTCATCTAACAAATCCGCCAACATCCTTGCATCCTGCACTTTGCTAGATGCATCAACTGTACATAGGAAAAACGTACCCTCCGGACTATTAACAAGAAAATTGATCAAGTGTTTTCCTCCCCGATCAGAAAATCCATCGGACATGAGTGTACAACCATACTGCTTCCAAACATTTTCATGTCTTTCCCTCAGCTTATGTGTCTCTTTCTTCGCTTTCTCAAGTAATGGCACCCGAAGTCATGATAGGTTGGTGGCTTCAAACCCAGGATAAATTGTCGTATGGACTCGATCTTTATCTCATAGCTCCTGGAGTGTGCGACATTGAAGGGTATTGCCATTTTCATAGAAGAAGTTTGTTATGTGCATATACACTCTTTCCGTCTCTTATGCGGTCTTTGTAGAACTTTTAGTAGTTTGATGTGGGGCCCTACAATGCCTTTCCTCAACCACTTCTTCGGGAGGCTTTCTAAGAGTAGTAGCAATTGTTTTGATTTTGAATGAGGTATTGTGAAACACATGGGATGTTCCCGCACTTGACATAGTATTAGAAGCCATGGTTGATTTTGGTCCAACTTCTTCAATGTCATCATCATTATCATCGTCTAGTGGCACATGAGTGTTACTTGCACTCTTTCGGATGTAGTCTTCATCTCTTTTATAATTGATGTCGTAGTTTTTGTATACATTTGGGCATCCCCATAACCACCCGCAAGATGTTTCAATCTTCTAATACCGGCGTGCATTTGTTTATTACAAAGATTACATTGGACAATATCTTTGTTGTTCAAATCGGGCCAAAATGCATTCCATCCTGGATCCGACGATTTAGCCTTCCGTGTCAAATCTGTAGACAAATCGTGGACATCACTTGATGTAGAATCTTCCATCTACGGTAGATCAAAGACGTAAAGAATAAAACCAATTAAAAGAAAAACTAAAAAACAGAATAAATCTAATTATTTACTTAAATAAATAATAAATCATTTACTTGTTAAAGGAATAATACCCATTGTTTGCCTAAGTCTGTTAGTTTATGGGCTTTCCTAGTTAGGGTTTGGCTAAGGCCTGCTTGTATGTATTTCTCCCTATTTAAAGGGAGCTCATCAATGGAATAATACGACGACTTTTGCCCTACATTCTGTCTCAGTTATTTTCCCTTCAACACGTTATCAGCACGTAGTTCCCAACTGAGCAAAGAAAAAATCTCTTGATTTTCTGCAAAAATTTCGGAAAAAAAAAGGAAAAATCGGCTGCCAGAAACCCTAGCCGCCACCTCCCTGCCCTGCAACCGCCGCCCACCTACATCTCCTTCCCCGACCGGTCATCTCCTTCACTGACCTTCGACCAGAAATCGTCGTGAACCCCCAGAACCACCACGGCCTACCTCCAGTCGATTGCTTCCCGTCATCACCTCCATCGCGACCAACTCTGGTCAGACGCCGCGACCCGAATCACGACCATCGCCGACCAACTGATCGCGATTCGATCCAGTCCTAACCCCCGATTGCGAACCACCATTGCAGACTGCCCTATCCATCTCCTTCACGTACCGCAATCCGCCTTCTCCGTTTCTGACCAGCCGCAACCCAAAACAAAGGCCGACCCACGCGACCCATCGTTGGTAGCCCGCCTCAGTCGCCGCGACCCTAAACCCCTGCCCGTGATTTGACGTCCAACCCCAATTTCATTATTGTTCAGATTCAGATCCCGGCCCAAATCACCGTGCCCATCCCGTCCGCTCTGCCTGCTCGTGCTCAGTCAGTCCCACCCGGTTCTAGTTGCAGAGCCGATTGTCCAGCCCGTCGCTGCAATACAGAACTCGGCCCGCGACCCAGACCCAGAAGGAGCAGACTCAACCCGGTTGTTGACCCGCGATCCAGACCCGGTTGCTGACTCGGCCCAACCCGCCAGCAGTCTCGTTTTTGTTTTCCAGTCCAAATTTTCTACTCCTATTCACGAAACAAAGTACACAAATACGAACCCTACTATCTGCAATATGCGAATTTATATGTTTTTAATTACTATTGATTACATATTTATACTCTGCAATTTATTTATGCTTAATTAAAACAAAAGCATGATGCATTCATAATTTTAACTAAATTAAAATAAATTGCTTAAGCAACTTAAATTAAAATAAATTCACGTTGAATTAATAATTATTGCGGCATAAGACACCTCTTTGACTGCATATATACGTGTATAGATATATTCATAGGGCTATGTGATTATATATATAATTATATATATACTTTGCATGCATCGTTAGTTATGGCATGTGTATTAAGTTCATCATTAGTAGAACCTAAAGGACTTATTTCTACTATCTATATCAACTCGAACCGTGATAAAGTAATTTCATCGGTAAAAACCCAATAGCATCGAAAGTAATTTTGACCATATCTTAGTTCTGAAAAATAATAACCCTCCACATTATTGAAAATTTTATCATGGAAAGTACTCACGATATACTGTGAAAATTCATTTTCCTTTTTTTCTTGTCTCAAGATGGCTGATCCAACTCGTCCTGAATTTGACATCTTGGACTCAGAAGGACTTGAGTACCATAGATGGGTTTCTGACGTAGAGACCACTTTTGTCGCTAAGGACTATAGTGCTACCATCTTTGAAAAAGCAGGCGAAGTACCGTCTGACAAAACCAAAGCTAGTGCATTAATGTTCCTTAGGCGACATATCGACCCCAGCCTAAGATAGGAATATCTGCAGTTGAAATCCCCGAAAGAACTGTGGGATGCCCTTAAGGGCCGTTTTGGGAACATCCACAATACCTTGCTCCCAGAGTTGACCGTGCAGTGGAATGAAATCCGCTTGCTTGATTATAAACGGATCAACGATTTCAACAAAGATATGCTCCGTCTGAAGGCACGCCTTAATTTCTGTGGAAAGGACATCATAGAAGATGATATGATTCAGAAAACCCTTTCCACTTTTCCTACTTCTGCTCTTATACTAGCGAACCAGTATAGGCTGGAGTATGACAACAAACGCATCACTACCTTCAATAAGCTTATCAAGCTACTGCAAGTGGCTGAGAGGCATAATGAAGTGTCAGTGAGCAACAATGCCAGGCCCGTTGGGACAAAGAAAATTCCCGAGGCCAATTATATGAAAGGTGGAAAGAACCCCAATGTACAGGGGACTGGTCATGGCAATCCCAAACCACAACGTGGAAAAGGGCGTAGTGGTCGAGGACGTGGTCGAGGACGTGGGGGCTCTTCCAATGTAATGAGAAGACTTGGTGCTCCTGGCTCTACTAGCCAAGAAAAGTATAAAGCACCTACCCCTCCTGACGCTCCTAAAGTCAGAGTTGGCGATGACCGTGCTATCGATGTGGAGATGCTGGACATTGGTACAAGAACTGCCATGCAAGTAAGCAAGTCGCAGCACATTACAAGAAATATAGAGAGTCCAAAGAACGGGAGGCTCACTATATGGAGGAAGATGCTCTCTCTAGACGAGTCCCCCGACGTCAATTTCACAGTCACCGATAATCGCAATGAGCCATACGTGTCACAGTCATTAGAGGCACCCCTTTATGACTGAATGTCATCTTTATGTTTACTTTCTCGTTTACATTTGGCATTGTTACCTCAGAACGATTTTATCGATGTTTTATTTTCAGTAATGGTGTGATGAAACTTTGTTTTTCTAGAACAAGATATTATCATTTCTTACGTTATATTCTTAGCTTTATTTCGAAGTACTGAATATTGCTTGAATGCTTATGGTTCGAAATTTCACTCTTTTCTAAGAAATGAATTGAGGAGAACATGAATGTTCTTAGAATTAGGCTTCTATTCATCGAATAAGTTGCCTGACAAACCTCGGTAACTACAATGATTGGGTCCTCCCAACTCATCAAAGGGCGAGGTAATGCCCAATTCTTGATGTCAAAACGGCAGTCTTCTAAGTTACCGATGCTCTGTATGCATCTAGAGCCCTTCGAACCTTACTTAGCTTCAATAATATACGTAGCAATGGTTTCCAGATTGAAACCCACTATGATAATAGAATAGAGTTTTTTTTATTAATTCTAATGAATGTGGACGTAAACGCATGTTAGAATAACTGATGAGTCGATCTAGTGGATGTACCTCACTATTATTAGGTTTTTAAAATCCTATGTTGTCACCAACAATGTGCTTTGGGACATAGACTCATATAGGCTTTGACAAGATAGACTAGGTCATCCTGGTCGAAGTATGATGATATGTATACTAAAGAACCTGTACGAACATCATTACTTTTCGAGTGAAAATGTGGCAACAACTCGACATAAAGAACAATGTTGATGTTAATCGTGTTATGTCATCTAAAGAACCAGATGCATATCAAATGTCCACCACTTAGTGTTGCAAAGCCTGCTCTTTAGCCAAAGTAGGAACGAGACCTTCCTATGCTAAAGAAACATAAGCAAACATTCCATTCTTACGTTGAATATAAGGAGATATCTGTGGATCCATCCACCTAATATGCGGACCATTTATGTATTTATGATTTTGATGGATTCTCCGACATGTTGGTCAAATGTCGCTCTCCTGTCCACTCAAACTGCTGCAGAACTTCCAAATTAATTTATAAGGACTCACCTCCCTTATCACATCTAAAGGACTCGGTGATGATTAGAGAGTTCACATCAAAAAGTATTTGATGTTTATTGCATGATAGAGATTAATGAATATTATCTCGTCCCATGTGCATATGCAAAGGTTTCACATAAACCACCGTCGAAAGAATATGTATGGTGATTATGTAATTGGTTATGCGCACCAATTTGCATATATTTGCTTGGGATTATGCAATATTGCAGCAATTTTACTTAAATCGTTTATTCTTAGACCTTTTGCTAACCAATTACTTTATGCGTACCAGTTGGTAACTGGATAGCCTGATTTTTGTATTTTAGACCCAGACGGACTTGAGTACCAATTGCGCATAATTGGTTACGCATTATATGTGCCTTCTGCGCCCCACAGCGCATCGGTCTTTATAAACGATTAAGTATTCACGTTGGATAAGAATCTCCAGACGTTTATCCGCTATTTAGAACCTTCACAGTGATCTCTTTACCGCACGATTTGCGGATTGTCACTTTAATGAGACAACCTTCCCGTCGTTAGGGGGAGGAGAGAAAACGTAATTTCTCGGGGAATGACAGGAATTGTCATGCTGTCTCCACTTTGTCTCATTATGATCCCCGAACTTCACAATGTTACCGTGAAGCACAAAGAACACTCGATCTTCAGGATGTAGCAGATTCGATGCCTGATGCATTTACTGATATCGTTCAAGTGACAAGATCTCACATTACAGCTGCAAATGTGCCTGTAAGGTTAGAAGTCCCCTCCAAGGGGCACATCACCAATGAACCGGGTGATGCAACCGCACTTGGTGGAGGTGTGGTTGAGGTCGTGGCTCCCTGCGAAGGAATGGGTGGAAGCCACATGATTCGACTAAATACTCACCCAAGAAATAGGTAGAGTATGGCACAAAATTACATGTTAACCATCAATGAACTCGTTTCATGAGATCATGCTTGATTTTATTATGTCCATGAGTCATGATGAGGGGGACGCCCCGAAGATATGATTCAGAAAATCAAGAATCTCGATGAAATTATGAGGGTGTGGCCTAATCAACCACCCACTTTGATGACATGTCATGAATCATAAAGTACGATGATGTCGAACCTCGCTCGGTTGGATGAAATCAACATAGAGCTGATTGGCCTATAAGAAAAACATTCCAGGTAGAACTAGATTCTCCGACAAAGAGACAGGTATTTGGTGTAGGTAGTGCTAACCTAACCAAGTGTAAAGCCTGAAGGACATAATCGAACCTTTGTCGTAAAGCTTAGTGATAATAGTAGAGTCCTAATGTACAAGGTTCACGAAGTAATGCTTCTCACAACGCCTTGGAATTGGTTACGAGGAAATGTACTCCCACGTATACGTTCCGCTATTTGATTAGCTTAGTAATTTCTGAGGGACTGGAAATGCAGTCAATAGATGTGGTTACTACGTATCTCTATGGGGATCTAGATACGGAGATATATACGGAAGTGCTCTATGGCATTTCACTACCCAAATCAAGTAACTCCAGACCACGGAGTGCGTATTCAGTTCGTTTGAAACACTCACTTTACGGTTTGAAGCAATCCTTAAGGATGTGGTATAACCGTCTAAGTGACTACTTGATTGGGAAGGGATAAAAGAACGATGAACTGTGTCCCTGCGTCTTCACAAATAAGTTCCGGATTCACGATCATCGCAATGTACACCGATGACATACACATAATCGGTCTTGATGTAATAAGAGAAACCACCGGATACTGAAAATTGAGTTTGAGATGAAAGATCTTTGGAAAAATCGGTTCTGTCGAGGCATTGACATAGACATCGAGTTTGTGGAATTCATTACACCGGTCTTCCTATGTCCAGAAGTTTCTCAGGCACTTTAACATGGACAAGGTAAACCCGACTAGCACCCCATGATAGGTCGAACATTTGGATGCAAAGGAAAGATCCATTTCGTCTAAAGGAAAGTGACGAAGAGCTTTGGGAGCTGAAATTCCCTACATGAGTGCAATAGCGCATTATTGTACTTAGCTCAATGTACACGACCTGTTATCACTCCTCAGTTAATCCGCTGACTAGATTTAGTTCAGCATCGACGCAACATCAATGGAATGGTATCAAGAATATCTTCTGATACTTATGAGAAACCATTGATTTGGGACTATTCTTTCCCTACAAGCAGGCAAAGGAAGCTGCTTACGAAAAGGCAAATGCTAAAGTAAATGCTGGTGCCGAAGCAACTACCATAAAGTATGTGTTGGTATGAATTGCTTATGTTTTGGAAATCGACTATGCAAACCCCTTTTGGGTACCTCCTCGAATCACGACAAGATTATTGCTTTGCATGAATCAATCCGTGAGTGTACATGATTAAGAACTATCATTTTACATGTGTGAGGAACTAGCGGTTAAGTACTGCCACTGATGAGCATACTTACATTTTTGAACATGATGTAACTTGTAAATCCCCTTGATTGATGGAATGATCATAACGGGAAATATGTGAGATATAACGTAACATACTCACATAGGTTGCACTCTTTTCCTTAGACCAAGGTTTATTTTTCTCACTGGGTTTTGTTACTTGGCAAGGTTTTTAACGAGGCAACGATATATGAATGTAAGCATTAGGGGGAGCTGTAGAGTTTTCCAACTTCCGAGATTGATGCAAAGATCACAAGGAAATGATGATTATAAAGAAACTTAATCACATGTGTTGTACTCTTTTCTTTGACCAAGGTTCATTTTCTCCCATTGAGTTTTGTTACTTGGCGAAGTTTTTAATGAGACAACAACTACTTGATTGATGTACAAATTAGGGGGAGATGTAGACTTGAGGGGGAGTCTTACATCTACACCGTACGTTATACTCTTTTCCTTCCAATGATCATTTTTCCCACGGGGTTTTTATCACTTGGAAAGGTTTTTAACGAGGTAACAAGATGTACGATTTTAGGGATCGATGGAATGGTCACTTTAGTAGCGCTATGATCAAATGTAACGATCATATGAGAGGATAGATTCAAAGGACGAAGTCTAAACTTGATGTGTCTAAATGCTGTACTCTTTTCCCATTTTTCCCACTGGGTTTTTGCTTGACGAGGTTTTAACGAGGCAACATGACATGCGCTTGTAGACTAGGCACAAGGGGGAGTGTTAAAGGAATAATACCCATTGTGTGCCTAAGTCTGTTAGTTTATGGGCTTTCCTAGTTAGGGTTTGGTTAAGGCCTGCTTGTATGTATTTCTCCCTATTTAAAGGGATCTCATCAATGGAATAATACAACAACGACTTTTGCCCTACATTCTGTCTCAGTTATTTTCCCTTCAACATTACTTTAGTTTTAAGAACTAAAGCTAAAAAAGAATTTAAAATTAAAAAAAGGCAGAATAAATCCTGAGTCTCTCGGGACTGAAGAATAAAACAGAACAAACAAGTAAGAAGAGAAGGAAGAGGTTATAGGAGAAGAATCTTACCGGAGGGAGCAGTCCGTGACTCGGCTGCGGCGGGAGCAATCACGTCGGTGGCAAGATAAGTTCTCTCAGGCTCTGCTCTCGCCTCTCGTCTGTTTTCTCCGTTCTCTTCGGTCGATAGTCGGTAGATGGAATTAGGGTTTTCTTGATAGCATGTGTTTCCGAGTTTTTTAACCGAATAAGAAAATGGGTCGGGTTACGACCCAGTCGAGTCGGACCGCCTAATCTTCACTAATCGATCGACTAACCCTACTCTCCCCAGTCGAGGAGCCCAGTCGGGCGAGTGATTCCGACTGTCGACTAATCGGCAACTAGTCGTCGACTAGTCGACGACTTTACAACCATGTATCTAGTCGACAACTTTACAACCATGTATCATGGACCCATCATCATATCATCATCAGTTGCACGCCCGCACCTTAATCCCAACTATGTTGGGGTTGGTGACATGAAGATTAGTGTCGATTAATTCCTAAAATTAATTAACACTATAAATTCATGCAATAAGCAAAGTGACAAATTTTACGCCCGGTACTCTTCGTGTCGCAACCTTCATATAAAGGAGAAATGAGATGAAATTCCAAAATCGGCAATATATCATTGGTTTTTCCAGTTACATAGAAAATATCACGAAACAACGATGAATTTAGATAATTGCTATAGTCATGTCGCATTACGTGGTTGATATTGTAAAAATCAACACGTACGTCATTGAACATGACTCGTATCATGGACCTACGGTGGGATAATTTGAAAGGGTGTATGTCATTTATTCACTTACCTCTTATATATTCTTTACGGGTTCATTGATGTAATAATCTAAGCAAGCATAATATACACTTATCTTGATCAACTCCTCTTTGAATGATTTATTGCTTGCTTCATTTTGAAGATTTTAACTTAATGTTATGTTATCTTCATGAAGGACGTAAACTCTGAGGCTGATGAGCAGGCTAACTTGGCTGTCGAGCTTGCTGGTTAGGGCCGATTTTCTTATTAATTGTTAATTAAAGCTCTATTTAAGCAGTTAATTTGGATACATAATATGCAATTACAGAAGGACTGGTTCAAGAGGAGATAGATAAATAGCTCGTTTGTGGCCGGGGAAGGTGAAAGTCGGCACAGATGGAAGTGCATAGTCGGAAAATTTAAATGGTTCTGTGATCTCTGAGTTTTTTTAATCTCGATTTTCTTTTGGGGGGTTAATGTTGATTTTTTCTATTTATACCAGTCTCATTATTTGTTGCTGGGCATCGAAAATCCATCAGGTGAATGCAACTTATACAGTAATGATGTTGTCATCTTATCTTGTAGATTCATTTAGCATTCGATCACTCTTGTTTGCAGTGACGTTAGGTATATACAAGTCCAATCATATTTAGAACAGCAAGCCTTATAATGTCTATAATGATTTTGGATGCTGGATAAAATATACATATAATCCATCAGTTCGCCAAAAAGTTATCCCTTTGATTTCGGCACGAATTTTAAGAATTTAGTTGAATGTGTTGTGTGATTGAAATAAAAGTCCATTTTTATTGTAGTGTTAAAGTGAAACGTGGGATATACTTACTAAAAATGGAAAGAGGTAAGTTTTTTGTACACGGATTAAAATGGCAAAAGGAGTATGTAGTTTCTTGATGGAAAGAGTATTTATTTATATAAAAATATGAATTTATTTGTTAATTATACATAAATGTTTGTCTCATAAAAAGTCCAACCACATCACTGTAATATTTAGAACGGCAAGCCGTATAATGTAATGTTTTGTCTCATGTAGTACCTCGACGTCCTCAGTTCTTTAGTTGTGTTAGAGAGGGTTGGGACTTTTGGAATCGGGAACCGCAGAATCGATTCGAATCGCATCGGAATCGACGGTTTGGTTTGGTTCCTAGCAACAAATTTTTTTTTTTCGGTTCGGTTTGTACTGTTAGTAGTCGGTTAGGTTCGGTTCGCGGTTCCTGTCTGTTTTAAAGAGGAACCGATCTGAACCGCAAGAAACCGCTCGAATCGCACTAAACCAGGAAATCGACCCTCTGAATATAATATAATATAATATATTCTTATTAAACATAATTAATATAATATAAAATAATATAATAAATTCTTAATAAAATAAAATATAATATAATATATTTCGTCCAAACCATACAAATTCGGTTCCGGTTCGGTTCGGTTCCTGTGTGGTTCGGTTCCTGTGCGGTTCGGACAAAAAACTGGAAAAATCGAACCGCGAAAAAATTATGCGGTTCGGTTTCGGTTCCTGTATTTTTCCCCCAGAAACCGAAAAGTCTCAGGCCTAGTGTTAGACATGTTCTTCTGGATTTATTTTTTAATTTTTCAATTCAAGTCAGTTCATTCAGTTCAGTTCTTCTTTTTATTATTAAAATTTTTCAAAGTTAGTTCATTCAGTTCAGTTCTTCTTCTTATTATTATTAATAATCTGGATTATTATTATTATTCTTATTATTATTGTTGTTATTATTATTATTGTTGCTGTTGTTGATTACTATTATTAATAATAACGATTACTTTTGTTGTTTTTGTTGATTACTAATATTATTATTATTTATCATCATTATTATTATTATCGTTAATGTTATTAATATCATTAATATTATTATATTACAATAACGTGGTATTAGTAATAATAGGCATTTAAAATGAAATTACAAGAATCATTAGTGATCCAAGAATCAGTTGACACTGTCCATTGCTAGTGAGAATCAAGTCATTGGCAGCCATGACAGTGCTCAAGAGCATCATTACATCAAAGACTACATTATAAATGTTAAAGAATTAAAACCCTCAAAAGAACATCAGTGAGTCACTGTTAAAAACCCGCATCATTTTTTTCCATGTCATCTTCGTCGTCGTCTTCATGTTCACTCTCCATTCGATTTGCTAGCCAAATTTGTCTTGCTAAAGCATTTTGGACCTTGGGCATGGTTTCTTTGCGATCGTCTTCAAACATAAGTGGATTTGCTCTTCCTTGACCATTTGCATCATGTTGTATAATTGGTATCCCAAACATGTGCATTCTTATAAAATTATGTAGTGTGAAAGTGGAAACAATAATTGTCATTTGATACTTTTGTGACATTTGAAGCATATTTTAACTGACCAAATGCACATTTTGCTTTTATCCTCAATGATGCATGACGATGGTTGAAATATTCTACCTTCCACGTTTAATTATATTATTATATTATATTTATTATATTATTATTATATTTATTATTTTCAATATTTGTTATATCATTATTATTATTATTATTATTATTACTTACTCTTAATATATGTTTCAGTTCGGTTCAGCTCCGTTCAATCCAATTCAGTTCCATTAAGTTCAGTCAGTTCAGATCTATCTACTTCAGTTCAGATCGATCTAGTTCAATTCAGTTCAGATCCATCCAGTTCAGATTCATTCAGTCCAAAAGAACAGGGCCTTATACTAATTGCTCCATCCGTCTCATAAAATTTTATTTTGGCTAATGTTTGCCTTTTTAAATTTTAGTCATTCTATGCGAGGTACATTTTTTTTATTATACATTTCCCCCTTCAAACATCTAATGTTTTAATTTATAGATAGAGTGGATAAGGTGTGATGATGGTGCCATAATTGGATTAAAATAGTCAAATTATTAGATTATGAAAGAAAATTTTTAACTCTGGGAGACCAAAAGAAAATGTTGATTGTTGGAGGTTCGTTGGTTGCCTTAAAAGAAAAAACTTGCTCGGTTGTCGTAGATTTGCCAAAGAACTGACAGGTGGCCGCACTAAAAAAAAAGATATTGACCGGTTGCCCTAGGCGGACGCAAAACACCAAAAAAAAAGGACTGGTTGGTCGTTGGCGCACAGGTCGACATGTGGCCGCACAAAAAAAAATGGTTGGCCATCGGAGTTCTGCAGGCAGTTGGCAGGCGACCTGTCGGAAAACTCCAACAGGAACGAAAAAAATTAGAAGATTAGTTGTCCATTTAATTCAATACTAATGATTTTTTGGAAGTTTATGAGTATGTTTGCATTTTTGATGTTATTAAATTTAACACAAAAGTAAGGGGTAAAACGATCTTTTCAGGTGCACAATACGACGACAAAATGGCACGGTGACAATGCCATAATAACCTTGGTGCCATAATTGGATTAAAATTTTAAATTATCAAATCACCTTGCTAAAAAAACTTCTTAGCTGCGAGGCCAAATAAAAAAACTGTCGGCCATTGGATGTTCATTGACGGTAGTTAAGGATGCAAATGAGTAGGGTATGAGTATGCCTTTCTCATATCCTACCCCAACACAAATTACCCTTCTGATACCCTACCCCATTACTCAATTTTTGTTACGTGTAGGGTACGAGTAATTTCCGTCCGGTACACGGGAGCCCACGTTTAAACGGGTTGCCTATTCAAGTTTAGTTTCAATCTGCCCGATAATATCCAATCCTACTTGATCCTACCCAACTCTACACTGCCCTACCCTATCCAAAAAGTCCTCATAAAATGCATTTTTTATTCCTTTTTCTTGAAAAAATACACTTGATCAATAATAAAATATTAACAAATAATATTATATAATAGGATAAAAAACCTTGCAATAAACTAAAATAAGTTCCATAATATAAGATGTAATTACCAATTAATTGATTTTTTAATATAATATAATAATTATTATATATATTCACTACATCATAATATATCTAATAATAAATATATTTAACCAGTAATCGGTTAGGGTAATCGAGTTGGGTGGACGGATAAATTTTAAATTCATACCTCCCCTATGCTAGCAGAATTTAGCGGGCACGACCAGTGTCCTACCCGCTACCCGAATTTTCAGGCAGTACCCTACCTTTTTACCTGCGGGTAAAACTGATAGTCCTAATGGTCATAAAAGAAAAAAACTACTCGACCGTTGGAGGTCAGCCAACAGTCGACAAGCGGCTTGGGGAGAACAAGCCGACAGGCAGCTGAAAAAAATTATAGAGCGATTGTCGGAGGTCCATGGCGGCCCCCACAAAAATATGACTGGATGTCGAAGATTTTTTGGGCGGCGGCAGAAGACCTGATGAGGACAGGCCGAGGGGCAAAAAGGAAAAAATAATTCGCCGCCAGAGAACTGGACGGCGAGAGGCTAGAGAAAAAAAGAAAACTGATCGACTGACGGTCGGCGACCCCCCGGAGAACAAGCTGCTGGGAGCCAAAAAAGAAAGCTGGTGAAGTCCACTAAAATATAGGTCGGCAGGAGGCCAGAAGAAAGAAATTGATTGATCGTTGGAGGTTCTTTGATTGTCGGTCGGCCATCCGTCGGAGAACAGACATGGGGGAGGCTAGGAAAAAAGACGCCGGCGACTGTGGAAAGGCCACCGGAAGAAAAAATAATCACCAACGACACATCGGAGAAGCAGTGGCGCGAGGCCGGAAAAAAAAAAAAAAAAAAAAAAAGGTAGGCCGCCAGAGATCCGCCCGTCAAGAACGAAAAAAAATTAGAAGATCAATTGTATTTTTAATATTATTTAATATTTTGAGAGGTACAATGCTCTTTTTAAGTGTACACAGCCCAAAAATGAAAGACATTAAGATAGTTCTTTCATTATTTATATCACATATATAGAAGGCTAACATATAATTAGATATCAGTTTATCGAGGGATAATAATCAGCATCAACAAACTTAAAAAAGACTTTTGTTATAATATACCTTGAAAATGACATTTCAATTACTCCTTTGTTTTTATATAGTGTGAATGACTATTATGCCCCTGATGTAATTATGTAATTACGATTGTGCCATCTGAAGTTTTCCTATAAATAGGACTTCAGTTATTAATGAAAAACACACCTGAGAATCATTCTCTAATTTATCTCTTTAATTTCTCTCTCTATAATATTCCGATTTTACAACACGTTATCAGCACGACTCTAACCAAATAAGTAATATGACGAGAGTATGCTCTACAGTTGCATAGTATAAATGATCCTCTGTACCAGAAATCAATTATTACATCTGACAGCCAGATTTTTTTTGCTTCTTCCAGCGTCGTGTCTCGTGTAAAGAAAAAACACACACACACTACACCCACCAAATGGTGAACTTTATCTCTGGTGGTAGTAATAATAATAGTAGTAAGTGGCAAGACTTAATTTTTCAGGCTTTGTTTCTTTTAGCAGTGGCAGTGGTGGTGTTTTCAGAACAAGGCGGCGCTGCCTCAAGTAGCTGCAATTTGTATCGAGGCAAATGGGTCTATAATTCTTCTTATCCTCTCTACAGTTCCTCAAACTGCCCTTTCATAGACGATGAATTTGACTGCACAAGATCCGGCCGTCCTGATATAAAGTACCTCAAATATGCCTGGTCACCAGAATATTGCAGCTTGCCCAGCTTTGATGGGAAGTTTTTTGAATGAATGGAGAGATGGCCGTCCTCACCACCTCATACGCCGGCGAAGACACCACGGCTAACCGGAACATGCTGGCGGTACTGGTTTGGGTGTTCACTTGATGGCTGACTGAGGCGGTTCCGATGCCGATAACTGACAGCCAAAGTTAATCAAAATCTCGATTCAAGTAGAGATCTACTTGCTCCATTCATGAGGTAATTTCTCTATGCCAATATGTTTGTTATATTAAAAAAAAAAATCACCCAAAAAAGGGAGGAGACGGGAAGCAGAAGAATAATAAAAAAAAAAAAGAGTCACGGAAAGACGTAAAGAAAAATAATAAAGTAAAACATAAAAGAATAACTATGAATTAAAAGAAATCAACACGGTGGAGAGTCTACGGACAAAAAGAGGAGGTAGAAGAAAATTAATAAAATAATAAAAAAAATAAAATATTCTTTTAATTTATTAAATCACACGTTCGTTTTTCTTACATATAAGATACATATGCTATCAAAATTGATTTTTCTTGATACAATCGTGATCCATTTTACGAGAGCTTCAATTTGATACTAATATTGATATGGGTATTAACTCTTTTCATATATGTCATTATTAAATTTATTACGACGTACAAATTAATATCCAACCCCGGAAACCGCAAAGATTTATGAATACATACTCTTACGCGTGCTATTAACGGCAGTCGATATTTCGACCTATATCTTCACAATGACTATTTTGCGGAATTGATTGGACGATCCTGCTCTGGTAGAAGCAGTTAATTATTTTGCATTTTAAATTATGTCTCTTACTTATCTCAAAGTGGTGGTTTAAAACCACATATTTATTACGTTTATTTTATACAATTATAATACCTCCCATGTGATGAGTTCAATTATCACAAGACAGATGGTTTTACATGTACGCAATTTATATATTATATATCACCATCGTGGTTGGTTATACCACATGAATGATTCATAAATCCTGCTCTCGAAGAAGAAGCAGTTGATAAAAAATAAATCCTACTCTGGAGAAGTAGTTGATCGATTATCTAAATCCTGCTCTGAAGAAGCAGTTGAAAGAAATAAATCCTACTCTGAAGAAGTAGTTGATCAATGATTCAAATCCTGCTCTCGAAGAAGAAGCAGTTGATGAAAATAATATCCGATCTCCATAATTATTAAATACGAACGGAGAAAATTGAGCAAGTGCATAAGCTATCACCGATTAATTAAAGAAAATCCCATGCAAACTGCCTGATGGGATCATTTGACAAGTGATATGAAAAACTATCACTGGAAAATAATTGCTCAATGAATCCCATGTTGATTATATTACATGGTGGGATCATTAAAATCATATTGATTGACAATATTCATGGGGAAACATATATCACATATTCGTGAAAATAATGTAATTGCATAAAAGCAGAAGATGATCTTATTATTGCTCTGGAAGAAGCACACAGTAGTCGAAATGAAAATATCGAAACTAGCTGAAAGGCAGTAAACACTCGACAATATAAAACGCGAAAAAGAAAATACATATAAAACCCATAAAAAGAAAAGGGGTGCGTCTCGAGAGTATAAAACTCCCTAACTCTGCCACCCCTTGCATCAGGGTTTATAATGAAAGATCTAAAGGATCTAAACTTCTTTTTCGTTTGGCGCCAATAGTCTGTGGCTGATGAGCTTTGACTTCCAAATTCTTAACTGAAATATATGCCTGAAACTTTATAAGTAGATCAGCAACAGTGTCAGCACATATTATTATATCTCGTGATGGCTGAGATATAAACTTGTGATCTACTCCTTGATCCAGAAAGGCAAGCAAATCGTTAAAGAAATTATTAATATTCAACAAACCTATAGGTTTGGTATGGAAGTCCCGCTCAGCCCATGACGTGATGTTGAATATCTCATTGAGTGTGTCGTAGCCACCTGGAAGAACAATAAAGGCATCACTATTATTCACCACATACATCAAGCTATCATGCACAGACTGTGCTTGAAGCATCAACCTAGTTGAACCTCCTATACTACTGGTTCTGACTGTGGGAAAGTGTAAGGCACTTGTTACACTTATTCTTCTATTTTGTGCAGCATCTAAAAGATAACCCAAAAATCTATGATTACTCCCACCATACAATATATCAATTTTGTGTTTTCCTAATTCTTTTACGAACTGATACGCCATATCTACATGCTAGATATAACCTATCAGTTTGGATCCACCTAAAATACATATAGTTTTAAATGGATGAGATCTATATGAGGATTCTGAGAACTCCATCTTTCTACACTAGACTTTCAAAATATTTTTATGAGAGACACATTTTCTAATTTGTGGATCCCAAATTTAAATAGCAAACTTCTTACTAAACGACAAATAACTTCACTATTTTCATTGAAAAATGAGCGGCAGATAAGTCATTATTTTTGACAAAATTGCAAAAAGAAAACGAAAGATATGATATTATATTTTTCAATGAAAATGACGTTACCGATCGGCAGCTGAGAAATTTAAATATTGGAAAATAATATTCATCAACTTGCATTATTTTTCTATTACCTTATACCAACTTTGATAGAACGGACTTACAAACTGGATCTTTTGAGATTAATTTTTCATGACTATAACGTTCCCGTTCATCCTTAAATTGTATCCACAAAGCCATTAGTTCTCGATGAACGTATCCACTCGGATGTGCATCAAGAATCTGTTGAATATCATGATCCATAGATTCCTTACTCAATCCATCCTTGATAAATGCTATTTTATCTTCTCGATTTTTGGATACAAACCCCACAGATTTGCATCATGTGTCACATGTCCACTGAGCACATTTATAACACCCACCTAATCTTTTTGCTCTCCGTTTCTTTTCAAAACTACTCTTACCTGTACCTGGCATATACTTAAATGAATTTGAAAATTTGCCAGATAGTCAAACTTGTGCTTCGATTAACCATCGAATATCTTCTGGGATGCCATTTCTCATTAGCACCCTTAATCTTTCGAGTCGAGCTCGATAAATTCTTTTTATGATATTCACTGGAAGAGATGGATAATATTTACGAAGATTCGAAAGCATTGAATCCATTATGATATTCAAACCCTCGGTATGGGTGATTGTGAATACAATGATAATCTATTTATAGATTGGAATACGCGTATGAGATTTGACTCCGCGTCCTGAAGCATATGAACTACGACTCTATATTTGAATAATGAACATAATATGACATGTGGGAGCGACGACTCCATGTTGAAAATGATGTGCAATAATGGCACCGAAAAATGATGTGATATGCCGGCAAAATATCTATACGGTGATACAGACATATCATGTCTTCAAATATTTGTTCTCGATTAATATCACTACTAGCCAATATTGAGAATGAATCCCTAATAAATTTTGGAATATATTAAGGGGGAGTATGGGCCCACTTCCTCTACATGTGAACTACTAGATATTATGGATCCACTAGATAGTCACATGTTTATATGACTTGTAATCAGAAATTTACGAGGTAATTTGCTCACGGTTTGAGCATATATTCCATATCATATTGAACTAGTAATATATCCCAAATAAATTTGAATAGATCCGAGAAAGGATCAAGATATGCGCATACAAGTGGGATATCAATTGGCGCACTATTTGAAGTCCTCCAGCCAATATCGAGAACATAATATACAAACTCCCATGACTGAAGATGAATACTGAGATACTGGCATACGAGTTTGGTGCTCAAGAAATCTCTTAGCATGAGGGGGAGTATTGGTAGTTGGAAATATGTGAAATGTATCACACTATATCCTCACAACTGAAATATGAACTTGAAGTTCAAAGATGCATGACAGATTATTAATCTTTGGTACCAACTACAACTGCTTTGATAAATACATAATAATTTCCCGAATATGAATCAAAGGAAATGATAAAAGGAGACATATACTTTTGAGAAGTATATAGACATAACCACAATGTGTAATCCCAATGGATGACTGATAATGAGATATCTCGGCAAGTTATGTTGCCATGGGGAAGTAAAAGTGTCGACGCAATATAGCGCTATGAATGAAATGAGGATATCAATGATTGGAAAGAGGATATCGATAAATGATATGAGAATATCCATGATTGTGAAATATGGATATTGGAAATAAGGATATTAAAATCCATGATTTGTGAAAATGAGGATATTGAAATCCATCAAAAATTGAAATATATGCCCTTATAATAAAATGAAATATATGGGCTTACTGAAAATGACTCGTAAGGAGATTTTGAACATATTATCAGTGCGTGCAGTCACTCAAAACGTTGTGAACGAAAATTATATGTTGTACTCTTTTCCTTGACTGAGGTTTTATCCCACTGGGTTTTCCCAGCAAGGTTTTTAACGAGGCAGCCTAATCACAACAAATATGGAATCTCCAAAAGAAATTTGGAATATATTGCAATGAATATGAGTCCGATATTACAAACTGCACTGAAAATGATACTCGTACTAATCCCTAGAGGACCATTGAAATGCTTGGGGCATATTTATATAAAATACGCGTTGCACTCTTTTTCCCTTGATTGAGGTTTTGTCCCATTGGGTTTTCCTAGCAAGGTTTTTAACGAGGCAACTGGAATGACGTATTAGTATGAATAATGTACTCTTTTTCCTTCATTAGGATTTTTCCAACCGGGTTTTTCCTAATAAGGTTTTAACGAGGCATATTCATGGCATAATGAGGAACACTACAAAGATCAAGATTATTCCTCAAAGCTTGAAAATAGAAGGAGTTGTTGTACTCTTTTTCCTTCGATCAAGTTTTTCCCACTGGGTTTTCTTGACAAGATTTTAATGAGGCAACACATGAATACTCCAACGAATGATATACATGACAGATTCACTCAGTTTTTATCCCACGAGGTTTTACTGAGACGGCACAAGAATATTCATACAAGAGCTATCGAGATAAGGGGGAGCAAATTTACGAGATCACCGATTGCTGAAGTTTTATCCCACGGAGATTTCCTACCAACATTATGATGCAATATGATATGATTGCCACAAGCTTCAATACAAACAGTTTGAAAGTTTTTCTCCCATTGGGTTTTTCTTGAAACTAGTTCAGCAGATATTTATGTAAATAGTCATTCAAGGGGGAGTGTTATAATATACCTTGAAAATGACATTTCAATTACCCCTTTGTTTTTATATAGTGTGAATGACTATTATGCTCCTGATGTAATTATGTAATTACGATTGTGCCATCTGAAGTTTTCCTATAAATAGGACTTCAGTTATTAATGAAAAACACACCTGAGAATCATTCTCTAATTTATCTCTCTAATTTCTCTCTCTATAATATTCCGATTTTACAACAACTTTGATAATATTAATAATTGTTGATAGATTTTTGTGTTTAAAACACTCGTCCATACAACTCATCATTTTGTGCTTCAACTTAATTTCAAATTTGTTGCCCTCCCTAAAAGTCAAACCTCTTACTCTAAATTAAAGATTAGTTGCAACTCCACCTAATACCATTTCGACAGTACAAAAAACTGCCATAGGGGCTTTATATTTTGCATTAAGACCCTCCCTTTTGACTTGTCTTAGGCTATTGATTATTATTATGTATGTGTATATATGTTCCAAGTTCATGAATTCTTGTTAATTAGTCTTGGTTTATGCTATATTTGAAAAACAAAATATATGTCAACCATGTTATAAAACCGAAATATTTATAGAGAGGGTTTAGAGAGAATAGAGAGAATGATTCAGAGGTATATATTTCATTAATAACTGAAATCCTATTTATAGGAAAACTTCAGATGGCACAATCGTAATTACATAATTACATCAGGGGCATAATAGTCATTCACATATTATAAATACATTATCTTGTTACGCATTACGAGAAGTGATATACTTCAACAATTCTTAACACTCCCCCTTGAATGACTATTTACATAAATATCTGCCGAACTAGTTTGAAGAAAAACCCAATGGGAGAAAAACTCTCAAACTTTTTGTATTGAAGCGTGTGACAATCATATCACGTTGCATCATAACGTTGGTAGGAAACCTCTGTTAGATAAAACTTCAGCAATCTGTAATCTCGTAAATTTGCTCCCCCTTATCTTGATAGTTCTTGTATGAGTATTCTTGTGCCGTCTCAGTAAAACCTCGTGGGACAAAAACTGAGTGAATCTGTCATGTATATCATTCGTTGTTGGAGTATCCACGTGTTGCCTCATTAAAACCTTGTCAAGAAAACCCAGTGGGAAAAACTTGATCGAAGAAAAAAGAGTACAACCACTCCTTCTGTTTTCAAATCTTTGAGGAATAATCTTGATCTTTATAATTTTCCTCATTATGCTATGAATATGCCTCGTTAAAACCTTATTAGGAAAAACCCAATGGGAAAAATCCTAACGAAGGAAAAAGAGTACATTATTCATACCAATACGCCATTCGTGTTGCCTCATTAAAAACCTTGCTAGGAAAACCCAATGGGACAAAACCTCAGTTAAGGGAAAAAGAGTGCAACACATATTTTATAAATATGCCCCAGGCATTTCATGTAACACCCCCAATCCGCTCAGGGATATTACACGCCGTAGAACCTTTCCTCAAGGATCTACCAGGCTGGTAACGACATTTAACATCTCGACAATGCCTTCGAGGCTACAATGACTCAGTAGACCGATTTGGTCTTTCCACAGATACATACAACTCAAATACAACTCATGCCCACGCAGGGGACAAAATACAACTACACCGTCTGCATTTAGGGAACAATACAATGAAAATAAAGTACAACCGAACCAACACACGATGTACGGTTCCTCATGTGATTAGTATCGATCATCTTTCATCATCCTTCATGCCGACCCTGTGTTATGCTCCAAAACCTGAATGCAAAAACAGACATCCACCCCCCGAATACTCGGGGGTTAGCAAAACTCCACTGTTTTGCTAGTGCAAATACAAGGTGCAAATACGAGCCATACAATTCACATTCCACGAATAACAATAACCGAGGATCCTCAAAGATCTAAACGAAGCGAAAAGTACTTCCCGAGGCAAGGGTTTGAGAAAACATTTCAAAAACGAAATATCATAAATCAATGGAAGTAATTTATAAAGCAGTTTAGAATGCCATCGAGAGTTTTAATAGAAAACAATTTAGGATTATCAAATCCTACTTTTCAAAACCAAAAGACAAAAGGGGTCACCGCCTAAAGGTTTACTTTACGAAAAATGACAGTAACCAACCGTTGGGATTTTAGCCCCAAATCCGTAAAACGACTTTTACAAAACCATTGGGATTTTAGCCCCAAGTCTCATCAACTCACGGTACACAAGAACGACCAGGAGGTTCGTATCCCAACAGAAAAGTCCACAAAAAAAGGATTTAAAAAAAACAACAAAATACTCCATTACCTAGCCAAGTTAGCCATACGAACACTTACCTCTTACACAATTATTCAATGCATGCAATCTTGAAAACGGTTCGAAAGCTCTCATTTAGGGATATGATCAGTCGTCAATTAGCCTCGAGAACGGGCGGCGGCATACATTCTCGCTCGAGGCCTCATAGGGACCCTACCGAGTTGGCTACAATTACAAAAAAACAAAACCACGCACACGCTAAGCCGTGAGAACAGGCGGCGGCATACATTCTCACTCGAGGCCTTGCAAGGACCACTAACGAGTTGGCTAGCGATGCAAACTCGTGAAATCCGGGCGGCGGCATAGATTTCCCTCCTTGACCCGTCAGAACACAAGGTGAGTAAATTACACACAATACACGTTACTCATGCAATACTAACATGCTAAGAATGTAAGTTCATTAAGAATACCCACTAGAGATGGCCATTAACTCGACACCATTACCAAACTCTTCAAAAATACAATAACAAGCTTAAATACGGAATACACGATTCCATAACTTTAAACAAGAGGAGTATCCTCATAAAATCCTTCAACGTTCAAATTAATCAAATCATAATCAATTCTCAAAACACGTTCACAAAACTCACGCGTTTTGAAAGAAAGCCTTTAACGAGGCCAAATCAAATTCCTTTGAAACTTCATTTCAAATAACCAAACAAACACATCAAGGCGACCACCGATCATCATATACATAAAGCGAGAAAAGTATGGGCAAGGTACTTGCCTCGATACCACGAGCACGGAACCACGCGACGGATACGGCTCAGCGGGAAGCTTGGGCGGCCCGATGCTAGCGAAAGGAATACGACAACGAGCGGAGCGGAAGAATCAAGCACGACCACGAGGAATCGGCGAAAATGAACCTAACGATTCGAATAGCACAATCACAACCACTTCTAAACGATTACGGAAAAGGAATACACCCGGAAACCCGCCTACGATTCGTGTA